>JAKOOJ010000004.1:26873125-28232500 GCA_022577455.1 Arizona elegans
CATTTAAAACACATATTTTTCTTTAAAAGAACACATAAATGTCCCATGTTCTTAATTTAAGCAGGCTAATTGACAAGGTAGGAAGAATCCTTCAGATTTTAAGTGCTAACGCCTGCTGACTTTTCAGACTAATGTTTTATTTAAAGCCTGCTAATTACTAGAGTAGCAACAATCCATGAATGTTTTTTGGGAAATTTATGTCAGTTAGGAAGTACAAGAGTTATAAATATTTTATATTAAATGGAAAGTGGTCTGTTTTATTATTGGAAAAAAATGTGTGTGTTTTTTTAAAAAAATAGCAATCCATTTTAGAAGTCTATGGAGATTTTCAGTCATGTCCTAAAGGTGCTTTTTCAAGAGGCAACTGGATTTTCTGATTTTTCTTTGAAGACGTTTCGCTTCTCATCCAAGAAGCTTCTTCAGCTCTTCAGAAATGCCTTCAAAGAAAAACCAGAAAGTCCAGTTGCCTCTTGAAAAAGCACCTTTGAGACAATCCATTTTATAACTTGAAGCCTGATGAACAAGAGATACATGTTCATGGTTTAAGAAAAAAAAAGTTAGGCGGTTGGGTGTCCTCTTAAGAAGAAATTATTAACTATTCTATCTGTATCAGACAGACATATGTATTATTTAATTATAGAAGTATATGTGCAGCTTATCCTTTTTAACTTTGTTTATTAGTGTTGGAAGCATTTCAGTTAAAATTAAGGCATACTAAGTGACATAAAATTTAAAATACAAAATGCAAGATTAAAACATGTACAAGTTAAACATTTTAACTTGTAAGCATTTTTAATTGTTGTTTTGTGCTAATAGTTAACTTTTATGTATATTTGGCATTATTTTTGAATTAAGAAAGCAAGATACTTTCACAGACTTGTTTTGTGTATTGCACAGCACATTACATCAGACAGTTACATTCCATGCCTTGCTGATTTGTGCAAAGCTCTTTGGGAGGTCATGCTGAGTTATTATCGGACAATGGACTGGCATGAAAAATATGACCATGGGGAGTCTCCTTCATCTTCTGGTAGGAAATGCCTCTTGCTATTTTCAGTTTCCAAGCATAAAAATTGGAGTGGAGCCTATCTGATCTGTTTAAATAACATGGTCATTGTGTGTCCATTGTTTCAGTGGGAAACTGCGTGTCTTAGTTTAAGGAACATGTACCAAATGGTTGTTGTATTTTACATTCAGCATCTTTTGTGATTAATTATCATTTTCTTTGGCACATCTAAACATTTGTTACTTCTTTTGCTAGAGGCCATTAACTTTTATTTGGGCATAGATTTAGGGATTTAATTATACTTAGCATGTTTGCCTAATGCAAACAATGCACAACTTGTGGTCCCAGAATCTCCTCCTACTCTGAAAGTAATGGTTTCACAAACTCAAAAATGTAATATAAATATTAGGACCTTTCAGATCAACCCTCTCCTATCAAACTCACTGGAAGACTTTGAGCCAGTTCATTTTCTCTCAGAGCGATTTACTTAAGTATTTGCAGTGGTGAAATTAATGGAGGAGATGCCATGTACATCACATATAAGTTCCTGGAAGAGAGATGAGATTAGCTTTATTTAGTTTAATTAATTGTCCTGGTTCCACCCACTCCTTTTTTTGCTTCTACCATGCTATTCATAGGATAAATGTAATCCTTAGCTTGAAAATGTGTTGTACCTCAGGTCTCACATACACTGTAAAGCTGAAGTCGAGAACACATTTATTAGGAGGTTATCTTTGTTGAATATAGTAAAGTATTTTATTCCACTTCTTTGAGTGAGAGGAAGACAAATAATTAAATGAGCATCATGCTCTTGTTATGCAGACTCTGCTGCTTTGGTACATTTTGTCAGTTTGACAGAATCATTGGATTTGGGTGTATCTCTATTACATACCTTATCAAATTAGATCTCTGTGACTGACAGGTTATTTTTTAACTGATGCATTGAGGTATCAATGAGGCAGTGAGCATTGGGCCACATTCAGTAGCATATTGGAACAGATCTGTAAACTCTTTAAAACAGAGCTAGTTTATTGTTACTTGTAGTTGGACTCCTTACCATCAGGACTCATCAATCCTAGCCAGCAGATTAGTAAAGGACAATGTGAGATATATTCTAGCTGTATCTACTCACAGATTCTCTGTTCTATGTTATAAAACACAAGACTTTGTTTATAGTGTTTAATTTCTGTTTGGAGAGGTTGAAGATTCAAAAGAAATAAAATGAATCTACAATGCGTGAAATCTTTGATTTTTTTTTGTAAAATTCAATTTTCTCCTCATTTCTGATGCCTGAAATTACAGTTAAATTACATTTTAGATGGAAATAACATCCTGGATACTGAGGACACCAATTTTGACCGCAGCTACGTGAAAAAAAAATTGGAGCATGGGCTTTCACGAATATGGCAGGTTTGTTTGAAATTTATCCATCAAAATAAGATCAATTTCTGTGCATGATTTTAAATGATATGCTTAAAAAACTGAAAAAGGATTATTGATGTATCTTAGAATGACAGGTTTTCCCTGGGGAATGAGTATCAGTTGAAAGGCTTTGTTTTCTATGTATTTATTTTACGCTATTTTGATATCTTATCCAAGCTTTTGTATTGAGTGCACGGTGATTAATCTTACTGATGTTTTATCTCGTTTTTATACTGAATTCTTTGTGAAGGAAGAAAAAGTGAGGCCTAGCTTTGTCATACTGCAGCAACATGTTTGTCTTAGGCATTCAAACTCTGCTTAATGCCATTTTGAAATTTTAATTGTTGCAGTACAGTGCTCCTGAGTTGTGTGCCACAGATTCAAGGAAATTGATATCATGAGCTTTCGTTCCAAATCCTAGATTTTGAATCTTTAGTTTTTGCAGTCTTGAAATTCTAAGACTGAGGCCTTCTTTCTAGATGATGCTGATGACCCTAAATTGTGTTGGCCATCATGTTGCTGTGAAAAAATTCCTCAACTTCGTTTTTTTTTATTGAAAAGTTTTATAAAAGATACAAACATTTTCTTCCTCCCTCCCACCCCTCCACCCTCACCCCATCCCACCCCCCCTTTCCCCCTTCCCCCCCACCTCCCTCCCTTGAATTCCCAGAACAAGCACAGGGTATAGCATTCACAAACATAAAACTAAAATATGCTAACAATTTGTTGACTTCAAATTCTCCCTAGGTCTTTAACTCCTTATAACTCAAAACGCTGTAAATATAAACTAAAGATTAAAAATGTTTCATTCATAAGCTATATGAAACTTCTTAGTCTGATACTTATTTTGAATATAGTCAATCCATATTCTCCATTCCGATATATATCTTTCGTTTGAGTGATCTTTAAGATATGATGAAATTTTCGCCATCTCTGCCAAATGCGCGTCTTTTAGTGTCCATTCCTCAATAGTAGGTGGATCTTCTTTCTTCCACCAGTGCCACCAGTAGCCTGGCTGCTGTTATTAAATTTAAGACCAACTTAGTCTCTATCACAGTACAGTCCGTAACTATTCCCAACAGAAAAAACTGTGATGTAAATTTGATCTTTTTCTTTAAAATATTTTGAATAATCCACCATATTTTTATCCAAAAAGTCTTAATTTTTTTACATGTCCACCATATATGAAAATACGTAGCATCTTCACATTCACATCGCCAACATTTAGGTTGTAAATTGGGATACATACAGGCTAGTTTTTTTGGATCTAAATGCCATCTATAAAACATTTTATAAAGTTCTCTCTTAAATTTTGGGCTTGTGTAAATCTTACATTTCTAACCCATATCTTTTCCCATGTTTCCATCATTATTGTTTCTCCTACATTTTGTGCCCATTTTATCATACAGTCCTTGACTAGCTCTGTTTCTGAATCTATTTCCACTAATACATTATACAACCTTTTTATGTGCATTTGACTTTTATCTCTTATTTGTTTTATCAAGTTCTCATCCTGTTGCAAAATACCGGTTTTCTGATCTTCTCCCCATCTGGCCTGCAGCTGTCCATATTGAAACCAAGTTTTTATTACTCCTTCTTCTCGTAATTGTTCCATAGATTTTAATTGTAATCTAACTCCTTTATAAAGGAATTCCTTATATGTAATCTTATCTTGTTTTTGCTCCACATTCATATTCTCTATTGTGTGTCTAGGTACTGTCCATATTTTTTTATTTATTTATTAAATTTGTATACCGCCCTACTCCCGAAGGACTCAGGGCGGTGAACAGCCATAAAATAAAACATATAGATACAAAATTTAAAATAGAAATATTGGTAACTTATCGTTTAATTTGTATTGATACTTCTTCCAGACACGCAATAGAGCATTCCTTAATATATGACTTTTAAAAATCTTATCCACTTTCTTATCATACAATAAATAAGCATGCCAGCCGTAGACCAGACCATATCCTTCAATGTTTAATATCCTTTCCTCCGTTAAATTTATTCAATCCGTAACTGCTGAGAGGGCAGTGGCTTCATAATACAATCTTAAATTGGGCATTTTAAGACCTCTTCTTTCTCGTGTATCTTGCATTATCTTTTGATTTACTCTTGGTTTCTTCCCTGCCCACACAAATTTATTTATGCCCTTCTGCCATTCCTTCAAATTTTCATCTTTTTTAAGTATAGGTATCATTTGAAAAAAAAAATAAAAACCTTGGTAAAACATTCATTTTTACTGCCGCTATCCTTCCCAGCAAAGACAATTGTAATTTTTTCCACTTTTCCATCTCTTTCTGTATTTTTTGCCACAACGGTTCATAATTGTGCTGATATAGTTTCATATTTATGGTCATAATATAAACCCCTAAATATTTAATCTTCTTTACTATCTCAAATCCTGTTATCCTTTCTATCTCATCTTTTTGGCTTCCAGTCATATTTTTAGCTATTATCTTTGTTTTAGCTGAATTTACTTTAAAACCAGATACTTGTCCATATAGGTTAATTATATCCATCAAGTCTGTAATCGATTGTGCTGTTGGGCTAAGGTAACAACCAGGTCATCCGCAAATGCTCGTAACTTATACTCATGCTGTCTGATTTTAATTTCCTTTATTGTATCTGTCCCATGTATTTTATTCAGTAAAATTTCCAGCATCAAAATAAACAACAATGGAGACAAGGGACCGCCTTGCCTTGTTCCTTTTTCTATATTAAAAATATCTGTTAAACCACCATTAATTATTATTTGCGCTGTTTGTTTCTGATATATTGCCTTAATAGATTATATAAAATATTCTCCAAGTTGCATCCTTTCTGTTAATTTCAATCAAAAATGCCAATTCAGTCTATCAAAGGCTTTCTCAGCATCCAAAAATACTAGCACTGCGGGGACCTGGTTGTTCCTCCCTAAATACTCTAATAAATTAACAATTTGCCTTACATTACTTTTCATTTGTCTTCCATTTATAAAACCAGATTGATCATGATGAATCATTTGCTGCATAACTGTCATTAATCTGTTTGCTAAAATTTTAGCAAAAATCTTATAATCAGTATTTAAAAGTGAAATCGGCCTATAGTTTTTTGGATCGGTATGATCTTACCCTCTTTTGGGATCAGAGAAATAAAAGCTGTCTTCCAAGTTGGAGGTACCTCGCCTCCCTGTTGTATATTATTAAATAATTCCTTCAGTGGTTCCACCATTTCCTCCTGTAAACTTTTATAATAAACAACTGTCCCAGGAGCTTTCCCCACTTTCAACTGCTTAATTGCAAACAGAATTTCCTCGGAAGTTATCAATTGATTTAAACTATCCCTCTGCTCTTTTGAAGTTGTATATATGTTCTCTTTCTGCAAATATCTATCTATATCTGTATCTTGAATTTTATCCCCAGTATACAGCCTTGAATAAAACTCTAAAAAGGATTTTTTAATCAATTCTTGCTCATAAACCTCTTTACTCTTGTGTTTTATCTTCTCTTTTGTCCTTGATTTCTGCTTTTTCCTCAACAGATATGCTAACCATCTGCCAGGTTTATTGGCATTACAAAAAGTATTATGTTTAGCATATTGTAAGTTAGTAGCCACTTGGTCTGCTATTAACATATTAAATTGACCTTTCAGTAAATTAATTGCCTCTTTAATTTTCTTATCTGTTGGATTAACTATCAAAGCTCGCTCTTGTTTTCTAATCTCTTCTTCTAATTCCTTCCTTTTTTCCCCGTTTTTTTCTGTACTTATTATTCAAATATATCAAAATACCTCGCATATATGCTTTACTTGCATTCCACACCATTTCCATCGATGTACCCTTCCGCATATTCATAACAAAAAATTATTTCATAAATTTTTTACACTCTTTAACATTTTCTTCATATCTAAACAAATTATCGTTTAACCTCCAGGACCTCCTAAGCCCCTTTCCACACTCCAGTTCCATCCAGACTGGACTATGGTCTGTCAATGTTCTTGCACAAAACTTCGTATTCTTCACCCTGGAAAAAAGGTCGTTAGTAATTAGTATAAAATCAATCCTTGAAAAGGATTGATGTCTATCCGAAAAGAAAGTAAAATCTTTTTCTTCTGGGTTTCTTTCACGCCAAATATCCCTCAACTCCCAATCATCCATCATCTCCAAAAACGATTTGGGCAATCTTGCTTTTGCTGGAACATTTTGCTTAGGT
The DNA here is from genome assembly GCA_022577455.1 of Arizona elegans. NCBI lineage: Eukaryota > Metazoa > Chordata > Lepidosauria > Squamata > Colubridae > Arizona > Arizona elegans. The sequence continues at coordinate 26,879,750 of JAKOOJ010000004.1, forward strand.
CCCTTCTTGTCCTTTTTAACATCCAAAACACCATTCCAATAGGATACAAGTTTTGTATCCCCACTGTATCAACTTGGAATGTAGCAAGTTATAAAATTTTTCCTGTTGTTGGTTCAGGGCATATACTCCAATTAAAAGTACTTTCTCTCCCTTTATTAAAAGTTCAATTGCTAAGAATCTTCCTTGATCATCTGCTTCAATTAATTTAGCAATTAAGTCTCTTTTCAGATATATAACTATACCATTTTTCTTCTCTGGTGCTGCCGCTACATAATGTGTACCTAATTTTGTATTTATTAAATATTTTTGATCTTGTATCCTAATATGAGTCTCTTGTAAACAAATCACATCATTTTTAAATTGTTTAAGATAATGAAATATTTTCCTCCTCTTCTGTGCAGAATTCAAACCATTGACATTCCAGGTTAAAAATCTAGTTCCCATGTTTGGGCCTCTAAAGCATTTGGAGCATTTGCTGATGGTCTTGCCTCAAGCCCTAAAAACTTTTCTTTTCCATCAAGGAGGGCTGGCGTGAAACCCCCCCCCCCCTCTTTTTAGCTCTTTTTAGCTTCTTAGCTTTTAAGTGTAAATTGGGTTTTAATTGGATTGTTTTAAACTGTGGGCCAAAACTGTATAATTCTTTTAATTGATTTTAAATTTTGTATTGGTATGTTTTTTATCCTTGGCTGTGCACCGCCCTGAGTCCAATAGGAGAAGGGCGATATATAAATTGAATGAATGAATGAATGAATAAATAAGTAAATAAATAAATAATTTTGACTTTTAGGTCTAGCTCCTCCCACTGCTTCTGTTTTTGTAGTTCCTTGAGTTGCCATCTGGAGTTGTTGCTGTCTTAATTCTTCCTTGCGTTTAGCTATTGCAGTTCTGGTCTATCTTGGATCCTTTGGTTCTTCTGGTATATCAATTAAATCATTTTCATTTTTCATTTTATTAAATTTGTATACCGCCCTACTCCCGAAGGACTCAGGGCGGTGAACAGCCATAAAATAAAACATAAAGATACAAAATTTAAAATGGAGATAAAACTAATTAAATAAATTTGGCTGAAACATTTTAAAACCCCAATAAATTTAAAACCAAATTTAAAATTTAAAATTCCATTTTAAAAAGAGGAAAAGTTTAGGTCAGGCCAGCTTGATGGAATAAGAACGTCTTAAGTGCGCGACGGAAGGTACGCAGATCCGGAATTCTCCGTATCTCTGGGGGGAGCTCGTTCCAGATCGTAGGTGCCCCCACAGAGAAGGCTCTCCCCCTGGGGGCCGCCAGTCGACATTGTTTGGCCGACGGCACCCGGAGGAGCCCCTCTCTATGGGAGCGTACTGGTCGGTGGGAGGCTATTGGTGGCAGCAGGCGGTCCCGTAAATAGCCAGGTCCTAAGCCATGGAGCGCTCTGAAGGTGATAACCAAAACCTTGAAGCGCACTCGGAAGACCACCGGGAGCCAGTGCAGCTCGCGCAGGAGAGGCGTTACATGGGAGCGCCACGTCGCTCCCATCACCACCCGCGCGGCCGCACTCTGTGCCAGTTGGAGCCTCCGAGTGCTCCTCAAGGGGAGCCCCATGTAGAGAGCGTTACAATAGTCCAGACGGGAGGTGACGAGGGCATGAGTGACCATGCGTAACGAGTCCCGATCCAGAAAGGGACACAACTGGCGAATCAGGCGGACCTGATGAAAAATCCTCCCGGTCACAGCCGTCAAGTGCTCTTCTAAAGACAGCCGTGAATCCAGGAGGACACCCAAGTTGCGAACCCTCTCCGTGGGGGCCAGTGCTTCGCCCCCAATAGTCAGCAATGGCACCAGCTGACTATATCGAGACGTTGGAAACAACAGCCACTGGGTCTTGGATGGGTTGAGCCTGAGCCTGTTTCTCCCCATCCAGATCCGTACGGCCTCCAGGCACCGGGACATCACTTCAAGGGCATCGTTGGGGTGGTCTGGGGTGGAGATGTACAGCTGGGTGTCATCAGCGTACTGATGGTACTCCACCCCGAAACCACGGATGATCTTGCCCAGCGGCTTCACATAAATGTTGAACAGAAGGGGCGAGAGGACCGATCCTTGTGGCACCCCACATATAAGGGGCCTCGGGGTCGACCTCTGCCCCCCTGTCAACACAGACTGCGACCGGTCGGAGAGAAAGGAGGAGAACCACCGTAACACGGTGCCTCCCACCCCCAACTCTTCCAACCGGTGCAGCATGATACCATGGTCGATGGTATCAAAAGCTGCTGAGAGATCTAATAGGACCAGGACAGAGGAACAACCTCTGTCCCAAGCCCTCCAGAGATCATCCACCAACGCAACCAATGCCGTTTCCGTGCTGTACCCAGGCCTGAAGCCCGACTGGAACAGATCTAGATACGTCGTTTCATCCAGGTACTGGGGAAGCTGTCGTGCAACCACACTCTCAACAACCTTCGCCACGAAGCGAAGGTTGGAGACTGGACGATAGTTAGCCAATGTTGCCGGGTCCAGGAAAGGCTTCTTGAGGAGAGGTCTCACCACCGCCTCTTTCAAGGCGGCGGGAAAGACACCCTCGCCCAATGAAGCATTTATAATCCCTGGAGCCAGCCTTGCGTCACCTCCCGGGAAGCCAGCACTAACCAGGAGGGGCACAGGTCCAACAAACATGTGGTCGCATTCAGTCTACCCAGAATCCTGTCCACGTCCTCAGGGATCACAGAATCATACTCATCCCAGATAACATTCTCAGGACATGCCCCCGTCATCCCCGCTGGATCTACCCAGTCGGAGTCCAGATCTTCCCGAATCTGAGTGATTTTGTCATACAGATACTGAACAAAATCCTTGGCTCTTCCCTCCAAGGGGTCCTCCCTCGCTTCCTGGTAGAGCAGGGACCGGGTCACCCTAAAAAGGGCGGCTGGGCGGTTATCTGATGACGCAATAAGAGCAGCAAGATAAGTGCATTTTGCTGCTTTTATTGCCACTAGGTAATTCTTAATATGAGATTTTACCAGTGTCCGGTCAGATTCAGTACGACTGGCCCTCCAACTACTCTCTAGGCGTCTTTTCCGGCGCTTCATCTCCCTCAGCTCCTCAGTAAACCAAGGAGCCAGGTGAGATCGGCGCCGGGTCAGAGGCCGCAAAGGCACAAGTCGATCCAGAGCTCCAGCAGCTGCCCTATCCCAGGGGGCCACTAGGTCTCCAGTCGAGGCGTGAGCCAGAACCTCAGGAATTGGCCCAAGCTCCATCTGGAACCTATCAGGTTCCATCAGGCGCCTGGGGCGGTACCATCTCATCGGTTCCGCCTCCCTGCGGCGGGGTGCAGCGGTTCGAAGATCAAGGCGAAGGAGAGAGTGATCCGACCATGACAAGGGCTCGATGACTATGTCCCCTATCTCGAGATCACTCAGCCACTGTCCAGAGACGAAAATCAGGTCCAGTGGGTTTCTCCCCGTGTGCGTAGGGCCATGAATTAGTTGGGTCAGATCCATAGCCGTCATGGAAGCCATGAACTCCCGAGCCACCTCAGACGTCTCACCCACGGACGGCAGGTTGAAATCCCCCATGACCATAAGTCTGGGGGTATCAACCGCCACCGCGGCGATAACGTTGAGTAGCTCGGGCAGGGCTGCTGCCACGTGGCAGGGAGCCAGGTACGTGATCAGCAAACCCCTCTGAACCCCATGACCCCACTTCACAAGGAGGGTCTCACAACCGGCCGTCTGAGGAACAGTGGCCTCCCTCGGCCTAAGGCCTTCTCTAATAATAACCGCTACTCCCCCCACCCCTCCCCTGTGACCTCGGCTGATGGAATGCCAGGAAGCCTGGTGGGCACATTTCTACCAGAGGGACCCCTCCCTCCGGGCCCAACCAGGTCTCCGTAATACCCGCCAGGTCCGCTCCCCCCTCCTGAACCAGATCACAAATGAGGGAGGCTTTATTTATTACGGACCTGGCATTGCACAACATCAGTCAAAGGCCCGGGCCCTGAGGATCTGTACAACCTGGAGAACAAGTGGAGCCTTGGGGGCCGGAGCATGCTACCGCTCGGAGACAGCGGGTGCGTGCTCCCTTAACATGATATGGCCCCCTGCTCCCGCCATATCTACCCCTCCCACTCACAGTACTGATGATAGAGACATAATCTGGACAAGCTCGACCCCCCCCATCACCTCCGGATCCCCCATCCCCTCCACCGCACATAGTGGCCAGGCCTGACCCTCCCCTTGGTGGGTCTTCCCCCAAACCCACAACCCTAGTACCAATTTTTCCCTCCCCCCCTGGGACCCCTTAAAAATTTACCCAATTTACTTAAAAAATCCCTCAACCCCCTCTTCGCGGCATGCCACCTCTCTGGGTTCCAAAGCCCGTCATTGAGGTAGGCCCTCGATAATGTGGAGGGCCAGACTTGCGAGAGGGGGGAGTCTCGCAGCGCAAGAAGCTCAATGGTTGAATACATCCACAGAATGGGAAAGGGTGAAGATGGCGTCTGGCCAAGGTTCCATAAAGTCTAAAAGTCCTGAGGACAAAAGGCAGCAACAAAAAACGTGGGTAACTGGACTCCACTGTCCTCTCACGACAGCAATCTGGATTTGTAACAAATCTTCTTGACTGGTTGAGGCTCCCCCCTGGACTACTGGACTACTGTCATCATCTCTTCTCTCTTTCCTTCCTTTTTCTTTTAACTTCTGGTGATTTTGGTGGCCCAGCCTTTAACACGTTGACATAAAAATCTCTTGCTGTATTAAGCCGGTATCTCTCACCCGAATAGTTCACTACTAGGCCGGCTGGCACTTCCCATCTATACTGTATTTGGCATTTTCTCAGTTCATCCACCAGGAAGGCATATTCCCTTCTGGCTCTCAACATTTTGTGGGGGATTTCTTTCATTGTCATCACCTCCTGGCCTTCCACTTGAAGCTTCTTATTAAAGGTAGCCTGTAAAATTTCATTACGTAATCTCCTTGTAAAATATATTACAATGTCTCTTGGTAAATGTTTCTGTTTGGCCACCCACGAATTAACGCGATATATCTTGTCAATCTGCCAGCCTAACCACTTTCTGCTCTCCCAACATCTGTGCCAATGCCTCTGACATCATTTCTTTCAAATTCTCTTATTTGTTCTCCTTCACCCCTCTTATTCTTAGAGCAAATTCCATATCCCTGTATTGAATCAATATGACATCATTTTCAGCCCTTTTAATTTTGTTCTGAGTCTCTCCTAATTTATTGTCCAAAATTTCAGTAAATTGCTTAATTTCTTCAACCTTATCATCCAATATTTCAATATTACCTGCCAGACCTTTAAATGCCAATAATATATCTTCCCTAATTTGCTGATTCCGAATTGAAATCTCCTCTGAAACAGCCTGTATTTTTTCATTGGTTTCATTAATTTTTTCATTAATCACAGTGGTAAATTGGTTCTGTGTGGCTTTTAGGGCTTCTTGTATCATTTCAAAGTTAAGGTCTGTGAATCTGTTGCGGGGGGGGGGGGGGGCAGAGGCTTGCATTCTAGAAGTGTGAACTGGGGAGTTTCCAGCACTCCCAGTTCCTTTAATAGGAACAGTCTTTACAGGTTTTGAGGCCATTTGCAGTTTGAATTAATCTTTATATTTTAATCAGAAGCCAAAAGGAAAAGTTCATCAAAGTCAAGAGTTTTCCCCAATCTTAAATTGATGTCTTAAAATCCTCCTTCTCCCATTACAAAAAGTTCTTTTCAGGCAAAACTTCCTTTTTGTAGTCTGATAGCAATTGTTAGCAAATTCCAGCTCTTGGAACTTTCATCCTGCTATCAGCAATTTAAAGGACGCATCTTACAGCATCTTCCATGTTGAAGGACAGAAACCCATTCCTGTGAAATGCCAACCTTGACAGCAATTTCCCTTCAATGATTCACTTATTGTCTTTAAATAGTTCATCAACCTTTCTCACATGAAACTAGTTGTTTGGTGTCATAGGTCATCCACTTAATTCTTGATCCACAAATAGCTCTTCCCAGTTTACCATTTTTTCTATTGTTTGATACAGCAATGCACACTACTCATGTCAACACAGCCATCACCATAAACAATCAGTATCTTCTGGTGAATTCCATTTAGAGGAACCCTTTTGGTAGTAAAAAATATAATCACTGCATTGTTTAGAATACACTCATAAGTATTCACTGCAGAACTCCATTTCATGAACAATAGCAACACGGTCTTTTCTCATAGCAACTTTCCCCAACTAAAGTGGAAGAACAGATGCTAAAAAACACACAAGATTTTCTACTGGATCTGTTCTATGATTTTTTGATGATTTATAACATTAAAGGCATTATTTTATATTTAACCATCTGGGTTTTTTTTTATCTATCTGTGCTTGTACTAACAGTTGGTTGTAAATATATATCTGAAGAATAACCCTAAACTGCTATAATCAAGTTGAATTCCCACAATGTTATCGATCCTACTTTTAAATTTTAAAAAAATCTTTATTGCTTGAATTTCTGAATAAAATATAACAGTAATGTGAGGTGTGAACAAGACCCACACATGCCAACACATGCCCACAGAGTTCAAGCTTACTCTGTAGTATTATTAACCACCCAGAGTATCCTTATCAGGAAGATGGGCAGCATATACATTTAATAAATAAAGCAAAAAAATTATGTTCTCTTCTATACACTTTTGAGATTGCACAGTGATTCCAGGCTTGCTCCATGCTTGATCCCTCCCTGCCAGACTGATGCTTCTCAACAAGTAACCAGCAAGGGACAGACAATAAACTATGCTAATATTAATTTTAAAACTGAGTTTAAACAAACAACTATCCTGCAAATATGGAGATCTTTGATGAATTACAACTGACGAGCAAACAATGATGTCATCCCAAGATTTCCCCTTTATGCTTTGTGATTGTTTAATTATAAATAGTTAATACAGCAAATTATTGTTTCTCTAGTATTCCAGCCTTTTTGTTTTTACCTAGGATGTCCAATTGAAAGTGAAGACCTATTTGCTGGGTACCGATATGTCTAATTTCAAATATGATGACTTCATATTTGTACTGGATATTATCAGCAGGTAATTTGGATAGCATCTATTTTAAGGAAATGTTATCAAAACAATTATGCAGAATAGGTTGACAAGGTTCTGTATGTAATACTGTATAGGAGATAAAATTGCTGTTCATTACTTAGCCCATTTAGCTATAAATAGGAAAGTCTCCGGAAGCTCTTAGTTATATTATAGTTTAACTTTTTCCACATTGGTGCTCTGCTACAATCCCTTAGTCTGCAAAGAGGATCAATTTATTCAGGTAAATTTGATATGCCACCTCAGGTAACTTTCCAATATTTTCATGTAATAAAAACATAGAAAATGAGACCAAAACATCTTTTATAAATTCTAAACATTTCTGAAAAGACTTAAGTGTAATGAATAGGAACCAGCCTCTGTTTCCAGTTGCTCCATAGAAAAGTTTCTACATCCATAGCAAGTCTGCAAAAGATTTTCCTTTGGATATCTTATGTGGAAGACATACACAGGCATAGATGATTCTGCTAGTATTTTTTTTTTAAAAATTTGATTTATATGCCGCCCTTCTCCGGAGACTCAGGGCGGCTTACAATGTGCTAAGCAATAGCCTTCATCTTTTTGTATATTTATACAAAGTCAGCTTATTGCCCCCACAACTGGTTCCTCAATTTACCTACCTTAGAAAGGATGGAAGGCAGAGTCAACCTTGAGCCTTGGCGAGATTCGAACCTGCAGTAATTGCAGGCAGCTGGTCTTAATAACCAGCTTAATAACAGGGTGCCTTAGACCACTGTACTACCAAGGCTCAAGATCTGTGAGAGCCAGAAATCTTGCTTGTTTGTAGGTGACCAAATACTTATTTTCCACCATAATTTGCAAATAAATTCTTTCCAAATCAGACAATGTGATTATCTGGATTTGTTTTCTCACTTTGTCTCTCATAGTTGAGGTCTACCTATGATGACAATTACAGGCCTCTCTCATCTTTTTAAGTGGGAGAACTTGCACAATTAGTGGCTGACTAAATACTTTCTTGCTCCATTGTAAATTTCTTACACAAATCAGATTCAGGTTCCCACTAAATTAAGTTTTATCTATGCTTTGGAGGCAAGTTAATATTGCAGTATTTTGCAATATGCCTTTAATTAGAAAGCCTTTCGGGAAAGCTATTTCAAAACTTTAAGAAATTGTTTTAGATCTGCAGAGATTAGAGACCCATAAAAGATAAGAGTTTTTTAAAATATTTACGACTACATGCTGTAGTGAATGCTTAATTGGGATATTATTTGTACTAGGTTGGTGCAGGTTGGAGAAGAATTTTGTGGCAGCAAGTCAGAAGTGTTGCAAGATTCCATTAGAAAACAAAGTGTTAATTATTTCAAGAATTATCACAGGTAAGTTTTACAATGTTTTCAGTTGTAGAAATTTAATAATTAATATAGTGGAAACAAATTATAAAGCGCATGTTTATGCATCCCATGTTATGTGGTGTCCATATAATAAGAAAAAGCAAAGTGAATGCTTCATATAAAATGTGTAAATTAACATAAATTTTTCTCTAAAAAAGGAATGAAGAGTTATGAGAACTGACATCTATTAATATAGATTCCTTATTTGTTTAGATCAGTATTGACAAATATGGCTATTAGTAACTCTCAGGAATTCTTTCCAAGCTTTTTCCCATCATTATAAGTGGCAGAAATTAAATCACAGACTTCGAGTAACAACTTCTGACTATTTGACTGCTAATTTAAGTATATATTCCTATATAATTCCAATAATGTACAGAATATAGCCTAATCCCTAATTCCATTTGTATGTTAGGCTAAGTCAAAAATAAAAGAACCACAATATGCTCTTTTATCAAAAAAAAAAAGTATATTTCTTTTTCTAGCAATGAAGAGTTTTAAACTATTGGATAATTAATCCCACTTTTTACTCTAAACTTTGTGCACAGGTCTTCAGGTCAACCTTAATAATGACTGTTGGACAAATCCCTGCAGTTTTCTTGGCAAGATTTTTGAAAGTGGTTTATCATGGAGAGACAATGATTGTTCCAAAGTTTACACAGTTGCCTTTGTGCCTAAAACAGTTAGAAATCATGATTTCCTTGTTTCTAATCTGGCACTTCTAACCAGAACACCAAACTTGACTCTCACCTTAAACTTAAAAATTCATTTACATTACTATTTCTGGTTGTTACGCTACTGGTTGATCTGAGTCTCTTACAGATATCTGTTGTTCAGGTTTTTTTCAGCAAAACTATTCAGTTTTTATAATTTCTAAAGGGAAATGGTAAAAGAAAAATACATTATTTGCTGGATATTTTGAAAACTGTTTCAACTTTATGTTTTAGCTTGGTTTTAGAAGAAATAACTCAGTAAATGTTTTTGTAAGCCCCATGGAGTCACTGAGAGTCAGTTGGGTCACCATATACCATATTTTTCGGACTATAAGACGCACCAAGATTTTGAAGAGGAAAACAATAAAAAATAAAGTTTTTGGTCTCAGCGTGTCTGCGTTTTGCCCTTCCTGGGCCCCAGGAGCACCCTGCAGGCCTCCCAAACCTTCTGCGCAGCCCATTTATGTGAAAAATGAGCCTGTTTTTGGTCTCCCAAACCCTTTGCGCGTTCCATTTTTGCCCTCTCCAGTCCCCAGGAGCACTCTGCAGGCCTCCCAAACCTTCTGCAGGTCCCATTTTTGCGAAAAACTGGCCCATTTTTGGACTTCCGAACTCCCCGCGTGTCCTGTTTTTGCCTTCCTCGGCCCCCAGGAGCACTCTGCAGGCCTCCCAAACTCTTTGCGTATCTCGTTTTTGGCAAAAATGGGACGCATGGGGGGAGGGGTTTGGGAGGCCAAAAATATTTGGTCTATAAGATGCATCGACATTTCCACTCTCTTTTGGAGTGGGGGAGTGTGTCTTATACTCTAAAAAGTATGGTAAATTTTCATAAATAAATAAAATGTTATTTAAGTTAATAAACAATAATATATTCTTCATTATAGTGTTTTTCCAATCTCTTTTTACTGTTGCTAATTGTTTTTATGCTAAGAGTGATACATTAATTATATTTTTGTAATTGTGCTTTAACTGTCTTGTAGTCAGAGGAAAATTGTTGCATTTGTGGGGGGGGGAAGTAAAGATTGTAGTTTTTAGAAAATTTTACATGTACTTGTTGGGAAAATTCTAAGGAAAGCCAACTGGGAAGAGATCAAAAGGCTAATCAATTATCACTCCCATTTCGTTTCCTGATGACTATTATTCAAAGACTCAGTGCTTCTAGTTGGAAAGTTAGAATGTATGCACTGTGTGATGCCTGTTTAGCAATTATATCATAATGTTATGCGCATTATGAAGCTATATTTCTGTATCTAAATTACTCATAGCTTAGTTTCATTGAATGATCCTAGTGAAAACAGAACCAACCAACCTCTATCCATCTTTCCTCTATCATGTATGGCCCTGGTGAAGACTTTGCTTCTTCTTTGCTATTTTTTCTAAAATAAGCTACATGATGTGCTTTTACTGACAGTCTTTATTCATTTCAGAACTCGTCTTGAAGAACTGCGAATGTTCTTAGAGAATGAGACTTGGGAACTTTGTCCTGTTAAATCAAGTTTCAGCATATTGCAACTTCATGTAAGTCCAGACCATTTCAAGCACAGGAAAGATAATGGCTGCTTTGATCAAAGCTGCTACATAATTTTACTGAAATCTTGTATCATATATATCTCCACTCATTAACTTTTTGGGCATCACTATAATGATTACCATGGATCTCTAAACTCTCACCAAAATAGCTAAGAGAAAGTTTGTAGAACTAACCAAGCCCAAACCATGTTCAGCATTAATAAACTAGTTGCATCTTCTGCTGAAAGGAACTATGGAATTGCCAGCTGTTCTTAGATGGTGATAGCTCTAACTTTCAACAGCTCTGAAAAAAGGAGAAGAGATACTGTCAGACTCCATGAGTGGAGGAGAACCCATGAGGCATCTCTTCTAGGAATAAGAGCTACAGATCTACTTCACTGTCATCTTAGAGTTACAGGCTGCATGTTGATACACCCAAAAGCAGTTGGCAGCTTTTCTGAGCCCAGTTTTGACAAATTTTTATATATTCAATTATTTTTATTATTATATTTTTAAATAGCCATTGAAGCCAAGGGCATTTGAATTCTCATAGTTGTACATATGTTAAGTCTCTATTTGCATAATTCATTGCAATGCATTAATTAAACTGTATTTAAAAAGCTTTTTAGTTCTAAGGTGTAATATATCCGGTGAAGGGATTTGACAGATCTGTTAAAATTATATAGGCATTCAAATAACCATTAAATATGGAGTTTTTAAAAATGCAGGAATGAAAGCATTACTGGCTAAAAAGTTAATATTGCAGAATTTGTCCAGAAAGTGTTGTATCAACATGTAATAATGTTGATAAATATTTAGACTTCACATCCAGTGTATAAATAATCTTCTGTTGATGGTAATAGGAATTTAAGTTCATGGCACAGTCACGTTCCCCTACTGTGTCACCAAGCAAGCAGCCTGCATTAGAAACAGAAGGAGATCTAACTCTTTTTGAGCAATATCGTAATGGGGGAAATCCCTTTGAAATCCAAGCCAACAACAAGGATGATGAGACAGAAGATGTGTTGGCTTCTAATGGGGTAAGTAAAAAAAAAAAGTCCTATAACTTGTAGTGCATAGAGTATCAGTCACTGATATTCAAAAGAAATATGACAAAATAATTAGGAGTCAAAAGGTGATTTGAAATTTATTTGGACATTCTCGTTGCATTGTATAGCTTATATATTAGATTAAAAATGCAAAGAATTTGGACGTGATTTATCTTGATCTGATTTTTTTACATCTCAAAAACTTGGCATTTTAAGAGGGATGTGTAGACTTCCTATATCTGTTGTAATTGGTCATGCATATGGGCAATTGATGCAGTTATAAGACCAAATAGTGGCATCCTTACCATCAAGAACTGAATTCATTTGCCAGACAAAAGGTTAAATTGTGCTTAGACATCTGCTGACAAACTCTTCTCCCATATATATCATCCAAAGAAATGACTCACTTCATACAGAATGAAAGGGAAATGGACATTTACAACTTGTTAACAATAATGGGAGAACATTTACTATTTCTTTAGATTTTAAAAGTTATATTGTAATAAAAAACTATTAAAAGAAGACCCAAAGCTGCCCATTTGGAATTAGTCAGCAATTTTTTTAATTTGGGCATAACAAATTAAAAGAATTGATAGTTTGCTTTGAAAAGTAAATTACACTTGTTTTAGGAATATTTTGATACTTTTTATTTTATGTTACCTGTCAATCTAATGAGTGCTGATTTGGACTGGGCTGTAGCTTCAGTGAATAGTACTATTTATTTATGTAACTAAATATTTAAACTATTCTCTGCCCTCACTTGATACCATTCTTTAATTGCTGGATCTGAATTTGCTTTTTTTTTTTCCATGTGTATGCACACATACATTATATCACACAAGTGTATGCACTCATTACTACAGTTGACTTGTGGTTAGCTTATGCCAGTCTTTTCTGTGCTCCAGATATGTTTGGGCTATACGTTGCAAAATTTCCAGCCATCATGGTTGAGGAAAATTGTAGTCCTAACTCTTGAAGTTTGAAGCTAGCTTATGTCACAGCAAACTGTTCACTTTTAATATGATTTTTAAAAAACCCTAAATTTGTTGAAGTCAGATCACACTTGTGTTAGAAGCACCCAGGCTCTTACGAGTTCAAAGAATTAATTGGTGACATCACTGTTGCCCAGGGACACCCAGTAGAGGGCTCCTTTCATGTCCCAGCTGGAGTAAAGAATGGAGCTCATCCCTTCTCATGGCAGCATTTGGGTCTCAAACACTGCTTGCTAACCTCCAACCCAGCATCCGAACCATTTGAGACATTGTACTCCCTGTTTGTTTGTTGAAGTAAAACAGCAGAACTACCAAGAATAGAATCATGCCTACTTTATATGTGATGCTTCCAAAACTGTTGAGAACTTGAACAAAATAATGGTATAAGCCTGGTTTTTGGTTCCACAATTATTGAATAATAAAATTCAAATTCATATTTGTAGTTAATCTTCCTTTTGTTTAAATATGAGATCAAAACAGCCAATCACTAGAAGGTCTATTAATTGCATCTATTTCAAACAGTAATGTGTTTTTCTTTAACCAGACTTTGGATTGCTTGGATGGATGGATTGCTACTGAATGGAGATGTGTACTATTTTACATGTTTTGTATGTATTATAGTTTACAGGGCTGCTTCCCAATTTAAAATAATTAGAATAAATTAATCCTCAAAGTGATACAAGAAAAAGTCTGCAATGGACAATCTTTTGATTTCCTCTAATTTTTGCAATAAACAAAAAATTATAAAAATGGAAAAATGAATGTGCATATTTTTCTTAAATATGATTGAATGGTTATTAGATTTACAATATCAGTTTCATCAATCTTTCATTTGGAATCCATTTATTTGGAAACGTATTATTATTAAATCATAATTTTTGACAAATTGTTACCTCATTTTATTTAGATCCAAGTTTCAAATGTATATTGGGTGTGAGAACTTCCCTTGGCTCTTTTTTCCTTTTTGCTTGTCATCCATTGTTTTTTCTCACTTTACTGAAAGCTCACATTCAGCATTCAAAAGAGGTTAAAATAAAATGCTGATTACAACATTTGCAAGTCTAATTCTGTTCTCTCTTGCACTTTGGATGGCAATAGAAAGTTTCTCCTAAGGTAATATTTGATGCTGATTAAAACAAGTTGTGGAAGCCAGATTTGTGGGAGTGAAAAGAAGAAGATGATCTTTAATCAACCTTTATTTCTTTCTGAAATTTCTAAAAAAAAAAATTGACAGGATATTCTGGCTGAATTACAATACATTTTCTAAAACAACGACAACAAATAAATACAATACTGTGAAATAGTAGAAAACAGTAAAATAAGATACTATAATTTATATTACTTGAGACAATATTGCTCTGTATAAACATTTATATTCTAAGGGCCACTGAAAGTTTAATGGGAATTTTGGATTGTTACAAAGAAACTGAAAACTCTTCCCATCTGTTGTTGATAGTATGAATCGGATGAACAAGAAAAGAGCGCCTATCAAGAGTATGATAGTGATAGTGATGTACCTGAAGAACTGAAAAGGGACTATGTTGATGAACAGACTGGAGATGCTCCTGTAAAAAGGTACTTTGATCATACATATTTTACAATTTGTTCCATTCTTGAGAATTTGTTAATCACTTCAACATTACTAAAATTCCAAAAGGAAGAACAACTTTTTTCCCTATTGCATAATGCTTGGGTCCTGAACCTGGGCTGTTACCTTTCCAGCTGACAAGCCCAGCATGCTGAGCCAGCATGAAAGAGCAGGAACCTATTTAAGATATTTTGGGTCATTTGCCAGAGTAATTGAAGATACCTGCTACCGTATTTTTCGGAGTATAAGATGCTCCGGAGTATAAGATACTCCAGAGTATAAGACGCACATTAGTTTTTGGGAGGAAAACAAGAAAAAAAATCTGTCTTTGCCTAGTTTAGTTTAGATTATTTGATTTGATTTGTATACCGCCCTACTCCCGAAGGACTTAGGGCGGTGAACAGCCAAACAATAAAATAACATAGATACAAAAAATTTAAAAAACCAGATAAAATCAAATTAAATCATTTTGGCCCAGACAGATTAAAACACCCCAATAATTTAAAAACAGATTAAAATTTACATATTTAAAAAAGGGAAGAGATTAGGCCAGGCCCGCCTGATGGAATAAAAAGGTCTTCACAGCGCGGCGGAAGGTGCGCAGATCCGGGATCCTCTGTATCTCTGGGGGGAGCTCATTCCAGACGGTAGGTGCCCCCACAGAGAAGGCTCTCCCCCTAGGGGTTGCCAGCCTACACTGTTTGGCTGACGGCACCCGGAGGAGTCCCTCTATGAGAGCGTACTGGCCGGTGGGAGGCTATTGGTGGTAGTAGGCGGTCCCGTAGATAACCAGGTCCTAAGCCGTGGAGCGCTTTAAAGGTGGTAACCAAAACCTTGAAGCGCACCCGGAAGACCACCGGGAGCCAGTGCAGCTCGCGCAGGAGAGGTGTTACATGGGAGCACCATGTCGCTCCCATTACCACCCGCGCAGCCGCACTCTGCGCCAGTTGGAGCCTCCGGGTGCTCCTCAAGGGGAGCCCCATGTAGAGAGCATTGCAATAGTCCAGGCGGGAGGTGACGAGGGCATGAGTGACCGTGTGTAACGAGTCCCGATCCAGAAAGAGACGCAACTGGCGAATCAGGCGAACCTGATGAAAAATTCTCCCGGTCACGGCCGTCAAGTGCTCTTCTAAAGACAGCCGTGAATCCAGGAGGACGCCCAAGTTGCGAGCCCTCTCCGTGGGGGCCAATGATTCGCCCCCAATAGTCAGTGATGGCGTCAACTGACTATATCGGGACGTCGGAAACCACAGCCACTCGGTCTTGGATGGGTTGAGCCTGAGCCTGTTCCTCCCCATCCAGATCCGTACAGCCTCCAGGCACTGGGACATCACTTCAAGGGCATCGTTGGGGTGATCCGGGGTGGAGATGTACAGCTGAGTGTCGTCAGCGTACTGATGGTACTCCACCCCGAAACCACGGATGATCTCGCCCAGCGGCTTCACATAAATGTTGCACAGGAGAGGCGAGAGGACTGACCCTTGCGGCACCCCACATATGAGGGGCCTCGGGGTCGACCTCTATCCCCCTGTCAACACAGACTGCGACCGGTCAGAGAGAAAGGAGGAGAACCACCGCAACACAGTGCCTCCCACCCCTAACTCTTCCAACCGGTGCAGCATGATACCATGGTCGATGGTATCAAAAGCCGCTGAGAGATCTAACAGGACCAGGACAGAGGAGCACCCCCTGTCCCGAGCCCTCCAGAGATCATCAACCAACGCGACCAATGCCGTTTCCGTGCTGTACCCGGGCCTGAAGCCCGACTGGAACGGATCCAGATACGTCGTTTCATCCAGGTGCTGGGGGAGCTGTTGCGCAACCACACTCTCAACAACCTTCGCCACAAAACGAAGGTTGGAGACCGGACGATAATTTACCAACATTGCCGGGTCCAGGGAAGGCTTCTTGACGAGAGGCCTCACCACCGCCTCTTTCAAGGCGGCAGGAAAGACACCCTCACCCAACGAAGCATTTATAATCCCCTGGAACCAGCCTCGTGTCACCTCCCGAGAAGCCAGCACTAACCAGGAGGGACACGGGTCCAATAAACAAGTGGTCATGTTCAGTCTACCCAGAATCCTGTCCACGTCCTCAGGGTCACAGGATCAAACTCATCCCAGATAACATTCTCAAGACCTGCCCCAGTCCCTCCCCCTGAGACTAACCAGTCGGAGTCCAGATTATTGCCTCAACAAGGTGAATGCCCCAATTTTAACCAACACTACACTTAATGTAATTAGGCTTGTTGGTAAGTGAATTTTTGGGATTTTTATTTTTAAATGTGCACTGTGTGTGATTTATCTTATATATATATATATATTTAAGGCTGGAACTTAAGCTTTATTAGAAAAAAAGTTTTTATCAGAAGTCTCCACACACTCATGAAAATGTATCAAGCATTTCTTGGGCAACAGAACAAGTGTTGCAAAAATACAAGGATAGTTCATTTCAATTGTATAATAATTTTTTCTAATAAACCAACATCCATCGGTATTCATCTGGCTAGCATCCTTGCAGCAAACAGCCAACAGCCTGATAAGCTTCAGCACATTATCGCAGCCTGATTTAGCACAAACAGCTGATTTCACTTGCCTAGAATTTTATGGCAAGTAGTGGTCAGGTAAGTATTTCCTATAGTTCACAAGCATGGACCGGAGTATGATACCTATATACCACGGTTGTCAAACTCGATCATATCATGACATATTTTGCGTTTGTGGAGCCTGGGTGGACACAGTCTCTTCATGACGCATCCAGCCAGTGGGTTGCCAGTTTGATACCCCTGCCGTATACCATTATTCCTCAAATAGTATTTCAGGTAATCCTTGCTTCCTCCTTGTCTAGGGACTGTTCTAAATTACAGAGTGTTAAAAATATAAGCTGTGCAACCAAACTTCATATTTTTGACTGTTTCAGAGTCTTTCAATCACATGATCATCATTTCTGTGCTTCACAACTGACTTGTGACAAGCAGTTTAGAGAAGGCAGAAGTAAACTTCTAAAGTGTGATGTTTCATTTAAACATGTGATGTTTCATTTAACGACTACAGTGAGGTTGTAAGCTCATTGGGCTAACATGATTTTCCACTTAGTGCTCATGGTACTTAGTTGTCGATTTCTATTGTTATCACTAGGTGAAGACTATTCTATTTAAGAAATACTGCCTTTGATTCAGGAGATTATATATCAAGGTTATTAATTATGATCACCTATTCTCCATGACCCACTTAAATTAAATCCTCTTTTTGAATTGCGCTCAGTTCCCCTGTTGAGTTTATGGACACATCCATTTCTTGGCAACAATAAACTATTGCCATTTTCTGGGATGTATTTTTAATTGCAAGCCTGTGATTTTTTGTGATCTTGCAAATCAAATCCAAGCCAGTCTGCTTAACTTTTTGAAATCAGTCGGTGCTGGTTAGCTAGACTTCTGGTTTGGGATTGTTAAAACTAATGGCCATCACAACACTATTTTAAATTGTCTTGGGTCCTGAGATCCTTGACTTCTAGTGAGGGTGAGCACATGCTGTGTTGTCTTAGGCAGCCAAAATGTTTTGACTTTGACATTTGGTATATCTTCAGTGGAGAGAGAAAGAAATCATCTATAATTGGGAAGAAGCTACATAACTTTTTAAGCATCTGTAACATTAAATCCCCCTTGTGTAAAGATTTGTTTTCTTGTAAGACTCATTGCTTCCAAAATTAATGAAACTTTAATTCTAAGGCATTATTGATTTGTACTCCAGGTCAATACACAACCTTTAACCTTTATAAGTCTGTTCTTTCTAGTCCTAATAATACTTATACAGAATAATAAAACACTATAAATTGCCTATAAAATTAAATTGTTATCTGCTGTATTTTCTAATCCAAAGAGTAAAGTGAGAGAGGATGACAATGAATAGACCCTAAAAGCAATTTTAAGGAACTGCTGTTACTCCAGCAATTATTTTCATTTGAATATGATAATAAAATGGGGGTAGGCAAGGTATTACAATTTTTTCATGTTTGATAAAATTAAATGATTGAAATTAAATTTCCAAGATGTCAGAAGAAAAGCAATGAAAATATATTACAATATGAACACATTATCTTCAACTTCATTTTTTATTGTAAGAATTGTATTAAATTTTTAATCCAGTACAATTAATTATACAAGTAGTTCAAGTAATAATATAAATGATAATATTCAAAGCAGAACAAATATATTACATTTCATTTAACTACTGTTAAGAAAGTTACATACTTAAAAGAATAAAGACTAAACTAAAACTAATAACTAAAACTTTAAACTTGAACAAACTTTAATATCTACTGTTTAATTAAACTGCAGTAGAAATAGATTAAAAAAGGAAAGGGGGAAAAAGACCAACCAAACAAGGAATGAAAAAATAAATGAATTTCTGAAATGTGAGAGAAAAAAGGAAAACATTTCTTTGGTTTTTCCTTTCCTTTCCTCTCTCCCTCCCTCCTTCCCTCCCTCATTCACACCCCCTCACACACACACTCATTTTCAACGCAATATTTATTAGGTGTCTCTGATTTAAGATTTTCTAATACACAAATTGCATCATGACACTGACTTGGGATAATGAGAGTCCCAATATAGTCACAGGTTTCTAGTTTGATATAGAACGGGTGTCAAATTTGTGTTATCATAGCAGTGTCATGTGATGTATCACAACTTTTTTCCCCTTCACTAAACAGGGCATGGACATGGCCAGCGCATGATGTATCCAGCGAGTTTGACAGCCCTGATATAGAATATACATACATACATATAGATATAGATATAGATATAGATATAAAAGACTGTTTTGCTGACATAAAATGAAAGAATATTTGTTTTTCTGACACTTTTGAGCATTTTATTGGATATCTGTATACTTAACAATTAATATCTTTAACCTAGTGTTTCTCGAGAAACTCTGAGGAGCAGGAAGAGATCAGATTATTGCCTCAACAAGGTGAATGCCCCAATTTTAACCAACACTACACTTAATGTAATTAGGCTTGTTGGTAAGTGAATTTTTGGGATTTTTATTTTTAAATGTGCACTGTGTGTGATTTATCTTATATATATATATATATATTTAAGACTGGAACTTAAGCTTTATTAGAAAAAAAAGTTTTTATCAGAAGTCTCCACACACTCATGAAAATGTATCAAGCATTTCTTGGGCAACAGAACAAGCGCTGCAAAAATACAAGGATAGTTCATTTCAATCGTATAATAATTATCACAAAAGATATGTATGAACATATAACGTTTTAGTGTTTGTGTGTGTCTGTGTATTTTCTTAATCTTTATTATAGTGTTATAGCCTGAAAACATACCAAATATATATGGAATATTAGTTATTTAGAGAAACACATACATTAAAATCTATAAACATAAATAAAAAGTTAGCATATAATAATGTAATAGAAGCACAGAATAAAGCAACCTGGGAGGATTCATCCACAGTCTTATTATGATGGCATTATAAAAATATCCATCAGTACACATCTCATGTGGGGATGCTTTGTGAGGTCTTCCATCTGTGGAATTCTGGGAGCTGAAGTCCACATACCTTGAAGTTGCCAAGGTTGAAATACAGTAATCTGTCCCATTCTCAAGAAATTCCTTGGCAGGCAGGGCCAAGCTTATTTGTTGCTTCTTCCATCCAATCAGGGATACTAATGTATCATCCCAGTCTACCTGAATCTGTCTGCCTCTATTTTTTTTTCTATTTGTCTCATTTATGACTGATCAATCTTGGTAATTAGTATTGTTCTTTTGTATTTTGTGCTTATTTTTATTGATAGGTTGTGAGCGTATGTATATCTGGCATACATAACAAAGATTACGTTTGTGTGTATGCTTAAAGAAATCATGGTTCTTCAAGCTCAGGTTTGAAGTACTGCCCTTTTTTTTACTGTTTTAGAGCCACAATATGCCCAGCCTCTTGATAGTTGTTGGCTCTTATGGGTCTCTCTCATCTGCAGCTTTGATCTGGGGATTAGGAAACAGAAACTGTGTCTTCTGTCATTCACCCTAAACCCCAGGCTAGTAAAGGGGAATGCTGATTATGTGGGGAGGTGGGGAATTACCTTCTTCTCCTGGGCATTGGATTTTGCCACCTTCCAGGTGATGGCACTATTGCTTTGGAAGAACAGGCATATTTCTAAATCAAGTCTCCTTGTAGCCACTCACAAATTCCAGGAGCAATAATAATATTCTATCAAGTCAGGTGTCTGTTGCAGCACTCCTGCTTCTGCTGTCTTTTTGTGCTTTTTATATACCTGGCTAGAGTTTTTGGTGTTGCACTCAGTACTATCCCCATCACCAGGTATTATGCAGCGTATGCCAAGAGCAGTAGCAACATAGTATTTAATGCAAAGGCAAATGCTATTCTTTTCACCTTTATTTGACTGTGTGTGAATTTTGAGTGTCTGTTTTTGAGAGTGCATGGATTCTTTAGAATGAACATGTTATAAAATATTAGAAATTTGCTGGGTAAATGGTTGAAATAGCTGTTTCTTCTCCCCCCACCCCCAAATCACTATGATCAATTTGTATGTTATGATTTGAACTGAAGAAAAAAGAGTTTTATCCCATGCTCAATTACAGATTTTTGATATTTCTTTTTTCTGCACTGTTTGCCTCATACATGAAACAGAAAGCAAAAAACCATTCTTTAGAATTTAACAAAGAATAGGTAAACTCAAATAAATGTCACTGAATTCAGAAAAGGAAGATTCTTGTGGATCAAATAGTTCATTTTACAGGTAAAAATAAATTATTGTGAAATAAAGAAGGCCCTTATTTCTATATACATGTATACCAAACATAGTTGATCTTCCAAAGCTACCAATAAAAGGCTAAGGAGCCATATTTTCTTTTCTTTTTGTTTTACAAACTAATATTTATTTGTATCAGAGCTGAATTGGAAGTAAGCTCACAACAGATAGTTTCTGTCTGGAAATAATATTCTTACGTGTAGGAAAAGTATCTATAAACTTTTAGAACTGCATTATATGCTACATTGAGTTCCAGTCAGGGGAGGTTAATATGGCAATATCTTATTGCAATATTTTAACAGAATCAATGATGTGTTAAACAGGTATGTGTTACAAGGAAGCTTTAGTTTGATTGCTGTGCTTGCTATTTAATCTTTGTTAAGATCTAAGAGGTGATCCTTGGAGAATTTGCTACTCCTGGATGTGCGTCAATATAATCCCTGATGAAACAAAATTTGCTTCAGTATTTAAGGAGATTTTTCATAACAATCCCTAATCAAGTGATCCTACTGACTCATTAGCTTATAATTTAAATGGATTTTTATCATATGGACATAAGGGAACGTAATTAAATTGTTTTCCACAGAAACTTATTTTTATGCATTTTTTGTCTGTAGTGCTGTTTTCCCTGAGCTCTTCTTTGAACCATAGTTCAAAGGCCTCAATTCTTTGGCGCTCAGCCTTTTTTATGGTCCACGTTTCACAGCCATACATTGCAACTGGGAAAACCATAGCATTGATTATACATACTTTTGTTGGCTGGATGGATGCTAGATTAGTGCTCGCCTAATTTTGAATGGGACGCAGAGGGAGAAATTATTTTCTTAAATGGAACTGCAGAAGTGGAAATGCAGTTGAAAATTAGTGCCTCTGGGTGATTTGTCCTCATAGCAATAGGGAAAAATTGATATCCCCAGTTGGGATCAATGTATCAGATGGGACAGTTCTTCCTGACTAAGGTACTTAAGAAACAAGCCATCTTGAACTTCCAAGTTTAAATGCTCAATATGAATTATACCCCTCAAGGAAACACTTCGAGACTGTCTTCTGCCACCAATAGCCTCCCACCGACCAGTCCGCTCCCACAGAGAAGGTCTCCTCAGGGTGCCATCAGCCAAGTTATGTCGGCTGGCGACACCCAGGGGGAGGGCCTTCTCTGTGGGAGCCCCAGCCCTGTGGAATGAACTGCCCCCGGAAACACGTAAGATCTCCGACCTCCAGGTGTTTCGTTGCGCATTGAAGACCCTGTTGTTCCGCCAGGCCGGCCTATCAACATAATAATTTTAATTGGGGTATTTTAAATTTTTGGGGTTTTAATCCGGCCAAATTTATTTAATTATTTTAATTTTTAATCATTGTTGTGTCTTGTGCTTTTTAAATTGGCTGTACACCGCCCTGAGTCCTTCGGGAGAAGGGCGGAATAGAAATAAAATTATTATTATTATTATTATTATTATTATTATTATTATTATTATTATTATTATTATTATTATTATTATTATTAATTATTATTAATTATTATTAATTATTATTAATTATTATTATTTATTGGTTAATCTTTAGTGAGATTCACAGCCTTTGAGGCTGGTTAATAGCTCAGCAGCTCGAGTCCTAACCAACAACCTAGGAACTGTTAAGGTATCGTTGGAGGATGTAAGCTGTTCCGAGTAAGGTGGTTTTTTGTAGAGTCAAAATGTTCAAGTCCGGCAAATTTAGAATTTCTAAAATAGCGGGATAGCCCTTTGGGTATTGCTCCGAGGGCTCCAATTACAATCGGGACAACACACGATTTATTTTTCCACAGTCGCTCAACTTCAATTTGTAAGTCCCGGTACTTTGTGATTTTTTCTTGCTGCTTATCTTCAATTCGTGCATCACCAGTTATTGCAATGTCAATGAACCATACTTTTTTCTTTTCAACTATTGTTATGTCAGGTGTGCTGTGGACCAAGTGCCTGTCAGTCTGAATCCTAAAATCCCACAAGATCTTGAGTTTCTCATTCTCTAAAACTTTCTCAACCTGATGTTCCCAGTGGTTTTTGCTGTACTCAGATCCAAACTTCTGGCACAATTTCCAGTGAATGATTTTAGCAACACGGTCATGGCGTTGTAGGTAGTCAGTTTATGAAATTTTGCTGCACCCACTGATCAGGTGGTCAACTGTCTCCTCTTTCTCATTGCAGAGGCGGCATTTGCTGTTGGTGGTAACATGTTGAATTTTTGCCTTCATACAGTTTGTGGCTAAGGCTTGTTCTTGAGCTGCCAAAATAAAGCTTTCTGTTTCTTTTTTCAGTACTCCTGATCTTAACCAGTTCCAAGTTAGTTTCTGGTCAGCTTTGCCTTCAATACTTTTCAAGTATTGGCCATGCAGAGCCTTGTGTTTCCAATTTTCAGCTCGCTGCTCAATTACTTCTTTCTTATATTCTGCTTTTGTTTTAGTTGTCTTTAAAAGGCCTCCTTTATTTACTTCCTTAATCATTGGTTCTTCACTTTTCTGGATGTAATCATTCAAGCTGCATTTTTCTTCTTCCACAGTCTGCTTTACTTGTAGGAGTGCTCTTGGTAAATATAATCGGTCAACATCACTTTTAGGGTGCAAGGCATGATTCATTGTCATAAGCTTCCTTGTTTTTCTGTCCAAATTGTTTAACTCCATCTGGGTCCAGTCAATTATTCCTGCAGAGTATCTAATCACAGGTATAGCCCAGGTATTTATGGCTTTTATGATGTTTCCTCCACTCAATTTGGACATTAATATTTTACGAATTCGCCAAATGTACTTGGCTGAAGTTAATTTCTTGACTTTATTATGCATTAAGTCAGAGGCTTCTAAAATCCCCAAGTACCTGTAGCCTTCTTCTGATTTTACTGCCTTTATCATTTCTTCATTCTCTAGTTCTATTCCATCCTCTTCTATGATCTTGCCTGCTTTGGTTGCTATTGTTGCACATTTGTCAATTCCAAACTGCATACCAATGTCTTGGCTGAATTCTTTTGTGTTTTCAATTAATAAATTCAGTTCAGCTTTTGTTTTACCAAACAGCTTCAAATCATCCATGTACATCAAGTGCGAGATTTTCAGTCCTTTCTTTGCAAGTTCGTATCCACAGTTCATCTTCTTCAAAATGATTGTCAGTGGTAGCATTGAGAGTATAAAAAGTAGGAGTGAAAGGGAATCGCCCTGGAAAATACCTCGTTTAATTTCAACTTCACCCAGTTCTTCTTCATTAGCCATAAGTTTTGTTTTCCAGAGGTTCATTGAAGATTCCATGAATTTTTGTATGTTGCTGCTGATGCCTAATATTTCCAGGCATTTCTTGATCTAGCTATGGGGAACTGAATCAAATGCTTTCTTATAGTCTATCCAAGCCATGAACAGGTTGGTTCGTCTTTTCTTTGAGTTCTTTAGGATTAGCTTGTCGATCAGCAATTGATCTTTGGTTCCTCTTGAGTTTTTGCAGCATCCTTTCTGTTCTACAGGAAGCAAGTTATTTCTTTCCAGGTATCCATAGATTTGGTTTGCAATGATACCAGTAAGAAGCTTGTATGTTGTTGGCAAGCAGGTGATTGGCCTATAGTTTCCAGGGTCCTTTCCTTTTTCTTTATCTTTTTGGATCAAAAATGTCCTTGTTGTCATCCATCCATCATTTTCAGGTGTTTTTAGGATCTGGTTCATCTGGGTTGCCAATCTTTTGTGCAGACTTGTAAGTGCCTTTAACAAGAAGCCATGCAGCTCATCCAGTCCAGGTGCACTCCAGTTCTTCACTTTTCTTGACTGTCTTTGCACCATTGCTTTTGTTATTTTCATAAATTTATTTTATTTATTTATTTATTTATTATATTTCTATACCGCCTTTCTCCCGTAGGACTCAAGGCGGTGTACAGTCAAGAAAAATATAGACACACAAACATCATAAAATTGCTAATTAAAATTATTACTTAGTTTGGTCAATTAAACAAAACCCAGAATTAGATAACATTTAAAAAAAAAATCATTCACATGTTCATATGTTTAGCCCCGCCTGTTGAAACATCAGGGTCTTGAGGGCACGGCGGAAAGCACGGAGATCAGGGATATTCCGTATCTCCGGGGGCAGTTCATTCCAAAGGGTTGGAGCCCTCACAGAGAAGGCCCTCCCCCTGGGAGTCGCCAGTCGGCATAATTTGACTGATGGCACTCTGAGTAGTCCCTCCCTGTGAGAACGAACTGGTCGGTGGGAGGCTATTGGTGGCAAAAGACGGTCTCGTAGGTACCCAGGTCCTAAGCCATGGAGCTCTTTAAAGGTGATAACTAACACCTTGAATCGCACCCGGAAGACTACTGGGAGCCAGTGCAGCTCGCGTAGGAGAGGTGTTACATGGGCGTAACGAGCTGCGCCCATAATCACCCGCGCGGCTACATTCTGGACCAGTTGGAGCCTCCGGGTGCTTTTCAAGGGGAGCCCCATGTAGAGAGCATTACAGTAGTCCATACGGGAGGTAACTAGGGCATGAGTGACCGTGCGCAAGGCATCCCGATCCAGAAAGGGACACAACTGGCGGATTAGGCGAACCTGATAAAAGGCACCCCTGGCCACGGCCGTCAAATGATCTTCTAAAGATAGCCGTGAATCCAGGAGGACACCCAAGTTGCGGGCCCTCTCTGTGGGGAGCAAGATCTCATCCCCTATTGTCAGTGATGGTACCAGCTGACTATACCGGGACGCCGGAAGCCACAGCCACTCGGTCTTGGAGGGGTTGAGTCTGAGCTTGTTTCTCCCCATCCAGATCCACACGGCGTCCAGGCAACGGGACATCACAGCAAGGGCATCATCATTGGGGTGGTCTGGGGTGGAGATGTATAGCTGTGTGTCATCAGCATACTGATGAACACTCACCCCAAAACCACGGATGATCTCGCCTAGCGGTTTTACATAAATGTTGAACAGAAGGGGTGAGAGGACTGACCCTTGTGGCACCCCACAAATAAGGTGCCTCGAGGTCGACCTCTGCCCCCCTGCCAACACAAACTGCGAGCGGTCAGAGAGGAAGGAGGAAAACCACCGAAGCACGGTGCCCCCTATTCCTAACCCCTCCAGCCGGCGCAGTAAGATACCATGGTCGATGGTATCAAAAGCCGCTGAGAGATCTAATAGGACCAGGATAGCGGAGCAACCTCTGTCCCGAGCCCTCCAGAGATCATCCACCAACGTGACCAATGCCGTTTCCGTGCTGTATCGTGACCTGAAGCCCGACTGGAATGGATCCAGATAGACAACTTCATCCAGGTATCGGGGTAGTTGTCGCGCCACCACACTCTCAACAACCTTTGCAACAAAGCGAAGATTGGAGACTGGACGATAATTTGATAATATAGCCGGGTCCAGGGAAGGCTTCTTGAGGAGGGGCTTCACAACTGCCTCTTTCAAGGCAGTGGGAAAGACACCCTCACTCAGAGAAGCATTTATAATCCCCTGGAGCCAGCCTCGTGTAACCTCCCGGGAGGCCAATACCAACCAGGAGGGACACGGGTCCAATAAACATGTGGCAGCGTTAAGCTTGCCCAGAATCCTGTCCATGTCCTCAGGAGTCACAGAGTCAAACTCTTCCCAGATAACACTCTCAAGACCTGCCCCTGTTTCCTCCCCTGGATCTACCCAATCGGAGTCCAGGCCTTCCCGAATCTGAGCAACTTTATCATGCAGGAATTGTACAAAATCCTCAGCTCGACCTTTTAAGGGATCTTCCTGTACCCCCACCTGAAGTAGGGAGCGGGTCACCCTAAACAGCGCAGCTGGGCGGTTCTCTGCAGATGCAATAAGAGCGGAGAAGTAGCTAGACTTCGCCGCTCTTATTGCCACTAGGTAGGTCTTAATATAAGATCTCACCGGTCAGATTCAGATCGGCTTGTCCTCCAATCGCTCTCCAGGTGTCTTTTCCGACGCTTCATCTCTCTCAGCTCCTCGGAAAACCAAGGAGCTAGACGAGATCGGCATCGGGTCAGAGGCCGCAAAGGCACGACGCGGTCCAAGGCCGCAGTAGCCGCCCTGTCCCAGGCGACCACCAGGTCCTCAGTCGAGTCGTGAGCCAGAGTCTCAGGAAATGGCCCAAGCTCCATCAGGAACCTTTCGGGGTCCATCAGGCGCCTGGGACGGAACCATTTGGTTGGTTCCGTCTCCCTGCGGTGGGTGGAAGTGACTTGAAAGTCCATGTGAAGGAGAGAATGATCAGACCATGACAAGGGCTTGATGTCTATATCCCCTATTCTTAGATCATTCAGCCACTGATCAGAGACAAAAATCAAGTCCAGAGTGTGATTCCCCAAGTGGGTGGGGCCTTGAACTACCTGGGTCAGGTCCATGGCCGTCATGGAAGCCATGAACTCCCGAGCCGTCTCCGACATCTCACCAGCGGATGGCAGGTTAAAATCCCCCATAACAATAAGTCTGGGGGTTTCCACCGCCACCCCGGCTATAATGTCGAGCAGCTCAGGCAGGACTGCTGTTACGTGGCAGGGAGCCAGGTACGCAATCAGTAGGCCCATCTGAATCCCCTGACTCCACTTCACAAGGAGGGACTCACATCCGGCTATCTGAGGAACAGTGGCCTCCCTCGGGCAAAGACTTTCTCTAATGATTGCTGCCACTCCCCCACCCCTTCCCTGAGTCCTTGGCTGATGGAATGCACGGAAACCTGGCGGGCACATTTCCACAAGGGGAACTCCTCCCTCCTGGCCTAACCAGGTCTCCGTAATCCCTGCCAGGTCAGCACCCCGCTCTGAAATAAGATCATGAATGAGGGGGGCTTTATTTACCACTGACCTGGCATTACATAACATCAGCCGTAGACCCAGGGTCTGAGACTCTGAACAACCCGGGAAACGAGCAGTGCTTTGGGGGTCGGAGTGGGCAATCGCTCGTAAACATCGAGTGCGCACTCCCGAAACATAATATGGCCCCCTGCAGCCGTCATATCTGCCCCTCCCACTTACTATACTAATGCCCATCGCTTCATCCCCCTGCATCCTTGTCAGATTTCTGTCCCCATCCTCCCCACCATGATCATCAGACCCATTACCCCTTTCAGTGGATTTATGGATCCCCCCAGATCCATTCCCACAATCCCTCCCAGAACCCCTTAAAATAGAACTTAAAGATTTATCTAAAAAACCCCAAAGCCGTCGGTTTTTTGCAAACCACCTCTCGGGGCTCCAAAACCCGTCCTCAAGGGCGGCCCTTGATAACTGAGAGGGCCAGACATGCGAGAGGGGGGAATCTCGCAGTGCAAGGAGCTCCGCAATTGAATACATCAAAGATAGAAGCGAGTTGAAGGAGATGAAGGATCATTTTCTTCTAAGAGTGTTAGAGATGGTTAAGACAGGTAGTTTAAAATAAGGGAGGAAATAGATGTTAAAGGAAGACCAGTATGTTACAAATGTCAATACATCGGAACATCATCGCCCTCTCACGACGATGGGAAGTCTTGTGGTTGTAGTAAGTCCATCCAAAGGAGGTGGGGGTAGAGGTCTCAAAGGGTCGTCCTCTCACAGCGACCATACCATTTGAAACAAACAAAGAGAAGGTGGTCTATCTCCCCATAATCCAAGACTCTCAATGTCCGTATCTCCTCCAGTCCTGATACCAGCGATGGCCGAGGATTAGATCAAAAAAGTAAGGCAGAGCCACTGGACAAAGTACTTAGGGTTAAATAATCAGGGTAATCTTGGGGAATAGGTGGTAAATACAGCTGCAGATCGATCTAAGATTGCAAGTGAACGCTGAGTGGTCGTAATAGACCTAGATCTGATAAAGGAGAGAGGGACAGTTGAGGGGGAGAGTAAGTCATCATCTCCAGTTTGTAATCCTCAGTCCCTATCCATCACCTTGCTCAGGCTACTTAGTTCAATTAGTTTAATAAGTCCTTAGAGTTTCAAGAAAGAGGAGTGCAACAGATCCCTAGAGGTTGAAGGGATCCTAATATTTATAGCCTTTGCAGCATTGCCCTCTCCTCTATTAACAATGAGGGCTTCCTTGCAGCCTCCTGGTGTTGCCATCACCGTTGCTGCCATTAGCGCCATTCCCCTCACCATTGTGGTAACCCCCCTTGCTGTAGACATCATCACCGCCGTGTTGCTATATGCAGCGCCTATTAGCCCAGGCATCATTATCAACACCCTATCCAGAGTCGCTGTTGCCACCGTCTCGCCAACCAATTCATCAGCTGTATTAGACTCAGTGGTTGACCCGGTCGTGACAGCCAGGCTTTGATGTTGACATCCTCTGCACTGCCCTCAGTCTTTTTACTGACAAACAGCTGATCTTCAGGCTCGGCCCGGGTTTTATCCTTGGGCTCCATCCACAGCTCTATTGAGCCGAAAATACCTCAGCTTGCTGGGAGGGGGGTCTGTGGATGGTTAATTGACCCCCACACTCTTGAAAATGTCAAAACATCTCCGTCCTAGCCTCGGTTTCAGCTCTGAGCTGCCATTATTATTATTATTATTATTATTATTATTATTATTATTATTATTATTATTATTATTATTATTATGTTTGATTCTCAGAAACTGCCTGTACAAGTCCCTGCAGTTTTCTTGGCAAGGTTTTTCAGAAATGGTTTCCCATTGTCTTCTTCTTAGGGCTAAGAGAAAATGACTGGTTCAAAGTCACCAAGCTGGCTTTGTGTCTAAGATTGGACTAGAATGTAGTGGCTCCTGGTTTGTAGCCTGATCCCTTAACTATTACTCCAAACTGGCTCTCAATCAGCAGTGAAATGCACTTCGTTACCGGTTCGGGAATGTGAGCGTGCGTGCCTCTTCTGCACGTGCGCAGAGGATTTAAAACAGGACATAATGACACTCTGGCGGGTGGGCAGAGCCCCATGCCGCTGGTGCTACCGGTTGGTGCAAACCGGATAGATCTGGCTGGATTTCACCGCTGCTTTCAATATAAATTTAATTAAGTTTAAAAATAATCATATTTCACATTTAGCTTGGCAATACCCACTGTTCTGCCTTTGCTCTGCTAGTATTTCGGAGTGAAGTTTTTAGCATGTTAACAAACAGTGCAGATAGGATTCCGCTAAGAAAAAGTTGCTTGTCCCTATTTTAATGAAGTAATTTTTAAAAAAGTTTCCCAAAGTAGAATATACAGGTTAATATAATGTTTACTACAATCAATCCTGTGGTATTAATTATTTTGTTTGGTTAGATTACTGTGGTGGCATTCTGTATAGCTTTTCTGTATTCAGAAATTGCTAATTGGGATGCCCACAGAGCTTTTAACTGTGTGAAATATTTGAACTTGTGAAGCTTTTGTTTTCATTCTCATTGTAACATCTGAAGCAAATAAAGATGAAAAATGGCAAAACTGTGCTTTCATGTATTAACCAAGTCCAGCATGAACATTAAAGAGTATATCGATGAAAGCCTTGGAACAGTAAAAAGCAGGGCTATCCCAAAGGAATCTTGAAAAGTGTGCGAACAGAGGTTTCCAATATGAGGATTTTTTTGTTTGTTTAGAATTTTAGCTTTTACTGGTTAGGCTCACATACATTTTTTAAACCATGATGAATTTACAAGATTCTCTCCCCCCCCCCATACAAACACACACATATATAAATATACAATATGATATGACTCATGGTATATCCTGCTTCTCCATAAGCCATTTTGGATAACCTTACCTTGAATTGTTTTCTCTTTGATGGTTCCTTCCTTCCTTTCTTTATAGTTGCATAACAGCCTAAGATAGAGCAAGTATAGGAATATTTGAAGAAGTTGATAAACAATCAAAACAACCTGAAAAAGAATAAAAAAAAATTGGCAATACACATAGAGGCAGTTCTCCATTTATGACCATAATTGAACCTGCAATTACGCTTGTAAATTATGACAGTAGTTGAGTGTGTCATCAAATGACTATACCCAATTTTGTGGCTTTTTTGCACTGGTTGTTAAGTGAATGCTGCAGTCATTAAGCAAATCCGTTGTTTGCTACGAAGTGTTATTGCCAGAAACCGAAAGTAAATGCCAGTTTCCAACAAAATCGTAATCACATGAACACGGGATGTGGCAAACAGTTGTAAATGTCGGCCCAAATGACTGTTGAGGAAAGGGGGGGGGAGAAGGGAGAGAGGAGGGAGGGGTAATGGGGAGGGAGGTGGGCTCAAAACTTGGTTAAAATGTTTGTAAAAACTTTTCAATTAAAAAAAACTTTGAATCTGAGTTATAAGTAGCTTTTTCAGGGTCTGTCATAACTTTGAACGGTTGCTAAGCACAGTCATAAATTGAGGATCACCTATATATTTTCACTTATATACTGTATATATTTTGCAAGTTTGTGTAAATACATATAAGGTGACAAAACACTTTAAACATCCACTTTCATCCAGTTTGACATTTGTACAGATGAAGGTCTGTTAAGAAAAAGATAACTAGCCATGGAAAAGATGTCTTAGATTGTACCAACACAAAATGGAATTGCAATATATAACTTCATAAGAACAATCTCCGTTATATAAGTATTGTATTTTATTATACTTTTTAGTATTAAAATGTATTATTAATACATTTTAGTATTAAAAATAATTTTTTTATTAATCATATCACTGAGCAATTTGAAAGCTAGGTAAGTTTGTGAAAATGAAATAAAATATAGACTTTAAATAAAAATGTGATCATGCTGTTTTCTTTAAAATCATTGCAGAGCGTAGCTTAGAGACATTTAGTGTTTGTGGATATGATGGTGTTGAAAAAATGATTTTGTGACCAGTCCTTAGATTTATGACCTTTGCAGGTCTGTAAAACAAAGACAAGCTGAAGCAAGATTGTAAGCAGAGTTCATTTAGTGACCACATTGCTTAATGACTGAGTTGCTCGTCCCAGTAGTGATAGTTATATGAGGACTGGTTGTAGTTGTCAAGAAACACGATTTGCTTTGTTCACATTTGCTTTCATTGCCTTTGATTTTTGTAGAGTATAATAAAAAAAGAACTTCCTGGTGATGACCAATTTACTGACCGGTTGCTAGTTTTGTAGAAGCAAGTTGAAAATTTGGTTTCATTTTATAGCTGGAATGAAGAAATATTCTTGGAAGATAAATAGTACTGAGCTGCACAATGATGCAGTGATAAACAAATGTTCTTGGCACCCAGTGGGAAAAACTATCTAAGAGGGACAAGATTTAGGTGAAGAGCACTTAGTTTTTCCCATGGTTTCTTAAATATTGTCCTTCAAACTCTTTGCTAGCTAAACATGCCATATTAAAAGAAAAATGGAACATTGGTGCTTTCATGGCAAGAGTAAATTATATTGGTTATAGGTGTTCTTAAGTGCTTGACTTATTGTGTAATAGTCCTAAAGCAAAATGAGTGTCAGCTAGAAATAGAAGTTCAGAAAAGACACAGAAGTAGTATTTAATTTTGTTAATGCCATTAAAAGAAGAAATGTCATTTAAAAATATATGCAGGCATTTTGTACATGTTTTGCAGTGCAATTTGTCTTACTACTACTTATATGTTTAGCATAAGATATTAAGTGAATACCAATGAAAATATACAAGAGTCAGCTGTTTAACATTAACCTATATATTGGAAAAGAAAAACTATAGTTCCTATTCTTGATTCAGCACCTTCACCCAAATCAGGGCATAGAAAAAATTAAATCATAAATTAAACTCAGTAAATTGAATTGATTCCCCAGGTCTGTGTCAGTGTCTTTTAATTCTTTGCAAAATGTAATAGTTTAAACACAATGTGCTGCTATTTTTAAGAAAATTGATATGATTAAATCTGTATTACAGCCACTGAAAACAAAGATTAAGAAAAAAAAGTTGATTCTCCTACTGATTTTTTTTTTTTTTTTTTTTTTGGACTAATAGGAACATTTATAAACAAAATTAAGCTATTGTTACCGATATCACAAGATTTTTTTTTAATCCGCAAATGATTGCCTCTTTAAAGCCAATGTTCTTGCACAGTGCTACTCTGGTGTGAAACAACAACAACGAAAGCACCAAAACAACAGAAATAAAAACATGTAGGAGGCCAATTTCATACAAACTAACAATTAATAAAAATTGGTTCACCTTGTAGCCTGGTCAAATGCCTAAAGGTATAACCCACATTTTCAATGCTTTACAGAAGGATTATTTGGGGGCTGGGGGGATTAGTTATTCTACACAGTAGGCACAATAGCTTAGAAGGCATGATTCCTTAGATAGCATTGCTTAATAGAAGGACACATCATATGCCATTCTTGTCAGATTTTGGAAAGGACAGAAAGAATTGGAGATAACCAATCCTGCAAATAGCTTGACTCTGTGCCATGAAAAGTTTTGTAAATAATAACCAACTCCTTGCATTGCACCCAGAAGCACTAAAGATTCGGTATTCATTCATACTGAAGAGTTCTATTCTTGGTTTCATTTCACGTACAAAATACACTGTGCATCTCTTACACTGAGGCCTAAAGTATTTTATGATTATGGTATGTTTCTTTAAGGATAATGGTTTTCATTGGAACATTCAGCATAAATAATTTATAATTTCCTGATTATTTACATGATTGATGATGTTCATATTGTATAATTGCTTTTAACCAAGATGGCACTTTTTGCATGAACAATTAGCTCAAATTTGGGGTAGAAGATATGGCACTGAATAAAGAATAGAATATGTATTTGAGAATCTTAGAAAGGAAAAGTGTCTTCTGTGCAGCATTTTTAACAGATACCATTGGACATATCTGTGCCAAACTCTAGCATTACAGCCCACATAATTTGCTCCACAAATGGGAACTTAATGGTATTAAAGGAATAAGCTTCTATCTCAAGTTAGGAAAAATATGGATAGATAGTCTATACCAGGGGTGTCAAACTCAAAGTCCGGGGCCTGAATCTGGCTCACAGGGTACTTAGTTCTGGCCCTTGACCTTAGATCATAAGTCAAGCTGGCCATGCCCACCCTGGCCATGCCCACCCTGGCCGCCGAGGTCAAACACAACCCTGATGTGGCCCTCAATTAAGTTGATTTTGACACCCTGTGGTCTGTGCTATACATGGATCTCCTTATCTATTTCCAAAGTCCCCTTTCTCAGTAAAACAGAAGTAGAAATTAACATATATTTGAAAGAATATTTTCAATAACCTGATTTCAGTTATTGCAGCAAGAACAAAATCTTACATTCAGTATTACTAGCACAGATAGTAGAATGTGTTGGATTTTAGTTATGTGGTACAGTATTCAGAATTAAATCTATTCTGTGACAAAAAGAAGGGGAAACATTATTTTTATATCATTCCTGGGGGTCATTTACAGTGTCTGAATCTTCAAAAAAAAATCTACTCTGGAAGTTTCAGAAACTGTTGGATGTGCACACTTCAGTGGGAAATGAGAACTTCAGAGGAAAAACATAATTGAGTAATACTGCTACTTCACTTATTTTAGCAGTTTAACTACATCTTAGTTCAGCCAGTCTATATTCCTTTGAATATATGATGGCACCCCGGAATCATGTAAATTATGGATATTTCATTGATGTCTAGTTTTCAATATTTTTGATAATTATTTAGTTTGAATTGTTCAATTTATAATGCTGTCATTCAATACCTTAACCAGAGTGCCAACTGGCTGCCTTAGATCTACTGGATACATTTATCATTCTCATTTGGGGAAAGCTATAATAAGGTTTAAGGTCTGGTTTAATTTTGTAGATAGGCACTATATATGGATTCTCCTGAGTCAGTAAGTTGAATTGTTTTTGTTTTTTTCTCTAAGGTAAATACATGCAAATGATGAACATTTTGAAGCCCATTGCATTTGATGTGATTCACTTTATGTCACAGCTTTTTGACTACTATATGTACGCAATATATACATTTTTTGGCCGAAATAACACAGTAAGTAAATATAAATATACAGGTAGTAATTTTGAGCACATTATAAATGGAAAATAATGGAATTAGTTGTAGCTGGCATGGTATATTGCCTGTGAAATATTACAAAGACTGAAAATGTTTTTCTTACTTTGTTTTTTATGAGTATTTCCCCTCCCTCCAAAAAAATGTTTCTATGCAGTCTATGTAATCAAAGAATAAGGCTTTTGTAATTTGACATTGATGAAGAAGAGACATTATATGGTATTCTGAAATAGTTTTTTGGGTTAATTATTTTTCAAATCTTATGGGCCTTAATGGGCCTGATGCCTCTTCATTTGCCTATATAAAGATGATGGAAGGTACTGACAATGATAAATACAATGTAATGTAGCAGTTCTGAAAGGGAATGCTTTCAAACCAATGGAAAGATTTTATTTGGGACTGATATTGTATTATGTTTTGAAAAAAAATTCCTGGAAGAATAAAAATAATAGGTGAATGGTGTCACATGTTCATTGATTCCAAATATAGTGAAAAATTCAGTCAAAAGATGGAAACAAACTTCAGATTAGGTGTACTTCCTTCCCATATCTCAGTGATTTTGCTGCAAAGATCCTGCCTTGTATTATGATAATGTTGATAATTACATCTGAATAAAAGTCTGGTTTAATGATTAACATTTGGAAATAGATTAAAATAGTTACTATTAAAATAGTTATTTTTGCAGTTATCTCAATATAATACCAGAAGATCATGGTACTAGCTATATAACCTCAATGATACGGTTCTAATTTTTAGAGAAATGAATATTTTTTTTTTGTTCAGTGGTCTTCAGGGAGCATAGAGTTGGCTGTGGTCATTAGGTCTTTTGGCTCAAATTAGGAGAAAGTTCTAGAGGAGGGGCTATACATCCCATAGTGAATTTTTGAGCTCTATACATTCGGATAAAATACTGCCAAAGATTGATAAGCTGGCTGTACCCTATGTCATATATTTCATATCTTCCATATGTTACTTATTTAGAAGTTATAAGTGTAAAATATATGGCCAAACATCAATACAAACAAATTGAGAATATTTCCCATTTTTGAGCAGCTGCAAAATTAATATAGGTGGTCTCACATAATAACAATTGAGCTTGAAACTTCATCATTAAGCAATGTACTCATTAAATGAAATACCACATGGTTGCTCCTTATGATGTCAGTTCTGCTGTGGTTGTTAGGTGATTCACCCACACTCATTAAGTGCAACAACACATTTTATTTATTTTATTTATTTTGTTTCAATTTCTATACCGCCCTTCTCCAAATAGGACTCAGGGCGGTGAACAGCCAAAGTAAAAAACAGGACATACAAAATTTAAAAACAGTTTAAAATAATTAAATATTTTGGCCGTAAATTAAAACAATCCAATTTAAAATCAATTTAAAATTTAACTCAAGCCAGCCCAGCTAGTTGAAATAAATAGGTCTTCAGGGCCCGACGAAAAATCCGGAGGTCTGTTATTGTACGTATCTCTGGGGGGGGGGGTTGTTCCAGAGGGTGGGCGCTGCCACAGAAAAGGCTCTCCCCCTGGGGGTCGCCAGCCGACATTGTCTGGCGGACGGCACCCTGAGGAGGTCCACTCTGTGCGAGCGTACTGGCCGGTGGGAGGCTATTGGTGGCAGAAGGCGGTCTTGTAAATATCCCGGCCCTAAGCCATGGAGCGCTTTAAAGGTGGTCACCAACTCCTTGAAGCGCACCCGGAAGACCACCGGGAGCCAGTGCAGCTCGTGCAGGAGAGGTGTCACATGGGAGCGCCTCGTCGCCCCCATAATTCCCCACGTGGCCACATTCTGGACCAGCTGGAGCCTCCGGGTGCACCCCAGGGGGAGTCCCATGTAGAGAGCGTTGCAGTAGTCCAGGCAGGAAGTGACGAGTGCCTGAATGACTGTGCGTAGGGAGTCCCGATCTAGAAAGGGGCGCAACTGGCGTATCAGGCGAACCCCCCCTGGCCACGGCCATCAAATGATCTTCTAAAGACAGCCGTGCGTCCAGGAGGATGCCCAAGTTACGAGCCCTCTCCGTGGGGGCAAGTGATTCACCCCCAATAGCCAGCGATGGCATCAGCTGGCTATATCGGGACGCCGGAAGCCACAGCCACTCGGTCTTGGAGGGGTTGAGTCGGAGCCTGTTTCTCCCCATCCGGGCCCGCACAGCCTCCAGGCACTGGGACATCACTTCAAGGGCATCGTTGGGGTGGCCTGGGGTGGAGATGTACAGCTGGGTGTCAGCGTACTGATGGAACTCCACCCCGAAGCCACGGATGATCTCACCCAGCGGCTTTACATAAATGTTGAACAGAAGGGGTGAGAGGACCGACCCTTGTGGCACCCCACAAGCAAGGTGCCTCGGGGTCGACCGCTGCCCCCCTGTCAACACAGATTGCGACCGGTCAGAGAGGTAGGAGGAGAACCACTGCAGAACGGTGCCTCCCACTCCCAACCCCGCCAGCCAGTGCAACATGATACCATGGTCGATGGTATCAAAAGCCGCTGAGAGGTCTAACAGGACCAGGATAGAGGAGCAACCCTTATCCCGAGCCCTCCAGAGATCATCCACCAACGCGACCAATGTCGTTTCCATGCTGTGCCCAGGCCGGAAGCCAGACTGGAGCGGGTTTAGATAGACAGCTTCATCCAGGTACCGGGGAAGCTGTTGCGCCACCACACTCTCAACAACCTTCGCAACGAAGTGAAGGTTGGAGACTGGACGATAGTTAGCCAAAACAGCCAGATCCAGAGAGGGCTTCTTGAGGAGGGGCCTCACAACCGCTTCTTTCAAAGCGGCCGGCAGGACCCCCTCACTCAAAGAAGCGTTAACAATCTTCTGGAGCCAGCCTCGTGTCACCTCCCGGGAAGCCAGTACCAACCAGGAGGGACACGGGTCCAATAAACATGTAGTCGCGTTCAGCCGTCCCAAGACCCTGTCCATGTCCTCGGGAGCCACAGGATCGAACTCCCCCCAGATAACACTCTCAAGACCTGCCTCAATCATCCCGTCCGGACATACCCAGTCAGAGGCCAGCCCTTCCCGAATCTGAGAAGACATGACCATGTCTTGTGACTTATTGCCAACTTCCCAGTCGATTTTGCTTCTCAAAAACTGACTAAGGTCACAAATAGTGATTACATAACCATGGGACACTACAATATCATAATTGCAAACTGGTTGCCAAATGCCTGAATCGCAATCAGGGGACCAGGGGATACTGCAACAACCCTAAATTTGAGTCTTTATGATTAGTTATATAGCTACATTTTTGGCACCAGTGTAAATTTGATTGTTTGCTAAACAAGGCAGTAGCTAACTAAGGACGATTCATACCAATGAATCAAAATCTTAACTCTTCCAGGAGCCTGTTGTTAATTGATACTTTTCTTGGAAACTTGGAATTCTGCGTTATAAAAGTTGGTGCTCAGAGTGTGTGACGAGATGTTGCTGAGTAGTAATTCTTTGATCTGATTTGCATTCACTTGGGTTTTTCTATGTCTCAAAGTATAACCATACTGGAGCAATATTAACAATATTATTGCTATCTTCCAAATCAGTTGATAATTCTTACGTCAATATTAATTGTATGTAGTTATTTTATAGTACAGAGATTAATTCATATTTTTTTATTTATGGATAGGATTGATGAATTAATTAATTTAATGTTTCAGCAGTTCATTGGGGTTAGGGCATTGGTTATGAAGAGCATGTCTGGCAGTAGGTATGAACAAATTGGAAAGTGTCTTGCATTTATTTATCTTTCACCCAAGGCTTGTTATTTAAAATTCCCTCTCATTTCTAGTTTGAATCAACAGGACTCGGACTTAGCAGCAGTAGGCTTCGTACCACCTTGAATAGAATCCAGGAAAGCTTGATTGATCTGGTATGTCACAGGATTTTGCTAGAATTTTTGCAAGAGGATTAAAATGGAAATGTATCCTCAAATTTATCTTGAGAAAATATGGGGATTTAAGATATATTTTGTATCTAACAGAACAATTTTAAGGATTGCTGAAAATGTATGTTACCTTCCCCTTCATTCTATTTAGGCAAGTAGAATTAATTTAATTCTTTCTCTGCATTTTGCTGTCATGAACAAAATAAACTTGTAATGAATATGCTGTGCTGTAGTGCACAGCACTACTGTAGTGGAAAAACACTACAATGTAGATAAAGCTTCTTGCACAAATTGAAGTAAATGTAGCGTGCAACAATTCTTTTGCAATAAATATTGTGTTGTACGGCTTTAAATTTTCTACCAATGTTGTTTATAACGTGGCTTTAAGACAATTGCAGAATTCCTTAATATTATTTTAAAAAATTGCAGATGGAAGAAGACAGTTTTATGTGTCAGATTGGTCACAGAACATCTATGAATACGAAAGAGCAATGACAATAGAAAAGTCCTGTTCTTGAATTCTCTCAAAATTGCACCATCAATTTATACTTTTGTGGATTGATTTAATTATTCAGTGAGGATTAATTAGTTTCTTTGATAGGAAGCTCATCTGTTACATGGTAATGATTAGTGTAACAGTGTCCATCACAGTTGAAGTTTAATTGCATTTTAGTAACAACAATATTTCCCTCCTTATTCTGTAAATTTGTCATTATAGCCTTCTCTTACCACAAGTTGTTAGCCATAATGACTGATCCCTATTTATTTATATATATAAGTAAAACATCTAGGAAATAACACACATATAGACCACAGCTAGGGTACAACGAACTGATTAATATCAAATCAACATAACAATTGTATAACTTCAGCTATATCTCCTGATTCTCAATGCTCAGTGACAGAACTGTATGTTTAAGGCCTTGCAAAAGCCTTAAAGGTAAGAGCCATCTAATCTCTGGAATAATGAAGAACAAGAGGCCT
This sequence comes from Arizona elegans, assembly GCA_022577455.1. Lineage (NCBI taxonomy): Eukaryota > Metazoa > Chordata > Lepidosauria > Squamata > Colubridae > Arizona > Arizona elegans. The sequence goes on from JAKOOJ010000004.1 coordinate 26,919,579, forward strand.
CCCAAGATCATGAAGCAGACTCCTCGTTTGCTTCATGATAAAACCTCTTTTATTTAGATTAAAGGGAATTCCTCTCCAGCAAAGTCCTAGCAAACAATCTTTCATGAGATTTCACAACTACAGACCTTTATCAGGCTTGGAGAGTGGCCAGGACGATGTTGTAGCAGCAATTACTTGCAAGAAGTCAGGAATAGATCTTCACCCTAATGAATTGAACTAATTGACTCCTGCGAATTGACTCCCCTTCACTTCTCTTTATTCCCTATGGGAGGGACCATTCACCATCTACCTGTTTCTTTACTCCCTAGTCGGCCCTTGTTCCTTAGCTGTTCCCTTCTCCTGGCAGCTCTGTGCATGTGCACATCAGGAACAGGCTCCAGCTGTTCTTCTGCCCCACTGATATCCGACTCTGAAGGCAGCTGATAAATGTTGGATGGCCCTGGCCCCTTCTTTGCCTCCAGTGCAGAGCACTCATCAGAACCTTCCCCAGACTCCAGGACTGGCCCATGTTCCTCCACAACCTCCTCACTTGAGATCCTTGAACAATAATAGTGAACTTCTTAAACCTAGTAAACCTTTTGACATGAACCTGGCATGTCAAAAATTAAGAAAATACCTGCCATCTCTCCCCCCCCACACACACGAAAAGGAATCCATAACAAATGGTAATAAAATTAATTAAATCATTTAAATTTATTAATAATTTTTTTTTTATATTTACAATGTAAAATGGTAAATATTTTTCAATAATTTGAAATATTTTTCAAAATGCCTATCTAAGCAGCTCTGTCCTGGAAGAATGTCCTTTGGAGAATGTCCTTGTGTGGCCTTGCAGTCTCCAAAAAGGGTGGGAAAACATGCCCCATTTTTACATGCTTTTTGGAGGCTCCAGAGTTCACTCACACATGATTTCCAGAGGGGCCAGAGGCCTTAGGGTGTCACCAAAAATGGCATGAAAACATACATGTTCACCATCACAATCTTTTCTTCAGGTTAGCTGCACAAATATTTTCAGGGAAGATGAAGTAGTATTCTTTCTAAATCTGTATTTGCTTTCCTTAGGAAAGGTTTCTTAAAAGAAAGCTTAAGGTTTTAAACTGGTAAGGGTTTCATTCAGAAGCTGCTTAAGTTTGTATTCTTTATATCCTCTTCTTTTTTAAAACCATCCAAATGATAATCTCCATAAGATATTTCCAGAGTGTGTTTGTGCTAAATACACATAAAGTCATTCTGCTCATGCACAGTTTATTTCTAACCCCATACAAAAATGAAAGGAGGTAATTGGACTAGCTAACAGAGAAAAGCAGACTTCCCAAGAGAAAAAAAGATTGGCTCTGGCTTTGAAACATGTGATGTAAAATCTTGTTGTTGTCATTTAATTTGTGCTTACTAATATGGACTTATATCATTTATATTTACAGGAGAAAATTATTCCTACTAGGTAGAAATTTGAATATTTTCCAAAAATTTAGAGGAAATATTTCACACTAATCTTAGTATACTAACCTTTATGAACTAATCTTATATTGTTTTGAGTCTACATGTGTTGAGTATGGATTCAGACAGTGATGAAATTTGAACCTGTTTGCTACCGGTTCGCTGGCTGTGCATGCGCAATGCACACCAAAAGGAGGCTTGGGAAGGTAAGTAGAACAGTGAGGGCAGGGATCAGCTGTGCTGCGTGATTTAGCTTCACTAGAAAGCAGAATTTCCTGCTTTCTACCAAAACTAAACCCCGCGACACAGCTGATCATTGGAAATACCGGTTTGGAGGAACTGATAGCTTATTTAAACTATCGGTTCAACCGAACTGGTAGCTTTTTTTTTTTACTACCAGTTCGCCCGAACCAGTAGTTTTTATGACTACTGGTTCGCCCGAAATGGTAGCATTTCACCCCTGGATTCAGGTCCTAGAAAACTTTCAGAATTTACAGCCAAACATAGTTTTGCCAGTGTGGCTAGGATTTCTTTAATTTATATTTCAAAACCGCTGAAGGGTGAAAAGTAGAGAAAGCTTTAAATAAACTTGCATTAGTGAGAAACTATTCTATAAATCCTTTAATTTGCAGTGATATATCTGCACAGTTTTACCTCTACTGGGAAGGAAAGTCTATGCTATTATAGCCATAGATTCTTAACTTCCCTTAAGAATCTGCTGAATTAGCGGACATTGAATGAAAGCTGGTGATCTCACCCGTGCTCCTTTTTCTGGGTGAGAAAAATACAGAATATACAGAGAAGTAGAATGGTTCTTAGGACTGGTGTCATTGGAGAACAGTTTTCTTTAGGAGTTCAGAAACAGTTTATTTGGTGATAATCATGTACAGGACCATTTGAGCATAAAGGCCTATTGAGTCATAGTTTATAAGGGAACAGAAGTAGAATCACGGTTGGCAGATTGTCTCCCTCATCCTTGCAGAACAAGTTACTTACCCCTATAGATAGATGGGTGAACATAAATCATGGTTGCCCAGGGACTGATTTACGTTTTCACCTCCTTAAACTGAATCAAATAATAGTGTGAATTTAACATGATCATGCTGAAAATCTATAACTTTTTATTATTTGAAAAAGGTTGTGTTATATTCTACGAGAAGATTGCATAGAGGCAATATTTGTATTCAGCCATACTTTAATCTGAGCAACCCTATACAAAGAAGTACATCTCTTTTATGTAACTACAATCTAAAAAAAAATAAATCAAAACACAATCCAAAAATGTCATCTAAAGTTGTTAAAAGGTTTAATAAATGATCACCTAGGGTATACATGATTTCTCAGTTTCTGATCTGTGTACTGTAGCAGTTTTAATAAGCAGAAAACTTCCCCAACTACTTTTCAGGCTTTTAAAGATGATTTATTTATGTGAAAGGTCTAAGACTTCAAGCAATCTTCTTTATCCATTCTATTCCTTAATTTCTGAGAAATCTTTCTTTGGTAATGACGTCTAACTGTTACCTTTTTGACCAACTGCATTTTAGATGACTTCCTGCACTGTGCTGACTTTGAATGGTTCTATTAAGTTTAATGTGGGTAATTTTGCTTTAAATAAGGCAAGTTCTTAAGTCGTTGTGTAAGAAGCAAAAAAAAAAAAAGTAATCAATTGCATCAAACAGCAAATTTCCCCCTTTTTCAGTTATGAGTTAAGAATTTAACATTGCTTTAAAATTATTGCTTTAGAATTAATTAAAACAAACATGAAGATCATATGTGTGCAATGGAAAGGTTCAGCATTTACTTCTGAACAATAATAGGATAAGAAGCCCATAAATGAACATTTTAAAGATAACTAAGGAAATTAAATCAGCTCTTGGGTGTTAGCTTTCTAACTGTTTTTCTGGATCTGAAAAGCTATCATTATGGTCCAGTGTATTTGATCAGCCCTATCATGTCTTGTAAAGTATGTGAGGAGAAGAGAAGTTATTTTCTACAAAATGTTGGAATTGAGAATATATCTTGACTGAATATAATTAGGATTTGCAAGGTAATGGGTTACCTTCTTTTCATATTTGACAGAAAGATTTAGAGAAGGGAAAAATACCTTTTTACTTCTTCCTGTAAAAACCAAGACAACAACCTGTTATATACCGTATTTTTCAGACTATAAGACGCTGCGAAGTATAAGATGCACCTAGCTTTTGGGGAGGAAAACAAGGGGGGAAATCTGCCTCTCCTCTCAGCAATTACCTCCTTACAGCCTGATCAGCTTTAGCACCGCCTGATTTAGTACAAGCAGCTGATAGGCGGTTGGATCTGCCTCCCGGAATACCGCCTATCAGGCTCCCGGAATACCGCCTATCAGGATTGCCACTGCCATCACTGCCCATCGCTGTTGCAGCCTATCGCCACCTCCTCCTGCCCCATTTTCGGCTTCTGCGCATCCTTTTTTTGGCCCATTCCAAGCGGCGGGGATCGCTGCCGCTAACACCTATTCTGCTACCTGGAACAGGCCAAAACAGAGGCTGAAAATGGGACATGCGGAGGTGGCGATAGGCGGCAGCAGTGATGGGTGGCGATGGGTGGCAGCGATCCCTGCAGCCTAGAACAGCTAATAGGTGGTTTGCTGCAAGGATGCTAGCCCAATGAATACCGATGGATACTAGTAGGCAGAGACAGAATTTTTTTTTCTTGTTTTCCTCTCCAAAAACTAATGTGCAGCTTATACTCTGGAGCATCTTATACTCCGAACAATACGGTACTATAAACTGATGCAACAAATTAAAGCAGACTTGAAGAAATGGAAAAATCTGCAATTGTCATTGATAGGAATAATAGCTACAATAAAAATGAATATATTACCAAGACTACTATACCTATTTCAAACAATTCCAATAAAATTGGGAAAAAAAAAACACTGAGGAACTCAAAGTTAGACAAATGGCAGAAACTTTGGAATAGGAACTATAAATTAACAATGTCAACTGCACACGAAGAAAACCTGTATAAGATGTTTTATAGATACCATTTTGCGGCAGCGAGGTTGCCAAAGATGTTTAAAGAGAACTTGGCTAAATGTTGGAAATGCCACCAGATACCTGGTTATCATATGTGGTGGACATGCTCAAAAGCAAAAAAATATTGGACAAAAATCCATTCGTGGCTGGAAAAAATGATAAAGCAGCATATTGATTTAAAGCCAGAAATATTCTTGTTGGGGATTTTACCCCAAAAATATGTAAGGGGAAAGCATATATTAACTGCAGCTAGAATTGTATTTGCAGAAAATTGTAAAAGTGAAGAAATTCCCACAGATGAGAATGTGATCAGGGAAATATTAGAATGTGCAGAATGAATACACTAACACTAACAAGGAGAAAGAACAAACTGAATACTATATGACATGGGACTTATTTTATCAATGGTTAGATAACAAAAATGGAAGTTAGAAACAGGCAAATAAAAGAAAAAGATGAGTGAAATAAAGAAGATATGTTAAGAGAGAGAAGTAAATATTATGTTTAATATCATTTTAATATTATAGAATTGATGTTAATGTAATTAACATGGTTGTAAATCTTGATTATCATTAGGGTGATTTGTTTAAAACAGGCCTTGTTCTGTGCAATGAGGTGGCAGCTCACTGGAAAATAAATCCTTAAAATCGCAAAATTGTAAAGTTGGAAGGGCCATTTGGGCCATCAAATCCAACCTCTTATTCACTGCAGGCTTTCAGACTTAAATATTTCCCATTGATGACTATCTAGGCTCCATTTAAACATGTTCAGAGAAAGGGAGCACATCATAGCTCTCAAGTTTCCTATTGCTGCCTCACTCGGTTCTGAATATGAACTGTTATTTTCATTTAATTGTCAATTTAGATAATGATACTCAGAATCTTCCTACATTACATATAGATTATATTTTCAATTATATAGAACATTTTATGAGAAGGCATTATTGATTTTTCCTGAAGTTTTTCTTTCTGCAACCCTAATTTGAGCATAGGAATTGATTCATCCCTAAAAGTGCATTTATTTTTTAGAGCAGTGAAGGAGTTTCCAAGGACTGTGATGTATACATTCTAATTAGCTTCTCGTGACCCTCACTGAAATACTATAAAAGTATGGCCTCAGAGGAAATAAGAATGTTCTACTCAACGAAACAAAACTTCTATATACTTTGGTCATAAAATGTATCAGAATCATGGGTTAGAAGATATCATTGTTATTCATAAAAGAACGTTCAGAGCTGAAGATACTGTATGTAATGTGAAGTTTCTGTCAGAAGAAGTAAATATGCTAACTTATGACCTGGAAATGCAGAGTTTATTATTAATTATGCTAGCTCAAGGACTACTGAAGACTGTCTTCATATTATCTGACTATTGCCTTAATTGTTCATTTGATTATATTTCCAGTCAATGTAATTTCTTTCCCATCCTCTCTTACCCTACTTCTTTTGTAGGATGTGTCCGCTGATGCTGCTGGAACACTGACTGCTGTTGAAGAAAGAAAAGAAAAAGTTCCAATGCCACATCTAAGTCATCTTGTAGTCTTGACATCCAGCAACAGTCTTTATGGCTTGGCAGAGAGAGTGGTAGCAACAGAATCCTTGTACGTTAAGAATCCTCAAAAGTGTTTCTTTCTGCTTCTTAAAATCAGTTGCAAGATATATTATAAATTAACTTAGACATCTATTAATAAATAAAACTGCAGCAGGACAAAGTAAAGTCTGCCAAAATTTTCCTATCCTATCTCAGAAAAACTTCCTATACCTGAAAGATACCAGAGATAGCAAATGTTAGCATACAGCCACTTGTTTTTTAATTTGATTATTTCCTCCTTATACCTAACAAATGCATGGCACTGCCCTTGGAGACCATTTAAAAGTTACAAATGGTCCAGAGCACAATGGCACACAAAGTATTAGATATCCATAGATTTGCCCATGTTAAACCTTTGTGCAAGGTTCACTGGCTCTGGTTTTCTACTGGGTGCAATTCAAGGTGTTGGTTATTGCCTTTCTTTAAGAATACCCACTTGTTCCACTACAGGAGTGTCAAACTCAAATCTTAAATCTGGGCCGGGGGCCAGCCTGGAAATAGCAGAGGATCAGCCCGCAGTACCTCTGGCAGCCAAAATGGGACGCTTCATTTTTGCCCTGGATAGTCTTCTGCAGCCATCTGCTGTCCAAAATGGTGTGTATGGGGGGAGGGGTGCAGGTCCCTGTGCCCCATTTTTGCTGACAAAATGCTGCAGGAGGCCATCTAGGCCAAAAATGGGGTGTGGGAGGCTGCACATGGCCCCCCCCACCCTGTTTTGGCTGGCAGGATGCTGCAGGACGTGTGTTCCCCGCCCCCCCACCTGGCTTGCGGAAGAGAATCACAATGCAGATCTGGCCTCAAAGAAATACAATTTTGACATCCCATTCCACTAGATCAGATAAGTTAGACATGCTTCTGGTCCCCTCCCTGAAGTTTTTTTTTTTTTTTTTATTTGATTTATATGCCACCCTTCTCAGGGCGGTTTACAATGCGTTAAGCAATAGCCTTCAAACTTTTGTATATTTATACAAAGTCAGCTTATTGCCCCCACAAACTGGGTCCTCAATTTACCTACCTTAGAAAGGATGGAAGGCTGAGTCAATCTTGAGCCTGGTGAGATTCGAACTTACAGTAATTGCAGACAGCTGGTGTTAATCACAATGCTATCAGTCTGCTGAGCACCAGGCCCAGTCTGCTGAGCACCAGGCCCAGTCTGCTGAGCCACCAGGCCCAGCAGTGCCATCTAGTGGACCTAAAAAACCTGCTTTTTTCATGGAAGTCCCTATCCTGTAAGACACTCTTCTGCCAGCGATCCCAGCCTTTTAGCCTTTCAAAGGGTGTTAAAATGTAGCTTTCTTACTGAGGTGCTGGGATTGGAAGGCATGGAAGGAGAGTAGCAGAGACTGCTGTGGGGGCATCCCAAGTGAGATGAGTACAGCACAGGGCAGGGGTGAAATCCAGCAGGTTCTAATAGATTCTGAAGAACCAGTAGGAGAAATTTTGAGCAGTTCGGAGAACCGGCAAATACTATCTCTGGCTGGCCCCAGAGTGGAATGGAGATTTTGCAGTATCCTTGCCCTGCCACATCCACCAAGCCACAACATGCTTACTAAGCCATGCCCACAGAACCAGTAGTAAAAAAAAATGGATTTCACCACTGGCACAGGGATTTTGTTTTTAGTTTTATTGATTTTATGATTGTTTTACTTACTGATGCTATGGTTTTTGTAAACTGCCCAGAGTTGCTTAAAATGGACAGCCATATAAATGCTTTGAATAAGTAAGTAACTGCTGATAACAATATTGATAGGCCCATTATCTGTCAGGTGCAAAACAGTCAGATTTTGATACTAAGATCAATTAATTAATTAATACAAAAAAGTTACTAATTAATTAAATATATTTATATAGCTACCCAACTCACAGGTGGGTAGCTTGAGGTGACTTACCATTTTTTTTAAAAAAATCTATCAAATAATAAATCCCAATAAAAAAAACCCACCCCATCTCCCTGTTTTGTTTTTTTAGAGTATTTTTGGCTGAACAATTTGAGTTCCTCCAGTCCCATCTTGATGCTGTAATGCCTCCAGCCAAGAAGCCTTTTCTTCAACAGTTCTACTCACAGGTCAGGATTCTGAATACATTTTATTTTATTTTTGTAATTTTGAGTGTGTTATTTATTGGTTTTGTAAAGAATCGCCTTTAAATGCCTAACAATAATTAGTGCCATTTATGTAATGCATTCTGGTTCTTAATATAATTACTGCAATAGAATTTGAAAAGGCTTTGTGTTTCAGACAGTTTCAACAGCCAGCGAACTACGTAAACCTATATACTGGATTGTAGCTGCTAAAGCAATTGATTATGAACAGATGTTACTTCAGATGGCAAATATGAAGTGGGATGTGAAAGAAATCATGTCACAACACAATATTTATGTCGATTCACTCTTAAAAGTAAGTATATTTTTAATTGCTTCATACTTAAATGTTCCTAATTAAGAGGTAAATTATTAATATAAAAGCTTTGTTCCATGTTGAAAGCAATACATTCTTCCTTCAGTAGTTTGATTCCTTTAGTTTGCTTCATTTTTGTCTATCCATGTTTAAATGATATGGCAGCATACAGAAAGATTCTCACCAATGTTCAGTCTATGAATCTTAACAGAAGTATTGTAATATTCTTTTAATTATAACTAGCAAGATGTGGTCCCACATAATAGTATAGAGAAAGAAACATACCATACCATTTATAATTTAATCAGTGCTGAGACAATCAGATCCAATTACTACTGAAGTCAATAGCAATAGCAAAATATACCACTCCACAGTGCTTTACAGCCCTTTCTAAGCGGTTTACAGAGTCGCCTATTGCCCCCAACAATCTGGGTCCTCATTTTACCTGCCTCGAAAAGATGGAAGGCTAAATCAACCTTGAGCTGGTGGGAATTGAAACTGCAGGCAGCCGGCACTCAGCAGAAGTAGCCTGCAGTACTGCATTCTAACTACTGTACCATCACAGTTCAATCTACTGCAATTTCCTTTTTGTCTGTCCATTTCAGCATGGGTTCCTATGGGTCTGCTAAAGAATTATTGGCATACTTAAAAGTCCTAATACTTTAAGAGTGAAATCATGAGCATATATATTCTGGAGTAAGGCTCAGTTATTTTGATTACTGAAAAACTAATATGCATAATTCTGTAGTGTTTCTGTACCTTTCTGTTTGCATTGCTTGGCTAAAAGGCATGGACCCTAATTTGCCAAATAATCAGTGAAGTCTTTCTGTCTGCCACATGTTCCTCCATTCATAATTTATAGTACCAAATAAGCTTTTATTCTCAGTAAATGTTTCCCATTTTAATGGTTAAGGAACACCCTTTGCTGTTGGTTGTCTGTATGAATGTTCTGACGTTTCAGACTAGAGTGTAGAATGCTATGTGTATTCAACTCACTTCTGTATTTAGTTGGAGCTTTGAAGGAAAGTTGTAACTACGTTAACATGAATATAAGTACAGTTTTCTATATAACCCGGGACATGAATAAAGGAGGATTCCAGGATATGTATAACTCACAGGTCTACCTCCCTTTTAAATCTTTCAGTTGAAAGATTGGAGAGAATAGAGAAGAAAGCTGTATGCATGTCTGGTTTTCCATCATGTTTGAGTTCTTCTACCCTGTTTCCCCTAAAATAAAACATCCCCTGATAATAAGCCCAATCGGGCTTTTGAGCACATGGCAATAAGGCCAAGTGCTTATTTCAGGGTTCAAAAAAATATAAGACAGGATCTTATTTTTGGGGAAACACTGTATACACTTAGACAAATCCTTGAGCAGGATCGCACACCAAGCTAAAATAATAATAATAATATTTTTTTTTATTAGTCATATTTCTATGCTGCCCACTCTCCGAGGACTCTGGGCAGCTTACACCAAAGACAGAATACTAAATAGCATATTGCCCCCAACAATCTGGATCCTCATTTTACCCATCTCGGAAGGATGGAAGACTGAGTCAACCTTGACCCAGTGAAATTTGATCCGCTGATCTGCTGAACTAGCTGTTCTCTGAAGTAGCTGCAGTACTACGCTCTAACCACTGCGCCACCTCGGCTCTTATAATAAAACTAGGTGGGAGTAGCCACAATATTACTTGATTCCTATTACAAACACATGGCACCATAGTACACAAACCATCTAAAGCCCTTCAAATCATCATAACCAAAAACCCTTATCAGTCCCAGAGGGGAAAAACAGAAATCATCTAACAACATACAGTGTAAAATTGTAATAGTCACTATGTAGGGTCAAAGGCAGAATGCTAGCAGAGCATATCCATTAATACCAACTAGCAGAAGACTTGATAAAAACTCCTTAATTTTACAACATATGAAGAGACTCAACCATTGTTTCAATTGGGAAATTGTGAGCATCTTAGATCAAGACAAGTCTAAAAACACTAGAGTATTCCTGGAAACCAGGCACTATTGACAAATTGGCCATCAATAGGCACATAGACATAAACAACATCTATGTACCATTCAAAAGAGACAATCAAAAGAGCCAGAAAAGAAACAAAAAACCTGAAACAGCTCCTCATCAGCAATCAACATTTAGATGAGCAGAGATTAGCACCAAGATTAACATTAAACCAATAATCCAGAAACAAACATATTTCAATCAAGGAACTGACAAACAGTAAACAACAACCCAATCAAGGAATCACCAAGACCACTCCCACCAACACTGACAGGCAAACCATTAGAGTATAAAATGAAAACAACCTCATTCTCTACTAGCACTGATGATATTACCTAGTTTGGTAATGAAACATCTGCATGAAAACAACCAAATGAAGAGTTCACCAAGGATCCCACAATTCAACACTGAACTACAAATATTCTATTCTATTGGATTCCTATTTATATTATAAAAATAGTTAGCAAATATAAATGCACATTTTGTAAAATTTAATATGGAGCAGTAGCCTTCTTGTGATCAGATTGGATTTTACTTTATTGGTCTCTTCAAAAGCCATTCGATCCTGGCATTTTCAGGATCTGCCCTATTATAATCAAGACCACCTGCAATGGGCTTGGATATTCTAGTTATTTTTCAGGCTGCACTTGTTTTGTTATTGTTCATATTTTAATACTGTATCTTCAGCAAGAAGCTTTGAGACTTTTTGGATTAAGCACCTATACATTGTAGTAAATAAATAGGTAAATTATGAGCAACTCTAGGTCAGTAGAATGTGTATTTAATAGATTGGATGCAATTGATGCAGCCTTATACATAATCAATTTCATCAGTTCTCTAACCAGAATGTTTCCATACATAGATAATCAGCAGTTAAAAATACATCAAAAAACAGATTTTCTTCATGACCCTTACTAACTTTCTTATCCAGAAACAGATTCATTCAATGAGAACTGAAATATACAAAGAGATGATGGGAGTCAGCCTTTTCAAACTTAGTCTTGAGATGTGTTGTAACTTCAACTCTTGAGTCTAAAGTATGGCTGTCAGGAATACAGGAAATTTTAGTTCTTATAAATAAGAAGAGGAGCCAGTTGGGAAAAGCTGTTCTAGAATGCCCATCAACCATCTGACAGTTTGTGTGTAATTTTTATTTGTATGTTAGCATGTTTTCTGCTTAGCTGCATATTTATTGGCATTTACTGTATATTTTACCATCTTTTAATAAATATATACATTATATAAATTTTATATAATTTAGGAATTTGAACAGTTTAACAAGAGGATGAATGAAGTGTCAAAGAGAGTTCGTATTCCATTGCCAGTTTCAAATATTCTTTGGGAACACTGCATACGGCTAGCCAATAGAACAATTGTAGAAGGGTAAGTGCTATTTGGATAGTCTTTTTGAAATAAATATTAAACTCACGGTTGGTTTTTTATTCATATAGTGCATCCCTCCCCCAAGTCCTATTTCTCTTTCTCTTCTAGTCTTATAACCATAAACCCCAGCTACCTAATGTTGCCAATCCTTGATAAAAAATGTGGTGTTGCAGACTTAATTAGTAGTCTTGAGATAAGTAATCTTAGAATTTTGTTTGTTTTATAATTATAATATACTTGCAGACTGACTGCCATATGTCTTATGTGAAGTTAAATTGCTGAATTCAGCTGAGCATATAACTTGGATGTATGCATAAGGATTTTATTTATTGGTGAATAACACTTCTATTCAAAAAAGACCAGCTGCTGCTGCAACCCCTTGGAGTAATTCTTGGAGTATATTTTAGAATGCATGTTGATTAAAATGTTTAGATGCATTCCAAAATCATTTCCTTGCATGTATGTTCAGAAGCAATAGCTCCTATTCTAATGTGATTCCGAGTAAGATTTGGGTTTTCCCAGATGTACCAATATGACATCTCTAATAAAATGGAACTTTGAGGAAACTCAAACTTCGGAGTTTTCTTTTTTTTATTATTATTATTAAATATTTTATTAGTTTTAAAAGTAAAACAATGGACATTGCTCAACATCTCTGGTTTCCTACATGTCAAAATCAAGTTAAGAAATAATCTATTCCTTGCTCTATATATAAATTTACATATCTCCTACTTCATTATATATCAAGTATACAGTATTTTATTTCCTAACCCAACTATGCATGTATTTAATAAACCAATATTACATTCACAAGTTCAATATACATTGGCATATTAATATACATTGATATATACATTTCAAGACATTCGTTATCCCTTGTTTTTGGCATTGTTCCTCTTACCTAACCAATTATAAAATTTATTCCAGACTTCATAGTATTTTGATTCACTTTTGTCTTTAAGTTCTAAAGTAAGTCTGTCCATCTCTGCACAGCTGTAAATTTTGTGTATTACTTCTTCTTCTGAGGGTATTTTTTTACACTTCCATTTTTGAGCAAATGCTAGTCTTGCCGCGGTAAGTATATGCAATATTAAATAGGTTACATTTTTGTCATATTTGCCATCTGTCATGCCCAGTAAGAAAAATTCCAGCTTAACTTCTATTTTAAACATTAACATCTCTTCTCTTCTAACCAGCTCCTTATTTGCTGCTAGAAACTTTTTGCTTTTGGACACTCCCACCACATATGGTAATATGACCCTAGTTCCACCTCACATTTCCAACAAATTGGGAAGTATTTTTTACTAATTGTTGCCAATCGTGTGGGTGGAAAGTGCCACCTGTAAAACATTTTATATAGATTTTCTTTATAAGAAGCTGCCAGTGTGATTTTGATATTCTTTTCCCACAGATTTTGCCAGTTGTCCAAATCGATACTGTACCTAAAACATCTACTCCAAATTATTGTCTCCTTAACTTGCTCGGAGTTTTCTTTCGTTGGGGGTGTTACTTGAAATCTTGACATTGTCCTTGATTTACCATTGTAATTGAGCCTGGGAATATGGTCATAGGTCATGGTGCTCATTAAGGGGATCACTGTGTGACCATTCCTAATTATAGAACCTTGTTTGCCGTGGTTGTTAAGTAGACATGGCAATCGTTAAAGTACCTGTTTTCCCCAATAAGTACTTTTTTGCTGGAAATCAGAAGCAAACCTTGGAAATAAAGAAAAATGCCAAAAAGTGCGGTCATGTACAAATGGTCATAAATGCAAGTCAGTTGCCAACTATCCAAAATGCGATCTTCTGGCTTCAAGCTTCAAAATGGGTCATAGGTAGCTCTGGGGAGGTCTGTTATAACTTCAAACAGTTGCTAAACACTGGCCATTAAATGAGAACTATCTGTAATAACCTTGAGTTCCTGGATGACCTTTTGCTATTTCCCCTTGTAATTCAACCACAATCTTCAGAAAATTAAAGCATTGAACCAGACTTCTTATCTCTTGCTTACTTACCTATCTAGTTATGCCAACGTCAAGAAGTGTAGCAATGAAGGTCGTGCTCTAATGCAGTTGGATTTTCAACAGTTTTTAATGAAGCTGGAGAAACTCACAGATATTAGGCCTATTCCAGACAAGGAATTTGTGGAAACCTATATTAAAGCTTATTATTTGACTGAAAATGACATGGAACGTTGGATCAAGGAACACAGAGTAAGCATCACTTTTTAGGTTTTCTCATTGGATTGGATCTGTTGGGAGGGAGGTTTATACCGATAAGCTGGTGAGTCCAAATAATTGCTAATGTTTAAATATGAAAGAGAATCTCATGACTGTTCATTTTGGGTAATAAAGCCATAAAACCCTTAGAAGCTTTTTTTTTCTCCTCCCTGCGCGTCATCCACAAATCTTTCAGCCTGTTTCCAAACAAGTAATCAATAATAGAACTTAAATAGTTCCATTAAAAATGTCTTCTTTTTCATTTCTTCTTTTTGGCTAATTTTGACATACTTGAATTTGTAAACAATAAAGTTAAAGTCTTACCTGCTTTTATCAGTAGAGTTGCAGCTGTTTATGTTTGCAGTTGAGCAGACCTAAGTGGTAATTCTAGATTGCTTTCAGTCTAGCTAGACATTTACTTTTCTTGGGGATAAGTAGATGGACTGCTTTCCTTTGCTGTTTTACCTCAAAAATTCTGATTCAAATAATTAAATGCTCTGGCAATATTTAAGTGGCTAACTGTGCTCTTTAAATAAGCATTTGTGTCCTGGCACATCTTTAAGGATTATAGGATTGAAATAATTCATTGCATGCATTATAGTCTATTTCTTTTGATCAGAGTCAGCATTGATAATTTGTTCTCTAGTCCCTTTGGCAGAACTAAATTGTAAATATGAACAGAAGATTTCTTGCAACTTTGTTTTTATAGTATCTCTTAAGCCAACCTGACATGTTTTTCCCTGAGGAGTGGAAAATAAAATTTAAGTGCCATAGGATGTTAAACTATTCATAGAATTTCACTAAACATTTCACTAAAATTCTAACCAGCTCCTATTAAACTGCTATCCTTGTACTGGTATTTTCTTCAGAGGTTTGTACTATAAACAATACCCACCTCAGTCCCTGTTCAGCATTTTTTCCAAAATGGCAATTTGGGGTAAAAATATACTTTTTTGCTATAACAATTTTTTTTTTCTGGGCACTTATATTCTGTTTACTGGAAACTAAACTGTGATTTGTTTCCTTTGTATAGGAATATTCCACCAAGCAACTGACCAATTTGGTGAATGTTTGTCTGGGATCTCACATCAACAAAAAAGCTAAGCAGAAACTACTAGCAGCTATTGATGACTTAGATAGACCTAAAAGATAATTTTAAAAACTATCCAGTCTCGTGATTTTTGATTTTTTTTTTTTTTTGCCTGGGTTTTTATTTGACCCTGTGAAACGTGAAGAAATAATTCAAGGAACTACAGATGAAGTTTGGCTAAATGGAGAAAGTAGGCATCCTTTTCTGACTGGCTCCAAAGACATTTGAAATCAATGTGTGGTCTTCTCAAACCACTATCCCCACTGCCACTTTAGCAGTGTGCTTTCTTTCATGATGAGTTAAATTTGTGTTTGTATCAATGGTGAAATGTAAAATTTGTTACAACCTGTTCTGTGGGCGTGGCTTGGTGTAGGGTAATGTGATTGGGTGGGCGTGGCCAACTTTTTTAAAAAAAAACTTTTAAAAGCATTTTTTCTACAACCTCTTCGGCCAAAGAGGTAAAAAAATTCTTTTAACGATCAGGCAACTCAGCTGGGATTGTCGGCCGAAGAGGTTGTAGGAAGAAAAAATGCTTTTAAAAGCCTCTGACAATCCCAGCTGAGCCGCACGATCATTAAAGGCTTTTTTAAATTTTACTTTTAAAAACACTTTTTTGGCCGAAGAAGTTGATGATTGTGCAGCTCAGCTGGGCGTGGGGGGAGGGGGCGGCAGGGATTTTTGCTATCAGTTCTCCAAACCACCCACTGCCATCGCTACTGGATCGAGCAATCCGGTCCAAACCGGGAGGATTTAACCCCTGGTTTGTATGTGTGGCTGTGCATGTTTGTGTATGCATATATTTACACACACACTAACATAAAATCCAAATAAGAAAATAATAAGAAAGCTAAAATAATATATTTCATTGGTGGGTTTTTTTGTTGGGGTTTTGGAGGTGTTTGGGGGAATTTTTTTTGGGTCTATTTTGCCAAAGGGTTCCTAGGTAGTTCTGTCTTCTATGCTGAGAAAATAGTATGCGTGAAAATAAAAGGGAACATCTTTTATCAAGGTTATGAATTGTGCATGTCCTTTAAAAGTGTGCAATGCTTAATCCTATTAGCGCTTTTTTTTCATACCTTTAAATGTAAATTCATTTCAGAATGAATCCTATCTTGTCAAAGGAATTGACTAGGAATTATGGTAAAATAATAAACACTGAATGCTAGGAAATGGTGCTTTGGAATCTGTTCTTGGCAGCTTATGCAGTAGATCTGCCCCTATGGCATTCTGTTATAAGTGGGTTACATGAAATGAAAAGGATTATTATTCACAAAATACCTCTGCAGCAGAATTTTGTCTGGATTTCAGATGTTGCTAAGTCTTCATTTTAAAGGTAACAAAGGTAGTTAATTTAATGCCCTTTTTGGCCCGCTTCTGAAACTATTTCAGCTTCGACGGTGAGTAAAAGGGCCAAAATAGGACAATGCTCTTGAAAAATTTAATGATTCTGTGATGAAGGATTATCTCCTGAACATCACTTGTTTGCATGCTTTTAAAGATTAAAAAGCTTCGTCCTGTATTCCATATAGCTTTTCTAACCTACAACTTAACTATAATCCGTATAACCACCATTGTTACTATTTGTTTACTTTGGGGAATGTGTGAAATTCTTTCAGTCGCT
This sequence comes from Arizona elegans, assembly GCA_022577455.1. Classification (NCBI taxonomy): domain Eukaryota; kingdom Metazoa; phylum Chordata; class Lepidosauria; order Squamata; family Colubridae; genus Arizona; species Arizona elegans. Next base: position 26,936,350 of record JAKOOJ010000004.1, read on the forward strand.
TAGTCACAATAGACTCTGCTAAGAGTGCTTATATATTTGGCTTTATTGCTAATTGCGTTTGAAATAAATAAATCACTAATCTATTGGATGAGATGCCTGGGTTGCCCTGAAGTCAGTGAGGGTTGGAGAGAAGTGTATAGTAGCTCCCAAGGCTCTCCCAGTACTTTTATGCCACTCCCTCTTGGTGAATTGTTAGGTGTACAATGACTAGGCTATAAAAATCCAATGATCGTTTCTTCTGAATTTTAGTTTTCTGTAACTTTTTGCTGCCATCTAATAGTTTTCCAGATGTTTCTGGTCCATATATGGTATATCTAAGGTATAACAAGAGATCATAAATTACGCTCCCATGACTTGGATACGGTAATTAAGTCCAGTAAATAACTGGATTTAAATTTAACCTAATGACTGACTAGATCAATGAACTATTTTGAAATATTTGTAGTATAGGGTCTAGTTATATGAGGGACTGCTTCTCTTCTGTTATATAATATATACAAGACAGCAGCTGATTTATGAAAAAATCCTATTTCTTAGGATTTTAATTGGGTACCCACTAGCAGTGGCTGCCGAGTCAAAATCTGTAAAATGGCAGGTGTAGGAATGAAATTGAAACTCTACTTAAACTTTTTTGTAAGCCAGAATTGCACTCACAAAGGTAAGTAACTTGACCATGATGCTATGTCTGCCCTCTTGTGTTTCAGGGATACTGCTGGTTCATATATTACAGTAGACCATAATATGTCTAATTTTAGCTTTGCAGGATGTGTTCACCAGCCACTGCATCTATTTATAAGTGAGATAGCTAATTTATGAGCTCTGGGACACAGGTCCTAGCATCCCTTACCACTGGCTATGCTGGTTGAGATTGCTGCAAATTATATTTTCCCAGCCTTGGCCTATATAAAACGGATTAGCATTGTATTGAAGGCTATACTAGGATAGTAACTGAGACACAATTGGTCAGGGTAAAAATGAGAACATTCTTGGGGGGGGGAGGGGTTCATACCTATGAACTGGACTGGCAAGCATTCCACTTGCTGGGCAGAAAATTTATATCTGTAAAGTAGTCAGTATTGGTATGCCACAAAGCGTAGTCTTTACAGAATTCTGGGAGATGAACCTTCACATTTGAGACAGGGTTGCATCCAGATCAGGGTAGATTATGACAGCTTTCTATTTTAGGACATGTTTGAGTCTGTTTCTGTTTTTATTTTTTTTCCTTTTACAAGATTATTTTTAATTATAGTAAACTTCTTGGACAATGCAAATACATGAGAAAAGCTGGGTACAAGATTAGACAGATTAGTAGTTCAACGAATGAGTAATTCACTGGAGAGACTTCCTCATCCTTTTTTCTTCAACTGTTGCTAAGCTATAAACTGACTTACTTTATCAAATCTCTTTAATATGGCATTTGTGAACACATAATGATGATATGTGGGAACAACCTTTGGAGAAGACAGGAGAAAAAGCCACAGATTATATTCCATGGTCAAATACGGTGCAGCTTAGCCTTCAGAAAAAATGGGATGTGTGGCAAATGTGATAGTGTTCATTTATCTTTAGGGCTATATCTGTTTCTTGGTTTGTTTGTTTTTTAAAAAGGTTTGTACAAAATTTCACGCTTCACAACCCTGATGTGGCCCTCACTCAAAAGTTGTTAAGAATAGTAAGAAAACTATTCAGTCACTATCAAAACTTAATTCATGCTTGTGAAGAAGCATTCTTCATGCATACAATGACAATGTCCTACAAACTATATCAAAATAAAGGTTACATTGAGATTGCGTAAGGCTTGGGAGGAAAAGACTAGCCAACTCTAGAGACAAGATTCAATTCTCATCATTCAGAGAATACTTAAAAGAAAAAATATATAAATCTTTGGGGGGGAGGAATCTGAAGAGAGAATTTATTTATTAACCTGGCAATAGCTTTTTACAGCAGTCAGACACAAAACTATCCAAATTTTGAAGTTCAGTCACTCCAAGATTAACAGCCTTCTTGTAACTATCACATTCCAGTAACAATATGCTACAATATACTTCCATAAATGTATACTATAATACGCTGTCCCTTTCCAGTAATAGTTTTAAGAATTCACTTCCATCATTTTTATGTGTCACAATTCCTGTTTTTTCAATTGAGATTCTAGACAGGTGTCACTTCCTGAATAGCTTTCAATCAGTTTTAGAAAGTCATAAAGCCTGGAACAGCTTCAAATGGGAGATTATTTATTTTCCCCTGAACATATAGTGATCCCCATCCTTTCCGGCTTTGCGAACTGGTGTGTGTGTGTGGTGGTGGGAGGTAATGGTTATGTGCGAACGGCAGACAAGTGTCCACAGCTCTATTTGCATGAGTGGCAGATACACATGCCTGCCATTCGCAAAAATGGAACTGCCCATGTGCACTCACCCACTGCTTACGCAAGTAAAGCTGCCCAGGTGCAATGCTCAACCACTGCTTCCTCAGCCCAGTTCCTTACAGTCAAGGCCCAATAGTGGCCTAGAGCCTGGTGGCTGGGGACCCCTGAACTAGAGGACTGATTAGTACAGGGGTGCTCAAACTCAAGGCCTGTGGGCCGCATCCGGCCCTAGGGGTTCTTAGATCTGGTCCACCGGGCTGCCCTGGAAACAGCAAAGGGCTGGCCTGCTATGTCTCTGCCAGCGAAAACGGCCCCCCAATCTCTGTTTTTGGCTGGGATGGCCTCCTGCGACCCTCTGCCAGTGAAAACGGAGCTTGGGAGGGCAGCATGCTGTTTTCACTGGCAGTGGGTTGCAGTGGGCCATCCCAGCCGAAAACTGAGACTGGGACCCTGTTTTTGCTGGCAAAGCACTCGGGACACCACAGGCATCCTTGATCCGAGTGACATCAAGCTGGCCATGTCCACTTTGGCCACATCCACCCCATACCGCCGAACCCAAACACAACCCTGATGCGGTCCTCAATGAAATTGAGTTCGACACCCCTGGATTAGTAGTTAATAATTTTAGCCTTCCCTTTTACATATATTGATAAAACTCATGGTCCAAAAGATTGGGAAGTGGTTATAATGGATCTTAAAACAACAACAATAACAACAAAGCAAGATCCAGCAAACTATCATCTTGAGCCTCCCCTGGCACAAATTTATGGAAATTTGTGGACTGACTCAAGAAAAATATATATTATTCCATCCGTCCATTATCCATCCATTCAGTTTTTATGTCTTACAGCACCTGGGCAGACAGGTTTTAGATCAAAATGTTGAATTTTAGAGCAAGGCTTAATGTTATTACATGAAAATTTAAAAATATACAAATACTCTCTCAGCATGTTTTTAGTTTTAAGCAGGCCTCTGACTCAATATTGGGAGAAAAACGATAACACAAATTAAAGGCCCCTACGCTATCAATTAAAGGGGGTGTGATGTTTCAGTGATTAAAGATGCTGAGCTTGTCAGCTGGAAAGCTGAAGCCTGGGTTCAAGACTCCAATGATATGCAACGGGGTGTATTATCTGCCCAGCTTTTGCCCACCTAGCAATTTGAAAGCATGCAAATGTGATAAATAGGTACCACTTCGGTGAGAAAGTTCCATGCACCTTGGCTTCTAGTCATGCTGGCCACATACAATAACCACAGAAATGTCTTCAGACAATGTTGACTCCTTCAGCTGAGAAAAAAAGATGAGCACCACCTTCTAGAGCAGTGATGGTTAACCTTTTTGGCACCTCGTGCCAAAACGAGTGTGCGCATATACGTGCGCATATGCTGGAACACCGGAACCAGGAAAAGAGCAGCTGGCTGGTACACATGCGTGCAATAACATCCAGAAGAGCAGCTGCTGACAGCATGTGTGCCCACAGAGGATTCTTGTGTGCCACCTCTAGCATGTGTGCCATAGGTTCGCAATCACAGGTGTAGAGTCAGAAACAACTGGACAAGGGAAACCTTCACCTTTACGCTATCAATCGTCAATAGTTTATTCTTAAATGAGCATTAATACCAATGAAGGTAGGACATAGTACAGAACCAGTCCTTGCAACAAAAGGAGGGAAACAGATTTTAAAGAAATATATATATAATTAAATTATTATTTTTTTCCTGAAGAAAACTGAATATACTAAACATTCATGAATGGCCATTTATAGAAAATTCTATGAAGTGGGGAAATGACCCATTATGTCACAATGTTCCATGTCTATGGAAGAATAAAGGAAGAGCTTGAAGTCCATTTTACTTTTCTAAAGTCCTTATTCCTTCATGTAAAAGGACATTAGAAGACATAAGCAGGCATTAGCACAGATCAAATGGCTGGATCAAATAAATGTTTGGATAAACTTAAATAAAAGATTACATTTTAGGTTAGCGTGTTGTTGGTTTGGGTCTTTTTGCCTCATGTTTTAAATCAAGGTATTTGCTTCATTGTTCCCTTAAAATGGAGCTGCAGGTTATTTCTCTTGTTCGCCTTTGTTGTTTTTTCTTGCCTGTAGAAATAGATCTTCTCTGTATAAAGCAGAATCCTGATCTGCTTTATGATCTCAAGCTCTCAAGATCAGCTTTATGTCCCAGTAAGCCAGAAATTCCAGTTGCTGCCAGATCTTGGGGTTCTTTCTTCAATTTGGAAATTAACTGTCAGCAGAAAGCTCTTCATTTGAATTGTAGGCCTTATTTGGATGAAGACACTCATTGTTTATATTCCTTTTAGAACCCAAACAATTATTAATGATACAGCAACTCGGGTATTTTGCAATAAATATGTCAAAAGATACTATCTTTGTTTTCTAGCACACACAAAAATAACACATTTATCAGGGTTGCCACTAGTGATGATTTGGGCATTGAGCTAGGCAGGCTTAGAGGAGATAATGAGGCTATAATTCCATTTTACTCCCAATAATCAGTGTGTAGTTAGCCAATTTTCCCAACACCTGGAGACACAGTATGTCTCTGAGAATTCTAAAAGCTTGCCCTAAAAAAAGAGCATCAGGTCTATAGTATAGGTAGGTTATCCTCTGGCCCACTGGGTAGTACTTTTGGGCTATAATTACATCCTCTCCCAGTAAAAAGGAAAAAGTGGGATAAGAAAGGAAAATAGAATTATTTTTTTATAACAGAGTGGAATAGCTAGATATTTCAGAGTATGGCTTTCATCAACCCTGTTGAAGATGAATGTATCTTAAATTAATTTTTAATCTATTCCAAATGATTTCTTTTATGAGTTTCCCTCCAAGCTTTCATATGAGCTTCCAGTCTTGCTGTTTTGTGCAGCTGCAGGAAAGTCCCCCTGCTGTCCTATTCCACCTTCCAGTGGAGCTAACCATCACTTCTTCCAGCTGGCAGACAGAAAAAGCACAAAGAAGGGCAGTCAGTCAGCCAGCCATCCAGCCGATTCCCAGTTTTGCTTTCCTTTTTTGCTGAGTTTGCTTTTTGTTAAGAAAAGTGAAATATAAAGGAAGGAAAAACTCATTCGTGCAACTTGTGGAAAAATGCAAAGCTGCCCCGTAGAGCATTTGGGATGGCAACAGAGTATAGAGGGGAAAAGCCAACATTCTACTTCTAAGCAACATTCCATTTTTTCCTCATCCCTTAGTAGAACATAGAAGATAAAATAATAGGGTTGGAAGGGTCTTCTAGTTCAATCCACTGCTCAAGCAGGAGACCACATACTATTCCAGACAAATGGCTCTCCAGTATCTTCTTGAAGACCTCCAGTGATGGAGCATCCACAAACTTCCAAAGGCAAGCCATTCCACTGATTAATTGTTCTCATTGTCAGAAAATTTATCCTTAGTTCCAAACTGAATTTCCCTTTAATGATCCCAATAAAGAAGAATATTTGTAGTTGAAATAAGAGATCCTAGAGATTCATGAGGACCCTGTTTAATCCCTCACTTGCTGCAGAGTTTGTCTCCCAGTTAATATCAGGTGATTAAAATTCCCCATTACTACTTGGTGTGTTTCTTGCAACCTTAGCTAATCGATTAGCAAAAAGTTCTTTTATTTCCCCTGCCTGATTGGATAGCCTGTAGTATACCTATGAAAAAGTCATTCATTTTCCTTTTATATTAACTCATCTGCATTCATGAAGATTTTATTTACATTTATGGTTTTATACATTTCTGTAGTGATTTCTTATATATAATGCAACTCCACCTCTTGTATTAGATCTGTTTCTTTTCAACAATTTATATCCTTTAAAAGGAGAATATTTGTAGCTCAGGGTTGAAATGAGGGATCCTTGGTTTTATAATTTATATCCTTCCAGCAATACATTCCAGTCATGAATTTCATCTCACCAAGTTTTGGTAATAACCTGTCTACCCTCATGTACTAGGACTTCATAAGTTCATCCTCCTTGTTCCTTGTACTTGAGCACAAGTGTATAGGCATTTGAATGTATATGGTCAACCCTATTTTATGGTTTGATTGGTTGTTTTGGTGTTTATATGTGGAATTATGTCCTAAAGGTTCATCCTACCCTTCCAGTTTTAGTTTAATGTCCATTTTTTTAACTGAATATATTTTGGCACCTCTTCTAATAGAAATATATCATAGGCACTTTAGAGTAGCATATTTGCATTTGCTTTTGTCATTTTTGGAAGGGTTACTCATTTATTTATTTATTTATTTATTAAACTTGTGTGCCACCCTATGTACAAAAGGACTCAGGGCGGCTCACAACAATAAAAACATATATATTATTTATAAGTATAAACTAAACAGAACAATGAAACGTATAAAACATAAAAACATATAAACATCCATTTCAATACATGTCCAGTTTGTCGCAACTATAATATACATTTCTCTTTGTATTTTGACTCTTCCTTATTTGGTCATTCCCTTTTATCAATCTAATATTGATCTTTGTTAACCTGTCCATATTTGTTCATTGTTTGTTGCAGTTTGGGATTAAAAGGGACCCATAGCATTTGTATCTTTGTCTACTTAAATACCAGGGGAAAGTTCCTACCCCTTAGATGCATCATTTTAGATAGCAAGTGGCATATTACTTTACATACTTCTTGGGACTGTCCACCCAAGTTTGGCTTACAAATAAGAGTATCAGTAAAAGCAGGAGGCTTGAAGTTATGTGTAACCATGTCACACTGAAAAGTACACTGAATAGGGTCACAATTTCCATCACTACCACAAATGGTAGGATGTATTACAAATGACTGTTTTGTGACTGCTTCATTTAGAAGCCATTTGTATTAGTAATGAAAACTTTATGACTAGCTCTTGCATTTACAATCTTTCTGGATCTATAAAGCAAAGAAAAACTGAAATAAAATCATAACCCCAATCATGATTTCATTCAATGACCATTTTGCTTAATGACCAAGTTGCCACTCCCAAGTGTGGTTATTCTATATTTCTATTTAAAATATAACTTTCATTTGTCAATTATGTTGGATATTTATCCTACGGTTGGGTAGGTAATATATAGAAAAACTATGTTTGTGACTTTCAATGATATAAGAAGAATGATTGGCTGTGCTATGATCAGGCAGCCATAAAAGTAGACAGGAAGCCCGGGAGCTCCTGCTCCTGCTATTTGATGATTGATCTTCTGAGGAGGGGCTGTGTGTGACTGAAGAGAACTAGTCTGTGAGTATCTGTGTGTTTAACCAGCAACGTATCTCTTTGCTGTCCGGTCTGTTGCCTACTATGCAGAGGGAAGTCTTCCCCTCAACAAATTATACTGTACATGTACTTGAATATGTGCCAACATTCCATTGCTTTACTTTGCTTGGTGATACATTTTCTCTTTTTTGACATTGCAAAAGTGTCAAAGGCTTCCTGACATATAATGAGCAGAGTTGTGCACAGATCATAATCTTGGGTGTACAGTAGCAGTGGGGTTAATCTCTACTGCCAAACTACATTTAGAGTAATTGTCCCAAGGTAGCATTGTTCGAAGTTAAAATTCCTCCCAATCCTGGCACTCTGACTTTTGAATTTTTGCTTAGTTAATGAACCATTCTAATTCAATGAGATGCAGAGTTACTTAGATTTAAATAGATGGCTCCAATTTTTTTTTAAATCAAATGTCTGATTTGCATGTCCTCATTTCATTGGGACTAATTTTTATATTAAAAGAAGCTAATTATAAGCATTATTAGAATCTTCTTCCTGAGTCCTAATGAATCACTGTCATGATTTGAATTGACATTTTAATAACAGGATGCTGTGCCAGCATGAAATTAATTGAATTTGCCTGAAGTTTTCAAGGAGAGGGAACTGAGAATTTTTGACAACGGTGTCCAATCCACCACCCAATTCTTGTTTCTTGCTTGTGACCTATTGATATATTTTCAAATATGAAAGCTACTATGGAGGTATAAGCCTCAGAAAATTATACTTTAACTTGATAATGGTGAAGCAAAACATGTAAATATTTCTGTGCCATAGATTACATGTGGGTGAAAAATTGAAAATATTGATCCCCAATGGGCCTGAATTGATAGAAGAAAAATAATAAAAAACTTTTCTAGAGTAAGCTTTTCTAGAGGAAAATAGAAATAGCACTTAGACTTTTATATAAGCGGTTTACAGAGTCAGCATATTTTCCCCAACAATCTGGGTCCTCATTTTACCGACCTCGGAAGGATGGAAGGCTGAGTCAACTTTGAACTGGTGAGAATTGAACTGCTGAACTGCTGGCAGCAGTTAGTCAGCAGAAGTAGCCTGCAGTACTGGATTCTAACCACTCTGCCACCACGGCTGTGGTGCTGATGAGCATCTGATGAGCATAAAAAAGCAGAATTATTTACACCATTTTATCAAAGAAGTTGAAGAAAAGAAGATCTATGAAACAGAGAAATCACTGAGGCATCAGGATAACCTAGATAAGTAAAACCATATTTTATTCTTTATCTGTTATGTTATGCATAGTTTGGAGTTATTTTTTAGTACAGAAGGTATTGAAATATTTTCTTGTACCCTCGTCTTTTGGATAATACAACCATCAGTTTTTGAAGACCTGTGTTAACCAACAAACCAACTAAGGACAAGCTTGAAGTTGATATCTCACTGGCTCCGTATCTGGATGCAGAAATGTACACCAGAGTTTATATATAAGCTGGAGCTACAAAAAAACCTTGGCTACGTAGGGAAAACCTGGCTAGAAGAAAAACACACACACACACACATATATGTATATGTATATGTATATGTATATGTATATGTATATGTATATGTATATGTATATGTATATATATATATTATTTATAAGTATAAACTAAACAGAGCAACTATAATATACATTTCTCTTTGTATTTTGACTCTTCCTTATTTGGTCATTCCCTTTTATCTATCTAATATTGATCTTTGTTAACCTATGTCTGTTCTTTGTTTCCATCATATTATATTTGGTCATTTTATTTACTTCCTATTGCTTCATCTCTTTCCTATCTTTCAACCAACTATACCACTTTTCCCATACTAAGTAAAAGTCATGTTCTTCCCTATTTTGTAATTCCTTTGTGAGTCTATCTAATTCCGCACATTCCATAATTTTATTGATTACTTTATCTGGTGTTGGTATATCACTACTCTTTCAGTGTTGCGCGTATAGTATTCGTGCTGCTGTTATCATATGTATAATTAAATAGGTTATTTCTTTTTCATAGTATCCATTCACTATGCCTAATAAGAAGCTTTCTGGTCTTAGTTCTATCTTTTGGTGTGTTATTTCCTCTATTTGTATTTTGATCCTTTGCCAATATTGTTTCGCCATAGGGCAGGTCCACCACATATGGTAATAGGTGCCTTTGTGGTGGTTGCATTTCCAACATGTTGATGGCATGCCGGGGAACATTCTTGCCAATCTGGCTGGTGGCAAGTGCCACCTATAAAACATTTTATAGAGATTTTCTTTATAGGATACAGACATTGTCATTTTATAATTTATTTTCCATAGTTTTTCCCATTTGTCTAATTGAATACTATAACCGAAATTTTTTGCCCAGGTTATCATATTTTCTTTCACTACCTGTTCTTCTAATTTATATCCTCGTAAGTAATTGTAAATTTTTTTGATCAGTTTGTTCTGTGTCCCTTGCAAAATTTTATCTAATTCTGTTCGACCTTTTTGAAATTCAAATGTATAATGCCAAGGAATTGCTCATAATGGGGTGTAGGAAATGGGAAAGTAATACAAAGCTGTTGAATGGAAATTGCAGTTCTCTTCAACTGGAGGTGCTTGCTGAGAATAGTTAAATGCTATTTTCCAGAATAATTGTTGCTCAGGTGTTCATTCAGCATGTTGTTGTTGCATCTTCCCTTCCAATATTCCATAATGAGCAAAACAAACTCAAACATAGACATGCCTCTACTTATCAATCCAAGTCTATCCTGTAATTATTTTTATCCATTCCTGCAATCACTCCATATCTTTTTGATTTTCTGCATTCTTATTTCTCTGTACCTCAGGACTATTCAGTTCTTAAAATGCACAAGCACACACACATTAATTGCTTGCCTTTCATTTAGAGCACTATTCCCTGTTCCTGGAGTGTTGCCTTTGTGGAAAATAAATATTTATGGTTTTTCAAAAGTTTCTTCCAAGAAAGGCTAGGCCATTTTAAAAAGCTACTTCATCATCACAGATTTTGCCATTAAGTAAAGAAGATTTTTAAAAACCCATAGATAAAGTTGCCAGTGTATTGAGATATTTATAAAATACAGGAATATTTTGTTTTATGACTAGGCATATAACTCGAGCATTGCTTGATTATTTTAAGGTCGGGTAAGCCAGTAGATGCCCTCATTATTATCCAAAGAGCCACGGTGGCACAGTGATTAGAATGCAGTACTGCAGGCTACTTCTGCTGATCACCAGCTGCCAGCAGTTTGGCAGATCAAATCTCATCAGGCTCAAGGTTGACTCAGCCTTACATCCTTCCGAGATGTGTAAACTGAGGACCCAGATTAGGGAAAATATGCTGACTCTGTAAATTGCTTAGAGAGGGCTGTAAAGCAGTACCGTATTTTCTGGCGTATAAGACGGCTTTTTAACACATGAAAATCTTCTCAAAAGTCGGGGGTCATCTTATACGCTGGGTGTCATTCTCCTGTAACCAGGCAGACCAGCCCGAAAGGCTCTGACGAGCCTTAAATGGCTCTGGTGATCCAAGCTCTGACGATCCCAGCTTTGCCTGCTAATCAGGCAACTCAGCTGGGATCGCCAGAGCCATGTAAAAGAAAAAAACTTTTTTCCTTTTACATGGCTCTGGCGATCCCAGATCCAAGCTCTGACAATCCCAGCTGCGTTGCCTGCTAATCAGGCAACGCAGTTGGGATCGCCAGAGCCATGTAAAAGGAAAAAGTTTTCCCCCTCCAGCTTGCTTACATTAGCTGCTAGTCGCAACGCTTGCCTTGCTTTGCTTGCCTGAATCCATTCCATCAGCAAGCCACTCCCTGCCTGCAATCAAGCAGGCAGGGAGTTGTGGACTTCCAACTCCCAGAATTCCTCAGCCAGCAAAACAAAGCTGGCTGAGAAATTCTGGGAGTTGAAGTCTACAAGTCTTAAAGTTGCCAATGTTGGAGACCCCTGTTCTATTGGGTAAGTTTTTTCCCCTTTGGGAGCTTTAAAAAAATAGTTAATTGGGTTTTTTTTTAGTTGTTCTTTTTTAGACCTAGCCATTTAAAGTTTAGGAGGTTTTAAATTTAGTTTTCATATAAAAATAAAATAAAATAATATTTGTGCAGCTTTCTGAGATTTAATGTGTTTCTGTAGTATTTCACTCTAACTACACAAACACACAAAATCTCACAAAGCTGTATGTGGAATTTTGTGTGTGTAAAGTGTGAAAGTTGTTTTTTGGGGCTTTTTGTGGCTGTGTGAGGTTCCTGCTTGTTGCAGGAGCCAATTTGGGTCTAGCACAGCTGCTTTTACATTGTGGGTGTGTCATAAGTAAATGCCTTATTCTATAACAAGAGATATGTATATATGTACAGGATATAAAGGGTTAATTTATTCATCCTCCTTTAATGTATTCATGTGTAATCACCCCCCTTTCTTGACTCCTCTCCTTTGATATAAATAGAGAGTGCTTTTACCTCATGCTTGCTTCTCACTGTAAATCTGACAAGAATAAGTAGAATGCCTATTATGAATAAATTCTTCTTTAACTGAAGAAATTGCTTCTGAATTCATCATTGAGTCTGATCCTCAAAATATTGTAACAATCTGGTAGCAGAGGATGGTTATACTGACTCAATAAAATCCAACATGCCTAAGAAAGAAAACCTCAAGAATAAACAAGAAAGACCCAATACCAGGGCAAATGATAAAGAAACAAAAACAGATCAAGAAATGATCGACGAACCAATAAATACAACAATCAAAGAATCTGAAGATAACACCACAGACATCGAAGAAACAGCAGATGAAACCGACAACCAAGAAGAGAACAAAATAAAAGACAAAGACCTCAGATCGGAGATACTGAGGCTAATAAAAAGTCAAAAAGATGACCACAAACTCATCGCGGAACTCCGAGGCTTCTTGGAAGAAAACGGAGCAGCGAGAGAAAAAGACATTGAAGAAGCCAAACCCGAAAATACAAAAATGGTGAGCGAACCTACAACTAAAGAAAAAATAACCAGAAGCAAGACCAGAGGTCCCGCTCAAAATTTTGAAAGGCAGCCATCTTTTCTTCAACCGGCCACAGAAATGAACACGGCTGAACCAATCAGAATGCACCATTCAAAAACTCTGGCGCGAAAAAACACAAAAAATAGCAAGAAATATATTTATTCTTCTGAAGAGTCAGAAACAGATACAGAAGAATCATCCACCGAACAAGAAATCGAAACATCCATGAGAAAACTATTTAAAACGTTTGGCACAAGTCTAACAATTTCAAAAGAATCGATAAAAGCCAATAATGCAAAAATACAAAAGAAACGAAGAAACAAACAGACACCTCAAAGCCTGCATGACTCAATCCGGACAACGATGATGACGACGCCTGAACCCAGAGGGCCCTGCGAAATTTCCCCCATACCACAAACGATCCAAAGAACAAAATACTCCAAGCAAGAAAGCTTCAAAGAAAAGAGACGAACCACAGCTGCCAGCAGAACACCCAAGATCGAGCCGGAGACCGAATCATCAGAAGGAGAGCACTACGAGGGAGCTACAGCAAAGAGAACCTCTCCCAGCGGCTTCAGCAGAGAAATGATCAACGCGCATGCGCAGATGAACACAGAGAACTACAATGAACTTTATGAAGAAGGAGAACCTTTCAAGCTCATCAGCAGAATACCCACACCATTCTGCAATTTTCAACATCTACAGGACCATGGACTACCCACAGTTGTAAGTAGTGGGAATAGTAATATTGGGAATCTACCTAGTGATTTCCCAAAACTTAGAATTGATGGCATCAATTTACAGGAATGGTGTCAACAAATTCAGGTTGTCTTTATGAAAGAAAATTTATTATTTTTTATAACCAATCCTCCCAAAAGACCTTGGACTCTAAAAATGGACTGCCTGCATCACAGAGCATTCTATTTAATAATTTCTAGCATATCACCTGCCATGTACTACAGTATTAAGCATAATCTTACTGTTTCAGAAATAATTCAATACATGTTTAAATTGTTTCATAGTGAAAGTGTAGCAACAACCACTAGAATGTCTAAAGATTTCTTTTCAGCCAAATTAAGATCTGGAACCACCATAAGTGAACATTTAATATCCTTAAACAAAACCAGAGCAGAATTACATCTAAGAGGAGAAATAATATCAGAACAGACAATGAAAAGCATTATCCTTAACTCATTAGATTCATCATGGGATAACTACATATCACACTTAGACTCAATCAATCTAGGATACTTATCCATAGAAAGTCTGTCAAATAAGTTAATAGCTGAAGATAATTTGAGGAGAAGTAGATACACAGAACACAGACAGGCAAAAGGGGTAACCTTCCAAGAAAATCACCAAAAAACAATTGAATGTTACAATTGTGGATCCAGAAAACACTCTAAGGGAGATTGCCCCATGTTTCATAGGGAAAGACAAAACCATGATTATAGGGGTAGATATCAAGACAGGCAATCATCTATTGATAGATACAGATATAGAGACTCCCCAAACTACAGAGAACGCAGAAAGGATAGAGATAATTCAAGGGACAGAAAATCAGGATCATTAAATGGATTAGATAAACATAACGATGTCATCACACAAAAATCAAAAAACAATACTTGGCTCATAGATTCAGGGGCGACTAATCATACAACAAATAACAAGAAAATACTGTCTTCATTCACAAATGATAAATTTATGATAAGAGTAGCCAATCAAGAAAATGTTCAAGTCATAGGGAAAGGAGATGTAAATATACCTGGTTTAGGTAAAGTAGAGGGGGTATTGTTGATACCAGACAAAGAGATATATGTAAGGGCACCTCATAGCCAATGTACAAATAGAAATGAGACCTGGTTACTTAACAAAAGCTTGTACGGATTAAAACAATCCGGCAAGCGTTGGTATGAATGTCTAGTCAGCGTGCTTAAAAATATGGAATTCAAAGCCACAACTGCAGACAATTGCTTTTTTGTTAGAAAGGAAGGTGAATCATTAGAATTTGTGTTAATCTATGTGGATGATATTTTGTATATAGGCAAACATAAAGAAAAGAAAGACTTATTTGTATCCAAGCTAAGTGAACATTTCTCTTTAAAGTCGCTAGGAAGGATAAACAAATACCTTGGAGTTCAAATCAATAAAACAAGAAAGGGATTCAAATTATCCCAGAGAGATAAAATTATAGAACTTCTGGAAAAATGCAATTTAAGAGATGCCAAACCTTGCGATACTCCTATGCAGACTGATTTTCTAAGGAATATGGATGAATCTTCACCTGAGTTCAAGAACAATACATTATATAGATCAATTATTGGTTCTCTCTTGTATATATCTAATTGGACCAGGCCTGATATAGCTCTGCCACTTAATTTATTATCTAGACATGTAAATAAACCACTTATGTATCATTGGGAAGCAGTTAAACGAATACTAAGATATCTAAAACACAGCATAGATTTCTGTCTACTCTTAGAACCCAATAATATTAAAGAACCTATTATCACCAGTTACGCTGATGCAGACTGGGCAGGTGACATCAAATGTAGAAAGAGCACCTCAGGTTATGTATTATTTTTAAATGATTGCCCAATATTCTGGTACACTGGGAAGCAAGATTTAGTAGCGACTTCCACAACAGAGGCAGAATATGTCTGTTTATCTAAAGCCTCAAATAATTTAGTGTGGTTTAATGATTTATTATCTGATATTTGGAAGAATCCAATACTACCATTTGTCATACATGAAGATAATAAGGCGGCTGTAGAAATATCAAGATCTGACGCCATTGGTCAAAGGTCCAGACATATAGATATCAAATTTAAACACGTGAGACAATTATCTCAGGAGGGATTCATTAAAGCAATCCACTGCGAAACCTCAGAACAAATAGCTGATATATTAACTAAACCTTTACCTTCTAAACAACACAAATACTTGACATCAAAATTACAAGTACTATATAGTTCTGAATCCGAATGCAATCATTGTTATATGTCGAATCGGCATTTAGAGGGGGATTTGTCATAAGTAAATGCCTTATTCTATAACAAGAGATATGTATATATGTACAGGATATAAAGGGTTAATTTATTCCTCCTCCTTTAATGTATTCATGTGTAATCACCCCCTTTCTTGACTCCTCCCCTTTGATATAAATAGAGAGTGCTTTTACCTCATGCTTGCTTCTCACTGTAAATCTGACAAGAATAAGTAGAATGCCTATTATGAATAAATTCTTCTTTAACTGAAGAAATTGCTTCTGAATTCATCATTGAGTCTGATCCTCAAAATATTGTAACAGGGTGAGCCAGTTGTGTTGTGTTGTGTGTTTGTAAAGTGTGAAAGTTGTTTTTTTGGGCTTTTTGTGGCTGTGTGAGGTTCCTGCTTGTTGCAGGGGCCATTCTGGGTCTAGCACAGCTGCTTTTACATTGTGGGTGAGCCAGTTGATGTTTTTTAATTTTTATTTGGTGTGCGTTGGAAGAGGGGTAGTCTTATACGGCGAATATATCCCAAACCCTATATTTTAACAGGAAAATTTGGGGGTCGTCGTATATGCCCAGTCGTCTTATACGCCAGAAAATACAGTATATAAGTCTAAGTGCTATTGCTAAATTGCTATTTGATTTTTCTCTGTCCCCCCTTTTAATTTTCAAATTCTAATTCCTAGGGTGAAAAGGAGGAAGTTGCAGAGAATGTACTAGGGTCTGGGATAATTTTTATTTACAAGAATGACCTGGGCAATATATACACTCTGTATACATTTTCAGAAATAATTCACACTGTTTCCTAATACTTTGGAATCAAGTTCTTGGCACATTATTTCTGCCTTACAAACAATTCAGCCACCTAGATTTTATTTCATTAACCTGTTTTTCTGGCTTCCAAGAATCTCTGTTATTGTGTTTTGTTTAGCCAGCTAAGACTGGTGTTTTTCTGCAGAGAAGCAAAACTGAAGGAATTAGTATCAAGTGGTCAGAATAAATTGTGGGTGAGCGAATTTCATTTACACACACAAAAAAAACCCTGCCCTTGAGGTCTACTTTTTAAATATCTCTTTGAATCCTTTGATTATAGGAGAGCTGCTCCGATGGCAATTTGTTAATTTGTTTAATTTGCATTGCTTTGTCAACTGAGAACTTACAAATATTTGGAACTAATTGGAGGGCAAATACATATTAGTTGATGTAGTCAGCAAACATCCCAACATTTCCCCATTCCATTTTAGACCTACTATGAATGTATCACGTTCCCTCAAGTTGAGGTTGATCTTGGTGACATCATGGAGAGATCCATGTAGATTTATGGAAATGGTGTGCTAGTACTTTCACCTGGGATGTAGTTTGTTTTAATTACTGCTTAGTCAATATTTCTTGGAGGTCTCTTATCCTGTCACTAATTTGTTTACTTTGAGAATCAGCCAAAGTCCATGCTATGGTGGGAATATCACTGTAGAAATACAAAGATCTAAAAAAGAAACTGTTATAAAACTTGGCAGATGGATGGACTGTCCAAAATAGTTTAACTTTATCTTGTATGGATATGCAATAAAAACAGGTGTTTGAATGTTTTTTATATCCTCGTTTTCAATATTTTTTTCAATGGATCTGTTACAAATAATTAATCCCATGTTGATGATTTCCAAATACTGTATTAGAAAGAATTAGGTAGTATTTCCATCCTTTCTATGTTTTGACTGCATTTCTTGTGAATAAATAACCCACAATAAAACAAGATTTTTTTAAAAAGCCAAAACAGAAAAAAACCCCACCCAAACCTGAACAAAGTAGGAAATTATTTGTGAATATTTAGTCTTTATATTTCCAGAATAAAATAATTAAATCTTACTAGTGCAAAAGGTTATGGTTCAACTTTCAGTGTATATGGATTCATTTTTATTGTCATATATATTAATAAAGCCTGCCTTTTTCTGGATTATAAAGTACTCTTCTCTGTATAGTATGTATGAGACAGAGATGATCGTAGTGCAATTAAATAATACAATATTTTTTACTCATGTCTCCACTTTATTCAGCTATATGTCTTGGTGTAGATTGTGCAACAGATTCTTTCAGAAAAAAAGGGCAATCTATACAGCAAAAAGAGAGTATGATTGTGTGCCATTTCTTTATATTGCATGAAGGAAGAATGGTATATACAGTCATGGCCGTAAATGTTGGCACCCCTGAAATTTTTCCAGAAAATGAAGTATTTCTAACAGAAAAGTAGTGCAGTAACACATGTTTTGCTATACACATGTTTATTCCCTTTGTGTGTATTGGAACAAAACCAAAAAAGGGAGGAAAAATAGCAAATTGGACATAATGTCACACAAAACTCCAAAAATGGGCTGGACAAAATCACTGGCACCCTTTCAAAATTGTGGATAAATAAGATTGTTTCAAGCATGTGATGCTCCTTTAAACTCACCTGGGGCAAGTAAGAGGTGTGGGCAATATAAAACTCACACCTGAAAGCAGATAAAAAGGAGAGAAGTTCACTTAGTCTTTGCATTGTGTGACTGTGTGTGCCACACTAAGCATGGACAACAGAAAGAGGAGAAGAGAACTGTCTGAGGACTTGAGAACCAAAATTGTGGAAAAATATCACCAATCTCAAAGTTACAAGTCCATCTCCAGAGATCTAGATTTGCCTTTGTCCACAGTGCGCAACATTATCAAGAAGTTTGCAACCCATGGCACTGTAGCTAATCTCCCAGGGCGTGGACGGAAGAGAAAAATTGATGACGCAGGATAGTCTGGATAG
Source organism: Arizona elegans (assembly GCA_022577455.1). Lineage (NCBI taxonomy): Eukaryota > Metazoa > Chordata > Lepidosauria > Squamata > Colubridae > Arizona > Arizona elegans. Next base: position 26,954,712 of record JAKOOJ010000004.1, read on the forward strand.
TGAATAAGCAGCCCCAAACAAGTTCTAAAGCAATTCAAGCTGTCTTGCAGGCTCAGGGAGCATCAGTGTCAGCGCGAACTATCCATCGACATTTAAATGAAATGAAACACTATGGCAGGAGACGCAGGAGGACCCTACTGCTGACACAGAGACATAAAAAAGCAAGACTACAGTTTGCCAACATGTACTTGAGTAAGCCAAAATCCTTCTGGGCAAACATCTTGTGGACAGATAAGACCGAGATAGAGCTTTTTGGTAAAGCACATCATTCTACTGTTTACCGCAAACGGAATGAGGCCTACAAACAAAAGAACACAGTACCTGCAGTGAAATATGGTGGAGGTTCACTGATGTTTTGGGGTTGTTTTGCTGCCTCTGGCACTGGGTGCCTTGAATGTGTGCAAGGCATCATGAAATCTGAGGATTACCAACGGATTTTGGGTCACACTGTAGAGCCCAGTGTCAGAAAGCTGGGTTTGCGTCGGAGATCTTGGGTCTTCCAGCAGGACAATGACCCCAAACATATGTCAAAAAGCACCCAGAAATGGATGGCAACAAAGCGCTGGAGAGTTCTGAAGTGGCAAGCAATGAGTCCAGATCTCAATTCCATTGAACACCTGTGGAGAGATCTTAAAATTGCTGTTGGGAAGAGGCGCCCTTCCAATAAGAGAGACCTGGAGCAGTTTGCAAAGGAAGAGTGGTCCAAAATTCCGGGTGAGAGGTGTAAGAAGCTTATTGATGGTTATCGGAAGCGACTGATTTCAGTTATTTATTCCAAAGGGTGTGCAACCAAATATTAAGTAAAGGGTGCCAATGATTTTGTCCAGCCCATTTTTGGAGTTTTGTGTGACAGTATGTCCAATTTGCTTTTTTTCCTCCCTTTTTTGGTTTTGTTCCAATACACACAAAGGGAATAAACCGGTGTATAGCAAAACATATGTTACTGCACTACTTTTCTGTGAGAAATACTTCATTTTCTTGAAAAATTTCAGGGGTGCCAACATTTACGGCCATGACTGTAGATTCTGACACAACCATCTCAGTACTGATCTTTTGTCACTAGGACTGCTTACTTTCCTAATCATTGGTCACTCTTCCAACAGCCATTGTCCTGCCATAGTCCCTCTCCACATGTTGTGGAGCTCTGAATATCTACTACAGATTTTTCTTGAGAAAAAGTAGCTTAGTGTATACTATCCAGTGATAAACTTGGCTTATAAGATCGGCTTATTTCTTTGCCTTTTATTGTGTCTTGATTTTTTTTTCCATTTTCCCTTTAAAAATATTCTACAATGACAGAGAACAAATCTGAAAATAGTTCTGAAAAACACATCCATTGACAAGGATACAATACATGCAGGCAAATTAACCAGTATAGGATTGCGGGATTATTGGATTTGAGTAAGGCTACCCTGGCATAGTTATCTGAAAAAGCTTACGATTTCCCACACTGTATCAAGAATTAATGTCAGAATGTATTTACAACAGTTGTAGCATTGCAGGACTGTGACTATCATTTGCAACTTTTCCAGTGGGCTTCTGATAAACAGAGCCAATGAGAGAAATCAAATTTGTTTAATGACCACAGCAACATAAGTCTGCAAATCAAGTTTGATTGATTTAATGTGGCTGTGGCTGTGGCAATAACAGACTTCAGCTAAACCCTAATAAGATGGAGTGGCTGTGGATATCTGAAAAGTCAGGGCCTGGATTGGAGTCTTATCATCTTTAGTTCCAGATTGACTAGCACTATCCCAGACAGACCTGTTGCACAACTTGGGGGTTCTGGTTCTCCTAGATTTGCAACTCCTGCTTGAAGAGCAAGTGACAGTTGCTTGTTAGACCTGGCAATGGTGAACAGCAGGATAGTTGCAGAAAGAAACAGATGAGTTAATTCTGGTTGCACAAGACTAAGCCTTACAAATGCATATAAAACTAGACAACAAAGACAACAAATGCCATCTCTGCAAAGAAGTTAAAGAAACAGTGGATCACTTGGTTAGTTGCTATAGGAATAGCATAGATCCGTGATGGCGAACCTATGGCATGCGTGCCAGAGGTGGCACGCAGAGCCCCCTCTACTGGCACGCGCACCATTGCCCCAGCTCAGATCTTTGTTGGGTTTCTTTCATGAGTTCCTGTTTCCCTGCAAATGATGAAACAAGCTCACGAAGGAAAAACATCTTACCTGTTGCCGAGCTGCTGGTGTTGGGATGCCCCGCCTCCCACTGGTCAGTTGGTCTTCAGGCGTCTGCTGCGTATGCGTGATTGTGTGCGCATGTGCAAACTGCGCTCTCGCACACATGCAGTTTTGGCACTCAGTGTCTAAAAGGTTCATCATCACTGGCATAGACTGATTATGAACAATGCAGTGGTGGGTTGCCTCCGGTTTGCATCGGTTCTAGAAAACCAGTAGTAAAACTGGTGGGAGGCTCCACCCACCAACCCAGACATCATCAAAATGCTTCTGCACTTGTGCAGAAGAGTGTGCACATGCACATGTGATCAAAGCAAGTGCACGTGTGCAGCCCATTGCAAACCGGTAGTAAAGGTAAGTAGAACTCACAATGGCATGACAATCTATCAACAATGGTACATTGGAACATCTGCAAGAAATACTATCTGCCTGCAAACAAGAACTGATCATAAAATAAAGTAATAGAAAAGGAAGAAACTAAAGTGCTCTGGAATTTTAGAATTCACAGATAGACACCTGCCATATAATACCCCAGACTTAACAATTGTCAATAAAAAGATAAGATGTATGGATAGTGGATATGGCACTACCTGGAGGCAGCCGAATAGAAAAGAAAGAAGTTGAGAAGATAGCAAAATACAAGTAAATAGAATTAAAACAACTGTGACAAAAGAAAGCAAAGGTAATACTAGTAGTAGTCGTAGGCACCTTGGGTGCAATCCCAAAATAACGGGAGCACCACCATTGACAAAGTCATTATATAGTCAATTGCAAAAGGCAGCTTTACTTGGAACATCCTGCGACAATACCTTCAACACCATCAAACACCAACATCTGCTTATCCAGAATTTTGGGAAGAATTGATAAGTGGATAAAAATACTGCACCCTATCTGAACATCTGGCTGACTGTGATAAACCATAATAATAATTACCACATAGCTTAGCAATGGAAGCTCCAGGCCCAATTATAGTCAAAAGTCAAGGACTATCTGTATCATATTCTTTTGGTATGAAAATTGTTTTCTATGCAAAATGAAAAAACAGAGACATGCATGCACCTGTCAGTTTCTGAAAATATTTGAGAGTGAATTTTATGAAATTGAGTACCTGCAATCATTCAAAACTGCTAAATTGGGAAAAATTGAGCCGATCTCGTTTTCAGAGATTTGATTTTTTTTTTCAGGTGGATTTTCAAGGAGCTGTTGATTGCTCTTCAAATGTATAAGCATTTGACATTTAATTTCAGAATAAATAGATCTAATCTAATTGATCTAATTTCATGTAGATCACAAGATCATCTGAATTTAAAGATATGCCTTCTTTTCCTGGAGTAGATTTAGTACATGTTTTTCAGGGATAGGATGGACAAATAGCTATTGTGAAAATTGCTTCAAACCCACTTAGGATCTCTTAAACATCTTCTCAGGAAAAACACTGGCTGCATTCACACAAACATATTGGGGACTTAGAGAATGGTTTATAGAATCTTGTATCTAGTTCTAACTAGATACATATCTATCTAATTCTAACACAGTTCATCAATTTTAATGAATTACGGATTATGAATTCCAATACTTATGAATGCCAAACCATTTACTTGGCTAAAAATATCTCATTGCATTAGCTATATCCTGTATTTGGTACAAATATTTTCTTCTTGTTTAATTCTAATATTATCTCTCTAACACCTGGAAATGCTGTTGAAAGGTCAGGATGCTTAACTAAATGACAATTGTTCGACAGATAAAAAGTACAGTATGCATGGCTTGTTAGAGCTATTCTGTTTCAAACAACTATACAAGTGGTGAAATATTGAACCATTGGAAATAATTTTATCATATTTAATCTCTTGCAACATAATTGAAGTTATCATTAGTATGTGTTTCCACAAATTGTGTCTGTGTCTGTGTCTGTGTAATGTAATCTACATGGGTTCCCACCAGTAAGAAGCTAATATTCCTTTTGTGCATTAGAATTTGTTCCAGCTCTCAAAAGTATCACTACCATAAAGTTTTCCTAATTTGATACCTTCTAAACATTGAGACTGCTATTCTCTAAATTAACTGCCTGAAAATTGTTTAAAGAACTAAAAGGACTGTCCTAAGAGAATTAACATTTTAGAAGATAAGGAAAATTTTGTGAGAAAAATTTTTCCTTTGTGAATTATTGATATTATATCATCTGTCTGTAAGTAAAGCAGCAGCCCCCAACCCTTTGGGCACCAGGGACTGGTTCCACAGAGAGGTTTTTTTCTGCAGACTGGAGGGAGCGTGGTTTTGTGTGCTGCCTGCATCCCGCAGATGGGACTTCTTTTGTCTGCGCCGCCTGTTTCTGGCATGGTGCTGGTCCACAGGCAGGGGTTGGGGACACCTGATGCTAGCCAAAAAGAGTTATAATATGTGATCTCTCTCTCTCTCTTCTCTCTCTCTCCTCACCTATCTTTTCATCTATAACTACCATACTTTTTGAAGTGTAAAATGCACTCCCCCCCCCCCAAAAAAGAGGGTGGAAATGTTGGTGTGTCTTATACACCGAACACAGTCATTTTTGGCGTCCCGAAACCCCACCCCGAGCATCCCGTTTTACCCCAAAACAGGCCCTTTCTCACAAAAACGGGATACACAGAGGGTTTGGGAGGCCTGCAGTGCTCCTGGGGTTGGGAAGGGCAAAAATGCAATGTGTGGAGGAGTTGGAAGGCCAAAAACAGGCCCATTTTTCAAAAAAAACAGGATGCACAGAGGGTTTGGGAGGCCTGCAGAGTGCTCCTGGGGGCCAGTGAGGACAAAAACCAGATGTGCGGAGGCCAAAAACTATTTTTTTCCCTTGTTTTCCTCTTCAAAATCTTGGTGCATCTTATACTCCAGTGCATCTTATACCCCCGAAAAAAATGGGTATTTGGATTTCACAAGCACCATGAAAGTGTGCAAGTGCTAGGATTTCCTGCATTCTTGGTTTAAGGACACAAAATTTAAGAAGGGGTTATCCATTGTTATCAAAACAAAAATACAAGGGCAAAGCCTTCCACAGGGAGGCTCAAAAAAAGTCAGAATGGAAGCCATGACTCTGTAATTGCTGTTTCTCTCTTGACTTTTTTTGATGCCTAGGTTCAAAGCAGTGGAATAATCTGGAGAGCATTGGCCTCTGCCTTTGATGAGGACACTGACCTCCTAGCAGCCAAAGGGATGCAAGTTTCTTTCTGCATTTATTCTCAACCCTCTATTGAATGTTACCATATCATAGTCTTATGGTGAATACTTATTGTCTAAAGTTATTTTCTTTTGCTTTGTTCAATAAATCTTTTGGGCTTTTATTCATTTATGTTTTATTGCATTTTAATCCACAGACTTACTCTCCACATTTTACTGTGGCAAAATAGCATACAGATAGAGGAAAGGATGGAAATTGCTTTTTCAATCCAAAGACAGAGGACAAAGAATGAATGCTTACTGGAATCAACAAAGCCAGCCAGGATAGAATGCCTATAGAAACTGACTTCTTAAAGCAATAGTCATCCCCTGACAAATGTAGGCTTATAAATGGAAATGTTTTATATTTAGTCACAGTGACAAGGCTAATCAGAATCTTGAATAAGAAGATGGGTGCAGCAACCACAGGAATCTGGTCAGAAGTCAAGAGAATGGACAGATATCTTAAGATATCTAGAGAAATGTAGACTATGAGCCAATAGCAATCCAGATTGATGAGCTATATTAGGGGTCTGCAACCTTAAGTACTCAAAGAGTCATTTTGACCCGTTTCCCACAGAAAAGAAAACATAGGGAACTCCAAAACCTGGGTTGGCATGACCAGCTTGATGTCACTCACTTCCACCAGTCATATGAACCACCGCCCCCCAGCCACCCCTACCCAGTTGGTCATTAGGGCAGAGAACCAGTTGTTAAAAAACACTGGGAACCACAAAATCCTTTTAACACATCTCTCTCTCCCCTCCCTCCCTCTCTCTCCCCCCTCTCCCCCTCTCTCTTTATCTCTCTGTCTCTGCCCATGGCCGCATCTCCATCCCCCACTGTCGCCCTTCCCTTTTCAGGCCAGGCAAGTAGTGACTGGGAGGGGAGGGCAAGGGGTGGGGCTGGCCAGTGGTGGGATCACCTGAAAGGGAGCCACAGCAGAGGGCCCAAACAGCTGCATGTGGCTCCGGAGTTGCAGGTTGCTGACCCCTGAGCTATATGGATGCAAAGTGGGCAAAAGACAGGCCATATATACAAGTGTGGACATCATTTCCTGCATGGACATGGGAAAATCAGGCAAGCAAAAGGTATCAATTGTTACCTGGTCATCCACTGAAGCAATCAATTCTTTAATAATTTGAAGTTTTCAGGCTCAAAAGAATGTTTATCTTTTCTGGGAAAAAATACAGAAGGGGTTTGCCATTGCCTGCTGCCTACAGTGCTTCTTTTAACACAATGGCTACTAGTCCTGATTGCAATAATCTAATTCTCTTGTTCTGGGGGAATCTCAGCAAGATCCTTTCAGCTGCTATCTAATTCCCTTTAAATAAGTCTGCTGCCAACTGTTTTATCAGCAGGAGGAGTCTTAGGGGCAATTTTCCCTTTCCTTCTGTAGTGAGAGACACTCATAATCTCTAGTTATATACAGACGAACACAGCTTTACTTTATACTTGCATGAAGAAACAGATACAGAGCAATACAGACAGAATTACAAAGGTATCCATAGATAAACAGAACTTTATAGAAGAGGAGTTTTCAGTTCACTGGGAATGAAGCTCTTTGTGGGAGAAAGATTTGATCAGTGATTAAGGCCCCTTTAAAGGTGCAGGATATTTGAAAAGCAAAGTACACATTTACACAAATTCATCTAAGTTCAGCTGCTATGAGTTCATTTGAAGAACCCTCTTTTCATGCTTCCTGTGTGATCCCTGCATTTTTCTGGGAATAGTGCAAGGCTTGGTATAGATGTTAAGTTTTGTCAGATTCTGAATAGTGGAATTGAAACAGAGCTATCATACTATCCACCAATAATCATTGACTTATCTTATATTGATCAGTTGAAGGTCTTTGAATCGTACATTTGGGCATCTGAAGGACAAAGAGGATGGAAGTAATATCCTGACCTTACTATGCAAATTATATAAATTAAACACTTTGTGTTATTCGCATGATGACCATCAGAATGACATTATTGTGGCTTTCATCAAGGGCTGGCTACATATATTTTTCTGCCCTGTGCAAAATCACATTACAGCATCCCCTATATTTCGGCTCATCTTCCAATTTTGTTAGGAATTTCAAAAAGGCACCCTCTTCTTTTTCTTTTAATTTTTGAGCTTTACACATCTTCAGACTCAGATTTTTATTTTTTTTTTGCCTTTCTTGGAAGTTTTACCCTATTTTCATAGTAAATCATTTTAATTATGTCAACATGTATTATTTTCATATGGCAACAATTCCATGAAATTATATTTAATTCCCAAGCATATTTAATTCCCATTATTGCTTTTTCTGTTTTTATTGTGGTTTTCAACTTTAGTATTCCCTAAAATTTTGCATCTCAAAGCTAATATTTACTCAGCCTTAGCCAGAGCATGCCTTGTTTATATTAAATGTTTTATGGGCTTAGTTCTAGCAAAGCTAGGTTCCCAGTTTTCTGAAGTTTTAACAAAATAATCTAGTTTTTTTTAATAGGGAAACTAGAAGTTTAGTTAGATACTGATTAGTACAATCAGTATTTTTTGCTATCCCAAGAGCATAACTGTTGTGATCATCTTCTGATTCAGAAAGTCATGCTGTAAAAGCATGAACTTTGGTCTTCTTCCATTTACCTTTATCTTTTAGATAGAATCAGAGTTTTTTCCAGAATACTGAATGAAGAAATTATTGGAGCATTGCAAACTGATATCTTCTTATTAACTTCACCCCAGTCTCCACTGCAGCCACAATTTATATATAGCTGGAGGGACTATGTATGATGGGTCCAGGAGGACCAGTTGTACCCTTGCCACAATTAGAAATAATAGAAATAAATCAGAAATAATAGAAACAGAGAGGCCACTATCTGCTTGGAAAACCATGTTCACTAATAAATTTCAGAAGCTATCTTCAAAAACACTTTGTTTACTTGGCTTTCTAACTTAACCTATGGCTGATAACCTGTTAAAATCAAGGCTTGGGGGCAGTTTGCTTGCTTCTCTTAACCTACTGGCATCACATGACTTTTCTTATTGTAAACACACATCTTGTTGTTTCCCAGGTAGAACAGTTTTGCCCTGTGGTTTAGAATTTGGTAAGTCCACCCTTAAGGGCTTGTTCATATTTGAAACCTGCAGTTCTGGCTTCTTCATTATGACCTTTGGAATCCCTAGGTTTACTTGCACTTAAAAAAAAAAAACTGCTAATCCACTCAGGCCTGAGTAATTAGAAGAACCCAGAGTCTATGCTTCTGCCCTTTTAAAATTTTACCATTTCAGCTGGGACACTGCTGAGTTCTTATCTGGTCCTGGCACTTCTTTAACTCAGTTTGAACTCTTTGGTAATTACTGTAGATGACTTGAAACTCTCCCATTTTTGCAGAGAAATATGCTTCATTCAGCTCTTCCCTTGCTCTTGTTAATACTAATGTTATTTTCTACATGATAGGCAGATTGTGATATGCTAATTTTTGTGACCAGGTTTTATTGCTTATTGTTACCATTTGTTATTTAAAACATTTACATAATTGCCCATCTTCTAGCCAACTTTGGATGCCTCCATTACAAATAAAACAGTGCAGTAGAAATAAAACTTGTACTGTTTGATTGGAGATGGCTAGGTGGGAATCATTTTCTCCTTTCTCAATGAAATCAAGGTTCAGTGCCCCCAAATAAGAAAAAGACACATGAACAAAATTGGTGGACTATTCACACATTACATCTGATCTCTATTGCCATTTTAATGCAACCTGTAATACCATTACCTCCTCTATTCTCTGGGCTCGCATCCCAGGACTTCTTCCACAGCCTGGCATGTTCAAGGAGCATGCAACACTATTGGTTAAGTTAAGTACTACAATTTGTTTTCATTATGAGGCAGTTTCTCTCAAGGCAAATTGGCAAACTCTGCTTCCATTCTAATGTTAAAATTAGAGAAAAACATGGGACTAGTTCTCAATCAGCAGCATAATCAAGAGTATAGAGACAGAGTTTTAATGCAAACCTGAGCACACGTAAGTCAGAAATAATAGACTAATACAACTGTAATCAAAATCTTTTCTATACACAGTATTTCGTCATGTTGTTCTTTTTCTCATTGGAAGTTCATAGTTGTTAAAAACTTTCTCTCAACCAGGGCTAAATATGTTCTATTTTTTCATTCGTCAACAACTATCATCCATAATTTTCTTCTCTGCTCTGCCAACACATTTCCCCCATTTCTGGATTGCTAAATTCTATGTTCTTTAAAATACAACCCATTGTTCTCTATTTTTAAAATAGATTAAGAAAATTATGTCAATATTCATACACATTTTTGCCAAAATATAGAGTGCTGAACATGAAAAGAAGTTGATTATATGAAACTTTGGACTGTGGAACTATAGCATTCATAGAAATGGCTTACAAAATCTTAATTAAGATTGTATTTATAATGCCTAGTGTGTAGTTTCCCCAACTTACATTTATTTTAGTTATGACTATAAGAATTGGGCTGTCTTCTTTCTGGAGGGAAATTGCCAACTTAAATAGCCTTGAAAAAGGGTAGTTAAAAGATTTTGAAATGGGTAGTTTAGGTACACTATTCCACACAATACAGAAAAAAAACCTTCTGCTCTGTTTTTGGGGGTTTTTTTGACTGGTATATAGGAAGAACTCATAATTTCTTCAGAGCTGTTTCCCAATATAATCCCATCCTGTTTATTGGAAAAACTGGACCCAAGGTATGATGCACAAACTTATAATTTTAAACTAAGTTATTAAATGAATAGAAATGGAGTGAAGGGGGAAAATGACACCTATTCAAAAATTTTCTTTACTTTCCATGGCATTTATGATTGCTAGATCAATGCTATGAAGTTCAACTAATGTTTCCACAGTCTTACTCCACATTCTTGCAAACAAGTGAATATTTAATGGACTGAGTTACTCAACAATTGAGGAGGAAAACATTTCAATACAAGCACCAGACTGTATTTCAGTTTTATTCCCTGTAAGTTTTAGGATATTTCCCATCTAATGACTTTGTATTTGTGTATTAAACTTGCTAACACTGGTGGGATTCAAATAATTTAACAACTGGTTCTCTGTCCTAATGACTGGCTGGGTAGGTGTGCCCGGGTGGTCATGTGATTGGGTGGGTGTGGCCAACTTGATGTCACTCATTACACCCAGCCCCACCTCCTGGCCATTTGCTTCAAAGACAGAAGTGGGATTCAGCCGGTTCAGACCAGTTTGGGTTTATCCCACCATTGGCTGTTTTTCGGCCCGTTTTGAAATCCACAAATGTTAAAGTTGCCAAGGTTGGATACCCCTGAGCAAAATGTTCTGATAGATCAGTGTTTTTCAAATTTGGCAACTTTTAAGATCTGTATGGGCAGGGGCGGGGGCAACCAGTGGTGGGATTAGCCAGTTTGCTGAACTGGGCATTATTTTAACAACCGGTTCACCAGAACTGGTCCGAACCAGCTAAAGCCCACCTCTGCATGCTAACCACCATCATTATTGCCAATTAAGACTCATTCTTCAGGGTTGGGGAACCTTGGGGAGCTGCAACTACAAGGAGAAAAACCAACAATAAAAACAATTATTACTGTGACCAATTTGATCCCTGCAAGGAAGAGTTACATGTGTCAGACTGTAGCTTGTAAAAGATAATCTGATAACAAGTTATAAATATTCTATGTCTTTTCCTATGCTGAAATTAGGGAAAGAAACAATAGCTATGTGCTGTTACTATAAAGAAAATTTCCTACCTCCATCTGCATGGAGATCTAAACAGCTGGGAAAAATACTTTGAACAATAGATGAGTCACAGGTGAAACTTTAATCCCCAGAGCTATTTACTTAGGATCCCAGATTACTTTTAGACATGTCTTCTATTTTTCCATCCTTCATCCAGTGCAAATCTAGAAGGCCCATGGGCTCCAGAAATGCTTTTGACTAAACACAAATGGTAATTAAAGAGAAAGAGAAAAGGCAAGTGTTTTCTTCCATGAAATTCATTTGCTATACATTGGGATTTAAAAAAATAATTATGCACTATGGCAGCAGTCATTCCTTTTGGTCATAAAAGTTCACGTCTTCAGCAAATGCAATTGTTGTACACCATCAAGGATATTTGAATGACTCAGAAATAGGCTTCAGTGTGCATGTATTATTTTTTTCAGCTGCAGTTTATTTTTTACATTTTCAGCATGATTGTTGGTAACAAAGAAAATATTCCAATAGCATGAGGTATTTGAAATATGGTCAATAAGAACCCATTCATTCTGTTTAAAGATTTATATGATAAGGATTGGCTTGGGAGAGAACTTCTGAAATACTTTTTCTTGAACAAAATAAATTTTCAGAACTTTTTTTTTTAATAGTCAAAACAAGATTCAATGAATATAGTAACTCGATGAATCAGAAAGCTGAACATTTTTTTCTAGATAAAAATGGCAATAGTAGGAATTTCCATGGATATATAGTACATTATGTAAAATTCAATTATCTATGTTATAGTTTTTAAAATGTATCATGCATATTTTCCGTCAATGGCTCATTGTTGTCCTTAAAATGATACAAAATTGTTACTATGACATAGCTTAAGAAATCTACAAATGGTCATAAATATATAATTTCTTTTAAGTGATGTTTTATTAAGAAAAGAATTCCTCAGTTTTATTCATCTAGCAAAAATATATGTATTTCTGTGATGGTTGTAGGCTAGGCCACCAATTTAAAATCCAGCCTTTTTGACCTGAATCTTTTATAAATGTTAGGGAATTGGAAGATAAATATATCTTTCAAACATTTCTGATTTAAAGGCAAGAACCAGTTTTTAAAAAGATAAATATAACAGGCAGCTCATTGTACAACTTTCAGGTATAATTAGCTGATAAATCACAGTTCTTATTTTGCAGTACGAAAGGCATAACCCAAACAGCTAAGCATTTTTAACACCGCTAGTTTCAGAGGGTGACTCAAAACATAGGCTTAAATGCATTTTAGTAAAATACACAATACTCAGATATGTTTGAAATGTGTCCTTGTTTCCCTCTTTATCTGACAAGTTTAAAGCTTTTTTTTCTTTTTCTTTCTAGCAGACAAAAAATTAAAACATTGAGGTCTTTTCAGTTTCACAAGAGATTGTTGTTGTTTTACTGTAACATATAACTGTAATATTCCTTAGCTATTTCCACAACCAGTCATGATAATCAATGCAACATTATGACCTCAAATGTGCAATATTCAGGAACTCTTTAAAAATCTTTCCCTCACAATACTATATATGTAAGTTCTCTTGAAGGTGTATGATAAAAATGAATGAAATTCTAGTATCTTAACTTTCATGTTTAAAATAGCTTTTCTAAACTGATGCCTACCTTATAAGATTTACACTTTTAGACAGACAAATAAGGGCTGACCAAACAGTATGACTAGCATGCTTACAATACAAATCATGCAACATGGCTTGTATGTGATAAACAAGAACAAAGAAGCCTAATCTAAACTCTTCAGATTCCATTAGTCAGACATTATAAGTATGATCATAAGTATATGAAAGGCATCAATTTGCATATATCTTCTCAAACCTATTTCTATCTGTATGGAATATCTAACTTCCATGTCCAGGATCTATCTATTCCCTCTCCCCACCTTTTTTTTTTGGATTTACACAGTATTCCCAATTTCTAGTCTTATATGCAAATGGCAAGAGCCTCCAAATTGAACTTAGACAACTGAAGTGCTTGATGTTAGAAGAAAACAGAAAAACAAATGTTAAAGAAATCTTGTGGAATGAAAACAACCAAGGGCATATGCATATACAGGAGAGAGCAAAAGGCAAGGGCACAAGTACAATGAATCAGGAGGGTCAGTTCTTTCAATAAGGCTTAGACATTATTCCAAACTACAATAATACAATTTCCGATGGAATATATACAATACTTTAGATTAGGAAAGTTGAAGTGAATATTACAGTGTTTATAAAAGAACCAGAGATGTTGTGACAGTCAAGAGCACTTCCTTCAAAAAACAGAATTTTTGATCAAATGGGAAGAATGGAAAAGAGCATAAACTACCACAGATAAAAGATGCAAAAAGACCACATAGCATAAATGTTTTTTAAAACATTTTTAAAAACCACTAGCAAAACATTCTTCAAATACATTCAGAATAATAAATTAACCAGGCTATGTAGCTGTTGCATGACAGGGAAATTAAAGATGTGCTAAAGAAGGATAATAAAACAGTACAGAAACTGAAGGATTATTGGCTAATGGTATTCACTTCTGAAGATATAGAACAGATGCCAAGCTGGCTTTTTCAAAGGAAAAATTATTTATTGTTATTTATTAAATTTGTTCTCTACCCATCTCACTGCAAGGCAATATCAAATTGGATGAGTTGAGACCAATGATATAAACAGAGATGAGTTTATAGTTCAGATTGACAGGCTGAAACATCCTCAGTTCAGATAGTCCAGAAGTTGTTGAATAATTTAGGAAACCTTATTTTTATAAAAAATAAGCACCCCTTTCATCTTAATCTGTTGTAGATATGCCACAGATTAGTATCAGTTTCCTGACTAAATATTAAACAAAGTGATTTTTAAATCCATTTTTTTAAAAAAAGGATTGAGGGGCAGGAAGGGAAACTAAGCTAGTTTAACATTTGTTTGAGGAAAGTGGTTAAAATATTAAAGACAAAGTAAGCAAACATATGAAAGAACAAACCTTGTGCAAATAGAGATCTTGCCTCATTACCCTTCCAGAAATTTTGTAGGTATCTTCAAACATGTAAAAAGGGATTCAATAAATAAAGTACACTTTTGAGTTTTAAACAATCTATGCCAAAGTCTCTCATCACATGGGATAAAATGGGTTAAATACCATAACCCAACAGATACTATGTACTTTGATTTTATAAAAGGTTTTAGTAACAGTCCTCATAAAAGGCTCCTGAGTGAAACCTAGTTGTCATGGCACAGAGGCACTATTATAGGCTGCCAGCTGATCCAAACCCTCCAGACAATAGGTTCTACAGGCAGTTCACATGCTGCAAAATGGAATTTCCTAAGGATGAGGGTTGTTCCAGTGATTTTTAACTTGTACATAAATGATCCACAGATATCTCTATCATCCATCCATCCATCCATCCATCCATCCATCCATATCTATCTATCTATCTATCTATCTATCTATCTATCTATCTATCTATCTATCATGTATCTATCTATCTGTCTGTCTGTCTGTCTGTTTGTCTGTCTGTCTATCATCTACCTACCTACCTTCTCTCTCTCATCTTCTCTATTTTAACTATTTATCTATGTAATACGTATATATGTTGATACATTCAGGTCAGTCTTGATTCTTGGCAGCTGCCTGGAGAAGTCAATGTAGGGTTTTTGTTTTATTTTGGCAAGATTTAGCTATGACTGAATAATAGTCCCAGTTGCTTATACATTCAACTGGGATTAGTGCTATTAGTCTCTAGCCTAGTATTTTAACCACTTTCCCAAATTGGCTCTTTCTAAACTATCTAGTATGATAAAATTATAAAAGAACTATGAAAAACTTGAAAAGAATCCCATTAAACTGGATTAAAATGCTAAGAGCATTTTGGATTTGAAATACTAAGAGCAATTCAACAAACAAGTATAAAGAAATGAAGGCTGGCATAAAAATTCTAGTGAAATCAAAATAGATGAAGATTCAGGACTCACAGAAGGATTTTTCTCCCTGGCTATATTAGGAAATTTGCCACCAGTCTTTGTGATAACACAACTAACAGGTGGTTTTAAAACACAACTAACGGGTAGTTTTCAAAGAGAACTGCACAGGATTAATTGAAGTGCAAGCTATTAATTGCTACTAACACTCAAGGCTGTGTACACAAACAGCATGCTGGTTGCTATGATATAATTGATAGTAGAAAGGGGATATTGGTCCATTGCTCCCCATTTACACTTATGAACTTTCCAGACACATCCAGTTAGTTATCCTGTGACTCTGAATACTGATGAAATGGGACTTCTAATTGCTTTCCTGTAACCCAGCTATTTATTTGTTCAAATTATACTTTAGCTTTCTATTCCATAAGATCTCACTTTTGAAAGCTCCCCAAAGTAATTTCTTCTTCTTGTATATTCTCCAATTATTTTACGAAAAATACAGAAGATCTGCAAGTAAATTATATATATATATATATATATATATATATATATATATATATATATGTATGTATGTATGTATGTATGTATGTATATATTTTCTGAGGTTTTCGTGGGTGTTTGTATGTAGGTCTTTGGTTATTCGGGTTTTCTCCCGCGTAAAATTGGAAGTTTCTTGGCAACGTTTCGATGAAGTCTCATTCGTCATCTTCAGGCTGGTGTTCTCGGCTTCGTGCTTCTAGGAGCAATGTGTGTGATCGCAGCTGTTTCTTCCTTTTAACGTTAAAAGCAATGTGTATGATCGCAGCTGTTTCTTCCTTTTAACGTTAAAAGGAAGAAACAACTGCGATCACACACATTGCTCCTAGAAGCATGAAGCCGAGAACACCAGCCTGAAGATGACGAATGAGACTTCGTCGAAACGTTGCCAAGAAACCTCCAATTTTACGTGGGAGAAAACCCGAATAACCAAAGACCTACACACACACACACACACACACACACACACATACTAAATATATACATAAAATGGTGAATAGAATATGTACCTTTTTTTTTTTTTTTGATATTGGGCCATAACTTGACTGTTGCCAAATATGTAATCAGTTCTTGCCAAACATGTGAGAACACTGCAATGACCCTATTCTTCTTTGCAACAATGAGTGTGGTGGAATGTTACATTTAGGTGGAACAAAAATGATCAAAAATTTAAACAACTATTTGTAACAGTGAAGCTAATTGCAACCTGTTCTCAAAGTTGAAATACAATTGGAAATATTAAATGCATATAATGTATAAATGATTC
The DNA here is from genome assembly GCA_022577455.1 of Arizona elegans. Lineage (NCBI taxonomy): Eukaryota > Metazoa > Chordata > Lepidosauria > Squamata > Colubridae > Arizona > Arizona elegans. The sequence continues at coordinate 26,971,038 of JAKOOJ010000004.1, forward strand.
TTAAATTTATTTTGATCATAGTATCTGCATTAGAAAATTAAGTAGATTTTTTTGAAGTGTTTTCAAGGGAAAAATAGTATGCATAGCATTACCTATAATACATACTGTATTTTTTGGAGGATAAGATGCACTGGATTATAAAACGCAGCTACCTTTTTTGGTGAGGAAAAGAAGAAAAAGAAATCTACCTCTGCCTCTGAGCAATTTTGCCTCATTGCAGCAAACAGCCTGCTTTACTTTCATTTTCGTTTTCAGCATAGCTTAATTAGCACAAGCGGGAAAAAAATCTGCTCCAGCAATTTTCTTCCTTGCAGCAAGCAGAACAGCTGAGAGCAAGACAGCTGAGTGTCGGGAGGCTGATCCAATCAACTTGTGCTAATTAGGCTGTGCTGAAGCTAAAAGGAACTGATTTTTCTTGCTGTTTGCTGTAAGGAAGTAACTGCTGGGGGAGCAAAGAGTGGGGGCTGTATTCGATGTATAAGACGCACCTAAATTTTCAACCTCTTTTAAGGGGGAAAAAGGTGCGTCTTATACTCCGAAAAATATGGTACATTGCAAAAACAGACTCTTTTAAAATTAAAACTATGTCAAACTTTCTCATGTGCAAAATTAAGATTTAGGTGCAGTTGAATCCAAAAGTGACATGGAAATCACTTTTCTGTGCTGCTTAAATAATATTTGTATGGAATAGTATAAATAATAATTTTAATTACTATTGATACTATAAATTCTATTTGTGAATTTCAAGAAGAAAAATTTGAACTGGTTCTAACTGGCAAAATGAATGAATATTTAGAGTCAGAAAAACATCAATGATAATATCAAAGAAGAACAAAAAAGAAAGGAAGAAAGAATTAAAGAATTAAAGAAGCTATCTTCCAAATCGAATTCTCACTTTATTTCTAGAAAAAAAAATGGTTCCCTATCTCTAATTTTTTGGACTGAAAAATATGGCTGAAAATTTTTTCTTGAAAATTTATATATAGCTGATGTACTGAACAAGACTCTTGAATCCTCTCACTGGACTTCCTGACACAATATTATATTCCTATGATAATATTTAATATCTTTTTTCTAAGCTTTATGATACAATAAATAATTTACCTTCATTTCTATCTCCTGCTTGATGTCAGAATAATACTGAATAGCTAGTATCCTGTTGTAGTAATAAAAATTTACATGTAAGACATACAAGTTGGCTCCAAGTTGTGGGGGTGGGGAAAATCACTATGACACAGCATTTGGACTTACTGAAAATAAAATAATAAAAATGCTCCAATATAATGACATGTTTATGATTCAAAATAGCAATAGCTCTTTACCATCTCCAATTTGTACTTAATTTGATTTGGATAACAAGATCTTTTGTAGAAATAATGCAATATCTAGTGGGATTTCTGATGCAAAGTTTTATAACTATTGTATCCTCATTTTATATGGCCAAGTTCTGAGACTAGCTTTCATCTCCTTTTCTTTTGAAAGTGTCATTGGAAACTGGGATCAGTCCCCATGTCTGAATCTCTATCAGACTTTCATGAACTGGTGCCACAAGAGAGCTGAATTTCTGCACTTTGCATATGATGGTTCCAGCTTGCTGAACAAGTATGCACATTGCCGGGGCTTTACAGTCTGCTCCTTTGTGCAGAAATAAAATATGGAACCCTTTAATTATGAATTAAGCAGATGTCTCTCCAGATTTTAATGCAACAAGTTCAGAGTCATGTATGTACTTTCCATTCAGATGCTCACTGTTGGAATCACGATGATATAGATAAATAGGCACCTCCGTGATAGATGTTGCTGTGTAGGACGTAGATCGTGTAGAGCAATGATCACGTCGCCTTTGACCCCACTGAGTTTTATACTGCATCCATTGCCGCTTCAGAGTTCCTTGGACCTACAACAAACATATATGAGTTTTTTAGCAAAAACTGTGAATTAATTTTAAGGGGGAAAAATGGCTGATTCATGAAAAACATATTTAGAATGGAAATCACTTCAGTCAAAATACTGCTCAGTTTTCTCAAATAGTCTTCCCATTTGTTACACTATAACTCCCCTAGCAATGATCACACTTTGTATGGATTATAGGAGTTGTTATCCCACATACCAGCCTAGGGTTGGTTGCCATAATCAATAAGTGACCTCAATAACAGCTTCAATGAGATATAAACAAGTGCATGTGGAATTCAGTTCATGCAAAAAGATTGTTTCTTGCCTTCTTCCTAAAACATGCTCTTCCCTTGTTAGAATATATTTAGAGATCAGAAACTCTTCCAAACTGTGCAGTATATGCTTCTGGAAATTGCATATAGAAAGAACAAGACATCAGGATCAATCCTTCTTGTGCCCAAACAAATGTTCCTTCATTCAAGCAGGGCTTCTGCCTTCTATTTTGCCTTTCTTGGAACCAACGGTGCCAGAAGCTATGCTGTTTTTGTGAATTTTTGGGAAAAGAAAATATTAGCTATCCAATATATGACTCTCAGAGGAAATTTAATGCTCCTTGTGGTATTGCTTTTAATATCTTTTAACCTGCAAATTGCTAGAGAGAGTTAGTTATTGTCCAGAATCTAAATAGTAGTAAAATATTTTTTTCTGCTCAAAAAAATAAAGAGAACACAAGCAGAAGACATCCGAGATCTGAATGAATGAAATATCCTTATTAAATACATTGTTTGTTACATACAGTAGTTTTGTGTTCCCTTTAGTTGTTTGAGCAGTGTATAAACTACTGTATGTAAAGAACAAAATATTTAATAAGGCTATTTCATTCATTCAGATCTCAGATGTCTTCTGCTTGTGTTCCCTTTATTTTTTTGAGCAGTATATATAAAGAAAACAGCAAGTTCACACAGCTCAAATTAAGCCCAAGTGAATCTTTGAAAAGAGGTCAAAGGAGTCCCACAAAAGTCAGTTAACTAGCTAGCCCTGCTAAAGAGTTTTTTTTAAAAAAATAAGGTAGCATTATAGCTAAAATCTATGTCTTGTGACACAGCCAACAACCATTCAGTGTGGAAGCAATATAATACAGTCTCATACAATGGAATTTTGAAATCTTTCATATAATGGCTTTTATTGTATTATTTTCCTGATTCTCTTTCCAAAGATTTTTATATGAGCCATACATGCCAACATCCACTTATGCATCCATTCTGATTTGTAATTCTTGTTACAGATGTGTTTTATTCTTCAAATCTAGATTCCTGTTCCAATGTCCCCAAAGTCATGGACAATAAACAATCATTCAGCAAGTCCAAACCTTTCAATATTTAGGAGCTTCGGGAATCAGAAATGCCCATTGTGATTAACTCAAAGGGCATCCAGACCATTCTCAGCTACTCAAGCTTTCTATTTTAATTAACTATTTTAATCAAGTCCTTCCAGCTGCTAAAGCTTATGCCCACTTATTGCCTGAGATTCAGTTAAAGCCATACAATGAGATGAAAATATTAGGCAAAGTTCAACCCAAAGTTTGGAAAATATTTCCCAGATCCTGTGCTGCATTTCAAATGTAATATTTAGACAAGAAGAAAGAGCCACTAGAGTTGAACCTGGCTTTTAGATTATTATCTTTAATTTTTTTAAGGATTTGTTATACAGTTTGATTGGCCCTTTAGTTATAGGAGACATTTTTTGTTCCACATGAAAAAAGAAACATTACTAAGAAGTTATAATTCTGCAGTTTTGCTTGGGATACCTCTTTGCCATTTGAATTAGAGGAAGCCAATTCAATTTGGAATTAAAGGAAGGCCATTGGTAAAGTGTAGAAGGCAAACTGATTACATAGCTTGCACCTTTGATGTATTCATTAATAACCAATTTCCAAAATATAAACCAGTCAGCCATTTGGACAAAATCATTGTTCCAAATTTAGAAGAGCTTCATACTTCACTCACTTTGACACTCTCTCCAGTGTTGGAAGTGAACAACAGGAAAATTAATTTTTCCAAATGATTGTGCCCCATTGATGCAGGGGAAATTCAATCCAGAGTGTGTTATGTGGCCAATTCTAAGCAACACTCATTTGCAATTGATCTCTCTATAAATTCACAGGACATTCTGACATCCAATCAACCAACCAATATTAAATTCTTGGCTCCACATCAGGTTTCTGATACAAACAAAGGAGGGAAATCACGCAGAGCATGGTTTCTAATCGCCCCCCCCCCCCAACCAATCTCTTAACAATAGTTTCCCTTTGGGTTATGACAGGCTTAGAATGCAGAAGAGTTCAGTTTTCCCAGGTGACAATCCAACCGCTTCTCCCAAAGAGATCTGATAATTTTAAAAATTATTTTCCTCCTCCAAAGAATACATCAACATCTGGGCCATTTTTAGCTCAGCTGTTTTGCTGGTTTCTTCTACCAACCAAATTTGGTTCCATTCTGTTTAGTGTTCAGGGTGTTAGCCTGCTGATAGGCAGTCTTAAGCTCTTTCACATACTTTCTTTCTAACATTGTATTGCAGTGAATAAAATTGGATTCTTCAGGCTATTCATTTTTAAAATAATGCTTTTGGCTTTTTCTGAAATGATATCATCCTTGGTTGGTAATAACTCACTCTCATTTGTCCTCTATTAGTAATAAATTATTAAAAATCAGTCTGAAACAACTTTCTCTTCCTACACCCCAAATCTCAGTGATTATCTCCTCCTCAACTTTAAAGGGTAGTTAGCTTCACAGAATGGTCAGGCTGCATAAATCTGACAACACTGAAATTGTAACATAAAGAATATCTATATAGAGTGTGTAGATTAAACTTTATATTACAAATGTATCTGGAATGTTTATAGAAAGTATCTATATCAAGTTCTCTACTGGTTCTTCCTTTCAAAATGATTCCATAAAAGAGAAAAATGGGCAATGATCAAAATAAGCAACATGAATTTCAGGCTGGAAACTATGAAAAAAGACATCTTTCTTTAAATTGAAGAAGTATCTTATTTAGCTTCATGCTTCTTCACTAGGTGGGATTGAATTTAGGCTATTACACAAGTTTGCAAGTTAATTGACACGAATTTCACAGATTTGATAGCCCTGAAAAATTTAGGCAATTTATTTCTGACTCAGTTGCCACATATATGAGATCTCAGAGTCATTGCATTTCTATGGCTATATTAGCCATTGAAATGATTGGCCATTAAAAGAAATTCTGACCTCATTCATTTTAAGATAGTGAGTCTTTAAAAGAGAAAGAATGCTTTATAGACATGAAACTGTTTAATTCTTATTTTTCTTTGGTAAATGCCAAAAGTCATAATTGTGTTATCCCCCCTTTTTTTTTGTAAAGCAGGCTTTTCCTGATTATTGCAGGAAAACTTACAACCTATAGAAGTTTGAGATATGAAAGTTCTTTTCAGTCATTATTTCTAAGTGTTTCTAGAAATGATGAAAATAGAGATGATTTTTACATTACTTTGTGGACTAGAGGAATGAAAACATATAGAAGTGCCATTAATTATATCAGAGTCCAGTAAACTTATTTTTATAGAATAGAATAGAATAGAATAGAATAGAATAGAATAGAATAGAATAGAATAGAACAGAACAAGAGTTGGAAGGGACCTTGGAGGTCTTCTAGTCCAACCCCCTGCCCAGGCAGGAAACCCTATACCACTTCAGACAAATGGTTATCCAACATCTTCTTAAAAACTTCCAGTGTTGGACCATTCACAACTTCTGGATGCAAGTTGTTCCACTGATTAATTGTTATAACTGTCAGAAAATTTCTCCTTAGTTCTAAGTTGCTTCTCTCCTTGATTAGTTTCCACCCGTTGCTTCTTGTTCTACCCTCAGGTGCTTTGGAGAATAGTTTGACTTCCTGTTCTTTGTGGCAACCCCTGAGATATTGGAACACTATTATCATGCCTCCCTTAGTCCTTCTTTTCATTAAACGGTTCCTATGTTTTAGCCCCAGTCCCCTAATCCTCTTCTCTGCACTCTTTCTAGAGTCTCCACATCTTTTTTACATCGTGGCGACCAAAACTGAATGCAGTATTCCAAGTTTGGCTTACCAAGGCATTATAAAGTGGTATTAACACTTCATGTGATCTTGATTCTATCCCTCTGTTTATGCAGCTCAGAACTGTGTTGGCTTTTTTGGCAGCTGCTGCACACTGCTGGCTCATATTTAAATGGTTGTCCATTAGGACTCCAAGATCCCTGTCACAGTTACTACTATTGAGCAAGGTACCACATATACTGTACCTGTGCATTTTGTTTTTCTTGCCTAAATGTAGAACTTTACTTTTTTCACCATTGAATTTCATTTTATTAGATACTGTGTTTCCCCGAAAATAAGACCCTGTCTTATATTTTTTTGAACCCTGAAAAAACGCTTGGCCTTATTTTCAGGGAGGACTTATTATTTTGGGGAGCAAGATGGGTCTCCTCTTGCCATTGTACCTGATTTCGAGCTCTGCGTTTAAGTATTTTTTTGGGGGGGTTATTTTCAGGGGGAGGCTTATTTTAGTGCATGCGCACAAAAGCCCGATTGGGCTTATTATCAGGAGATGTCTTATTTTCAGGGAAACAGGGTAGCGCCCAATGTTCAAGTCTGTCAAGATCATTCTGTATTTTAAGCCTATCTTCTGGAGCGTTGGCTATTCCTGCCAGTTTGGTGTCATCTGCAAATTTGATGAGTTCCCCATCTATCTCCTCATCCAAATCATTGGACAGACTCAGTCCTGTCTTTAATTTACTGTCTGGTGTTTCCTTCAAATTATGGCTTGACATATGTGAGGTTTCTCAAACAGAACGAAAAGGAAAAAAAAACACCTAGAAACTTGAGACTTACCAATTCAATAGAGATATAAGCAGTGCTGTGAATTAAGTAGTATAGCGTTTTTGAACTCACATTCACTTTAGTAACTTTTTTTATCAATATCAAAGATTTTTCCACATAAAAATTATCTCCTGGATTTTCTCTGAGATGCTCGTCTCCCACCTAACAACCTACTTACATATTTATATTTTGATGTTAAAGCTTTTAGTTGTTACTCTTGTTAAACAAAAAATCTTACAGGACTACCCATAAATCCCAGTTTAATGTCTTCCCATCCTCCCTTTAAGCAGTTTTTTGAAAATGAAGATTAAATAAAAATGCCAATAGATTAAACTCACCAAGTTACAGAATTGGAAGGCCAACAGAGCAGGGGTGGGTTCTAAAATTTTTTACTATCGGTTCTGTGGGCATGGCTTATTTTGTGGGCATGGCTTGGGTGGGCGTGGCTAGCTGGTCATTTGACTGGGTGGCCATGGCTATGTGTATAGGGACTACTCAGAGGGCTGAAAAAAGTCATTTCTGACTGGTCCTCGCACTTTTGACTGGTCCTCACACTTATGACTGGTCCTCACACTTATGACCATCCTCACATTTATGCCCATGCAGTATTCTTAATAACCATGTCACTCATTTCACAACTGCTTCTCTTCACCATGGTGATAAGATAGGGAAAAAACGTAAAATGTGAGGACAGTCATAAATTCGAGGACTGGTCAAAAGTGGACGACCTATCAAAAATAACTTTTTCAGCCCTCTAAGTAGTCCATATGTACAAAAGGACTACCCAGAGGGCTGAAAAAAGTGATTTCTGACAGGTCCTCGCACTTTTGACTGGTCATCATTTATGCCCATTGTAGCATTCTTAACAACCACGTCACTCATTTCACAACTGCTTCTCTTCACCATGATGACAAGATAGGGCAAAAATGTAAAATGTGAGGAAAGTCGTAAATTTGAGGACTGGTCAAAAGTGCGAAGACCTGTCAAAAATAACTTTTTTAGCCCTCTGAGTAGTCCATATGCATAAAAGGATACAGCAATAGAGAGGGATGAAGGAAGGGAAGGGAAATTAGAGTAGAAATGAGGGTAAGAGAGGGAGGAAGAGAGGAGGAGAAGGAAGAGGAAGTAGGAAGTAGGGAGGAGAAGAAGGGGGGAAGAGAAAGTAAGAAGGAAAGAAAAGAGAGAGGTGGTAGGTTTGAGGAGAAAGATTGCTGTACAATAAAAAAGATGAAAGGGAAGAAAACCACCCCCAAACAAATATAAAGATATTAAGATAAAGAATGAATTGTTAAACTTTAAAGAATAAAAGGGAACAAATATGAATAAATAGTAATAATTAGAAACACACATACAAACATACAATGTATTTTCTTTGAACAGAGTATTTGGCCGGTTCACAAATTTAAACAGTGTTTAGTCATTTCAATTAAATTTACAATTTCTATATTTCTTTTTTGCCATATTTATTCCTCATCTATTTTTTTAAAAAACCAATATTACCCTTCATCCTCATCTCTAATCTTAATCAAATTCAATTTTTCCCTTCTATTCTATATTATACCCCTTCGCATTGTCATCTATTTTTATATCCATCCTCACATTGGTTAATTATGTAATTATGTAATACAGTTGTTTAATACAAATTCAACATTTTAATATAAATCAATTAGTTATATAACTATCTTTTTTGAATATTCCAATTATTTCCATGCAATCCAATTTCTTACAAATCAATTGATTATATTTACCAATAATAATAAACCAAATAATTTCCTCCATATATTCCTCCAAACCACAACTTAACCATTTCTGCTTTCAACACAATATACAATTAATAGTATCTTAATTATTACAATTCCCTAGTTAAATAGAGCTTTTTTTCTTTTGTGTTTTAAAATCTTGAACTCTCCTCTTTTGCCCTAAATTTCCCACTGTTTGCAGTTTTGCACCTACCTTTTTTGGTGAGGAAAAAGAAAAAGAAATCTCTCTCTGCCTCATTTTGTCACGTTGCAGCAAAGACCCTGCTTTACTTTCAGTTTCGTTTTTTCAGCATAGCTAGGGGAAAAAAAAATCTGCTCCAGCACTTTGCAGCTAGCAACAGAGCCCTGCCCAAAACAGCTGAAAGCAAATCAGCTGAGGGAGGCCGATCTAATCAACTTGTGCTAATTAACCTATGCTGAAGCTGTAAGGGGCTGTTTTTTCTATTTTTGCAGGCACCGGTCTACTCATTTGTTTTCTTTTAACACTGATCAGCTGTAGGGCGGCCCTTTGAAGCCCCATGGCAAGAGTTTAAACAGTTTTTTTCCCTCAAGCCATCAGCTGGGATTTGGGAGGCAGCAATAGATTGGGAGTGGGCGAAGTAAGCGAATGGTGACCGGGCCGGGAACCGGTTCGGGGGTGTGGCCAGCCAATCGTATTACCGGTTCTCCAAACTATTAAATTTTTTTACTACCGGTTCTTGCGATCTGGTGCGAACCGGGAGCAACCCACCACTGCAACAGAGCCATTGAGTCTGACTCCTCATTCAGTGCAGACATCCAAATGCAAACATCTATGATACTTGATTTTTTGGTTTTTGAGTTGGACACATTCAACAAAGAAGAACCCACTCTCTCCCTAAGAAATTGGGGTGTTTTTTTTTAATCAAACTGTTCTTATCATAAGTTTAGGTTGAATGCAAATTTAATTATATAGAGTGTACTCGTAATCAATGAAATATTTATTTCAGTGGATTTTCAAATATATAAAGATTCAGATTCAGCATATTTTATTTTCTCATTTTTATTTAAAGGATTAATATTTAATTTCATCTTGTTCCTTCTAAAATGTTGAATTCTAGATAAAACTGGTACCGAGAATTTGTAAATAACTACACCTGCAATATTTGTTCCAAATGTAGGTACAGAATAATAACTTTTGAAATTGTTCCGTCTATCTTGCACAGTATACTGTACAATGGCCTTAAAATATGCAATTCATCTTATAATAAAATGTAACTTTCATCTCATTATAGTTAATCTCATTTTGTTGCAAAGGAATTGTTTTATTCCTTTAAGAAAAGTTTCACTGGAAAAAAAACGAAAGTGAAGAATCTGTGCAGATATCTTTCCACTGTCATGGTTATATTGTTAAAATTAAGCTGAGGAAATGGAGTGTTTTCAGTGATTTTATATATATAAGTCACAACTCAAGGCAGCAGTCCTTATACCATCATGGGAAAATGGATGCCCAATCTTTTCTTGAAAATGTCCAGCATTCACAACTCTGGATGGCAAACTCTTCCATTGATTAATTGTTCTCATTGTCAGGAAATTTGTCCTTAGTTCCAAGTCTGATCTCTCTTTAAAGAGCTTCCACCCATTGCTTCTTGTCCTGTCCTCGGGTACTTTAGAGCTGAGTTCCTCAACCTTTCTGCCTTTGTGGACCAGTGGGGAGGAGGGATGGGCAAGCATGCATACGCTTGCACAAATGTAGCACAGATGCACATGGTTGCCCACTTCCATGGCCTGGTTCCGATTGGCTCAAGGCCCAGTCATGGGCTACGGCCTGGAATTGGGGACCCCTGATTTAGAAAATAAGTTAACTCCTCTGTGACAGTCCCTCAAAAGTACTGGAAGGTAGCTATCCTGTCACTCCTAATCCTTCTTTTCATTAAGCTAAACATACCTAATTCCCTTAACTGTTCATTGTATGCTTTAGGCTCCAGATCTGTTATCATTTTTTGTTGTTCTTCTCTGCACTCTTTCTAGGGTCTCAGCATCTTTTTTATATCGTGGTAACCAAAACTGGATGCAGTATTCCAAATGTGGCTTCCTTAGTGCAGTACAGGGCAGGACTATCACTTCTTGTGATCTCGATGCTATCTCTCTGTTCACGCAGCCTATGACTGTATTTTTTTTGTGTGTGTCGCAGCTTCAGTATAATTCTGGCTCATACTTAACTGGTGATCTACTAGGTCATTTAGTTCATAGTTACTACTGTTGAGCCAGGAATTGTCTTTTCTATATTTTGAATTTGGTTTTTCCTGCTTAACTGTTGAACCTTACTTTTCTTAGCAATGAACGGCATCTTATTGGATAGAGTCCATTGCCCTATTCTGTCAGGATCCTTCTGACTCTTGAGTCTATTTTCCAAAGTGTTAGCAATTCCCTCCAGCTTGGTGTCTTCTGCAAATTTGATAAGCTATCATTCTATCCCCTCTTCTAGATCATTTATAAAGATGTTGAAGAGCACTGATCCCAAAACAAACTCTATGTTAATGTAATTCCATTGAGGGGCACACAGAGTGTGGTTGGTTAGCCAATTGCAAATTGGCTAGGTGGTGGTACTGTCTATTCCACATTGTGGTATCTTACTAAGAAGTTGAATGAGGTCTACTTTGTCAAATGCCTTACTGAAGTATACTACATCCACCGTAAAGCATAGCACCATATAAGTAATCTGAAATTCCATCAATAAAATTTGATTTGGAAAAATCCAAATTTGATTTGGCCATATGGAAAAAAAGATTAAGAACTGGAATTTTGTCACTCATTGCAAAATACTCCTGTATCTTCAGCTGATGGAGGAGTAAATTGAAAAACATGGCTAAGAGAATATTGCACAGCACTGAGTTAGCCAATGAGTTGCCCTAAACTTCAAACATGTATAAAAGAAATAAGATTTTTCAAAATGATTCAAACAAACTAATCTGAAGAATCTACTCTAGTTTCAAGCAAAATAATCTAGAACATTTATTTTTCATTATTAAACTTTACTTCATTTCATGTAACAGTTATACTTTAAATTTTGTCTTGTCTCTTTTATAGGTTCTCCACATTTTATGTATTTATTTATGCATTCTTTTAAATTCATATATAAAAAACATTTATAAAGATCTTTTCTGACATGGTTTCCATTAAAGAGTTAAAAATAACTAATTTAAACTAGCACTAACTGCCTAAAAACAATTTTAAATGAATAAAATCAGTAGCATTATCCAGGAAAACAAAATGTGAAATAAACCTTAAATATGTATAAAGAAAATGCATCTTTTAAAGAAGTCACTCTCTTGTATGGGAGCCAAGAATATCATTGTTGGGGTCATATCTGCAGACTTGTAAAAAGAGTCTTTGAGTCAGTGCTGAAAGCACAGGCTGGGCAGGTAAATGGAAACCAAGATGACTCTCCTAATACAGATCATTTCTGAAAGTGATTGATTATATGCCATCAAGTCATTTTGACTCCTACCATATAGTTACATTTTATACATGACAATCTATCTCTAACCTGTTTTTTCAGGTTTTCCATGCAGACCCTTTTCCAGAGAGCTGGGTCCTTGCATAATGTGTCCTAAATAGGAAAATTCGAGCCTGATCGTTTGTGTCTCCAATAAGAAGCTAAAGCTGATTTGTTTCCTTCGCTCTCCATGATATTCTCAGGAGAGCTCTCCAGCACAAAAGTTCAAAGACATAAATAGTCTTCCTATCCTGCTTCTTTAAAGTCTACTTTTGCTTCTATAGAGTATCCCAGGAAATATATTGTTTTGCACCATTCTGATCTTTATAAATACAGTATAGACACATCATTGTATTTAATATATTTTCCAAAGCCTTCTTGGCTGTTCGAGCAAATGCTAGTCTGCAGCATATTTCTTGATTACTTGATCCAATACTGTTGATCCTATAAAAGGCAGAAGCTATCCACTTTCAAAATCTTCATTATCAACACAAAAATGTAAATAATGCTCCTGAGCAAAATATATGTTTAATATAAAATCACTGCATACAATTACTCTGACAATATAACTAAAAATTACAAATGCAATATATAATTTTTATCAAGATGTATCATTTCTGTTGCTCAGTCCAGCTGATAGAAAGATTGTATTTGCTTCTGAACCATTTTTAAAGGTACTTGATCTTATCAGGAATTGATCATTTAGCACAGAGAACTCAGATTCTGTTTCCGCAGTAAAATGACTTAAATAACCAATTTCTTTCAAGTGGAACTTGTGATTAGTGGGAGCCAAGTTATTCTCCCAAATCATAGTGGCTGCTTTCCGAAACCATAATAGTCTGTCATGTTCAATATTAATCTATTCAAACTGGTATGGAAATAACTCACCAAAATTGCAAGATGACACTGATTTATATAATCTTTGGCCTCACTGTGGTTTATTATTTTTTTAATTATGCTCAAGGATCTGCAGATTTTGAAGAGGACTGGCTTCAATGCTTTTCTTTTGGTTGAAATCTAGACTTTCCCCCATTTTTGTTTGGCAAAAGGCAAAGATGTCTTTTCAAATAAGCTAAATTAAATTTAAACATACTAATTAGTCAGATCAAGAGACAGACTCAAAAATAATCTGACATGATCCTCATGCTTTTAATTTCTTCTGTATTTGAACTGCTAGAATGCTAGAATTGCAAAAGACCTTGGGACATTATTTATTTATTGTACTTATTTACCAAGGACTCACAATGCTTTCTACAATTAATTAAAATCCATATCAAATAAAATTAAACCAAAGCTAAATTAAATTTAAACATACTAATTAGTCAGAGCATTATCAATCAAGCCAATAAAAAAGAAATAAAACAACAGAAGCAATCAATGGTGTCTCCGGCAGAGCTCATCTTCTGTCATCAATTCAATTCAATTCAAACCTTTATTGTCAGAGTACAACATGTGTACAATGAAATTGGCTGAGCCTCCCTTCCTTTGGAATGATATCAAAGAGGATAATTTAACATGCAAGGGGTGGCTTTCCAGAGGAAGGCTGAGTCCAAGAGGTACTATTTTTTAACTTATGATAAGGTTTATCCTTATCATATCCAGGTATCCAGGTTTACCTTCATTCACATTATGAAACTGGAACGATCAATAGTCTCTCCTGGTTTAGAAATTTGTAGGTCAAAACCAGAATTTTGAATTGTACCTGTGAAATTATTGAGAGTCAATGCCTACTCCATAACACTAGTGCTATATATTTCAGGAAGCCTGCTAGCAAGTATTTCCCCCCATATTTGATCTAAACAGCCCCACATAGAATAGGTTACTGCAATCTAAATGCATAGCAATTAATGACACCATTCGACAACATTTTGGTGTGGCAACAATTATAGAGAAGATTAGAGAAAACCAGCTCTGCTGGTATGGACATATCCTGAGAGCAGCACCTTCCACCATTGCCAAGACAACCTACCAAATAGAACTCAATGACTGGCTACCTCACAGGCACCCAAAACAGAGATAGCAAGATACCATCAACAAAAATATGCAAGTTGCGGGCCTGTGCCCTGGAGAGGCAGCTAACCGTGCAAAGTGGCACTCAATGATCAGAAAAGCGGATCCTGCTCTTGCAGGAATATGCTAGGAAGAAGAAGAAGATTTAGTAAGGACATAAAGATTTTACTATATCAGAATATTCAGTCTCTAGTTAGGGATGTTTCTACTTGTCTATCCATCAGCAACCATGAATCCCCAGAAGAATCATCAAATCACACATCCCAAATCATACATAGGTAGTGTCGCTTCCTTGGATTCTGGAACTGATAGAGAGACCCATGATAGATAAATTCTAAATCTGTTTTTCTTGAATTTGATTTCAGAATGTTTCAACCAATCCAAACCTTCACAGCCACTAGACCCTGACAAGTGCTCCACAACCTCATCTGGGACAGGGATATACTATTCAATATCAAAAGCATACTTTAAAGAACTATGGTGGTGCAGTGGTTAGAATGCAGTACTGCATGCTAGCTCACTGTTCACTGCCAGGAGTTTGATCCTGACCGGCTGAAGGTTGACTCAGCCTTCCATCCTTCCGAGGTGGGTAAAATGAGGATCCAGATTGTTGGGGGCAATAGGTTGACTCTGTAAACCGCTTAGAGAGGGCTGTAAAGCACTGTGAACTAGCATATAAGTCTAAGTGCTATTGCTATGAATCTAGGGAAGACAAAATGTACCATAAGGTCCCAGTAGTTTTTTCCCCTAGGCCCAGGTATCGCTTCAGATTATGTAAATATGGACAACTGAACATGAATTTAGATGCTGATGTAGTCAACTGTATCAATTAATTCAATGCATTATTCACAGTTATCATGAATCCCAGTCATACCAAAACTTTTCAAAGCAATTGTCCTTGATGTTGGTGAATTTTTGCTGTGAACAGTTAACATTTTGGATCTTCAGGGTTTTTTTTTTATAGGTAGTCCTTGATTTATGACAATTGGGACTGGAATTCTTGTCACTAAGTGAGGTAGTCATTAAGTGAGTCCTGCTCAATTGTTGCCATGGTTGTTAAGTGAATCACATGGTTGTTAAGTGAATCCAGTTTCCCATGTTGACTATGCTTGTTGAAAACTGGCTGGGAAGGGTGCAAATTGTGATCACGTGACCCTGAGATGCTACACTCATTGTAATTACATGCCAGTTGCCAAGAGGCCAAATTCTGATCATGTGACTACAGGGACGATGCAATGGTTTTAAATGTGAGGACCAGTCACAAGACAACTTTTTTTTAACCACTATCATAATTTTGAATGGTTGCTAAACAAATGGTCATAAATCAAGGACTACCTGTAACATGGGTTAAAATCTTTTGTTTTACTTCCCCATACTGAAATCAGAACTTTTTTTCTACCTGATCCTAAAGATTTATTCGTTTCCTAAAGATTCATTTATTCATTGTATTTTCATTAGTCACACTACAGCAGCGGCTTGCAGAGTAACAAGCAATAATAAAAGCTCATAAAAATCCTTATAAAATATTTCGACACAGCAAATAAAACAAACGGTAAGTACTAAAACAGCAGAGATAAAATGGATTAGTAAACCATGCATGCAGCATTAAGATAAATGTTAAAAGATCTGAGCAATGCCTGACTAAAATTGACCTGGCTCAAAATATCAACCAAAGTATTTCTGTCATTTGTTGGGAGTAATTTGTTTTATTTTCCAAGCTAATCTAACGTGAAGTCTACTTATCATACTAGGACTAAATGGCAGTACTAAATGACATGAAATGAAATTTTTTTGCTTACCTCTCCATTGAAGAAACAGAAAATAGTTGCCACAAGTAAGCCCTGAAAAGAAAAATGAAAAGCAAATTATTCAGATTGTTTCTATGATTATAGAAATTATATGTGTGTGTGTATTAGAATAAAATAAATCAGATATATTTTATAACATTTCATTATATGCAGGTATAGTTACAGTATAATAATTCATAATTCAAAAATTCTGCTAAAGAGCTATCTAACCTAGCATCCTGTTACAGAAAACAGCCAGCCAGGTCACTTATGAACGAATCCTCATCTGTTTCTCTAATACAGGGCTGTCAAACTCATGTCGTCACAGTGGCATCATGTGATGCATCAGGACTTTTCCCCTTAGCTAAACCGGGTGTGGGCATGGTCAGCGCATGATGTATCTAGCCCAGGGGCCACAAGTTTGACGGCCTTGTTTTAGTTTCTTTCTCTGTTTCTCTAATCTCCTTTTAAAACTATTTAAAAAGGGATCTTGAAGTCCTAAGTAAGAAGGATGGAAATGAATGTCTTGATACTGTTCTGATTCAATGGTACTTGATTCGGGAATTATCACCACACATAATGAAAAGAAATTCCATTATTGATCTTCAGTTACATTTTCATATTGATGTGAAACACTTCGTTTTGTCTGTCCCGAATTTCGCAATTTATTCCTTACATTTAGTGTTCCTTGATCAGAGACAAAACAAAAGAATATCCTGAATGGTTAGGTGGAATCTCAAAAAGTCAAGATGGCACTTGAAATCAAATTCCAATTCCATATGTATAACATATTTACAGTATGTATGTATGAATAAAAAGAAAGGGGAAAAAAACTCCATACAATTATGCCTTTGGCCCTTCTTTCTATTGAGTAATTATCATGTTGAACTTTTCCCCAAATACTTAAGTCTAAACCCCTACTCCTTTTTTAACAAGAACTGAACCAGTAACACTTGTAAGGAAACGGAGAGGGATTCAACAATGGTCATCATGACAATGTCATGACTTTTTGACACCCCCTTCTCTGCCTCCTGTGGATGCCTCTTATGTAAAATAAAATGTGCCATTTTTCAAGTACTCACTCTTTCTTCCCATAAAAACCAAGTCATTTGATAGAAAGTGGCATTTTCACAAAGAGTGGAGAAATTTGTGGAAAGAAATTATCATTTAAATGCAAACTTACAGGGAAAATTAATGGTCTGAAAGTACTTATTTCTTTTCCAAAAGAATACAGGACAAGCAGCTTAGAATTTTGGGACATTTGAAAAAAATAAACACACCTATTTGGTGCAAGCTTTATTGATGGCAGCAATTGCGATATTCAACCAAAGGACATAACAGCTTTGGATTGGGTGATCTTTTGTCAGCAGAACACGTGTGTTTCCTTTTCTTGCTTGTTATTTTCTTGTCCCCATTTCTTATCTGCTATTTTAAAATAGAAGTGGAAGTTCTAAAATCCCATCAACAGGATTACTATTAACCGAACTACTAAAATCCAACTCTTCATTAGATGGCACAAGGCTAAAGGAAACTCTTTGCTACCATCCAGAGGACATCTGGATTGTTGTAGTTCAGATATGTCAATCCTACCCTTTGATACATTGACAAAGGGTCCCTAATTATTTCTTGCCGCCCTTACTGTAGTGGTGTGTTGCTCCCGGTTCGCACTGGTTCACAAGAAACAGTAGTAAAAATTTGTAGTAGTTCGGAGAACCGGTAATAACATTGGCTGGCCACGCCCCCGAACCAGTCCCCTGTCCCGGTCGCCGCTCGCTTACCCTGCCCACCTCATCAGAGGCTTTTGGGTTTTCTTTGCTTTTAAAAGCATTTTTTCTACAACCTCTTTGGCTGAAAAATGCTTTTAAAAGTAAAAAAAAAGCCTCTGATGATCGCGCGGCTCAGCTGGGATCATCAGAGCCTTTTAAAAGCATTTTTTTTACAACCTCTTCAGCTAAAGAAGTTGTAGGAAAAAAAATGCCTTTAAAAGCCTCTGACGGTCCTAGCTGAGTTGCCTGATCATCAGAGGCTTCTCAAAGCATTTTTTCCTGCAACCTCTTCAGCCGAAGAGGTTGTAGGGAAAAAATGCATTTAAAAGCCTCTGGCAATTCCAGCTGAGTTGCCTGATCATCAGAGGCTTCTAAAAGCATTTTTTTCTGCAACTTCTTAAGGTTTTAAGCTTAAGCTTTTAAAAGTAAAAAAAAAAAAAAGTTGGCCACGCCCACCCAGTCACATTACCCCAGACAAACCACACCCACAAAATAAGCCACGCCCACAGAACCGGTAGTAAAAAAATTTAGAACCCACCCCTGCCTTACAGCCCATGCCAGTCACAAGAATTAACACCCGCATTATGATGTAGGAAATGAAGCAAATTGTAGAACTCGTCCTAAAATAGTCTTAGCCTAGATTTTAAAAAGCTATTTTCTTTTGAAACCCAGTGGAAATAAAACTCTGGCCTTATGGGTCCATACCCAGCTTGTAAATTCCTCTACCTGTTGCAGCCCTCACTCTTCTGAAAAAATATTAAATGCAGATCGGAGTTAAAAGGAGTTAAAAGGCTGCACATTTGTGCTTCAAAAATAAACACATACACAAAGAGACATATTTGTGTGTCCTTTTGTGGTGTGTCTGTGTGTATATATATAAAATAAATTCTTGCTGTGTGAAATTCTCATACATACACATCCACACACCTGGAAATAAGTACTTCTGAATTTTCTTAATTTTCATATACAATTTAGTAAATGTATATAATATTGCAGTCCTGCATCCTTTTGTAATGGCAATCTTCCTCTTTTTAAAAAATGTTTCTATCTTGTTTATAAAAGCATTTTGGGTCACATAAATTTCATGAATGTATTGTATTTTGCACAAGTATAATCTAATCTGAACGTGTTCAGATGGTTTTGAAATAAGATTTTAGTTCACTATTCTGTAGGCAATACTATTAAAGGCAATACTAGAGCCATGTAAGAAACAGTGAAGAGGTTAAAGGCAATAAATGAGGTAATTTCAAAATAACTAATGCTCATTAAAAAATAGCTTATTTTGCTTTATAACAGTTTGAACCTGAAACTACTATCCTTGCCTAAAACTACTGTTCTTCCATCAATGCAGCCTTCTCCAACTGAATGACTACTAGATTTCTTGAAAACTACAGCTTCTAGAATTCTGAACCACTAGATTATCTGGTCAAGTTTGCCATGAATCTTGAGAATGGTAGTTCCAACAAAGTCTCAGTTTGAGAAAGAATGCACTGCAACATGGCAGCGCTGTAGTGATTATTCAGGGGGAAAACAGTGAAGAAAAAAAAATACATATCCAATAACTCCAGGAAAAAATGACTAAAAAATAGGTATGATGTAATCAGTGGACACATTATAATGCATTTATTCCAGTATTTTAAGGCATTATTCCAGAACGGTTTTAACATAATTCATCTATGTTTTGCTAGAGATAAGGTACAATAATGTAGTGATTATATCTCAAGCATCATAGGACAGTACCCTGAAGTGCTGTTCCTACTTGAACAATTTTGTAATCCAAATTCTGGAATAAGGGGGTTGCACGTACTGAGCTTCCATAACTTCATTACAGCATACAAATGCAAAAATGGCAATTCAGTAGTACTAGAATCATTCTGTTTCTTCCTGTCCCAGCTCAACCATTCTGCTATGGCTCACACAGAACTGTAAGGTTTGAAGCAACTTGAGGTAATATATAATAGAAGCTAAACAAAAGTAACAATGCTGGCATCATACATTGATATGTAATTTGAAAGACTGTCCTCATCTGAGGAGTTATCGAAGATTGTTTTTAAGATTAATAAAGCAATAACTCCTTTAAAAGCCAAACACACTTGTTTCCTATCATTTTTTTTTAACCACAAATTGGTAATAAATCACAACCACAGCATTGTATGGAGATTTACACAAACTGGCAAATCTCAAACATAGACTTTGGGAATTGTGTACGGCTTGCAGACTCAGGTTTGTCCTTCTGACAAAGTAGAAACCATGGTTTATAAATTACAATATCAACAGATTAAAACGAAACCAAAGTACATTGTGGTTCAGTCAATGAATGACTATCAATGGAATAAGTGATACCACAGCATATTCAGAAGAGCAGATGATACTTATATTCAGGGCTTTTAATTAGAAGGAAATCACAGGATTTCTTCAATACTATCCATGGGTTTGACTTGTTCACAAAATATGTCCTATTACAAACTAAATATTTTGAGTAGGTTTTTCTTATCTTCAGTGGCATTCCATTTTACATGAAATACTGATGATCTTAACAGCTTTCCATTAAATAGATTTAATTACCCAATGTCAAGCTAAGTATGCATGTGCTTTTGTAAAATTTTATTTAGCATTATCCCAGAAGGATAATTCTTGTATGATCATCCTCTTGAGACTAGTCACAATATTCTATCTTGCCTAACTATCTAGTTTATTTCTTTGATTTATTTGTTTTTAATATCTTATGGAGGCAATAGTAAATCAACAGATGAGTTCACATCTTTTTGCATTGTAACATATGTATAAGCTTACATATATTATTATAGTTTGGAGAATGCATGTATTACAAGCTAATCAATACATAACTGCAATAATATAGGAGTCAATTTAATGTGCTTTGCTTTCTTGCAGAATACACACTGATTTAGATTAAAGGAATATGTGACTCTTTCTCGTGCCAGCATTGCATTTATTTGCAGGCCACACAACTTTGAATGCAGGAAATCATATTGTTGATCTCTCCTGATATTAGGAGACTAGCATATTGCTGCATAATTTTTGGTCTGATCTGATCTTGGTTTGATATCCTGGCAACATAAATGTTGCTTTTTGCTATAAATATACACAGCTAAACATAGTTTTTTTATGTAGCTGGAGATGTATTTAAATTTCCTTGGAACATCGGCAATGATTTCAAAGTCTGATATTATCTAAATGCAAATATTTGCTCAGTGAACTGTTACTTAGCAATTAGTTATTTATCTCTACTGCTGAAGGATTTAGATTATTTCCCATTTTGGTAACCTAAGAATCATCTATAGCTAGTCTTCATCTTACAATCACAATTAGGACTGTAACTTCCATTACAAAGTGATGTGTTGTTAGTTCTGCCCGATTTTACAATTTTTTTGCCCTGTTTGTTAAGCTATTAACTGTGGTTGTTACACAAATCTGAATTTGTTTATTGGAAGCCCCCAGGAAGACCAAAAATGGGGACCACATGACTCTCAGTGGCAACAACTGTTGTAAATAAATTCCACTTGTTAGGTGCTTGAATTTTGTGATCCTGAGGGATGCTGCAACCGTTTCAAGTGTATAGACCAGGGGACCTCAAACTTGGCAGCTTTAAGACTTGTGGACTTAAACTTTAAGTTTAAGTACACAAACTTGGCAACTTTAAGACTTGTCGACTCCCAGAATTCTCCAGCCAGCTATGCTGGAGAATTCTGGGAGTTGAAGTCCACAAGTCTTAAAGCTGTCAAGTTTGAAGACCTCTAGTATAGACTGATTGTAAGTCACTTCTTTCAGCACTGTCATCAACTTTGAACAGTCAGAATTACAAATGGCTGTACAATGCTGTAGGTGTTTGATTTAGGACTAGGAAGGATGGAGCCCCACTTGAGAGAAAGGAAGAAAGAGATTTTATGTAGATCTTGTAATAATGGAAAGAAAATATTTATTTTCACAATTGTTATTTATTATTTTTATCAGATGGGTGGGAGGTCTACTGCAAACTTATGCCTCAGGTTCATAGGCATTTGTAGACAGATCTGCCCAACAAAAATGGGCTGCCAAACATGATTTTAAATCATTGCAGAGAGAAGAAAAATCTTACTGCTTTTCTGACTTCATATAGAGAAGAACTGAAACACGGCTAAAAACAAATTTTCTCAGTTTTGGGACCATATCTGGTTGTTCCACCTGGAACAAACAGTGCTAGGATGCATAAAATTAAATACCATTCACTGTCTTCCCCAAATCAAACTTTTAGGAAAAAACAACCACAAAAGATCTACAAAGGGATGTAATTTATTCAAACTGTACCAAGGACATTTCTTATGTTAAAGGAGGTTACAGTAGGGAAAGATTTCAAAGCCTGCACGGGGAAAATGCATGAATAAAAAAGTAATCATTAAAAAATGATTTTCTGGCAATTTGCATTAACTGCTCTTTATATCAGAGGAGATGCTCTAGATAATCACAGAGATGATCTTGGAAAAGCATGTGACAGTTAGGATGATTTAAGTCCAGGAATAGAAAAGAATATTAGAGAGAAATTTATATTAGCTCTGCAGCACCGGTGGGTTCTACTTACCTTTACTACCGGTTTGCAACATGGCCAGGTGCGCTCTCTCTCTCTTCTTCGCATGTGCAGATTGTCATTTATGACGTCCGGGTGGGTGGGCGGAGCCTCCTGCCAATTTTACTACCAGTTCTATAGAACCGGACAGAACCGGGAGCAACCCACCACTGCTCTGCGGTAATTCTCTTTGGTGTAAGAGGGAGGGAGTGAAACACTGACTATGTTTCACGATTCTATTATTATCAATAAAGTAGGTTTCCAATATTTTTTATGGAGTCTGTTTCCTGACTAAGTCTACATTGAAGGGCTGACAGATGCTTACAAAGATACCACAAGTCAGAAGGTATTAATTAATGGACCAGATTACTGCCATACAAATGTATAAAATAAATATGCCACATTTTTTATCGATCCATTTAACTCTAGAAGGGCTAGCCCACTAGTGTATTATAAAACATCTTGATCTAATTATTATCTACAGATATTGAAGCTGCAGGTAGGGAAGAAAAGAAGTTTGCCATATAGGCACCTGTTGTTCAAATGAGCTATAGGAAAGGTGTGCGCACTTTTGATGGCTGAGGCCATCTTTAACTGATAATACAATATGGGAAGATTATGTCACATCTCCATGGACAGAGAGGATTATCTGAGTTTTCTTGTCCTTTCCCTCCAAATATTTTTTCTTCCTAAAGTCTTCCCAAAAGTGCAGGGTCCACTTTTTTGTATCAACAAAATATTGATCCATTGTTTGCAACAGCAATTGACTGACCAGTTTTTTGCCCAGGCTTGACACTGCAGGTTGAGTGAAACTAACTAGCCCAAAGTCACCCTGCCAACTTTCATGCCTAATGTTTAGACTTAGAATAACTTTATTGTCACTTTGGAATGTACCCTAATCGGCATACATTAAAATGAAATTTTGTTGCATACAGCTCTCAATGGGTCATCACCTCCAATATACACTACATAAACCTGACTAAATAAATAAATAAATAAATTCAAAATTTTGCATGTACCCACATATATTATATGACCCAGAGAGGGGTGGGTTCTATTTACCTTTACTACCGGTTTGCATCGCGTCCGCGCATGTTCTTCTGCGCATGCGCAGATCACCTATGATGATGTCTGCGTCAGTGAGTGGAGCCTCCCGCTGGTTTTACTGCCGGTCCAAACCAGGGGCAACCCACCACTGACCCAGAGAAACAACACAGTCTAGTTCGGATGTATACATGTACATGGCGAGAAAAAACTAATTTTGCAAGTTTACCAGACGGATGGCATAGGGAATAAAGCTGTTACAGAATCTGGTAGTCCTGCTAGACATACTTTGAAACCTCCTCCTAGAGGGGAGCAACAGAAACAGACCGTGAAGTGTTTTTGTGGGGTCTCTAACAATGCTTTGAGCTCTAAGCTCATAGCGCTTATAAATAGTATCCTGAATGACAGGAAGCAAGCTTCCTATAATCTCCTTGACTGTCCTTACCACTCTCTGTATGGTCTTCCTATCTGACTCACTGCAGCCACCAAATCAAACAGTGATGCAGTTTGTTAAAATGTGGAACTAGAACTCACAATCTCCTTAATTGCTAGATCAAACTGGCTCCCTCAAAATATATTATGCTTATTTACTGGATTTTAAAAAATAAATTTCCATGCCAAGATTTTCAACAACTAGGTCACTTTGGAAGTCACAAAAAAGGAATTAAAAGGCTGCATGCAGTTTCGGCTTGCATTTGTCCATTCATTGCCATATGGATCCTTGTGACACTGCCATTCCTTTACAGTTTTCAAGGTGCAGTATGTGGTCTTCTTGAGTTTTCTGTCAGTTACCATGAATGAGGAACCCTGGGAAAAGTATACCAAGCACTGGAAAATTTATACCAAGCACTTTCAGGATGACTAATGACCAATGAGCAGTATCTCAAGACTAGCAAAAAAAAGTGGAATGTATTCATGGCCTGTCAGCCAAAGTAGTGCTTTTCCCATGGTGTTGGGAAAAGCACTTATGTAATCCAAACTGATTATATACCTAGTGACAATTCTCATTCAGACTAAATTTGCCATTCACATTTTTCTCCATCCTTTGGATTTGCAAGTACAAATATTTATTCTTTCCACGAATGTATTTTTAGATGTGAATATTAAACTCATTATCCAGGCAGTTAGACAGGGAGGTAGTTACTTGCCAGGAAGAAAGGATATACATTTATTCTCTCTTCTTCAAGTTAGTTTTCCCTACATACTATAAATCCCTGCATAATCTGTCTTTTGTGTAAAATAATATTTCTACATTAAAAAATAAGGGATAGATCTAAAATTGTGCCTCCATCTTCCATAAGATTCTATGTTTACTCAGTTAATATGCATAAGAACTCAGCCTAAATTATCTCACATACTTATGTGTGGATTGTTTTATTTGGAAAATAACCCACAAATCAACTAATCTGCTGTAAAGTTGATTTATTCTCATTGACTTTAGTGGCACTAATCCATTATCTGAAGCCAGCTGTGTTTCCTGGGAAAATATTGTTTTGTCAAATAAAACCTACCAGCATTACCAAACACACACACACACACACACACACACACACACACACACAAAACCATAAACATACCTGATAGTGCATTAAAATATGCATGATGTAATCATATATTTCTCCAGCAAGTTTATTTTCTGGTCTCCAGGGAAAAATGACAAACTGAATACCTAATAAGGGCACAAGAATTAAAGTGGCTCTGACAGCTTTCATGTACATATTGGATTCAGCCCGATGTGTATCTCTCAGTTTTGTAATGAGAACTCGTACAATGTTGAGCAAAAAGAAAAAATTGACCTGGAAAAAAAAGTGTTACTTTTATTCTTATAAAAAATTAAGCATAGGTAAAGACATATGAATATTCCAATATAAAGAAAATATTACTCTCATTTTCATTTGTAGCCAACAGGGAATTTAGCTCACAACAAGAAAATATGAAACTTTGCAGAGATATTTGCAAAATGTTTGTAAACCCAACTAGAAAAGGAGGCACATACAAGCAATATCTGTCTGTCTGCCTGTCTTTGAAGCTTCAGCAAAAGCCTATCCATTTATCCATTTTGTGCCAGAGCACCTCCCTAATCATGTGGGAAGCCTTCACCTAAAATAACTCCTTACTTGGTTCCAATCTGAACATGCCAACAAAAGAGTGAAAAGAAGATACAGGGCCAAACTGTGTGCTCTGCTCTGTTGCCTGCACTCCTAAACCTGTCTCAGACTATTAGTAAAGATTTACTCATTTCGAGTCAAAGCACCCTTCTCTCTCCTTCAGTATCTTCAACATCATAATCAATGCATTTTTGAAATAGCAAAAGTAGTGTAATATGAAACCCAGATAATAAAGAAGGTTTGAAGACAGCTTTTCCCTTCTCCCCCTTAGTAATTAGGCCTTTAAAAAAAATGATATATTTTATTTCCCAGTGTGACTCAATATGGAAAGATACATGTACCAAACCAGAGGTGGGTTTCAAAAATTTTCACTACTGGTTTGGTGGGCATGGCTGGTAGTGGGCATGTGACTGAGTGGGCGTGGTCAACTTGACCTCACTCATGCCCACAACAACTCAGTCAATGACCCCTCATCTAGCCATGCCCACAGGAAAAGATAGGAAAAATGTTGGAATTTCGACCTATCTACCCCTGCCCTCCCTTCGCCAATTGCCCCATTTCCCCTCCTTTAGTGGCCCCGGCCCTAGCCCTGCTTCCTCCCCCACCACTACCTCTTTGTTCAGGCTGCTTACATTCTGTGGCAGCTGGTTCAGAGTCCAGAAGGCAAGCTGACCAGAGTTTTTGGCAGCCCCCAACCAGGCACCACTGCTGGAAAGTGGCTGGCAAAGAAGCCGCAGGCCACTAAAAAGTACCAGAGGTCATGGAAAAAGCTGCTGACGTTACTGCCATGTTCTTCGCACATGCACATCCCATTGGACTTGCAAGGCAGAGGGATGCGTGTGCGTGAAGAACATGGCGGCAGTGAACATGGTGGGCGGGGCAAGCGGTGACCGGAGGACCATTTCGGGGGTGTGGCCAGCCAGCCATCATTTATTTATCTATCTATCTATCAAATTTCTATACCGCCCTACTCCCGAAGGACTCAGGGCGGTGAATAGCCAAGATAAAATACAGATAATACAAACATTAAAAATCCATTAAAATTATTAAATTTTTTGCCCAAAACAAATTTCAAACACCCAATTTATAAACAAATTAAACGATTTAAAAATTTAAAAGGGAGTGTTAGGCCAGGCCAGCCTGCTGAAATAAAAATGTTTTAAGAGCACAACGGTTTGGTGACCTTGGCCAAATTTCCACCAATGGTTCACACGAACTGGTGCGAACTGACTGAATACCACCTCTGTACCAAATCATATTGGTCTTTCTGATACTTTGGAGAGAATGATTACAGTAAATCTTGATTTGATTGAAATTTTTGGAAAACCAAGAATCAGGAATGGTATTCCCTTTCAAAGAGTAAGATGTAGTAGGATATTATGCACGGCAGCTGGTTATCACAATCTGTTACACTGAAAATATTTATGCAGTCTTTCTATTAGGAATTAATGAACTGTATGCAACAAGTAACTTATTTTTAATGGGGGTTTTTCTAGGAGTTTAATCTTTGCTATATTTGACATAACTATGATCTGAATATAAGCTTTTATCAGATGCTCCAAATTATAAATGCAGGCATTATAAAAATCTGTCCAGCTGTTAATTCCTGTACCTTTTTTCCTAAGTAGCTGTATATAATGGTTGCGATCTCTTAAGAATCCAAATTTTAGTTTGTTACTTCAGATTAAAGGCTCATCCAAACCAACATTCTGCATCAGACAATGGTCAATCCAACACATGGACAGAATGTGCAAATATGGAGATCAAATAGGTGAAAAATAACCCTTCTGCATTTGCTAGGACGTTTTTTTACCAAGTAAATACATATTATACCAAGAAGATTCCAACTACTCAGTGTACTCAGAAAAATTCCCACTCATTTCAAGTTCAAAACATTGGATGATGGTACCATGTTATTGATAGATTTTTAGCATCCAATTTGCTTCTCTAACCATGAAGACAGAAATCTGTTTCAAGTCAAGATAATGGTTCAGAAGTCTTAAGGACAGAAGGAACCATAGAACTGGATGATTGTTTTTATAAAGTACTTAGCTATCCTGAATACTGTGCTGAAACAGGGGACAAAACATCTCAATAAGAACAATGAAGTATAGCAGAATTAGTTAGTGTTGAACTCACAATAAAGTAGCAAATAATATTCTCACCAATAAAGCTGCCATAACAGGCCCATGAACAATGTACAGCAAATATGTGTCGACACTAATCCAACATCTGGAAGAAAATAAGTAAATTAAATAATGAATATATATACAGATCCTAATTAAGTTTTATATAAAGTAGCACAATACTCACTTATCATTGAAATATCTGGCTCTGGCTACAGCGTGAATTGATGCTGGCACTAAAGGAAAACCTAAAATAATAAATCATATATATCAGATTTCATATTATTTTAGATTCGATTATGGGCATGTATATATCTGTATAGGTATGCCTTAGAGACAGAGAGTTGGAAAGGAGAATTTAACCTAATATTCTTCTTAGTCTTGGTATTTAATCAAACTATTCCCAGATCGTCCAATTTGTTCCTGAACAGATCCAGTGAAGGGGATCTTAATAATTGGTTCCATTTTTAAACTGCGCTACTGTGAGAATTTGCTTGTTCTAGCATGCAGTCTCAATCTGGATTGTTCTATATACAGTACATTTATATCCTGCCATTGTTCCACTAGCTCAAGTTAGCCAAAGTTATGCATTAGTAAAAAGTAAAATTAAACAGATATGTTAATTGACTACAACAACAACAACAACAAAAATGAATTGCATAACTAGATAGGGATTTGAACAGTGACCTTCAGATCTTAACTTAGGTTTAAATGAGCTTTAAAGCTGATTTAAGCCATCATGAAAAAACAGAAGAGTCAAATAAGGGCAGTAAGTCCTGCGGCAACTGTGAGAGAGACCCAGATCCATTCCAATTGACAGTGGCACTTACTTATCTGCTGTTGAATTAGCCTTCGCTGGCTAAGTCAAGAGATTGACCAATGGGTCATATAAATATATTCCATTTATATGACCAATGGGTCATATAAATATATTCCATTTATATGACCAATGGGTCATATAAATATATTCCATTTATATGACCAATGGGTCATATAAATATATTCCCACTCAACAACGATTCCCTTTTAATGTATTTTTTATGCAACTCAATGTTTATCAAGGAAGCTTAAGTATATCTTCAATATTTCAAAGATCTCCTTTCAAATGGCTGTTACTGAAAAGGAACAAGTTTTATCTGTTTAAGAGATGTAAGCACTGATGAAAATTGTATGGAATTATAATGATAACACAAACAGTTATTTCTACAATGCATTTTGCTTTAACATTGCCTTGCAGATCACTGTTAAATTATATGTGAAAGAATAAAAATGGACCAAACAACATTTTATATGATAAAAGTTCTGGTTTGACTGAGATACATTTCTTGAAATAAATGTGAGCTATCAAATTCACCTTGACTTGACTCCAGAGCTGGGGCACATCACTGTGAGGCAACCTTAAAAACTGCTATCCTGATTGTATGGATTTTTTTTCCACCTACACATCTTAAAAGAACTAAAGGTCACCTCCAGAAGTATATTCCCACAAAAAAGAGCAATTGTGCAGTCTAGGAGTGTTTCTTGACTACCAGCTTTCTCTTAGCTTTTAATCGTGAGTTGAGCATAGTGAACAATGATGGGTAATGTATTAAGTGAGATGTTATTCAATCACTCAAAACAAAGGTCAAGAAATCCTAAGGCATGTCAAATTACTTTGACATCTGAAGCCAAAACCTCTACTAGACTCTCCCTGATGGGAAAAGCAATATAATGATTAAAGTAATCTTTTGCTATATCCTGTCTATCCTTTCATTTGAGAGGATATAAAAACAAATCCCAAAGCCATCCAACTGACTTTCTTGTGTGTGTGTCTAGTGTTAGCATCTTAGCCACTTTACTGTTCCAATCTGCCATATTGGTTCTCATTCATTTGTACAAAGATTCTACACAATTTTTTTTTGCGTAATAACTTATAGGAGCTGTCTTTTTCTGTGGATATTCCATGTTTGCATGAGTCAAAGTGGCAATTAAAAACTCTGTGATAAAATGAAATATTTTAACAACTGGGTGGAAGACCACATACCCCAGCCCAGGAGATAATACCAATGCAAACGCTGTTCTTCAGCAAATACTGCCACCACAATCAGTGTATGAAGATATATTCCTTCACAAAGCATCCAGAAGTAGTTACAGCCCATTGTATATTGGTGAAAAAACTGAAGCACTTTGCAGCTTATCTGTCAGAGAAAAGCAGCAGACAGATGTGAAACAGATAACAGTGTTTATAAATGAATAAGGAAACATCATAATAGACTTTCACAAGTTTTTCATGCTATTAAGTCAATCGGTATTCTTCAGCATCTTCCAATGACTGAAAGTCTAATGTATCAGACATACTGACTAAAGCTGTCTCCTACATTAGGGCTTTGTGGAAGAAACCAACATGTCAAACACTAAAATCAACAATCCATATAACCCTTCAGAAAAGGAGATAATAAGGAAGATATTAATATGCTCAGAAATGGATAGATTAACATTAGAATTTAAAAACAAAGGAGAGACAGAATATTATGACACATGGAACAGATTTTATCAATGGCTGGAAACACAAGGTGGGATTTGGAACACGAAACAATTAGGCTAAGTAGATCCGGAATGAGACATTATATATGTACC
This sequence comes from Arizona elegans, assembly GCA_022577455.1. NCBI lineage: Eukaryota > Metazoa > Chordata > Lepidosauria > Squamata > Colubridae > Arizona > Arizona elegans. The sequence goes on from JAKOOJ010000004.1 coordinate 27,001,059, forward strand.
ACAATGAATACGCTGGTCAAAAATAATTGTACAAAATTAGCACTGTGTAAGAAGTATATATGTTATATGTCTTTCACTTTGGTTTTTATGGCAGATGAATCACCAGGATGGTCACACTGTGTTCAATATACTTATATGTAAATAATAAAAAATAAAATAAAAAAAAACCCAATCCATATTTCAGATATTTTTGCCTCTGATACAGAATAAATGCATATAAAATTCAGTAAAATCAGGAACTACACTACCTGAATTCTTCACTAGTCCACAGTAACCTGGTTTTCTTAAAACTTTCTTTGTCTTATAATAAGCATTAGGTGGTGCTATATAGCTAGAATGATTTTTTGAAAACAAATTATTTTTAAAAACTTTGCTGGCTACTGAAACTCAGTTTCATGAAACCACAGATTTCAGTATCAAAAAAATGGCAATAACAGAAATAATAGAAAATTTCCATATTATTGCAGTAGTATCTATTGGGTATTGGACTAGGATCAAATAGACCCAGGTTCTAATCCACTTTAGCAAGAGAAACCCACTATCTGACTTTGAGCCAGCTATTGTCTCTTATTCCAACTTCATTAGATATTTATTGTGTAGAGAAAAATTTCTGTACAGAATGCTACATTTAAAACATCAATACATGTTAACCAAAAAAAAAAAAAAAAAAAAAATTCCCTGAAGTTTCCTGGCAAAATACACCCATAACAAATAGTCAGACAATATGTTCACATACTGCAATAAAATTGGTCTTGGAATTCCTGCCTAAAAAATATTATAACTTGTTCATCTCAGGCTAGGGAAGGCTGAGAATGGTTTAGATATAGCAGTTCTAGAACAGTTTTCATACAATGGAAATGCTTTATTGCTGGAGAAGCTTTTAGAATAATCTTTTCTATGGGACAGGACACTAATATTTACTGCACTCTCATTTATATAGGAAAATTAAGGCTTTCCCTCAAAATAACACTTTATCAATATGACTACATATTTGAGGTAAATCAAAGATGAATACATCATACTTCATATACATCTGTATCCTTAACATATTGTTGCTAAAACTACAACTTTAAGGAACTGGATTTACATTAATAATCATTTTTCCACCCTTTCTAAAAAATGCAGTAACAAAATGCTGTCTATGTAGTAAGAAGGAAAGTCCAATTTAAAAAAAAAAACAATCCTGGACATGGGGGGACAAAACACTATCAGTTTTTTTCTCAGGAATAAATATTTGCAGACAGTAGAACTCATCAGGAATTAGTTTTCAGATCTATTTTTTATTCTCAAACTTTGAGTGATGTGACATTCGCAAAGGACACATTTTCATTATTTGTTATTCTCAAAGTTATTATGAGGCAGGTTTCCATATCTTGATTTAATTTTATTTTTGATGGATAATAGGAATATTTTTGAGTGAATGCATTGGTTTTCTGCTGACAAGGCTAGCAGGTCTTAAGTCCATGCTGGCATTACATTATATTTAATTCTTAAATCAGAGATGAAAAACTGGCCTTTTTCTAAGTGCCTCCATTTTAATTTAAGTCTGTAGGTTTGGCTTCCTACATTAGATTAAACAACTGCCATTTTGGGGATGGTCTATAAAAATTACTGGCTTCGTTTCTTTGCAGAAAAGAAAAGGTGATGATATCTTTTGAAATCCTCTGCTGTTCCTGAGGATGCTAAGACTTGTTCCGTATAGTTTTGGTAGACAAATGATGGATGGATATTTGCAGCACATAATGAATAAGAATGTTCAGTGATAACAGATGCACATTGTTCAGTTATTCTCGTATGGATTGTCCTATCTATCTACAACCTTTTTTTAAAATGGGTGTATTCACTAAGACTCCTAGCTTGTCTTTCTTAGACATGTCAGGAATTGGAAGCCAATAACAAAACATGTCAAACTTCACCCAGCTGGGCAAGATCAAGAATACAAGAACATATAGATGTCAATCAGATATGTTAATGCTAGCTCTGGGGATAATCAGAAATTGTGAAACTTTCTCTCCCTAACATATAGTGGATTAATTAAGGCAGTCTCTCTCTGAATAACTGAAATGCTTCTTCCAAGTTTTCTTTCCATTTGAAATAAATTGCCACTTACCTAAATAAACCATTAAATTACTCACTTGCTACCTTGTGGTTATTAAGGTCCACATTCTCTTCCATTTCCTTCCTAATATCCCATAATCTTCCACAAAAGAAGCATCTCTATGTTTCTTATGCACTGGTTGATATGATCATTAATACATTATTTCCCCCTGAACACTGTTGTAAAGTATCAGTAGTTTCACTGTATGCTAAATAAGCTATTCTGTGGGTATTTGAGGTAACCTTTTCTTGTTTATATTGATCCTCATGGCTTGTAGAATATTTCAATGATTGACTGGCAGTGTTAGTACATAATGCTCTCTGATCATGATGGAGAGTTGTTTAATCAGAGCATGCCTATATTTAAAAAAATCACCAATAAACAATTTCTGGCTTTCAGTTCCACTATTTTGTGGACATTTTATTAAACTGTTCTAAAGAGCAGTTAAAAAATGTTCTAACTGGACCTTGGCATATGTCTGTAAATTTTATGTGATTATCTCAAAGTATGCTTCTGCATTTTGTAGGTATATTGATCAGAGTACATTGGTGTCTGCATCAAATCAACAAAATCTTGCATGTATCTTTTCTTCTATACACTATTCTGTTTTAAAAGAAAAGACATATCAAAAACAGCTTCACTTTGGGTTCTAAACAAGTTCCTGCTGGCATATACAGGTAAACTCATTTAGTGACTATCTTCTACAGTGACTATATTTGCAGTAACAGTGTTGATGAAAAAGTAACTTTGGGACCAATTTTCACATTTACAATCTTCTCAAGTCTTTAAAGCAAAGGAAAGCTGAGGTAAGATTGTAAGCACAATAGCAGTTTCATTTAGCAACCAAATTGTTGCTCTTAATTGTGATCATTCAAGGAGGACAGCCTATAGAATGTCTCTAATAAAAAAAACAGAAAGACTACTAATGCTGTATGAAGCATCCACATGGCCATACTAATTTTAGGAAACTATGAAGCATAGCAATAGGGAAGTCAATGCATGAACATGATAACATGAATAGGTTCACATACTGTGTTAAACCATAACACAGCTTGTTTGGCTCTAGCTGGACTGTGATGTGAACCTAGCCATTGTAGTTTCTAAATTATGATTTGCAATAGCAAGAGCAGTATCAAGCTTACATACTAATCCATAGTGCTTTTACACCACCCTCTAAGCAGTTTACGATGTCAGCATATAACCCGCAACAATCTGGGTCCTCATTTTACGGACTTCAGACGGATGGAAGGCTGAATCAGCCTTCCATCAGTTTACCTGCAATACCGCATTCTAATCACTGTACCAACAAGGCTCTAGCTTTATAAATTTACAGATTTATATGTTGCATAAGTGAACTAATTATTGTCTAATAAATTATAATTAAGTAAGCCATTGTTTTGTAATGGTATTCAAGCTCAGTTTGTGTCGTTAATTTGATATTTTTAATATGGAAGCCAGAATTAGCTGTTTATAGCTTTAACAACTTTAATGAGCTACTTTAAAATTATAAATGACTGATGGAAAAATAGGCTAATTTCATTACTTTGGAGAAAATAGTGCCTTCGGTATCCTCTTAAGGACAATATCTTGACCACAGAAACACAACAGAGAGAATAAACTGAATGCATAGGAGAAAAAATACAACTGATTTGCCTATAGCACATGAGAATGCATAGAAAAAGATGCTAACAAATTATTGTTAATAAATGTGTATCTTCCACATTTATTATACTTCCACAATGTATCATCTACATTGTCTACATTGGTCAAATGTAGTCTTCAATTTACAATCATTTGTTCAAAGTTACCACAATACTGAAAAAAATGACTTAAAAGTGGTCTTCACACTTACAACCATTGCTGCATCCCCATAGTCACAAGATCAAAATTTAATTTAATATATATCTCTTCTAATGATTTCCATGTGTAAGCTCTTATATCAAATTTTTAGATTTTTTTATATATTGATATGGTAGATTTCTGCAGTACCTAATTTTATTAAATTTCACATAATACAACATTTCCTAAACATAACCAGTTTTCTGTGCTCAAACAAAAATGCTTAATTTACCACAATACTGAAAAAAATGACTTAAAAGTGGTCTTCACACTTACAACCGTTGCTGCCTCCCCATAGTCACAAGATCAAAATTTGGGCACTTGGCAACCAGCATGTATTTATGTGGTTGCAGCATCCATGGTCATGTGATCTTTTTAGTTGGCAACCAGTAAGCAAAGTCTATGACGGAAGCCAGATTTGCTTAATGTAACATGATTTACTGAACAATGGTGGCAGAAAAGGTGGCCAAATCAGCGTGACTCACTTAACAACCATTGCTTAGTAATGGAAATTCTGGTTCCTATTGTGATTGTAAGTGGAGGACTACCTGTACTGAATTTAGAAAGGTGCCATGTACTGAGATACCTTGGTCACTCAACAACTCTATAAGTGTGTCTACATTGGTCAAACGTCACTCACTGAATGTTATGTTTTTATATTCTGACCTGCTAAAATAACTTCACATCTAAATACAGATATATCATAACTGTATTTCTAAGAAAGTTTCAGCTAAACTGATATACCTGTTCAATTAAATGTTGAAAATATGGAAACCAATTGTCTTGTAACGTCAGGGCTTTTAACTTAGCTTCCATTATTTATTCAGATTTTTTCCTTATATTACTCAACATGATCTTTCTCATAGTAACGTCCAAATCTATTAAAGCTTCAGTTTCCAAACTTCCAACCTATGAAGGGAATGATTGGTTACAGAAGGATGCCTTAAGATTATAACCTCTACTTGTCAAATATTCACTTTAATCATTCAGTCAAGCTATAGTATGGATTACCATGGATTTCTTTGATAAATCAAAATTACTATATTCAAACCATGAATCATATTTAATGACTTAACCAAACTGAATTCATATAACAGCAATACATAAAGCAAACTGCATTACATCTTATAATATTAAGTAAACTGAGTATGATGTATTTGGCTTCCTGATTTAATGTATGATGTATATTTCTAGTTTAATTTGATATATATCTCTTCTAATGACTTCCATGTGTAAGCTCTTATATCAAGTTTTTAGATTTTTTTTATATTGATATGATAGATTTCTGCGGTATCTAATTTTATTAAATTTCACATAATACAACATTTCCTAAACATAACCAGTTTTCTCTGCTCAAACAGAAATGCTTAATCTCTGTTGAGTTCTGATTTAAATTCAGCAACCAACCTGAGTTAATTCGCATTCATCCAGTTCAATTTATGGCTTTTGGATAAATTTAGTCTCTTGATATATAATAGGTCTGGGAAAGCTTTTAGACAAGGCATAAGGGATGTGTTTAGTTAGTGCTAAAGTTTCATCTCATCAACTTTATAACAAAGGGAAAAAGGCTAGCATGAGGAACTCAGTCCCAGTACTATATACTATAGCCTTTATTATCATTGTACATCATGTATATAATGAAATTGATTTTAGGCTCACTGGTGCAATCCATGAAAAAAAATACAAACAACATAAATAGTATAAAGAATAATTCCTATGCAAGTAATTGGGAGGGGGAAAGAAAAAGAAAGAAAAAATAAAACTAGTCATATGTTTCCGCGTGTGCGTGGAGTGATTGTGGTTGTGTTTAAGAGTCTGACAGCCCAAGGACAGAAACTATATCAAAATGAACAGCATTAAAGAAATATTCAAAATGCAAGAATGGTTTGTCTTCACTTGAAAACATTTGTAGCATTTTATGTAGAAATGGATCAAAGTTATATATAGTCTGGACTATGTTCACATTTCAGCTTCTTTCATTCAATCAAAATGTGATCAGAAGTCTCTGACTGCAGTAGCAAAATCAGAAGCACTTAAAAGCCCTTTCCAGATTTGTCATTGATATAGCCTTGAATTATCAGGAGACCATATCTTCTACTAAGAGCAGAAAAAGAACAAGAAAAGAACAACGAAAACAGTTTTGGAACAAAAGCAAATATGTGATTGGTTCCAGTGGATGGTAATGCTTTATTGGCTGGAAAAGAGCTCTTCATGGTTGTTGGCTGTTGTTGGTTCTGACATCTGTTATTACAATCATCTAGATGCTTCTGAAAATATGTTGGCTGTTTCACATACTCCCGTGTAAATCAGACTTAATACAAACTCAGTAGTGAAAAAGCATGGAATTTAGGTTACTTCATCATGTTTTGCTTCATTAAGATACGAAACAAAGCTCTTTGAGCAGTTAATCTCTAACACATATATCTCATAACTACATTTTTTGGAAAAGCAGACATACTCTTTTGTACATCACTTCAATCAGAATAGAGCTGGAAGGGAACTTGGAGGCCTTCTAGTCCAAACCCTTGCTCAAGCAGGAGACCCCATACCATTTCAGATAGGTGGTTGCCCAGTCTTTTCTTAAAAACCTCCAGTGATGAAGCAATTACAATTTCTGAAGGCAAGCTTCAATCAAAGTTTATTCTTTTTACTCATAGGATGCAAATTTTATTTTGTTTTCCCCCAAGTAAATATATTCAGTGAATTGTCTTATATTCAGTATTGAAAATCACGGGACTTAAATGTCTAATTTTTTGTGGATATTGCCCAGACTATCAAGCCATAACTCTACTTCATACTCCAAGCAAAATAATTTGATGCCAGATTTGAAAGCAGCAATAAGTCAAGCTAGATATGAAATCCATTCCTTAATTGCAAGTATGCCCTGACCCTAATGAGTTGAGGCTGAGGTAATGGGGTACCGACAGCTAATGTATAAACAAACAAAACAACTCTAATTTTTATTAGTATCCATTCTTTGTAGATAATTTCTTCTGCCAACTTTTTCAAAATGAATTACAATTTTTTGAAAATGGAGTTCTTAGTCTCAAATAAAATACAAACGGCACTTATGTACAATATAAACAGATTGTAGTTATAATTAAAATTTGGGAGTAACAGGATGACTTTTGCAATGATGTTGTAAGCAGAACAAGGATTTCACGTTGAATTAGCTCCAGCGCTACTGGATGAATCATACAGATTTCTTTAACTTGATTTCATCTAGATATGTTGGACTTCAACATCCACATTTTCCAACAAAAATCAACAATGGTGTCCCAAAACAACTGAAAAAAGACTCAGTTGGGGAAGGCTATAAATACAATTATTATCCAAAAATAATTATGTTGAGAAGGATCTAATTAATTTTTTATATGTACTTGAATTTTAGAATTCAGAATAAATACTGATTGCCACAGGTAATCCAGTACAACTAGGCAACTTGTATGATGAAATCAACATAGAAGAAAATTGTTATTCAACAAAAATCAATTTATAGGACTATTCCTTATTTTATTTAAATAGATAAAACAGTGGGTGGCATATTATATCTCCAGCATCTCTCAGTATTGATCATGCTAACTAGGACTCCTGGGAACTGAGATTTAACAACCGCTAGGACAGTGATGGTGAACCTTTTTGGCACTGAGTACCAAAAAGGTTGCACGGAAATGTCACCAGGTGCACACTTATTGGGGTCGCGCTCCGGAAAACCCAAACTTCTGAGTTCTAACGTGCATGCGCGTCTGATGATCAGCTGGCTGGCATACATGCACAGACTGATTTTCGGCACTGCCGCATGGGCAAAGGACAGCTGATTGTCACACTCGCATGCGTGCCAGAAACCCGGAAGACAAACAGGCAAGGCCATGCATACTGGGTGACCTGGCTTTGCATGCCACTTTGAGCACGAGTGTCATAGGTTCACCATTGTGGTGCTAGGAGACTATATGTTGTGGATTAAAAAAACTTTAGATACAGAAGTATTTGCATTCTATACAAATGATTGCATGAGGAAAGAATAAAAGCAAAAGATTTTATAATAGCAATAGGGACATTTCAAAATTATTTCAATCTATAGATTAAACATCATATTTCTAATACTGGATCAGGGATTTAAAAAGTGTAACTAGGCTTAATATCCAAACAGTGAGATAAGGAAGTAAGGCAGGTCTTTCTGTTGTTGTGCCACATGGCATAATCCTGGAAACATATGTCATTTGGTGAGTGACCACAATTTAACACAGCTGCTTAGAAAATGGTGACCAGTTCCAGGATGATGCCACATGGCCCAGCAAGGGAGCAGCTTGCTATGCTTTCCTAACCTGAGTTCTACTGCAGAATGTTGTGAAAGGCTGTGGAATACTCCGGAACGTGTGGCAACATAATAAGACACTGCATTGCTGGGCTGCATGGTGTCATCCTTTAAGCAACCACCACAATCAGTGCAGCCACTTGAAAAATGATGGCTGCTTCCAGTTACATGGTCCAGCAATACCACAATCTGCTCTCTTTCCCTAACCCGAAATGGATCTTTCCCTACTCTTTTAAAAGTAAGTGAAGAGAAGGAAGATGTGGAGCTCAGTGGGGTGGGAGGTAGGTCCAAGGTCTGCAGGAACATAGTAAAGTGGGGTGAGGGAATATGGTGATGGGGGGGGGGGATGGTTGGTCATAAAGGCAAATGATCATGAGGATATTACAATGGCTGTAACTTTGGAAACAAGTATCTTCTCAGGTGTCTGCCACAACTTAAATGATTACTTAAATGATTACTAAGTCATGTGATGATTATTTATATAGCTTGTACATCTTTTCCTCCATTTTTATTAATTGCATTAACTTTTTTTTAAAAAATAGACTTTTGTAATTTTTAATGTTTTTAGGAAACAGAAAGAAAGGATAGTTTTGAAATTCCCCTGAATATTGCTATTCACATCTGTTAACCCATTTACACTGCAAACCTATTCAATAAGGAAAAAAGTAATAAATAAACTATCTTCCATTGGAATGAAATAGCATAAGAACTTGTTGGTTGGAAGCATTTGGATCGATTGTGTTCTCAGAGTGAAGAGTTCATTAGAGCCCCCAGCTGCTTTAGGAAGTGACCTGAATTTTTTAAATGCTGATGCAGAAAGCAAATAAAATAAAATACAATACTGAGAGAGGCAGTACATGGAAGCAGAAGAGAGAAAGCTATTTTTCATAAGGGGGAAACGCAACAAATAAACAGAAGGTGAACATTGTGGAGCAACACACTTCTTCCAATAAATATGCCACCAAAAGAGAAAGATAAACATTTGCCAATATGGAAGGCCAGAATTCTTCTATATACTCCACTGTTCATGTCTTCTTGGCTAGTGGGATAATAATAGAAAGTTGATTGTGTAGTCAGAAGAGAGACATAGTAGTGGTGTCCACAAATAACCTTTTCCTTTGATATGTTGCTTCTTAATTGCACAAACTTATTATATAGGAGAATGGTAAAGCCAGCAGCCTAAGCCTGGAACATCTATTCTAAGCTCTCAGAATCTACCAACTCATTCAGCTTAAGGCCTGATTAGGCCTTAAATTGCAGCTAAACTAAACAACTTGGTGGTACAGGGGTTTAAGGCACCCTGTTATTAAGCTGGTTATTAAGACCAGCTGCCTGCAATTACTGCAGGGTTCGAATCTCGCCAAGGCTCAAGGTTGACTCAGCCTTCCATCCTTTCTAAGGTAGGTGAAATGAGGACCCAGTTTGTGGGGGCAATAAGCTGACTTTGTATAAATATACAAAAGGATGAAGGCTATTGCTGAGCACATTGTAAGCCGCCCTGAGTCTTCGGAGAAGGGCGGCATATAAATCAAAATAAATAAAAAAATAAAATAAATAAAAAATAAACTGCAGTTAGTTTGATGTGCAACCTGAAGATGCTTATTTCAGAGCCTGATATTCAAGTCCATAGATTAACAAATAACTTTGTGAATGTCTTACAATTCTAGTCTCTTAAAAAAACACCAATGGTTCTGCGGATGTAATATAATTACAGAAAATTTGCTACATTTCTTTTAACACTGAAAATAGCTTGAGGGTCTACCTCACGTTCTGCTGATATCCAAATTGAAGATATTAAGATACTTTGTTTGGACCATGCAATTTATATAAAACAAAGCTGCATTCACCTTGGAGCAATTAAATTTTTTTTGCTTCACAGATCACAACCTTTAGATTCCAACTTAAATTCAAAGTTATCCATAGCTTCAAATAAATAACCTTTTGCCCTCAATTAAGGATCTTTAGTTTTAAGTCAGTTTTATGTGAGAACATAATATACTTCCTGGTAATACTGCTATGTATTTTCAAATGTTAAGCCATTCACCTCAATCTTTTTCTAATAGAAAATGGACAGTCAAGATTTCTTCTTCAGGTTGTTGATTAAATTCACTTTTTTCATATCAAAGTTCCCGTTTCCCAGTTTTTGAAACATTATCAATAATATACAACTATAGTGTGACATTTATACAACCTCAATGAAAATAATTTTGCTCATTCAGGCATTGATCTTATTAGTCTTTTTCCCACTGCAGCTCACATGTATTCCTCTATGAGAATTATAATCTTTTCCATCTGTTATTGCCCAATAACTTAAATTCACAGGATTGGTCTTAAGAAATGATAGGCTTGCAAAGGAAAAGAACTGATATACTGTAATCACAAATAGCAAGAATTGTTAGATGGGCTAATAGTATTAGATAGGCTAATAACATGCTAGCCAAACAAGGCGAAGAGGAATGAAATTTTGACCTGTTTTTAAAATTATTCATATAAACTAAAATAAGTCACCTTCGTGTCAGGCCTAGCTCCTGCAATTAGAAATGTTCATGTAGTTTTCGTACCATTGTCTTCTAAGATGGGCTTTTTCCTCATCTTTCTGGTATAGTCTAATCTAAAGCCTTGCCATTCCATGGCAATGTCTAAACCCAAACTAATCTGTCAGTAATGCACAAATGGTTGCAATAAATTCATAAATAAAAGCATAGTACAAACAACTAATGTTCTCTATATTTTTCCAAACAGTACATTCTGGTGATTGCATTTCAATGGAAAAATGTGAATTATGTCAAGTTTCTAATGAAATATTAGGGGCCGTGTGGTGGATCGGTGATTTAAATGCTGGGCATCTCAGCTGGAAAGCCAGCAGCCCAGTTTCGAAACCTGAGCGCCATGCGATGGGGTGAGCTCCCATCCTTGCCCCAGCTTCTGCCAATCTAGCAGTAAATGCAAGTCAATAAATAGATACCACTTCAGTGGGAAGATAACAGCATAATGTCATGTGGACCACATGAATGCAAAAACATCTTCAAACAGTACTGGTTCAATGGCCTTGAAATAGAGATGAGCATCTCTCCCAGAGGTGGTATGACCAGTTCTGGACAACTGGTAGCGAAAGTTTTGAGTAGTTCAGAGAACTGGTAAATGCCACCACTGACTGGCCCCGCCCCCATCTATTCTCTGCCTCCTGAGTCCCAGCTGACCAAGAGGAAATGGGGATTTTGCAGTAATCTTCTCCAGAGCGGGGAGGGAATGGAGATTTTACAGTATCCTTCTCCTGCCATGCCCACCAAGCCACGCCTACCAAGCCACGCCCACCAAGCCACCCCCACAGAACTGGTAGTAAAAAAAAATTGAATCCCACCACTGATCTCTCCCTATAGTCAGCAACAACTAGCAAAATAAAATCTGCAAAGACTCCTTTATCTTTTTTTTTCTAATGAAATATAACTGTGTTATATGTAGGGAAATCTGAAATCTAGGTCCTTTCCCTGATGGAAATTGCTTACTCATAGGGATTATTTTATGAGAAGAGCCGGGAGCAAAGAAAAGGATTACCCTAGAAAAGAAATTAAGTTTCCCATATAAAAAAATATGAAAAGCAAAAGCATACTTATGCATACTTATTTGACTCTTGACAGATGTTGTCACAACAAGAAATCGTTCAAAACAGGTTGTTTGGTATTCTGTACTAACAGATCAATTCTGACTTAATTTATGTGGGAGGCTATGATTTAAAACTATAACTGTAGTAATTGCATCCCACCATAAAACTCCTTCTCTTTCTCCTTTTTCTTCTCCTAGCCTGCTCCTCCTCTTCCTCCTCCGTTAATTTCCTTGTTTCTCTGCTTTTAGAAAAACCAGATATGAAAGTAAAAAGAGACATACTACCTGATGTTCCAAAACTTTCTGTGAACCCTAACAGTCTTCAGTTAGAAGAATCTTGAACCTATTACCAAATTGCAAATGTTAATGTAAGATAAGTGTAAGATATTAAATTCCTTACTTAATGAAACAAAATCAGATTTAGTTTTTGTCCAGTCATGCACTATGTATACCATGGCCTCCAGCATTCCATTCAAAGGCCTTATTTTAATCCAGAAAAAAATGTGCATGTCTAATATATAAAGGTAAATAATTTGGGTGAGGCTCTATGAGAAGTGATTATAAATTGAGGTCTCTCCTGCAGAGGCCATAAATCTTCACAAAGGATTTTGCTGTCTCAGTGGATGTTAACATCCAGCCTATATATTCTGGGGTTCTGTATGCATCATTAGGAACCCTGATGTTTTTTTTAGAATTCACCAATTACATACCTATAATTCACAGAAATTAATATTACTTTACAGATTGTACCAAACTGGCACAAAGAGAAGCGAAATGTGTCACATGAGTCCTTCGGGAGAAGGGCGGTATAGAAGTCTAATTATAAATAAATAAAATGTACTGACCATAGAGGTGTATAAGGTGAAAAGAAACAAAGCTGAAAAAATAGAACTTAGAGTAACAGGTAAAAAAATAAAACAGCTAATTGATATTAGGTTAATTTTGAAAGATAGTAGATAATTTAAATATTAAATTTTTATCAGATTTTGAAACTACTTTTATAAAATAAATTAAAAAGTTAATGCTATTATTTCTACTTTTGGGAAAGATTACATTTAGATGAGGTTAACTTATAAATCATGCATCCTTATTCCCTTCAATTCTTAAGTTTCTAAACCCTACATAAATATCATAAAGACATTTCAGAAATCTGTCAACCTCTGCCAACATAAGCATCATTTTATATTCATTCCATTTGCCCATTTCAATAAACAGCATGTTAAATAATCATAAAAATTATTTCTGAACAAAAGTATACAGAAATCATATTCTGTTATCACTTATGCCAATTGTGTATCATTTTAACAGATGATTAAAATTCAGTAAAGATTTACCCAAACTAGAATATAATTTAATTCTGGATGGATTCTGGAATTCTGGAACCAAATTATTTTATATATTTGCTCTATTGTTCATCCTTATTTGCAACCCGTCTCTAAATAAAATCCAACTGAAAATAGCATTACTTGGGAGTCAGTTTATTCTCTCTGATCTGTTAAGACTTAATTATGATATTCTACCTTTCATTGGAGAAAGTCTGAATATGTCTATTTCACGATGAATATATGTACTTGATACTTTTCAGGAGATAATAGGCCATGCATCTTAGTCCTATAAAAGAAGGTTTCTTAAAATAGAAAGTCTATCTAAATTATTCAGGTGCTTGAAATGTTTATACAGATATTATACTTTGGAAACTACAAGTATCTTTAGGATATTCAGTTTTAATGATGACTGTTAGTTTTAGTGATGAAAAAAGATAGATAATCCAAATCTGTTCAATAATACAAACTAAAGACAGATCAGGCTTAGTTTTCCAGCTTATTTTTCATAGGTTTTTATTGTACCATATGCAACTCTACTGTACATGATTATGTATACGTTCACAATGACATTTGTGAGGGAATATCAAGAAAAATAAAACAAAGTAACAAAAATTTTGCTTGAAAAATGTGAATGTTTATCTTTGGGGCAAAAAGCTTCAGTGTGTATTTTTGTTATTGAATTACAATAACGAAAGGCCTTTTTTCCCCTTTTGTTCCATAAATCATACAGTAACTCTTTCTCATTTGGCAATCATTCTCAGATATTTATATAAAATTTTTGTCTGACTTAAATTATAGTAAGTTATTAATTATACTTTTACCTCCATTTACTATGAATGTTTACATGTAATTTCTATCATAAATTTCCATGTAAATATAAATAAATTAATCACCTTTTCCATGCTGCTTTCTTTAAAGATTAATTGAAAAAAAGAGAGTCTCAAATAATGAGAGAAATTTTTTTACAGAAGGATCTGTCAGAATATATTTACTTCTTAAATTTATTTCCTGCTTTTTCTCTAGTAGCTGTGGGAAGCTGAATTCATATCTCATCTCAATTATAAATAGACTCTTTGCTGGTCATAATATGAAACAAACAATGCCCAGTGCAAATAATCCTCGACTTACAACTGTTCACTTGATGATGGTTCAAAGTTATGATGGCCTTGACTTACAACCTGATTTACAGAAGCCATACCACCTGATGGTCACATGACTGCAATTTGGACACTTGCAACCAGCTTAGATTTACAATGGTTACAGTGACTCACAATCATGTCATTGTGATTTACAATTTTCCCAGCTGGCCTCTGACAAGCATAGTCAATTGGGAAAGCCAGATTTGTTTAATGACTATGGTAAAAAATGGTTGTAAAATCAGATCTGATATGTAATTGTAATTGTAAACTGAGAACCACATGTAATAAAAAAAACAGGAAAAAAACCCACCCCGCAGGTTAAAATAGTATCTGGTGTCAACTTCCAAATGTCCTTTTCCAGAGGAAGAGGCTTCTGGAAGACAACTGGCATGAGGCCAATATATATCCCACAGGACACTATTCTAGAGAACCAGCCCATTACAAAACAACAGTGCTTCCTGTTAAGTCCTCGCTGGTACGACTGTCCTCGAGCCAGCTGTGTCGTCAGCAGGCTCGGATTGGCGGAGACGCACAGCAACTAAAGTAGCGGGAACTGCCTGGTCCCAGACTGGTTATCGCCATCTGACAGCTCACTATTTAAGCAGCTGTCAGGCTGCGAGTTGGTTCTCTAGTCTCTTGTTGTGCTTGTTATGCACTGGTTCAATAAAGTTAATGTGTTAAGCAGCCTGGCCTCAGAGTCGTCCCTATAGATCTAACACTTCCAGCTTTGGTCCCTCTGACCTCCTGAAAGTGGAGGACAACAAGCTGCTGGTACAATCAGGTAGTCCGATTCCAATGGAGATATGTGGTCCTGCTGTGGGTTATTTATTTATCAGATCCTCTTCCCAGCCCCACCATCAATAAGCCACCAAAACTATTCCTGCAACATCCATCTTGAAAACAAAAAGGATAGGTTGAGAGGTAACGAGTCACTTGAAATCATGTAGTAAGCTTTTATGGTTGAAAGTACATATTATATACTCCTGGATTTTCCTCTAACCCTGACTTTCTAGTTTGAGTTTAAGAACTAGCTAGTTCTCAGGTCAAAAACCAGTCAATTTTGCATCTCTCCAGACATAAAATAGGCATTTCATATTATATATTATCTACAACTTTTAATTAAAGATGCTAAGATTTGAACTTGGACTCATGAGAATGCTAGAGCACACTCCACATCCAATTATGGTTTCTTTCCTACATTTAATATCATACAGCAGATTAGATTATACAATTCTAGATCTATATTTGATCTATTGATGCTATTTTCTCACAAACGTTTCAAGTAATTGAATAGTCAAATGGTATTTGAGACAGCTATTTCACTATGTTCGCAATTATACTAAATCTTTTTTTAAAAAATTGGCTTCTTAATCAGAATGTTACAGATCAAATATAAATAATGGTTTCTTCTACTAATTCTCAGTTTCTTTACTATCTTTTCCTTGCTCTTATATTGTATTTATGTGGTTTACTTAGAGACTTGGATGAAAATCAAAGCAGAGTAAGGTTGAAAACCTAACTTTTCCAGTGCAATGTATCCTGAAGCCAACCTTTTCATTATAATGAATTCCATCATAAAGCTGTATATAATTTTAAGGCAAGAATCCTGGCTTAATAGCAATCATGTTGCTGTATGCTAGTACTCTAAATTTCTACTGTGAGCAATTATGCAAAGGAGGAAGGAAGTAGCTTTGTTGTGCTCAAACTCAAGATTATGACATATTGTGTTCAAACAGGTCAACAAATGAAAATCAGTTCTGAATTAGATATGGAGGATAATAAATCATAATTCTGAACATAAATCTTAACATAACATAAATCTTAACATAAATCTAAGCAAAGAGTGAAATAGGAATATGGATTTCATACAGTAGTACACATCCACAATATGGTTTACTAAGCCAAAATTTCTGGTCTACTATTTATAAAAGTTTAAAATTTCTAGCCAGTATCAGGATTTAATTGGGATGAAATAAACTTGATTTGATACTTTTAAAAAATATTCTTTCAACACTGCATTATCAAAATAGGTGACAACTATTTTTTTTTACATCCTGTGGCAATAAGGCAGGAAGGTCTTTTAACTTTCAATGTTTTAAGTTCAAGATGAAGTATAACAAATTACTTACTGGATCTTTTTGGACCAGCTCTCGGTCAGGCACTACTGCAATGAGGTGGGCAAGTGTAAACACAGAGTTAAGAACATATGAACAAAATAGATTCTTATGCAGTGTTATCCTTTGACAGCTGAGGCTCCTGAAAAACATGCACCACAAATATAGTATAAATTAGAAATTATTAGAGTTGATTCTGAGGTTGCTTTTATAACAAGAACATGTTGGCAATTCTTTCTTAAATATGCAATCTGACACAGGCAGTCAGAAAAAAATACGGCTGGCAGTGAAGCCATGGGAAAAAAATTCCCTCCCTCTTACAACTGCTTACATACTACACACTTTCTCAATCGCAGTTAGGGGACTTCTCATGTACATGATCAAGTGGCAGAAAAATTTACAAAATTACTTTGATAA
The DNA here is from genome assembly GCA_022577455.1 of Arizona elegans. Lineage (NCBI taxonomy): Eukaryota > Metazoa > Chordata > Lepidosauria > Squamata > Colubridae > Arizona > Arizona elegans. Next base: position 27,017,909 of record JAKOOJ010000004.1, read on the forward strand.
TAAGATATATTTAATTATATTTAATATATTTTATGTAATAAATAAATAAAAACAGCCCCCATATAGGCAGATTGTTTGGAGCATTATATTAAAATTACAAAATGCTTTCAGAATGAGTTATCAGCTGAGTAAGAAATTTTGATCTGGAATTTTTCTGATGTTAGGGATATTTAATTTCATTCCTTGCATAGTTGTGATTTCTTCTTGGTTCCCACAACTCTAAGACATTCTTTCTGCTTTATTAAAGTCAACTGAATCAAGAAAATTACTATGCCATTTTTGCTCTAGAATTATTCACAAATAAATCACTAAGTCCACTGAACAACTTTGAAACAGTCTGAATAGACTTTTCCCTTTATTGAATAAAGGTTATATAACTATATATTGAATTTCATATGCCGCTGACTTGTTCATATACCTAACATGGCTAGTTCTTTCTAGACTTCTTTATAGTTAGTTTAAATAATTGAGGCTCCCACAAAATTTGGAAACTATTCTTGCTTGCTAATAATAGAATAAAAAATAGCAGCAATATTGAGGGGAAATCACACAGACTGGTTCCTTCCATTATGATAATAACCAATTACACAATTATTCTTGGTATGAGAAGCATTATCAAATCATCTACCTCCTCCACCCCAAAATTGCAGTATCACTGACATATCAAGAATAGATTCAGAAATCCTACGAGCGTTTGATAATCTTGCATAATATATTGGTGATCTGTTAAAATAATGTCAGATCTTGCAATCTGAGTGATGTCTCATGAGTTTTGGATAATTTGAGGAGATGCATATGCTATAGTGATAGTGCATAGTAGCTCCAGCAATGTGAAAATGTTACCAACCCCTTTTAATCTTTTAATTTTCTTTATACGTATAAAAATTCTTCCCACTGAGTTCATGTTCATTTTATGTAGAAGAATCTTAAACCAACCCCAAACTCCATCCCTTCCTTTACGGATGACATACAACCACTTCGTTTGCAATCATCAACTCTTCCCAAAATGTTATGTAAGGCCCTAATTTAATGTTTGCCACATTTGATTGTGTCTAATCATTCTTTGTATTCTATTTTTGTACACACACTCTTAAGATACAGAGGAACACTTAGAATCTGCATTATGTCTTAAACAAATGCATATGACTCCAAGAATACATGGTACTTCTATTATAGAGAATTGGCACACATAGCACATAGATAAAAATCATTTGTAAGCCAAAGTGACCAGTAAGCAAATGACTGAACTATATGAGTCAAAGAAATACTTCTATAACTCTTGCACATACTGCAGCAAGAGGAAATAAATAGTTGAAGGATGTACTCACTTGAAATAGAAGAAAATTCCCAAGGAAATCAACAGGGAAACCATAGACAATAGATGTCCTACTATAGTCATGTAATAAACTATGAAAACCATCTGAAATTTAAAAGAAAGACTAAATAAAAAATGAAGATAGTTTAGAAATAGTTTAAAAATTATTGTGGGATACAAATCGTAGTAACAATGACCGTAAACTTTGGAAAATCCTTTACTTCATTTTAGATACATGGAACTAACTCTAAAAATGAATTAAATTGTGTTCACATTTACACACATTATAAACAGTACTATTTTATATATGCATACATATATTCACATAGATATATAATTAATGTCCTTTGTTCATTTGACTACCATAGATGTTTTTGGTGTGTTCTATTTGATTTCTTGATTTCATAATCTTTGTTCATGTTGCTGCTATGAGCTGCCCAAACATAGTCCATCTGTTCAAAACTATATCAAAGTAACCTGTGTTCTGCTCTACATTATTTCTCCCCCCTCCCCCCTTGCATTTAGGGTTCATTATGGCAAGATTTTCCCTCATGAACTATCTTTTTAATAGGTATTATGACAAGCTTCTGTAATTGGCCATATAAAAGTCAACTCCATAAAGATGTACATAAAACCTTGAGAATTATTTCTTATAACGAAAGGTCAAAAAGTGTCCTCAGCATTTTACAGAGTATCTTATATAAATCTAATTAGGCTTTTCCCAGATTACAATGTAATAAGTAAGGCACGGTTCAGTCTAAATGCCACATGCAAAAATGGCTTAATATTTTTTTAAAAAATGGAAATTCAAATCCAGGTCACCTTAAAAAAAGAAAAGAAAGAATACAAGGAAAGATGTAAAATATACCAACCCATTTTTATAACATATACAAACTTGATGCATTCCCTTCCTTGCAAAGTTCAATGATCATTTACTTATCTCTTCATATAAAGAATGCTTTCAGATACCTCTTTCTAATTGAGATGAAAGTCAGGCATCATTCCGATTGTACCCATCAGCCACGTAAAGGGAATGTGCTCAGACATTTTCACCAGTCTTTAAAATCTCACACGGATTATAATGCCACCCTTTTTGTGTTCATTAAAGCCAAGTCAATACACCTAACTTTAGTGAAGGCCAGTGGAAATTTGACATTTTATCAATTTTTGAGTGGAGAGGAATACAGATGAAAAGTCTGTTCATTTCTCTCTAAAGTTCATTGCTGGCCCAAATGGGGTCAGCACCTTGGCAAAACTGCTTTTCTTTCTATCAAGGACAACAATAGAGAAAAAAAAAGGGGAAAGAAAAATTACCTTGGAAATCTACAGTTCATAATATGTAAATTCATTCAATTTTAAACAATAACTACCAGGGACACAGAACTATAGGCCTTGGTGTTATATTAGGAGTTTTTGTATAAAACCTGTGAGTTGGACATTGATTTCCTCTGTAATAATTAAACATGGCTGAAAGACAGACAAATCTTTCTACACTGCATCCATGATTAATATGTATTAATCTCTCTACACAAGCCGCTGGGTGAGATCATCCGTGGCTTCGGGGTGGAGTTCCATCAGTACGCTGATGACACCCAGCTGTACATCTCCACCCCAGGCCACCCCAACGATGCCCTTGAAGTGATGTCCCAGTGCCTAGAGGCCGTGCGGGCCTGGATGGGGAGAAACAGGCTCCGACTCAACCCCTCCAAGACCGAGTGGCTGTGGCTTCCACATCCCGATATAGCCAGCTGACGCCATCGCTGGCTATTGGGAGCGAATCACTCGCCCCCACGGAGAGGGCTCGTAACTTGGGCGTCCTCCTGGACGCACGGCTGTCTTTAGAAGATCATTTGATGGCCATGGCCAGGGGGGGCTTTTTATCAGGTTCGCCTGATACGCCAGCTGCACCCCTTTCTAGATCGGGACTCTCTTCACACAGTCACTCAGGCACTAGTCAGTTCCCGCCTGGACTACTGCAACGCTCTCTACATGGGGCACCCCCTGGGGTGCACCCGGAGGCTCCAGCTGGTCCAGAACGCGGCCGTGCGGGGGATTATGGGGGCGACGAGGCGCTCCCATGTGACACCTCTCCTGCGCGAGCTGCACTGGCTCCTGGTGGTCTTCCGGGTGCGCTTCAAGGTGTTGGTGACCACCTTTAAAGCGCTCCATGGCTTAGGGCCAGGGTACTTGCGAGACTGCCTTCTGCCACCAATAGCCTCCCACCGGCCAGTACGCTCACACAGAGTGGGCCTCCTCAGGGTGCCGTCCACCAGACAATGTCGGCTGGCGACCCCCAGGGGGAGAGCCTTCTCTGTGATGGCGCCCACCCTCTGGAATAACCTCCCCCCAGAGTTACGTACAATAACAGACCTCCGGATTTTTCATCGGGCCCTGAAAACCTATTTATTTCAACTAGCTGGGCTGGCTTGAGTTAAATTTTAAATTGATTTTAAATTGGGTTGTTTTAATTTATGGCCAAAATATTTAATTATTTTAATACTGTTTTTTAAATTTTGTATGCTCTGTTTTTGTTTTTTTTTTACTTTGGCTGTTCACCGCCCTGAGTCCTATTTGGAGAAGGGTGGTATAGAAATGGAAACAAACAAATAAATAAATAAATAAATACACTGCATCCATGATTAATATGGAAAAAAAAACCCAGATGGATAAAAGTTAGGCATTATCAGAAACTCTTCTAAAATTTAAACAACTTACCTTACGCTTCTCATTGGTAAAAGAATTGCAGCGTGTGTAATTGGACCAGGTTCGATTGGTTTCTGGATGCCGAAACCATGTTCCTGTCTTATCACAATGTTTTGTTGCTATTTCTGTGAATTTACAATTCAGTGGATGTAATTCATTTGAGAAGCTTGTGCCTATATATTAAAGCCTATTACTTTTCATACATTAATTAAGTGTGGCTGGAATTAAAGAAAAATCATTTATTACAACAGTGAGACAAATTGTGATCATTTGCCATTTCATTTCACTTGTAAAAATAGCAAATCATTAAAAAGAAAGTAGCATTAACTGCTTTCTGTAACATATTTTGCTCACTGTAAGCCTCAGTGGCAGAATCAATATAATCAAAGTATATGAGGTAAATTATGGGTAGCCTAATTGTATTTAATGCATTAGAATGGATATAATTTTTTATACTTTAATTCTGATTTCCTCTTAGTTGAACATTATTTTTGCACTTTAATGGAGATATTCACTAAATTAATTAAGGATGGTCCTATAGGCAAGTAAATTTGAAGAATTTCAGGAATATTTTGCCTTAAATATGAACTGACCAAATAACTGTTTTATTCTTTAACAATTCAAAATTCATTTTAAAAACAATTCATTGTTGGTCAGAGTAGCTGCCTCACCATTTCTCATAATTATAGGTGTTTGATTGATAGAGTAATGCCACTATTGCTATATTTTTACATGCAACTAACTTCTACAAAGTACTTAGCTCTATAAGGTACTGTTTATAGCCTTATGGACTACTCACTACAACATACTTAGCCCTATAAGGTATACCAGACAAAGAAACCAATGCCATGTAGAACTAGAACTATCTTGTTTCCCTCAAAATTAAGACACCCCCTGATAATAAGCCCAATCAGGCTTTTGAGCATATGGCAATAAGGCCCAGTGCTTATTTCAGGGTTCAAAAAAATATAAGACAGAGTCTTATTTTTGGGGAAAAACAGTACTACTCAGTTACTGTGCTGTACAACAACAGAATCTTACAATTCTGAATGTGATTCCGCCTCCCTCACTTATCTTTGTGTGAATTAGGGAGCTCCGAGACATTTACTCAAATTAGTTTCTTGGAATGGACTCAAGCTGCACTTCTCTGAATTGTTAGTAGATCTTCCTCCTGTCCTTGGAGGCTATTCCCTATTCCCTCTACAGCTGCATATTTACACATTTGCCAGGTTTCACAACAACAGAGCCCCCTACTATCATAAATCCTAGTTTGATTAATTATATTCATATAATAGCTAACATACTTGCTGAACATTATGAAATTTTACTGTCTCACAAATGGCCCATATATATCAAGTACATAGCAGTCAAGATTGATTACAATGTTGAACTATTTAGACAGAAAATCTCAAAAACAGTTTTTCCCAAGAAGCAAAACTTCAACTACAACAAATTAGCAATTAGCCACTATTTTTGGCATGCTTGAGACAGTTAATTCATTAATTTAGAGGAATGGTATCCTATTTTTCACTTTAATACACCAATAAATAGCTCTACAGTTTTGTTTTAAAAGTACAATCATAACCCTAAATATTCCTAGGAGAAAATAATCACAGGAGCAGTGCCAAAACAACCTAACTGCTTATTCCTTTAAATTAAAACAGTGAACAAGGAATACAATCCTATTAGAAGTTCAAGAGTAAGTTTTATTGAGTTCTTGGTATATTCTCTGAGCTTGGTTTTCTTCATACAAATATTTCATTACTAGCCTTCAATAGTTATGTTAAAGAATAACTTATAAAGGGAAATCCCAATGTGATGGGAAACACCGCAGAAAAAGACTTATTTACAAAAACCACTCAGCTAACTCTTTAAGTATCTTGAAACTGCCTTCAATTGGCAGTAAGTATACATTGGAGAAGTAGTCCTTCAAATACTCTGCTGTTCCAGAACAATATAAGACCAAATCTTTTTGATGTTTTTAAATAGTTTTTTTGTTGACCTTTTGCTAGGCTTTTATAAAGCCAGTAATAAATGTGGTACAAATAATGGACATTATAATGGACATGTAATATTTATAATGTAACAGCTTCAAATATTACTGATCCACTTCTCAAGGTGCTAATGTGATATTTAAAGCCCTACACAATTGGGGACTGAGCTGTATGATGAACTGCACTTTACTATCTATGTATGCCTGGATTTTAAAATCTTTGAGAGATGTCCTTTTTACTCTGCATATATTGAAAACCAACAGACGAACTTTGTATGGTTAACATCAGCTTTTGGATTTCCTTATTCTATCTTTAGTTCCTAATAAAGAGCAATGAAGTTTTCATTCAGAAAGGTCTTGTGTCCATCAACTGATTTGCAAAATATGTCACTATTAATTAATTTATTTGTTTTCCTTTTTAATGTTTTTTCATTATATTTTATTGCAATTTACCATATATTCCTAATTATATTCTAGGACCAACACTCTTCATACTATACATAAATGATCTTTGTGATTATATTATAAGCAACTGTGCAACTATATCATTCACCAATGATGTAAAAATATTTAATACCACTGACAATGCTGCTACCCTTCAAAAAGACCTTGACTTTGTGTCGGAATAGTCAAACAATTGGCAACTCCAAATCTCAACCAACAAATGCTCTGTCTTACACATTGGCAAAAAGAATTAGAACACAAAATTTAAGCTGGGTGGACATGACCTTGTAGATGACCCTCACTCTGTCAAGGACTTTGGAGTAGTCATATCTAATGATCTAAGTGCCAAAGCCCACTGTAATAACATCACCAAAAAAGCATTAAGAGTTGTAAACCTAATCTTGCGTAGCTTCTTTTCCGGTAATATCACACTGCTAACCGGAGCATACAAAACATTTGCTAGACCAATTCTCGAATACAGCTCATCTGTCTGGAACCCGCACTGCATATCAGACATTAATACAATTGAACGTGTCCAGAAATATTTCACAAGAAGAGTCCTCCACTCCTCTGCTCACAACAAAATATCTTATGCCACCAGATTTGAAATTCTGGACCTAGAAAACTTAGAACTACACTGTCTTCGGTATTACCTAAGTGTAGCTCATAAAATTATCTGCTACAATGTCTTATCTGTCAATGACTACTTCAGCTTCAACCACAACAAAACAGGAGCATACAGTAGAGCCACTCCAAACTTGATTATAGAAAATATGACTTCAGCAACAGAGTGGTCAATGCCTGGAATACGCTATCTGACTCTGTGGTTTCATCCCCAAACCCCCAAAATTTTAACCTAAGACTGTCTACTGTTGACCTCACCCAGTCCTAAGGAGCGTGCATAAGAGCACCAGCATGTCTACCGTCCCTATCCTAATGTTTCCTCTATTTGTATCTATTTTATGTATTCAATTCATGCTTATATTTATATGTATTACCTAATATGTTCTTGACAAATAAATAAAATAAATAAATAAAAGAAATTTAAAAGAAAGGCAAGACATAAACCTTTCTTCTAATTCTGTTCCTTCTGTTACTAAAAGAGCAGGAAAAGACTAACAACTGAAGTAATATGTTCATCTCTGCTAAGGAGCAGCACATTTTATATAGAAACACTTGGAATAAACACTCTTTAAATCATTCAAAGTATAGATTATCTAAAGCTGGAAAATGTCTCAAGTAGCGCTTAAAGCTGATTGAATAAAACGTACCACATTTATACTGAGTGTTATTCCATTGATATCAAAGGAATCATATTAACATTTATTTCTCCTCTTCAATCGCTTCACTTAGAAGGCAGAAAGTGAGAAGAAAATAAAGAAAATAGCTCCTTTAGTAGTTTTTGAGTCTAAATTCCAATATGTCTCTTTTATTAACAAGTTTGACTCACCGACAGTCATCAAAGGACATTTTCCTTGATACCTTCTACTCTAGGGTGACCAGACGTCCCGCTTTTGGCGGGACAGTCCCGCTTTTGAGCAATTTGTCCCGCGTCCCGCGGCGTTTTAAAAAAGTCCCAATTTTTCATTCTGCCTCCTGAATCCCCGCTGATGGCTAGAGGGAAAAAAAACTCTTTAAACTCTTGCCGCGGGGCTTCAAAGGGCCGATCTACAGTTGATCAGTGTTAAAAAAAAAATGAATAGACCCAAAAATAGAAAAAACAGCCCCTGTTAACAGCTTCCGCTAGGTTAATTAGCTGCAAAAAGCTGCAAAAAGTTCCTGGAGCAGATTTCCCCCCCCCCCCAGCTATACTGAAAACAAAGGCGAAAGCGAAACTAAACCTGCAACATGACAAAATGAGGCAGAGAGAGATTTCTTTCTTTTTCTTTTTCTTTTTCCTCACCAAAAAAGGTAGGTACAAAACTGCAAACAATGGGAAATTTTGGGCAAAAGAGGAGAGTTCAAGATTTTAAAACACAAAAGAAAAAAAGCTCTATTTAACTAGGGAATTGTAATAATTGAGATACTATTAATAATTGTATATTGTGTTGAAAGCAGAAATGGTTAAGTTGTGGTTTGGAGGAATATATGGGGGAAATTATTTGGTTTATTATTATTGGTAAATATAATTAATTGATTTGTAAGAAATTGGATTGCATGGAAATAATTGGAATATTCATGTTCATATTGATTAATATACAAAAAAGATAGTTATATAACTAATTGATTTATATTAAAATGTTGAATTTGTATTAAACAACTGTATTACATAATTACATAATTAACCAATGTGAGGATGGATATAAAAATAGATGACAATGGGAAGGGGTATAATATAGAATAGAAGGGAAAAATTGAATTTGATTAAGATTAGAGATGAGGATGAAGGGTAATATTGGGTTTTTTTAAAAATAGATGAGGAATAAATATGGCAAAAAGGAAATATAGAAATTGTAAATTTAATTGAAATGACTAAACGCTGTTTAAATTTGTGAACCAGCCAAATATTCTGTTCAAAGAAAATACATTGCATGTTTGTATGTGTGTTTCTAATTATTGCTATTTATTCATATTTGTTCTCTTTTATTCTTTAAAGTTTAACAATTCATTCTTAATCTTAATATCTTTATATTTGCTTGGGGTTGGCTTTCTTCCCTTTCATCTTTTTTACTGTACAGCAATCTTTCTCCTCAAACCTACCACCACTCTCTTTTCTTTCCTTCTTACTTTCTCTTCCCCCCACCCTCTTTTTCTCCTCCCTACTTCCTCTTCCTTTCTCCTTCTCCTCCTCTCTTCCTCCCTCTCTTACCCTCACTCCTACTCTAATTTCCATTCCTTCATCCCTCTCTATTGCTGTATCCTTTAATGCATATGGACTACTCAGAGGGCTGAAAAAGTTATTTTTGACTGGTCCTCACACTTTTGACCACTCCTCGAACTTACGACTGTCCTCACATTTTACGTTTTTGCCCTATCTTGTCACCATGGTGAAGAGAAGCAGTTGTGAAATGAGTGACATGGTTGTTAAGAATACTGCATGGGCATAAATGTGAGGATGGTCATAAGTGTGAAGACCAGTCAAAAGTGTGAGGACCTGTCAGAAATGACTTTTCAGCCCTCTGAGTAGTCCCTATACACATAGCCATGGCCACCCGGTCACATGACCAGCTAGCCACGCCCACCCAGTCACATGGCCTCCAAGCCACGCCCACACAATAAGTCACGCCCACAATGGTGTCCTTCTTACCAATGTTAAAATCTGTTCACCTTACCCTGTACGCATAGCCATGGCCACCCGGTCACATGACCAGCTAGCCACACCCACCCAGTCACATGACCAGCTAGCCACGCCCACCCAGTCACATCACCAGCTAGCCACGCCCACAAAATAAGCCACGCCCACAATGTCCCTCTTTACCAATGTTAAAATCTGGTCACCTTATTCTACTCTATAAAGCTATAATAAGAAGATATATATTAGTTGTTGAAACTTCACTTTCTTTAAGATAGATTTGTCTCAAGTGTCTAAGGAATGGAGGAAATGGGGTACTGTTGCTCTTTCAATTGCTACTGCTTTTCCTTTATAAGAAAAGAGTTGGTGGATCTTGAACCAAGCAATATTAAAAGCTTAGGTAATCTCTTTATGGCTCAATTTTTATATCCATTCACGAAACCCCAAACTGCTGCTTTTGGATGAATTTAAGATATTGTAAATACTTTTTCCATCTCTTTTATGGTAAATATCCTAACCAGAATCCCCACAACTGTACTTGGAAGAAAGACTATGAATATAAATTGTTCCACCTTAAAAAGTCAGGCTGGGAAATAATGCTTTACTTACAGATATGATATGGGTCAGTAAAATATTCTCATAGGAACTAGAGTTTTATTTTTTACTCACATTTTATTGTCTAATAAATCAAAGGAGGCTTGGTAGTACAGTGGTCTAAAGCACCCTGTTATTAAGACCAGCTGCCTGCAATTACTGCAGGTTCGAATCTCGCCAGGCTCAAGATTGACTCAGCCTTCCATCCTTTCTAAAGTAGGTAAATTGAGGACCCAGTTGTGGGGGCAATAAGCTGACTTTGTATAAATATACAAAAGAATGAACGCTATTGCTTAGCCTTTCTTTAAGATAGAAGATTTGTAGCACATTGTAAGCCACCCTGAGTCTCTGGAGAAGGGGTCGTGTGTTGTGTCAACAAGTACTGGTAGATCTTATGGTGCCAATTTGTGGTGCCCAAACGGCGTAAAACCTCCTTGGCGGACCGTATGACCCTTTCCTCCAAACTATTATCGGCCGGATGGAATGGAGCCGTCTGGGCATGACAGATGCCCAATTTAGCTAGAAACAGCTAGAAGGGTGCCAAAATGAACTGCGACCTGTTATCAGTAACTATTGTGTCTGGCAGCCCATGTCACAAACAAACCCTCTAAAACCCGAGTTACAGCCTCCGAGGTGGTGGATGGCATGAGGATGAGTTCCACCTACTTAGAATGCGCATTTACCATGATTAGGAAAGTTTGGCCGAGGAAGGGGCCCGCGATATCCAGGTGAACTCGTGCCCAGGGTGTTCTGGGTGTCTCCCACTTGTGGACTGGGGCTGCTGTGAGGATGAGTCTAGATTGTTGGCACTGCCGACATTGGGCCACCCACTCCTCTACGTCCTGATTAATGTTCGGCCACCAGATGTAACTACGGCTGAGGGCATTCATGCGCATGATGCCCGGGTGGACATCGTGGAAGCATGACAAGATCCTAGATCTGAGGTTGGGGGGTACTACCACCCTATTCCCCCACAGGAGGCAGCCCCTTTGCACAGACAACTCATGCTGCCTGTGGTAGTGGGGTAAAAATTCAGTTGCCAGCCCCTGTGCACCCAGTCCAGGATTTTGGACAGGACAGGGTCGGAGGCGGACTGGATCTGAATGTCTGAGGCGGTCACTAAGGAAGGCAATTTGTCTACTAATAGGATGGATACCGCGGGGTCAGGGTCGTGGATAGCCAAGGGAAGGGGAAACCCCTTCTGCGCATGTCCAAGATGGCGCTTCAACGCTAGAGCGCCGATTCTCGGGGCGATGTCCTGGTCAAAGGGGGCTTTGGGAGGGTCAGTTTGATCATCTACGACCCCCCCGCCCGGATAAAGGAGGGTCTACAGAGCATTTTGAGAGCTTTGCTAGCTCTCCGGGTCATCCCAGCTCTGAGAGGGATGGCGTTCAGGCGGGGACAGCGCGAGATGGTGGGCGTGGCCTTGCGGGGCGGCTGTGATTGATCCAGAGGCTACCTGGCGGTCAGCGGGATGGCGGCAGTGACATCCAATGATGGCGACGCTGAGGCCCCCTGCAGAGTCTTCCCATGCCCCCGGATGCCTCGAGAAAGATCTGTGGAGGTGAGGGGCGGCTGGGGACGGCCGCGGGGGGGGGGGCAATGGCAATGGTGTCGGCAGTGGTGAGGGCGTCTGCGACGGTGATTGGCGAGGATGGCGGCTGGTGCCAGGGCGGCTTCCTAAAGGCCTGTAGACCAACTGAGATGGCGTGGGACTCTTGGCAGCAGCCTCAAAAGTGGATTTCCCTGGTGGCTGGAGGGCCACCCCCATGCAGACCCGGAGACCTCCATGGTGAGCTGGAGGGGGCAAAACTGGGTGAGCACTATGTTCCATCAATTGGAAGTTTGGAGAGATTTGAGAGGGCTGGAAACGTCTGTTGGCACTTGCTGCCTATATTTCCCCCTCCCCTCCTTCCTTTTTTCAATCGAGTTAAGACCTTGTTGGCCTCATTATGGCTATAGCCACCCAGCCTATCCTGGTCTGCTGAGTTGTTCCTACTTTCCCCCATTTCCATCAAGCCATCTCTGAATCTCCTGCCTTGCAAGATTTCTCCTGAACTAAATTTTGAACTAATCCTTCTCATGAACTGGAGGATTGGGCTTTCTGACTTCTCCTAATCCATATGGGGAATTGGATCTATGGACTCGAGGCCGGTGGGAGTCGGTCCCACCTTCACTCCCGGGTTTCCATCAAAGTTTTATTGGTCGGCCTTTGTGAGAGGACGGTCGGCCAAGAAATTTCCAGGGGTCGGATGGCATATCTCCCCCTCCACTGCTGTGAGAGGGCAATGGAATTCGGCTGCCTGTGCCATGGACTGGAACTTTTCCCCCTGTACTATAACATCATGGTGGTCTCCTGACCATGGACTATCCTCACCCCTGACGATTTAATGTACTCAGTGTCTGAACTCCTTGCCCTGCGAGATTCCCCCCTCTCGCAGGTTTGGCCCTCCACTCTATCGAGGGCCTATCTCGATGACAGATTTTGGAATCCTGAGAGATGGCATGGCGCGAGGAAGGGCTTGTGGGGTTTTTTAGGAAAGTGTTTTAATAAGATTTTAAAGGGTTCGGGGAGGGGGTCTTTTAACAATTTTTTAAGGGGAACTGGGAGGACGACCAAAGGGGATGGGGGGGGAGGAAATCCACTAAGGTCAGAGCCGAGCCCGGCACGGGGCAACGGTTTGGAGGGTGCAGGGCGAGGGATTGGGAAGGGGATGGAGGGCTATACCAATGAGGGGTGTACCATCAGCACGGTGGATGGGAGGGCAGATATGTCGGGAACAGGAGACCATATCACGTGTCGGGGGTGCACACTCGCTGTTTGAGAGCTATTGCGCGCCCCGGTCTCCAAGGCTCCCCTCGGATACTAGTTGGCTCAGATACTCAGGACCTGGGCCTTCGGCTGATGCTGTGCAATGCCAGGTCCATGGTAAATAAGGCCCCCCTCATTCACGATCTTATACAGGAGGGGGGAGCGGACCTGGCGGGTATTAGGGAGACCTGGTTGGGCCCGGAGGGAGGGGTCCCTCTGGTTGAGATGTGCCCACCAGGCTTCAGAGCATTCCATCAGCTGAGGGCCCAGGGGAGGGGGGGGTGGCGGTTATCATTAACAAAGGTCTTGGTCCGAGGGAGACCACTGTGCCACAGATTGCCGGTTGTGAATCCCTCTTTGTGAGATGGGGTCATGGGGTTCAGATGGGCTTGTTGCTTGCGTACCTGGCTCCCTGCCGCGCGGCAACGGCCCTGCCCGAGCTCCTCAATGTGATAGCCATGGTGGCAGTTGATACACCTAGGCTTATGGTCATGGGTGATATCAACTTGCCATCCATCGGTGAAATGTCTGAGACAGCTCGGGAGTTCATGGCTTCCATGATGGCCATGGACCTGACCCAGCTAGTTCATGGCCTCACCCACGGGGGGGACACACTCTGGACTTGATTTTTGTCTCTGGCCAGTGGTTGAGTGATCTTATTATAGGGGATATAGACATGGAACCCTTGTCATGGTCAGATCACTCGCTCCTTCGCCTGGACCTTCGAACAGCTACACCCCGCCGCAGGGAGGCAGAGCCAATAAGATGGGTCCGCCCCAGGCGCCTGATGGATCCTGATAGGTTCCAGATGGAGCTTGGGCCATTTCCTGAGGATCTAGCACATGACTCGGCTGAGGACCTGGTAGCCATCTGGGATCGGGCAGCTGGTGGGGTCTTGGACCGAGTCATGCCTTTGCGGCCTCTGACCCGGTGCCGATCCCGCGCAGCTCCTTGGTTTACTGACGAGCTGAGGGAAATGAAGCGCCAGAAAAGACGCCTGGAGAGCAGTTGGAGGGCCAGTCTCGCTGAATCTGATCAAACACTGGTAAGGTCGCATATTAAGGCCTACCTAGTGGTGATAAAGATGGCAAAGTTTAATTACTTTTCCGCCTCTATTGCGTCATCAGGGAATCATCCGCTGCCCTATTTAGGGTGACCCGCTCCCTGCTCCATCCAGGAGTGCGGGAGGATCCCCTGGAAGGCAGGGTGGAGGATTTCGGACAATACCTGTATGACAAAATCGCTCAGATCCAGGGGGATTTGGACTCTGACTGGGTAGATCAGGGCAGGGTGACGAGGAATAGCTTGAGAAGGTTATCTGGGAGGAGTTTGATGCTGTGACTCCGGATGATGTGGACAGGATTTTGGGGAGACTTAGTACAGCCACATGTTTACTGGACCTGTGTCCCTCCTGGTTGGTACTGGCTTCCCGGGAGGTTATGCGAGGCTGGCTCCAGGGTGTTATCAATGCTTCGTTGAGTGAGGGTTACTTCCCCGCTGCCTTGAAAGAGGCAGTGGTGAGGCCTCTCCTCAAGAAGCCGTCCCTGGATCCGGCAATATTGGCCAACTATCGTCCTGTCTCCAACCTTCGCTTTATGGCGAAGGTTGTTGAGAGTGTAGTCGTGCGACAGTTTCCACAATTCCTGGAGGAAACATCTTATCTAGATCCGTTCCAGTCGGGTTTCAGGTCTGGGCACACTGGAAGAACTGGGGGTGGGAGGCACCGTATTGCGGTGGTTCTCCTCCTTTCTCTCTGACCAGTCGCAGTTTGTGTTGGCAGGGGGGCAGAGGTCGACCTCGAGGCCTCTCGTCTGTGGCGTGCTGCAGGGATCGGTCCTCTCACCCCTTCTGTTCAACGTTTATGTGAAGCCGCTGGGCGAGATCATCCGTGGCTTCAGGGTGAGATACCATCAGTGCGCTGATGACACCGAGCTGTACATCTCCATCCCAGGCCACCCCAACAATGCCCTTGAAGTGATGTCTCAGTGCCTGGAGGCTGTGCAGATCTGGATGGGGAGGAACAGGCTCAAGCTCAACCCTTCCAAAACTGAGTGGCTGTGGCTCCCGGCATCCCGATATAGTCAGTTGACTCCATCACTGACTATTGGGGGCGAGTCCTTGGCCCCCACAGAAAGGGCTCGCAATCTGGGAGTCCTCTTGGATATGCAGCTGTCCTTGGAGGAACATCTGACGGCTGTAACCAGGGGGACCTTTTATCAGGTTCACCTGATTCGCCAATTGCGGTCCTTTCTTGATCGGGATTCCCTGTGCACAGTCACTCACACCCTCGTCACCTCTCGCCTTGACTACTGCAATGCTCTCTACATGGGGCTCCCCTTGAGGGGCACCTGGAGGCTCCAGCTGGTCCAGAACGCAGCAGCGCGGGTAGTGATGGGAGCAGCATGGCGCTCCCATGTAACACTGCTCCTGCGCAAGCTGCACTGGCTCCCGGTGGTCTTCCGGGTGCGCTTCAAGGTGTTGGTTATCACCTTTAAAGTGCTCCATGGCATCGGGCCTAGCTATCTTTGAGACCGCCTGCTGCTACCGACGACCTCCCACTGACCTGTGCGCTCCCACAGAGAGGGCCTCCTCGGGGTGCCATCAGCCAAACAATGTAAGCTGGTGACCCCCAGGGGGAGAGCCTTCTCTGTGAGGGCACCTATCCTCTGGAATCAATTGCCCCCAGAGATAAGCAGAATCCAAGACCTCAGTGCCTTCCGCTGTGCCCTTAAAACCCACTTTTTCCAGCAAGCCGGGCTGGTTTAGGAAGAAATTTTTTAAATTTTTAAATTTTTTTAAATGTTTAATTGGTTTGTGGTTTTTTAAATTTTTGGGCCAAATTTATATAGATTGTAATTGTTTTTAATATTTGTATTTCATGTTTTTAATTCTGGCTGTGCACTGCCCTGAGTCCTCAGGGAGAAGGGCGATATATAAATTGAAAATAATAATAATAATAAAAAATAAACGGCTGAGGGCATCAGCGTGTCCGATGGCATTTCAGGCTTATATTGTAATTGATACGAATAGGCCACCAAGAACTCCGCCCAACAAGACATGCATAGTGATAGTATCTGAGGAGTTTGTTGGTCCCCTGCCAACAGCCCTAACAATAGCTTGTGGTCGGTAATGACATAAAAATACCGACCATAGATGTAGTCATGGAATCATTTGATTCCTGCCACGGCCGCTAATGCCTCCCTATCGATCTGACTGTAATTCATCTCCGCCGCAGACAAGGTCCGGGAATAGTACACGATAGGTGCCTCTGTGCCATTGGGCAGGAGATGGCTCAGGTCAGCCCCCACCCCATAGGGGGAGGCATCACATGTCAAAGAGAGTGGCAAGCTGTCCTCGTACTGTACGAGGACAGCATCGGAGGTGAGGACATCGTAACTGCCTGGAAGGAGGCGGTCGCCTTGTGGTCCCAACGCCACGGTGTTCTTACGTCCAGAAGCCTATGGAGAGGCTCCGCTAGCGAAGCCTTATGGGCAAAATCACAGCATAGAAATTGAGGACACTGAGAAAAGCCTGTAGTTCGTCCCTATTGGTGGGAATGGGGGCATTTTTAATCGCCTTGGCTGGAGCAGGGCGGATGCCACAAGAATCGATTAAGAATCCTAAGAACTCGACTCGGGGCACCCCTATTCAGCACTTTTCCTTTCCTTCAGTCCTGTCTGCCTAAAACGGGTGAGGACAGTCCTATGTTTAGTGACGAGTTCAGCCTGATCTGCAGGCACTATCAGGACATCGTCGAAATAGGGCACCAACCCCTGAAGCCCATGCAGCAGCCGCTCCATGAGGCTATGAAAAATCCCAGGGGCGATGTTAACCCCCAACTGGAGGCAGGTACACTTGAATGCCCCCTGGTGAGTAACAATTGTCTGGCCAGGGGGGTGGCTTTATCCACCAGAAGCTGTTGATAAGCCTGCACTAGGTCCAGCTTCGCAAAGACTTTCCCCTGACCCAGAGAGTGTAGCAAGTGCTGTATCACGGGTATGGGATAGTGGTTTGCCTGGAGTGCCCTATTTAGGGTGCCCTTATAGTCTGTGCAGATTCTAATCGAGCCATCCTGCTTGAGGGGAATTATTATAGAGGTCTCCCACTTGGAGTGGTCAACCGGCTGGAGGACTCCTTGGGCTATCAGTTTGTCTAATTCCTGGTCTGGAGAGCAAGTGGCACCCTTCAAGGTTTCAGGCGTATAGGCGCCACTTGGGAGTCCAAATTAAAGGAAATGGGAAGCCCCGTATATTTACCAAGTTGGCCATCAAACATGTCTCCGAATTCGCGGGTCAGCTCAGAGAGACGTCAGGACTTTGTGCGTGAATCCCAGAAATGGCCAGATGCAGGGCAACAAACCAGTCCAACCCAAGCAAACAGGGAAGGCTGTCCCTCATGACAATCAGTGGCAGGCGACCTGCAAAGGTATCATAGGTGACGTGGAATGTGCCACAGCCCAGGGTGGGAATTGGCTTCCCCTGGTAGTCCTTCAGCTTGATGTGGCAAGGTTGCAAGCGCTGCTGGGAGATAGTTGGTAGCAAGGCTTTGAGCGTGGACCATGCGATCAGGGACTTGGAGGAGCCTGTATCGACCTCCATCTTACAAGGTGCGCCCTCCAATTGTACCGTGATATAAATTTTGCTATTGGAGAAGGGCATGGAGACATGGCTGATGGCCACTGCAGCGACCTTGGCATCATGGGAAATCGGGAAACAGCGGCCGGGCCTTCTGTCGCTTGGGGGCAGGCTCCTCCGCATCATCTGGGGCCGGAAAGGTTGCTCGGCAGACCCTTGACAGGTGCCCTCGTTTCCCGCATCATCAGCAGACAGCAGATTTGAATCTACACTCAGCTCATTTATGCATTCCACTGCAGCCCAGGCAACTACCCTGGGAGGGTTTGACAGCAGTCGACCATTTCTTTTTCTGCGTTGTCTTGAGGCGGCTCACCTCTCTGTCCACATCGGAGGCGCCTTCTTGGTCCGATCCTTCATAGTGGACGGACTGAGAAGCATTAGTGGGAGGGGCCCCTCCTGACTGGAAATGTTGAATCTCCACCGAAGACTTGGCTGACATCTCAGAAGCCCTGGCCTCATCCATGGCTAGGGAGGGTCAGGTCAGAACGGGCCAACAGCCTCCGCTGAAGCTTCAGATTCCATATTCCGCAGACCAACTGGTCAAGGAGCATGTCGTCCAGCTCACAGAATTCGCAATGTAGCACAGCTGTTCACAGGGAGGTCATCTACTCGTTAATGGACTTCCCCCTCTTTCTGGGTCCTCTGGTGAAACGCATGATGCCTAGCAATTTTCAAGGGAGCGGGAGAGTAGTGGCATTTTAACTTGTCTAGCAATGTCTCCCAAGGCACTGTCAACACCGGTTGTGGGCCAGCCAGAGCACTTGCTGTTCCAAAAATCTTTCTTACTAAGGAAGTAACCCCTCTTCTTAGTGCTTGACAGATTAGTCAGGTCATTGGCTTGTAAGAAGCACTCGAACCCCTCGAGGTAATTGTCCCAGGTTTCAGAGGCTGGTTCGAAGGGCGTGAATGCCGGGAGGGCTGCTGCCATCATAACTAATGCCGGGAATTGCCTTAATGCGACGTCTCATTACCCGTGACTGACTGGCACCAATTGATTCAGGGCGCCTCAGCTTGGTCGGTGTTTCTGGCAGCCGTCACCTCAGAAACATCCTACCTTTGTTGCCAAGTGTTGTGACTAGTGGGCAGACAAAGACGGAGGCTTGGCTGCTGTGAACACCAACTTTATTGCTAACACATATTGCTAACAAGAACAAGGCAATTCCACATAGCGGCAACAAAGACAACTCTTGCCATCTGACAGCTGCTTAAATAGAGAGCTGTCAGACAGTGTGAACCAATACGCGAGCAAGGATTTCCCACTACTTTAGTTGCTTGTGACTTAACCAATCCGCGCTGGCTGGCAACAAGGCCAGCGTGAGTGGAGTCATAACTGTGAGGACTCAACACAAATAAATTGAAGAAAATAAATATTCAGTGAGAAAGAAGTGAGTCTAATGCATGTGTGTGTGCCGTGTTTCGGTAAGAAGTAAACAAAGCCGCTTGGACACAGCACACTTGCGCACAGCACACTCTCTCAAAACAATTCTCCTGTGCGGAGCATATGTGTCTCATAATCATGTCTCACTGCACTGTACTGAGCCTTGACAAATCATCATGTCAAATAGAAATACGTCACATCATACACAATGGATTGGATTGGCATCGATCCAATACAGAGATTTACAGATTAGTCTTCAAATATTGAAAAGGAGGACATGTAGGAGGACACTTTTTGAGAGAAGATAGAATTTACAAAAGAAGGACTGTCCTCCCTAAAGGAGGATGATTGGTCACCTTATTGTCATGTGATGTATAATGGCCTTCCCCGCCTTTGTTAAAATGGCCCATGGGCCACAAGTTTGATACCCCTGACTTATAGGAAAGTCTATCCAGGTAAAACAGAAGTTAATGCATAATCATACAGGTAAAGGAACTATGCTAATTAGGAAAAGAAAAAGAAAAAACACATGCACAGAGAAAATAGTAAGTGTGTATAGTAAAACTATAATATCATACAGTCATGGATGATATTCTTCAGTATTTAAAAGTAATAAAAGAAACATTTAATTAATCAAATTCGGTTCTTAATGAATTTTGTTGAACTAAGTCATGTCCAACATCGTGGACAACAGCATACCTGTTCTCCACTGTCTCCCTAAGTCTGCCCAAACTCATGTTCATTGTCTTGATGACACTATCTAACCATCTCATCCTCTGTGGTCCCCTTCTCCTGTTGCCTTCTATCTGTCTCAACATCAGGGTCTTTCCCAATAAGTCCTCTCTTCTCATTTGGTGGCTAAAGTATTGGAGATTCAACTTCAGTTAATGAAATACAACAAAATAAAGAATAAATAAAGAATGCTTTTTACAGATTTAAGGACCTAAGAAAATGCTAGAGACACAAATAGATATCCTGCAATGGGACACAATACGAAGTAGTTTCTTGGTGCGATAAGTACAACAAAAAGTAATGTGACAATACAGCAAGTCATATTTTACAGTGATGAAAATGAGATGCTGCATAATTTGGGCTTTGCTTATTTCCTTCCATTTCTTCTTCTGGCACAGCCATGTGGAAGGTTTTGAACATGCCTGCTTGGCTTCGGTCTGAACTTGAGATATGTTTGAATCTTTTGTTTTGTTTGAATCTGGCAGAAGATTCAGAAATGTTTCTGTTTTTGATTAATTTCTGCTTGCCAATTTATCTGAATTATTTATGGCATTTTTATGCTAATATCAACAGCAGAAATAGTATCTAAATCATTTTAAAAACAGTCACAACAAAGCTTACTGATGATTAGTCTCAACAAGGCCAGAATTGTAGGCATGCAACCCATATGTGTCTTCTCAAGTGGCAGGAAGTGATTATTAGCTATGAGTCCTTTCTGCATGTATTTGGAACAAAATAAACAGATGGGCCAGCTCTGGTATAGGAAGCTGGAGCTAATTCTGACTTCCCTACTGAAGTTAACAATCTGTGGCCTAAGATTGCCAGCAATCATTTGCTTACTTTAAATGTCCTTAGAACAGGCTGTTCCATTGCATAAAGTGCTATTACAAAAACAAGAGATAAATCACAAGTGCACATACTTCAATAGGTACCTGAATGTGCAAAAATCTAACTATGGAAACATAGATTCTTCAGTTAGTCACATACTGCTTATTCCTTCTGCTAAGCACAATGTATTTTTAATAGTATAGTTTACTGAACAAGCTACAGATAAAGAAATAAAAACATGATTTACAAGTCAATATGCCCATTCACACAATATTATAAACCAAAAGTCAACCAATCATGATTGGTTCTGTATTTAACACAATACAGAAACCTATCATTGGAAAAAATACAAATGTGGATTGCTCATCTAAGATCTTAGATTCAAGACATTATTAGCAATCCCTTGACAGAAAACTTTCACTCCTATTCTGTAACTGTGAAAATCCCATTTTCTTATGAACTTGATTAACTTTATTCCACATTCTAGGCATCTTTCAACTGGTATTTCAGATGATATCAGTGCAGATTTAAATATTTCCTATCTATACCCATATAACAGCATACAATTTTGCTGTAGTAGAAAGCAGCAGTCAACTAAACAAACTTATAGTTATTTGTACATAAGAACTACAGAATGGTAGATTATGCAAAAATGTCTCCCTTTGATAATTTATTTGAAGGTACAATTTATTAATATTTGGGGAAGATATAGACAGCAATATATCTATCTATCTATCTATCTATCTATCTATCTATCTATCTATCTATCTATCTATCTATCTTGCTGTCTATACCACATATTTCTATGAATATTTTAGGAAAAGTAATAATTATACACTTGGTGACTTCATAAAATGTCACGGGTGTTTTCAAGATATGATTTTGAAAAAGGTACAATGGTATACACAATGGTACAACTGAAGCTTGATAGTATGTATACAATAGGTAGAATTTCAATCATGCTATTGTGGCTTTGACAATATTGATGATATCCCTATTATGAGTTTGAGAATTATGTTGATACATTTTATACAGCAGTCTTTGATCATAAAATATTAAAAAACACTAGGAATGAGATTCATGCCACACAAATGAACCAGTTTTAGTAACTGCTATTTAATTCCCTACCAATAGAATTATGAAAAAAATGACTGACAGGAAAAATAAACTGCCATTTTCTGGCTTGTCAATAGTCAATATGGCAAACAGCAAGAGGATTTAAAGCAAAACATTCTGAACATTCCGTGCAGGTGTGAATAGAACTCAGTCATGCTATAAATAAAACCTATTTAACCTGTTCACTTTAATTTTAAACAGGAATGACTACTTGATTTTCCTACTGTAATATTTGCATTAAAAAAAACAGGTTATTTTTCTGTTTGCATATTGGATTACAATTTATCTATACACATTCTGTTCTGTACATTTTTGCCCCATATAGATTTGCAAGTAATTTTCTCACATGCTAATATATGTATTTTTTAAATAAGAGAATTTGCATCAAAAGCTTGGAGAAATCAGAAAAATTTGCAAAAATTAACTGTTCCAGAATATGTACAGTAACTAGTTCTGGACATGTAAATGCAAACCAACTGTACTTTTAATGTTGATAAAATTTATCCTTTCATTTCCATATTCTATCAATTGGCTGAAAGTAAGAAAGGTACTATACCAGTTGGATCAAAGTCTTGAAAATAATCGGGACAATTCTGGTCAGCATATTCTCCAGCTGGCGTATCATCCCAACACAGCCATCCATCCCAGGTCCGGTTACAGTATAATCCTAGAAATTTGAAAGAAATATAGCTTGATACTTTTGGGGAAAATACACTGGCGTTCTTTTCTAAGATCAGAGTAATGTCTACCATGTTCATGAAAACGCCTAGCATTTTTGTTGTTTTTGCGTTAAAAGGCAAAGACTCCTTTGAGTTGAACTTGACTCCTGATGACTATATCTGTAATTTTCTTGGCAATAATACAGAAGTGGTATGTCTTCTGACATTTTTTTTCAATTTTGCAGAATATCCTACCATCCCAGGATACTGCACTATCTCCCAATCCAATTTGTAATTTGGTTCAACTTGACTTAGTTTTTGAAAGCTGCCAAGTTCACTAGGTTATGTCACCTGCGCTGGATAACATTGTTATTATTAATTATTAGAGCTTACTTCACATTACATCCCATCAATCCAGGATAATAGAGTGAATTAAATAAGATCTATCAGAATTTAAGCCAGTATTGGTATGTTCCAGTATTGACATAGTTAAGTGGTCCCTTAAGTGCAGTGGTGGGATTCAGCCAGTTCGCACCACTTTGGGCGAACCAGTTGTCAACTTTCGGAGCACTTTGGTGAACTGGTTGTTGGAAGAAATCATTAGGGCAGAGAACCGGTTGTTAAATTATTTGAATCCCACCACTCCTTAAGTGTGTACTATAACAGGGATCACTGATAATAATTCCATGAGCTTGTTCCCCTGCATCATTGCAACTTGTTTATACAACAATTTCTTAGGCACCTAGATTCGCCTTTAGTAAGATGGATGGCATACAGGTTAGATGAATAAAAATAAATAAATTTCTTGTTATGCTGTAAGGTTCCTGGCAGCTGACTTAAATAAACATTCAATTTTAAAATTTTGTTTAACAGAATTTATTTAAAAGAAAGAGATAGAATTACAAAATTTTCAGCAACTGAATTACAGAATTACTTCAAAACATTATCAGCTATTTCCTAACAGACGTAATGCGAACTGGCGAACAGCTGGTTCTTTCCCCTTATTATGGAGAATTTGCAGGTGGCAGTTTATAATACTTCTGAATCTCTCTCTGTCTATGAGCATGTTGTTATTATCTGCTAACAACAGCAATAGTAGAAAGATTCAGAGCTGGTTGCTTGTAATATGGCAAAAAGTAAGATATTTGAGTAAATAGGGACACTGACAACAAGGGGACAAGATTACTTAGGCAGGATGGTATTCTTGAGTGTCAGGGCCATCAAAATCTGGATCTGACAGTATAATTATGTTACTTAAATCTGGCAATAAGTCAATGAAATGGGAAAGTCATCTTTGAAAGTTTTGTGGCTAAATGATATTAGAACCCAAAACACTAATGGGTGGTAAAAATTGTTAAATATATCTAAAGTGCTTGGCCACCCTTGGAGTTGCTATCTAAAAGAAAATACCACTGATTTGTTGGGCAGCTTGAAAGTAGCTCCCAGGTGCATTTTCCTCATGATGGGAGATCCAAGTGTTTCAGGTGTGGGTGGATGTTCTTTTCTTAGAAACACAAAAGTTAAAATGTTCAGTTTTTTGTCTGATAATTATTGACCTCAGCATTCCATCAGAACAATCCTATTTCTTTTTTAGATATAGCACATTTTCTTCCAGACTTTGTACGGGATAAAAGAACCCTATCATGGAATTAGTGGAAAAGATTAAGAAAACAACAAAAATGCAACCAAAATATATTTCTGAAAGACAGTGCAGTCAGTTATGTGGGAGGCTTAGTTTTTAATTTTGAAAAGATTTGTCATTCTATGATATGAAAAACATTTGTATTTGCTAATACAATACAGAAACTTTTTCACCTGGGGGTAATAAAACAGGTTCCTTCACCTACACATTCTTGTTATTTTTGAAAAAAAGAATAAAAACTAATTTTATTTCTGCACAATATGTACTTTCAATCTGCTTATTTGTTACACCCAATTATTTGTTGCCTCATTAAAACAATCTTTTTTCCTTTTTACCATATATACCATATTTTTTTCCAGTTCTGTATTATGCAACCTTACCAATGTTTCATTTAACAAAGATATTATTTATTCTGTTCCTTCTACTGAAGAACATAGCATTTTTTGAAAGCTAAAAAGACCCCTACTCTGTGTGCCATGATTTTTTTGAATGGCATGCAATCAGGTTAAATGGTAGAAGGATTAAAACAAAAAATGTATCACAATGCAGCAGATATCTCTTGAATATGTTCTATCTAAGGAAAAAAACGGCAAACTCTTTTATACATATTTGTTAGAGTACCTTGCTTAAAACATTATATCAAGAACAACTCTCTAATATCTATTATTAGATATCTAATACTTCTGCTTTAGGAGAATGAAATGAAATTCCAAAGCATTTAAAAATATTATATAAAAGTAAGCTCTATGTTATGAGGACTTTGGTGGCAATAGCAGCAGTATGCATTTTAGATCTGCTCAACATTAAAGGTGATATTGAAATTAATATCTCAAACCCAAGTTTCCTAGTCTGCTTTCCTCTAGATATTTCATACAATATGCACTAATTATATAAAAATGGTAAAAATAAATGTGCATTTCTTGGTACTATGCTTACCAAAGATGAGAAAAAAGAACATTTAAGACATTCAAATGTTGACAGATTGATGTGAACTTTATGTAGTTCACTGTGAAAAATTAATGTTTGTCAAAAGAAAAAAAGTGACTGTGCATTGCAACATAATTCTACAAACTTTGCTAAATGGAAGTCAAATTTAGTCTTTCAGAAGAAATGTAAAATCTAAATGCTATGAAATTAAGCTATGTAATAAAATGATGATGCAAACAAGAAGAATAGGTTTAAGAATTAATAAGGAATGATTATTGATTGAATACAAAAGTAAATGAAAAACATAGGAAGCAAGTATATAGAAGTTATTTGGTCATATACAAAGGACATAAATGAGGACTGAATCACAAAACACATAGTTAGCGGTTAATATATTTAAACAAACCATCAGTCCTGGATGTGATTGATAATATCAAGGGAAAAACTTATATATATATATAAATTTATGTACAGACTTGGTAGAAGCAAAAATTTTTTAGGATATAACAATATAGAGAGGTTGGTGAATTAAATTAATCAATGGTATATTTAGCTATTTTCATTAATTATCTTTTTCTTGTTGCAATTTGTTTGGCTTAGTATTTCTTATTCCTTGTTTGCCCTTGTATTATATCTTTATCCCAGGAAGAAAATGGTTATGTACAGAGGTGAGTTTTAGCAGGTTCTGACCAGTTCTGGATAACAGTAGCGGAAATTTTGAGTAGTTCGCAGAACCAGTAGTAAAAATTCTAACTGGCCCCGGGCCCATCTATTCTCTGCCTCCCAAGTCCCAGTTGATCAAGAGGAAATGGGGATTTTGTAGTATCCTTCCACTAGATTTGGGAGGAAATGGGGATTTTACAGTATCATTCTCCTGGAGTGGGGAAGGAATGGAGATTTTACAGTATCCTTCCCCTGCCACACCCACCAAGCCATGCCATGCCCACCAAGCCACATCCACAGAACCGGTAGTAAAAAATTTTGAAACCCACCACTGGTTATGTATATATAAGTATGTCAGTAAATAATTTGAAATACAGATAGTCTTTGACTTACAAAAGTTCATTTAGTCATTGTTTGAAGTTATAACGCCACCAAAAAAAGTGACTTATGACCGCTTTTCACACTTATAACCATTGCAGCATCCCCTTGGTCATGTGATTTACATTCAGATGCTTAACAATTATGATAGTTCATATTTATGATGATTGCAGTGTCCCAGGTTCATGTAATCATCTTTTGTGACCTTCTGGCCAGCAAAGTCAATGAGAAAGCCAGATTCACTTAACAACCGTGTTACTAATTTAACAACCCCCTCATTTGTGACCTTATTCAGGAGGGGTGTGTGGACCTGGCGGGTATTACGGAGACCTGGTTGGGCCAGGAGGGGGGAGCCCCTCTTGTTGATATGTGCCCACTCGGTTTCCGTGCATTCCATCAGCCAAGGTCACAGGGGAGGGGCGGAGGGGTGGCGGTTGTCATTAACGAGGGTCTTGGACCGAGGGAGGCCACTGTTCCTCAGACGGCTGGATGTGAGTCCCTCCTTGCGAAGTGGGGTCATAGGGTGCAGTTGGGCTTGCTAGTCACGTACCTGGCTCCCTGCCACGTGGCAACAGCCCTGCCCGAGCTGTTCGACGTTATAGTCGCAGTGGCGGTTGACACCCCCAGGCTTATGGTCATGGGGAATTTTAACCTGCCATCAGTCGGCGAAACGTCTGAGATGGCTCGGGAGTTCATGGCTTCCATGACAGCTATGGACCTGACCCAGTTAATTTATGGCCCTACTCACAGGGGGGGGGGGGGACACACACTGGACCTGGTTTTTGTCTCTGGACAGTGGTTGAGTGATCTCGACATAGGGGATACAGCGATTGAACCCTTGTCATGGTCAGATCACTCCCTCCTTTGCCTGGACCTTCAAACCACCACACCCCGCCGCAGGGAGGCGGAACCGACCAGGTGGTTCCGCCCCAGGTGCCTGATGGATCCTGATAGGTTCCAGATGGAGCTTGGGCCATTTCCTGAGTTTCTGGCACACGACTCGGCTGAGGACTTAGTAGCCGCCTGGGATAGGGCGGCTGCTGGGGCTTTGGACCGAGTCGTGCCTTTGCGACCTCTGACCCGGCGCCGGTCTCACTTGGCTCTTTGGTATACTGAGGAGCTGAGGGAGATGAAGCGCTGGAAAAGACGCCTAGAGAGCAGTTGGAGGGCTAGTCGTTCTGAATCCGACCGGACACTGGTGAGATCTCATATTAAGAATTACCTAGTGGCGATAAAAGTAGAGAAGAGTAACTACTTTTCTGCTCTTATTGCATCATCAGATAATTGCCCAGTCACCCTGTTTAGGGTGATCCACTCCCTGCTCCACCAGGGGGTGTGGGAGGACCCCTTGGAGGGTAGAGCTGAGGATTTTGTACAATATCTGTATGACAAAATCGCTCAGATTCGGGAACAGCTGGACTCTGACTGGGTAGATCCAGGGGAGATGACAGGGGCAAGTCCTGAGAATATTATATGGGAAGAGTTTGATCCTGTGACTCCCGAAAGCGTGGACAGGATACTGAGCAGACTGAGTGCAGCCACATGTTTATTGGACCTGTGTCCCTCCTGGTTGGTACTGGCCTCCCAGGAGGTGACGCGAGGCTGGCTCCTGGGGATTATAAATGCTTCTTTGAGTGAGGGTGTCTTTCCCGCCACCTTGAAAGAGGCGGTGGTGAGGTCCCTCCTCAAGAAGCCCTCCCTGTACCCGGCTGTGTTAGCAAATTATCGTTCTGTCTCCAACCTTCGCTTTGTTGTGAAGGTTGTTGAGAGTGTGGTTGCATGACAGCTGCCTCAGTACCTGGATGAATCGACTTATCTAGATCCGTTCCAGTCGGGCTTCAGGCCCAGGTACAGCACAGAGACGGCATTGGTCGCATTGGTTGATGATCTCGGAGGGCTCGGGACAGGGGTTGCTCCTCTGTCCTGGTCCTATTAGACCTCTCAGCGGCTTTTGATACCATCGACCATGGTATCATGCTGCACCGGTTGGAAGGGTTGGGGTGGGGGGCACTGTTTTACAGTGGTTCTCCTCCTTTCTCTCCGACCGGTCGCAGTCTGTGTTGACAGGGGGGCAGAGGTCGACCCCGAGGCCCCTTGTATGTGGGGTGCTGCAAGGATCGGTCCTCTCGCCCCTTCTGTTCAACATTTATGTGAAGCCGCTGGGTGAGATCATCCGTGATTTTGGGGTGAAGTACCGTCAGTACGCTGATGACACCCAGCTGTACATCTCCACCCCAGACCACCCCAATGATGCCCTCGAAGTGATGTCCCGGTGCCTGGAGGCCGTACGGATCTGGATGGGGAGGAACAGATTCAGGCTCAACCCATCCAAGACTGAGTGGCTGTGGTTTCCGACGTCCCGATATAGTCAGTTGGCGCCATCTCTGACTATTGGGGGCGAGTCGTTGGCGCCCACAGATGGGATTCGCAACTTGGGCATCCTCCTGGACTCGCAGCTGTCTTTAGAAGAGCATATGGTGGCCGTGGCCAGGAGGACTTTTTATCAGGTTCGCCTGATTCGCCAGTTGCGTCCCTTTCTGGATCGGGACTCGTTACGCACGGTCACTCACGCCCTTGTCACCTCACGCCTGGATTATTGTAATGCTCTCTACATGGGGCTCCCCTTGAGGAGCACCCGGAGGCTCCAATTGGTCCAGAATGCGGCCGCGCGGGTGGTGACGGGAGCAATGTGACGCTCCCATGTGACCCCCCTCCTGCGCGAGCTGCACTGGCTCCCAGTGGACTTCCGGGTGCGCTTCAAGGTTTTGGTTACCACCTTTAGAGCGCTCCATGGCTCAGGACCAGGGTACTTACGAGACCGCCTTCTGCCACCAGTAGCCTCTCACCGACCAGTTCGCTCCCATAGAGAGGGGCTCCTCAGGGTGCCGTCGGCCAAACAATGTCGACTGGCGGCCCCCAGGGGGAGAGCCTTCTCTGTGGGGGCACCTGCCATCTGGAACGAGCTCCCCCTGGAGATACGGAGGATCCAAGACTTACGCATCTTCCGCCGTGCCCTAAAACCGTTTTTATTCCAACAGGCTGGTCTGGCCTAACTCTCCCTTTTAAATTGGGTTTTAAATTGGGTTTTAAATGTTTTTTAGATAAATTGGATGTTTTTAATTTGTTTTTTGAGCCTAAATTATTTAATCTGTTTTTAATAGTTTTTTAACTTTTGTATGTCTCTGTATTTTATTTTGGCTGTTCACTGCCCTGAGTCCTTCGGGAGTAGGGCGGTATACAAATATGATAAATAAATAAATAAATAAATAAATAAATAAATAAATAAATAAATAAATAAACTGCTGTGATTCACAACAAATGTGGAAGAAAAGTTGTAAAATGGGGCAAAACCCACTAAAACAAATTTCTCACTCAGCAACATAAATGTCAGGCTCAATTGTGATCGTAAATCGAGGACTACCTGTTAAGCTCAATTGTAGTCGTAAATTGAGGACTATCTATTGAAGATATAGATTCTTTTTAAAAGTGCTTCTTCCTGTATTGCTTTTGTCTATATCAAAGCAAGCAAATTAGATTTATGGTTTATCATGCTAAGTTTCTCCTCACCAGAAGTATGACAGTACTTTATGAGGAGAATGTTTTGCTCAGGAAGTGAAAACTGTATACAAGCTGTATGTTGGATGATCTCTCTGTTCTCCTTACCCTGTTTAGTGTTTACTGATTTTCAGGAATCAATGAATAATCAGGACAAGCATTAGAATCTTTCAGCAAAGCTCAAGAATGGCTTTTTTGAAAAGTGAAAACCAAAACAAAGAATAGCTCCACATAGCTCTTGATTAAAGTAATATATATTCAACCAATGACTTTCCTTGGAGTCAAATATTTTCTTACAGTTATTAATCTCTTTGATGGTTCTGCCTCTTTTATTCAGCATGATGTGGCATCAAGTGGTATCTCTCTTTTTAAAAGCTAGCACTTTAAAACCACTTAGCCACTTAAATATTCAGCCAGATGAGCTGCTTCATTCTGCTCCAGAGATAAGGGTACAAAGGATCTCCCTGGATTCAGCACAAATGTAGTATTTTTTTCCTAATTGGTCTTGATTCCTTACTGAGGGCAGGAATCTTAATTACCAAAATCTATTCTTTAATTTATTTTTTTCTTTGATGGAGCAAAGCAAAAATATATTTATGTGTAAATAATGAAATGAAGACATCAATTAAATAAAACAGGTTTTATTCATATGATATATTCATCTGTAGTGAAGTATAGTATTTCAGTAGAGATCATTTTCTGCATTCATTAAAATGATAGAGTTGGGTCTGTACATGCTAGACTAAACTGTAGTTAGGTATTTGTATGCTTGGTATGTCATAGCCAGAGAGATAATTAAAGGATGATTAGAGAAGCAATAATAGGACAAAAATTACCAGGAAGAAGCTTTCAGTTAAAGACTTAATACTCTTTTATCCACATTCAAATGATGGGTATAAAAATAGTACAGGTAGTCCTTGATTTACAATCACAATTGAGCTCAAAAATCTGTTACTAAGCAAGATAGTTGTTCAGTGAGTTTTATCCCATTTTACGACCTTTCTTGCTACAGTTAAGTGAATCACTGTCGTTGTTAAATTAGTAACATGATTGTCAAGTGACTCTGGCTTCCCCATTGACTCTGCCTGTTAGAAGATCACAAAAAGTGATCACATGACCCTGGGACACTGCAATCGTCATACATGCGAGGCAGTTGTCAAGCAGCTGAATTTTGATCATGTGACCATGGAGACGCTGCAATAGTCATAAGTGTGAAAAATGGTAAGTCACTTTTTTCCAGTGCCACTGTAACTTTGAACAGTCACTAAACAAACTGTTGTAAGTTGAGGACTACCTGTATTTGTTTTGCCTATGAAATTTTGTGATAATTCAAATATAAATATAGGACAATACAAAAAAATACTTTCAACATGGGGGAAAAAGGACCACCACATTTTCCAGACTTACAAAGAGAGTATGGCTTAATAAGAAGCTGACAGATCATACAAAGAACCAGGTCTATTGAGCCTGCGTCCTGAGCGCACTCTTGTACTACAGTGAGTCTTGGACCCTTTACTCACTGCAGGAAAGAAAGTTGAACACCTTTCATATGCGCTGTCTCTGACGTATTCTTGGCATCACCTAGCAGAACAAAGTTCCAAATAGCGCAGTCTTGGAATGTGCTGGAATTTCTAGCATGTATACACTATTGAAACAGCAACATCTATGCTGGCTTGAGCATGTCGTGAGAATGGCTGATGGTCGGATTCCGAAAGATCTCCTGTATGAAGAATTAGTGCAGGGAAAGCGCCTCAGAGGGAGACCACAGCTGCGATATAAGGATATCTGCAAGAGGGACCTAAAGGCCCTGGGAATGGACATTAACAACTGGGAAACTTTGACTTCCGATCATTCAGCTTGGAGGCTAAAAACACAGAGAGAGACACTTGTTTGGCAGGCTGAGGCAAAGAGGCAGTCCCGGAACCAGTGAAATCTGGGGCTGGGCAGGGGACAGAACGTATCTGTCCTCAGTGTGGAAGGGATTGCCACTCTCGAATTGGCCTTTTTAGTCACATTAGATGCTGTTTTAGGACCTCTTTCCAGAACACAATACCAGAGTCTCTTGAGACTGAAGGATGCCAATGCAAATGTAACTTTGAACAGTCACTAAACAAACTGTTGTAAGTTGAGGACTACCTGTATTTGTTTTGTCTATGAAATCTTGTGCTAATTCAAATCTAAATATAGGACAATACAAAAAAATACTTTCAACATGGGGGGTGGGAAGGCCAGTATGGGGTCAAGGTTTAGAAATATGAACACCAAATCAGTTGTAAAAAAATGTTGCCCTGCATAACATATTCAATACACCTTCAAAATGAATAAGCTTTCTGCTTAAATGAAGAACCTTTCTGCTTAAATAAATGTAATTCATAATCAAATGTTGCCCTTGACACTTACACTATTTATAAAATTTTGTGAGATTTTTGTTCTAATAGTTATTACTATTAGAACAAATTACTATGTTTTCTTATAATTGTGTTCATGTTGATTTCTCCTTACTCCCTTTTTCTTTTCAGCAATCTAAAAATCTAAGCACTGCTTTAAATAATAATTTCAAATAATTTTTTTCTTTCTCTTGTTTGTTTCTTTACCTTTTTTCTTGTAAGGGGGTGCTCTGTTCATCCTTTCATAGCACTTGAACTGTGAATCTACTATTTTCCGGCGTATCACTGAATATTCCATAGACTCTAAAGTAGGATTGACATAATTTACAGTAGTGGGGAAACTTGGAGCCATTCTCTGTGTATAAAAAAAAATACGTTAATATTTGTAAGTTATATCAGGACAATTCAATAAAAAAAATTTCTATTGTTTGCTTGATCAAGGAGTTTGGAGTTGCAAGGTAAATGTACAATGCTCTTAATCTCAAGGACATGTATCTATAGAGTTGCCAACAGGCAGGACTGAATGCGACTTTGAATGATTGTGTGCCTTGATTCCCTGAGAGATCTTTTACCGTATTATAAAAACATGCATAGAAAAACTGTGTGGAAAACTTCATTCACTGTAGTGATCTAGCGTAAGAGCTCTCTATAATTTCTTATCTCTTCTTTTAATGACAGTAGCAAGATACAGTCATTAAAAGGTGGTTATGAGTATATCCTTATTAGTAGATATGTTATTGTTACTGTATTCTTTGATTATGTTGTTAATGTTGGAAATAAAAAAAGAGGACAAACGCTCCATTCCCATTATTTCAATAGTACAACTATATTTTTTGTAGCAATATTCCATCTATTTTATTATTAATTTCCAGTGTTATCAAGACCAAGAAATACTTATTTAACTTTTTCACATTCCTACAATACATGCAGTCTCAGGACAATGTTTCACATATTGGTACAAAGAAGTGTAATACACACAGGTCAGCTAATTGTGAGTAAGCATATTTTATCTTTGTTCATATAATATAGTGGAACAGTGTATATTCCCATAAATTAAAATAAAATTATTTAAAGCATGAGTGGGCAGAAGAGGGATTTAGAAGTACTCCCGGAAATCCAGATAACTTGCCTGATTTCTAACAAGGACAGATAATCAAAGAGAATATGGGCAATGCTGTTAGCTATGATTCAGAGGTGTATATATAGTTTTTTTTATATATATATAAAAACAGAAAGAACACTGGAGATGTTTTTATGTTAAGACTGAAAAAATGAAATAGGCTGTTTTGACATATCAAACCAAAATAATCTATGTCAGTCTCAACTTTTGGTGACTCAATTTTCTTGGCAACAGTACATTGCCTTCTGGGATACTTTTTAAATTTTCCAATCTTATTTATAGGACAGCTACCAATTGATTTTTGCAGCTCTGATCAGGTTGCCCTTGTCTATACACCTGGAACTTCCTGCTAATCTCTCTTTAACTTTCAACTCCACACAAAGTCAGTCAAGTGCTGCTAAATACTGAGATTCCAATAGCAAAGAATAGATTTTTGTTGTTTTTTTATATGCTTCCAACAATAAGGGGTGGATTCACTCATCATGCAAGACTAATCCGCAATCAAATCACATTATGATTTTATATTGAGCATGAACCATGCAAATCAGTGATGGCTTATGCATCAGGAATTGCGAATAATTTATTTTCATTCTACTTCAATCTGCAGAATCTATTCAATTAAAAGATATAAATAGTAGGACTGTGCCTAGCATGTAAAACATATATGGAGGTACAAATGAAGCTTCTCTCTTTGAATTGTTATAGCATTTGTGCCTTTTGCAACACTGTGCTTCGCTGGCTAGGTTTATTTTCCCAATTGCCTCTTTCAAATATTATGCACAGCTTTAATATGAAGATTAATATGTTAATGTTGTAACTGACCAATATTCTTCTCCATTGAAATAGAAAGGACTTTTAAAAAAGGAAATGTATTTTGCTGAATACATCTAGCATTTGATATGATCAAATTCTTAGACACATATATTAAAAAGAGATCCCACTGAATTCAGTAAGGGTTACTTCCAAGTAAATATGCAAACAGCTGTCCTATTAAAATACAACATACTTTTTGCCTTTTCTCCCTATCAACATAAATTTCTATATACATCTTTATACTTCTAAGTACAATTTATGCAGTAGGTACATTTTTGTACCAGGTTATTTCTTCTTTTTTGGATTTAGTATATTTTAGTTAAAATCTCTGGTTTAGATTGAACATGTTTCTACACTGATCAAGACTAAAATGACAAAGGTGTATAGCTTTGGAAAGATTAGGTGATTTTGCATTTATTCTTATATTTCCATCATCCATTTTTATTGGTCCAATTTACCGTGGAAATGTAAATAAGGAAGTCTACTGATGGCATGAAATCTTTCTTTTTCTCTGGGCTACTGTATGAGGCATTTGGAAATATATTAATCTGTTCCTTTCGTAAAGTATTCTGCTCATCTGTAAGACACTTAATGACCTAGTAAGAAATGCCATTGTACATCTAAGGGAACATATGAAGACTTTTACAGTTTAATATCAGTTTCCTTTTCAAAGGCAGCAGCAGGAACCTCTTTGTCATCATTGCACTATTTAACTTGACTTACTACTATCACATCAACAGAACAATTTTCTTGGTGTTGAAAAAATAAATTGGAACCATGTTAACTGTCATGTTCTCACTTTTAGATCTACTCCATCCAACATTTATAATCTTTATACCAAATTTAACAAAAGCTATATGCGAGCTATGTGTTTCAGCTTCTATCAGTCAAGTATCTAGAACAGATATTTTTAACCCAACCATATGTTCGTTTAGAAAGTTTATTACAGTCTGTCAGATAATAGTCTCCTAGAGCAACTAACAGAGATTGAACAAGATAGAAATTACTTTAAAATGCTAAAGTTGACAAAATAGCATGCTGCATAATATAGATCACATTAAAAGATAATTGAAGAATCAAAATTGAAGTGTCTCCTCCCATTGATTCCCCTCTACCTCTTACTGAATGTTGGGAGACCAAAAGAAAGCCCTCTAAAATGGGATGACATTAGGCATTACCAGTACAATTTTAGGAATACAGCATCCAAGCTCTTCCACAAAGACTGCTTCTGATGAAATTCATTTGTTCATTTATTTATCTGGCTGCCCATCTCAAGTTCATGATAGTGGACAGGTAACAATAGTGGACATTTATGTAGAAACAAGCAAAAAAACCCTCATATTAAAACCTTATAAAGACAATTAGCAGCCAAGGTACAAGAAATTAATATAAGCATGGACTTTGTAAATTATTAGGCCTTATAAAAAGACACAAAGGCCAATCTAATCTTCAGGGAATGCTGTTCCAAAGGGCAGGTGCATGGCAGAAATGAGTGTCTTCTGGGCCCTGCCAGGTGACATGATCTAAGTCTAAGCGATGGTATGCAGAACATGTGTCTTCTGCTGAATGGGAAATTAGGGTATAATCCAGGGGTGGGTTCTAAAATTTTTTACTACTGGTTCTGTGGGTGTGGCTTATTTTGTGGGCATGGCTTTGCGGGGGGGGAGTGTAATGTCACTGGATGGACGTGGCCAACTTTTTTTTTTTTACTTTAATTTTAAAAGCATTTTTTCTACAACCTTAAGAGGTTGCAGAAAAAAATGCTTTTAAAAGTCTCTGACGATTGCAGCTGAGCCACACAATCATCAGAGGCTTTTTTTTTACTTTTAAAAGCATTTTTTTTGGCCAAAGAGGTTGTAGAAAAAATGCTTTTACAAGTAAAAAAAAAAGCCTCTGATGAGGTCGGCGGGGTAAGCGAGTGGGCTGGGGATCGGTTCGGGAGCGTGGCCGGCCAATGTTATTACCAGTTCTCTGAACTACTACAAATTTTTACTACTGGTTCTTGCGAATCGGTGTGAACTGGGAGCAACCCACCAGTGATATAATATGATGGGACAATTAGACAAAATCCAGGACAGGTAGACCCATTCCTTCCCAATGACATCTGGAATAAGCAGATGCTGTTTGATGCTGTTAAAGGTATCATTGCAGGATGTAAGCTGTTCCAAGTAAAGCTGCCTTTTGCAACTGATTGATGATTTTGCCAGTGCAAATGGTGTTCTAGTGGTGCTCCAGATGTTCTGAGCTTGCACCCAAGGTATTCTATTACTATTGGTATTACCTTTGTTTTATTTTGCCATAGTCATTCCACTTCTATTTACAGGTATTTTGTGATTTTCTCCATTTCTTTCTCTTCTCTTCTCCTTCTGCCTTATCCACTATCCACACTTTTTTTGTCTTTCCAATCAACAATTGTTACATCTAGGATATTATGTGAATACTAAAGTTCCATAGCTTCTTCATTATCTATTATTTTGTCTGTTTTGTGGTCCTACCAGCTTTTGCTTGCAAGCAAATGATATTTCTTTCAGATCTTCTAATGTACTATTGTTGCTAGTTTGTCATGCCATTGTTTGTAGTCAGTCTGTGAGATCTTGCAGCAGCTAACTAGGTGTCCACTGTTTTTTCAGCTTCTTTGAAGAAGTGGTAGCTGCTGCCTGTTGCTGTCTTTTCAATTCTGGCTTTGTATTCATTTGTTCTTAATGCTTGGTTTTATCCAATCAGAATTAGCCCCTCTGTCTCTTTCTTCAACTTTGCTGCTCTTAGCTCTTGCTGGGTCTTGTAGTTATGTGCATTTACTGGTACCTTGTGTGTATGTGCATGTGTGTACTAGCCATGTAATGCTTTCTCTTTCCATGTCTCTTTTCTGTTCCTCATTTTGTCTTTTTGTAGGCCAGTTCAGTCTCTCCAGAAGTCAGTAAGCCTTCCTGAAATATTAGCTTCCGTGAATATTCTTCACTTTCCTTCAGGTATTTTTCTAATGTCCTTTTGTCTTCTTTAACTATCTGGTGTACTTGCAACATTCCATGCCTACCTATGCTCCATGTTTAGGAGAGTGAACTGCTTGATTGATCACTCAGCTCCAATGGACTCTAGGAAGTGTACAAAACTATAAAATAACATTAAAACAGCTAGTTGCCTTATAGAATGAATAATCAGAAAAAGCAACCGAAAACGAAGACCTCCTCAATTAAGCTCATGCTCACTATAAACCCATTTACTCCTGGTCTTCATAAAAGCTAGTATTCCATGAGAGAAAGGACAGAAGTAGATAACAGGCTTATTGTAGCTGGATTCTATCTTCCTCTCCAATCAACTGCAAACTACCCTCTGGTAAGGACTGCACAATAATAGTTTTACTTTTATTTTGAAATATAGTTTTAATGCATCAATAAATATTTGTTTAACCTTATTTACCATGCAGACTTAGATGTTAGGATCCATAGAGTAATGATTCCCTGGAATTGCTTGGACTTCAGAATGAAATAACAAAACTTTCTCCAGTTTGGCGGAGGAGATAACATATATTTTCTGTAACCAGTGTTCCATTTCTCCAATCTTTGATAAAACATTGACAGGATCTTCGTAGCACATTACAGTACAACAGACGTGAATGGCATCTCCTGGCCAATGTTAAAGTGGGACTATATATACACACACAGACATCTAGGTTGGGCCTCCTTCTTATTCCAGTTATCACCTACTACTCATGTACCTGATGAAACAGAATTTAGACCAAAGCTGCATAAATTGTGGAGGGGAAAGAGGCACGCTAATACATTAAAAAATTTTCCAGGTCATGAAGAAAGTATCTGGCAAAGGTGGGGAAACTTGGAGATGCCCAGAAGTGATACCTGAATTGACTTTTTTAAAAAAATGCTGCAGGGTTTTATGTTGTTCTGGTGTGATCTAGATGATGAAATATAATAGTACAATAAATCTCATTTACATTCTACATGATCTGAGGATTAAGAAGCTGAGCTGATTATTTTTGGTTTCAGATCCAGAGAAAGTGGCACAAGAACAGTTTTGTTTCTTGTGCAATTACAGATGGTTTTTGAATTAGTGGGCCTAACTAGCTCTTCCAACTCTCCAGTTCTTGGGACTGTTTCCTCCCATACCTGAAATTAAGGAGCTATGATGCCTTGACTTAATCACTCATCTCCAGTGGTCAAGAAAGCTTGGAGAAGCAACTTTACTGCTGCCCCAGTCATCTTTTTCCCTATTTGCTGCAAAGAAAGAAAAGAAAGAAAGACAATGCCTGGACATTGACTGCAACACTAATCTTTCCACTGGCCAACAAGATGGTGTTTCTTTTCTCATCAACTTCAACAAGCAGCCATGAGGATATTCCATGTGGGTGGAAGTGTAGCAGAAGGTAAGAGCACGAAGGCAGTAGATGTTTGGACCTCTTTCTCTTTAAGGAGTTAACACACCTGTTGTTTTTGCAGCAACAAGCCAGTTTTTCACCATAAATATATTGTTTCTTAGATATGTCATCAAGATGCTGAATGCAAACTTAGTCTGGGACTTAAATATGACATTTTAGAAAGAGTAATTATATTATAGACAAGACATTTATGTACAAAAATGTCTAAATGCCACAGTATGGTATTAATTCAAATATTAAAATAGATTTTTAAAAATAAATGTTGACCTTTTCTATTACATATCTCATGCTGAGACATGTTATCCTGAGTTTATGTGTTGTCTGTTTGTCTATTAGCTCTAGCTGTCTATCTATATTTATCTGTCTGTCATGGCCCCATTGAAGTCCAGTTCGGAAGAAAAAGTATTGAAACTGGAACTGTCGGACAGGGATGGCACGTCTCCCTTGGAGAAGCCAAGGGATTGAGGATGATGCTGTCCTGGGCCCCTCAGGCATTGTGGGAGGTGGTTGATCAGACAGAACTACCTGCCTGCACAGACACAGGAGAGAATTAGCTGCTGATAGTAGTGCTGATAGATAGCAGATCCCCTCTAATGAGAAACAGCTGCTTCTACCATTAGATCCAAGGGCATGGACAACAGAGCATAGACAAGCTCAGAGAAGGGCTACAATGCTACTCAGGTGAAGGTTGCCCCACCCTTCCTCACAAGGAACACCTAGAATGGATTGACTTAAGGAGAAGCCATGTGGAGTTAGTCTTTGCCAGAAACAATTATTTGTTCTGGCTTACACTCCTCTGGCTTTGACTTGTCCTTTTGCCTTCTGCCTTGCCTTGCCTTGAGGACTGCCTTTTGTCTTGTGTCTTGCCTTTGCCTTGTGGACTACAGTTTGACTCATGGACTCACTTAGCTGGGTGGACTGGACTTGGAACCCTGACTTTGCAGAAAACCAGGATCACTCATAAGAACTCTTTATAAAGATTCCCCTTGAAGAGATTACAAGACAGAAATCTCTGGTGGCTTTTAGAGCTAGGGGAACCAAAGAAAAGTCATCTCATCTAAGCCATGATTCAGAGCCTTCAAATGAACATTGGATTCACATATTTTCTTCTTTAACTACCTTAGAAAATTTCTTATTAATTGCTTTTGGAATGT
Organism: Arizona elegans; assembly: GCA_022577455.1. NCBI lineage: Eukaryota > Metazoa > Chordata > Lepidosauria > Squamata > Colubridae > Arizona > Arizona elegans. Next base: position 27,057,378 of record JAKOOJ010000004.1, read on the forward strand.
TTAGAAGGGTAAATTTTTTCATATTGACTGAGTTTCCTTTTAGCCTTGATGAAAAAAGTTTGATGCAAGCTTATATATATGTGTACAGTTACTATCTCAGGTTTCTTCCCGTGTAATTGTAAACATATCCCTAAAAGGGTAGTAGCGACGTTTCGACGAAATTGCATTCGTCATCTTCTGGCTAAAGTTCTCGGTTTTTCTTATGTTTGCCCATAAGCACCAAACCGAGAACTTCAGCCAGAAGATGACGAATGCAATTTCGTCGAAACGTCGCTACTACCCTTTTAGGGATATGTTTACAATTACACGGGAAGAAATCCGAGATATTAACTGTACACACACACACACACACACACACACACACATTCTGAGGTTTTCGCGGGTGTTTGTATGTCGGTCTTTGATTATTCGGGTTTTCTCCCGCATAAAATTGGAAGTGTCTTGGTGATGTTTTGACGAAGTCTCATTCGTCATCTTCAGGCTGGTGTTTTCGGCTTTGTGCTTCTAGGAGCAATGTGTGATTGCAGCTATTTCTTCCTTTTAACTGCTAGTGGGGGTGTGAACTGATTGGGTGGGAGCTTGGCTGTGTTCTGATTGGGTGGAGGTATGTTCTGATTGGTTGGGGGCTTGGCTGTGCTCTGATTGGATGGGGGCTTGGCTTTGCTCTGTTTGGATGGGGGGGTGTTCTGTTTGGGTGGGGGTTTGGTTGTGCTCGGGTTAGTCTGAGTTGCAGGGGAATTGGAGGTGGTGAGCTGCATTGCTGTTGTTATATATATATATATATATATATATATATATATATATATATATATATATATAAAGGGAAATTGGAATGTTGATTTTGGAAAGTTTGGAAAGGGGAATTAATAAACTGGGCAAATTATTTTACATGTGATCAATTATAATTCATGGTACTAATTTAATTAGTATCAAATTATTGTGTCCTGTCTTGATAGATATAAACACATATAGAAGAATGCCATTTTAATACCATTAACTGGATGGAGTGAGAAGGAGTGTATCTCCAACTTCGTTTTAGCTGCAAGTTAGGTTGAAAGGATTGAATCAAATTATTTGATTTAATTTGATATGAGGGAAGTCACCCCTCCTAGAAGAATGAAATATTTTGAGAAATATTAAAAAGGCAGAATATTATATTTCCCCCAAAAGAAAAATAGAAATCTTAAGGTATATAGAAACTCAGCCCCAGCTCCCTGCCCCCAACAGATATTTGGTTCCCATTAAGAAAGACTTGGCCTATCCTATCTACAAAACAAAAGATGTTCAGCTCCAGGATGATGGGATTAAGACATGACCCTCCAGATAGGATTATCTAGCAGCAGAATTTACTGCATTGCAAAATCTCCTAAAGACATTGCATCAGCAAACTTCAACCAAACTTATCTCAGACCTGACCACACATGGCCCCATGGGAGTCTGACCACTGCCAATAAAATACATGTTCTTGCACAGGAAAAGGAAGCTCAAGTCCAAAGCCCAAGAGACGGTATAAATACCCCTCATTCTTAACTCCATGTGGTCAGCTGCACCAGAACCATGTGCTTGGTGGTTCTGTTCACCATTAAGCCCACTTTCCAATCAGTCTCCATGTTTCCAGTGTCTTTCTCCTGGCTTGGAACTGAATCAGATGGATATTTTTCACAACAGATGTAAATCAAATAACTAAACAAATTATGATATCTCATTAACTTGCACAATGCATTGAAGTACATTTAATTAGACCAAGTGTGGTTTGACCAAGACAGCAGTAGGAACAGTGGGCTTAAAGTTGTTTACCCTGCATAATATGGTTTTTGCACTTAAAAACATGCAAACTTTGGCTGAGTGGTTTTCAGATCAATGCTATTAGGCTTTTTTTTTACTTACAATTAGTAGAATGATCAATAAGAGATAACCACTGCTTTTTTTATTCATTGCAGGTCTTTTCTGGGGTAATATGTCTTTCCTGGCTCTGTGGGAAATTGAAAAAAAGCAGACTTTGTTAGATTTTATTTTATACATTGTCAGTTAAAACATTTCTGTCCTCTGGTATTACATTTTAAATAATTACACTAAACATTTATGGCGTATCAAGTTTTCCCATTAGTTCTTCTTTGGAAAATTAAATATGTCAATGAAGCACAGATTATAAATTTTAATTTAAGCTAGCGCTATGATGATTTACTGTGAAGCTCAGTGTTTCACATCATCGAAGTTTAATCAGATAGCTTCATTAATTCTTGTTTTGAGCTAAGATCACTATGTGAAATAGGGGCCCACATAAGTCCTTTAAATAAACAAACAAGCAAATACATAAATTCCCTTACTTTGCTGTTCCTAAAATGAAGACTTGCCCAGCATTACTCTCTATAAGGTAGGTTGTAAAATTAGTTTCTCCATGGGGTCAAGCTTGCATACTCTGCCAAATTATAATAATGCATGGAAATTCTTTCACTATAATTATAAAGTCAGAACTCAAGAACTAATTTTTTTATATGACCGCCTCAACAGTAAGATAGTTTCCTCTCTGTCCTTTATTCCCAAGTAATGTAAAAAATGGGCTGGAGCTTCTGAGATATTTCAATTATGATCACACTAAACCATTATATAGTTTGTTTAGTCTTGCTGTATTGCTTGGCCTTAGCATAGTGTATGAACATAGCCATTTCATTTATTGAATGAACAAGTAGTGGTTAATTCTGTAAATCATAATTAAATAAAATATGAACAATGTATGAATCTACTGTAGAACCAATATCCAGCTTTTAAAATGTGTAACAGAATGTGTGTATGACCTTGGGGGATGAAGGGAAGAGATCTGCCTAAGAAACAAGACATATGGAGACTCCTAGTGGTTTAATGGTCAAAGTATAAGTTTAGGAAGTAGCCACCCTAATTGATCCAGCAGTTAAAAGTGGAGGCGAGAAATTTATGTCTTCAGACATGCAAGTTTTAAACTTACAATAAAGTAAAATTAGGTCATCTAGTCGTGTTTCCTATTTGCTTTACCTGGGAGAACTGACAAAATATGAGCTTTAATTTTTGATTGGGAGATTAAGCTGAGTTGGAATCATAAAATATTTATTTGTTTATTTTATTTTATTTGTTTGTCAAACATGTACAAGATAACAAGTAAATACAGATAAATGGGGTCAGTAGGACAGGGATGGTAGGTTTAGGTTTAGTATGCCGTAGTTAGCAATACAATGTTATCGGAAAAGAAGCTTCGCATATATTTATATGATATGATCTCAGGAGTTGTTAGCTTTCTATGGTATATTTCTTGAAGAAATTCAAAGCAGTGTGCATGAAATCCCCTGTTCTAATTTTATCCCCATTACAAGCGAAGTATTGAGAAGGTTGAACTAAAAGACGAAGTATGGATCTCACTCATTCAGCTTCTCTATCTGAATGAGACAGTCCTAGTTCAATACTTAATCAGTACACCATTATGGGTTATTGGCATATGTTCCAAAATGATACATGTAGTTTTCAATTTACAACCATATATTTAGCAACTGTTCAAAGTTACAATGGTACTGAAAAAAAAAGATTTATGACTGATCCTCATATTTAGTGTCCTCATGATCACATGAGGTGCTTGGTAACTAGCATATATTTACAATGTTGTCCTGGGGTCATTTTTTAAAAAAAATTTGATTTATATGCTGCCCTTCTCCGGAGACTCAGGGCGGCGTACAGTTCGTTATGATTATTATTTGTGACCCTGCCAACTGGATTCTGAATTCGTGACAATTTGCTTACTTAGGTAGGACTGTTTTGTTTTAATTTTGCCTCAATATTTCTAGGATAGTGAATTTAAAAGCTGGATACTTTTGAGAAGGCTATAGTTTAATGGCTAAATCCTGGCAACTAGGTAAAGTTCTTATATTGAAAAAAATATACTTTGGAGCAGATATCAAATATTTGTTTTCCTATTATGTGAAAGAGAGGGCAAGAAAAAAGTCAGAGAAAAATGTTCTCATCCTGGGTAAGCACAACCTTCTGATTAGATTTTAAAAATGTATTAATTTAGAATATTATTTTATAATTTAGAGCAATTTAGCAGATGCACATATTTTTCTGCAATGTTTTGTACATATATGCTTAATAGAATAGTTTATTTTATTCTTTGAATACTATATATTTTCTTGCCTGCACAGTTCAAAATTTAATAGACTAGTCTTGTCAGAAGCAGTAAGAAATGCTTAATTGCATATTTAGTAAAGTGATGGTTTGAGCCTAATTGACAGGGATAATTGATGTCATTTTAGAACAAAAATGTAAGAAAAGCATATTTTAATTCCTAGAGGCTGAGAATAAAAAAGTTAGACCTCTGATACATTACTCCCAATGTATCAAATCCCAATGGATTTTCCCCTTCTATCTTAACTAAAAGATGGGAAAGAAGCCTGAGTAACGATTATCAAAATATTTCCTTTAGACAGTTTCTCACAGACTTAATTAATATTGATTGATTTATAATGTGCCTTCAAGTCAGTCCTGATTCTTAGGATCCACATATACAGTTGGCAAGATGCTGTGTCCTCAATATGTCCCTTCAGGTTTTCTTTTAATGGTACCCCTTTGTAATCAAGTTCATCCATTTTGCTGCTCATCAATGTCTTCTCTTTCTGTCCACCTCTCCCAACACAATAGCTTCTCAAAGGAGCTGGGGCTTCATAAAATGAATCCAAAATATAATAATTTTAACCTGGACATTAGTGACTCAAGTGAAAACAGGTCTGTTGTATGCTCCATTAGTTTGTTTCCATGGCTATCCATGACATTCTCAGAGGTTTTCTTTTAACACCAAAATTCAAAACCATCAACATTATTTTCATCCTGATTTTTTTCAAAGTCCAATAAGTAACATTATAGTTAAAGTTACAGAGGCCTGGATGTAGCACAAACAAGGGATAAATGAAGAAATACTGAATGGGGTATATGGTATATATTCAAGTTAATAGTGAGCAGTGTTTAGATGGAGCAGCATCTTTTGCAGCAGCTGGTGTGTGCACAGGTTGCAGCTGTCATCAGCACCTTAAGGAAGCTAGATTTTTTTGTGGTCTTGAAAGTAGCCATGTGGTTCCAAAAGTACACAGGTTGCTAGCTCTTTAACATCCGCTGAATTAAAATTCCTGGAGCACCAAATGAAGAAAAAAACATGGTTTCTTTAAAGTGCTGCTGATATATAAGGAGGTAAGCTTTACCTCCTGAATCAAAAATATCTTTTTAGTTTTGGATTGAATACCTGCATATCCCTATCCATACATAGGTACTCTTACATACAGTAAAAGATGCCCTGAGTCTGGCCAAATCTTGAATTAAATTTGTAATGATACTGTGTTTCTACAGTATAAGGTGTTGGGATCTGTCAAGAAACAGAAATGGATTCTGGAGAATTGCAGAAAGGCAGACAGTTTATAACTAATACTCCTTCCACCCACAGGTACATTTTTTTCTCTGTAAAATGACAAAGTAGTTAGCGGGGGAGTGATGACTGGATTTGACTGACAGATCTATCTCCTCAGCAAAAGGAAATAAATTATTAAGAGTTCCTTCCTGGCATTTACTTCAAAAATTCTTTCACTTATGAAAATGGCAGGTTTTAAACTATTTTGGTGGGAAGGTAACAGCATTCCATGTGCCTCAACATATAGTCATGCAGACCATAAAAATGTCTTCAGACCACACTGGTTCTCTAAAAAACAAAGATAAACAATGCCCCCTACAACTGGAAAGAGGAAACCTTTACTTTTACCTTTATTCCCTCAGAAACGTACAGAAAATCAGTACATTTATTTAATTCTATAAAAAGTAAAAGAAAAATATAGCTAACTGTGCACAATTGAATTTTGCAGAATTTTTTTTGAAATACCATGGAATTCAAAAACATAAGCAATCCAATACAAGCAATGGATTACTTATTTTGTTTGGCTATTATTTATTTTAATACTTTATGTTGAACCTAGCCAAAGAGTTAGTAAACCCAAAACTTTTGACATCCTGGGCAAATAAGTACTAGAAGAATAAAAGTCAAAAGAAGAATAGCTGGTAAAACATAGTTACCATAAACTCTTTCTGAACTTTAATCCAAAAACTCAATTAAAGGAGGGTGTTTTCCCCTCCTTAATAAATATTAATATTTAATGGTTTTCATTTATTTCTATTATATTTAAATTCATTACTTGTAGAAGAGACCATCATTTCATTGAGAGCAGACTCCTCCATAAGGTTGGAGGACCCATAGAGAAGGCTATGGTTTCCTATGTGGTTTAAGCTGAATCAAATGGAATTTGTTCAACAGAGTGTATCTTAACACATTGTGCGAATCTACCAAAACTGGAAATCTAAGCACTCTAGGTGAAGGAGGACAGAAAGGGCAATTCAAATGAGGAAAATCACTCACTAGTTCAATAATCCTTCTAGCCAGATCTAGTTGGATCCGAAATCTTGTTGCTTTTGTCTGGGCAGTCTGCTGCTGCGGAAATTTCTTAGGTTATTTTCGTTCTCTTACACAGTTTTTTTTAAAAAAATATTAAATTCTTTAAGAAAAATTAAAACTAAAGGAAACAAATACTTGCACAGAACAGAAAAAAATTAACATGCCAGAGTTTGCTGACAATATTTATAGATTATTTTTAAAATGTTATATAAGAGTTGAATGTAAATTTTATTTTTTTTATGTGCTGAAAAGAAATCAGAAGTCTTTTTTGTATTTCTGTTTATATATACTGTATGTATGTATGCATGTATATATGTGTGTGTGTGTGTGTGTGTGAGTGTGTATGTGTGTGTATATATATATGTATATGTGTATATATATATATATATATATATATATATATATATATATATATATACACATACAGTGTGTGTGTGTGTATACACACACACACACACACACACACATATATAATTTTGTTGCATCTCTTACATAGTTAATACCTGCTTTCTACCCGTTTTCTCACTTGCTTTCCACTTGTTTGATCTATTGCTCTTTTCCCTCCTAATTTTGATTCACTGCACTACAGAGAAAAAAGTTTCTCCTGCACACATTCCAAAGTTGTATATCATATAAGAATGAAAAGAAAAAATAAACTCTCAGTGCCCAATCTAGTATTTTGCCATCTTTTGTACATTTTGTAAAATGCATGGTGTTAGTCTCTGAGTCCATTAATCATGGAAGGTGCAGGAACAACAATGAATTATAGTTTACAAAAGATCTATATTTACTGCCAAGATAAATCAGACCAGTTATACACACAATAGCAGTTGAGAGAATGGGTTCAATATACAAGGCATGTCTGATCCAATCCCACAGATTTAGTTTATATATAGTAGTAGTTACAATGCATACTTTGTGTTGCTTCTCTTCTCTAAAATAGGATTCTCATAGCATTTCTTCGATATTCATAGCATTGCTTTGGCTATTTTTACTCAACTTTTAATAAACATGTCTTCATTGTCATTGCTCAAAACCAGATGAATGGTACAGTCCCTATCCCTGTGATGGTGAACCTATGGCACGAGTGCCAGAGGTGGCACACAGAGCCCTCTCTGCTGGCACATGCATTGTCGCCCAAGGTTAGATCTCCGTGGCGTTTTTTTTGTGAGCTTCAGTTTCTCCAGTGTGGTGATGATAGTCTCCAGGCGTGGGGGATGACTCTTGTCTCCTAGCTCTTTAGACTGAGTTTAAACTGAAGCAGCAGGACAGCCCTGAACTTCAGGTGGTGAAAACACGCAAGGCGCAGCCAGAGAAAAGGCAGGAGCAGTGAAAGTCATCCCAATTACTCACAAGAAGGTAGACTTGCTCTTCTTAATGAGCGGCCCCAGAAGCTGGCTATTTAGCACAACATACAGATGGAAGCGATGCTGGGAACAAGGTACTCATTTCCTTGCTGTGTGTTTCCTGGTTGTTGTGATTCCTGCCTTGCTTTGGATTGACCCAGTGCCTTAACTTGGATTGTGCCTTGTGAACTCTGGACCTTTCTTGTCTCGTGAACCCTCTTGTATTGGGGATTTCATTTTGCCTGATGGGTTTTTCTTGTTTGGGAAACTTTCAGGTGCCTTGTCGGCTCATTGGCCATTGCTCTGTGGACTAGCATTGGTCTGCTTTTGGCTGGACTTAATTTGGACAGTTCTGGACTTTTGGTGAAGGGAATTGCTGGTGAATATTAATAAATCCACTAAACCACTGTTATGTGAGTGAGTGGGACAGCACAGCATTTTTTTAAAATATTGTGACTAGAACTAGATGCAGTATTCTAACATGTGTGGTCTTACTAAGGCTTTGTAAAGTGATAGTAGAGCTTCACATGATCTTTATTCTATCTTTTTATTAATGCAGCCTAGGATTTCAGATAGGATCATGTAAACTATCAGATGTGAAATAACCAAATCTTATGTCATTTACAAATCTCTTGGATATCTCTTCCATAAACTCTTATGAGATTTTGGCCATTTTTAATTTGAATTTCAAGGTATCAAAAAGCATTGTGTGAGACTGCAGAATGATAATCAAAGTCAACCATTGCCCTGACAACAGAATTTATTGTCTCAGCAACTGTGGAAATTACATGTTTACCTTACATCTTGAGATTGCCTTACATTTTGTACTTCAACTAGTTTTATAGCCATTAATATCAATCAATCCAAGATCTTCAGTGTCCTCATGAAGCACACAAAAAAGTTATTTCTAAAAACGTCTCTGAACCTCAAACAGATTTCTTCCAATTTTTATAGATGTCAAAAACTCTATTCTCCTTTTACATTGTTTTTTTATTTATTTATTTATTTCGAAGCAGAGTTGAACTGAAGGACTCTTGAAAGACAGGACTACCTCCTGACACCTTTCAGACAAAGAAAATATCTGAAAGTTGGCATGTGGCCAGTCAAGAACACAGGAGAAGATCATTTTGTAACACAGATTTTGATTCAAAGGTTTTTTTTAAAAATAAGGATTAATTCATATTAGCTGATGCAACTTTTAAAAACATTTATTCTGCTATATAAGAGTATTTTGTAATGTGACTCTGGTGGTATATAATAAATAGAAAATAAAATAAAAGGTGTGACACTTTGGACAATTCATGTAATAATTTATTTCCATTTCTAAGTCTTTTGATATGAGAGTGTCTTCTAGTACAAGTTGCCATAGCTATCTGTTACAAGCAGCAGTAACATAAAAAATATGCATGGTGACAACACAGTGCAAATGACACAATTACATTTGTATTATAGGGACCACCATAGAACATCGCTCATTTGCATGAGACTTCTAAAATAGCAATAGCAATAGCACTTAGTCTTACAAGTATATGCTGCTTTACAGTGCTTTACAGCCCTCTCTAAGTGGTTTTACAGAGTCAGCATTTTGCCTCCAACAATTTGGATCCTCATTTTACCCACCTCGGAAGGATGGAAAGTTAAGTCAACCTTGAGCCAAGTGAGATTTGAACTGCCAAATTGCAGGGAGCCGGCAGTCAGCAGAAGTAGCCTGCAGTACTACACTCTAACCACTGTGCCATCATGATTCATGCATGTCCCATAACCCATTTGTGTATTGCTTAGATTTCTACATTGGCATATCCTAGTCAAATGTGTGATATATGTTCATGAGCAATTAGAACAAATAATAATCAGAAGTGCATTGTCAGGATTGACAGGATAATAAATTTTGATTGCACTCATTAGTTATTTGAAGGGGGATGGGAGATTGTGTTCCACTAAATTTGTTTCTAAAATCTGAAGCAACAGTGATTGATACTAACTTTGTGGTAAGAGCACCTGGTGTGCTTTTCATGTTGAGGTTATGTAAAATTTATTTCCAGAAGAGCAAGTCCAAATTAGTCTTGAATCCAGGAAATACCTGCAATAATTTATTATTAATGAATGTGGAGTTGAAATATGTATTGTAATTATTGTTATTATTTACCTTCCTTCTGAAAATACTTTCTTTAGCAAGATCCTGGGCATCTTTTTAATAATTTTTTTTAAAAAATACAGGCTAACAGAGAATTGTAGCTGGATGTGAGGAATCGTTTCAGATTTCAAGAATCAGGAGTAATTTGACAGCAAACTGACTTATGTGGTTACAACTGAGAAACACAAACATTGATGATTTTATACAGCTTTCTAAAGGTACACATTCAGTTAAAACAAATTACAGCTGTGAATGAAATTAGCTATACTTATGAAAGCCAGCATGGGGCACATTGGAAACGCCACAATGATTTAATGAGAATTTGCAATGTTGAATCAGAATGTAATTTGATTCACCCACTACAGCAGAATTCCTCTTCCATTTCTGTTCACAAAAGCAGATCTATGCATCAAAATTGCATAAATGAAAAAGATCAGCTTTCAGTATTATGCCTACATAATTTTAAAGAAGGAAAATTAATAAAAACTTATTTTTTCTGTCTATATTTGCAATTTTTAATGGGTTCAAATTATAGAAAGATACTCAAACTAGTTAGTCTCTCTTTTTAGATTTGTTCAATTGACTTAAACAATCAATTGAAATTGACAGAAACATCTTTCTAAGCAGTTACTAAAGTGTACATTCTCTTCATTTCTTATGTTATAGTTTCAATACAAGGAAGAAACAGAAACTTTAATTTTGAATTTGAAGTTCAAGCTATCCAGAAAATATGCACAGTCATTGAAAATGCCAAAAAAAAAAAAAAAAAAAAAGGAATCCTAACATTCATAAAAAAGAAATTGTTGAACTGAGCTTGATTATTTTGGGGCTTATCACTCATTATTTAGACCACAGACTAAATGGTCTACATTTATTAGACTACATTATTTAGTAACACTGATGATTTAACAGATGATGCACTGTTGGGGAGAGAAATTTTGAAGCAGAATTTATAGGCGAACTCATATACCAAATGCAAACTTTAACCCAGTCAGCATAGCCAATGGTGACAAGGAATAAAATTTCCCTATAAACTTCAGAATGCATTTCTCCTATTGGGAATATTTGAATAGAGTTGAACATTGTGATCCATAGGTGGGTGTGTATAAGACACTCTTTTTAAACCAGGTACACTCCAAAGAATTTGGGGTTGCATTTCCTATAATTCTCACTCATCTTGGTCAATGTGTGAAGGAATAATATATCCTAGAGACCCACAATACTCTTATCATTAATCTAGGGAACTGGAAATTCTGGGATTTGTATTTTGACGTAGCTGGAAGATGTCAGTTTGATGAGGAAAAATAAATATTTTGCCCATACAAGATATGGAGGAAAGGTGGACACAGCAGAAAATTAAGCCAAGTTTTAAGTTTGTCCTGAGTTTGTTCCTCTCCACAACAATATTGATGTAATGCTAGTCTTATTCATCCAAGAAACCGTATCATTACCTGCTTTACAACTAGGCCCAAACATGCTTAGAGGGCAGCAGAGAATGAAACATCCTGAAATAATTCTGACAGACTTTCTTATCACTATCTGGTGTGGACATCTAAATCCAAGAGATTATTATATAATAGCCAGAGGGTGTTAAATAAATATCTGCCTGGAGTAGACATCTGATAATTGTTATCATCCTAGATTTGGAAAATAATCATATTTTTACAAATGCTGGCATTATTGCTTTCTTGACCCTCCATTCCAGGTGTTACTCTCTCACATTCTCATCAGTGGCTGTTTTTGAGGATTCTATTTTTGTTAGATAGTTAGATAATTTTGTTTCTCAAAGAGTAAAAGGTAATGGCTTTATGAAGTACTGACGACAGTAAGGACGCTAATAACAGACAGGTATGATTCCTAACAACTAATTTTTACTCTTTTCTGAAAATTTAAATACCATTTGTTATGATTTCTGGAGTGGGAACAAGAACTCCAAGACCTTTCCACTATATTTATACATTTTACTTGAGAGAAAGTAGAAGATAACATACTTTCTTGTGGAATGTAATGACTTAAATTTATCTGAAATGCTCACATTTTTAAACTGATATTTTCAGATGAACTCAAAAGCTAGAGTGTCACAATTTGGTAATGGAAGATCCCTGATGTTTTAATCTGAATATAAGAATCCTAAGAAAGAATTATCTTGACAGATTATTATCTTGACAGTGAAAATAGGACTATTTCACCTTACTATCACCCAGCTATATTAATCATATTCAAAGGACACATTAGTTCCACAAGCTTCAGTGATTTGTATACTTTTTCTTTGGCAGAGCAATTGAAGTTTAAAGGCTTTTGATTCTGCTTTTAACACAATACCTGAATGGCCATTTTAAAAGTGAAGATATCCTCTGGCCATGATTTTTAAATTTATCAACTGGTTATAGTTAATGGCTAGACTCATACATTACAATATGGTTAGATTTGTTTTACTTTAGCATAACAAAGCATAACAATGACTCTAGCCATTGTGGTTTATCCAATTCACCATCTTTGAAACAAACAATGTCTTAGCATAAGGAATGACTACCATTAAGCATTTTTTAGATGTGGAGAATATTAAAAAACTATGAGGAACTAAAGTGGAAAAAAAAAACCAGCTACTAAATTGCACCCAAAAAACAGCTACTAAATTTTCCATGCAAGAGTGGCAAGGAAAAAAGAGTTAAGCATACGAATGTTTATAATGTCTACATATCACAATTTATTATTTATTAGTCATTTATTTATTAGTCATATTTCTATGCCGCCCACTATCCAAGGACTCTGGGCAGCTTATACCAAAGACAGTATACTAAATAGCATATTGCCCCCAACAATCTGGCTCCTCATTTTACTCATCTCGGAAGGATGGAAGGCTGAGTCAACCTTGAGCTGGTGAGATTTGATCCGCTGATCTGCTGAACTAGCAGTCTGCTGAAGTAGCTGCAGTACTGCACTCTAACTACTGCACCACCTCGGCTCATAAGTAAACCTTGTCTCTGCATGTTGCTTAAATATTGTCACTAAAATTGGGTTCACATATCAAGTTTGTGCTCACTGAGCTTGCTTGTTTTCTTGCAGATGTTTCATCACCCAAACTACCACTGATGAAGTTACCTAGTTTGGGTAATGAAATGTCTTCAAGAAAACAACCAAGCTCACAGAGCATCAAGGTCCCCTCATTTCAACCATGAACTATAAATATTCTTCTTTATTGGATATGTATGAGTTATGTTTACCTAAGCTGAATTTTCCTTACTTACAATTTTTTTTTTATTTCTTCTTCTTTGAAAGATTCACTTCTCAACTATTTCTAAGGTGATAAAGGTTTCACATAAAGATATTGTGTATTTCAGTCTGCGATAATCCCCAATTCCTTTTTGCCATAGGCAGGTAGACTTTTGATGCTCAAGGATCAGACTTAACTATTTTGAGTGAATGATCCAACATAGCTGGGCAGGGCTAGATTCTTGTAGGGTGGGTTTATCACTTTTCCATTGGCTGTTTTAAGTCTTATGCTACAGTTAGCATTTGTCCCCCTTCTCCCTTTCTTGAGACTTAGCTGCCAAAATAGAATAATAGAGTTGGAAGGGACCTTGGAGGTCTTCTAGTCCAACCCCTTGCTCAGGCAGGAAACCCTATACCATTTCAGACCAATGGTTATCCAAAGTCTTCTTAAAAACTTCCAGTGTTGGACCATTTACAACTTCTGGAGGCAAGTTGTTCCACTGATTAATTATTCTGTCAGGAAATTTCTCCTTAGTTCTAAATTGCTTCTCTCCTTGATTTGTTTCCAACCATTGCTTCTTGTCCTACCCTCAGGTACTTGGAGAATAGACTGACTCCCTCTTCTTTGTGGCAGCCCCTGAGATATTGGAACACTGCTATCATGTCACCCCAGTCCTTCTACTAGACATACCCAGTACCAGCAACCATTCTTTATATGTTTTAGCCTCCAGTCCCCTAATAATCTTTGTTGCTGTTATGTTCAGAATGGCTAGAATCTACGTAGGTTTTCATGCTCACCGCTGACTGGCTGTCCGGACCATGGGAGATTTAACCTGCTGTCATTGGCCAGCTGGTCTGCCTGGAGCTCCTTAAAAAGGCAAGCTCCGGCAGCCCAGCCGGCAGAGAGCAGTCACATTTTGCTGGAAATAAAAAGGTGCTGAATTCACTAACGACTCTCGTCTGTTGCCTTGCGCCGATCTAACACTGGCGACGAAGGACAAAAGAGAACCTCCTTGTAAACCACACAGCTGTCTTGAAACAAGGACCTCCGACCACCTGAACAAATGGCATCGCAAGTATCTCCGGCCCCAGCGATTTTCGACCCGTAGACAGAAGACTGGCACAAATACATGGGCCATTTCAGAATGTTCCTGGAGGCCAACGATTACCAGGACAGGTCGGACAACAGGAAGCGAGTGTTATTCCTGACCTACTGTGGCACCAAGATCTACAAAATGGCACAGATGCTGATCGCCCCAGCAGATGTGGAGACTGTCGTCTCGGCCACACTGCAACGTGCCTGGAAGACCACTATGCACCATCCGCCGCCCCCATGAGTTTTATGAGTTTTACCACCGGCGCCAACAAGAGGGAGAAACCGTCAATGATTTTGTGGCCAGCCTCAAGGAGATCGCTACCAGGCACGAGTTCATAAATCCTGAAGAAATGATGAAGTACTGGATCATCCTGGGGATGAGGGACCTCGCTCTACAAAAGAAATTGTTGATAAGGAGATAGGTCTCATTCAAAGATGATGTCGAGGAGGCCAGGGCTGCAGAATCATCAGGCAACTCAGCGGCAAACGTAAGGAAGACCAGCGGGATGCACCACACATACCAGAAGCCCGACTGGTCAACCGAAGTCCTTGAGTACGATGATGATTAGGACAACACAGACGACCCCATCCACCGCGTGTACCCAGAAAAGCGGTAAAACCCCAGGGACGCGGAGAGCAGGCAGCCACGTTGCCTAGGCTGCATGGGTTTCCACACAAGGGCGGTTTGCTGTTTCCAGGATGCAACATGCCACCGATGCCAAAGAAAGGGCCACATTGCTGAAGCCTGCAAAGCGCCCCAACCCATTCCTTTTCAGCCAAAGCCTATAGCCCCATCAGGAAGACCAGGGAACCCTAGAGCCGGTCAACAACGGAGCAGACGAAGAGAGGACCAATACCAAGCTCCCAGAGAAATCCATCACACAACCGTGGGACACACATATGCATATGAGCAGGAGAAATACCACGCAGTTGTGAACATTGAAGGGGAACCATGCAAAATGAAGCTAGACACAGGGTCATATTTTACAATAGTATCCTGGCAAATAATCAAGAAGTTGAACCCAGCCACAAGCAGGAAGTTCCTGAAGCCGCCAAATGTCTGCCTGAATGACTATCAAGGGAACTGGATAGAGGTACTAGGCAGAATGGAGGTCAAAGTAATGTTCCACAAGTTCCAGGGCTGGCTGCTGCTCACGGTCGTTGGCAGCCACCGGCCATCACTGCTGGGAGTAGAATGGTTTAAACCCCTGGGCCTGGATATCACTGGACTGCACAGCGTAACCACCCATGAACTGGACCAGCTGTTGGCAGAGTTTGCAGATATCTTCGACAAGGGCCTAGATAAATATACGGGGAAACCCATTTCATTCAAACTAGACCCCCATGTGACCCCCATCAGGCTCAAACCCCATAGGGTACCATTTGCTTTGCGGTCCAAGGTCAAGGAACGATTAGACAAGCTCATTGCCCAGGGAATCTTCATGCCAACCGACCACGCAGTGTGGGAGACTCCCATAGTCACCCCTGTGAAGCCAAATGGGTCCGTCCGCATCTGCACTGATTATAAGTGTACACTGAACAAGGCCCTCCAGCAGTACCCATGGTGCAACATCTGTTGCATTCCCTACGAAGCGGGAAGATATTCGCCAAGTTGGACCTTGCCCAGGCCTATTAGCAGCTGCCAGTAGACAAAGCCACCCCTGAAGCACAAACCATAGTGACTCACAGGAGGGCATTTAAATGTACCAGGTTGCAGTTTGGGGTCAGCATAGCCCCAGGACTTTTCCAGTGCCTAATGGAGCGGCTACTACACAGGATCCCAGGGGTGCTGCCATACTTTGATGATGTTTTTATATCAGGGGAGTCAATAGGCCAGTTGATGGAATGTGTGTGCAAAACCTTGGGGAGGTTCAAGAAAAAAGGACTCAAAGTGAACCCTAATAAATGCAAAATTGGTGTAAGGCAGGTAGAGTTCCTGGGCTACCTAATAGATGGGTCAGGCATCTACCCGACTGACAGCAAGATGAAAGCCATTAAGAATGCCCCTACCCCAAAGAATAAGGCAGAACTGCAAACCTTCTTGGGACTGTTAAACTTTTACAGCACATTTTTACAACAGAAGGCTACCATTGCTGAACCACTCCACAACCTCCTGGTGAAGATGACACCGTGGACCTGGGGACAGAAGGAAGACCAAGCTTTTGCAGCAGTGAAAGACCTCTTCTCGTCCGACAGCGTCCTAATCCAATATAACCAAACGTTGCCAGTTCGGATCATCTGTGACGTCTTTTGGAGTCGGGGTGGTTGTCAGCCACCGCCTACCTGATGGAATGGAAGCACCGATAGCATACTACTCCAAGACCCTGTCATCGGCCGAGCGCAACTACAGCCAAATTGATAAGGAGGCCTTGGTGTGGTGGTAGGGATCAAGCGGTTCCACGAGTATGTATATGTTAGGCATTTCAAGATTGTAACAGACCATAATCCCCTAATAGGACTTCTCGCCAGTAACCAACAAACCCCACCATACATGTGCCCGAGGATGACCAGATGGGCCATTTTCCTCACGGCGTACGACTACGAGCTGATCCACCGCTCCGGCAAAGACATCAGCCACAATGACACTCTCAGCCGCTGCCTACTGCCAGAATTGGTGGAAGACCCCGCACCCATCACCCAAGTGCTATTGATCGACATCAACCCAGCCAGCCCAGTGACCGCCAGAGACTTCTCTGAACACACCCAAAAAGACAAAACATTAAGAAATGTTCTGAACTGGGTTCAGAACATTGAGAGGGTAGCCACAGGAGAACCTGGGGGAGGAGTTCAAGAGTTACCACAGCAAGCAAACTGAACTGTCAACCATTAAGGGCCGTTTGCTGTGGGGAGAAAGGGTCATTGTTCCCCAAAAGCTTCGGAGGTGCGCGATGGATGCCCTGCATGTGGGACATCCTGGGATCGTGAGGATGAAGGTGTTAGCCTGGAGCTGCATCGGGTGGTCCCAGATTTATTCATTCATTCATTCATTCATTCATTCATTCATTTATTTATTAAATTTCTATACTGCCCTTCTCCAATAGGACTCAGGGTGGTGCACAGCCAAAGTAAAAACAGAGCATACAAAATTTAAAAAACAGTATTAAAATAATTAAATATTATGGCCGTAAATTAAAACAACCCAATTTAAAATCAATTTAAAATTTAGCTCAAGCCAGCCCAGCTAGTTGAAATAAATAGGTTTTCAGGGCCCAACAAAAAATCTGGAGGTCTGTTATTATATGTAACTCTGGGGGAAGGTTGTTCCAGAGGGTGGGCGCCGTCACAGAGAAGGCTCTCCCCCTGGGGGTCGCCAGCCGACATTGTCTGGCGGACGACACCCTGAGGAGGCCCACTCTGTGCGAGCGTACTGGCCGGTGGGAGGCTATTGGTGGCAGAAGGCGGTCTCGTAAGTACCCCGGCCCTAAGCCATGGAGCGCTTTAAAGGTGGTCACCAACACCTTGAAACGCACCCGGAAGACCACCGGGAGCCAGAGCAGCTCGCGCAGGAGAGGTGTCACATGGAAGCGCCTCGTCGCCCCCATAATCCCCCGCGCGGCCGCGTTCTGGACCAGCTGGAGCCTCCGGGTGCACCCCAGGATGGACAAGGACATTACTAAGTGGGTGGCCACCTGCAAACCCTGCCAGGGGACACGACCAGCGCCACCACTGGCACCCACTCATGAATGAGAAGTGGCCAAGGGGCCCTGGTCCCACATACATATTGACTTTACAGGGCCAGTAGAAGGACAGACATTCCTGATTGTTGTGGATGCATACTACAAGTGGCTAGAGGTGATCATCATGCAGACAACCATGACAGAAGCCACCATCTGAGCCCTCCGATGGCTGTTCGCCACCCACGGTCTACCCGATGTCCTGGTTTCCGATAACGGCCCACAACTGACAGCCAAGATCATGGAGGCATTCTCGCAGAGCAAGGGATCTAGCATGTACTCATCTCTCCTTTCCATCCAGTGAGCAACGGGCAGGCTGAGTGAATGGTGAGACTAACCAAGGAAACCCTCACCCGAATGGGCCCAGGGAATTGGCAGGAAAAAAGTCGACCAGTTCCTCCTCGCTCAACACATCACCGCCCATGTGACCACCAACAAGAGCCCAGCGGAGTTGCTGATCGGAAGAAGGCTGAGGTTGCAACTTGACCGATACCACCCAGACTACCTTCCTGAGACTCTCCTGGACTCCACACGGCCCACACCGGCATTCAGTGTACAGTGACTCTCTGCGCATGCCCAAGATGCCGGACTTGGCTTGAGACACTCCCGGGGGATGGGGGCGACCTCTAGTGTTTCGGGACCTCTGGGGGCCAATTTGACCATCCTGGCCCCCAGTCCTAGTGAAGGGGGCTTCTTCTCAGCATGTTGAGGGGTTTTTCGTCCTCCGTGACATCAGGACCGATGTAGCAGCTGTTTGGCGGCACTTTCTTCCCTTTACTATGGCCGGTGGTGGTCGGGGCGGCGGCAGCAGCTCTGCGGCGGCGGCGGCGATATGAGGGCCTCCCTGGCTCTCTGGCTTCTTGGGAGCTTCTTTTAAGGCCTCCGGCGTTTCTGGAGTGTGGCGGGAGCCCTGGTGGAAACGACGGCATCGGCAGCAATGATGCCTAAGAGGCGTTTGACTGTTTCTGGATGTTGGTGGAAGCGAGGGGGCAGCAGCCGATTGCTAGTGATATAGACGGTGTGGTGAGAGGCCAACAGCCAACAGCCTGGACCTGTTAGGGGCTGGCTTCTGTGGGCCTGTTTCCTGCAGGAATCCAGAGGCCCCTTGAGTTGGGGCTGCAGACTGGGGGCATAAATGACTAAAGACCTGGGGAGTGGGAGAGGTTGGAGGATGGTCGAGGGCTGGTTTTGGGTTGCCTCAGGCCATACCCTCCTCCCCCTTTTCTGCCTTTTCTGCCTGTGTAGACCCCATTATGGTCATTACCCCAGCTGCCTTTTGCTTCGTAAGCTATTTTCTCCATCTTTCCGTGTGTCACCAAATTCTGCCCCCGGGCTTACTATTTAATTCTGCCTTCTGGACTGGCTTTATCATATCTATGCCCCTGACTATTGGACAAATGGACAGCTATGATGTGGGCCCTGAGGGAGTCCGGGTTACTACTGCCATTCCTTACCAGAGGGGACAGTTTTTTGAACTTCTCCATAGCATATTCCATCTGGCCAGATGTCTGGGAGGAACATCCCCTGGATTTGCTGAAATATCATAAGACTCCTTCCACTGTTGTGGGAGGACAGTGGAATCCAGTTACCCACGCCTTTGAGTTTGCTGCCTCTTTGTCTTTAGGACTTTTAGACTCTATGGAACCCTGGTCAGAGGTCATCTTCACCTTTTCCGCTTTGTGGATGTACTTAACTGTTGAACTTCTTGCGCTGCGAGACACCCCACTCTTGCAGGCTTGGCCCTCCATCTTATCGAGGGCCTACCTTGATCACGGGTCTTGGAACCCAGAGAGGTGGAATCCCACCAAGAGGGGGTTGAGGGCTTTTTTACACAAATTTTTAGCCAAACTTTTAAGGGGTTCCGGGGGGGGGGGGGGGGTTGGATTAGAATTTGGACTGTGGATATGGGGGATAATCCACTAAGGAGAGAGTCAGGTCTGGCTGTGAAGCGCGGCATGGGGGGTGGGGGACCTGGGGTCGGGGGGGGGTTAGAGCTTATCCAGATGGTGTGTCTAACATCAATACTGTGGGTGGGAGGGGCAGATACGGGGGAAGCAGGGGGCCATATCATGTCAGGGGAGCACGCACTCGCTGTCTATGAGCAGTGGTGCGCTCCGGCCCCCAAGGCTCCACTCGTTCACCAGGTTGCACAGACCCTCAGGGCCCGGGCCTTCGGCTGATATCGTGCAATGCCAGGTCTGTAGTAAATAAAGCCCCCCTCATTTGTGATCTTGTTCAGGAGGGGGGAGTGGACCTGGCAGGTATTACAGAGACCTGGCTGGGCCAGGAGGCGGGGGTTCCCCTCACTGAAATGTGCCCACCAGGTTTCCATGCATTCCATCAGCTGAGGTCACAGGGGAGGAGCGGCGGGGGGTAGCAGTTATTATTAAAGAAGGTCTTAGACCGAGCGAGGCCACTGTTCCTCAGACGGCCGGCTATGAGTCTCTCCTTGTGAAGTGGGGTCATGGGGTACAGATGGGTTTGCTGATCACGTACCTGGCCCCCTGCCACGTGGGAGCAGCCCTGCCTGAGCTACTCAAAGTCATCGCAGCGGTAGCGGTTGATACCCCTAGACTTATGGTCATGGGGGATTTCAACCTGCTGTCCGTGGGTAAGACATCTGAGGTGGCTCGGGAGTTCATGTCTTCCATGAGGAGGGAAACACGCTGGACTTGGTTTTTGTCTCTGGACAGTGGCTAAGTGATCTTGAGATAGGAGATATAGTCACTGAGCCCTTGTCATGGTCGGATCACTCTCTCCTTTGTCTTGACCTTCGAACCACTGCACCTCGCCGAAGGGAGGCGGAGCCGGTAAGATGGTTCCACCCCAGGCGCCTGATGGAGCCTGATAGGTTTCAGATGGAGCTTGGGCCATTCCCTGAGCCTCTGGCTCACGCCTCGACTGGAGACCTAGTGGCCGCTTGGGATAGGGTGGTCGCTGGAGCTCTGGATTGGGTCGTGCGTTTGTGGCCTCTGACCCGGCGCCGATCTCATCTGACTCCTTGGTTTACTGAGGAGCTAAGGGAGATGAAGCACCGGAAAAGATGCCTAGAGAGCAGTTGGAGGGCCAGCCTTTCTGAATCTGACAGGACACTGGTAAGATCTTACATTAAGAATTACCTAGTGGCGATAAAAGCAGCAAAGTGTAATTATTTTGCTGCTCTTATTGTGTCATCAGATAACCGCCTGGCCGCCCTGTTTAGGGTGACCCGCTCCTTGCTCCACCAGGGAGTGTGGGAGGACCTCTTGGAGGGTAGAGCCGAGGACTTTGTACATTATCTGCATGACAAAATCACTCAGATTTGGGAAGACCTGGACTCCGACTGGGTAGTTTCGGGTGTCAGGCTTCGGTGCTATCTCAAACGCAAAGTCCCTAATGAAATTCTTTTATTTAAGAATAGAAAAAAACACGACATGCCTAAACTCTGGTTGCAGCCAAACTGGCCCCTCCTTCCAACAACCTCCCCTTCCACTCTCCAACCCCAATATCCCATTGGGCATCATGCAGATCCATCTCTTCTTCTCGGCACATTCTTTTCACAGAAATTTGCCCCCAAACTAGGTAAAAGTTCATCTCAGCAATAAATCACCACTTCTGCTCTCTGTTTCATTTCATTCATGTCAGCGTTGGAAGAGAGCCTAACTTGGAACGCTGACATCGGGGGGATGACTGAGGCAGATCTTGAGAACGTATCTGGGATGAGCTTGATCCTGTGACTCCTGATGACATGGACAGGATTCTGGGTAGACTGAATGTGATCACATGTTTGTTGAACCCATGTCACCCCTGGTTAGTGCTGGCTTCTCGGGAGGTGACGTGAGGCTGGCTCCAGGGGATTATAAATGCTTCGTTGGGTGAGGGTGACTTCCCCGCTGCCTTGAAAGAGGCGGTGGTGAGGCCTCTCCTCAAGAAGCCTTCCCTGGATCCAGCAGTGTTGTCAAATTATCGTCCAGTCTCCAACCTTTGAATTGTGGCAAAGGTTGTTGAGAGTGTGATTGCGCGACAGCTCCCCAAGCACCTGGATGAAACGATGTATCTGGATCCATTCCAGTCGGGCTTCAGGCCTGGGTACAGCACGGAAACGGCATTGGTCGCGTTGGTTGATTATCTCTGGAGGGTCCTATTAGATCTCTCAGCAGCTTTTGATACCATTGACCATGGTATCATGCTGCACCGATTGGAAGAGTTAGGGGTGGGGGGCACTGTGTTGCGGTGGTTCTCCTCCTTTCTCTCCGACTGGTTGCAGTCTGTGTTGGCTGGGGGGCAGAGGTCGACCCCGAGGCCTCATATGTGGGGTGCCACAAGGATCAGTCCTCTTGCCCCTTCTGTTCAACATTTATGTAAAGCCGTTGGGCGAGATCATCCATGGTTTTGGGATGGAGTACCATCAGTATGCTGACGACACTCAGCTGTACATTTCCACCCTGGACCACCCCAACGATGCCCTTGAAGTGATGTCCCAGTGCCTGGAGGCTGTGCGGATCTGGATGGAGAGAAACAGGCTCAGGCTCAACCCATCCAAGATCGAGTGGCTGTGATTTCCGATGTCCCAATATAGTCAGTTGGTGCCATCACTGACTATTGGGGGTGAATTGCTGGCCCCCACGGAGAGGGCTCGCAACTTGGGTGTCCTCCTGGATTCACGGCTGTCTTTAGAAGAGCACTTGACGGCCGTGACCAGGAGGATTTTTCATGAGGTTCGCCTGATTCACCAGTTGTGTCCCTTTCTGGATGGGGACTCCATACACATGGTCACTCATGCCGTCACTTCCCGCCTGGACTACTGTAATGCTCTCTACATGGGCCTCCCCTTGAGGAGCACCCAGAGGCTCCAACTGGTGCAGAGTGTGGCTATGTGGGTGGTTATGGGAGCGACATGGTGTTTCCATGTAACACCTCTCCTGTGCGAGCTGCACTGGCTCCCGGTGGCCTTCCGTGTGCGCTTCAAGGTTTTGGTTACCACCTTTAGAGCGCTCTGGTTATCTATGGGACCGCCTGCTGCCACCAGTAGCCTCCCAGCGGCCGGTACGCTCTCATAGAGAGGGGTTCCTCTGGGTGCCGTTGGCCAAACAATGTCAACTGGTGGCTCCCAGGGGGAGAGCCTTCTCTGTGGGGGCACCTACCATCTGGAATGAGCTCCCCCTGGAGATACGGATGATCCCAAATCTGCGCACCTTCCACGGTGCTCTCAGGACCTTTTTATTCCATCAGGCTGGCCTGGCCTCATTTTCCCTTTTATACCTTTTAAAATGTAAATTTTAATCTGTTCTTAATTATTGGGGTGTTTTAAATTTGTCTTGGGCCAAATTGTTTAATTTGGTTTTATTTTGCTTTTAAATTTTGTATTTATGTGTTTTGTCTTGTGGCTGTTCAGCACCCTGAGTCCTTTGGGAGGAGGGCAGTATATAAATCAAATAAAACTAAAACTAAAAACTAAAACTACAGGACCGGGTATTCACACACAACTATGCAGGGTACCCGACCTGGCTGGCGGGCCGAGTCGTGGCTGTCACTGGTCCCAAGTCATACGGCATTGAGCTGGAGGACAGGCGGATCTGGAGGAGATATATCGACCAACTCAGACACCGCTTGGGGGACACCGAGCTGAAGAACCATGGCGACTGGACCATGACCGGAGGGCCAGAGCAGAAATCGCAGAACCTGAGGCCTCTGCCCCGAGGGGCACGCTCAACCTCTGGCCGGGAAGCAGACGAGCAGGAACCAGGCCTATCTGGTGGCCCAACAGAGGGACTACTCGCCAACCAGAACCGCAACCATTCCTCTGGAATCGAGGGCGTCCAGTGGGAAGCGACATTTTCGGAAGCCGAAGGAACCAGGCCGGAACTTGATTCATGGGCCAAGGAGCTCCAGAAGGTTCTTTCCCAGGCAGCTGGAGGAATACAAGACTTTACCGCTGCAGCCAAGATCCCAGGGACAAGTGAACTGCGCAGGTCCAGTAGGAAGCCGGCGCGCCCCGCCTACCTAGAGGACAATGTCACATACGTAGGCATGGGATTGGACACTGTTCATTCTAGGAGGGGAGGGGTGTTATGTACGGATTGGCTAGAATCTACACAAGTTTTCATGCTCATCGCTGATTGGCTGTCCGGACCATGGGAAATTTAACCTGCTGTCATTGGCCGACTGGTCTGCCTGGAGCTCCTTAAAAAGGCGAGCTCCGGCAGCCCAGCCGGCAGAGCGCAGTCACATTTTGCTGGAAATAAAAAGGTGCTGAATTCACTAACGACTCTCATCTGTTGCCTTGCGCCAATCTAAAAGTTGCTCTTCTCTGCACTCTTTCTAGAGTCTCAACATCTTTTTAATCATTGAGACCAAAACTGGATGCATGGAGGTGGCCTTGGGTTCCACACAGAGAGAATTCAAGGAGCCATGCAGCTTGTGGCTTACTCTCCTGCTCTGTGTGATGTGTTTACCGATACTGCAGGGTTTATAGGCCCCTTGGCTTCAAGAGGATTAGCATATAGAGATCTGAATTAAAATCTCTATTCAATCATAACATGTCACTGGGTGATTTTCAAAGCAATGATTATCAATTTAAATATTTGTTCTACACAGTAATTGAGGTTCAGCCATAATAGTCAGGTGCTTTGCTGCTATGATGCATTTCTGAACCAAAATGGAAACATCTCAACATGGAATTGAGCACAAAGCATCCCTTCCCGGTTTTAGACAATAAATGGAAACTGCTGTCAGAATACATCATTAGGATCCAGTTTTCAATGTGTATTTAAATATAATATATATGCAATATTTCTATGTATGCTACTGTTTATAATACAATATTTGTATTGCTATTTTAATTATGCATTATATATTATATTCAGTTTTAGAAGAAAAAAACAAGGCATATCAAAAAAGAGACAAATTAAATGCAATTGCAGCAGCCCATCACAGCATAATTCTTTATGCAAATAAACACAATATAAACCATTCTTACTGTTATCAGAAAAGCATGATGATTGAAGAATGCAGCAAAGTAGCAGCCTACCAATTTTAACATTTATTCATGATCTGTCCCAAGTTAAATGATTTAACTTTATGGATTTAAGATTGCAATCCATTCAACAGGAACAAAAATTCAGTGAGATTTAGTTCTGATAAAACATGCATTGGATTAAATTATAAACCTATATTTTGATCTCGAGGTACCATAAACATTTGAAAAAAGTTTGTAAAGAAATTCAAAATAAAAATCACTATCAATTGGATTTCCAAAGTACAATGAAAGGAATGCTACACTACATTAATGATACCATCAAAATGGAGATGTGTCATCCATGTTTCTTACAGTGAAAACTCTACCAAAAAAAAAAAAAACACCAAAATCTGTGAAATATACATCTTGAAAAAGAGCATTTTAAAAAAAGTATTTGTACAATACATGTAAAATTAAAATTGGAGCATAAAAAGAACAGTGACATTTCCCTATGTTAAAATTTATTACACCGGGGAAAAATTCCTGTGTATTAGAGAATGTTTCTTATGAAATTGAGTTGTATATATCTTTAAAAAAAAATCCAGCAAAATAAATGCTAATAGATTGAAATATGATTCAACCAACATGGAACATCCCTAATTGGAGGTGGAATCTTCTATAAAAAATTCCACTAAACTTCGACTATTGATCACACTCTAAGCACATTTGTGTTTTGGGTATTGAGTGGTACCTCATCATTAATTGGTTCTAGTGTCACAATGAGTATCAAAAAAATGAGTGCCAAACAAATTTTCCCATAAGGAATTATGTAGTGAGTCACAAAGCAATCAATACCGACACGGTCTAGCTTGTGCATTGAGTACCAAGCAAACAATGAGTATTGAGACAAAATTTTTGCTTCAAAATAAGTTAAGTATCAAATTCTATGAGTTTCAAAGCAGTTGAGTACCAACTTATTACTGTATTTATCAAGCATTTTATCTACATGCAAAGTGGACCAAGAGCTACATAAAGAGAATACATATAAGGGGACACTTCTATATAGTGTTTCTCTTCATCTATTGATACTATTCTTTGAATTGTTCTGGTATCATATTTCCTATATCTGAAAGTAAATCTCACTGAAATAAGATTTGAAGCAATGATGAACTTTCATACTGAATGGCTGTGTTCTAATTTTCTTTTGTTCTGACATTCTGCCAGTAGCTGAGGCTGGTATCTTCAGAGACAAGAAAGTGCATTGTGGTGAACCCTTTTGACTGTTCACAGGCAACTGAATTGGGCTGAACATAAATCTAGTTTTTAAAGGCTATCATAGTTTCTCTCCAGATATAATTCTCACCTTCTATTAATAAAGCATTTGTCTAGATTCCATTCTGCTTCAGTTAGAGGACATAAAAGATATCTGAAAAATATTAACGCACATGGTGGATTGTGCATGTTGATTTTGTTTCTCCAACAGAAAAATATTATGTTACATAAATAAAATATTAAAGCAAGATACAGGAATATGGACCAAATAAAGCCTCTAGAATTTCTATACCTCTTACTGGATGCAATTCAGATTTTTAGTTCTGTTCCATCTCCAGCTACATAACTAATAAATGAACCTTGCACATCTTGGTTAAGAAATTCATAGGTGCAATTCTATGTTCCTGGCATTGTTTACTAATCAAAGGTAAAAGTCACTATGTGATTTTTCCTATTGTCGCTTCCAATTTTGGCCTTGACTGCAGCTAAAATGTGACTGTTAACAAGTTTCAATCATGTTATCAACCAGAGAATGTGCATCACTTTTTCCACACAATTATTTCTATATCACAGTTTGGGAAAGGCACTGAACAATGGCTCTAACTAACAATTGCCGTTAAGTAAGTGCATTATTTTACAAAATTAGTTCTTATATTGAAGTTCACTGATTACTCTATTGAAAGCTGAGTAAGATTTATGATGTTGGAAGATGCATGTTAGGAAGGAAATGACATCAAGAACTAAGGTTAACTGCCTCGTGCAAGAAACCTATAGATCCTTTTGGCTGTTTTCTGTAAAAAACAGAATGGATACTAGTAAGTAACTAGAACTATATAACAAGTACCCGTAAACTTTGCTTAACTAAACTAATTAGGATCGGAAATTCCTTCACTAAGTGAAGCGGTCATAGGTGAAATATCATGTGACTGCACTGTTTAGCAATGGCAATTCTGATGCTCCTGATTGCTCTTATTAGGTGATATTAGGCAGTGACCTTATGTTTCCCGTTGTGCCATGCTCACCTCCACTTCAACTACCGTCACCCAGCTATCTTCCCCATCTCTGCCTTTTGGGCTGCCCTACACTCTACCACAACTGCCTATTCCTGCTACTGGTCCCAGAAGACCTTCATTATCTTTCTCCTGCTGCTGACAAGGCCCATCCTGCCAAAACAGCTGCTGTTCTTTCCTGAGGCTGTGCAAGGCCTTATTTTGGTCTTCCCAAAGCCTTGGAGAGGATTTCAACACAGCCTTGTGGTTTTTGCATTGCCATGCAAGGCCTCCCCACAAGGCGATGGCGGACGTGCCCAGAGAGATGGCTCTGCTTACCGTTTTCGGCACACATCCATCACGGGCCTAGTTGCTGCCTTGCCTCCTTGTGCCTTGTCAGCAACAGGAGATAGACGATGGCAAAGGTTGGCTGGTCTGTTTTTTTCTATAATCTACCCTATCTAACCATCCAAAGTATAAATCACATGTTCATTTTTTATATTTTTATGCAAACAATCCATCCAATTCATTTGTTAGGAGTTTCTGATTTTCTTGTAAGAATATTTTGTATATATTTTCATCAGCATTTTTCTAAGTAATGCTTTTTTTCCACAAGTTGCAAAACAATGTTCACTTTCCTCCAATATGCATACTTTGGTATATATTTTTGAAATTTAAATTGCACTGTGTTGTTTTTTCTTTTTTTTGGTTTGGGCATTGTTTGTAATAAAATGAAAACAACATTATTCCTTCTCCCCCATGCCTTATTAAAAAGATATGTATGGGCACTATAGCAGATTTAGCTACAGACTATAAACCTGACCCAAGTTTTTAAAAACCATCAAACATTATTTGGTGTCAAATGAAAAAATACACTTTTCCCAACATTTTATTCTGTTCAAGCTAGTTGGGCGTTTCAACTTGCCTTTTTGAAGGTATACAAAGTTGCTTTTAAAAATTAAGTGTCTATTATGTTGCAAATCATTTTTAGGTTTCTTTTTATGACTATGTGGGATTAAACTTTTTCTCTTGACATTGTTCATTATTTTTCTTTCTTAGCATTCCAGGATTGCAGAGTGAGTAATAGGCTATTAGTTACTTGTTTTCCATAACCAAAAAAAAAAAAGAAAGAAAGAAAAAAAAAGGGGGGGGGGATACAAGGGAGAATTTAAAAAAAAAAGATTTATGCTACACTTGCTTTAGTTGAAAGAGAATCAGGAAAGTTGAAGAATATGTTGCTATTTAATTTCTGCTTTATTATGGTTAAATGCTTAAACAGCATTTAGGTATGACAGAATCTCATATAAAAATACTTCATTCTGATGTTTGATGTTTAGAATATAATAACATAAATAATCTAAATTTGCAAATACTTGAACCAACCTTTAGGAGGCTATAACAGATGCAGAACACTATTGATACAGTATTTTAATTTAAAAATGGAGTTTAGCAAGTGTAACATCCAAAGGGAAATCTTTGCTTTTAAGAAAAAAATAACATTTTCAAACTGTCCTTTTTTTTTTTAATTTTTGTATTTCAAAGCAGTAAATCCTTAAAAATAACTTTCGCTCTCTGTGATAATTTCCGAACAACTTTTTCTTAAGTATTTTTTTCGCTGCTGAAAATTATGGGCACCAAGAAGTTCTAATTCATGAAAACTGTTTATGGAGAAACTATCATATAACATAGCTATTTATGTTTTTCACAGGCAGACAATACTTTTGACTGCTATATTAAGAATAAACAGAATAATTATCCTGCAGCTTGTGACTTTAATAAATCATATTTTTATTTCACCAATCAAAGAACTGTCTTATTTTTTTAAAACAAAACAGTAGGTCAACATCAATTTAACAAAGGGAAATATTAATACCTCAGTTTTGTAAAATTATCTACTATTTAATAGTTGCTTAACTTACAGGCTAGTTTCTGCTGCATAGTCAAAAGTCGTTCCCAAAATATTGATTATATAACAATAGAAATATTGAGTAAAAATTAAGACATCTTCAGGCTCTTGTTGCATCAGGCCATGGTTCCATCATGTTTTAAGACTACCATCATTGTGCCAGTGCCCAAAAAACCTATCATCACATGCCTTAACGATTACCGTCCAGTTGCACTCACTTCTATTATGATGAGAAATTGGTAAATTTCCCCTACACTTGACTCATTAGAGTTAGCCTATTGGAAAAAACGCTCTATAGATGATGCACTTTCTTATGTGCTTCATCTTAGCATGGCACACCTGGAGGAGAATACTCATGCGCGAATGCTGTTTATTGATTTTATCTCGGGGTTCAGCACAATCATTCCTCAGTATTTGGTGAACAAACTGGGACTATCAAATGTTGTGGTCCGCCAGCAGCCTGTGGACTGGAGTGGAGTCAGACAGTGAGGAGGCTGGGGAGGAACATGGGCCAGTCCTGGAGTCTGGGGAAGGCCCGGACAAGGTCTCTGCATTGGAGGCAGAGATGAGCCAGGGTCATCTGGGAGTGAGGTGTGGACTCCGGAGCCTCCAGAATTGGACAGCAGAGAGGCAGAGGAACAGGAGGAGCCTGTTCCTAGTGTGTGCATTCGCAGAGCTGTCAGAAGGCACGAACAGTTAAAACAAAAGGGACAATTCGGGAGTAAGGACTGGAGATGATTGGCCCCTCCCATAAAGCTTAAAAGAGGAGCAAAGGCACGTGGGCACTTTGCAGGAAAGCAACGTTGTTAATTCTGTTCCCAGTCTGCATTTCTGTTTGATTCTGGAATTCATGTGGTTTTGGCAAGTAGGTCTTTGGCAGAATGTCAAGAGAGATAAAGGTTGGTGATTATCCCGAAGGCTTTTGGGACTCAGCTGTGAATGAATGTAATTCACAGCTGTTGCAAAAAGAGGTTTTGGGGACTACTCATGTGTTTTAATGACTCCGGAAGCCTAGGTCACAACATTAAGTTTTAATACCCCTTTTGGTTATTGGATACTGGATTTCCTTATTGATACATTCCAGTTTGTGTGAGTTGGGAGAAAAGTTTCCAACTCCATCTCCTTGAGTACAGGTTCCCCACAGGGCTGTGTTTTGAGTCTGCTACTGTTCACCTTGATGACCCATGATTGCTGTGCCAAATCTGCCACAAATCATATTGTGAAATATGCGGATGACAAGGTTGTTCTGTTCTGAGAACAATGAATGAGAACGGAGGCGAGGCGAGGTAATTAGAACGTTTATTAAACAACAACAGCTAACAACAGACCCACTTGGTGCTAAGGACCTTGAAGAGTGGGCAGCGCAGTCAGTGAGGCGCTGACAGCTCTTATATATGCAGAGCTGTCAGCGGCTGAGCCAATCAGGAAGCACCCATTTCCTGCCGGCTGGTAGCCGTCGATCGGGCCAATCAGCTGCTCCGTCCTTGTCATATGTGCGGCATTTGAACGCAACACCTCTCCCCCATTGGATGGTGCATGCGTAGTCGGCGAGGTAAGCTGGGCATCTCCGGCTCCTCCCAGAACAGCGCAGTCCAATAGTTTCAGTCGGGGTAAGTGGACCTATATTCAGCACCTCTGGAACTCCTTGCGACTGTTCTGCAACTTCGACAAGAGGATCAGCTGATGGTGTGGGCCCAGGAACGACTGGTAAGTCTGCTGCCTGCTGCAACCTGGCTTAAGGGTTAGGAGCTGACGGTTGTTTAGTAGCTTTGAAACTGATGGGGCCGAGTTGAGCCTGGCTAGTGCCTGATGGCGCCGGAGTTGGTTCATATGCCTACGCCATGTGCGACCATCCTCAAGCAGGCCCTTGTAAGAGCGAGGCCCTGTTACTGCAATTATTTGGCCTGGCAGCCAACGAGGATCCCCACCCCCCGTAATTTTGTGCATACACCCAGTCCCCTTCAGTTAAAATGCAGGCCCTGCCACTGGAATCAAGGAGTTTCTTGGGGTAGTAGTCAGAGTGCAGAGTCCATATCTGTCTGCAGCTGACATCCCATTAACAATTCGGCTGGGCTTCTGTTCGTCATTAGGCATGGGATTGCATGTTGGGTTAGTAAATAAGTGGCTAGCTTAGCTTGCCAGTCCCCTGGCCCTAGTTTGGTGAGGACATCCTTGACCGATCTCATTTCGTGTTCAGCAAGGCCATTGCTGGCTGGACGGTAAGGAGCCACTGTGACATGCCTAATTCTGTGTCTTGCCAAATACGTTTGGAAAGCAGCTGACATTAGCTGAGGGCCATTGTCCATTACCACCATATCGGGGAACCCGTGTGTTGCAAATAGCCACCGCAGGGCCTGAGCTATAGTGTCAGCCATGGTTGAGACCATTGATGTCACCTCAACCCACTTGGAATAGGTGTCTACAGTGACCATGAAAGTATGTCCTTGGAATGGCCCTGCGAAATCTACATGTAATCATGACCAGGGGCCCCTTGGCTCTTCCAAATCCCTTACTGGTGCTTGGGGGAGAGCTGACTATTAATCTGGCACTGTTGGCATTACGAGACCCGTACAGTGATGGCTTCATCTAACTTGGGCCACCATAAGTAACTTTGGGCCAAGGCCTTCATTCAGGCAATGCCCGGATGGCCAGTATGCAAGGCGTCCAGCAGTTGGTGCCTCAAACCTGTAGGGATTATTACTCTGGAACCCCACAAAAGGCAGCCTCTTAGACTGAAAAGTTCCTGCTGCCTGCGTTTGTATGGCCGGAATTTAGCATTCACTTGCCCTAGGGGCCATTCGCTCCTCACCCAGTCCAGCACCTGGCACAGGGTGGTATCTCTAACAGTGTATCAGGTGACATCTAAAGCTGACACTGGGCTTAGCTGATCATCTATCTGGAGGATCGTTGGAAGCAGAGCAGGGTCGTCTACCTGAGCAGGCAGGGGGCACCTGCTTAGTGCTTCAGCATTTCCCAAATCTTTACCCAGGCGATGAGCAGGCTGGTAGTTGTAGGCATTCAGGAACACAAGCCATCCTTTCCTCGGGGAAAGGATTGGTGGGGTCTGGTGATCGCCGGCCAAGATCCCTAAAAGCAGCTTGTGATCTGTAAAGATGTGAAAAAAAACGGCCATATAAGTAAACATTGAAATGCTTAACGCCGGCCACTATGGCCAACATCTCTTTGTCTATGTGGCTATAGTTCCATTCAGTGGCAGACAGGGTCCTCGAGAAATAGGCGATAGGGGCTTCAGTTCCATTGGGCAACTGATGGCTTATAACAGCCCCTACCACAGAGACACATCACAAGTCAGCGTTAAAGGAAGGATGTTGTCGTACTACACCAAAACAGAGTCAGAGGTGAGCAGGTCTTTGACCGCCTGAAATGCAGCATCTTCTCGACGTCCCCACTTCCAAGGGGCCTATTTGTCAAGGAAATGGTGAAGAGGCTCAGCAACTGTCGCCTTGTGGTGCAGGAATGAATTGTAAAAGTTCAAGAGCCCCAGGAAGGACTGTAGGTCGGATTTGTTAGTCGGTGTAGGGGCATTTCGTATAACTTGAACCTTGGCCGGAGCAGGGTGAAGGCCGGCGGCGTCAACGAAGTAGCCGAGAAACTCCACCTACGGAACTCCTAATTAGCACTTGGCAGGCTTGAGTTTGAGTCCAGTTTGACGGAAACGGTGGAGAACTGCGCGGAGGCGGCTGGTTAGTTCAAATTTGTCATTGGCAGAGACAAGTATGTTGTTGAAGTAGGGAATTATACCCGGCAAATTGTGCAGAAGTCTTTCCATGAGGGATTGGAAAATGCCAGGGGCTACACAGACTCCGAACTGCAATCGACGGCAATGGAAGGCGCCCTGTGGGTGACAATCATCTGCGCCTGAGCGGTGGCATAATCAACTTCCAGTTGTTGATAAGCTTGAGCCATATCTAATTTGGCAAAAAATTTTCCACAGCCCAAAGAACGAAGCAGTTGTACTACAGGGACAGGATAGAGGTTTGCCTGTAAAGCCCTATTGATGTTCGCCTTGTAATCCGTGCAGATGCGGATGGATCCATCAGCCTTGAGAGGGATGACAATTGGTGTCTCCCAACGGGCATGATCAACCTGTTCTAAGATGCCCTGAGCCACTAATTTATCTATTTCTTTATCCACTTGGGGGCGAAGGGCAAATGGCACTCTACGAGGTTTAAGCCTCACAGGAGTGACTGTAGGATCCAAATTAAAGGAAATTGGTGTGCCATTGTATTTGTCTAGCCCTTCACTAAAACCGTCTGAGAATTCGCGGAACAAGCAAGAGAATCCTGCAGACGTAGTAGTGTGAATTCCTGTCACATTTAATCCCAAGCGTCAAACCAGTCCAATCCCAATAAACTAGGTAGAGTGCCATCAACGATAATTAGTTTGAGGTGGCCGCAGAACCCATGGTATTTGATGTGAAATTTTCCAGAGCCCACGACTGGAATTTGATTGCCCTGGTAATCACACAGGCGAAAACGACAAGAGGATAAACGCCTTTTTGACATGGAGGGCACCAATCGTTTAATAGTTCTCCATGAAACAAGAGACATGGAGGATCCTGTGTCCAGTTCCATTTTACAGGGTTGCCCCTCAATGAGAACTGTGAGGGAATTTTTTTCCCTCAAGTTCACATTGGCCTGACCTATGATTGTTTCGGGGTGACAAACCCCCCTGTAAATAGTGAAACATTCTTCCTCTATTCTACTCTGTCTGTTTTGGGGCCAGTATTCTAGACTGGGTCTGGATAAATTATTAGGAGCCGGCTGGCTTGCCTTACAGACCCATGCAAGGTGGCCTTTTCTCCCACATCTCCTGCAGTCTTAAACCTACATGCAGAATGGGGATGATTTCCTCCACAACCTATACATGGGGCTTGAACCTTTTTCTTTTTTGGGCCCCAGATTTTCTTTTCAGATGTTTAGAAGCAACTCACATCCTCCTCATCTTCTGACAACTGATCTGGGTCGACCTTGTCCTGGTGCACTGAGGATGCTTCCCGGTTACCAGACGGGCTGCTGCTAAGGTCTCAGTGGCTGATTTTGAGGATAATTCAGAGGCTCTAGCCTCATCTATTGCAGTTTGCAGCGTAATATCCGTTCTAGCTAATAACCTATGCTGCAATCGGATATCCCTGACCCCACAAATTAGCTGATCCAGGAAGAGATCTTCTAAGTAATCCCTGAAGTCACAATACAAGCTCTTAATGCTGCCATGTATTGACTGATAGTTTCCCCCCTCAGCCTGGATCCGCTGCCTGAACGCGTAGCGTCTGGCAACTCTAGATGGTAAGAGTGCGTAGTGCCCCTTCAAAGTGGCTAACAAGGTTTCTCACGGCACATTGTGGACTGTCTGAGGTGCCAGGAGTGCCTGGGCTGTCTCAAACATGTCATGTCCGCAGACACTTAAGAACACATCTAATTTCCTGTCCCCTGCCAAACCTTTATAGTCATTAGCAGTCAGGAAACAGTTGATCTAAGAATGAGTCCCAAGTTTCTGCTGCTTGATTGAAAGGTGCGAACATCTAGAGGATGGCCATGTTTGTGATCCTTTGTCTGTCTGTCAGCTTCTTTCAACTTCTCGTAGCCGTGACCAGTTCAATCTCTCAGCCCTTTGGTGGCAGCCGCTCAACCTGCCTCCTCACAAAAATCCCACCTTTGTCGCCAATTTATTATGTTCTGATTATTATGTATGAGAACGGAGGCGAGGTAATTAGAACGTTTATTAAACAACAACAGCTAACAACCGACCTGCTTGGTGCTGAGGACCTTGGAGAGAGGGCAGCTTCTGAGGCACTGACAGCTCTTATATATGCAGAGCTGTCAGTGGCTAGGCCAGTCAGGAAGCACCCATTTCCCGCCGGCTGGTAGCCGTCGATCGGGCCAATCAGCTGCTCCGTCCTTGTCACATGTGTGGCATCTGGACGCAACAAAGGTGGCGGTGGGTCTTATCCAGGAAGGCAGTGAAGATGCTTATAGGGAAGAGGTGAAGGCTCTGGTGGACTAGTGCAATAAAAGTAACCTGGCTCTAAATGTTAAAAAAACAAAGAGATCATCGTAGATTTTAGAAAGAGACAGCATATCATACTTCACTCAATATAAAGGATGCAGCTGTAGAGGTGTCAACAGTATTAAGTAACTGGGGGTGCAGGTAACTAACAATCTGAACTGGTCTCTCCACACGTTATTCTTGGTCAAACATGCAAACCAGCATCTGCACTTCCTGTGTCAGATGAGGAGAACACAACTTTCTTTTTCTATCCTGGCCACTTCTTAGGCATGATTGAGAGCATGATTGAAAGCATTTCAACAAACTGCATCATTGTTTGGTTTGGTGGCTGCAGTGCCTCAGAGAGAAAGTTCATTCAGAGAGTGGTAAGGGCTGCCGAGAAGATTATAGGAAGCTCGCTTCCTATCATTCAGGATATTGCTTATAACTAAGTATTTTTAGCAGGACTACCAGATTCTGTAACAGCTTTGTTCCCCAATGCCATCCATCTGGTAAACTCACAAGATTCATTTCTGTTACCATGTACATGTATACATCTGAACTAGATTGTGTTGTTTCCCCGAGTCATATAATATATGTGAACATATACATAATTTAAATTTATTTAGTTATGTTTATGTAGAGTATATTAGAAGTAGAGACCCCTTGAGAGCTATGCAATGAAATTTCATTTTAATGTATGCCGATTAGTGTACATTCACAGTGACAATAAAGTTATTCTAAGTCTAAGTCTAATTCCTAAAATGAATTTAATGGCTTAATCTATAGACTGTAGCTGGCTTGTTTTAAACATCTCACAAGCTCTCACTAGGATACCTTTTTATATGTCTGAAACTGCCCTGGTTTACAATAACGCTAACATAGTGTTTTTTATTTATGAAAATTATGGGCACCAATAATTTCATGTATGAATCAATAATGTTTGATATGAGATATATGAATCAAAGTAATATGATTCATATATAGTGTCAACTGATAAAACTAAATTGTGGTTGAGTTCACATTCAAATTCTGTCCTACAGGGTGTAAATCCCAACATAAGATCAATATCAGACCTTTTAAACATATAAATCCAGGTAATCTGGTTACAGTGAACTTCAGCAGACTAAAATATTGCTGTTCTTTGACATATTTTCTCCCTCCCT
Source organism: Arizona elegans (assembly GCA_022577455.1). Classification (NCBI taxonomy): domain Eukaryota; kingdom Metazoa; phylum Chordata; class Lepidosauria; order Squamata; family Colubridae; genus Arizona; species Arizona elegans. The sequence goes on from JAKOOJ010000004.1 coordinate 27,093,565, forward strand.
CTGTCCCACCATTAGCTGTAAAAGCCAGATATTCATTAGGCCTAGTGTGCCTTCACTCTGAGTGAAAGGTGAAACATTTATTTATGCACACAAGCAAAGAGGGCCCTCTTGACCTCTCAGCCAAGAACAGGAGTTATTTTCTGCTCTTGAGCATTACTTTTATATGCTTATACTTGAGAAAACAACAAGCAGATTACTGTAATTTGGCACATCACTGACATTTTTGTATCTTCCCACTGACTTTCAAGAGCACCACCCCATAATATATTTAACATGAGCCTGTTAATGTTCATCTAATTATTCAGAAGGTATGTTTTCAGCATTCTAATATTTGAATGCAAAAAAGGTCAAGCAGGACCTTCTTGGCCAGTTCTTATAGGTTTAACTGTTTATCTATTCCTCTCTATCTGAGGGATTTAGGAATTGGAGGCATCTGCTGACATCAATCCCTCACCCCATCATGCTACCTCAAGTTCAAATTATAAATTCAGGTTTGTGTAAACCTTGCCAGTATTTTATCTTCATTTTTAGTCCTAAAATTAGCAAGCTTTTAAAACAGTGCATCTTTCTACACACAAAATTATGGGTGAGGCTGAAGTAAGCAGTTGAAAAATGGTTGAGTTCCAGATTTATTCTCATATTCATTTTCTTATTTGTATCTTCCTTTTTTCTTTCTAATACCCATCTTTTCTGTCTTTTTTCTCCTGATAGCATAGGTTGAAAAGGCAGGCAGATTGCTTCATTCAGAGGACTCAAGTGACTGCAAAAGACTGATGAAGTTAAACCAAAATGAGGATTAGATTGAAGTTGCATATGATTTATGACCATAGATCATCCATCATGCACTGTGGATCATGAACTATGGCTTAATAGTGGTGATTGTAACTCCATGAGGACAGAAAGAAGTTGCTTGAAATATATTCTGAAAATAACTGTTTCAAAGGATCCCCCTTTATGTAAGAAACTGAACAGCAATATGAATCGACTCAACCAATTGGCTTGCCTTTGTGCAAATCCTAAGTATTTTGGAGTACCAAACCTGCCGGTCAATTGGCATATGATTCTGGATTTCAAAACTGACTTTCCACATTGTCCAACTGGCAAAGGCTCACTGTGCTAGTGGAAGGCTATTTGGCATGATAAAGTGTGCCCAGTGTGCCCACTGATTCCAATTCCATCTGCTCTTTAGGGCAACCCAGGGGTCAGTAACTGAGGCGAGACCAGGTAAAGTCAAACAGGAATGTTTTATTACTAACAGAACAGCTAGAGAGAAACAGAGCAAAGAGCTAGGCATTTGACAGCTATTTATACCATAGCTGTCAAACCAACAACCAATAAGGATTTAGTATTCTCCCGCCGGCTGGATGGTGCGTCTTAGCCAATCAGGGCCGCACGTCATAAGTGCGAGGACTTTGTCATAAGTGTGAGGACCTCATCATAAGTGTGAGGACCTCGTCGTAAGAGTGAGGACTCAACACCCCTTCCCCCTTGGACGGAGCAGGTGTAGTCGGCCAGGTAGGCAGGGCGCCTGTGCGGCCGGGTAGATCTGCGCAGTTCGGGTTCAGCGGCGGCAGGAGCTGGAGGCATCTCTGCTATGGGTGGAACTCCCTGCGACTCGTCTGGCACCCTGACGTCGACTTCTTCGGTGGGCGGCTGGAATGGTAAGACTGGTTCCGGAGGCGGGTTTGAGTCAGGGAATGTGGGTAAGTAGTCATGGACTGGACTTGTTGCGCTGTCTTCCAGGTCGGCTGGGTTTTCCGGCCTGGGCGTTAAGCGAGCTATTAGTTGGTTAATATGGTGATGCCATAACCGGCCATTGGGCAGCCAGACCTGGTAAGAGTAGGGGCTGATGACTTGTTCGATGGTCCCGGAGAGCCACTTTGGCTCGCCCCCAAAGTTCTGGGCATAGACAGGGTCACCCATGACGAAGCTGCGGTGCCGGCCAGTGGAGTTTTCTGGGGCATAGGAAGGGTGAAGGCGGTCAAGGTCAGTGTGGAGGCGTCGGCCCATCAAAAGTTCTGTGGGGCTCCTGTTGGTCGAGGGGCATGGAGTTACATGTTGTACCAACAGGTAGCGGGTCAGTTTCTCTTGCCATTTCCCATGGCCATAATGTGACAGGGTTTCTTTAGCGGACCTCACGGCCCTCTCTGCCAGCCCGTTACTGGCAGGGCAAAAGGGTGCCACCCTGGCATGGCAAATCCTGTGGCTTGCCAAGTACACTTGGAAGGCTGCGGAGGATAGCTGGGGGCCATTGTCCGAGACAATGACGTCTGGCAGCCCATGGGAGGCAAAGAGTCTTTGTAGGGCTCTTATGAATGCAGCAGACGTGGTAGATGCCATGGTGACTATCTCTACCCACTTAGGTGTCTACCATCACGAGAAACGTTTGCCCATAGAAGGGCCCAGCAAAATCCACATGGATCCTTGACCAGGGCGACTTGGGCATTTCCCATTCTTTAACAGGGACAGTGGGGGCCACTGGTCTAGAGAGTTGGCAGGGTTGGCACCCCGCAACCCACTGGGCGGCTGCGTGGTCGAAGTTCGGCCACCAGACGTAGCTGCGTCCTAGGGACTTCATTCTCCCTATGCCCGGGTGTCCTTCGTGCAGGGCTTCTAGGACTGGCTGTTGTAGTTTGGCCGGCACTACAACCCTATCGCCCCATAGCAGGCACCCTCGCAGCACAGATAGCTCGTGCTGCCTAATATGGTAGGGTTTGAACTCAGGTCCCACATTCCCAGGTGGCCATCCCCTGTGCACCCAGTCTAAAATTCTGCGGACAGTGGGGTCCTTGGCAGAGTGGGCTGCGATGTCAGCTGCGATGATTGGCAGGTGTAAAGAGCCAATGAGAAGGACAGGAAAGATAGGAGAGGGGTCATATACAGAGATGGGAAGGGGGCAGTGGCTGAGAGCATTAGCATGGGCAAGGTGCTTGCCAGGGCAGTGAATGAGGGTGTAAGAATAGGCAGCCAGGAATTCAACCCAACGTGACATGCGGGGGGAGAGAACCTGGGGTGTTGCAATGTTGCCAGCTAGTATGCCTAGGAGGGGCTTGTGATCTGTCACAAGAGTGAACAAATGGCCATATAAGTATTCGTGGAAGCACTTGACAGCCGCCACGGCGGCCAGCGCTTCCTTGTCAATTTGCCCGTAATTGCGCTCCGTGAAGGAGAGCATGCGTGAATAAAAAGTAATAGGGGCTTCAGTGCCATCAGGAAGGACGTGGCTGAGGACTGCCCCAATACCAAAGGAGGAGGCGTCGGTTACTAGGATTAAGGGGAGGCTGTTCGTGTACTGGATGAGGACTGCCTCAGATGTCAAAAGAGATTTCACTGCTGAGAAGGACGTGGCTTCCCGGGTGCCCCAACGCCAAGGGGTCTTCTTGTCTAAGAGGTGGTGAAGGGGTTCAGCTACAGTGGCCTTGTGAGGGAGGAAATAGAAAGCTATAGAAATAGAGAGCTATAGAAATTTAAGAGGCCAAGGAAGGCTTGCAGGTCTGTTTTATTAGTGGGTGTGGGGGCCCTTCTGATGGCAGCTACCTTAGATGGTGTGGGGTGTATACCGGAGGCATCAATTAGATAGCCTAGAAATTCTACCTGGGATACCCCAATCCTGCATTTCTCTTTCTTGAGCCTGAGGCCAGCCGTTTAGAAACGGTGCAGGACGGTCCTTAGCTTCCCCTTAAGGTTTGCTGGGCTAGAAGCTGCGATGATGACATCATCCAAGTATGGAATGACTCCAGGCAGCCCCTGCAGGAGTCGCTCCATAAGGCCCTGAAAGATGCCCGGGGCAACGCTTATGCCAAACTGGAGACGATGGCAAAGGAATGCTCCCCTGTGTGTAATAATTGTTTGGGCTGCAGCCATGGCCGAATCAAAAGGGAGCTGTTGGTAAGCCTGTGCCATGTCCAGTTTGGCAAAAATGGAGCCCTTGCCCAGGGAGTGCAACAAGTGTTGCACCACGGGCACTGGATATGGGTTGGCCTGGAGCGCCTTATTGACGAAATTTTTGTAATCTGCGCAGATGCGGATTGACCCGTCAGGTTTGATGGGTATGACAATAGGGGTTTCCCAGGGGGCGTGGTCTGTGGGCTCTAGGATGCCCTGGGCTATGAGTTTGTCTAACTCCTTGTCAACTAGTGGCTTGAGTGCAAAAAGTACTCATTGAGGCTTAAGCCTAATAGGGGCAATTTTAGGATCTAGATTGAGGGTGATAGGTGAACACTTATATTTACCCAACTCTTCGTTAAAGATGTCTGCGAATTCTGCCAGGATGTCTTCAAAATCATGTGGGGTGGTGGAATGGATGCCTGTGATGCCTAGCCCAGAGTGCCAAACCAGTCAAGTCCAAGCAGGCTGGGCAGAGGGTCTCTCACGATGAGCAGGGGTAGCTTGCCCGTGAAGGTTCTGTGTTCCACCAAGAGATTGGCGCCACCTAGAATGGGAATGTCATTGCCTTGGTAGTCTCTGAGGTGAACTTGGCTTGGCAGGAGAGCGCTTTTGCGCATCTTTGGGGCCAGCCGCTTCAGGGTGTCCAGGAGATTAGAGATTTGGATGACCCTGTGTCCAGCTCCATCCAGCAAGGGGCTCCTTCAATGGTCACCGTGAGGTAGATTTTTTTGTTGGGACTGATTTTTGCTTGGCGGGCCGACCTCGCAGCGGCGTTGTTTGCCCTGGAAATGGCAAAACAGTCACCGCCCGGCTTCGGCCCTTTCTGGAACGGTCTTCAATGGCAGTTGTGAGGGTGATCTCCTTTCTCTTGAGCAAGTGACGTTGCACCCTCAGGTCCCTCACACTGCACACGAACTGCTCCAGTAGAGAGTCTTCTAGGTCAGCAAATTCGCAATTTAAGGCAGCAGTTCTGAGGGAGGCGATGTAATGGTTAATGGACTCTCCCTCTGCTTGCAAAATTTGTCTGAAAGCGTACCGGTGGGCGATGCACGATGGGGTGGGCTCGTAGTGCTGCTTGAGCTTTTCCCTCAGGACCTCCCATGGCACCGACTGTACTGGAACCGGGGCTAGCAGGGCCATGGTGACAGAGAACATCTCAAGACCACAGGCATTTAAGAAGTGTGCCCTTTTCCGGCTGCTGGTCAGCCCCGTGTAGTCATTCGCCTCCAAGAAACATTCGAACCATGCCTCATACGATTTCCAAGTTTCTGTAGCCTGGTTGAAGGGGGTGAATGTTGGAGGTGCCATCCTTTAGACGGATGGGCTCTGTTTCTGAGGGAATTTTCCTCTAACACAACGTCTCGTCGTTTAGTGACTCAGCTGAGCGCTTTGGCTTAGCACTAGTGACTTCAGCTGTTGACCACCTGTCTCTGTCCTCAGGATCCCACCTTCGTTGCCAATGCTCTGTAGGGCAACCCAGGGGTCAGTAACTGAGGCGAGACCAGGTAAAGTCAAACAGGAACGTTTATTACTAACAGAACAGCTAGAGAGGAACAGAGCAAAGAGCTAGGCATTTGACAGCTATTTATACCATAGCTGTCAAACCAACAACCAATAAGGATTTAGTATTCTCCCGCCGGCTGGATGGTGCGTCTTAGCCAATCAGGGCCGCGCGTCGTAAGTGCGAGGACTTCGTCGTAAGTGCAAGGACCTCATCGTAAGTGCGAGGACCTCATCGTAAGAGCGAGGACTCAACACCATCCATCATGGATAACATATTCTTCAGATGCTCAGAAAAAGCAAAATGACAATACTAATTTCCATATTTATTTAATTTCTTATTTGCAATAATCAGGTGATACTTTGCATGCCTTCCCATGATCATATAATACACATGCTACTCACGTTGTATGAATCAGGGCCCAAGCTATTCCTTTTCAAGATCATTAATCGTTAGTTACAAAGGAATATTGGAGAATAAATTGTTAAAGCTTGGAATCAAGAAGTCAGATAAAATTTCTGGTTCTTCTACATCTATACAATGTTCAAGAACTAAATCAACCCTCCCTTTTTTAAGCTTATGAAAGAAATAAAAGCATTAAATATAGGCCAGACTTGTCCACAAGGTGTAGTCAACAAAATCAAGATGGCAGTCACAATGGCGAGAATGAAGATCTCTCATTTTATATGAAGAAAGCAAAGGAACAATCAATACGTTTGACTAAAAGCAACCAAACTTCACAGCCACTTGTGCTGTTAAAGAAGAAAACAACAAGAAGATAAGAGTGGTGAACAAAATAAAATTCACTCAATTTGCTGAATCATTGACTTTTGAAGATTCTGTAACAAAAACAAAACAAAAGACAAGGGCAGAAAGTCCATCAAATAAGAATTACAGGTTTTCCCTATGATATTTGTTCTCCAGCTTGTGTGACATTACTGGACAATAAGTCTCCACCTTCCTTGTGTTGGTTATTTTGGTTGAAACAAAAGCCAGAGGGCTCTAAGTTCCCATTCCTGTTTTAAAATTTCTACCATTCACATTAAGGAATTCTAATTAAAGAGGGATGATAAGGAAAAGTCCAAAATGATGAACTTAATTACATAAATATCAAAATCAAAATCTTGCTCTTTTATCTTCCTGACAGGCCTGCTTCCAGCAGCTGATTGTGCAGCTTCTGCTTGAATATATCCAAAAAACTTAAGTCCACCACATGTTACTTAAATAAGTTGATTGGATTTGTAGCCTAAATGATTCCTTCCATGGTTCTATTATTGTTTTGTACATTTTTATGGTCAAACAGAGAGGCTGATATATTTCTCTGCTCAGAAGCTATATTAATTTTCTTATCTAATTTATGAATCATCACAGTATCATTATTTTCTTTTCTCTCAACTTATGGATACTGTGAAATTAAATTCCCAGTCATGCATGTACTGGTTGTGGTTGCTGGAATGAAAAAAAAATATTTAGAGAATCACAAGTTATCAACCCTATTGTAAAAGAAACTGGAGAAAGAATCAAGTTAATATTTGTTCCAGCTTCATTTAAATGACCAGAAGCTATCCAGCTGTGGCTAATTTCAATGGATTAAAATGGATGATAAACCAATAGGTAATATTATGTAGTGGGCTGCAGTAGGCAAGAACAGACAGCATAGATACAACAGTATTTATTGATTCAAGTGGAACTGCAGAACAACATGCAAATTCCTGTAATTTATATTGTGGTCCCACAGGGCCTCAACCAATCATAATACTTGAAAAAGCCCGCCCAAATATGAATGTTTCTAAATTGAAGTTAACAGTTAGGGTCACCTAAAGGTTAGTTTCACTTTAGCAGGGCTTAATACAACTATATATATTCAATACGTAACAGGCAATATCAGAGCAATAAATTGGACTGGAAAGTAGAAACAAAACAATTGGCAATATGACAATTTCACACCACTTTGATACTGGTGCAAGAAACTATAAGATTAGGACAGTCGAGTTCAACTTACTCTTTTGTGTACATTTAATTTAAAAAAGTAATTCACTCCTAGCTATTAATTATTTTCCTTTTATTTCCCCCACCTCAGAGGTGGGTTTCAGCAGGTTCTGACCAGTTCTGGAGAACCGGTAGCCCTAATTTTGAGTAGTTCAGAGAACCGGCAATAAAAATTCTGACTGGCCCCGCCCCCATCTATTCTCTGCCTCCCAAGTCCCACCTGAACAGGAGGAAATGGGGATTTTGCAGTAATCTTCCCCTGGATTGGGGAGGGAATGGACATTTTACAGTATCCTTCCCCTGAAGTGTGGTGGGAATGGAGATTTTACAGTATCCTTTCCTTGCCACGCCCACCAAGCCATGCCATGCCCACCAAGCCACATCCACAGAACCGGGAGTAAAGAAATTTGAAACCCACCACTGCCCCTCCTCCCCCCAGATATCTGGAGCACTTGTTACTGTTATTCTATTTCTCATTATATTTTCAAGTTTAATTTGTATTTACTTTTACTTCTGCAATAAAAATTTCAATAATAAAGAGATCTGGAGCATGGTCTGGTTGTTAAGGCACCATGTTGAAAACCAGGAAACTGAATTATAATCCCACTTTAGGCATGAAAACGTGTTCTATGACTTGGAGATGCATTCCCTCTCAGACCAACCCACCAACTTATTGTTGTGGGGACAACAGGAACAGGAAGGAGAATTAGGGGTATATTTGATATTAGTTATTTATAAAGAAATAATAAAAGCAGGATAACAAAATATCTAAAACTTTTTTCCTTCAATGTGGAGCAAATTCTCTGTTCCTTCATGATATAAATATCGGCCCTTAGATGCTTAACTAATCTCTGTAAAAGTGTTAGAATAAAGTAGTTATGACCAGAAAATTATGAAGCCAAAAGTAGAATTTATAGTTCATCATGAGGAATAAATCTCTTTGTAAAGCAGGACAGGAGATACACATTAAATCATCTGGCTTATCCAATTAGGAATTTAGTTAGGACTTCTCCAGATGTTTCAAATGGGAATTTTCACACTATCTGACATTATCATCCAGTTCCATTCCAAAAGTTTATTCAAGTGATATAATATTCTCCCATTTCACTGAAAACAGTGTGGCTACACTCTTGAGATATCTGAACAGCTTGTAACAGCTGGAAAAAATGGCTGTTCTTAGCTATCAGTTGTAGTATGCCCACATTGGATTAATACTTTTTCCTATCAATCAAAAAAAGAATCAAACTAGTAACACACTAATGCATGTTGCTTGGTAGAAATAATTACAGAATGCAGGTTAGTAAAAAGAGTGTCCTTCCAAAATGTTTCACAACAGATCATTTCAGAATGTTGAAAACTGAGACTCAAGACCAGCAAGTCAGAATGAGAGGCAGAGAAAGAACAGAACACCATTCTTGGCTTCAAGGAAGACTCAGATTTAGTAGGCATACCAGTATGCAGCTGTCAGGCATCCTTGTCCCAGGATACCCCACACCCCCACACTGTTTCAATGTGCACAACAGAATATTCAAACTCTATGTCAGTTCCATAGAAGTATGGAGTAGATATACACATACGGTCCTGAATACAGAATTCTGCAAAACCCAAATATAATTTTTGAATTCAGTGGACTTCTCCCAGGTAAATATGCACTCCAGTACATGTAGTCCTCAAAACTGGTCACTCAGCAATCATTCAAAATCATGATAGACCTCCCTGGGGTTATTTATGATGCAGTTCTAACAGGTTGCTCTAGCCCTCTTCCCTGTGGCCATGTGATCACATTTTGGGTGCTCCGCAATTGACCCACATTTATGGACACTTGTGGCCTCCTGAAATAACATGATCACATGTTACTGTATTTTTGACAAAAGTCAGCATTTACTCCCAGCATTGTTTGCAAAGAATTGGTTCGCTTAACCAACTGCTGCAAAAAAATGTTATAAAATTGAGTTGATCACATGGGTGACCCTTTATGACTATCATGACTTATCACTATAAGGTCCATTACAGTGGGTTAAGTCAAGGATTATCTATATAAGTTTTTTTATATGTAAGGTATTATAAAGTCCAAGATGCATCAGAATCACATTAGTCTTCACTGAATTAATAGAAAAGATTTAGTTCCATATTACTGTACTATTTGTGCCATGTGCTACTTTTGTTAATTCAGAACAAAAAGAATAGAGATTTTTCCTCCTCACATCAATCTTTGATTTCATCAACAGATTAAACAAAGCAAATATATTTGCATATTTCAAATTTAATATGCAAATTGGATATGTTCTTCAGATTGCATACTACTCTTACTTTTGTGATGCATTTTTCAAAACAAAAATATAAAAGTTAGAACATTAGATAACGGTAGATATAAAAGTATGACTATTGGGAAATTATTTCCCTAAAATATTTTTATGTACTTTTTAATTAGAACAGGTTAATGTCTGAATATTTACAAAGCTGAAATAGATAGAAATAGGATGATGTAATTATTTCTACCATTTATCCAATTATATTTTCACGACAGACCTCTAAAAGTATTATTATGTAGGGAAAAATGTCTGAATATCTTATCAGATAGACTGAAACCTCCACTTTGACTTCATCAAAAAAAGAATACATTAAAAATATTACTTGGTTGAAACAATTGTTTTTATACTACATCACTTAAAGGCAATTAAGATCAATAAATAGGTGAAATGCTGAAATGAACTTAAGTTAAATATTAGGAACAGGTACAATAAATACAGGTGAAACTTGAAAAATTAGAATATCATGCAAAAGTTCATTTATTTCAGTAATGCAACTTAAAAGGTGAAACTAATATATGAGATAGACTCATTACATGCAAAGCGAGATAGTTCAAGCCTTGATTTGTCATACTTTTGATGATTATGGCTTACAGCTCATGAAAACCCCAAATTCACAATCTCAGAAAATTAGAATATTGTGAAAAGGTTCAACATTCTAGGCTCAAAGTGTCCCACTCTAATCAGCTAATTAAGCCATAACATCTGCAAAGGGTTCCTGAGCCTTTAAATGGCCTCTCAGTCTGGTTCAGTAGGAATCACAATCATGGGAAAGACTGCTGATCTGACAGTTGTGCAGAAAACCATCATTGACACCCTCCATAAGGAGGGAAAGCCTCAAAAGGTAATTGCAAAAGAAGTTGGATGTTCCCAAAGTGCTGTATCAAAGCACATTAATAGAAAGTTATGTGGAAGGGAAAAGTGTGGAAGAAAAAGGTGCACAAGCAGCAGGGATGACCACAGCCTGGAGAGGATTGTCGGGAAAAGGCCATTCAAAAGTGTTGGGGACTTTCACAAGGAGTGGACAGAGGCTGGAGTCAGTGCATCAAGAGCCACCAAACACAGACGGATCCTGGACATGGGCTTCAAATGTATTCTTCGTCAAGCCGCTCCTGAACAATAAACAATGTCAGAAACATCTTACCTAGGCTAAAGAAAAAAAGAACTGGTCTGTTGCTCAGTGGTCGAAAGTCCTCTTTTCTGATAAGAGCAACTTTTGCATTTCATTTTGAAACCGAGGACCCAGAGTCTGGAGGAAGAGGCACACACTGCAAGATGCTTGAAGTCCAGTGTGAAGTTTCCACAATCTGTGTTGATTTGGGGAGCCATTTCATCTGCTGGTGTTGGTCCACTGTGCTTCATTAAGTCCAGGGTTAACGCAGCCATCTACCAGGAGGTTTTGAAGCACTTCATGCTTCCTTCTGCAGATGAGCTTTATGGGGATGCTGACTTCATTTTCCAGCAGGACTTGGCACCTGCCCACACTGCCAAAAGTACCAAAACCTGGTTCAATGACCATGGGATTACTGTGCTTGATTGGCCAGCAAACTCACCTGACCTGAACCCCATAGAGAATCTATGGGGCATTGCCAAGAGAAAGATGAGACATATGAGACCGAACAATGCAGAAGAGCTGAAGGCCACTATTGAAGCATCCTGGTCTTCCATAATACCTCAGCAGTGCCACAGTCTGATAGCATCCATGCCACGCCGCATTGAGGCAGTAATTGATGCAAAAGGGGCCCAAACCAAGTACTGAGTACATATGCATGCTTATACTTTTCAGAGGTCCGATATTGTTCTATGTACAATTCTTGTTTTATTGATTTCATGTAATATTCTAATTTTCTGAGATTGTGAATTTGGGGTTTTCATGAGCTGTAAGCCATAATCATCAAAATTATGACAAATCAAGGCTTGAACTATCTCGCTTTGCATGTAATGAGTCTATCACATATATTAGTTTCACCTTTTAAGTTGCATTACTGAAATAAATGAACTTTTGCACGATATTCTAATTTTTTGAGTTTCACCTGTAAATAAATGTTATTTATGCTATTATGCTGCCATCTTTTTGTAATGTTTTACACTGAATTCAATTATATTTAGCTTGTCTTAACTGGGATGAAGTATTACTACAAAAAATAATACTACAAGAATGTACTATTACTACAAGAAATAATAATGTGAACAAAATGTTCCAAAAAAATTTATTACTTCAAGGAATGGTGTTTTTTTTTTTACACATGACTAGTTAATCATAACTGATTTGACAAAGCTAAACAAAAACAGTCTTTTCAGTACTATGAGAGACAACAAGGAAAGCTTTGAGCTAATTTGGATTATTAAAAAAATTATGAAACATTCTAATGATAGTTAAATTTATGGAGATTTTCAATCATACAGGTCATGGAAATCAGAACTGAAGAAGTTTCTTGGATGAAACATCTTCAAGAAAAAACAAAGAAAGTACAGTTGCCTTTTGAAAAATATATACACACATATATACACACAAACACCTAAAGCGGAGGTTCCCAATCGTTCCGTCTTGGCAGCCCAGTGGAGGGGGCGGAGGAGAGGGGGTGGTTCTATGCAAGAGGCTGGTGTATGAACAAGCAGGTGCAGCTTATGTAAATGAAGCTGTGCACTTGCACACATTTGTCTGCTGCTCATGTGACCCAGTTTGAATGGGCTGTGGCCCGTATTTGCACTGCGGCCCGGGGCTTGGGGACCCCTGACCTAAAGGACTGTAGCTTTGATTGGTTAATATATTTAGAGATTTAGTGAACAGTTTTGACAGTGCTCAGAGCAGGGAGGTCAAACTCAAGGGCTGGGGGCCAGATCTGGCCCACAGGTGCTTAGATCTATCCCGCAGAGCTGCCCTGGAAACAGCAAAGGATCGGCTTGTGGTGCCTCCACCAGCAAAAACGGAGCATGCAAGGGCTGCGTGCAATCCTCCCGAGCTTCATTTTCACTGGCAGAGGGTTGCAGGAGACCGTCCCAGCTAAAAACTGAGTTCGGGAGTCTGTTTTCTCTGGAAGAGCACTCAGACCACCACAGGCGCCTCCCAACATGAGTAATGTCATGCTGGCCACGCACAACCTTAACCCTACCCACCCCAGCCCCCCAAGGTCAAACATAACCATGATGTGGCCATCAGTGAAATTGAGTTTGACAGCCCGGCTCAGAGGTTCTAAATAGGAAACAATGAACTATTTTTGGACAGTTTTTTTTATAGTTCTTGCAAAAAAATAGGTTTATAAAAGCAGAAAGAAGAAAAGGAAAGGAGAGTGAAAGTAGAAAGAATATAAGAAACTAAAAGAGAACAGAAAGGAATAAACAGTACAAGGAAAAACAACTATAATAAAGAGAAAAGAAATATATTAAGATGTAACATTAAAACCATTGCAAGTGTAAATAAATTTAGTGAGTCTTCTCCCATTCTAAGGTTACAAATATTTATCTCCTCATCTCATATTTTAACCCTTATCTACAAACAAATTCCATAAAGTATCAATTTTTCAGTCCTGGTATCAACAGAAATTTTGCAATTTTGGTTACTCCTGTGAGCTTCATCTGCAAATCATTGATGAACATATTGAAGGGTACTAGGCCTAAAACAGAGCCTTGGGGCATGCCACTGCATACTTTTCTCCATGTATGTGTAAATGCAACATTCCATCACAGTTTAGTACTGTGGGATATTAATTCCATCCAGGATGAAAGTATGATGCATACAATAATAGATGACAGGAAAATGAAACAATTTAAAAGAAATCTTACTTTTACTGATGTGAATGAGATATACTCTGATTTATTGATATTACAAAGAGTTGGTAAAGAACTTTTTTAAAAATGTCATTGCTGCCTAATTTGCTGAAATGTCAGAAACTTATATGGGCTGCTTGATGTCAAGAATTTTATTGAGATAGAGAAGAAAATGAGAGTTTTTCAAATGGATTATTAGTAGAATGAGACATTTATCACAGCCAATGGGTCAAAAATTTAAAAGGAATGACTCTCTACTGCAATTTTCTTCTTTTCATCGCTTGAGTGGCTTGGCTGTTCTGTGGGGTGATTTTTCTCCTCCTCCTCCTCCATTTGTTGGAAATGAGCCAAACATGAGTTCAATATAATAACTTTAGATACTATGTGGAGAGAACAGGCAGATCTGTTTGGCAATACTTTAAGATTAAAAAAAGAAGGAACACCTCACAGTTCTGTACTACTTCATCTTTACTTCTTTCCATGTGCCTTAATTCTATGCTTTAAAGTGTTTTCCCAAACACAGTGATAAATATAGTTATAATGTCTACATAGTAGAATTAGAACAACTGCCATATTTTTATATCATTAGTCACCAAAACCACATCTCTCAGTAACAAAAAAATCTTGCTGCTGTCATTTTTAATTTGAAATGTCTATAAAGGTTGTGTGGGGGGGTGGGGGTGGCACAGGGCATTTTAGAAGGATGTAGAGGATCAATGTTAAAACGAAATGCAGCTTAACTCTTTAATGCACATTTTCAGGCAATTTGATTTATATGAATTGTGTTTGCAATATATATTTGAAAACGGTGCACAGAAAAACAGTTATGCCTATTGGTTTCCAGAATACTTTTAATTCACTACTTTATGGCAGGAATTTACTACTAATTTCTAGAGATAATACACATTTAAAACTGCATTGTTTCATCTATTTTAAGTTTCTTGAGAAAATTACAGACAGCTCTCATTTAACGACCGCTTGTTCAGCAACCTTTCAAATTTATGACAATGCTGAAAGACTGTTAGCTATGAGCAGACCTCATACTTACAGCCATTGCAACATCCCTGTGGTCAGTCAATGGGAAAGCAAGCAAGAAGTCAGAACTTGCTGTCATGTGATATCCTCACTTACTAACTCCCACAATTCTTGCTAAATGATGGCAACTGGAACTGCTGGAACTGGCATCGCAAACAGCATGGCCACATTTTTTAAATGTAATATCATATTGCCAACCAACAGAGTTTCCAGTCAACATCTGAAGGACACCAAATGAAAGAATGGAATAGGAATAGGAATAGGAATAGGAATAGGAATAGGAATAGGAATAGGAATAGGAATAGGAATGGAACGGAACGGAACGGAACAGAACAGAATGGTCGTTGCTTACCTGAATGACCCTTTTGTACTCGCTGTGAAGACACTCCTCAGACTGGGTAACGATCACTCTCATTTGCACTGCTGAGTGTCAATCAAATCCCTCTGGAGCTGGATCCACCTCACTTCCTGCTCCTTCCTCAGACTTTTCACGAAGACAACTTGGACCAATAGCAGTAGAATCGACCGTGAGAGACTCCACCAAGTAGACAGACAGGAAGCAGACAGCTACAGAGGGAGAAAAAGCAGACCTCCACCAAAGCCAGGCACGGCCAAGAAAAAGGGAGGGACGGAGTGTCTTCACAGCGAGTACAAAAGGGTCGTTCAGGTAAGCAACGACCATTTTCCTACTCGCTGTTCAGACACTCCTCAGACTGGGACATACCCAAGTTAGAGTAAAAAAGGGGGGGAACTAAGCCGTAGACTGGCCTTGGGGAGAGATTACAGCCTGTAATACCCTTCTGCCAAAGGCAGCATCTGCCGAAGCAAACTTATCCAGCCTATAGTGACTTACAAAGGATGAAAGGGATGACCATGTGGCCGCCCGGCAGATATCATCTACTGAAGCCTGGGTAGCCCAAGCCGCTGAGGTTGCGGCGCTACGGGTAGAATGGGGCAGTGTCCCACCCGGGACGGGGGCCTCACTTAATTCATATGCCTTAGATATACAGGCCTTGAGCCACCTGCCCACTGTAGTCGAGGAGACCTTCTGACCCAGGGAAGAGGGAAGGAAGGACACCAACAGAGCCTCAGTCTTGCGGAAGGGGGCAGTCCTCTTAAGATATCTTCTCAATGCCCGTCGCACATCCAAAGTATGCCATCGCTTCTCAGCCGGATGACGCGGGTTCGGGCAGAAATTGGGCAAGACGAGTTCTTGGGCTCGATGAAAACGAGTGTTCACTTTGGGCACAAAGGCCGGGTCGAGGCGTAGAACAACCCGGTCAGGATAGAAAACACAGAGATCACTCCTCATGGATAAAGCGGCAATTTCGGATACTCTGCGTGCTAAAGTTACTGCCAACAAAAAAGCCATCTTGAAAGACAAGTAACGTAGGCTGGACGAAGCAATGGGTTCGAACGGTGGATTCGTTAAGGCCTGCAGCACCAAGGTAAGGTCCCAAGTGGGGTAGCGATGGATCGGCGGCGGCCGCAGGTTTGAGACCCCTTGGAGAAAGGAACGAATCCTGGGGTCCTGAGCCAAAGGAACACGAGCCTCCCCTGACAGGACAGTGGCCAGGGCCGCCACCTGTCGGCGCAGAGTCGCAGGAGCCAGGCCCTTGGAAAACCCCGCATGTAGAAAACCTAGAATGTCCGGAACAGATGCAGATGTGGGGTCTACGTGATGATCTCCGCACCATCTGGTGAATGCATTCCATGAAGCGTTGTAAATACGAATTGTTGATGGTCTTCGAGCTGCCTGAATAATGGAGATAACATCGTCAGACAGGTTGTCCTTGAAGAGCTTTATGCGCTCAAATGCCACACGGCTAATCGAAGCCATTCTGGTTCCGGATGACGGCCGGCCCCTTGAGTTAGTACTAACTTGTCGAGTGGAATCCTCCACGGTGGTTCGACCGATAAGTTCTTGAGGTCGGCGAACCACTCTCGACGGGGCCAATACGGCGCTACTAGTAGAAGGTTCGCCCGTTCTTGAATGACCTTCCGCACTACCCTGGAGATGACAGGAAGGGGAGGAAAGGCGTAAAGAAGGCCCTGGGGCCACTGGCTTCGAAGAGCATCCAGCCCTTCTGCTGCTGGAGACGGGTAGCGGGAAAAGAATCTCGGCAATTGGGTGTTCTGAGCCGTCGCGAAAAGGTCCACTAGGGGAAGGTCGAACCTCTTGGACAGGTCCTGGAACAGGCCGGGATCCAACCTCCACTCGGCGTGATCTATTTGGTCTCTGCTGAGCCAATCTGCTTCTTGATTGAGAGTCCCTGAAATGTGTTCCGCTTTTATCGACGAGAGGTGAAGTTCCGCCCACGACAGAAGACGCTCCGCCTCCTGCATTAGTGTCCATGAGCGGGAGCCCCCTTGTTTGTTGATATGGGCTTTGGTGGCCACATTGTCCGTCAGAATCAGAAGATCCTGGCGATATACAAGGCGTTTGAAGTGCATCAGGGCGAGATGGACCGCTCTGAGCTTGAGCCAATTTATATTGTGTTGCAGTTCCTTTGACGACCAGACACCTTGGGCTAACTGACGGTCGAGGTGCGCCCCCCAGCCTCGCAGACTCGCGTCCGTGGTCAACACCATCCGAGCTGGTTCCAAGAAGGGGGAGCCCTTGTCGAGGGCCGGAGACAGCCACCACCTCAGTGAAAGGCGCACAGGAGCTGGAATTGTTACCTTGAGAAGAGTCTCTGCTCGATCTTGTCTCTGGTAAGGGAGCAGAAACCATTGAAGGCGACGTAGATGGAAACGTGCCCACGGGACAATCTCTATGCATGAGATTAATTTTCCCAGAAGCTGGGAGAGTGTCAGTAAGGTCACAGTCCTGTGTAGTAAGACTTGAGACACCAGATTCCATATGCTGACTCGTCTGTCTGGAGATAGGAAGACCACACACAGATTGGAATCTATTGTTGCCCCGAGGTGCAGAATGCGAGACGTGGGAACTAGATGGCTTTTGGCCAAATTCAAAGTGAACCCGTGGTCTTGAAGGGTCTGAAGTACTAGCTCCCGGTCGTGGGTCGCCTGTTCTGGAGAGGACGACAGGATCAAAATGTCGTCGAGGTAGCATGCCAGACGAACAGGAACCTCTCTGAGCGACGCTGCTAACGCCGCCAGCAACTTTGTAAAGGTCCTCGGAGCGGACGAAAGGCCAAATGGCATAGCCCGGTATTGGAAGTGGTGGTCTCCAAACGCAAAACGGAGGTACTTTCTGTGGGAGTTGTGAATGGGTACGTGCAAGTACGCTTCCTTCAGATCTACAGATTGCATGAGATCCCCTCGTCGGATGCAGCCGAGCAGAGACTTGAGGCAATGCATTTTGAACCGACGGTACAAGATGTGATGATTGAGACGTTGAAGGTTCAGAATGCCTCTCCAATCGCCCGAACTCTTCGGGACCAGGAATAGCGTTGAATAAAAGCCGGTTTTGAGTTGGTCCGATGGAACTTGTTCTATGGCCTGAATCTGTAACAGATGATAAATTTCGAGCGACAGAAGGGAACGCTTCTCCGGCTGAAGTGGCCAAGGGCAGTGAACATAAAAGTCCTGTGGCATGGTGGTGAATTCCAAACGTAACCCTTCGGTGACAGTTTGGACAATCCAGGCATCCGAGGTGGTAGTTGGCCACAGGTGAAAGAATGCCTGGAGCCTGCCCCCGATGGGGACCAGGTGCGGTGAGTCACTTACCGCGCCTGGAAAAACGGCCCGCTGACTGCCTGAAGGGTCGCCTGAAGTTGGATTGTCGGTGACCGCGGTCACGAAAGGGCGCCCTGTCCGAAGCTGGCTGGTACTGAGACTGCAAAGATCTGTAGTAAGAGGCGCCACCAGCGCCTTGCTCCTGTTGAAAGGACTGTCGATTATAAGGTACATAGCACCTATCCTGACGCCGGAAGGACGTGGGTAACACCTTCTTCTTATCCCTATTCTCGATCAGCACAGAGTCCAGGGAGGAGCCAAATAAGGCAGAGCTTTTGTAAGGGGCGGCAGTCAAATGCCACTTGGACTTGGCGTCAGCTCTCCAGTTACGGAGCCACAAGAGACGTCTTGAAGATACTGTCGAAGCTAAAGCCCGGGAAGCAAACTTAGCTGCGTCCAAGGACGCATCAGCTGAATATTCGGCAGCTGCGACCAGTTTGGCTAGATCCTGCTGTAATCGTGCATCTTCCGGGGAAAGTCTTTCCTTCAATTGGCGCAACCACACCAGCGATGCCCGATTAAAAAATGATGAGGAGGTTGCAGCACGAATAGCCCAAGCCGCAGCTTGGTGTGTTTTACGAAAGCCCATTTCGGCTCGCTTGTCCTCAAACTTGAGACCATCCCCCGCCTCACCTACCAGGATGGAAGACGATGTGAGACTCGCCACCGGATCATCAACTGTAGGTAACTGCAAGAGAGCGTCCAACACAGGAGCCGAGGCATAGAGTTTTCGATCAAATGAATTCGGCCCCGACAACGAGGCGGGGCGGTCCCAGGGCTTTTGTACAACCTGGCAGAAAAGATCCAGACAGGGAACAAAATCCTCATCAGGCTGAGGCAGATTGAACAAGTTATTATTGGGGCCTGATGGAGCAGAAGCAGAGGAACCTTGAAGAGGCGTAGAATCCATATTAGTGGCAGCTTTTGCTTTGCGCAGGAGAGAGCGAAACAAAGAAGGCTTAAATAGTCCCGGAAAGGCCGGCTTGTCCTGGATCTCCTCCTCATCCCCTGACATCTCAAAGTCATCTAGGAAATCTTCCTCCCGGGCTGATTCAGGCTCAAGACTACAAGCACCAGATAGCTGCTGATGTTGTGCAGCAGGGAGATGCACAGAACAGGCAGAAGTAATAGGGCACGCTGGAGCGGGTAAGGCACCAGTGGCTTGCTGCAACCCCATTTGGAACATATGTGACATAGCGTGAGTAAAAAAGGACTGAAAATCCACAGACTGAAGGAAGCCCGGGCCCGTCTCAGGACGGAGGACGGCTGCAGTGGGTGTAAAGGTAGCTTCAGGACCTGACCTGGAAGCTTGAGAAATATGACTTGCAAAACTAGAGGAGCGAGACCTAACACTAGGCCCTGGCTGATTAGTTGCAGAATTTTGGACCTCCTGAGAGGCCAATGGCTCATCCTCCCTCAGATCACTGGCCAACAAACCTCCACTATGAGAGGCCGAGGGCTCACAGGTCACCTCGTGGCTCAAGCCTTCAGGAATTGGACCTTGACCAGGGTCCTGGGCCTGTTGTCTAGCCTTAGCAAACCGCTTTTCTAATGCCTTATGCCTCCTTTGGGCATCCTTATCTGCAGTAGCAGACTTGGAGGACTTCTCCTGTCTAGAAGCCTTAGACTTCTTCCCCCTGAGCTGTTTAGGGGAAGGTACTGGGGAGGGAGATGGACTTTTGTCCAGATCAGAGGAAAGAGCAAGTTCCTCCCTGTCACCCATGATTAATCACCCCAATGAATTAATTTATTTTCACCAATCAATTGTAAATAGACAAGAATTAATTCTATAGAAATAATTGAATATTAGCAAGCTAAATCCTAGTATATATAAATCTAAATGTTTTTTTTTTAATATATATATATATATATATATATATATATATATATATATATATATATAAAAATTATTTCTAAGCAAAACCGTGCTATCAGGAAAACAAGGTAAGCGCCCCCTCCTTTTTTTTTTTTTAAGAAATATAAATTAATTTAAACAATATATACTTCCCTGTGTCTTTCAGAGAACCGTGCTGCAGACAGTTGCCAAGTGCAGGTACGATCAGGACAGCGTCCTCACCTGCTGCCAATCTAGCGACCCTGGAAACCAAAGCCCAGGTCGCTAAGGCCACGGAGAGAACAAAACGGCGGCGAGGATCAGGGCTCAAAAAGGCGGCCCGCGAGGCGACGTTTCAGAAGTCCTAAGCCAGGCGAAACACAGCCCCTGCGGCCGGACTGAAGCTGCAGCTATAAGATAATCACTATTTCTTTTAAAAAAGGCTAATGAGTATGCCAGCCGGCAGGGACTCAAGCCGATAGACGTAATGGCCACAAAGGCAGTCCAAAACCTCGCAAAATGACTGGCAAAATGGCGGCAATGGCGGGAACAGCTGAATAGAATTAACCGCCAGCCAAGCCAAGCCGCTAGCGGCGGCCGGAACCCCGAACCGCCGATACGCGCTTTAAACTTCACCAAAGTGAAGGCAATCGAAGCGCAGCACTTTTAAACAGAAAACAAATGATATTGAATCAATTCCCTTGAAATAAGACAAAAATAATAAAGAAATTTAAACTAGAGAACAGACACTCGATGCTATTGCAATGGTTGAGTGAAAAAGTCTGAGGAAGGAGCAGGAAGTGAGGTGGATCCAGCTCCACAGGGATTTGATTGACACTCAGCAGTGCAAATGAGAGTGATCGTTACCCAGTCTGAGGAGTGTCTGAACAGCGAGTAGGAAAACAGAATAGGCTTTATTTGGCCAAGTTTAATTTCTTTAAACACCCAAAGAAATTGTCTCTGATGCATTAGAGAAGGTTTTGTAGCTCTCTCATTTTATTTTATGTGTTAGATTTATATCTTATCCTTCCTCCAGGAGGTCAAGGCAGCATGCATTCTGTTCAATGTTCAAAAAGCGGAGAATTATTCAACCTTTCAACTGTTTTAGGAATCTGCAGAGCAAACAGTTCTGAAGCCATGGACAGAGCTACAGAAACTTTTTTACTAAATTTACAGAACACTCTAGAGGCTAGACCATAACTTTGGGTTACAAACATCCATAATTTTTGCATTTATCTAACACAAACAATCATATTATAAGCCCTATAAATTCCAGGGGATAAACAGGCACCAAACTGACCTTTTTCTAACATATTAATAGTACAAACCTGCCTAGTAAGTAACATATTATGTGTATCTAATTTATGCTGTTCTTTTCTAAGGAAACCCAGGCTCATATGTAATCTAGTAGAACACTCACATGGGAGACTTGTCTTGTGTGTTCAGATTCATGGCTGGAATTTCAAACTGAACTTCTGAACTTAAATGGTTTAAATTCAATCTTACAGTACTACTATGGGAAAATAGATTCCAACAAGCCACAGAAGTCTGCATCGGTATTGTTCTAATAATTTATATTGTTTATTTTTCAAAAAAACCTGGAAATGTCACTGAAGAGGTTATTCTACCAGCTACCATTCTGTATTTTCAGCAAAGCTTTGTGTAAATAAATTGTATGCATTATTCTAACTGAATATGATTACCCCACTTTAATATTAAAGAAAGTCTCCAAAGGAAATACCTAGGGTTCTCATTTCCATTAGAAAGTAGTTATATTCCTAGCACATTCAGCACATTCGGTTTAGAATATTATTCATATGTATTAATGGTTAGCACAAAAATATAATCTGAAAACGTGTTACAGAAACCAGAACCCAATGATTATCTACCTTGCATCATAGCAGTTTAATACACAGATGTGCATCAGTGAATCAATTTTTAAAAATGTTTTCCAGCTTTAAAAAATTCCTTAGTTCCTTATGCGGAATGCAAAACTGTTAACTTTAATACCTGAAATTTTATAATCTATTAGAAGAAATTGTCATTCCCAAAGCTACTTGGGCATGAAATTGAATAGAATTTCATTTTTTGTAGAACCTCATCAACTTTCCTCTATTTCAAACTTGATTTGTATCTATTTATTTATTTTTCATATCCCACTTTATTATTTTCACAAGTAACTCAAGGCAGCGAACACATCCAACACACCTTTCTCCTAATATTTTCCCAACAATAACCACAACCCTGTAAGGTGGGTTGAATTGAGAGAGAGTGAATGGCCTAAAGTTACCCAGCTAGCTTTCATGACTAAGATGGGATTTAAATTCTGACTCTGTAAAGTTGCTCTGTAAGAAACACAAGCCTGAAATCCTTCTGGTATGTGAAACTATTGGCACAGGATTGTAGATCTTGGTGAAACACTCATGATTGTGCTATGCACACTGCAAAACTGCTTTAGTGACCAATCAGGATAATATATTCTAAATTGTATTTTATATATTAATGTTTTTTGTTGTCTGGTAAATCTGTCCTTCAATCATATTTTGAAGTTGAACTTAGGGTTAAATTTAGTCCAAGTGTATATTTTAAATATATCTTAAAAACTATAAAAGCTAGTATCAAGTGGAAAATAGAATTAGTGATGCAACAAACTATACTGCTCAAAAAAAAATAAAGGGAACACAAGCAGAAGACATCCGAGATCTGAATGAATGAAATAGCCTTATTAAATACTTTGTTTGTTACAAAAAGTAGTTTATACACTGCTCAAACAACTAAAGGGAACACAAAACTACTGTATAAAACAAATGTTGATTTGGTACACAGAATGTGCTCAAGACTTTAAGGTAGGGATTGATAAAGTGCAATCTTAGGCTACATGCAATCCTTGAAACTTTTCTTTCTCTTGCTGGATAATATTTCCAAACGTTATCAGCCACTTCTATAGCATTCAAGCGGGAAACATTAATATAGACTTAAGTTTCTTTTAAAAATAACAATAAAGAACACAAATCCCATAAAGGACAAGAAAATTAAAGAAACGATTTAAGAATTTTGGATTTGTTCACATAGGTAATGTGGCCGTCCATTTTGTGTATTCTTCTGACTTTTGTGGTGCTTGATTAATTGCAAGCCTTGAACATTCAAAGATTCTTCATCCAGAGAAATACCAAGCACTGTGACCTTTTAGAGAAGGTTATCTAATCAATCCTGCTATCCTTAAACTATGCAAAAATTCTATAGCTAATAAGGCAGAATTAGATCCTAACACACAGCTGAAAATTGTCCTTCATCAGCTGAATATAAGAATCTTCCACTGTGTTTCCTTGAGACTTTAATTTGCATTTGATGGATTCATCAACTATGGAGGAGTGTATTCAAATCTTAACATTCCCAGACAGTTTCAGTCAATTCATTTCTGATTAAAAACTGAACATTTCAACATTCCATCTAAGAGATGATTGAAGCAGCAATGTTGTTCATAAGAATCTCTCTGGAGGCATCTGTCAAGTAAAAGGATCTTCATTTTTCAATCTTCTGTTGCTCAGGTCTTATTGGTAAAAAACAAAAGAGTGCTACAAAAATGGCAAAAGCAGCAAAGGAGAGGGGAATGGAAAAAAAAGCATAGTGATGCTTGCTTTGTCCCTCCATCCAGCCCTTACAAAGAGAAAAGATTTGGTTGAAGCCTGGTAGAACTGGTGATTAAGCTCTGAATCACTAGCCCAAGAATACAGTCTGGATATGTGCAGTGTGTACTTTGTACTTGCTAAGTACAAATACAAGCATAACAATAACAACAGCGAAAAGAAAAGAAAAGAAAGAAAGAAAGAGGCTATCACAGTAATTCTCTTGAAAATACTTTATATGTGGAATATGTACTAAATGTTTGTTTTTTTACTTACAGGATTATGGGCCATTTCAATCAACTGACCCTGCCACAAAGAAGGTAGGGGTCAACCTTTTCTCCAAAGCACCTGAAGGCAGCAACGGATGGAAACTAATCAAGGAGACAAGCAACCTACAACTAAGGAGAAATTTCCTGACAATTAGAACAATTGATCAGTGGAACAGTTTATCTCCAGAAGTTGTAGGTGCTCCAACTCTGGAGATTTTTAAGAAGAGATTGGACAGCAATTTGTCTGGAATGGTATAGGGCAGGGATGTCAAACTGGTGGCCTGCAGGGTGGATGCATCACACACAGGTCACGCCCACCCAAGCTCCACGAATGGGAAAAATATTGTGAAATATCACATGACAGCAACGTGACACAGAGAGTTTGACATCCGTGATATAAGGGTCTCTTGCCTGAGCAGGCCGTTGGACTAGAAGATCTCCAAGGTCCCTTCCAACTCTGTTGTTCTGTTAATTGTCCAATACATAAGTGGGAGTAATACAGCACTTGCTAATTTTAGATATGGTGTTACATTATTTACATTAAGAGCCATAGTGGCACAGTGGTTATAATGCAGTATTGCAAGCTAATTCTGCTGACTACTGACTGCCAGCAGTTGGCAGTTCAAGTCTCACCAGGCTCAAGGTTGACTCAGCCTTCCATCCTTCTGAAGTTGATAAAATGAGGATCCATGAGATTGTTGGGGTCAATATGTTGACTCTGTAAATCGCTTAGAGAGGGCTGTAAAGCACTGTGAAGCTATAGATAACTCTAAGTGCTATTCTATTTAGAAAGAGGACTGATCAAACAGATCTATGAATGAGGAGGCTGTACCCCCACTGTAGCTTAGTAGCCTCTGTATGGTATATAGTTATCTCCTTAATCATAGATAGCACATCTTTGAAACCAGATAATGGGCAGTAATAATGGTATAAGAGCATCACATATATGAACTTCTCAGATGTACTTCTTTGACCAATATATGACAGAATATTCTCCACACTGTCTGGAATTCTTTCAATTATTTTTAAAACTGAACTATGTATAAGTACCCTGTTTTCCCCAAAATAAGACACCCACTGATAATAAGCCCAATCAGGCTTTTGAGCGTGTGGCAATAAGGCCAAGTGCTTATTTCAGGGTTCAAATATAAGACAGGGTCTTATTTTTGGGGAAACTCGGCAATACATACATACATACATACGTACGTACGTACGTACGTACGTACGTACGTACATATATATATATATATATATATATATATATATATATATATATATATATATATTTGTTTTCTGAAGTTTTCGCGGGTGTTTGTATGTAGGTCTGGTTATTCGGGTTTTCTCCCGTGTTTTGCTCCTAGAAGCACGAAGCCGAAAACACTAGCCTGAAGATGATGAATGAGATGTCGAAACATAGCCAAGACACTTCCAATTTCTTCCAAAAAAGCCTAGAAACTAGTGGATTGAGATTTCATTGAACTAGGGCTGCATAAAAATATTGGTTTACATAGGAAGAACCTGGCTAAAGAGAAATATATATATATTCATATATATCAATTTTCTTACTTCTTCGTAGGGTTTATGTGTGTTTTTCTTCTAGCCAGGTTTTCCCTACGTAGCCAAGGTTTTTTTTTGTAGCTCCAGCTCAGTAGAATCTCATCTACTCGGTTCTGGGCTTTTTTCCTTTCTAACACCTAGCAAGCTCTGACTGCTAGGTGGGAGACCTAAATAGATCCATTTCTAGCTCGTTAGCTGTCGTCAGTAGGCCACACCCACCTCCTCCCTGTAAAGGCATAGTATCAATTTTCTTACTTCTTCGTAGGGTCTATGTGTGTTTTTCTTCTAGCCAGGTTTTCCCTACGTAGCCAAGGTTTTTTTTTTGTAGCTCCAGCTCAGTAGAATCTCATCTACTCGGTTCTGGGCTTTTTTCCTTTCTAACACCTAGCAAGCTCTGACTGCTAGGTGGGAGACCTAAATAGATCCATTTCTAGCTCGTTAGCTGTCGTCAGTAGGCCACACCCACCTCCTCCCTGTAAAGGCATAGTATCAATTTTCTTACTTCTTCGTAGGGTCTATGTGTGTTTTTCTTCTAGCCAGGTTTTCCCTACGTAGCCAAGGTTTTTTTTTTTGTAGCTCCAGCTCAGTAGAATCTCATCTACTCGGTTCTGGGCTTTTTTCCTTTCTAACACCTAGCAAGCTCTGACTGCTAGGTGGGAGACCTAAATAGATCCATTTCTAGCTCGTTAGCTGTCGTCAGTAGGCCACACCCACCTCCTCCCTGTAAAGGCATAGTATCAATTTTCTTACTTCTTCGTAGGGTCTATGTGTGTTTTTCTTCTAGCCAGGTTTTCCCTACGTAGCCAAGGTTTTTTTTGTAGCTCCAGCTCAGTAGAATCTCATCTACTCGGTTCTGGGCTTTTTTCCTTTCTAACACCTAGCAAGCTCTGACTGCTAGGTGGGAGACCTAAATAGATCCATTTCTAGCTCGTTAGCTGTCGTCAGTAGGCCACACCCACCTCCTCCCTGTAAAGGCATAGTATCAATTTTCTTACTTCTTCGTAGGGTCTATGTGTGTTTTTCTTCTAGCCAGGTTTTCCCTACGTAGCCAAGGTTTTTTTTGTAGCTCCAGCTCAGTAGAATCTCATCTACTCGGTTCTGGGCTTTTTTCCTTTCTAACACCTAGCAAGCTCTGACTGCTAGGTGGGAGACCTAAATAGATCCATTTCTAGCTCGTTAGCTGTCGTCAGTAGGCCACACCCACCTCCTCCCTGTAAAGGCATAGTATCAATTTTCTTACTTCTTCGTAGGGTCTATGTGTGTTTTTCTTCTAGCCAGGTTTTCCCTACGTAGCCAAGGTTTTTTTTTTTGTAGCTCCAGCTCAGTAGAATCTCATCTACTCGGTTCTGGGCTTTTTTCCTTTCTAACACCTAGCAAGCTCTGACTGCTAGGTGGGAGACCTAAATAGATCCATTTCTAGCTCGTTAGCTGTCGTCAGTAGGCCACCCCACCTCCTCCCTGTAAAGGCATAGTATCAATTTTCTTACTTCTTCGTAGGGTCTATGTGTGTTTTTCTTCTAGCCAGGTTTTCCCTACGTAGCCAAGGTTTTTTTTTTTTGTAGCTCCAGCTCAGTAGAATCTCATCTACTCGGTTCTGGGCTTTTTTCCTTTCTAACACCTAGCAAGCTCTGACTGCTAGGTGGGAGACCTAAATAGATCCATTTCTAGCTCGTTAGCTGTCGTCAGTAGGCCACCCCACCTCCTCCCTGTAAAGGCATAGTATCAATTTTCTTACTTCTTCGTAGGGTCTATGTGTGTTTTTCTTCTAGCCAGGTTTCCCTACGTAGCCAAGGTTTTTTTTGTAGCTCCAGCTCAGTAGAATCTCATCTACTCGGTTCTGGGCTTTTTTCCTTTCTAACACCTAGCAAGCTCTGACTGCTAGGTGGGAGACCTAAATAGATCCATTTCTAGCTCGTTAGCTGTCGTCAGTAGGCCACACCCACCTCCTCCCTGTAAAGGCATAGTATCAATTTTCTTACTTCTTCGTAGGGTCTATGTGTGTTTTTCTTCTAGCCAGGTTTTCCCTACGTAGCCAAGGTTTTTTTTGTAGCTCCAGCTCAGTAGAATCTCATCTACTCGGTTCTGGGCTTTTTTCCTTTCTAACACCTAGCAAGCTCTGACTGCTAGGTGGGAGACCTAAATAGATCCATTTCTAGCTCGTTAGCTGTCGTCAGTAGGCCACACCCACCTCCTCCCTGTAAAGGCATAGTATCAATTTTCTTACTTCTTCGTAGGGTCTATGTGTGTTTTTCTTCTAGCCAGGTTTTCCCTACGTAGCCAAGGTTTTTTTTTTTTGTAGCTCCAGCTCAGTAGAACCTCATCTACTCGGTTCTGGGCTTTTTTCCTTTCTAACACCTAGCAAGCTCTGACTGCTAGGTGGGAGACCTAAATAGATCCATTTCTAGCTCGTTAGCTGTCGTCAGTAGGCCACCCCACCTCCTCCCTGTAAAGGCATAGTATCAATTTTCTTACTTCTTCGTAGGGTCTATGTGTGTTTTTCTTCTAGCCAGGTTTTCCCTACGTAGCCAAGGTTTTTTTTTTTGTAGCTCCAGCTCAGTAGAATCTCATCTACTCGGTTCTGGGCTTTTTTCCTTTCTAACACCTAGCAAGCTCTGACTGCTAGGTGGGAGACCTAAATAGATCCATTTCTAGCTCGTTAGCTGTCGTCAGTAGGCCACACCCACCTCCTCCCTGTAAAGGCATAGTATCAATTTTCTTACTTCTTCGTAGGGTCTATGTGTGTTTTTCTTCTAGCAAGGTTTTCCCTACGTAGCCAAGGTTTTTTTTGTAGCTCCAGCTCAGTAGAATCTCATCTACTCGGTTCTGGGCTTTTTTCCTTTCTAACACCTAGCAAGCTCTGACTGCTAGGTGGGAGACCTAAATAGATCCATTTCTAGCTCGTTAGCTGTCGTCAGTAGGCCACACCCACCTCCTCCCTGTAAAGGCATAGTATCAATTTTCTTACTTCTTCGTAGGGTCTATGTGTGTTTTTCTTCTAGCCAGGTTTTCCCTACGTAGCCAAGGTTTTTTTTGTAGCTCCAGCTCAGTAGAATCTCATCTACTCGGTTCTGGGCTTTTTTCCTTTCTAACACCTAGCAAGCTCTGACTGCTAGGTGGGAGACCTAAATAGATCCATTTCTAGCTCGTTAGCTGTCGTCAGTAGGCCACACCCACCTCCTCCCTGTAAAGGCATAGTATCAATTTTCTTACTTCTTCGTAGGGTCTATGTGTGTTTTTCTTCTAGCCAGGTTTTCCCTACGTAGCCAAGGTTTTTTTTGTAGCTCCAGCTCAGTAGAATCTCATCTACTCGGTTCTGGGTTTTTTTCCTTTCTAACACCTAGCAAGCTCTGACTGCTAGGTGGGAGACCTAAATAGATCCATTTCTAGCTCGTTAGCTGTCGTCAGTAGGCCACACCCACCTCCTCCCTGTGAAGGCATAGTATCAATTTTCTTACTTCTTCGTAGGGTCTATGTGTGTTTTTCTTCTAGCCAGGTTTTCCCTACGTAGCCAAGGTTTTTTTTTGTAGCTCCAGCTCAGTAGAATCTCATCTACTCGGTTCTGGGCTTTTTTCCTTTCTAACACCTAGCAAGCTCTGACTGCTAGGTGGGAGACCTAAATAGATCCATTTCTAGCTCGTTAGCTGTCGTCAGTAGGCCACACCCACCTCCTCCCTGTAAAGGCATAGTATCAATTTTCTTACTTCTTCGTAGGGTCTATGTGTGTTTTTCTTCTAGCCAGGTTTTCCCTACGTAGCCAAGGTTTTTTTTGTAGCTCCAGCTCAGTAGAATCTCATCTACTCGGTTCTGGGTTTTTTTCCTTTCTAACACCTAGCAAGCTCTGACTGCTAGGTGGGAGACCTAAATAGATCCATTTCTAGCTCGTTAGCTGTCGTCAGTAGGCCACACCCACCTCCTCCCTGTGAAGGCATAGTATCAATTTTCTTACTTCTTCGTAGGGTCTATGTGTGTTTTTCTTCTAGCCAGGTTTTCCCTACGTAGCCAAGGTTTTTTTTTGTAGCTCCAGCTCAGTAGAATCTCATCTACTCGGTTCTGGGCTTTTTTCCTTTCTAACACCTAGCAAGCTCTGACTGCTAGGTGGGAGACCTAAATAGATCCATTTCTAGCTCGTTAGCTGTCGTCAGTAGGCCACACCCACCTCCTCCCTGTAAAGGCATAGTATCAATTTTCTTACTTCTTCGTAGGGTCTATGTGTGTTTTTCTTCTAGCCAGGTTTTCCCTACGTAGCCAAGGTTTTTTTTGTAGCTCCAGCTCAGTAGAATCTCATCTACTCGGTTCTGGGCTTTTTTCCTTTCTAACACCTAGCAAGCTCTGACTGCTAGGTGGGAGACCTAAATAGATCCATTTCTAGCTCGTTAGCTGTCGTCAGTAGGCCACACCCACCTCCTCCCTGTGAAGGCATAGTATCAATTTTCTTACTTCTTCGTAGGGTCTATGTGTGTTTTTCTTCTAGCCAGGTTTTCCCTACGTAGCCAAGGTTTTTTTTTGTAGCTCCAGCTCAGTAGAATCTCATCTACTCGGTTCTGGGCTTTTTTCCTTTCTAACACCTAGCAAGCTCTGACTGCTAGGTGGGAGACCTAAATAGATCCATTTCTAGCTCGTTAGCTGTCGTCAGTAGGCCACACCCACCTCCTCCCTGTAAAGGCATAGTATCAATTTTCTTACTTCTTCGTAGGGTCTATGTGTGTTTTTCTTCTAGCCAGGTTTTCCCTACGTAGCCAAGGTTTTTTTTGTAGCTCCAGCTCAGTAGAATCTCATCTACTCGGTTCTGGGCTTTTTTCCTTTCTAACACCTAGCAAGCTCTGACTGCTAGGTGGGAGACCTAAATAGATCGATTTCTAGCTCGTTAGCTGTCGTCAGTAGGCCACACCCACCTCCTCCCTGTAAAGGCATAGTATCAATTTTCTTACTTCTTCGTAGGGTCTATGTGTGTTTTTCTTCTAGCCAGGTTTTCCCTACGTAGCCAAGGTTTTTTTTGTAGCTCCAGCTCAGTAGAATCTCATCTACTCGGTTCTGGGCTTTTTTCCTTTCTAACACCTAGCAAGCTCTGACTGCTAGGTGGGAGACCTAAATAGATCCATTTCTAGCTCGTTAGCTGTCGTCAGTAGGCCACACCCACCTCCTCCCTGTGAAGGCATAGTATCAATTTTCTTACTTCTTCGTAGGGTCTATGTGTGTTTTTCTTCTAGCCAGGTTTTCCCTACGTAGCCAAGGTTTTTTTTTGTAGCTCCAGCTCAGTAGAATCTCATCTACTCGGTTCTGGGCTTTTTTCCTTTCTAACACCTAGCAAGCTCTGACTGCTAGGTGGGAGACCTAAATAGATCCATTTCTAGCTGGTTAGCTGTCGTCAGTAGGCCACACCCACCTCCTCCCTGTAAAGGCATAGTATCAATTTTCTTACTTCTTCGTAGGGTCTATGTGTGTTTTTCTTCTAGCCAGGTTTTCCCTACGTAGCCAAGGTTTTTTTTTGTAGCTCCAGCTCAGTAGAATCTCATCTACTCGGTTCTGGGCTTTTTTCCTTTCTAACACCTAGCAAGCTCTGACTGCTAGGTGGGAGACCTAAATAGATCCATTTCTAGCTCGTTAGCTGTCGTCAGTAGGCCACACCCACCTCCTCCCTGTAAAGGCATAGTATCAATTTTCTTACTTCTTCGTAGGGTCTATGTGTGTTTTTCTTCTAGCCAGGTTTTCCCTACGTAGCCAAGGTTTTTTTTTTTGTAGCTCCAGCTCAGTAGAATCTCATCTACTCGGTTCTGGGCTTTTTTCCTTTCTAACACCTAGCAAGCTCTGACTGCTAGGTGGGAGACCTAAATAGATCCATTTCTAGCTCGTTAGCTGTCGTCAGTAGGCCACCCCACCTCCTCCCTGTAAAGGCATAGTATCAATTTTCTTACTTCTTCGTAGGGTCTATGTGTGTTTTTCTTCTAGCCAGGTTTTCCCTACGTAGCCAAGGTTTTTTTTTTTGTAGCTCCAGCTCAGTAGAATCTCATCTACTCGGTTCTGGGCTTTTTTCCTTTCTAACACCTAGCAAGCTCTGACTGCTAGGTGGGAGACCTAAATAGATCCATTTCTAGCTCGTTAGCTGTCGTCAGTAGGCCACACCCACCTCCTCCCTGTAAAGGCATAGTATCAATTTTCTTACTTCTTCGTAGGGTCTATGTGTGTTTTTCTTCTAGCCAGGTTTTCCCTACGTAGCCAAGGTTTTTTTTGTAGCTCCAGCTCAGTAGAATCTCATCTACTCGGTTCTGGGCTTTTTTCCTTTCTAACACCTAGCAAGCTCTGACTGCTAGGTGGGAGACCTAAATAGATCCATTTCTAGCTCGTTAGCTGTCGTCAGTAGGCCACACCCACCTCCTCCCTGTAAAGGCATAGTATCAATTTTCTTACTTCTTCGTAGGGTCTATGTGTGTTTTTCTTCTAGCCAGGTTTTCCCTACGTAGCCAAGGTTTTTTTTGTAGCTCCAGCTCAGTAGAATCTCATCTACTCGGTTCTGGGCTTTTTTCCTTTCTAACACCTAGCAAGCTCTGACTGCTAGGTGGGAGACCTAAATAGATCCATTTCTAGCTCGTTAGCTGTCGTCAGTAGGCCACACCCACCTCCTCCCTGTAAAGGCATAGTATCAATTTTCTTACTTCTTCGTAGGGTCTATGTGTGTTTTTCTTCTAGCCAGGTTTTCCCTACGTAGCCAAGGTTTTTTTTTGTAGCTCCAGCTCAGTAGAATCTCATCTACTCGGTTCTGGGCTTTTTTCCTTTCTAACACCTAGCAAGCTCTGACTGCTAGGTGGGAGACCTAAATAGATCCATTTCTAGCTCGTTAGCTGTCGTCAGTAGGCCACACCCACCTCCTCCCTGTAAAGGCATAGTATCAATTTTCTTACTTCTTCGTAGGGTCTATGTGTGTTTTTCTTCTAGCCAGGTTTTCCCTACGTAGCCAAGGTTTTTTTTGTAGCTCCAGCTCAGTAGAATCTCATCTACTCGGTTCTGGGCTTTTTTCCTTTCTAACACCTAGCAAGCTCTGACTGCTAGGTGGGAGACCTAAATAGATCCATTTCTAGCTCGTTAGCTGTCGTCAGTAGGCCACACCCACCTCCTCCCTGTAAAGGCATAGTATCAATTTTCTTACTTCTTCGTAGGGTCTATGTGTGTTTTTCTTCTAGCCAGGTTTTCCCTACGTAGCCAAGGTTTTTTTTTGTAGCTCCAGCTCAGTAGAATCTCATCTACTCGGTTCTGGGCTTTTTTCCTTTCTAACACCTAGCAAGCTCTGACTGCTAGGTGGGAGACCTAAATAGATCCATTTCTAGCTCGTTAGCTGTCGTCAGTAGGCCACACCCACCTCCTCCCTGTAAAGGCATAGTATCAATTTTCTTACTTCTTCGTAGGGTCTATGTGTGTTTTTCTTCTAGCCAGGTTTTCCCTACGTAGCCAAGGTTTTTTTTGTAGCTCCAGCTCAGTAGAATCTCATCTACTCGGTTCTGGGCTTTTTTCCTTTCTAACACCTAGCAAGCTCTGACTGCTAGGTGGGAGACCTAAATAGATCCATTTCTAGCTCGTTAGCTGTCGTCAGTAGGCCACACCCACCTCCTCCCTGTAAAGGCATAGTATCAATTTTCTTACTTCTTCGTAGGGTCTATGTGTGTTTTTCTTCTAGCCAGGTTTTCCCTACGTAGCCAAGGTTTTTTTTGTAGTTCCAGCTCAGTAGAATCTCATCTACTCGGTTCTGGGCTTTTTTCCTTTCTAACACCTAGCAAGCTCTGACTGCTAGGTGGGAGACCTAAATAGATCCATTTCTAGCTCGTTAGCTGTCGTCATTAGGCCACACCCACCTCCTCCCTGTAAAGGCATAGTATCAATTTTCTTACTTCTTCGTAGGGTCTATGTGTGTTTTTCTTCTAGCCAGGTTTTCCCTACGTAGCCAAGGTTTTTTTTTGTAGCTCCAGCTCAGTAGAATCTCATCTACTCGGTTCTGGGCTTTTTTCCTTTCTAACACCTAGCAAGCTCTGACTGCTAGGTGGGAGACCTAAATAGATCCATTTCTAGCTCGTTAGCTGTCGTCAGTAGGCCACACCCACCTCCTCCCTGTAAAGGCATAGTATCAATTTTCTTACTTCTTCGTAGGGTCTATGTGTGTTTTTCTTCTAGCCAGATTTTCCCTACGTAGCCAAGGTTTTTTTTGTAGCTCCAGCTCAGTAGAATCTCATCTACTCGGTTCTGGGCTTTTTTCCTTTCTAACACCTAGCAAGCTCTGACTGCTAGGTGGGAGACCTAAATAGATCCATTTCTAGCTCGTTAGCTGTCGTCAGTAGGCCACACCCACCTCCTCCCTGTAAAGGCATAGTATCAATTTTCTTACTTCTTCGTAGGGTCTATGTGTGTTTTTCTTCTAGCCAGGTTTTCCCTACGTAGCCAAGGTTTTTTTTTGTAGCTCCAGCTCAGTAGAATCTCATCTACTCGGTTCTGGGCTTTTTTCCTTTCTAACACCTAGCAAGCTCTGACTGCTAGGTGGGAGACCTAAATAGATCCATTTCTAGCTCGTTAGCTGTCGTCAGTAGGCCACACCCACCTCCTCCCTGTAAAGGCATAGTATCAATTTTCTTACTTCTTCGTAGGGTCTATGTGTGTTTTTCTTCTAGCCAGGTTTTCCCTACGTAGCCAAGGTTTTTTTTGTAGCTCCAGCTCAGTAGAATCTCATCTACTCGGTTCTGGGCTTTTTTCCTTTCTAACACCTAGCAAGCTCTGACTGCTAGGTGGGAGACCTAAATAGATCCATTTCTAGCTCGTTAGCTGTCGTCAGTAGGCCACACCCACCTCCTCCCTGTGAAGGCATAGTATCAATTTTCTTACTTCTTCGTAGGGTCTATGTGTGTTTTTCTTCTAGCCAGGTTTTCCCTACGTAGCCAAGGTTTTTTTTTGTAGCTCCAGCTCAGTAGAATCTCATCTACTCGGTTCTGGGCTTTTTTCCTTTCTAACACCTAGCAAGCTCTGACTGCTAGGTGGGAGACCTAAATAGATCCATTTCTAGCTCGTTAGCTGTCGTCAGTAGGTCACACCCACCTCCTCCCTGTAAAGGCATAGTATCAATTTTCTTACTTCTTCGTAGGGTCTATGTGTGTTTTTCTTCTAGCCAGGTTTTCCCTACGTAGCCAAGGTTTTTTTTGTAGCTCCAGCTCAGTAGAATCTCATCTACTCGGTTCTGGGCTTTTTTCCTTTCTAACACCTAGCAAGCTCTGACTGCTAGGTGGGAGACCTAAATAGATCCATTTCTAGCTCGTTAGCTGTCGTCAGTAGGCCACACCCACCTCCTCCCTGTGAAGGCATAGTATCAATTTTCTTACTTCTTCGTAGGGTCTATGTGTGTTTTTCTTCTAGCCAGGTTTTCCCTACGTAGCCAAGGTTTTTTTTTGTAGCTCCAGCTCAGTAGAATCTCATCTACTCGGTTCTGGGCTTTTTTCCTTTCTAACACCTAGCAAGCTCTGACTGCTAGGTGGGAGACCTAAATAGATCCATTTCTAGCTCGTTAGCTGTCGTCAGTAGGCCACACCCACCTCCTCCCTGTAAAGGCATAGTATCAATTTTCTTACTTCTTCGTAGGGTCTATGTGTGTTTTTCTTCTAGCCAGGTTTTCCCTACGTAGCCAAGGTTTTTTTTTGTAGCTCCAGCTCAGTAGAATCTCATCTACTCGGTTCTGGGCTTTTTTCCTTTCTAACACCTAGCAAGCTCTGACTGCTAGGTGGGAGACCTAAATAGATCCATTTCTAGCTCGTTAGCTGTCGTCAGTAGGCCACACCCACCTCCTCCCTGTAAAGGCATAGTATCAATTTTCTTACTTCTTCGTAGGGTCTATGTGTGTTTTTCTTCTAGCCAGGTTTTCCCTACGTAGCCAAGGTTTTTTTTTGTAGCTCCAGCTCAGTAGAATCTCATCTACTCGGTTCTGGGCTTTTTTCCTTTCTAACACCTAGCAAGCTCTGACTGCTAGGTGGGAGACCTAAATAGATCCATTTCTAGCTCGTTAGCTGTCGTCAGTAGGCCACACCCACCTCCTCCCTGTAAAGGCATAGTATCAATTTTCTTACTTCTTCGTAGGGTCTATGTGTGTTTTTCTTCTAGCCAGGTTTTCCCTACGTAGCCAAGGTTTTTTTTGTAGCTCCAGCTCAGTAGAATCTCATCTACTCGGTTCTGGGCTTTTTTCCTTTCTAACACCTAGCAAGCTCTGACTGCTAGGTGGGAGACCTAAATAGATCCATTTCTACCTCGTTAGCTGTCGTCAGTAGGCCACACCCACCTCCTCCCTGTGAAGGCATAGTATCAATTTTCTTACTTCTTCGTAGGGTCTATGTGTGTTTTTCTTCTAGCCAGGTTTTCCCTACGTAGCCAAGGTTTTTTTTTGTAGCTCCAGCTCAGTAGAATCTCATCTACTCGGTTCTGGGCTTTTTTCCTTTCTAACACCTAGCAAGCTCTGACTGCTAGGTGGGAGACCTAAATAGATCCATTTCTAGCTCGTTAGCTGTCGTCAGTAGGCCACACCCACCTCCTCCCTGTAAAGGCATAGTATCAATTTTCTTACTTCTTCGTAGGGTCTATGTGTGTTTTTCTTCTAGCCAGGTTTTCCCTACGTAGCCAAGGTTTTTTTTTTTTGTAGCTCCAGCTCAGTAGAATCTCATCTACTCGGTTCTGGGCTTTTTTCCTTTCTAACACCTAGCAAGCTCTGACTGCTAGGTGGGAGACCTAAATAGATCCATTTCTAGCTCGTTAGCTGTCGTCAGTAGGCCACACCCACCTCCTCCCTGTGAAGGCATAGTATCAATTTTCTTACTTCTTCGTAGGGTCTATGTGTGTTTTTCTTCTAGCCAGGTTTTCCCTACGTAGCCAAGGTTTTTTTTTGTAGCTCCAGCTCAGTAGAATCTCATCTACTCGGTTCTGGGCTTTTTTCCTTTCTAACACCTAGCAAGCTCTGACTGCTAGGTGGGAGACCTAAATAGATCCATTTCTAGCTCGTTAGCTGTCGTCAGTAGGCCACACCCACCTCCTCCCTGTAAAGGCATAGTATCAATTTTCTTACTTCTTCGTAGGGTCTATGTGTGTTTTTCTTCTAGCCAGGTTTTCCCTACGTAGCCAAGGTTTTTTTTGTAGCTCCAGCTCAGTAGAATCTCATCTACTCGGTTCTGGGCTTTTTTCCTTTCTAACACCTAGCAAGCTCTGACTGCTAGGTGGGAGACCTAAATAGATCCATTTCTAGCTCGTTAGCTGTCGTCAGTAGGCCACACCCACCTCCTCCCTGTAAAGGCATAGTATCAATTTTCTTACTTCTTCGTAGGGTCTATGTGTGTTTTTCTTCTAGCCAGGTTTTCCCTACATAGCCAAGGTTTTTTTTTGTAGCTCCAGCTCAGTAGAATCTCATCTACTCGGTTCTGGGCTTTTTTCCTTTCTAACACCTAGCAAGCTCTGACTGCTAGGTGGGAGACCTAAATAGATCCATTTCTAGCTCGTTAGCTGTCGTCAGTAGGCCACACCCACCTCCTCCCTGTAAAGGCATAGTATCAATTTTCTTACTTCTTCGTAGGGTCTATGTGTGTTTTTCTTCTAGCCAGGTTTTCCCTACGTAGCCAAGGTTTTTTTTTGTAGCTCCAGCTCAGTAGAATCTCATCTACTCGGTTCTGGGCTTTTTTCCTTTCTAACACCTAGCAAGCTCTGACTGCTAGGTGGGAGACCTAAATAGATCCATTTCTAGCTCGTTAGCTGTCGTCAGTAGGCCACACCCACCTCCTCCCTGTGAAGGCATAGTATCAATTTTCTTACTTCTTCGTAGGGTCTATGTGTGTTTTTCTTCTAGCCAGGTTTTCCCTACGTAGCCAAGGTTTTTTTTGTAGCTCCAGCTCAGTAGAATCTCATCTACTCGGTTCTGGGCTTTTTTCCTTTCTAACACCTAGCAAGCTCTGACTGCTAGGTGGGAGACCTAAATAGATCCATTTCTAGCTCGTTAGCTGTCGTCAGTAGGCCACACCCACCTCCTCCCTGTAAAGGCATAGTATCAATTTTCTTACTTCTTCGTAGGGTCTATGTGTGTTTTTCTTCTAGCCAGGTTTTCCCTACGTAGCCAAGGTTTTTTTTGTAGCTCCAGCTCAGTAGAATCTCATCTACTCGGTTCTGGGCTTTTTTCCTTTCCAACACCTAGCAAGCTCTGACTGCTAGGTGGGAGACCTAAATAGATCCATTTCTAGCTCGTTAGCTGTCGTCAGTAGGCCACACCCACCTCCTCCCTGTAAAGGCATAGTATCAATTTTCTTACTTCTTCGTAGGGTCTATGTGTGTTTTTCTTCTAGCAGGTTTTCCCTACGTAGCCAAGGTTTTTTTTGTAGCTCCAGCTCAGTAGAATCTCATCTACTCGGTTCTGGGCTTTTTTCCTTTCTAACACCTAGCAAGCTCTGACTGCTAGGTGGGGGGACCTAAATAGATCCATTTCTAGCTCGTTAGCTGTCGTCAGTATGCCACACCCACCTCCTCCCTGTAAAGGCATAGTATCAATTTTCTTACTTCTTCGTAGGGTCTATGTGTGTTTTTCTTCTAGCCAGGTTTTCCCTACGTAGCCAAGGTTTTTTTTGTAGCTCCAGCTCAGTAGAATCTCATCTACTCGGTTCTGGGCTTTTTTCCTTTCTAACACCTAGCAAGCTCTGACTGCTAGGTGGGAGACCTAAATAGATCCATTTCTAGCTCGTTAGCTGTCGTCAGTAGGCCACACCCACCTCCTCCCTGTAAAGGCATAGTATCAATTTTCTTACTTCTTCGTAGGGTCTATGTGTGTTTTTCTTCTAGCAAGGTTTTCCCTACGTAGCCAAGGTTTTTTTTGTAGCTCCAGCTCAGTAGAATCTCATCTACTCGGTTCTGGGCTTTTTTCCTTTCTAACACCTAGCAAGCTCTGACTGCTAGGTGGGAGACCTAAATAGATCCATTTCTAGCTCGTTAGCTGTCGTCAGTAGGCCACACCCACCTCCTCCCTGTAAAGGCATAGTATCAATTTTCTTACTTCTTCGTAGGGTCTATGTGTGTTTTTCTTCTAGCCAGGTTTTCCCTACGTAGCCAAGGTTTTTTTTTGTAGCTCCAGCTCAGTAGAATCTCATCTACTCGGTTCTGGGCTTTTTTCCTTTCTAACACCTAGCAAGCTCTGACTGCTAGGTGGGAGACCTAAATAGATCCATTTCTAGCTCGTTAGCTGTCGTCAGTAGGCCACACCCACCTCCTCCCTGTGAAGGCATAGTATCAATTTTCTTACTTCTTCGTAGGGTCTATGTGTGTTTTTCTTCTAGCCAGGTTTTCCCTACGTAGCCAAGGTTTTTTTTTGTAGCTCCAGCTCAGTAGAATCTCATCTACTCGGTTCTGGGCTTTTTTCCTTTCTAACACCTAGCAAGCTCTGACTGCTAGGTGGGAGACCTAAATAGATCCATTTCTAGCTCGTTAGCTGTCGTCAGTAGGCCACACCCACCTCCTCCCTGTGAAGGCATAGTATCAATTTTCTTACTTCTTCGTAGGGTCTATGTGTGTTTTTCTTCTAGCCAGGTTTTCCCTACGTAGCCAAGGTTTTTTTTTGTAGCTCCAGCTCAGTAGAATCTCATCTACTCGGTTCTGGGCTTTTTTCCTTTCTAACACCTAGCAAGCTCTGACTGCTAGGTGGGAGACCTAAATAGATCCATTTCTAGCTCGTTAGCTGTCGTCAGTAGGCCACACCCACCTCCTCCCTGTAAAGGCATAGTATCAATTTTCTTACTTCTTCGTAGGGTCTATGTGTGTTTTTCTTCTAGCCAGGTTTTCCCTACGTAGCCAAGGGTTTTTTTTGTAGCTCCAGCTCAGTAGAATCTCATCTACTCGGTTCTGGGCTTTTTTCCTTTCTAACACCTAGCAAGCTCTGACTGCTAGGTGGGAGACCTAAATAGATCCATTTCTAGCTCGTTAGCTGTCGTCAGTAGGCCACACCCACCTCCTCCCTGTAAAGGCATAGTATCAATTTTCTTACTTCTTCGTAGGGTCTATGTGTGTTTTTCTTCTAGCCAGGTTTTCCCTACGTAGCCAAGGTTTTTTTTTGTAGCTCCAGCTCAGTAGAATCTCATCTACTCGGTTCTGGGCTTTTTTCCTTTCTAACACCTAGCAAGCTCTGACTGCTAGGTGGGAGACCTAAATAGATCCATTTCTAGCTGGTTAGCTGTCGTCAGTAGGCCACACCCACCTCCTCCCTGTAAAGGCATAGTATCAATTTTCTTACTTCTTCGTAGGGTCTATGTGTGTTTTTCTTCTAGCCAGGTTTTCCCTACGTAGCCAAGGTTTTTTTTTGTAGCTCCAGCTCAGTAGAATCTCATCTACTCGGTTCTGGGCTTTTTTCCTTTCTAACACCTAGCAAGCTCTGACTGCTAGGTGGGAGACCTAAATAGATCCATTTCTAGCTCGTTAGCTGTCGTCAGTAGGCCACACCCACCTCCTCCCTGTAAAGGCATAGTATCAATTTTCTTACTTCTTCGTAGGGTCTATGTGTGTTTTTCTTCTAGCCAGGTTTTCCCTACGTAGCCAAGGTTTTTTTTGTAGCTCCAGCTCAGTAGAATCTCATCTACTCGGTTCTGGGCTTTTTTCCTTTCTAACACCTAGCAAGCTCTGACTGCTAGGTGGGAGACCTAAATAGATCCATTTCTAGCTCGTTAGCTGTCGTCAGTAGGCCACACCCACCTCCTCCCTGTAAAGGCATAGTATCAATTTTCTTACTTCTTCGTAGGGTCTATGTGTGTTTTTCTTCTAGCCAGGTTTTCCCTACGTAGCCAAGGTTTTTTTTGTAGCTCCAGCTCAGTAGAATCTCATCTACTCGGTTCTGGGCTTTTTTCCTTTCTAACACCTAGCAAGCTCTGACTGCTAGGTGGGAGACCTAAATAGATCCATTTCTAGCTCGTTAGCTGTCGTCAGTAGGCCACACCCACCTCCTCCCTGTAAAGGCATAGTATCAATTTTCTTACTTCTTCGTAGGGTCTATGTGTGTTTTTCTTCTAGCCAGGTTTTCCCTACGTAGCCAAGGTTTTTTTTTTGTAGCTCCAGCTCAGTAGAATCTCATCTACTCGGTTCTGGGCTTTTTTCCTTTCTAACACCTAGCAAGCTCTGACTGCTAGGTGGGAGACCTAAATAGATCCATTTCTAGCTCGTTAGCTGTCGTCAGTAGGCCACACCCACCTCCTCCCTGTAAAGGCATAGTATCAATTTTCTTACTTCTTCGTAGGGTCTATGTGTGTTTTTCTTCTAGCCAGGTTTTCCCTACGTAGCCAAGGTTTTTTTTTTGTAGCTCCAGCTCAGTAGAATCTCATCTACTCGGTTCTGGGCTTTTTTCCTTTCTAACACCTAGCAAGCTCTGACTGCTAGGTGGGAGACCTAAATAGATCCATTTCTAGCTCGTTAGCTGTCGTCAGTAGGCCACACCCACCTCCTCCCTGTAAAGGCATAGTATCAATTTTCTTACTTCTTCGTAGGGTCTATGTGTGTTTTTCTTCTAGCCAGGTTTTCCCTACGTAGCCAAGGTTTTTTTTGTAGCTCCAGCTCAGTAGAATCTCATCCACTCGGTTCTGGGCTTTTTTCCTTTCTAACACCTAGCAAGCTCTGACTGCTAGGTGGGAGACCTAAATAGATCCATTTCTAGCTCGTTAGCTGTCGTCAGTAGGCCACACCCACCTCCTCCCTGTAAAGGCATAGTATCAATTTTCTTACTTCTTCGTAGGGTCTATGTGTGTTTTTCTTCTAGCCAGGTTTTCCCTACGTAGCCAAGGTTTTTTTTGTAGCTCCAGCTCAGTAGAATCTCATCTACTCGGTTCTGGGATTTTTTCCTTTCTAACACCTAGCAAGCTCTGACTGCTAGGTGGGAGACCTAAATAGATCCATTTCTAGCTCGTTAGCTGTCGTCAGTAGGCCACACCCACCTCCTCCCTGTAAAGGCATAGTATCAATTTTCTTACTTCTTCGTAGGGTCTATGTGTGTTTTTCTTCTAGCCAGGTTTTCCCTACGTAGCCAAGGTTTTTTTTTGTAGCTCCAGCTCAGTAGAATCTCATCTACTCGGTTCTGGGCTTTTTTCCTTTCTAACACCTAGCAAGCTCTGACTGCTAGGTGGGAGACCTAAATAGATCCATTTCTAGCTCGTTAGCTGTCGTCAGTAGGCCACACCCACCTCCTCCCTGTAAAGGCATAGTATCAATTTTCTTACTTCTTCGTAGGGTCTATGTGTGTTTTTCTTCTAGCCAGATTTTCCCTACGTAGCCAAGGTTTTTTTTTTGTAGCTCCAGCTCAGTAGAATCTCATCTACTCGGTTCTGGGCTTTTTTCCTTTCTAACACCTAGCAAGCTCTGACTGCTAGGTGGGAGACCTAAATAGATCCATTTCTAGCTCGTTAGCTGTCGTCAGTAGGCCACACCCACCTCCTCCCTGTAAAGGCATAGTATCAATTTTCTTACTTCTTCGTAGGGTCTATGTGTGTTTTTCTTCTAGCCAGGTTTTCCCTACGTAGCCAAGGTTTTTTTTGTAGCTCCAACTCAGTAGAATCTCATCTACTCGGTTCTGGGCTTTTTTCCTTTCTAACACCTAGGAAGCTCTCACTGCTAGGTGGGAGACCTAAATAGATCCATTTCTAGCTTGTTAGCTGTCGTCAGTAGGCCACACCCACCTCCTCCCTGTAAAGGCATAGTATCAATTTTCTTACTTCTTCGTAGGGTCTATGTGTGTTTTTCTTCTAGCCAGCCAAAAAAAAACCTTGGCTACGTAGGGAAAACCTGGCTAGAAGAAAAACACACATAGACCCTACGAAGAAGTAAGAAAATTGAGACTATGCCTTCACAGGGAGGAGGTGGGTGTGGCCTACTGACGACAGCTAACGAGCTAGAAATGGATCTATTTAGGTCTCCCACTTAGCAGTCAGAGCTTGCTAGGTGTTAGAAAGGAAAAAAGCCCAGAACCGAGTAGATGAGATTCTACTGAGCTGGAGCTACAAAAAAAACCTTGGCTACGTAGGGAAAACCTGGCTAGAAGAAAAACACACATAGACCCTACGAAGAAGTAAGAAAATTGATACTATGCCTTTACAGGGAGGAGGTGGGTGTGGCATACTGACGACAGCTAACGAGCTAGAAATGGATCTATTTAGGTCCCCCCACCTAGCAGTCAGAGCTTGCTAGGTGTTAGAAAGGAAAAAAGCCCAGAACCGAGTAGATGAGATTCTACTGAGCTGGAGCTACAAAAAAAACCTTGGCTACGTAGGGAAAACCTGGCTAGAAGAAAAACACACATAGACCCTACGAAGAAGTAAGAAAATTGATACTATGCCTTTACAGGGAGGAG
The DNA here is from genome assembly GCA_022577455.1 of Arizona elegans. Classification (NCBI taxonomy): domain Eukaryota; kingdom Metazoa; phylum Chordata; class Lepidosauria; order Squamata; family Colubridae; genus Arizona; species Arizona elegans. The sequence continues at coordinate 27,136,402 of JAKOOJ010000004.1, forward strand.
GTGGGTGTGGCCTACTGACGACAGCTAACGAGCTAGAAATGGATCTATTTAGGTCTCCCACCTAGCAGTCAGAGCTTGCTAGGTGTTGGAAAGGAAAAAAGCCCAGAACCGAGTAGATGAGATTCTACTGAGCTGGAGCTACAAAAAAAACCTTGGCTACGTAGGGAAAACCTGGCTAGAAGAAAAACACACATAGACCCTACGAAGAAGTAAGAAAATTTATTTATATATATATATATATATATATATATATATATATATATATATATATATATATATATATATATATATATGTAGGTCTTTGGTTATTCGGGTCTTCTCCCACGTAAAATTGGAAGTGTCTTGGCGACGTTTCGACGAAGTCTCATTCGTCATCTTCAGGCTGGTGTTCTCGGCTTCGTGCTTCCAGGAGCAATGTGAGATCGTAGCTGTCTCTTCCTTTTAACTGCTAGTGGGGGTGTGAGCTGATTGGGTGGGAACTTGGCTGTGTTCTGATTGGGTGGAGGTGTGTTCTGATTGGTTAGGGGCTCGGCTGTGCTCTGATTGGCTGGGGGTGTGTTCTGTTTGGGTGGGGGCTTGGTTGTGCTCAGCTTAGTCTGAGTTGCAGGGGGATTTGAGCTGGTGAGCTGCGTTGTTGTTGTTTGGCTTCGTGTTTGTGGCCGTGCGAGCTCTTCATGGTGGGTGTCAGTCTGCTTCATGTATGGATTGGAGAGGTTTAAAGTGGCTAATGATGCAGCTGCAGTCTGGCTTCTGGTCCTTGGTCGTGGCTCATTATCAGTGTGGGTTTGAGTCTGCTTTCTGCGTGGATGTGTGGTGGTGACATCCTGTGTGGCTCTCGTGAGTGTGTGTCTGGTGTCATTCGTCGTGTTAGGGACCCGTTTGTCAATAAGGGCGGGTTTCCAAATGGCTGGTAGGCGGGAGGTATCGTCTCGTTTGTTCATGCTGTGTGGGCGTTTTTCTATCTCGATGGCTTCTCTGATTATTCTGTTGTTAAAGTGTTCAGTTTTGGCGATAGTTCTGGTCTTTTTAAAGTCAATATCATGTCCTTGGCTTTAAGGTGTTGGACCAGGGAAGAAGTGGGTTCTTCTTTTCTGACTGAGTTCTTGTGTTCTTCTATGCGTGCACTTATTCGTCTGTTGGTTTGTCCGATGTATGTGGTGGGGCAGGCGGTGCATGGGATTTCATATACTCCTTGATTTTCTAACTCTATTTTGTCTTTGGGGTTCCTTAGGATGGTGGATATTTTTCGGTTTGTGCAGAATGCTGTCTTGATGTTATGTTTGTGGAGGATTTTGCTTATTCTGTCTGTGGTGCCTTTTATGTATGGGAGGAGGGCTTTGCCGTTTTCTTGTTCTGTGTCTTGGATTTTAGTGGGGGTTTCTTTTTGGATTAGGTTGGTGATCTTATTTCTTTGGAATCCATTGGATGTTAGTACGTTAGTGAGGGTGTGTAGTTCGGTTTTTAGGTGTTGTTCGTCAGCTAAGCGTTTTGTTCTGGAAATGAGTGTCTTGGCTACAGAATTGATCTGGGCAGGGTGGTGGTGTGAGAGTGCGTGCAGATAGCGGTTTGTGTGTGTTTTCTTCTGGTAGATAGTGTGTCCTAGGGAGCCATTGGATTTTCTGTAGACTAAGACATCCAGGAAGGGAAGTTGGTTGTTCGCTTCTGTTTCCATGGTGAACTGTATTTTGGGGTGTAGGCTGTTGAGGTGTGTGAGGAAGTTGTCCAGTTTTTTTCTTTCCCATGTGGCCAGATTATGAAGGTGTCATCCACATATCTGAGCCAGAGTTTGGGTTTATGATCAGATTTTTCTAGAGCTTGGGTTTCAAAATATTCCATATAGAGGTTGGCAATGACAGGTGAGAGGGGTGATCCCATGGGTGCTCCTTCTGTTTGTTTGTATTTCTGTCCATTATAGATGAAGTATGTGTTGGATAGGCAGTGGTTGGTCAGATCTAAGATGTGCTTGGGGGGGTTATATTTGTTTTGGATAACTGTCAAGGCTTCTTTGATTGGTACTTGGGTGAAGAGGGATATGACATCAAAGCTCACGAGTAGGTCACTGGGCTGTAAGTTTTGTTGCTTTATGATGTCTATGAACTGGAATGAGTTTTTTACGTATGAGGTGATGGATTCTGCATAGGGCTGTAGTTGTTTGGCGAGAAATTTGGCTAGGTTTTGTAGAGGTGAGCCTATGGAGCTGACTATGGGTCTAAGTGGGGTTCCTTCTTTGTGTATCTTGGGGAGACCATAAAGCTTAGGGCATCTGGATGATTTCTCTCTGGGTATGATTCTTTGCTGAATCTCTTCGCTGATGGGGGAGGCTTTTATTTTGGATCTGGTGGTTTTTTCCAGGTAGGTGGTGGGGTCTGTGTTTAGGAGTTTGTATATGGAGTCTTGGAGTAGGTTGTTTAATTTGGTTTGGTAGTCAGATGTGTTCATAACCACCGTGGCATTGCCCTTGTCTGCTGGTAGGATTATTATGCTGGTGTCTTCTTTCAGGTTAAGTAGTGCTGTCTGTTCCTCTTTGGGTAAGTTACTTTTGGGTGGCTTGCTGGTGCAGAGGATGTTGGTGATTTCGAGTCTGATTCTGTTTGCATCGTCGGGGTTGATTTTGGTCAGGCTGGTTTCAACTCCGCATATAATGGTTTCAGTGGGGATGCTTTTGGGAGCGACTGCAAAGTTGAATCCTTTGGAAAGGACATTGGTTTCGGCTTTGGTGAGGATCCTATCTGAGATGTTATGCACTGTTTGTTTCATGTGTGGCTGTGAGGGTGGAGGGGATTGTTTCTGGCGTTCTTGTAGTCTTCGGAATTTGTTGGTGTGTGTGTCTGTCTTGAGGGTGGTCTGTGTTTCGGCTCTCCAGACGGCAAGTTGTTTGGATTTGTCCCAAAGTGCGGGGTGGATCTTGTTGCTGAGTTTGAGGTGAAGTGTGAGGAGATCCTTGTTGATTCGGTCTAGGAAGAATCTTTTTCTGTGGAGTTCATTTCTGATTAGGGCTAGTTCTGTTCTTTTCAGAATGCGTTTGGTGGCTGCAGAGTTGGAGTGGAATTTCAGTTGGAAGCCTGTGGGGATTAAATTTTGATCTCGGCAGTTGCGTAGGAATGCAAGGTCACATAAAATGGAAGCTCTTTGGACTTCGAGTTTTTCATAGGTCCTGGTCAGATGGTGGATATCCTCCCCGTAGAGGTGCGATATTTGTTTTCTCAGGTTTTCGCGGGTGTTTGTATGTAGGTCTTTGGTTATTCGGGTCTTCTCCCACGTAAAATTGGAAGTGTCTTGGCGACGTTTCGACGAAGTCTCATTCGTCATCTTCAGGCTGGTGTTCTCGGCTTCGTGCTTCCAGGAGCAATGTGAGATCGTAGCTGTCTCTTCCTTTTAACTGCTAGTGGGGGTGTGAGCTGATTGGGTGGGAACTTGGCTGTGTTCTGATTGGGTGGAGGTGTGTTCTGATTGGTTAGGGGCTCGGCTGTGCTCTGATTGGCTGGGGGTGTGTTCTGTTTGGGTGGGGGCTTGGTTGTGCTCAGCTTAGTCTGAGTTGCAGGGGGATTTGAGCTGGTGAGCTGCGTTGTTGTTGTTTGGCTTCGTGTTTGTGGCCGTGCGAGCTCTTCATGGTGGGTGTCAGTCTGCTTCATGTATGGATTGGAGAGGTTTAAAGTGGCTAATGATGCAGCTGCAGTCTGGCTTCTGGTCCTTGGTCGTGGCTCATTATCAGTGTGGGTTTGAGTCTGCTTTCTGCGTGGATGTGTGGTGGTGACATCCTGTGTGGCTCTCGTGAGTGTGGGTCTGGTGTCATTCGTCGTGTTAGGGACCCGTTTGTCAATAAGGGCGGGTTTCCAAATGGCTGGTAGGCGGGAGGTATCGTCTCGTTTGTTCATGCTGTGTGGGCGTTTTTCTATCTCGATGGCTTCTCTGATTATTCTGTTGTTAAAGTGTTCAGTTTTGGCGATAGTTCTGGTCTTTTTAAAGTCAATATCATGTCCTGTGGCTTTAAGGTGTTGGACCAGGGAAGAAGTGGGTTCTTCTTTTCTGACTGAGTTCTTGTGTTCTTCTATGCGTGCACTTATTCGTCTGTTGGTTTGTCCGATGTATGTGGTGGGGCAGGCGGTGCATGGGATTTCATATACTCCTTGATTTTCTAACTCTATTTTGTCTTTGGGGTTCCTTAGGATGGTGGATATTTTTCGGTTTGTGCAGAATGCTGTCTTGATGTTATGTTTGTGGAGGATTTTGCTTATTCTGTCTGTGGTGCCTTTTATGTATGGGAGGAGGGCTTTGCCGTTTTCTTGTTCTGTGTCTTGGATTTTAGTGGGGGTTTCTTTTTGGATTAGGTTGGTGATCTTATTTCTTTGGAATCCATTGGATGTTAGTACGTTAGTGAGGGTGTGTAGTTCGGTTTTTAGGTGTTGTTCGTCAGCTAAGCGTTTTGTTCTGGAAATGAGTGTCTTGGCTACAGAGTTGATCTGGGCAGGGTGGTGGTGTGAGAGTGCGTGCAGATAGCGGTTTGTGTGTGTTTTCTTCTGGTAGATAGTGTGTCCTAGGGAGCCATTGGATTTTCTGTAGACTAAGACATCCAGGAAGGGAAGTTGGTTGTTCGCTTCTGTTTCCATGGTGAACTGTATTTTGGGGTGTAGGCTGTTGAGGTGTGTGAGGAAGTTGTCCAGTTTTTCTTTCCCATGTGGCCAGATTATGAAGGTGTCGTCCACATATCTGAGCCAGAGTTTGGGTTTATGATCAGATTTTTCAAGAGCTTGGGTTTCAAAATATTCCATATAGAGGTTGGCAATGACAGGTGAGAGGGGTGATCCCATGGGTGCTCCTTCTGTTTGTTTGTATTTCTGTCCATTATAGATGAAGTATGTGTTGGATAGGCAGTGGTTGGTCAGATCTAAGATGTGCTTGGGGGGGTTATATTTGTTTTGGATAATTGTCAAGGCTTCTTTGATTGGTACTTGGGTGAAGAGGGATATGACATCAAAGCTCACGAGTAGGTCACTGGGCTGTAAGTTTTGTTGCTTTATGATGTCTATGAACTGGAATGAGTTTTTTACGTATGAGGTGATGGATTCTGCATAGGGCTGTAGTTGTTTGGCGAGAAATTTGGCTAGGTTTTGTAGAGGTGAGCCTATGGAGCTGACTATGGGTCTAAGTGGGGTTCCTTCTTTGTGTATCTTGGGGAGACCATAAAGCTTAGGGCATCTGGATGATTTCTCTCTGGGTATGATTCTTTGCTGAATCTCTTCGCTGATGGGGGAGGCTTTTATTTTACCTAATCCAAAAAGAAACCCCCACTAAAATCCAAGACACAGAACAAGAAAACGGCAAAGCCCTCCTCCCATACATAAAAGGCACCACAGACAGAATAAGCAAAATCCTCCACAAACATAACATCAAGACAGCATTCTGCACAAACCGAAAAATATCCACCATCCTAAGGAACCCCAAAGACAAAATAGAGTTAGAAAATCAAGGAGTATATGAAATCCCATGCACCGCCTGCCCCACCACATACATCGGACAAACCAACAGACGAATAAGTGCACGCATAGAAGAACACAAGAACTCAGTCAGAAAAGAAGAACCCACTTCTTCCCTGGTCCAACACCTTAAAGCCACAGGACATGATATTGACTTTAAAAAGACCAGAACTATCGCCAAAACTGAACACTTTAACAACAGAATAATCAGAGAAGCCATCGAGATAGAAAAACGCCCACACAGCATGAACAAACGAGACGATACCTCCCGCCTACCAGCCATTTGGAAACCCGCCCTTATTGACAAACGGGTCCCTAACACGACGAATGACACCAGACCCACACTCACGAGAGCCACACAGGATGTCACCACCACACATCCACGCAGAAAGCAGACTCAAACCCACACTGATAATGAGCCACGACCAAGGACCAGAAGCCAGACTGCAGCTGCATCATTAGCCACTTTAAACCTCTCCAATCCATACATGAAGCAGACTGACACCCACCATGAAGAGCTCGCACGGCCACAAACACGAAGCCAAACAACAACAACGCAGCTCACCAGCTCAAATCCCCCTGCAACTCAGACTAAGCTGAGCACAACCAAGCCCCCACCCAAACAGAACACACCCCCAGCCAATCAGAGCACAGCCGAGCCCCTAACCAATCAAAACACACCTCCACCCAATCAGAATACAGCCAAGTTCCCACCCAATCAGCTCACACCCCCACTAGCAGTTAAAAGGAAGAGACAGCTACGATCTCACATTGCTCCTGGAAGCACGAAGCCGAGAACACCAGCCTGAAGATGACGAATGAGACTTCGTCGAAACGTCGCCAAGACACTTCCAATTTTATGTGGGAGAAGACCCGAATAACCAAAGACCTACATACAAACACCCGCGAAAACCTGAGAAAACAAATATCGCACCTCTACGGGGAGGATATCCACCATCTGACCAGGACCTATGAAAAACTCGAAGTCCAAAGAGCTTCCATTTTATGTGACCTTGCATTCCTACGCAACTGCCGAGATCAAAATTTAATCCCCACAGGCTTCCAACTGAAATTCCACTCCAACTCTGCAGCCACCAAACGCATTCTGAAAAGAACAGAACTAGCCCTAATCAGAAATGAACTCCACAGAAAAAGATTCTTCCTAGACCGAATCAACAAGGATCTCCTCACACTTCACCTCAAACTCAGCAACAAGATCCACCCCGCACTTTGGGACAAATCCAAACAACTTGCCGTCTGGAGAGCCGAAACACAGACCACCCTCAAGACAGACACACACACCAACAAATTCCGAAGACTACAAGAACGCCAGAAACAATCCCCTCCACCCTCACAGCCACACATGAAACAAACAGTGCATAACATCTCAGATAGGATCCTCACCAAAGCCGAAACCAATGTCCTTTCCAAAGGATTCAACTTTGCAGTCGCTCCCAAAAGCATCCCCACTGAAACCATTATATGCGGAGTTGAAACCAGCCTGACCAAAATCAACCCCGATGATGCAAACAGAATCAGACTCGAAATCACCAACATCCTCTGCACCAGCAAGCCACCCAAAAGTAACTTACCCAAAGAGGAACAGACAGCACTACTTAACCTGAAAGAAGACACCAGCATAATAATCCTACCAGCAGACAAGGGCAATGCCACGGTGGTTATGAACACATCTGACTACCAAACCAAATTAAACAACCTACTCCAAGACTCCATAGACAAACCCCTAAACACAGACCCCACCACCTACCTGGAAAAAACCACCAGATCCAAAATAAAAGCCTCCCCCATCAGCGAAGAGATTCAGCAAAGAATCATACCCAGAGAGAAATCATCCAGATGCCCTAAGCTTTATGGTCTCCCCAAGATACACAAAGAAGGAACCCCACTTAGACCCATAGTCAGCTCCATAGGCTCACCTCTACAAAACCTAGCCAAATTTCTCGCCAAACAACTACAGCCCTATGCAGAATCCATCACCTCATACGTAAAAAACTCATTCCAGTTCATAGACATCATAAAGCAACAAAACTTACAGCCCAGTGACCTACTCGTGAGCTTTGATGTCATATCCCTCTTCACCCAAGTACCAATCAAAGAAGCCTTGACAGTTATCCAAAACAAATATAACCCCCCCAAGCACATCTTAGATCTGACCAACCACTGCCTATCCAACACATACTTCATCTATAATGGACAGAAATACAAACAAACAGAAGGAGCACCCATGGGATCACCCCTCTCACCTGTCATTGCCAACCTCTATATGGAATATTTTGAAACCCAAGCTCTAGAAAAATCTGATCATAAACCCAAACTCTGGCTCAGATATGTGGACGACACCTTCATAATCTGGCCACATGGGAAAGAAAAACTGGACAACTTCCTCACACACCTCAACAGCCTACACCCCAAAATACAGTTCACCATGGAAACAGAAGCGAACAACCAACTTCCCTTCCTGGATGTCTTAGTCTACAGAAAATCCAATGGCTCCCTAGGACACACTATCTACCAGAAGAAAACACACACAAACCGCTATCTGCACGCACTCTCACACCACCACCCTGCCCAGATCAACTCTGTAGCCAAGACACTCATTTCCAGAACAAAACGCTTAGCTGACGAACAACACCTAAAAACCGAACTACACACCCTCACTAACGTACTAACATCCAATGGATTCCAAAGAAATAAGATCACCAACCTAATCCAAAAAGAAACCCCCACTAAAATCCAAGACACAGAACAAGAAAACGGCAAAGCCCTCCTCCCATACATAAAAGGCACCACAGACAGAATAAGCAAAATCCTCCACAAACATAACATCAAGACAGCATTCTGCACAAACCGAAAAATATCCACCATCCTAAGGAACCCCAAAGACAAAATAGAGTTAGAAAATCAAGGAGTATATGAAATCCCATGCACCGCCTGCCCCACCACATACATCGGACAAACCAACAGACGAATAAGTGCACGCATAGAAGAACACAAGAACTCAGTCAGAAAAGAAGAACCCACTTCTTCCCTGGTCCAACACCTTAAAGCCACAGGACATGATATTGACTTTAAAAAGACCAGAACTATCGCCAAAACTGAACACTTTAACAACAGAATAATCAGAGAAGCCATCGAGATAGAAAAACGCCCACACAGCATGAACAAACGAGACGATACCTCCCGCCTACCAGCCATTTGGAAACCCGCCCTTATTGACAAACGGGTCCCTAACACGACGAATGACACCAGACCCACACTCACGAGAGCCACACAGGATGTCACCACCACACATCCACGCAGAAAGCAGACTCATACCCACACTGATAATGAGCCACGACCAAGGACCAGAAGCCAGACTGCAGCTGCATCATTAGCCACTTTAAACCTCTCCAATCCATACATGAAGCAGACTGACACCCACCATGAAGAGCTCGCACGGCCACAAACACGAAGCCAAACAACAACAACGCAGCTCACCAGCTCAAATCCCCCTGCAACTCAGACTAAGCTGAGCACAACCAAGCCCCCACCCAAACAGAACACACCCCCAGCCAATCAGAGCACAGCCGAGCCCCTAACCAATCAGAACACACCTCCACCCAATCAGAACACAGCCAAGTTCCCACCCAATCAGCTCACACCCCCACTAGCAGTTAAAAGGAAGAGACAGCTACGATCTCACATTGCTCCTGGAAGCACGAAGCCGAGAACACCAGCCTGAAGATGACGAATGAGACTTCGTCGAAACGTCGCCAAGACACTTCCAATTTTACGTGGGAGAAGACCCGAATAACCAAAGACCTACATACAAACACCCATATATATATATATATATATATATATATATATATATATATATATATATATATATATATATATATATATATATATATATATATATGTTTTCTCAGGTTTTCGCGGGTGTTTGTATGTAGGTCTTTGGTTATTCGGGTCTTCTCCCACGTAAAATTGGAAGTGTCTTGGCGACGTTTCGACGAAGTCTCATTCGTCATCTTCAGGCTGGTGTTCTCGGCTTCGTGCTTCCAGGAGCACGAAGCCGAGAACACCAGCCTGAAGATGACGAATGAGACTTCGTCGAAACGTCGCCAAGACACTTCCAATTTTACGTGGGAGAAGACCCGAATAACCAAAGACCTACATATATATATATATATATATATATATATATATGTGTGTGTGTGTGTGTGTGTGTGTGTGTGTGTGTGTGTGTGTGCATGCGCACATGTGTGTATTCATTCCAATTTGGGTACAGATGTACTACACTAATTTCTAAAAGTTGGAATACAGTAGCTTCCATGCTTTGCGTGGACTGTACAAGCACTCTGAAAATTTTGCACCAGGATTCATCTGTTAGGAACCTACAATTTCCAAGATTATAGATGTGTTTGTAGATTTTTCTACTACCCACAAGTAGGCAGGGAAAGGAGCAAATTGTTTTATGCCCATTAATCATCTAAAATGACATCAGGTTGTATTTTTAAAAATAAAGTATATGTTTATAAATTCATTCTACAGAAAAGCAGAGTACAGATCAAACAAACTGTAATCTGTGCACTAGAAAAAAAATAAAGCTGTATCAGAAAATTAATTTCAATGTGAAATATAAAAATTAAGATGATGTGGTTGCCAGAACGTGATATGCTTTCAACTTATTCAGCACTACAATTCATTCTTATATGTTATATTCCTTGACAAATATGTTCCACTATGGCCTGAATTGTTACCTAAAGTGATGCAGTATGGTGTCAACTAATGAAAACCAGTTTTCATCTGGAACCATTCTTACGCGTAGAGAATCTGCAGTACTAAGAGCAAAAAAAAAAAAAAAAAAAACTACACTCCAGCTTTCTATGTGCTTTTTATAGCTATTAAGATCAATTTTTGCAAATTGGTATTTTTTTAAAAAATCTCTGGCCAATATATTCCAGTCATGACTAACTTCTGCACAGAACAAGGCCAGCAGCCAGAATGATCAATATGAAGTCAAAACTTGCTTATTTATTCAAAACCTGATTGATTAAGGAGAAAGGAAACCTAAATTTCAAACAGGTGTGGGAAGCCTCCCTCTCCTAGAAGAATGAAATCTTTTGGGAAATATTTTTAAAAAGGCAGAATATTGTATTTCCCTAGATGAGAAATGGAGAAATGTTTTTAGAGGCAGGAAGCAGCCCCAATCTTCCTGCCCCCAAGCAGAAAATGAGGAGGCACTTTTTAGAAACATAGATTTGGTAATCCATTAAAGACAGGATATTTTGAAACTCCTTGCAGCAAAGTCTGAACAAAGGCAGAATGGTAGGATTAGAAACAAGCCCACTCACTCAAGATCCAAAACAGCACAAAAGCCATTTAGTCATAATAGGAAGTGCCCAACAACCTTTCAGAACACAAGCCACCTCATTGCACCACTCCCACAGCAGCCCAAATGTCGCCTTTGAGCTCATATAAACAATAAGCCGGAAGCTGACAAAATTAGCTGAGACAAGCACCTAGGATTTGCACTTCATCTTTTGCCTATAGAGCTAGCTATGACCCCTACATGGCCCCATAGGAATCTGACAACAGCCAATAAAATATTAGAGGTCATGTTCTTGCACAGGAACAGGAAGCTCAAGTGCAAAACCCAGAAACTGGTATAAAAGCTACCCAGTCTCAATTCCATTCCGCTCCATCAATAAACCATCTTTTCAATCAGCCTCCATGTTTCCAGTGTCTTTCTCCCAGCTTGGAACTGAACCAGATGGATATTTCTTCCCACACAGAAGTGCTCCAATCATTTGAGAAGGAAAACTAACATAAGCAAACTTCTTAAATTGGGCCTGGACCAGTTTTCACTGGGAAAATATGGCCCAGTAGATCAGGGGTGGGTTCTACTTACCACCGCTACTGGTCCGCAACGAGTAGAAACTTCTGCATATGCACAGATCATTTATGATGATATCTGGGTTGGTGGGCGGAGTCTCCTGCCACCGTTACTACCGGTTCGCAAGAATTGGACCCAACTGGGAGCAACCCACCACTGCAGTAGATTTTATGAATGTCCATGGTCTCTGATTTTTCCGCTTCAAGATAAATGGGTCTAACCTATGATTATCACTTGGACTGAAGAGAGACTTCACCTCTATTAACGACAATGTATCATGAAAATATGTTTTAAAAGTAATTGCAAAAAACTTCTTGTCCAATTTGGGTCAACAACATTTGGATAACTGATTACATTTGGTTAGTATTTAGAAGGAAAACCTGCAGTGAAATTTCAGGCAGTAATTGAAAAACAGTTTGGAAGAGAGCAATGGCAAACCACTCCTGCAGATTCCCTGAAAAATTTACATAAAGGTACCAAGAGTCAAAATCACCTTGAAAAAAGTATCTTTAAGCCATAGTAAACATAAAATTGCAGCCACTGAAAGACCGTCTTAGACAGCCCAGTGCTGTCCACTTCCTGCAAACCAGTGTCAGGGAATAAAAAACTGATTTCTCCCAATTTATTCCTGACTTATACTCACAGAATCTTCCTGTTTATTGAATAAAATGAAGACCATGCTAGTTATACAGCAGACAGTTGGACACAACATACATTCTGAAAAATTCTGATTATTTTTTTCAAGCAACTTTCTAAAGTTTCATTTCTAAATCATTTGTGAAGTATGAAAAAAGGTATGCATATTTTTATTCCTAAATATCTCAATATTTTAAATTTATTCTCTACCACAAAAAACAACTTAAGAGGCCAACAGAATACTCTCTTACCAAAATGTCATCAGTCACTTTTAAGTTTTGAAAGAATTTTATTACTATATTATTTTATAGTATAATATAAAATATACTATAAATATACTGTATAATTATAGTCTTAGAGTGCGTTTAGGTATTTATAACTATAGGTATATAACAATTAGATATAATATAGAATTTAAATATATTTACAACTTGAAAGCTTATTGGCATGTATAAATGATTTAAATAATTCTAAAAAGGAGTGATTTCTACTTATGTATACCTACATTATTTTTCTTATTATACACATTCTTGTATTTATTTCTGTTGGAAAGCTGCATTGTTTGGTTGCAATACTTCGAGCATAAAATGTCTGATTTGCTAATTTGTTTGTAAAGCGTAACTTCAGTTGATTTATATCAAAATTTGAACTGAATTCATTTGATTCCATCTAGCTTTCATAAATAGCAGCCCTGTCCTGTGTTTACAGTTTCATTTCAATAATGCATGTCTCAGATAGAAATTATCACGTCTTCAGAAAACCAAATGCTGCAATTTGGGAGACAGGTTCACGCCATGATCCAAGATAGCATGTCAAATTTACTCTGTGAAAATCAATAACACTTCACTTCAGGTTTACCCAACTTGTAATTTCCACCCCACCCCCCAGACTTTCTCCTGGGAACCAAGGAATTCCCACAGGTGGCCAGAGAGAGGAGGAGTGAAGTTACCAGGCAACCGGACGGCACCTTGATTGGACCATATGACTGATAGTTTGGGAAAGGGAGAAAACTTTTACTTTTAATTAGGTGAAAACCACGGGAACATTCAGAATTGGTTTTCACCAGCCTGTGCCAATATGATATATCCAATAAAACTATTCTTTGAGGAATCTACCTGCCTTGGAGTTCTGTTTGCTATGGGAACCCTGACATTGAGTTAGCATAATAGAGAATATGTAGTCTCGGAGTTATAGGAGTTATTTAGTCTTACCCCAGAGACTAAAAGGAAAAATTGATTCCAGAAGAAGAAATGTATGTATGCAATAAAGAAACCTGGATGATTAGCATCATATTCCTAAGAATCCAAGACATTTCGGCAATCATAAATCAACTTGAAACTGTAGTGTTCTGTAGTGTTCTGTGGCCTTTTCCCAAATTTGTTGAATTAAAGAGGAGATGGTCCAGAAGGACACTTTGAGCAACAAAGAATAATTGCACAAATATTCAGGGATCCATTTATTGTGGCCATGTATTGGTACAGCTCTCAGAAGACAAAAATAGAAAGGTATAGTATTCCAACAGAAGCCCTTGGCTGCTTTCAAGCATTCCTGGGGTTAACAGATAATTGACAAATACCAAGAAAGCAGGAGTGTTAATCAGTAACACCAAAGAAATGAGAAGTGCCAAGGTTTCTTAAACAACCAACTTGAACTTAAAGGTCTTTCACAGTAATTGGCTTTTCAATTTGAAGGGGGAAAAAGTTCCTCCAGGCAGAATTCTTGTTGAATGGGGAAAGCAGCACATTCTCAATAAGTAGATTACAATGTCTTCTCACTGAGAAAATTTGATCCCCACTGGCTCTATCTATTGCAACTGTGATTACTGGCATGTGGTTACATGCAAATTAGAAAAAATGGTGGCAGCATCACTTGCAATAAACTACTTTCATCCTATACCCACCAAACATTACAGGTTAGCTCAGTGGTGAAATCCATTTTTTTTTACTACCGGTTCTGTGGGCTGTGGCTTGGTGGGCGTGGTATGACTTGGTGGGCATGGCAAGGGAAAGATACTGCAAAATCTCCATTCCCACCCCACTCCAGGGGAAGGATACTGCAAAATCCCCATTCCCATCCCACTCCTGGGGGAAGGATATTGCAAAATCTCCATTCCCATCCCACTCCTGGGGGAAGGATATTCCAAAATCTCCATTCCCACCCCATTCTGGGGCCAGCCAGAGATGGTATTTGCTGGTTCTCCGAACTGCTCAAAATTTCCACTATCAGTTCTCCAGAACCTGTTAGAACCTGCTGGATTTCACCCCTGGGTTAGCTGCTTTGTAGACCTACAAATAATAAAGGAGAAATCTGTCCATACTGTCTTTGCTTCTTGCTTATTTTAGTTTAAATCAGGGATTCTCAACCTTTTCTTCACCATGGACCCCCTTTGAATACCACCTGTAACCATGGGACATGGGTCCCCAAGATTTAATTCAAGGTTTAAATCATAACTTTTGTTCAAGCCTTTGCAGACACACACACACACGGGATGCTCAGGGAGGGGCACAACATCATGCCCGCCCCCCAGCATCCACAGACCACAGGTTGAGAACCACTGGTCTAAGTTAAGCAGATTTCTTTTGTCACTGGGAAAGGTCATTCAAATAAACAGTTTTCATACCTGCAAACTACTGCATTAATATCAAGGAAGGGCATTAACATAATTTTTCATTACTTCTTAAAGCAATTTATTGGTTTTCAATTGTTATTTCATCTCAGGATGTACACATTTACTGTTTATTTACTGAAATAAATTCAGCTCCTTACATTCTTTTAATAAATAATTTCTGAAGTGTGTGTGTTTTCAAATTATATGCTTATAACAATATGTAAATAATTCAGTTACTAAATTTATCTGAAATCTATTGTTTGAAAAATGCACATGGTTTTGAAGACCTCAAGTGATGACAGCCGGTTGAAACAACCCAAGACTGCATTGACTGTCTGGCAGCTACAGAACATGCTTAATCTGTGGTCAGAACACTCAGATCCTTCTCAAAAGCTTTCTTATAGATGTCCAGATAAATTATATGCCATCACCTCCATCCTTAGGTCTACATATGTAGACCTTTACAAAGTAAATGTTCTAGTTCACAAAAAACATTATGAAGGTGCAGTTACATGCTTGGCATCTCCAAATCACATGGATCCTATTATTTAATTGACTACATTATTTTCAGTGCAATAATTTGTTTATAATAACAAAATCCTTGAACATAAAGCAGCTCAGTTGGAGCTAAGAAGTAGTCTACTAAGATCCTTGATATAATTCAGTATTATAAAGCTTCTTTCTTCCATATTTCTTTCTGCACATTCTAATTTTATATTATAGAGGGGAAAATAATGTGGGAGGGAAGTTCAAGCTTCTCTGTCTTGAACTGCTGCATTACAGTACTTAATGAAGACCACACAATCCCATATTTTGTATAATTTTACATTCAATTCATAAGCCAACCACACAAATACTAACGGAAGAGATAGGAAATATCTCTATTATGTTCAACTGTCAAGTACCCCAGTAATCTCCTGTACTCATCTCATTAGCCTACTTTGAAATGTTCTAGCACAACATTCTTGTTTGCCAGTAAATTATATGCAGCAGAGAATGCATGCAAGCAAGACCAATATTTATAACGATTAGTGTTGAACATTTTTGGAATAGAAAAGAAATCATACAGAGTCAGAAGCAATTAAGCCAATTAGCAAAGCACTACAGAATAGCTGATTGAAAAAATCCAGTTAACTATTTTCTCATGTAAACAGTGGCCATCAAATACTGATGAAAACATTGCCACAAATGGGAAAAACAGAATCAGGCAGCTGAATCAATAGTTATAAGTTTGCACAGAACAGCACGGATATACTGTAAATACTTCCTAAGCAATAGTTATCTTATCTCTTTATAGTGAGCTGCTGTATTTTATGGGATAATTGATGCCAGAAGAACAGAAAAGGAAGTTAAAGACTAGGGGACCTGCTTTTCTTTTTAAAAATCTTGTACCATGAATGTAACCCAATAAATGAATTCTGTTTTTACTGGACTGAATTCACTTAAATCCCTGTGTCATGGTGCAGATAAGGATGCCTACTTGAAAGGTCCCCCCCGCTTTTTTTTAATAGCAATTGGTTTGAAAATTTTGGTGCAATTTAATCAATTAACTTCTGCACTTGCCAGGCTGATTTTTAAATTTTATCCTGAAACATTATGCAGTTATTTAAAAAAAAAAAAGCACTTCACAAACAGAAGAAAAGTATGAACAGTATGTTAATATGTTGCCATCTACTGGTCATTTTTATCACCCATCTCCTAGCAATCTGATCACAGCTCAGATGTCTGCTGTTTTTTCAGATTTGTTTTAAATATCTGGTAGGAAACCATAATGTTAATGTTGCCCTGGGATTCCTTAGCAGAGAATATGAGCTCTTTTTTTTTTCAATACTTTCCCGTATGTATCTATTTTCTCTTTTTCTGCAATTGTCTCTATAGGAATGTATTAAGAATAAAATTTATGCCTATTTATGAATTTACAGCTAAATAGTCAGGATGTAGCTATATTAGCTAAGTGAAAACTAAAAAACTTGGGGGAGTTGCAAGTTTATTTAATGTTTAACATAAATGTGCAATTAATACATGGTGATTAAATGATATGCTGTCATTGTTTAAAAAATGCACATACTTTATCAAAAAGTATTCGATACTTTTCTCCTTGTGCACAGTTACTCACGCCCTCATCACTTCCCGTCTGGACTATTGTAATGCTCTCTACATGGGGCTCCCCTTGAAGAGCACCCGGAGGCTCCAATTGGTCCAGAATGCGACCCCGCTGGTAATTATGGGGGTGACCCGATGCTCCCATGTAACACCACTCCTGTGCAAGCTGCACTGGCTCCCGGTGGTCTTCCGGGTGCGATTCAAGGTGTTGGTTGCCACCTTTAAAGCGCTCCATAGCATGGGCCCTGGGTATCTACCAGACCACCTTCTGCCACCAATAGCCTCCCATCGACTGGTACGCTCCCACAGAGAGGGGCTCTTCCGAGTGCCATCGGTTAGACAATGCCGGCTGACGACCCCCAGGGGGAGAGCATTCTCTGTGGGGGCCCCTATCCTCTGGAATGAGCTGCCCCAGGAGATTCGTAGGATTACCGACCTGCGTACCTTTCGCTGTGCCCTAAAAACATTACTATTCCAACAAGCAGGGCTGTCCTAAATAATAATATTTTTACTATTTTTAATGGGTTGTTTTATTAGAATTTTTGGCCAATTGATTTAATTGTTTTAACTTGTTTTTAATTTTTCTATTGTCATGGTTTTATTTCTGGCTGTACACTGCCCTGAGTCCTTCGGGAGAAGCGGGGTATAGAAATTTAATAAAATAAAATAAAAAATAAAATAAAAACAAAATATGGAGTCACTTTTCAGCATAATTTAGCAGGAATGAGAGAGAAATTTGGACACTGAGATTCAAACTCTCCAGCAGTGAGTTATAAAAGGGTGTTTATCACAATATAATATTCTAGAAAATGACTTGAATATTAACATAAAAGAAAAGTTTAAAACTTTGAATAGCAGAGAGGAGAAATCATCTGATCATAAAAGTTGTAGACACAAAAAAGAACTAGTGCTAAACCTGCACAATTCTGTGAAATTCAAACTTGTTCAAATGTATATAATTTTTGCAAGCTTAATTTAGAGTTTTCAACTATTCCTCCAAACTTTCAATATCATCAATTTTATCCATTACAATGAATAAACAATATCCGATAGATATCTTAAACCATAATAAAGATTTTTGGGCACTTGTTTCCACAGTTGACAGAACCAATACAATATGCAATTGACAGTAATAATTCAATACATACACATGTATTTTATATCAACAATTGTATATACAATTGTGTTGTATTGTACATAATACATGTATACAATATTGTATTGTATTATACATAATACATGCTATATATATAAGTATATATTCTATATAATAACCAAAAACATGGACCTTTATTAAGCCTGCCTATAATACCCACAATTAGGCGTTCATACAGTCTGGATATTGAAACATTTTTTACTCCATGAAATTTGTCTGAAGATGAGCAGTTTTAGACAACGATTTTGAAAGCCTTTCAGATTTCCAAATGAGAACCAGAACTACATAATTAAACACTTTCCTGTGTTCCAATCTCTTTGCATCAGTAACCACTTCAGAAGAGAGATGTGGATGAGCTTTACTTGTCACAGTAATTTCTGACATAGAGCTTTGGAATGACAAAAAAAAAAAAACCCCAACGCAAAACATATTCAGTAGTGTTATAGTCTTCTGAGATTGTATAAGCAGCTATTTTGGATCATCTGAAACCAGATCTCAAAAGAAGTATCTGAAGTCTGAAGAAAACAGAGAAAACTTTTCTAGATTTTTTTTTAAACTAAAAAAAACCCCAACAACATTGAAGTAATGTCTCATGATGAAATACAGGTAGTCCTTGACCTATAACAATTCATTTAGTGACTGTTCAAAGTTACAACAGCTCTGAAAAAAGTGACTTATGACAATTTATCACAGTTGCAACTTTTGCAGCATCCCCATGGTGATTTGATCAAAATTCAGATGCTCAGCATCTGGTTCATATTTTATGACAGTTGCAGTGACCCAGGGTCATGTGATCACTTTTTGTAACCTGCTGACAAGCAAAACCAATAGGGACACCAGATTAATTTAACAACCGGGTTACTAATTCAACAACTGCAGTGATTTCAACTGCAGGAAAAGTCACAGAATGGGGCAAAATTCATGTAACGAATTTCTCACTTAACAACATAAATTTTGGGCTCAATTGTAATCATAAGTCGAAGATTACCTGTATGGAGTCCACCTGGGTCTTATTAAAATACACTGAATGAGACCCTGATCATAGCAAGAATAAAACACTACACAGTATTTAAATGAGAATTGCAAAAAAAGTGTGTGTGAGACGGAGGGAGAGAAAACACCAATCAAATTAAGTATGAAATTACAAGTAGAATTATAATTGTTCCCATGAACAAAGTAATTCTATCGTTAAAGAAACTTGGCTTCCAATGACTGGATATTATACAAGTTCACTCTTAAATATCCATAGCTACTAATGATAAACTGAGATTACATTCATCAACCAATTACCTGATTTTGTTGCAAAATCAGAAAGACAAACATGTAATCTGTGTTTATAAAGAGAGAGGTTATGATTATAGAGATGACTGTTTTATTCCAAAATCTTTAACTTGACTTTATATGTATGCCTTCTCCTGCTAGATCTAATGTGAGAAATCTAAATATGCAAGATTGGATTGCATACATGATTTAAAACAATAATCATTCTATCTGTCTGTCTGTCTAACAATAATATATATCTAAGATAGATAGATGAATGAATGGATGGAAGATAGAGATGATAGACAGACAGACAGACAGACAGACAGACAGACAATGATAGATAACTAGGCATCATGTAATTATAACCAATTTTATTATTTTTTTGCAGTGATAGTTGATAGTTGATAAATGATAAATCAAGTCATTAAGTAGCCATTGCATGGCCATGACTTGTGACCTTTCCTGCTGGTTTCCCATTGATTCTGTCAGAAGCCAGCTAGGAAGGGGGATGGTGAAAATATCATAAATGCATGACAATTGCCAAGTACCAGATCATGATCATATGATTGCAGGACCACTGCAACAATTATAAGAGCGAGGATCAATCACTTCTTTCAGTGCTGTTGTAACTTTGAATGGTTGGTAAGTGAATGGTTGTAGGTTGAGGACTACCTATATAAGGCTCCTAAGTAACTGCTTCCATTTTCTTACCATGTTGCTGAGTAGCATTTTTTTAATGTGTCTCCAGCAGCCGTACGTAGTAGCTTTGAGTCTAGGATAAAGCTTTGAAATCAACCAAGTAGCTAATGCAATATTAATTCCAGTGGATATTAGGGAGCTTTGGGAAGGGGGGAGGGGAACAATGTATAATTTTGTATTTGTATCCTGGAAACATCCACTGAATATGAAATGATCCCATTTCAAACCAGTATAAAATACTTCAAGGGATGTAAAATTAGGATCCAAGTATATAAAAAAGCTCAAGTAAAGTGAGACAAATAACCTTGAATACGGCTCTGAATCATACTTTTCTCCTCTTACTTTTATCAATTTACTAGAAAAGGACAAGAAAATATTATCAAGGATATAATTTAGTCATACAAAACTTAAGAATGTTGTTGTGATCTTCAAGGATCAAGATAAGTCAATAATGTTAAACAAGTGAAATAATACACTATACTGAAAATCATCTTCTTTCATTTGTTTTGGAGCATTAGAATAGCAATCTCCTTGAATCACTTAAACCAAGTATGTGAAGGACATTTTAAAAGAACTATAGTTAGACATAGTAATTTTTCACATCTTGAAAGACAGGGAGAACCTTCATTCATTCAAAACTATCCATCAAAGAGAAGGGCAGATCAATCCCATTGTCCTATTTTTGTCAGCAGTTATACTAAGAGTAATGTTGGTGGTGCATAATCACAGCTTTAGATCATAGTCACAGAAAATTCCACACCACTCTGAGCAACTCTATTACCTACACTAAATTGGGCAATGGAATCACCTGGTTTGAGAAAGGTAGTTTTGCTTAATGACTGGTCACTTAATGAGTGATCAAAATTACAAGTAGACCTCCCCAGAGCTATTTACAACCTGCATCCAAAGTTCCAACAGCTGCACAGCCCTTCACATTCTCATTTTGGGCCTTAACAACTGGGGCACATTTACAACTTTCAACTTTTGGCAGTATCCAGTGATTACATGATCCTGGGTTTTTTTCCTTATTTTTTTTTTTTTTTATGGTTTCAGGTATTTACTTATGGTTTCCGGCAAAAACACCCATTGGATTTAGTGAATTCATTTAACAACATTTGCTTGATGACTGCAATGTTTGCTAAATAAACAAGAAAGGTCATAAAAATGGGTGTGGTTACTTGGGGATCTGTTTAATTACCACCGTGATTTACTGTAATCCCAGGCTCAATTGCGGTTGTAAATCAAGGATTATCTGTAGTAAAATTGCCATATGAGAAATACTGCCAAAAATAGCCACAAAGCTACCTGCAATACTGGAGTCAACAGACTAAAAGATAAGCAGGAACTTGTATATGCCATCAGGGTATTATCCAAGACTCCTGTCAAATAAACTTGAATTCTCTTGTAGCCCAAATGAGAACAGAAAAGGGAACTTCCTTTTTTAGTTCCTGTTTGGAAGCCCAAAATGAACAAATTTTCCTTCACAGACAGACAGACAGACAGATAGATAGATAGATATATTCAAACTGTTGTTTCATAAGAGTAAAACCAACCCAAGACATAAATCATGCCACAATTCTTTTATTCAGGAAGGATTTAGCCCCTTTTAATCTTCTTCCTACATTACTCTCCAAAGGGGAAGTCAAGAAAATTTCATATATGCTCAGATTATACCTAAAATAATACTAGCAATATCAAAACAATAGATCATATCAATTGTATATGGATACTCTTGTTTTTTTTATTCTTGGTGTAAACAATTTACTGTTCCAACATACTTTATTTATGACCATGGTTGTTTGCTTGCAGACATTTCTTTACCCAACTTTGTAATATCGTCAATGTATGTGTGGGGTTTGCTCCCTAGGAAACCCCCCATTTATTCATACTAATGTTACCTAATTGGGTAATAATACAAGCAAACAACCAAGCTAGAACAAGGATACAAGCAAACAACAATAGAACAATAATAGAAGCAAACAACCAAGAAAGGACTCCATTGTTCAACCCTAAGTTAAAGATACTCTCTTCTCTCAGTAGTATACTTTAAACATTACTCTCAGATAAAAACCCTTCTATCTCCTACATGTAAGTTTTGTTCTATTTGTAAGTTATACAACACCAGCTATTTCAGGGATAGATCTGCCAAATCTCAGAAGTCATGACTTTATCTTGAAATATTTTATTAGGTTCATTCAAAAAGCAGTAATTATATAGGTGGTTTTAATGACAATTAGAACATAGACATCATTATAAAAAATCAGATTAAAAAAAGAAGTATATTCAGAAGTATATCTTAAAGAGAATTTTGCAGATAAAAAATACTGAAGGACTCTTACACTTAAAGGTGTAGGAAAATATAGAACAGATTGTGTTGGTTTTTCTATTTTATTTTATCAGCTTTTTATTATTAGGTTCACTCTATCTTCAATATACTACCAACTATTTCAGCTTCAGCAGACACCTGTAATTTTTATTTGCTTAAATATAACTTTATAGCTTTTTTTGTATTTTTACTACATCTTTTTTAATTTCCTTCAAATTGAACAGCAAGGAACTGTTCAAGAGTTTAAAAGCCAATTACAAAAGGAAGCTTTTCTTTTAATTTTAATTTCAGAGACTATGTTTTCATAATACCTCTTTTATACAACTTTCTTTGCTAAATATCTGGTTCCTAATAGCCCCTCTTGGATGACTTTGTATTTTTTCCAGTACAGTGAACCTCTTTCTTGATGTTCTAACAATTGGTAAATTGGTTTAGCAACTAAGGTCACCTAAATTAGAAGCATTTATTTATTTTTATTTGTAGTACTACAAAATTTAGGAGCATAACACCATTATGGCATTATAAATAGAGCATAATGGTAATAACTAACTTCATTCAGTTAAATATTACTTATTTCACAGTGTATCTGGGTCAATTGAAATTGCTACAGAAATAGTTATTATACGAACTATTAAATACAGCTGCTTAAACAGACCCACCTGTATCTTTGGGCTATTAAATATAGCTGCTTAACAGACACATCTGTGTATCTGGGCACCAAACTAATGCAAAATAGATGTGCTCCAATCTCTTTTTTCAATGATTTAAAGGACTGCCATGTAATATGCTGCATAGAACATGAGTTAGGGATGTTCATTGGGTATGGTTAAAAAGTCAAGATGATGACTGCAATGCTGTGATCAAATAATGTTCTTTATGTGCTAGTGACCATCATAGACACTTGATTTGTTTTTACTATACTCTGCAGACAATATTCGGCAGACATCCCAACAAGAAAGGAATAAAATGGAAAGGATAGACAACTTGGCAAATGTTGGGGCAATTTCCTAACAGAAAGATCTGTCAACAGCAGAATAGACAGTCAGAATAGAGCTGGAAGGACCTTGGAGATATTCTAGTCCAACTCCCTGCTCAAGCAGGAGACATTATACCATTTCAGACAAGTCCAGTCTCTTAAAAACTTCCAGTGATGAAGCACCCACAATTTCTGAAAGCAAGCAGTTCCACTGGTTAATTGTCCTCACTGTTAGGAAGTTTCTCTTTACTTCCAGGTTGCTTCTCTCCTTGATTAGTTTCCATCCATTTTTTCTTGTCCTTCCCTCCAGTCCTTTGGAAAATAAGTTGACTTCCTCCTCTTTGTGGCAGTCTTTCAAATATTGGAATAATGCTATCATGTCTCACCTAGTCCTTCTTTTCTCTAGACTAGTCAAATCCTGAAATCATTCTTCATATGTTTTAGCCTCCAGGCCTTTAATCATCTCCTTTGCTTTCCTTTGTACTTTTTCCAAAGTCTCAGCATCCTTTTTGTAATGCGGTGACCAGAACTAGATACAGTATTTCAAGTGTGGCCTTACTAAGGCTTTATAAAGCGGTACTAATATTTGCGTGATTTTGATTCTATGCCTCTGTTAGCTTTTTTGGCTGCCACCGCATACTTTTGACTCCTATTTAAGTGATCGTCCACTAAAACTCCAAAGTACCTCTCACTGTTACTGTTTTTGAGCTAGGTTTGGACTTAATCTGTATTTGTACTTTTTCCTGTCTAAGTGTAAAACCTTGCTTTTCTCCACATTAAATTTCATTTTTTTTAATAAGGCCCATTGCCCAAGTCTATCAATATCTTTTTAGATACCAAGGTTGTCTTCTGGCTGTTGGCTATTCCCTCCAGTTTAGTATCATCTGCAAATTTGATGAGTTCTCCTTCTATTCTCTCATCTAAGTCAATAATGAAGATATTGAAGAGTCCTGGGCTTAAGAGAGATCCTTGTGGTAACCCACTGCTTCCTTCCTTCCATGTAGTCTCCACATTAGAGACTACTAGTTGAATATGGTTTGAATAAAATAAGATTGGTTTGGCACGATCTGTTTTAAAAAAAGTTTTGCTGGCTTTTAGTTATAACTTTGTTTCTAGATGTTCACAGATCTGGTGTTTTTTATTAACTTTTCCAGTTTCTTCACAAGGTACTGATGTTAGGCTGGTTGGCCTGTAGTTTCCTGGGTCTGTTTTTTTCCCCCTTTTAAAAGAATCAGTATCAGTTCTTTTCTAATCCTCAGGTAGGTTCCCTTGTGTCCCAGGATTTTTGAAAAATATGGGACAATGGTTCTGAGAAAACATCTGCCAATTCTTTCAGAACTCTGGGATGTAATCTGTCAGGTCCCGATGATTTATATTCGTCAAGATCATCTAACCATTTTTTTGCTTATTTTAAGTCTGTCATTTGCAATTAAGTTTTTGGTATATAGGTTGACCTATATTTTCTTTTTGCGTGAAGATGCAAAGAATGGGTTAGGCAGTTCTGCTTTTTCTCTGCTGCCTGTTACTTCCTTGCCATCTTCTCTCTTTAGTAGTCCTACTTTTTAAATTATCTTTGACATTTGTTGCAAGTCTTTGTTCTTTCTGAGCCTTTGCTTTCCTGACTTCATTTTTGCAGATTCAGGCTATCTGCTGATATTCTGCCTTAATTATGTGTTTGGTGCTGTTTAGAATAGTACTGCAGAACATCATGAAGCCTCTGAAAACTTTGGATATAATGCTCCCTGAAACTTGCTGCCAAATTATGAAAGATAGGAAAAATTATGAATGCAGTGACAGACTGATCACATGAACTATTTAATTAGTTCAACCTAATTCCAATTACATTTAAATAGAACAAGGGTGGATTATATCTGTCAGGGATGTTGCAATAGTCATATTCCTTCACTTAGCAGAGTACCTGAGTTTTACATAATTCTGCAATTCACAAATTTTCTGGAAATGACTTCAAAATCATTGGCGGCTAGTAATCAAAATGATTCTGGTTTGGACCATAGCAAGTGTGTGGTGGGGTGTTATTTACTCTTTTTCCCCTCGACATTCCCTGCATCAAATTCCATTCTCAAACATTTATTTTATTTATTTATTTTGTCAAGTACGTATTAGATAATGTATATATGTATAAGCATGAATTGAATACATAAAATGAATACAGTTAAAGGGAACATTAGGACAGGGACAGCAAGCACGCTGGTGTTCTTATGCACGCCCCTTACAGACCTCTTAGGAGTGGGGTGAGGTCAACAGTAGGCAGTCTAAGGTTAAAATTTTGGAGGTTTTGGGATGAAACCAGAGTCAGGTAAGGCATTCCAGGCATTGACCATTCTGTTGCTAGTCATATTTTCTGCAATAGAGTTTGGAGCGGTTCACTTTAAGTTTGTATCTATTGTGTGTATTGTTGTGGTTGAAGTTGAAGTAGTCATTGACAGGTAGGACATTATAGCAGATGATTTTATGAGCTATCCTTAGGTCATGCCGAAGGCAGCATAGTTCTAAATTTTCTAAGCCCAGAATATCAAGTCTGGTGGCATAAGGTATTTTGTTGCGAGCAGAGGAGTGGAGCATTGAGGGATAAGAAGTCAGAGACAAGTAAATTTATATCAAAAAAAGACATTAAAATTGGCAAAGACAAAGTATCAAAAAGGAATGTTGGACATCAAGTAAACCAATCACAGAAAAATGTAGAGTAGCTAACCAACACATTGACTAAATATTTTATTTAATTAATAGCAATGTAGGATTTATAACTCATTCTAACCTTATTAAATCAGCTACTTGCAACATGAGGAAATAGTCTTATTAGATACAGAGCCTCCTGACAGGATCACTCCTTTCTATATACTAAATAGAAAGCCATAATACCCAAGATGAAAAAATAATAATTTGAATATGTCTCTTAATAGTAATTTGAAAAATCATTCTTCAGGACCTTACAAACTACAGTGTATGTAAAACTAACACTTTCAGTTTGGTTTAAAATTTGGCTAAAACCCTAGAAAGAAAGTAAATACTATCTAATCTTTTGGACCAAATGCCACATGTGTATATAGCTACATGGTGCACAGAGATTACTTGTCAGGGCACAACACAAAGCACTTCTGCTGATTGATGAAAGTCAAGAAGGTTTACAAAGACCAGGGATCTTGAGGCACAGTAGATAAGAATGCAAATATATAGAGAGACAGCTCTTCCCCACTCATCATCATCAGAATTGTTCTGTGTTTTTACTGGATTTCAAGATACATGAGCAACATGCTGTTGCCACCTCTGACAATACGAATACAATAATGCAAAATATACAGATTTAATAGGTTAGAATTGAATCAGACCTACTTAATTATGAATATTATGAATATTGACTATATAAGTAATATAAGTACTATTTTGCTATTACCATTGTGGAAAGAAATTCCTTTGTTTTATTTTTCTGCTGCATGGTTATTAACCTATTGCTCACACACTTTTTTTTGTCCAATGAGTTACAAATCCATTAGAAAAATAGAATAAATAATCCTACTGTAACCTAAAACCAGAGGCAAAGGGAACAAGCTAATACGTATTTCTATATGAATTAAGGGTCATGTAGTTGCCCAATATTTTCTCATTCTTGGTAGCAAGATATTCTACCTACTTCAGGGCCTACTTCCTCCCTAAAGCTTTGTATCATTTTTTTCTAAGTATTGTTTTCCCACATAGTCTTTTTGCTTTGCTTAAAAGTTTCGTGCAAGAAGAAAAAAATCTCACTGGATGGATGATTATAGACCAGTGATGACGAACCTTTTAGACATCGAGTGCCCAAACTGCGTGCATGTGCATGCCCAAACTGAAAGGTGCACGCATGTGTGCACGGACATATGCATGCATGTACATGCATGCATGCACAGCAGAGACCAAAAGACCAGCTGGCTGACGGGAGGCGGGGCATCTCAACACCGGCAGCGCAGCAAGAGATAAGATCTTTTTATTTTGTGAGCTTCTGTTTCGTCGTTTGTAGGGAAACAGAAGCTCACGAATGGAACGCCATGGAGATCTGACGGCGCGCTTGCCAGCAGAGAGGACTCTGCATGCCACCTCTGGCATGCATGCCATAGGTTCACCATCATGATTATAGACCAAAATCAAACCACCACTGGCAAATCCATCTCTTTCCTGAAGTTTAGGGACTGTAATTTAGCACTCTTGTACATTGGGGTTTAGTAGATAAACATGTTTTGACTTCTCAGTCTAGAACTAAGAGAATGGCAGATTTAAATCTGGTATGTGTATCTAAGGGAAGACTAGAGACTGGAACTACCCATTCCTTAACCACCATGTGCACATGAGCGCACATTTTCAAACCAATGCCAATATAAATTTCTGGCTTTGCATCTTGTTTTTTTGTTGTTCATTCCCGGTAATGATCCAGTATAAACCCTGCAAGGAATTCTGGTATAAGCGTATGATACAGATCCTGTGTTTAATATACAGTATTTAAGAAAGAAACATATGAAAGTGAATGTTTCAGTTCTTTTCTTTTCCTCAGTTTTAGCCTGTTTTGTTCTCCTTTCCAATCTGTGCAAATAATTATTCACTTCAAGCCCATCGGCTAACCTAAAGGAGATATAATTTTTCCAAGTTTTCAAACAATATCAAAGAGAAAACCAAGAGCAGATCAACCAATCACAATGCTCCAAGCATTGCATCTTAATTTTGAGAGAATTTATGCTTAAGGGTTCTTTAGGGATAGATTAAAAGAGGGTAAGGAGGACAGGTTGAAATCCAGCTGTGCAATGTTTGTTTTTATGTAGAATAATCAAAATAAGTTATTGTTATGATATTAAAAAATGTAGAATATGTCCCAAATGGATAATTGCATAAGCAAGAAACGGTACCAACAGCAATTCAAGAATGTCTTTATTTTTATTACAATTTTATTGTGATTTTATATATCTGTATATATATTTATAGTTTTATTTTGATATTGTAAGCAGCCTAGAGTTACAGCAAGATGGTGGCAAACAAATTTAATAAACAAATAAAGATAAAATAAATACTAAAATAATAGCTGTGTGTCTTCAGAAACAAATCTTACAACTTTTATGGAAATCCACAACGGAGGGGAACTGCACATCACTTAGCGAAAATGTTCCCCACTTCTTTTGGGTGGTTGCAGTTATGACCCTACTTTTGCCATAAAACGTTTTTCTTATACTTCATATTGAATTATAACAATACCTTATTACAATTAACCACTTGGTACAGTTGCTTAGAAAACAAAGAAAAAGAAGTCAAACAGATCAAATTGGTAGTGTGTTCTTGTTGTAAAAAAAATGAGATTTGTATGTTTTCCACTACCCAGTCTGTGATGGACAGTCTATGATAGACATTCTATATAGGTAGTCTGACTTATAGTACTTAAATTACAATAGTTTGTTTAGCAACTGTTCAAAGTTATAATGGCACCGAAAAAAGTGACTGGCCATTTTAACATTTATGACAGCAGCAGCATCATATGATCAAAATTCATATGCTAGGCCATTGATTCATATTTATGACGGTTGCAATGTCCCGGACTCATGTGACACCTTTTGGAACTTCTGACAAGCAAAGATTTACTTAACAACTATGTTACTAACTTAACAACTGCTGTGATTCACTTAACAACTATGGCAAGGAAGGTCGTAGAATGGGCCAAAACTCATTTAAGAAATGTATCACTGAGCAACAGAAATGTTGGGCTCAATTGAGATGATAGGTCAAGGACTACCTGTATACTGAACAGCCATACTGCTTTTTTGTTGGAATGGGGCCCCTGATCCACGTGTGAAATATTTTACACTAGGAGTCATAAACTATAGATCTAGATCAAGAGTGTCTAACTCGATTTCATTGAGGGCCTCATCAGGTTTGAACTTCAGGTATGTGACCAGCTCGACATCACTCATCGAGGCTCATTTTTGGCTGTGACAGCCTTCTGCAGCCCTCTGTGAGTGAAAACGGAGCTCAGGAAGGCCGCGCACCACCTCCCTGAGCTCTATTTTTGCTCGCAGAGGCACCATCTTTCCTTTGTTGTTTCAGGGCGGGCCAATAGGCCAGATCTAAGCACCCCACAGGCTGGATCTGGCCTGCGGGCCTTGAGTTTGAAAACCCTGATCTAGATATCATATTTCCTAAAAATATATAATGCTACTTTTGAAATGATTTTCTTTTGAAATACTTTCTAAATACTGACAGCCGCAACCAATCCATGACTTATTTTTCACATTACATTATGACTGGGCCAGCAAACTATTTTGTGTTTTATAGCATGCCAGATTTATAAATAAGGTCATTGCTGTATCTGTTGTAAGCAAGCTCACCAAACAAGGTATTTAGTTCCTGCAGACAGAGAAAGCCCTGTCAGGATACGTAAACTGAATTTTAATATAAATTGTTATTTTTTTTCAAGATTAACCAACCAATTAATTAATTAAACATATGAATACTCAGTATCACTTATATGCCTAATTATTACAATTAGCCTAGCAAACAAAGATAGATATATACCGTATTTTTTGGGACTATAGACACACTCCCCCCCACCAAAAAAAAAAGTGGGTGGAAGGGTCTGTGCATCTTATAAAGCGAATATTGTGGCGGGGGAGGGAGGTTGGTGCAGTGCCGATCAGCTGTAGTAGGTGGCGGGGACCACTGCCATCTATCACCGCCACTGCCACCTGTTCAGTGAATAGGCTGCAGCAAATGGACCATGGCGAATGGGCCGTGGACATGGCTGCCGGAGAAGCAGATTTTTTTTTCTTGTTTTCCGCCTCTAAAGCTAATATGCGTCTTATAGTCTGGAGCATCTTATAGTCCGGAAAATACGGTATGTTTAATGCATACTTATTTACATTATTCACTGTATCATTTTTAATATAAGAACTCTATTTAGATTTTCTTGAGTTCCTACACTTTCTATTTATTATTCAAGCAAACTATTTTCATGATTCACAGGATTTTGCTTCATTCCTTTAAAGCACACTCTTCTGATAAGCATCAATTAAATATCAGCCTTTTTCTTTTTCTTTTCTCCCCTTTCATTCAATCATGTTTGAATTTTGAAGAGTGACTGGACAAGCCCCTCTAGTTTTCATGGAAAGGTTTTTCAGAAATAGTCTTCTCTCAGGAAGACAATGACAGAGATAGTAGAGATTGGCCCAGGTTATCCACCAGTTTCGTAGTTTCTAACCTGATGCCTTAACTATTACACCAAGTTTGCTCTCTTTTTGCTTTCTTAATCTCACTTGTTATCCTTTCCCACTGTGATACCTTAATCAGACCTTCTTTCATTCCTTGTCCTAATCTTCTGTTGTTAATTTCCTATCATTTTCTTTTATTGCTTCTACAAAATTTATGGCTCATTTTTTGAGGTCTTCCATAGCCTCTCCCTCTCTTCAAAATTTTAGTCAGATGCCATCTTGGTCTCCCCTGGATAGTGACTATATTATAACTATTCCTTGATACTTGCATTATTATTTTACTATTTATTTATTTATTTAATCTAATTTTTATACCGCCCTTCTCCCGAAGGACTCAGGGCAGTGCACAGCCGAAGATAAAACAAACACATATATAAAATTTAAAAGCAATTTAAAAACATATTAAATAATTTGGCCGACATCATTAAAAACAAAACAACCCATTAAAATTAATGTTTAGGCCAGCCCAGCTTGTTGGAACAACGTCTTGAGGGCACAGCAAAAGGTGCGTAGGTCAGGGATTATCCGTATGTCTGGGGGCAATTCATTCCAGAGGGCGCGTGCCCCCATAGAGAAGGCTCTCCCCCTGGGGGTCACCAGTCGACATTGTTTGACCGACGGTACCCTGAGGAGTCCCTCTCTGTGAGAGCGTACTGGCCGGTAGGATCCTATCGGTACCAGAAGGCGATCTCGTAAGTACCCAGGTCCTAAACCATGGAGCGTTCTAAAGATGGTAATCAACACCTTGAATCACACCCAGAAGACCGCTGGGAGCCAGTGCAGCTCGCGCAGGAGAGGTGTTACATGGGAGCACCATGTTGCTCCCATAATCACCTGTGCGGCTGCATTCTGGACCAGTTGGAGCCTCCAGGTGCTCTTCAAGGGGAGCCCCATGTAGAGAGCATTACAGTAGTCCAGACGGGAAATGGTCTACTTCCCATCTGGACAACTGGACAACTGGTGTTGTTATGCTGCTATATTTAATATTAATATTAATCTTATTTTGGAAGTCTGAAAGACACTCAAAATAGACATGTTGCACCGACAGGTAGCAAACAAATTTAATAAATAAGTAAAATAAAAATGACTGGAGCAATATAGAAGACTTATAATTAATTAGTATACAATCCTCTTACTCAAGGCCATTTCTGAAGGAAGTAGGTTTTTATTCATCCCCATTCTGATATTTGTCCTTTTGGAAGGATACATGACTTTTATTTTTAAAACACCCTGAATAATGTTGTATCAAAACAAATGCTTAGTAGCTGCCTAATCTTAGGAAAACCATTTACAGATTTCAGTCAACTCTCCTGTATAAATTGTTATTTGAAATAATCAAGAACATCTAAAGA
This sequence comes from Arizona elegans, assembly GCA_022577455.1. NCBI lineage: Eukaryota > Metazoa > Chordata > Lepidosauria > Squamata > Colubridae > Arizona > Arizona elegans. The sequence continues at coordinate 27,168,132 of JAKOOJ010000004.1, forward strand.
ATTGCATTTTTATTTGCCTTTAAATGAGGTCCATGGTGTTACCTGCAGTCTAAAGGTTGTGATTCTAAGCAAGTTTGCTTGCAAATAAATACCATATTTTTAGGAGTATAAGACGCACCGGAGTATAAGATGCACCTTAATTTTGGGGGGAGGAAAACAAGAAAAAAAGAATTCTGCCTTCGCCTACCAGCATCAAGATCAGCCATGTCCTCACTTCCACTCGATTTTGATGAGCAGCACAGATCTTTTTATCCATTTAAAACAAACCCTATCACTATATGCACATTTAACTGGAATGACTGGGGTGGGGATGATTTTCATGGGAGCAGAAGAGGGACTTGGCACCGAAGGCTCTGCTCCCAAGACGTCCCCGTCTTCCTACCTATAGCCGTAGGCATCGAAAGCCTGGCTTTCTTCCTTCTTTGGCCTGGATTATGGTACGTTTCTATTTTGTTGGAAGCGCAGCTTTTGTTTCCCAGTTACTCAGAGGCTTTGGTTTAAGGTGGCGCTGCTTTACGCCACCCTCCTCCTCCTCCTGCAAGTGAGAGGTGCCTCAGAGACTCAGCTGGGGAAAGAGGGCCTTGATTACCGGTACTGAATTCTTTTCCAGAAAACCTATCGGGGTGCTCCTGTGATCTGCAGGAACTACTCGCTTTCCCCTGAAGAGACCCCTCACATGCTCTGGGGGAGGGTCGGAGCACAATCTGAGGAACAAACCTCTTCAGGATGGTTTGGGGGGCAGTTTCGGCGAACAAGACAGGCCCCATGGTTCCTGGATAGTTACCCCTCTGGCTGCTCAGCAGGCAGCTCAGGGCAGACAATGGTCGTAATGACTTCACTCCCCAGCAATGTGAGGAGCCACCACCACCACAGCCTAAGCCCTCTCTGTCCCCAGGAGCCGAGCTGATCGGGAACCCCTAGAAGTGTCCTTCCTTTCCAGCCACCGCTGTCCATATTCCCCAATGCAATTCTCATAGCCGCATTTCAGGCAGTGGCCAGTTCCCCTGCAATGTGCAGCGGGGAACAGGGAAACATTTTGGATTCGGGGAGGGGATCGCAGCACTGCCACCTGAAAATGCTTTTCTTCCCTTTGCACATACATGCCCTTGTCTTCCTTCTCAGGAGACTCATCTTCTCTTTCCTCTTGGCCAGATCCGCCGCCTAAAACGTGATGCACTATTTTGCCTCTGCACATCTCATTTTTGGAATTGGGAAAGGGACTGTGGGTCTGCTGCCTGAAAACCTTTCCTTTGGAATAAGAATAGATTCCAAAGACAGCTTTCCTTCCCAATTCCAAAGGAAAGCATTTTCGGGCAGCAGCACTATGATCCCCTCCCCGAATCCAAAATAGTCCCCAGTTCCCGACTGCACATTGCAGGGGAACTTGCTACCGCCTGAAAATTGCTCTGAGAATTGCATTGGGGAACCTGGCCAACAGGCAGTGGTAGCTGGAAAGGAGGGATGTTTCACTTTAGGGGCTCCCACTCGGCTTGGCTCCTGGGCGCAGAGAGGGCTTAGGCAGTGGTGGTTCCTCACATTGCTGGGGAGTGAAGTCATTGCAACCATTGTCTGCCCTGAGCTGCCCGCTGGGAAGCCAGAGGGGTGACCAGCTATGAACCGTGTGGCCCACCTTGTTCACCAAAGCTGCTGGGCAGATTCCCCCCCCCCACAGACTGTTCCAAAGAGGTTTGTTCCTCAGGCTGTGCCCCGACCCAGATCCCCGCCACATGGAACTGCCCGAAAATGTCCGAAGGGTGGGGACTAGTGGGTGGGTGGGACTACATTTGGACTATAAGACGCACCCAGATTTTCACCCTCTTTTTGAGGGTAAAAAGGTGTGTCTTATACTCTGAAAAATACAGAACTACATATTATCAACTGATTTTAAATATAATGAAATTTCAGGTGCAAAAGACCGGATCCACACATGAAGGTTTAATTAAGCTGATTTATTTCTAAAAGCTTATGCACAGGAATCTTCTCAAGTAATGATCAGCACCAGGTTAGAATTAGATAAGGGCCAATGGCACTCAAGAGAAGGTTGAACTTAGTTCATTTATGCTATGTAGGGATTCTAGATAAATCCCTCTTTTCACTCAGCCCCCAAGTTCTTCTATTCTTTCTCCTACATGAACCATTTATTAAGTTGGATGTGTAAATCTTTTTTTAAAAAAATAAATATACGGCCTTCCTAGGATCCTGCTTATTTCTTTAAAAGGAATATTTTCTATCCTTTGATTTCTGCCAGCTGTCTTTAACCCAATATCCCATAAAAATATCAGACTTCTTTTCCATCCTTTCCTGGCAATCTGGATCATGAGACTTGATAGTTAATGATGCCCGCTCTACATATTTATTTAATCCCTGTATGAAAATATAAACAAGTCAAAATAATATTGTCAATTTGGTATAATTAATTAATTTATACTTGCAAAATAGGAAAATAAAAATGAAGGTATATTCACAATTAAAAATAGATTCAGAATTATGTGAGGACAATCAATTATGCAATAGACAACGGTAGTGTATATTTTAATTTAAAGAATGGTTAAAATATCTCTAATAATTTGCACTAATATGAACAAAGCCAAAATAGATAAATTATATAAAGTGATTTTTTATTTTTTTTATTTTTTATTTTTTTTGCTTTAATTTATATGCCACCCTTCTCTGGAGACTCAGGGCGGATTACAATGTATTGAGGTTCCTTTGTAAAGCTTAACCTGATTAGCAGTCAAAATTTTTGGAGAAGGACCAACTAGTTTTATTCATAAGAACTGATTGTGTTTATCATTCACCCTCTCACCTTAACCTGTTTCACATTATTATTTTAAGCATATCTGGAAGTAAATGTATAGTCCTCTGAGATCTTTGGAGAAAGGAGAAGACAATAAGATTATTTCATTTTAGTGGGAGGACAACATATAGAAAAGCAAACATTTAATAATTCAAAAATGGCTAAATTGATGTGGATGTTTGCAATTACTGAAGAATTTGACGAATATGACATTAACAACCATGTGAAATTAAACTTTTGCTATATGTTACTGTTCAAACAGTTATTGGGTAAGGAGTATATATATTTAAATTGAAGATGGATAATACCAGTGCATTTCTGAAGTGGCGTACAGTTCTTCTAACAACATAATTTCATTAAATGTCAAATGCTAACAGAAATGCAGAGTACGTGCCCTACACTCTGAGGGTGTGTTACGCTGCAATTCCCAGAATAGCTACTACTAAGAAAGTTTTGAGCCAATATTAATGGACGTATCATATTTGAAAATAGAATAGAATAGAACAGAACAGAACAGAATCTTTAAGGGACCTTGGAGGTCCAGCCCCCTGGTCAAGCAGGAGAACCTATACCCATGACGGCGAACACAGAGCCCTCTCTGCTGGCATGTGCACCGGTACCCCAGGTCAGATCTCCGTGGCATTTCTTTCATGAGCTTCTGTTTCCCTGTAAATAACGAAACAGAAGCTCACAAAAGAAAAAGATCTTACTTCTTGTCGCGCTGCTGGTGTTGGGATGCCCCGCCTCCCACTGTCCAGCTGGTCTTCAGGTCGCTACTGTGCATGCACGCAGGTCCGTGCATGTCCACATCCATGTCCATGCACTCGCACACCTCTAAGTTATTAATGCCCAAACCTCTAAGTCATTAATGAAGATATTGAAGAGTACTGGACCTAAGATGGAGCCTTGTGTTGTCAGCAGCTACAAATCCATCTGGTAATGATGTTGTCTATTTCACATTTTTCTAGCTTACCAAGAAGTAGATTGTGGTCTACTTTGTCAAATACCTTACTGAAATCATACTATGTCCACAGTATTTAGCTGGTCTACTAATTTAGTGACTTTATCAAAGAATGAAATAAGATTGGTTTGGAATGGTCTGTTTTTAACAAACCTATGTTGGCTACTAGTTATAACTTTATTTGCTTCTACTTGTTTGCAGATCTGTTTTGTTTTTGTTTGTTTAATTATCTTTTCCAGAATCTTCCCAGGTATTGATTGTTAGACTGATTGTTCTATAGTTCCTGAGTCCGGTGTTTTTTGTTTTTTTTTTAAGATTTAGAAAATTCATGCAGAAGACAGCAATATAGTCCACCCACAAACTTTAGTCTTCTAACCTTAAATATCTGCATTGCAAAAATATTTAATCTGCATATCATATCATATAACATCTTGAACCAAAGAACACACAAAAACCATAATGAACTCTCTCTTTTGTTTTGGTTAAAAAAGGTAGGAAGGGGAGAAGAAGGTTGTTTGAATAAAGGACTTTAGCACAGATAATTCTTTATTAAGCAATATTTTTCCAATTTAAATTCTCTCCATATTAGAATTAGAATTTGGAGACTAAATTTATGTATAGGAATCTGTCCTTCATTCCAGATAAGTCTGATGTTGTAACTAAATATCTTCTGTTTACACTCTTGGGTAGCCAGTTACTGACTTGAGATACAGATATTCTTATTTTTCTTTCCAGCTCTCTTCCATTAATTAGAGAGAGAATACCATCTAAGATCCTGAGATTATTCAAAGTCTGCAGTCATACAAGCTAGTCTTTTCAGTATCATTTCCCCTTATATTAGCAAGAAGGCAATGCTTTGGAAACTGTGGCAATAGCATAAAAGAAACCCCTCAAAGAAGGTAGAATTATTTCTGCTTTATATATATTTGGAATAAATGCTTAAGTCCATTAGTTCCTGTTTTACAAAGTATTACAAAAACACTGTATTTTGTGCTGGTTTTGAAAAAGGAAATTAACCATAGTACTGGAAGAACAAGAATGGAATTGACTGAGAAATCTCCTTTATTTATGTAGTGAAGCAAAGTTACTACAGAGGAATGAAAAATGCTAGGGGAATAATAACAGCTCCCTTCTTATGCCTTCTGAGCACAATGAGCAGGAGACACTAAGTGAATTTCAGTGTTTAAAACTAACCAAGTATCCTCAGGTACATTAAAGGAACCTGTCTAATCAGTGTTAAAGTAATTCAATTGCTAGTCCAATGATTTCTGTATGTCAAACAGAACATACAGGCAACATATTAGGCTGGCTTTGGAACTATACCACAGAATGAACCAGAATTTAACTTTTAGCATCAATGGGAGTTTTTCTAATGCAACAAAGACGACTATCCTGCCCATACCATAATGTATGATCCCTACTCACTCCTATTTAAAATATCCATATGCATGAATGTATTCATTGAAACTTGTAGCCTAGTACAATGGGATTGAGGTGTATTTAATTTGTTAAGACATATATAAATCACAGTCCATGAAGCAGACAGAGTTTACAGTTAGCAAAGCAATTCTTTTCTGTGTTACTCTGTTGAAATAAATGGCTTATTTATAAAATTACTACTATGCCTTTAGGTGGTTTCCATACACACTTCAATGGAACTTCAGTAGAAGACATTTGTTATTTGTTTATTAGTATGTAAGGTGTCACTCAGGTTTTTTATCTTCATTATTGAACATTTGAGGCTTGATAAAACGGTTGGATAACTGGAAAGCAAATATATAGAGAGAGCATTGACATAAAGGATGGATCAAATTCCATGTCATTCATAACATGGATTAATTGATGCTTTGGCTTAGTGCAGTGGGTAAACCCATCAATTTTGATACAATGTGATGCAAAATACTACAATTTATTCAACAAGTCAAGGTTTTAAAACTTTGCTTAGCATAATATGAACCTCTTAGTGTCAAAACTGAAATCAGGTTGGAGACTTTTTTGTTGTTATTGAAAAACCATGATTATGATAAAATATGGAAGTTAACTCCACACCTAACTTGGTTAGATATCTCATTTAGATACCAAAAAGTTTCTTGACATCTAGGAAATACTAGCTTTCATAATTTGGAGAAAATACAATACAATGGTACAATCTCAAATTGCAGGACATTTTGTGGCAGAAGAGGGAGGGGGACGGAGAAATTGAAAATAAAGTTTCTTTTTTTTTATTGAAAAAGTTTTTCAAATACAAATTTTTCTCCCTTTCCCCCCCTCCTCCCTAACCCCCCTCCCCCTCCCCTCCGCCTGTGGCTTCTCCAAAATAAAACCCAAATTCATAACAGATTATATAATACTTTACCATCCCTTTGCTCCACCCACCATACGCTGACCCTTTCTTTCTACTATAAATTTCAAAATAACATTCAACTGTAACATTATATAATAACTCCTAATTTAGCATAATAATATTATATCTCCTAGTTTAACAATTTCTACTCATAATCTACCCTTTTCCTCCTCCCCCATACATATATCTCTTAATTCAAATCTTTTACATATATTAATATAACATTTCAAAGCAACCTTCAGCTATAAAACTATATAATAAATCCTAATTTAACATTTATTCAACTCATAGTCTGCCCATTTCCTCCACCCCCATACATGTATCTCTTAACTCAAATCTTTTACATATATTCATATCTAAACATAATATCCCTTTTTTTAAACTAAACAATCAATAAGCTAACCTGTCTCCACCCACTTTCCTACAGGACTACCATGCATAATATTTTTAATATCTTTATTCTTCTGCCCACACCACTAAGAGATATTCCCTTATATAAATAAAATCCTCAAATGACTTTAAGCTTGTAATCCATATGATATCTTCTGTAATGTCTTTCAGATGGATTGTTAATTCCATTACCCATGTTAGGGTAACATCACATCCTAATTCCAACAGTATGTTTGGTATCTTCAGTAACCATCTGCCCCCTTCAATAGTAAATGTTTTCATATATAAAAAAAAAACACCCGAGTGACTTTATATTTATATTCCATATAGTGTCTATTGTAATGTCTTTCATCTAAATTATTAATTCCAACCATCGTAATAGGGTAACAACCAGATCTTTTGCGTGCCCCAATCCCATAACTCTCTTGCCTTGTAGCTCAGTATAAACGTAATACATTTATCAAAGAATCCAAAGTAGATAGTTCCAATCCACTCAGTTTAAGGCCATTTTCACATCCCAAAAGTACAGCACTGCAGAGGTCTGTCACTCTTTTCAAGATAATATGAACCAATACTTTGCCTCAGCTATATTTTCATTTATTCAATCATCTCTTAGATAACTGGCATTACACTGTTGTTTAGTCTAAAAGTTTTTATTTTTATAGGACCTGCTTCTTCTTTTCTTGACTTTTTGTGGCTTAGATTTCAATCCTGGTTTCCTTTCTATAAGTTGTATATCAACTGTTTGGTTTCCATACTGGTCTATAACTTGATCTTGTTGATTTTGCTTTTGTGGCTTAAATCTCCATTCTGGTTTCCTTTCTATGAGTTGTATGTCAACTGATTGATTTCCATGCTGGTCTGTAACTTGATAAGTCATCACATTAGAATCCAAAGCCGCCCCTCTTGTATTTATAAATAGTCCATCTGAGACCTCTGAAGGAGAATCCAGAAGCGGCTCGTCTACAAAGACCTCTGTAACTTGTTGTTTTTCCATTACTTCCACCTCCATCTGTTTATCATGAATTTCTATCTGTTGATTTTGCTTTTCTTTATTCCACTCATGTATTACACATGGAAATGTTGAACCCATTTTGAGAACCTTATAGTAAAATTCTTCCGCTTTTTCAACAGTATTTAGTTGATATCTTTCTCCTTGATATCTCAATATTATACCAACTGGAGCATCCCACCTGAATGAAATGTTTTGTTTTTTTAGCTCAGTAACCAAAAATCCAAATTTCTTTCTATCTTTTAACATCTTGGGCGGCAACTCTTTATATATCCAAATCTTTCTTCCATTCAGTTATAGAGTAGAATTAAAGGATTTTTGCACAATATCATTTCTTATTCCTTTATCTGTGAAGTAAATCACCACATCTCTAGGCAATTGCCTTTGCTTTGCAATCCAAGAATTTACTCTATAGGCTTTGTCAATCTTACAAGATACCTCTTCAGGATGAACCTTTAAAATCTCAGCCAGAACTGCAGCAGATATTTTAGTTTCTTATGGGCAGATGATATATATATATATAAGTCTAGAATTCTTTCTAAATAATCTAATTTTTGCTGTGTCTGAATATACTTTATTCCTACTTATTCTCCAGATCTGAAACTTTTAGAGCACTCTGTGTTCCTTCCAAAATAACAAAAATAAATAAATAACATTTCTGAATGCTTGGATGTCTAAATAAAAATCTTAAAGCCATCAGTTCAGGTGTGAAATCCAGCAGGTTCTCACAGGTTCTGGAGAACTTGTAGCGGAAATTTTGAGCATTTTGGAGAACTGGTAAATACCACCTCTGGCTGGTCCCAGAATGGGGTGGGAATGGAGATTTTGTAATATCCTTCCCCTGCCCTGCCCACCAAGCCACACCACACCACACCACGTCCACCAAGCTGCGCCCACAGAACTGGTAGTAAAAAAAATTGGATTTCATCACTGCACCAATTGGACTCAAAACAGCAAAGGTTCATGGGCCACAATAGCTTACTAAATGACCTTGGACCAATCACCCTCTCTCACTAACAGAGTGTTGCAGTTCTGAGCATAAATAGAAGGAAAGAATAATACTTTGGGCAAATGGAAAAAAAAGCAGGTTATATCAGGAGTGGGTTCTACTTACCTTTACTACCAGTTTGCAGCAGGAGCATGTGCGCTTCTGCACATGTGCAGATCACCCATGATGACATCATGGCAGGTGGGTGGAGCCTCCTACCGGTTTTACTACCGGTTCTATAGAACCAGACAGAACAGGGAACAACCCACGACTGGGTTATATATATTGCTGATTAGAATTTATTCAATCAAGAATATTGGTTTTTCAAGTCTGTTTAAAATATTTTTGAAATAATATCTCCTTTATTATTATTGAGAATTGGAATAAGTTTTTTTTTTCTTTAAGTTCCTAATATCTTTTAGGATTTGTGCCATTGGATTTCCATTTTATTAGTATTGTTTCATTACCTGGAAGCACCCAGAATTAAACTGTATATTTTCTTGAGTGTTTTGCTGTAGAAAAACAATTAGCTAACTATTATGAATAAGCAAAATAATTCTAAACCAGAGAACCACATGCTATTTCACAGTACTTAAATTCACAGTACCTTAGTTTTCCTCTGGGAAGCAAAGAAAAGAGCTGAGTATAAATGGTGGCAGTTTAGCAATCTTAAAATGCACTGAGTATCTTGGGAAGCATTAACTTGAGGCTATTGTGTTCCTGAAAATCAGCATGTGACCTCGTATGATACAACTTCATGTCCATGTCCAATTTTTTAAAAATAAAATTTTAGGCAACAGAAGAAAAGAAGTGATTTCTAGTTTATCTTATTTAGAACATTTATTTTATTCACTCTCACTCCTTCTGTTTCATCTACTTAATGACTTTTTTTTTTCCAAATAAGAATTATCTCTTTTCCTAATAATATTTGGAAATGCATTGAGAAAGGACTCTTCCAGTTGGAACTGTCAGATGTTACAGAAATAAAGTCATGTAATAGCCAGTAACTTCATTTCAGAGATTCAACTTTTTGAACTCTGAAAGCCAATGCAAACTTCAGGGTTGAATTCCCTGGCAGCAAGAGAAAATCAGAATGGAAAAAAGTTTATTGTGTTGAGTTCTTTCTTAGAAACAAGGAGAAATAGCAACTCTTTATGAATGTGTAAAATAAATTTTGTTTCACAATCTTTATACTATTAGTAAATGCATGCTATGCTGGGTGTGAGAACATGTTTTCTGAGCCTAGTGGCACACAAATATATTTTAATAAACACATTTACTGCTGTTTGCCAAGACAGAAGGCATTTTGCTAACTTGTTCTATCCCAAATAAATATGAGATGCTACCATAGTCAGGACACAAGGAATTTTTTTCTTAAAATAGCTGTTATTTAAAATTTCATTCTGAAGTACCAATGTGTTTTATTCTGTTCTACCAGCTGCAAAGTCAATTTTGCAGTAATAGCAAGAACAGAGATCAGCTCTGCCAAAGTTATCAAGTGCTTGAACTACAAAGAAACTTAAATGTAAAGAACTCTTGTGTGTTTTATTTGTTACGATCCAATATACTGAACAGCCCATATGATAAATAGCTGGGTTTAATGCAGTTTTAATGAAAACCCATGTTAAATGCATTTCCATAAGTGAATGAGTGTTGACAGATTGACACAACATTTCCAGCTGTTTATATACATGTATCTACAATAAAGCAGTACCTTAGATAACAGTAGCAAAACATTAATTTCATCTCTAAAGAGAAAAATAATTTATTTAGATGAACACAGCTGTTAGCCCTATTCTGAACTGATTTCCTTCAAACTCCTTTTACACCGAGTAAAGAGAAAACATCTTTTGAGTAGAGTAATGGAACTCTGCTACTATTACCCAATGTAAATAACATGTAGTATGCAACATAATATTTGGAGCTGCAACTATCAGATTTGAAGTCTTGGAATAACTATGTATATTTTTTTTAACCCAGCCACTTTATGAAAGACAGCTACCTATTTTAAAATGCACTGTACAAATTTAATAAATAAAATAAATTCTGCATCAATTTATATATACTGCTACAAGCCCACAACCTAGAACTGCTGTTGCAGTCTTACTGCTTCCAAAGCCATGTGTAGACATACCTGTCACAGAATCTGTTAAATGCCATATAGAAAGAAGGGGGGGGGATGACAAAATCTAGAATACCTCAAGGTATTGAGAAAAAATGATTTGCATTTAGATTTTGTAAAGATGCAACTTCTAATTGTGACATATAATGACTGTACAATAGATACTGTACATATGCAATACACACATAATATTGCACATAATTTCATTCCACTGAGCAGTATTTCTAATGCTAGTTACATATCCTATGCATACTAGCATCTATGATTTATTCTGCATTCATATTAGACGAAAGTTATATGAAAACTGCTAGGTTTGTTATACCTTCACTGATACCCAAAAGTTAGTAAACATTTGCAACTGGCTAACACAGCCATTGCAGTGTCCACTGCAATTTCTACTGTTCTTTTCATAAAACAGGTAGAATTCCTTCACTCTGCTACATCAACTGCACAGTGTCTCTGCATGTTAAAATTTCCATCCAGCTGCCACATTGGCATGTTATTTGTTTGCTGTGTCCAAGACTGTAGCTATCACCCTTTATGTGGACTGCAAGGGAATCAAATTGTTTCCAATATGATAAGAGAGACTCCTGCAAGGACTCTTCTAAAATGAAGACTGAGGAATTCTCACCCACATTGGATGCAGGGTGCTGCCCTCCAGTTGACTTTATCCCCCTTCACAATTCCAATTGCTTTCATTTTCCACTTATAAACCTAACTGGCATCCCTCCCCCAACACATAAATGTTCAGTGCACCAAGTTCCTTCAGAAAGATGCTCTACTTTACTACAGTGAACACTGCAAGGAACTGAGCAAAAGAAAAAGCTTTAGCTAAGCTAGAAGTTCAGCTGAAGGGGAGAAGATTATTTCGCTTCTACATACTGAATTCCTAGAGTGAAAAGGAAAAGGCAGGTACAATATTCTGTATGTTCCCCTCTTAGATTTTTCTTTTGGAGAAAAGGAATGAGAGAGCAGAAGCCCCCCTATAAATACAGGACAGTAACAAGTGGAAGATGATGTTGAATGTCTGAATCCTGCAAAAAAAATAAATAAAAAAAAATCCTAAGAATGGATGCAGGAAAGCTCAGTGCAAAATACTGTAAAGACAGCAACCGCTCAAATGAACTCTTGCAACTGCAGCTTTCTAAGAGGGAATTGGCTTTTTACACTACCAGCAAAACTACGCAGATCCACAGTCTGAAAGACTCCCGTGCCTTCTACCGTTCTCCCTTTCCCAAGATTTAAAAATCCCCACATAAAATCAGCCAAAGCTCCAACTTGACATCACTTACCTCTCCTCTGAACGGCAGACAGGGGAGTTTATTCTCTCTGAATCTCCTCTGCAGCACCAGGGTCCCAGCACTTGGAAATTAGCCGGCTATCTTTTTGCAAGATCTGATCGCTGAATTCCACCTCTCCTTCCCAAAGGTGGGCTGGGGGGGGGGAGACCGAGTTGGAAAAACAATCGCCCACGGATGCCCAAATGGACAGTAGTTGTACCACGAGGGCTACCGAAGTCTGAAAGAGGGCAGGAATCAACCCCTCCGGCTCAGACAAGGGTTCCCCACCAGAGCGGAGTCCCTTGGCGCACGCTGCAGGATCGACGCCCTTTCAGGCTGAACTGAACTGCCTCTCTTTGCACAGCCCGCAGCAGCTCACTCGGTCACTCCGCACCGGCAGAAGGTGACGGAAAAGGACCAGCGCACAGCGCCTCCTTGCCCAGGTCCCAGCTGGGAAGCTCAAGCGGGCAGAGGCAGGGCTAACTGGCAGCTTAGCCCAGACTTTAAAGGAGCCGCACGCTCGGGTGCCTCCCTCCAGCGATGCCGAGGATAGCCCTAGAAACTAGGCGAGCGGCTGTCACGGGGACATGAAGAGGCGTGGGCTTCCTACGGAAAAGAGGAAACCTGGCTGGTGGCGTGGGTGTGGACGTGATCCGCTACACTCCTTTCCAGTTGGGCAGGCACGCTTGTTCAATTTTCCGAAAATTGAGGAAGACGTTAGAAAGACCCGAACACATACCCGAGCCTGTATGCTCTAGTCTAGTTAAGATACCAGGCTAGTTAGCCATGAGTTCAAGTTCCGCCTTATCCATGAAAGCCAGCTGGATGATTTTGAGCCAGTCTCACAACCCCAACTCACCTCACGGGGCTGCTGCTGTTGAAAAAGAGTGAATAAGTTCACTGCCTGGAGTTGTTTGTGAAATAATAAAAGCGGGATACAAATAAATTAATTCAATCAATAAGCATATTTACCTCAGCTATTGATTCCAGTGCTTGTTTGCTCTTAAACCGTCATAAAGGTGGTTTAATGCAACACCATGGCTACACTAATATTTCACACGAATTTTTGGTGTATGCTTGAAAGTTGACTCCCAAGAAATAGAGGTGATTTAGCAATAACTTGCAGTCTTGTTAACTTTTTCCTGTCTTGGAGTAGCAGAGATCAGAGATCTGGTCTTGACCTGAAGACCAGGATAAGGAGGCCTTCACAGATGTTTGGCCTATTTGCCCCAGCCTTGCCATGTGAGGGGAGCACTGCAGTGGTAGGTTTCAAAATTTTTTACTACTGGTTCTGTGAGTGTGGCTTTGTGGATGTGGCATGGCTTGATGGGCGTGGCTTGGTGGACATGGCAGGGGAAGATTACTGTAAAATTCCCATTTCCTCCCAATCAGCTGGGACTCGGGAGGCAGAGAGTAGATGAGGGGCAGGCCAGTCAGAATTTTTACTACTGGTTCTCCGAACTACTCAAAATTTCCGCTACCGGTTCTCCAGAACTGGTCAGAACCTGCTGAAATCCATGTCTGGAGCACAGCTGTCAGATGATCCTTTTGCTGAGAAGTTGGTGGAGGTACTGGACCTTTGACTTTATTACAAACGTTGCAGCCAGAAGATATGATATGCATTAAATATTAAATATCTTATCAAATACACATGCCCATTCCTAAAGTCTATAGATGTAATACAAAGTAGGACTAACGTACAATAAAATGGTATAATAATAAGAGAGAAAATATGAGCAATCATAGAATTAATATTTTTCTCCAATGCCAAATCAATTAAAATAAATTGAGGCACAGAATTTGGGAAGATGCATCAGAATCCAAATTGTACTCTCTGTCTGAGTGTTTCTTCAGAATGGAATAGATTAATGTAATCTGACATTCCCGACAAGAGAGCAACAGAGGACCATATGGCTCAGAGATTCCACAGAACATCCGCAACAGTATACACACTGATGAAGAGGAATATTTTTTATAATGCCCCAATAGGACTACAATGCATCCAGCCTGGCCCAATGAAATTTTAACATAGTAATGGAAGAAAGATAAAGTGGTGGGACCAGCCCATTTGAAATAAAATATTATAGGCTGTGGGGTAGATATTAGGCTTAGACTAGTTTAAAAATTTGCATCACTTCCCAAGGGCATCATTTGCAGACATGCAGAGAATAAATGGTAGCTGCTTCTTTAAAAAGCAGCTTCCTTTTGCTGGCTAAGGCTAATTCAGTCAGAATTAAGGTCCACAAGCAAGATAGATGTTTTAAAAGGAAAGAACTCTTAACTATGCCTTCCTATAGGAAGAAGGGGGGGATGAAGGAAATACTAGCAGTCAATTATTCAAGCTCATCATCTGAGAGGTGAAAAGCTTAAAGAAGTAACTGATTACTTGTTTTACAACACAACATTGTACAACATTGTGCAGAGAAGGAAGAGATAAGTTCTTCTTGCCTGTCCTTTTTCTATGATAGTCTACCTGAAGTTGTCATGATCATTGCAGTACACATCTAATACTGACTGGTACATTCGTTAATTTAATAGATATATTACAAAAAAAACCTGAGTCTCAGAACCCTGTCATGAAATAAACAAACCCTGACCCCATAAAACTTACTGTGAAAGCTGCTATCAGTTCAGAAACCTGGGACTATTAAAAAATTATTTCTAAAGGAAATTGCAGTAGCCTTTTGCAGCAAAAATGACAGACTTCTGGCACATAAAATAATAAGACATCTGTTTAATTTATTTGACTATCTTTATGCCACCCACCTACCAATATTCTGAATGGCTCACAACAGTAAAAGCATCATCAAAACATCTCAGCTGCAAAAATCATAAAGCATCATCCAGATAATGTTCTAAAAACAGACTATTACATACAAGCATTTTTTTTTTTAATTTGATTTATATGCCGCCCTTCTCCGGAGACTCAGGGCGGCTTACAATGTGCTCAGCAATAGCCTTCATCCTTTTGTATATTTATACAAAGTCAGCTTATTGCCCCCACAACTGGGTCCTCATTTCACCTACCTTAGAAAGGATGGAAGGCTGAGTTAACCTTGAGCCTTGGCGAGATTCGAACCCTGCAGTAATTGCAGGCAGCTGGTCTTAATAACCAGCTTAATAACAGGGTGCCTTAAACCCCTGTACTACCAAGGCTCTTGCAATTTTGCAAACTAGTATCATACTTCACCTGCAAAAGTGCACTTACTGTGTTAAATTCCCCAAAATTATTTGCTTGTTTCCTTAAGAAAAAGGTCTTCCTTAGTCAGGAACTGAATGAACCTAATATAGGCCTCTTCTAATCAGTTTGGTTCATATAAATTCATGTTCACTGTGTATTTGATAGCATAGTTGCAAGAAAAGCAAAACTATTCTAATGAAAGTCATTTTAAAATGCATTGAACAACATCCCGGCCAGGGGTGAAATTCAAAATTTTTCCCTACCAGTTCTGTGGGTGTGGCTTGGTGGGCGTAGCAGGGAAAGGATATTGCAAAATCTCCATTCCCACCCCACTCGGGGGCCAGCCAGAGATGGTATTTGCTGGTTCTCCGACCTAGTCAAAATTTCCGCTACCGGTTCTCCAGAACCTTTTAGAACCTGCTGGATTTCACCCCTGATCCCGACTAAATTAAGCTTTACAGTGTGTCATTCATAAATTATTAGTAAATGTGATTATGTGAAAAGCAGTTGTGTTGGAGCTGAAAGAAATAATATAAAACTATTATTTCAAAATAAAGGATTTCCCAAAAGATTAATTTCTAATTCCCCTGAGATCACTAGGTATTTTCCAGCTGTGCTATTGAAAGCTAATACGCTGGTTCTATGTGGAGTGTGTATATGAAAGTAGAATACAGAAAAGGAATCAATGAAATAAAATACAGGAGCTGGGGAGTAAATTAAGGTTTACTGTATATGTACAATAAATAATGAATCATGTATTGTAAATGCAGTTCCTTTGAAATTTGGAAGGACCTTTATCAAGCACAGCTTACGTATTAAAATGTATTTCTATTAATACATTGACAAACTATATATATGGCACTAGTTGGTGGCTTTAAAAACACATGAAGAAATGGATCAAATTACATTTCAGAAAAGAAAACACTGTATAAGGTTGTTTTAGCTATGAAGTGCAATCCTGTAGATCTGAATCCACTGAAACAATAGGGATTATTCCTAAATTAATGTACCTGTAATGTATTACAGCTTGAATAGTTGCATATAATACAGTCCTTAGAATTGTTCACTATTCCTTCTGTAGCCACATTTCATCCTTTCCCTCATGTTAACTGCTAGTGTTGGGCTAGTGAAAATTGTAGGTTTTTTTGATTTATATGCCACCCTTCTCCGGAGACTCAGGGCGGCTTACAATGCGTTAAGCAAGTTTGACAATCTTCCATGTTATACAGTGCTTCATAACTGTTACTTGTCAGTCTTCTGAGTCTGTAGCATTTATACCCCGAAACAAAATTTTTAGAGTAGCTTCCTTGATAAGAACTACTGAAAGTAGAAAAGCTTTGCACATGGGAAACACTATCCAATTGCATTTTAATTTACTGTAATACTGTTGAAACACAGCCTTTGTGGTTAGTTTATGGATCTTTATGTTATGCCAATTGAGTTAATTACTTTGGGTTAATCATAGTTAAGTTAACCATGGTAAGCATTGTCTGTGATTATAGTCTATATCAATAAAAGGGCAGCAAATAAATATGCCAGAAAATCAAAGAAAAGCATATGAAAGGACAAGATGGCATTGATTGCAGGATAAATCAATTAAAAATGCAAAACAGAGGAATAAAAATCTATAGACATGAAATTAAACAGAAGATTAAACAATATGAGTAAACCAAAAAGGTCAATGTCTAGTACTGGAAAATCATCAAAATAACCAGAGACAAGTTATTTCAAAGGACATATCTATGGTCAAAGAAATCCATAGATTGTTCTGAAAATAGCTTTGGAAGATGACCTTATGACAGGCTGCAAGTTTCCAAACTGAGAAAAGTTAAAAAAAAACCACAATACTTTAATACAGGCCTGAAATTATCTGGAGGATGATCAAGTACTGATTCAATACATATTTACTGCTCACTTCCTATTAGCAGTCCCACATTGTAGTTTTTTGCCCATTTTTAAAAGTAGTTCCCTATATTCTACATTGCAAAAATCCGCTATTAAGATAAATCAATATTGAAAAGTTACATATAATAATGGTATAACAGAAAACCATAATAGAAGAAGGAACAGTCAGAACTGGAATGAATCTAGGCACTGGAAGCTAGAATAATAACAGAAAGAAAAATACATAAAAACATTTTACAATTAGTGAAGCCACACCCTTAAAATTAACCACGCAAGCCTCTCACCAAGAACTCAAGTTACCTGGTGCATAAAACTGTGAGCCAATGGTGGGATTCAGCTGGTTCTGTCAGGTTCTGGTGAACTGGAGGCTCTGCACCCACCCAGATGTAATGTGCAAGCAAAGAGCATGTGTGGAAGGCTATGCACGCTCACATTTGTGAACCAGTAAGAAAAGTAAGTGAATCCCATCTCTGCTGTGAGCCAATAACTGATAATCCTAATTTCTAGCTAGATTAATCCACCATTATTTAACATATTTAGGTAGCAATGCTAACTTCTCTTCCTAGACAAACAACTCTGAATCTTGTGGCAATTTAAAAGCAGATTTATTTAGCTTATATTTTTGTGGGCTACAATCCATCCCAATAAATGCAGATAATGCTATCCTGTGAAGGATACATTTCATGTATCTCCAGGGTTTATAAGTGGGGAAGTCAGGGAGGAACCCCATGCTTAATTATTTGCATATGAGTACGCATATATTTATATTTGTGCAGATTTTATAATGACGTAGACTAGGTTTCATTGCTGCTAAAGAATTCTGGGAATTGCAGTCCAAACATATTTGAAATAGAGTATGATCCATGAAAGCTTATAAAAAATCTATTAGAATTTAAAATGCACCAAGACTGTTTGTTATTTTTATTGAAATGGAAAAATGTGGTTATGTCTCTGTAAATTACTAACTTGCAAACTTTTTTTTCTTTGGCAAAGACTAGCCTTCTAAAAGTTTTGCAGATGTAGATGAGAAAGTTTAGAGATATCCTCTGTCTGGGCTGGTTTCATTTGGTAGCATCCATTCTATAATTTTTGAAATTTTAGATAAATTCTGTTAGAGCATTTGTGTTATAATGCATACCACACACTTACAATATAGTTTGACCTGTTCCTGTCCTGCACAAGTATTTGAGAGTTTTCTGTTTTCAATCTAAAACTCTTGGTGCTGTTAATTTCAACCTTATCTCAAAAATTATCAGTACTTTTTCCCATGAATATTTCTTACTCTGAAAAACAAGTTGTTGGCAAAGAAGAAATGGAATTATACTTCTGAGAAATGAGGAATTTTTATTTTAACTACAGCCCTGTTCAAAGCAGGAAAAGACTGGAAGGTTCCATGCATACCTCTGCCAATGTATTGCAGTCCTAGGCTAAAATATCTTCTCTATTCAGGTTCTGGATCTTCCCTCATAAGAAGATGCCAAATATGTCAAATCATTCCAAATACCCCAAAAATTGATTAATCTGACATTTATGCTGACTACCTGAAAACTCCCCTAATCCAAAATGGCATACCATCCATGCATAAGAGGAAAATCCTGGAAAGGCTGGGAGGACATTAGGACTGAAGAAATATAAGAAGATATTTGGGGTGAGAAGAATTCAGAATGAGCCCAATACAGAATGAATGTACTCAGTAGCCAAGGAATGTAGACTGGATTTGGGAGACGGGATGGAAAACAGGCTGTTTCCAAGCAGGAACCTTCCACTTGACTTGGAACATAATATTGTTAACTCATGGCCAGGTCACTTTAAGATTACAGGAATTGTAGTTCAAAATTTGTGGAGATAGAGGAGGGTTGAACTACATGGTGTCAAACATGAGCAGGGGAAATCTGCATTGTAATATACAATTGCAGATCTTCCCATGTGATATTAGATGTGGCGGGAAAATGTCTCTATTTGCTGGTAATAACTGCCATTTTACATTATTTATTTAGTTTTTAGACACCTACATTTAAATAATGTGGCTTGTTACCTTAATGAAGCAAATGGGGGCAAAGTCTCAGTGATCAAAGGCATTATAATTTGCAGACATGGATAGAATTTTCAGCATACATAGAGAAATATAGGTCATATAAAATGAGTGGCATCTGGATATTATGGATATTTCAAACAAGACTACTTATTCATTTGGTAAATCATTTACATCTGTTACCTGCTAGTAGTAACTCTTTACGGCAAGCAGATAAATAAGCAGTGAGATAAAATAATCCTGATTTCTCCATCTAAAAAGATCTTGGAGAGTAGATGCAACTAAGACAAATATGCATAAAATCAGCATGCTTTATCAATTACAATTATAATTCAAAATGATTAATATTAATTAAAAATGCAATCACTTTGAGATTTCTATTTAACCATAATTAGACTGAAGAAGTATTAAAGAGTAGAATCTTAAGCTTGAGGTGATAAATCATATTTAGGAGGCAAATATAAAACTATTTTCTAGGGAAAAAGGATAGGGATTGTTTTAGAAGCAGGGACACCCAAATAATTTGAGCAAAGCTTTCATCATACCATCAAGGCAATGGTGAAATCCAATTTTTTTTACTACCGGTTCTGCGGGCATGGCTTGGTGGGCATTATGTGGCTTGGTAGGCATGGCTTGGTGGGCATGGCAGGGGAAGGATACTGCAAAATCTCCATTTCCACCCCACTCTGAGGCCAGCCAGAGGTGATATATGCTGGTTCTCTGAACTACTCAAAATTTTTGCTACTGGTTCTCCAAATTACTCAAAATTTCCACTACCGGTTCTCCATAACCTGTCAGAATCTGCTGGATTTTATCCCTGCATTAAGGAATGATAGACTGAGCATTATTTATCTGTCAATCAACTATTGATGAAAAGCTACCAGATTTGTATCCTTACCTTTTGTTCAAGGATTGAAGGTGCCTATGTATAGTCACAACTACAATCCTTTGAGGTTGGTTGAACCAAGGTCTCCCAGCCAATATCTCCTATATGAAAGTTATTCCTATCCTGATGTCAAATATTTGGCGTGGCAGGATTTTAAATGAGAAGCTAATAATTTGGAATGTAAGATGACAACCTGTCCATTTTATCCCCCATACCAGAGAAATTCAGTTATTGAGAAAAGAAATAGAGTATCTGATTGGAAGTGCAAGTAATTCGTGGTCTGAAATCACTTTTGGTGAAAATATACTTTCAGTGATCCCACAGAATAAAATACTAGAGCCAAAATGAAAAATGAGGACAATATATTTTTTTCACTCAGGGATTTTTTTTTCACTCATGAAATATTGCAAGATGCAAGTGCCAATTTGGTCTGGTGGTTAAGGCATCCATTTAGCAACCAGGAGACTCTGAATTGTGGTTCTGCCTTAGGTGTGAAAGCTGGCTGGATGTCTTTGGGCCAGTTACTGTGTCTTAGTCCAACCCATCTTGTTGGAGAGCATCATAGGAGGAACCTATTATGCAGATTCTTCATGAGTTATTTATAAAAATAATAAAACTGGGATTAATTAAACAAATAAGTAATTAAACTTCTCATTTCAAGACAGTAGCAACGCATATAGGAAACTAACAGGAAAGAGAAGTTCTTGCCTCTTGAAATATTACTTCAATTTTCACATTATTCCTAGAAGGAAAGTGATTTGTCTATACATTATCCTGATCGCACTTTGCTGAAAATCTCCAGGAATCCTCCAGTCTCATCGTCCTTTCCTTTCACTTTTGAAAAGGTATCTGAACACTTTGTGAGTGCTAAGATTATTATGCAGCAGTTTGAAAAGAAAAGTCAAAATGCCATATCTTTCAATGTAATTTAGAAAAATGAATGATTCCAAAGACCTTCAGAGAAGGAGTGCTGCTTATAAGACCCCCAGAATCTCAGTTGCCATTTTGCTCCATACATTTATTTGTTATTGAATTGGAATTCCTCCAAGATTTTTCTGTAGTTGGTGGTATCTGTCAGAAAAATCAGATATGAAGAGATAACAATTCTGGAAGAAAAAGGGAACATTTTAAGTTTAGAATGTAAAAAGATTTTATCAAGTTCATCTATAATTAGAAAGAACAAGAAATTCACCATTAATTTCCTTTAGATTGAAAGCTGACTTAGTGGTATGGATGACAATAAATTCATTTGTTTTCAGCTGTTCATTTTCAGCCCCAAATATTAATATAATGCACCAGATTTGGGAAGAAAAGAAAACTAGAAACCATAATTTTGAAAAATTAGTGCAATAAAATGTATAGATTAACTAAAGAAACATTAACTGGAAAATGTTACAAATACATTTCATTGTGGATATTTTGGTGAGTTTGATGTAATCAAGCAAAAACAGTTGGGGAGGTTGTTGTGTTTCCTTGTAACTGTGTTAAGCAAGCCTGTACTCATTAGAATAATTTGTACTCTAAATACATGTAAAATGCCACTAGTAGAGAACATTCAGTATGAAAAACGATGCAGGAACTTTTGTTACAAAAATAGCAAGAGGTTTGAAGGAGTAAAATAATAAGCCATACATACATATCACCATACTACTTTTCACAAATGGAGAAAAAAAGAGAAATAAATACAAAGAGGAGGTGGGATGTGATCAACGGGGACAGGGTGGTGTCAGAGGCATGGGTCAGGGTGTCAGCAGTGCTGGTAGCCTTCCACAACAGTCCCAGTTACTCATGAGGTCCCTTAGGAAAATTAATTGCCCACACCTGCTATACAAGTTTAGTCCTCAACTTAAACAACTGTGATTGAGCCTGGAATCATAGCTGTAAGTCATGATAGTTGATAAGTGTCCATGTCTTTTACAACCTTTTTTATAGTGGTTTTTAAGCAAGCAGTCATTAAATGAGTAAAAAGGTTTGGGTTTTTTTGTTAGAAACTGGAAGTAAAGGCAGAAACGGACGTAGTGGTCATTACAGTCAATCACTACAGCCCATTGCAGTCATGTGACTGCAGGATGCTGCAAATGGCCATAAATGCAAGTCAGCTGCCAATTACCCCAAATGCAATCGCATGACCATGGAAAGGAGAGTTAGGTTTCTCTTGACATACCTAATTGTCATTTCAGTGTAATAGAAGGCAGGAATAAATTCACATTTCTTCATGTCATTTCTCAGCAATCATTAATACCTGGCAATAGGTATTATCTACTAGCATTCTATTAGCATTTGCAAGCTTTAAATATTTTCCATCCATTTTCTAACATTTACTAAATATTCCATGTACCACATATCATTCATCCATTTGCTCATATTTTATTTTATGTTTAACTTGCAATCATTCACTCCATTTTTCTTGTCAAACACAATTCCCTTATTCTTTCATACATTCATTTTGAGATCCATATTCTTCATTTTTTTATGTAAGCTACCCAGCATTTGCTACGTATCATTTGGATTTTCAGCCAGCCATGTATTTTCTGCATTGAAAAATTTAATATTCATGTTCTCAAGCAGTACACCGCAGATGTTCACATAATACATTTAACCATAAATACATTAATACATTCATCTTGAATGTTGAAGCATTCATGATGTGACCTATAGGGAGCACTTGCCACCTAGTGATGTCAAAATGCAGGAATCTACAATTATAAAGAAGCTGCACAAATTAGATCTGCATAGGCAATATACCAGATTGAAACTTTCGGTATTCGAAAGAATATCAGGGCAAAACTAAAGTTTGTTCAGCAACGCTTAGGCGAAGAATTTCTGAAACAATATGCTCTGGGTAGACAGAACAAGATAAAGTTATTTGGCCATAGCACCAGAAGACGTGTTTGACAAAAATCAAAGAGAGCATTTTATCAGAAGAATCATATTCCAAAAATAAAGCATGGTAGTGCAAATGTAATGGTCTGGGGCTGCTTTGATGCACCAGATCTGGACAACTCACCATTGTAGAATCAAATAGGAATTCTTCATTGTACCAGATGATATTTAAGAATAATATGAGACCACCTATAAGAAGATTGAAATGCAATTGAAGTGAACTTTGCAACCTGACAATGACACTAAACATTTCAATCTGGATCCAATCTGGGTTAATCAGTGGGACCAGAGGTTTAGTCTTCTGAGCTTTCAGACTATGTGCTAGAGCATATTCTCAAGGAACTTCTCCACACCAGAATGTGTGTTTTGGGCTTTGGGCATAGTATTTATTGTGGTGCCTGTTGATTTGGGTGTTGATGCTGGGTATTAAATCATTGGCTGTTGTCTCCTTGTGCTGCCAAGCCCTCGGCTCCTAAGTACCTGATAAGCTGATGGTAAATCAGCACTCCTGTTGACTGACAAGGGGTCCCGTTTCCCAGGCTTCACTCATTTCCCTGGTTATCTTTGTACCCAGTCAGCCAACAATCTTAGTAGCTGTGAAATTGAATGTAGGCCCTTGTTCATTACAATGTGAGGCTACCAGTGTATTCGAGTCTCCTCATTTGACAGTTTGCTTCTGTTCTTACAACCTGGTGGTTAGTTCTTCCCATCTGTTCTAAATAGTCACAGGGGCAATTTATGCAGGGGAGCCAATAGATTACATTAGAAGTATCTCCCACTTTCAAGCGATCTTTGCAATGCATCATTTGTCCTCGTATTGTAGTCTCTGGATAGGGTACAATGTTCACTTGTGAGAAGCCCTCCCTTCTAGAGAATGAAATATTTTTGGGAAATATTAAAAGAGGTAGAATATTATATTTCCTCAAAGAAGAAATTCTCTTAAAGACAGAAAGCAGCCCCAGTTTCCTGCATAGTAAAACAGCCTCTGGCAGATGCCTGAAGTATTTAGAGATGTATAGTTTGTGCCCATTGAGAAAGACTGGGCCAATCTATTTACAAACAAAACACCTTCAGCTCCAATTGATGGGATTAGAATTTATATCTCCTTCACCCAAATTCTAAGAACAGGACATGGCCTTTAGGACATAATAGGATTAACCCATCACCATTACAATAGCAAAAAACACTAGGCTCACTACATTGCACAGTCCCCTGCAGCATTTCAGAAACTGTATAAAAAGCCTTGCATTCATCAAACCAATTGGTCAACTGGCCCAGAACCACATGCTGTTGGTGGTTCTGCTCATCAATAAATGGACCTTCTTTCCTTAAATGGAGCTAGCCTCCATTTTATTTCTAGTGCCTCTCTCCCAGCTTGGAACTGAACCAGATGGATTTTTCTTCCTACAAGATCTTGGAAGCTGCTTTCTATTGCTTCTGAAATGTTTTTGATGTAGGGCAGGGTGTGCCGTATAGATGATTTTGTACCTATTTTCTTTCTTTCTATCCCTTGCATGTTTCAATAATTCCACTAAAGATAGCTTTAAAAAAAGAAAGAAATGGTGGGCTCTGGAAAATCCACATCAAATCCCAGACTATCAAGATGTGTAGTTTGAAATAGGCTGTGCATCCAGAAAAACTTCTCAAACATGGCATAATAAAAACAGAAAACTCTGCATGGAAGAGGGTTTTTTTAAAAACTTCTTTGTTATAGTTTTATGAACTGAAGCATATGAAGTGTTCCTTATGTTCAGAGTTGTAAATAATTTTTCATCCTAAATGAGATACTAGCAGCCCCCCCCCCCCAATAATGCTGAACACATTTCAGGAAGCAATGTAGAATGGGCAGCTTGGATTGGTGCAAAATTCCTTGGGCATGGCAAAATTTGAATAGCAAAATAGTACAAATGAGAACCATGTAAACAATCAATATAAATTATAAACCATACTGATGAGTTTAGGGTTCCTTGAGTTTATGAGATATCTTTTAAAGAGGATGTAATTTAAGCAAAGAATAAAGCATTTCCTCTTACATATGTCTTTTTATTATTCATAATTTCATTTATAGAAATACACGTGTTACTTTGCTGAATGATAATTATTTCCCATTTAGTATTGTTTTAATTTATTTTATATCTGTTTTGTTCTTTTCCTGTCCTCTGAAAGATTGCTGTAGCAGGCTTTAAGGAGTGCAAAATTTCTTCACCGTGCCTTGCTGGGAAGAGGATAGGAATCAGGGAGATCTAAATAACAGCAATGAGTCACTGAATTACATGAATGGCTTAAATGTGTCAAGCTATAATGCTAAAGTTCTTTTCTTAACCTTTCCTAAAGCAGTACTTTGTATTATGTTCCAGACCTTCTGTTGATTTATTTGAGCATCAAATACTGCTTCATAGTAGCTGGCTTAAAGAGATGATCTCATTGTTATTGGATATTGTTCCAGACCGTGTATTTGTACAGGTAGTCCTCAATTTACGACCACAACTGAGCTTAAAATTTCTGTGAGACACTACAGTGTTTAAGTGAGACATTTGTTAAGTGAATTTTGCCCCATTTTATGACCTTAATTGTCATAGTTGTTAAGTGAATCACTGTTAAGTAAAACTGACTTCTCCATTGACTTTGCTTGTTAGAAGGTTGCAAAAGGAGATCACATAATCTCGGGACACTGTAACCGTCATAAATATGAGTCAGTTGAGAAGCACTTGAATTTTGATTGCATGACCATGGGGATGCTGCAATGGTTGTAAGTATGAAAAACGGTCATAAGTCACTTTTTTCAGTGGCATTGCAACATCGAATGGTCACTAAACAAACTGTTGAAGGTCGAGGACTAGTTGTATTTAAAATACCTAAACTTTTATGTTGTGGACTTAGAAATATCACATGAAATAATATTTTCATTAATATGTAGCATTTAAATGGTTAGTTCCTTAGTATTATGGGGTTTTATTTAAAAAATAGTTTTGCTATGAGTGTTGGAAATGTTTTTCACTCTGAAGCCCAGTGAAGGGCTTCCACTGAAATGACTTCTCTTTCCAGCAGATGTCGCTGCAACCAGTTGGAATGGAAGAAACAGCTGGTAACGTAAGCAAGAGAGGGTGTAAGTGTAAGACTGATAGTTTAATAAGAAGCAACTGTAGAAAGAACATCTGGGAAAGAAATTTGGGTTGAATCATTCAAAGGCAGTTTGATTTAAGGATTAGAACAAGGATGCTGATCAAAAGCATATTAGAAAAGCTCATGATATTTGGTACTATATTTAATATTTAACAATTATAGTTAATACTTAAGTATTAACTATATTTAATATTTAACAATATTTAAGAAAATTTGGAGTGATGGTATTGTACAAGTAGTCCTCGACTTAGAACAGTTCATTTAGTGACCATTCAAAGTTACAACGTCCCTGAAAAAAGTGACCTATCACCGTTTTTCACACTTATAGCGCAGCATCCCCATGGTCACATTATCAAAATTTAAATACTTAGCAACTGATTCATATTTATGACAGTTGGTTGCAGTGTCCAGGGGTCATGTGATCACTTTTTAGGACTTTTTGACAAGCAAAGTCAAAGGGAAAACCAGGTTCACTTAACAACCGTGTTACTAACTTACCAACTGCAGTAATTCACTTAACAACTTTGGCAAGAAAAATTGTAAAATGGGCAAAGCTAAAATGTTTCAGTTACTGACAGAAATTTTGGGCTTACTTGTGATTGTAAATTGAGAATTACCTGTATAGTCTTTTTTATCATCCTTGTTGTATCTAATTGCCTAAGTGTGTGCTATGCATAAAAGCTGCAGGAAATATTAGAAAAAGACTAACATATAGACAATTTCAGACAACCTATCAGGAGGGCTGAGATAAAGAAAAAGAATTAATGGATGGCACAATGTAAAAGTAATTAGAAAATGAACTAAAGTACCTTGAAAGTTGAACTAACAAAATCTTTTTCTAATCAAGAGCCAAAGGTAGGCTACAGATAATAAAGACTATTCTTAAAATATTTCTTGTTCAAATATGTAGAAATATGGAGTAAAGTATGTGGAAATTATCTAGGAGATTTCATCTGTGACCGCACTTCTTGATATGTGTATCCTCAGTCCTTTCTTCTAGCATTCACATGGGATAAACATATACAGGCTTCAGAGTTCCAAAAACTGGAGGATACATCCATATATTAAGATGTCAGAGGATCTGTAAATTCCCACTTTCAATGGGATTATTAGCTGGCTTCGCTAATTTAGTGGTATTCAGGCAGACTTAAACTCAATGGAGAAATTATTATGGGAGTTGAAGTCCACAAAGCAGTAAAAGGCATCAAGTTAGGAAATTTAAGTAGGTATAGATAGCAATGGCAATTAGACTTATATACCTCTTCACAGTGCTTTACAGCTTTCTCTAAGCTTGTGGGATGGATGAGTCAAATGCAGGCCACATCCATCCCAGCTCCGAGAAGGGAAAAAACATCACAAAACGTTATGTGACAGCAATGTGACGCTGTGAGTTTGCCACCTGTGCTCTAAGTGGTGTACAGAGTCAGCATATTGTGCCCAACAATCTGGGTCTTCATTTTGCCGACCTCGGAAGGATGTAAGGCTGAGTCAACCTTGAGTTGGTGAGACTCAAACTGCTGAATTGCAGGCAGCCAGCAATCAACAGAAATAGCCTGTCGTACTGTATTCTAACCACTGCACCACCACAGCTCACCATCCTCTATCTTTAAGGAATCTAACAATGCCTGGAAGTAATTCTGTACTATGATTAATTGAACTGTTTGTTTCTGATATGCCTGTTTTGACAGAGTTTAAATTGTATAGGTTTCTTACTAGCTATTACTTTTCTTTTAAAGTTATAATTACTTGTGGGTTTTTTTTATCTCACTCCAGACATTCAATGTTCTTAGTTCTTTATAAAAAAAAAATACAATGCATTCTAACTATTGTTTTTAGATGGCTTTAGACTGCAGAATATTTTGTGGAATATATTTAACTAAATGAATACCTTGGGTTTGTCCAGACTTTTACATTTTCCTATTCATTTGACTCATTCAAGAAGAGAGCTAATTGGATCAAGAAATAAGCATCTTCAGCCTTCATTCAATGAGTTGTGTAGCCTTTACAATGGAAACAAATATTGCAGATGTCAACACTGTTGTCATCAGCAGTAGTGGGTTTCAAATCCCATTGCTACTGGTTCACTCGTGGGTGTGCGCACGCTCACGCACAATGCTTCCGCGCATGTACAGAAGCATCCGGGCGGGTGGGCAGACCCTCCCACCGCTGCTGCCGCCACTACTGGTTTGCCAGATCCAGGGTGAACCAGTAGCAACCCACCACTGGTCATCAGGAGTTTTATATTGAGCCAAGGGATTGCCTGCACAAAAGTTTGTGGATACCATTGCTAATTCTGGATGAACATGACATTCTTGATTTCTTTAATGCAAAAGATCTCAATTACAGAGTTGCATCTCCCTGAAAGAGTGGTTCTTATAAGCCTAAAACCAAGGAAATAGAAATTTTTATTTTGTTAACCATTTCTTTGAAAATTATATTTTATTATCAAGACTTTGTTTAACTTTTAAGTGCTTTATTCTTTTCTTCTTCTTCTATGTACAATTATATATTTCATCTGTACTTTTAAAGGAGACAAAGTACAACTTGGTTGTATTGTTTTGAAAATCCTTTATGATATATGCCACATAGATTTTTGTTGTTACTGTAAGGTTCTTTTAAGCTGCACATCATGATTTATATTGCTTCACCAATGCCCTAGCCTAAAGTCTTTACTGGACAGGAAAAATGCAGATTATTTATAACTGCTGGACTAATGTGGCTCCATTGAAATTAAAGCATGTCTGAGGTATTTGCAGTCTGTTTCTCATAGCTCTCCCGAAGTATATCCCAAAGATTTATGTCTATGATAAGACACTTCCTTCCTACTTTGTCATGCATATGTAGATAGGATTGAAAAAAATATCACTAGGTCAGTCCTGGTCAACTTGGTGCCCTCCAAATTTGGCAAATCCCAGAATTCCAAGCCAAGATGGTTGATCACTGGAAAGACTATTATATGGAGATATCTATATCTATATCTATATCTATATCTATATCTATATCTATATCTATATCTATATCTATATCTATATATATCCTAATATAAATATGTTGCTTTTTCTAACAGAAATACGCTTGTTTTGCAGGTCTCAGCCTGATTTTCATGTACTCAGAGATAAAAATAATATAATATGAATTTACAAGCCTGTTAAGCAGCTTTTAGCCTCTGAAATAATCTAAACAGGAAACAAAAATCATGTGTACTAACACACTTTTATGGTAAAATTACAATCCAATAAAAGTAAGAAAATCTTACAAGTCTGAAAGTCCTTGTCCCACCCCCTGCCTTTACTTTCCAGAGAACCAGAGATGGTCCTTCTTAAGATATTTTCTTCATTTCTATTCCTTCTGTGGCCTGTGATATCTTTTATTTAACCATTGCTCTGGCTGTAGTTCTTTCTCCAGTCTCCCAAGTTTATTCTGATAGCCTATTACCCTATGTTATTATTCTTGTTTGCAAAATTGCCAGCATAACAATTATGTACTCTGATGCAAAAATGCATAAACAAAGAATAATAGAATAATAGAGTTGGAAGGGATCTTGCATGTTTTCTACTCCAACCTCTGCCCCAAGTAGGAGACGCTATACTATTCTGACAAACGGTTATCCAGTCTCCTCTTAAAGATGGAGCATCCACAACTTCTGAAGGCAAACTGTTCCACTGATAATTTGTTTTCACTGTCAGCAAATTCTCCTTAGCTCTAGGTTGGATCTCTCTTTGATAAGTTTCCAACTGCCTTAATATTTCAGTAGGGCACTGACTGCCAGCTGTCTCATTCAAATATTGTTCCAACATCTAGGATTAAAATGATGATGTCCAGTTCATAGTTCTAGTTTTGCAATTTTATACCAGCAGCTCAATTCATAAGATTGTCTGATTATTATAATCTTAGGTGACAATGCTACGTTTGTCAGTGTTTGGGGTTAAAATTGTTTGAAGAAATTGAAATTTTGATTAACAAACTAGTTTATTGTTCCTTCCAGTTTCTATATTATTGTATTAGATGAATATGTTTTCCTAATTGATTGTTTCCATCTATGGAAATGTGTGTTTCTACAGAAAAACCAACTATGAATGCTTAACATATTTGTATCCAGATTAAATAATTATATTCTAATGTATATTCACTTCTCTTATGCCATTTGATCTATTATGTGTTGTTAGTTATTACTATTTCAACTCTATATTTTTATAATGTTTGGGGGGGTTGCCCATTTTTCAAAAATAAAGAACAGGAAAATATTGGCCAAATGCAAACTACTTTCAATTTTATTCATTCCGCCGCTGCACAGTGAGTTCAAGAAATGTGATATTAAAATTTAGCCAAATAAAGGTTTAATCTAAAATCCTACTTTTGGTCAATCATTGTAGAAATGAATTTTACTGCCACACAATATTGAATGGTTTATATGTGTGACCTCACAAGAAAGTCTCACTGACCTTTATTATTTCCAGAAGAATTGAATTTTGGCTCTTATTGCTTCCCATATTTTGCTGACTAATTCTTCACATTGCCAGATAAAGTTCTCAGTCTTAGAGAAGACAAAACTGGGAATTACTGAAACTCTATTATATAACTCAGATACACTGTAAAGGAAGGAAGATTCTGAGTGTTAACAATTTAAGGATTTTCTACTTTGGAAATTCAGACATAGTGTAATTGATTGGAAAGCTTCAAGACTAGAGCTTTCCCTTTCCTACTGTTTCATGTATTCTCCCAATTAATATATTCTGATATACTATACTACAATTCCTATTATAAATATGATCAGTGTCATTTTGTTGGGAAATCACAAAAGGCTATGGAATGAGATTATTGAAAGCTGGTGAGCTTTCAACTCACAATATTGAGCCGGGCTCCCCATAGGGCTGTGTGCTCAGTCCCTACCTGTATTCACTGTACACACGATTGTGCACCATCAGACCCATCTACTGTGATCATTAAGTTCGCAGATGACACCATCATACTGGGTCTTATTACAGGTGGAGATGAAACAGCGTACAGGAGGGAGGTTCAAAAACTTTCCACATGGTGTTTAAAAAACAACCTGCACCTGAACATCAGCAAGACCAAGGAGATGGTGTTGGACTTCCAGAGGAAGAGAGAGGAACCTGCCCCACTTTATATCGAGGTGGGCTGTGTAGATAGAGTTTCCTCCTTTAAATTCCTGAGAGTCCATCTCAGTGAAGACCTCACCTGGAAAAACAACACGATCCAGGTGGCCAGGAAGGCCCAACAGAGACTCCATTTCCTTAGGGTCTTGCATAAAAACAGGATGGAACAACAATTGATGACCTCCTTTTACCGGTCCACGATAGAAAGCATCCTCACTTATTGCATCACGGTATGGCATGCCGGTCTGACAGCCACGGATAGAAAAACATTACAGAGAGTGGTGAGCACAGCACAAAACATCGTGGGCTGATAATGGTATCACCTGATACCATTAGATGAGATCACTAGGGCTCGCTGCCTTAGAAGAGTGAAAAAAATTCTCAGGGACAACTCTAACCCTGGTCATCACTTCTTTACCCTCCTATCATCGGGAAGGAGATATAGAAGTATAGCCAGCTGTACAAACAGGATGAAGAACAGTTTT
Source organism: Arizona elegans (assembly GCA_022577455.1). NCBI lineage: Eukaryota > Metazoa > Chordata > Lepidosauria > Squamata > Colubridae > Arizona > Arizona elegans. The sequence continues at coordinate 27,199,638 of JAKOOJ010000004.1, forward strand.
TATCCATGGGCTGTCAGACTACTGAATAAGAAATAACATCATAATTATGTAGTATGATGGACTGCAGGGCTGGCACAATGTATAACATGTTCACATTGGTGCTATAGGACAGGGTGTTTTGTTGTTATGATTTATGGGGTTAGGGATTTTCTGTCCTCACTGTGAGTTGTATTGTGTTGGAGGGGGTGCACTGAGGGAGCTCAACCAATCTCATTGCACATATGTTGTGCACTGACAATAAAGATTGGGCTACTGTTTGAGGTTCAAGACATACTGTTGCTTTAAATTTTTAACAGCTAGTGTATTAGGGACAATATGATGCCCTGAATTTCATCAATTCAATTTCTCACCTCAGATAAACTTTTTCTTGCTGTAAAAAAGGAGGATAAAGAAGGCAAGCAAGCAGGCTAGGAGTCTGGTTCCCCTGAGAAAGAAGATCCAGTATGTGAGATAGGAGCAAAGGGTTAGAGGTTTTAAAAAATAACTTTTCAGATTTACAAGATTCTGTTAACATAGCTTTACAATAAAGTAGAATTACCTGGTTGTGCTTATCTGGTTGTGTTTTCTGAGTATTCTACTTTGGAGCGCTGACTTCAATCTTGCAAGTCTAAAAGTACAAATCTTCTGCATTGTACTCCTCCTTTGCAGATTGAGAAATTAGGAAGGGTTTTGTGCATTTTATTTTGCCCACTACCTACCTATGTGCCATGCCCTCCCTTTTTTGACTGTTCCCTAGGCAGTATCTCTTTACTTTGCCTTCGAAAATGTTGCTTATTTTTTTTCCCAAAAAAGGCTTTCTAGCTCTGCTGCAAGAAATATACCTATCGACACTTTTAGGCACTAAGAATTATATTCTACAGTATTTTATCATATTAACCAAATGATTGCTGATCTTAGGATGCAGTCGTACAACCAAGGAAATGAAAATTTAAGTGTCTCCATGGAAACTCATTAAGTGTCTTTGGGCTAGTCTAAGGAAACTGACAGCCTGCCTTATCTACCTGATATTCTAAACCAGTCACTATCTCTCTGCCCGATTTTGTTTTGGCAATAAAATTAGCATAGGAAGTACTATGTACGGAGGCAAATATAGGATACTAGCTGAATCCCCATGCTCTACTATGAAAGTATGTGATCAGGCTTGATAAATTGACAGAGTTTGAAAATTAATACTTAACGATTGGCATTTCCTCTCCCCTTCTCTCCCTCAGGCTTGCCCCACAGAAGCCTCTCCTCTCTATCTTCTTCTCTCCCTCAGGCTGGCCCCATAGATCCTCTCCTCTCCCCTATTTTCAAGTTGGGAGGGGAAGTAGAACATCTAACTAATTAGCCTCAGAGCATGTTATAATAATATAGGAAATACTAATGCTCTGATGGTCATTTTGAAAAATACTTTCTTAGTGAGCACCTAGAAGCCAAGAGGAACATACATGGCAAATTTCAAGTTTGTAGGCTTTACAGTTCTGGAGATTTTGTGATTAATATGGGAGTGGTTTTCACTTTTATATATATATAGATAAATCCAAGGATAAATGTTCTGTGGTAACATCAAAAGGCAAAAAGACAATCTGCTTAGTTTATCCAAAAATGATAAAATATAATCCAAATACATCCTCAGTATTCAATTGCCTTTATTTTATCAATTAGTCTATGCCTGGGAATCTTGACAATTTCCAGAAATACAGAACTTCTCAGTCAAAGTGATCATTGCCTCAAATTAGGGGAGTTGAAATCTATATATCTAGAACAGGTGTGTCAAAATCACGTTCTCACAGCGGCATCATGTGACATATTGGGACTTTCCCCCCTTCGTTAAAACAGATGTGGGCGTAGCTAGCATGTGACACATCCAGCCCTTGGGCCGGGCGTTTGACAGCCCAGATCTAGAAGGTTGGAAAACCTGATTTCAATCCTGGAAATCTAGGTGGTTGACAGAGCCATCTCTTTTATTTTGAAATACATCTTGAACTCTGACTGGCTGCACTGAACAAGTCAAATTCACCATTATGTACCTAGTCAATAGGGAAGGATAATGATTAATAAAAATTTCCTATACTTTTGTGTGATGTAATGTGATGGATCAGATTTCCTGAAGTATTTGAAAATTTTATATTTGGTCTTGTTTTATTTGGTTTGTGTGATTGTATGCTGTCAGAAACATTGGTATTTTTTTTTACTAGTTAGTGCTAAATGACTTAATGTATTGGTAAAATAGCCATAGCATTCTATAAGTGGTGTTATGTATTGATACTTTTGAGCGGGAGTTTCAAACCTGCATTCGTTTCTGATTGGCTGACAGTCCCTCCTGGATTGTATATAAGGAGGACTGCAGCCCCTGAGTTTTAGCTGAAGTCTCACTGTATATTAAAGAGCTGTTGTCACTTGCTTGCTTGTGCCTCTCGTTATTCCCGAACCACTTCATTGGCGACGAGGGTGGGATTGAGGCTACAAGAAGCCAACCAGTGAGACCACGAGCTTCAGCTAGGCGACGAGGCGAACCACAGGAGACATACCGGACATGTCTGCCTACGTTCCGCCCAAGCCTTTTGATCCGACCTGCGAAAAATGGGTCTCGTACCTAACGAGGTTTGAATGCTCGCTAGAAGCCAGCGACATGCAGGGCCTCTCGGCTAATCGAAAGAGAGCCCTATTCCTAAGCCACTGCGGACCGGACGTGTTCGAGATGGCCGAGTCACTGTGTGAGCCAACGCCGGTTCAAACAGTCTCCTGGGACACCCTGATGGCAACTCTCCGGGCTCACTACGCTCCCGTCCCCTCCAAGTTCGTGCAGCGATACCAACTGAGGCAGCGCGTTCAACGAGAGGGAGAGCCGGTCAGCGCGTACATGGCCAGCCTGAGGAAAGCCGCAACTCATTGCGACTACAGAGACTTGGACGATGCATTGCTTGAGCAACTGATCTGTGGTGTTCGGGACATTAGGCTGCAACGGCGTCTGCTCGCCAAGCCTGATCTGACGCTTGCCGGAGCCCTTGACGAGGCCAGGGCTCACAAAGCCTCCACAAAGGCCGCTGAAACGCTACAGCGTCCGCTGACCAGCAAAGACAGCCCCAAGTCTGCCCCGGTGCACAGAGAAGACGCCGGATCCAGCTCGGAGTCCGAGTCGGATGAGGACGTCTTCCGAACAGAGCACCAGAGGAAAGACACTGGCAGCCCCCGGCGAAGCTGTCCCAGCTGTGGCGGGCACCATGATAGACTGTCCTGCAAATACAGAGAGGCTATTTGCAGGCGTTGCGAGAAGAAAGGGCACTTGGCGCGAGTCTGCAGAGCCATTCTGCCCAGAAGACACAAACCACGTGAGCACCGCAGCCAACCGGAAACAGCGCGCCAGAAGCAGCCAACGAGAGAAGGCGGTGCGAAAAAACGGCGCGAATTTGAACCGCGAGATGGCCGCAGCATACACATCGACCAGGCCAGCACGACGGTCGAGGACAAAGTCAGCACGGTGGTCGAGATCAACGGAAGGCCGTGCTCGATGGAGATCGACACCGGATCAGCTCTCTCCATCATGTCGTGGACAACCCTAAAGACCCTCCTGCCGTCGTTCCGGAAGGATCAACTCTCCAGACAGAGACTACGCATCCTAGACTACCAGGGGAACCGAGTCCCCCTCGAAGGCGTGGGCACGTTCCGGGTCACCTACGGAGACTACGAAAGAGACCTGCCGCTGACCATCGTCACAAAGCAGCTTCCGAGCCTCCTGGGCATGGGGTGGTTCCGAGCCCTTGGCATGGGCTTCACCGGCGTCCACCTGATGTCCAAGTCAACCCTGAAAGACAGCCTCCTGTCCGAGTTCCAGGACGTTTTCGGGGACACGTTGGGCAAGTATGTAGGGACCCCTATTTCACTAAACTTAGACCCCAACATAGCCCAAGTAAGACTGAAGGCCAGACGAGTGCCGTTCGCATTGAAACCTAAGATCGATGCAGAACTGGACAAACTGATTAAGCAAGGGGTGTTGGTTCCCGTTGACCATGCTAAGTGGGAGACCCCCATAGTCACCCCAGTTAAGTCCGACGGCTCAATCAGAATTTGCGCTGACTACAAGTGCACAATCAACAAGGCTTTGCAGCCGAGCGCCTATCCGGTGCCAATCGTGCACCATCTACTACACTCCCTGGGCCCCGGAAAAATTTTTGCCAAATTAGACCTGGCCCAAGCCTACCAACAGTTACCGGTCGACGACGCCACGGCAGAGGCGCAAACGATCGTGACTCATAGGGGTGCATTCAAATGCACCAGGCTCCAATTTGGGGTGAGCGTCGCACCCGGCTTATTTCAAAGCACCATGGAGCGCCTGTTGCAAGGACTCCCGGGAGTGGTGCCCTATTTCGATGATGTCTTAGTCAGCGCCCAAGACGAACACCAGCTAGGGGACAGGGTACGGAACGTCCTGTCCAGATTCAGAGAAGCGGGACTAAGACTTAAAAAGAACAAGTGCAGGATAGCGGTCCCCTCTGTAGAATTTCTGGGGTACAGGGTGGACGGCACAGGCATCCACCCTACCGAAAGCAAGGTGAGAGCCATCAAGAGCGCACCAGCCCCCAAATCCAAAGCTGAGCTCCAAGCCTTCCTTGGACTGCTCAATTTCTACTCAATGTTCCTAAAGGATAAAGCCACGGTCGCAGATCCCCTTCACAAGCTGTTAGGGAAGAATGTACCATGGGTCTGGGGGAAACCGCAAGCAGCCGCTTTCGAGGCAGTAAAAAGGCTCCTATCTGAGGACAGTTTCCTGATCCAGTACAATGCAGAGCTGCCGCTCGTCTTAGTTTGCGACGCCTCCCCCGTAGGAGTTGGTGCCGTCCTAGGCCATAGACTGCCGAACGGCCTAGAGGCGCCCATTGCTTTCTACTCCCGAACTCTGTCCAGCACAGAACGAAACTATAGCCAATTGGACAGAGAGGCTCTGGCTGCGATTGCAGGGGTTAAGAAGTTCCACGAATACCTCTATGGCCGAAAATTCGAACTTGTGACTGACCATAGACCGTTGCTAGGACTGCTAGCAGGCGACAGGCCAACCCCCGCTGCCCTCTCCTCCCGTTTGACTAGGTGGGCGATTTTCTTATCGGCCTACTCGTACCAGCTCGTCCATCGGCCTGGGCGAACCCTGGGTCATGCGGATGCCCTTAGCCGTTGCCCCCTTCCTGACCTGCTGGACAACCCAACGCCGGAAGCCTCCGTCCTCTTGTTGGACACGTTAACTTTGGGGCCCATCTCCTCCGGCGAGGTGGCAAAGGCATCAAATAGAGACCCTGTTATCCGGACTGTTATGGGTTGGGTTTTGAAAGGGTGGCCGGACAAGGTGGTAGGGGAAGAGTACCAAGGTTTTGCTAACAAACGAAATGAACTGTTTATGCAAGGGGGGTGCTTACTGTGGGGTGACAGAGTGGTAATTCCAACGAAACTACGGGATAGGGTTTTAGAGCTATTGCACGAAGGGCACCCGGGCATCGTTAGGATGAAGTGTTTAGCCCGCAGCTATGTCTGGTGGCCCAACATGGACCAGGTCATTTCCGAGTGGGTGGGGAAGTGCAGACCCTGCCAGGAGTCGCGCCCCGATCCCCCAGTAGCGCCCATCCGAGAGTGGGAGAAACCAAAAGGCCCATGGGGGAGGATCCACATTGATTTTGCCGGCCCGTTCCATGGCCAAACGTTTTTAATAGTAGTGGATGCCTTCTCAAAATGGCTCGAAATTGTATTAATGCCATCCACAACGGCCGAAGCCGTTATCAAGGCCCTGAGAAAGTTGTTTGCCACCCACGGCCTGCCGGATACCTTGGTATCAGACAACGGGCCTCAATTTACAGCAACCCTTTTCGAAGGTTACTTGGCCGGCCTGGGAATCCGCCATGCCCTATCAGCCCCATTTCACCCGGCTTCCAACGGATTGGCTGAACGATTTGTCAGGACAGCCAAGGAAGCACTGTCCAGATTAGACAATGGGGACTGGCAGGCCAGGATAGATCAATTCCTTGCAGTTCAGCATGCATCACCATGCACAGCAACAGGGAGAAGCCCAGCAGAGATCCTCATGGGGAGAAAGCTCCGGTGCGTGTTGGACAGGCTTCACCCTAACTACTCACACGAAAACTTTAAGGGAGAGACCTGTGGCTTAAGGCAGTTTCAGGTCGGGTCCCCGGTGTTCGCTCGTAATTATGCCAGCGGTCCTCTGTGGGTTGCAGGAACCATAGTGGGATAACGGGCCCAAAATCATACACGGTGGACGTGGGGGTAGATAGACTCTGGAAGCGCCACATAGACCAACTTAGGAAACGGATGGTTGGCGAGGCAAACATCAACTCAGACATGTCCGAGCCTAACTATGACCACTTCTCCAAAACAGCTAACTTAAGCCCGGGGCCGCGAGAATACTTAGCTGACAAGCCCTGGTTCCAGCGTCGCCCCAGCGAGTCGCCACTCCCAGCCGGGGATAACCACGCCCCGGACAAAATCCAGGAGGTTCCATTGGCGGAGCCGGGAGAGACAAAGAGTCCCTCCGACCAGCTCGACGCCCCACCAGACTCTGAACTGCGCAGGTCAACTAGGGCGAGAACTCGTCCTAAGCACCTGCGAGATTTTGTCTGTACATATGTTAATTTTTGAGTGTTAGTGCCTTCTGGGAAGGGAGGGGTGTTATGTATTGATACTTTTGAGCGGGAGTTTCAAACCTGCATTCGTTTCTGATTGGCTGACAGTCCCTCCTGGATTGTATATAAGGAGGACTGCAGCCCCTGAGTTTTAGCTGAAGTCTCACTGTATATTAAAGAGCTGTTGTCACTTGCTTGCTTGTGCCTCTCGTTATTCCCGAACCACTTCAAGTGGCTTACAGAGAAGAGGGTTGTGTAAATAGGTCTGAACTAGAAGAAAAAAGATGAATTACAAATTATGCCTAATTGTATAAGATGAATGAGATAGACTATTCATCCTAACATATCAAATACCCCCAACATGTTGTTTCAAAGTAATAGCGACAAAAAACTATTTTAAAAAGGAACAATTGACCTCCATTGATTCACAGTTTTCTTAACATATTTCCAGGGTACTGTAACCATGTAAGATTTTTTTTCAGGCATCAGACTTCAAGGAGGATAGGGTACGTTTTTACCATGGAAGAAACTATTTGCCAAACAATGCTATTTCTTTGCACTGCACTGCAAACCATTTCTGATGCATTGTCTTGTCTTCCAGTTCACACTAGAACACTTCTCTCTCTTCACAAAATAAAAATGAAATAAATGAATTGGTGCTGTTCTTTTATACTCTGTAATTATGGTTGTTAATGCAAAAATTCCAATGGGCATATAATAAATGATCCCACGAATAACGAAGGAATGTACAAGATATTCAACTACTTAAAAACAAGTAGTTAAAAACATACAACCTTGATAGAAATCCATAATTGTCTTTATTATTTTTTATAAAAAAAATATTTTTCTTTTTTTTTTATTGAAAAAGTTTTCAAATACAAATTTCCCCCCCTTTTTTTCCTCCCCACCTCCTCCCTAGCCCCCCCTGTGACTTCTTCACAACAAAAATCTAATTCATAACTAGTTACATAATATTTTACCAATCTCTTACTCCCTCCTCTAAACACTGACCCTTACTTACGAAAAATATTATTAATATTATTATTTCCCCCATTTACCATACATTTCAAAAAAGGAAAAAAAAAGAGAAAAAAAACATTCTACTATAACATTGTATGATAACATCTAATTTAGCATAATATTATTATAACTCCCATTTTGACAATAATCTGCCCTTTTCCTCCTCCCAACTTATATCTATATATTATTACAACATTTCAAAACAACCTTTCGCTTTAGAACTATATGATAGATCCTACTTTAACATTTAATCTTTTGTATATATTAATATAACATTTCAAAGCAGCCTTCGCTCTACATCCTAATTCAACATTTATTCAACTCTATCCACTTCCTCCACTCCCCCAAATATATCACTTAAACATCCCTTTACTTAAGCTAATCAATCATTAAACTAACCTATTCCCACCCAGTTTCCTACAAAATTACCCTGCACTACAATTCTAAATATCTTTAATCCACTGCCCACTCTGCTAAAATATATATATATATATGTATACATTCCATTATGTATATAAAAAAAAAGACAATAACTTCAGATTTATAATCCATATAATATCTTCTGTATTGTCTTTCCACTGGATTGTTAAATCCATCATCCATAATAGGGTAGCATAGCATCCTGGTGCAACAGTTTGTTCAAAATCTTCAATCATCATCTGCCCCCATCAGCAATGAATATCCTCATATATATATAAAAGTAAAAACAACCACCCGAGTGACATTATAATTATATTCCATATAGTTGTAATTGTGGCTTTCATCAGGATTATTAATTCCCATCATCCTAGTGGGTAACAACCAGATCTTCTGCAAGCCCCAGCGTAACTCTCTTGCCTTGTAGCTCAGGATAGTTATAATATAGTTATCAGTACCTGAAAGGAATCCAAAATAGATAATTCAAGTCTAGCAATGTAAGGCTCTTTTCACATCCCAAAATTACAGCATTGCAGAGATCTGTCACTGTCCTCAGGATAATATTAACCAATGCTTCGCCTCCACTATATTTTCATATATTCATTCATTTTTTAAAATCACTGGCTTCACTGTTGCTTGGTTTAGAAATTACTATTTTTGTGAGACCTGTTTCTTTTATGCTTTTTTTTGTGTGGGTTTAATTTCCATCCTGATTTCCTTTCTACAACTTGTATGTCAATTGAATGGTTTTCATTCTGCTTTGTAAGTTGATCTTGTTGGTTTTGTTTTTGTATCTCATATTTCTTTGTCACCACTTGTATGTCAGCTGATTGGTTTCCATACTTGTCTTTGGCTTGATGATTCATCACGTTAAAGTCAGATACCACTTCTCTCATATTTGTAGACAGTCCAGCTGGGGTATCCAAAGGATCCGGAGACAATTTATCTACCACAACCTCTGTAATTTGATGTTTTCCCTTTGTTTCCAACTCCTTCTGCTTATCCTGTATTGTGCCTAAAGATGTTGAATTCATTTTCAAAATTTTTTGATAAAATTCTTCCGCTTTTTCAACAGTATTTAGTTGATATCTTTCTCCTTGATGTCTCAATATTATACCAACTGGAACATCCCACCTAAATAGAATATTTCTTTTTTTTAACTCAGTCACCAGAAAACTAAATTTCTTCCTTTCCGTTAACATCTTAGGCGGGAGCTCTTTAAAAATCCAAATCTTTCTTCTGTACAATTGCAAAGTAGAATTGAAGGAATTTTGCACAATATTATTCCTAATTTCTTTATCTGTAAAATAGATCACCACCTATCTCTAGGCAATTGCCTTTGCTTTGTGAACCAGGAGTTTATTCTATAAACTCTGTCAATCCTACAAAACACTTCATCAGGTTGAACCTTTAAAATCCCAGCCAGAATTTCAGAAGATATTTTCCTTAAATCATCTCTGTTATTTTCCTGCAAACCTCTCATTCTAATCGCATATTCAGTAAAATTATGTTGCATCATTAAAACTTCTCTTTCAATCCTCTGTTGCACATTTTCTACATTACCAGTCTTTTGATCAGCCTCCATTTTAGGTTTTTCTTCTGGACTATTATCTTGAGTATTTGTCAAATCCTTTTCAATTTTTTGAATTCTATTGTCCAAATTATCCTCAGTTTCTTCCATTTTAGACTCTAATGACTTGGTATTTGCATCCAACTGAATCATAAATTCTGATAAACCATTAGCCGTTTTTAAAATCTTTCGCTCCAAAAAGTCAAACTTAGATTTCACCAGTTCTTTAATTTCCTGCTTAAATTTTTCAAGATGATGATTCACAATCTCATCCCTTCTCACAATCTCCTCTAAGAGAAATTCTATTATGTTAAAATCAGGTTTCTGAGACTGGAGAGTTAGAACTTGTTCATGTAGTTTGTTAATGGGGAATCCCCCCCCGCTAACTGTTTGTTTGACTTTATAAGTCTCAATGCCATATTTCCGCCCAGACAAGCTTTATTAGAAAAGAAAAAAAAAGCTTCTTTCCAACCAAGATCAATATCAGATCTCCAGGAGAAGAGAAAAAGAAGAGAAGAGTGAAGTTGTGTCTTCAATTGTAGCCAAAGATATTTATTCCGCTACTTTGTAATAATGGGAAACGGAAGGACTTTCCCTTTCAGCCTCTCTTCAAGCCACGGCAGTCGCCATTTTAAAAAACTTTTTTCCTTTTTCCTTTTTCTTTCTTAAATAGCTTAAATAACTTTTAAAAAATAAGTAAAATACTTGCGCTTCAGGATCGCAGGTCCAGCTCACATCTTCTTTAATTAATTTATTAAATTTACAGGCTTGCTTTTGCCACCTGGCTCTGCATGTAGCAGAGGTCTCCCAAAGCCCGGAGCATCGGCTGGGGATACGGGGAGTCTCTTCCGCTCCGTCTCAAAAGTAAAAAAAGAACTTTTGGGATTATGCAGAGAGCTCTACCCACCCCAGCCGGCTCTATCTCCGTTTCCTCATGGAAACGGAGTTTGTTCGAGCCGCCATTCGGTTGTAAAGGCGGCTCTTACAGGCAGTGGGGTTGACAATCCCGAAAGAACGTCTGGCGGCGGCAGACAGCAAACCGGAAGCCAAAAAAAAAAAAAGTATTTTTCTTGATAAAATTCAGGTCTGTTCTTGCTATTTTATATTTAGCTGGTGCTAAAATAGAACTTAAGTAAATTCAAACACCTCTGCCCTTTGCCTCTTTCTATCTTAAATTCATCACCGCCATACAACCTCCACTTCCAATAAAGTGACTTTTATTATAAAGATTATTTTATTTTTTTAGTTATTTCGTTATTTATTAAATTTAGGTACCCTTATTTCATAAGAGTGACTCTGAGATATTTACAAATAAAAGTCACAAAATTGTATAAAAAATGTTGTAAAAACAGAATTAAAACCAACTAAGAAACCAATAAAAGCAAGGCAAGTTAAAAAGTAGAGGGAGGTCTCAGACCACCAACCATCCTCAAGGTTGCATGCCACATCTTAATCTTCATTTCAGTTGGCAGAGACAGGTCTTAACATTCTTCCAAAATGCCTGAAGAGTGGGTGCCAATCTTGCCTCTGAGGGCAAGATATTCCGTAGAGTGGGGCAACAGCAAAAAAAGCTCTCTTCCTAGACAACAACAAGCATAATTCTTTAAACAATGGGGTCTGTAACACATCCTTTCTACCTTGGTAAGATGAGTCAATGTAATTGGGACAAGAAGTTCTTCAAATGCTAAGAAGGGCTTTAAGGATGATAACCAACATCTTGAATTGGATCTGGAAGCAAACTGCCATCCAATGCATCTCTACAGCAGAGATGTTACATGCACAGTCCTCGGGGCACCCTAAGCTGCTCACATAGCCACATTCTGCATCAATTTGAAGCTTCCAGATACTCTTCAACCAACTGTATTGGTAATACTAAGCCTTAGGCTCACAATCTTTCCTGTATTTAAGCCTACATCCATTCCCTTCCCTTCCCTCACGTTGTCTCTTCTCTGGCAGAAACTTCCTCAAGGCAAAGATTTGTACTTTTATATGAGAAGCTAGGTCATTTCAAAAACATAGGATGTCATTTAAAATGAACTTGGATTAAAATATAATTAAACTGGATCATTCTAACCCCAATCTTTAACCAATGGAACACGTAATGGTTATTGCTAACTAAGTTAAATTCTTCTGGCTCCCCATTTCGTATGAACCTATTTTTCTTTGTGTTATTTTTTTCTTCTACCCTCCAGATATAAAGAAAAACAGAGCAACCACTACATGTGACTTCTCCATTTTTATCCTCTCTTTTTTTCTTTTAACTGTTGCAGAAACCTAGGAAGAATAAAATGGCAAGAAAAAAGAGTGCATGAAAAGTGAAGCCCCATCTTATCTATGGCTATTCTGGAGGTGCTATGGGTGGATATGCTTTGATTATTAAGGAAAAGACAGGAAAAGATGGGCAGTCAACCATTGCAATGATGGCTGCAATCTAAAATAACTGCTTCCTAACAAACTGCTCCATCATCTACAAGGTTGTCTGGTGCCAGCTCCTGGTTAAGGACTGGTTTTCCTGAGCATATTTGGAAACCCTTTTTTTTTAATTTTAATTAAAGCAGTATGAACATTGATGGGTAAACAAGAACAATTTTATCAATTGCTTCTATACATTACTCATTCTTGTATGTCAATTTCTGTATTCAGTTATAATCATTTAGGAACCCTCTGTACTTCCATAGCACTTTTATAGCTCACACCTCACTCAATTTTAAAACCATTTTGTGCCATCTAAAATACTGATATAATTCTGCTAGGATCCTAACAGCAGTTCCAGAAACAATTAGTTCATACATTCCTTTTGGACTGCTATTTCATGTTCAGTTTAATAAGAGAAATTACAGTAAATATTTAATAGACTCGCATTCCTGCAAACAATCAGTTCAACGAAAGTTTTACACAAGGGATGAACTGAGCAAGTAAGGGAGCAAGACATAGGTCACGGAAGATCAAACAGAGATTTTGCATGGAAGAGACAAAGAAAGTGTCTCCTGCATTCATTCATTCAAAAGCTCTCTTGGAATTGAATCGGGAAAGAAAGTGCCCATCCTCCAGCACAGTGGAGATTTTTTTGTCCCAAGAAATGAGAAGGCACGGGAAACGAATAGAAAATTTCAGTAAAAAAACATTTTGCAATTTTTAAAAGCATTCTCCCTCACAGAGGTTATAAAAAGATAACTTTTTAGAAAAATAAATTTGTATAGGAAAATGTTTGTGTGTTGCTGTCTGTTTTTAATCCCCGAAATGCTTTCTTACACAGTGTAATTGAAAAAGTTTTATATGAGACAGTTTATATGTCAATTCAAAGAATTTCTGTACAGACAGACAGCTAAATTAATAAAATGCATTTCTTCTTTTTGGGGGCCCAAACAATTATTGTTATACAGTTTGTTTTACAAAGAAACAATGACACTGAAAAAAGTGATTTGCGACCATTTTTCACACTTACAGCTGTTGCAGCATCTCCATGGTCACATGATCAAAATTTGGATACTTGGCAACTAGTTCATATTTATGATGGTTGCAGTCTGGGATCATGTGATCAATTTTTGTGACCTTCTTACGAGTAAAGTTAGAGAATGGAGAAGCCAGATTAATTTAACAACCATGTTACTAATTTAACTGCAATGTTTCATTTAACAACTGGGAGAGGAAAGGTCATAAAATGGGGCAAAATTCTCTTAACAAATGTCTCATTTTGGAACATTAATTTTGGGCTCAATTGTGGCTATAAATTGAGGACTACCTGTATATATGTTTGCAGAGGCAAAGTTTGCCCAAGGGAGCTGCTTCATTGCCTATCAATTGAACTGATCATTTATGCTTTTATAAATGATAAGTACGATTTCAAATCCCCTTCATGAATTACTCTCTTGTTGTGGCAAAGGGGCTTGCATAGCTCAATGAAGCTATGAGCTATGCCATGCAGGGCCACCCAAGATGGACAGGTCATAGCAGGGAGCTCTGCCAAAACGTGATCCACTGGAGAAGGAAATGGCAACCCACTCCAGTATCTTTGCCATGAAAGCCCCATGGACAGTACCAAAAGGTAAAAAGATTTGATGCTGGAAGATGAGCCCCTCAGGTCGGAAGGAATCAATATACTACTGGGAGAAGAGCAGAGGGCTAGTATTAATAGCGCCAGAAAGAATGAAGCAACTTGGCCAAAGCCAAAAGGATGCTCAGCTGTGGATGCATCTGGTGGTGAAAGGAAAGTCCGATGATATAAAGATCTATTCTCCATAGGAATCTGGAATGTAAGATCCATAAATCAAGGCAAGCTAGACGTGGTCAAACGAGATGACAAGACAGAACATCGACATCTTAGGAATCAGTGAACTAAAATGGACAGGAATGGGTGAATTTAATTAATGTGATGTCTCGCTGCCTGGAGGCCGTGCGGGTCTGGATGGGGAGGAACAGGCTCAGACTCAACCCCTCCAAGACCGAGTGGCTGTGGCTTCCGGCGCCCCGATATAGTCAGCAGGTGCCATCGCTGACTATTGGGGGTGAATCTTTGCTCCCCACGGAGAGGGCTCGCAATCTGGGTGTCCTCCTGGACGCACGGCTGTCTTTAGAAGAGCATATGATGGCCGTGGCCAGGGGGGCCTTTTATCAGGTTCGCCTGATCCGCCAGTTGCAGCCCTTTCTGGACCGGGACGCCCTCGCATGGTCACTCATGCCCTTGTTACTTCCCGGTTGGACTATTGTAATGCTCTCTACATGGGGCTCCCCTTGAAGACCACTCGGAGGCTCCAACTGGTCCAGAATGCGGCCGCGCAGGTGGTTATGGGCGCAACTTGTTGTGCCCATGTGACACCCCTCCTGCGCAAGCTGCACTGGCTCCCAGTGGTCTTCCGGGTGCAATTCAAGGTGTTGGTTACCACCTTTAAAGCGCTCCATGGCATAGGACCCGGGTACCTCCGAGACCGTCTCCTGCCACCAATAGCCTCCCACCGACCAGTTCGCTCCCACAGAGAGGGTCTCCTCAGGGTGCCATCGGCCAAGTTATGTTGGCTGGCGACACCCAGGGGGAGGGCCTTCTCTGTGGGAGCCCCAGCCCTGTGGAACGAACTTCCCCCGGAAATACGTAAGATCTCCGACCTCCAGGTGTTTCGCTGTGCACTGAAGACCCTGTTGTTCCACCAGGCCAGACTATCAACATAATAGTATTAAATTGGGGTATTTAAATCTTTGGGGTTTTAAATCTGAGCCAATTTATTTAATTATTTTAAATTTTAAATTGCTGTTTGTCTGTGTTTTTAAATAGGCTGTACACCGCCCTGAATCCTTCGGGAGAAGGGCGGTATAGAAATAAAATTATTATTATTATTATTATTATTATTATTATTATTATTATTATTATTATTATTATTATTATTATTATTATTTCAGATGACCATCAGGTATACTACTGCAGGCAAGAATCCCTCAGAAGAAATGGAATAGCCTTCATAGTCAATAAAAGAGTAGCAAAAGCAATACTGGAATACAATCCCCAAAATGACAGAATGATCTCAGTTTGAATCCAAGACAAACCATTCAATATCATAGTATTGTTATGCTCCAACCACGGGTGCTGAAGAGGATGAAATTGATTGATTCTATGAAGTCCTACAGCACCTTATAGAATTAACACCAAAAAATAATGTCCTTATCATCATGGGGGATTGGAATGCTAAAGTAGGAAGCCAAAAGATAACTAGAATAAGAGGCAAGTTTGGCCTTGGAGTACAAAAGAAGCAGGGCAAAGGCTGATAGAATTTTGTCAAGAGAATATGATGGTCATAGCAAACACTCTTTTCCAACAACCCAAGAGACGACTCTACACATGGACATCACCATATAGTCAACACAGAAATCAGATTGACTATGTGCTCTGCAGCCAAAGATGGAGAAGCTCATACAGGCAGCAAAAACAAGACTAGGAGCTGACTGTGGCTCAGATCATGAGTGTCTCATTGCAAAATTTAGACTTAAATTGAAGAAAGTAGGGAAAAGCACTAGGCTACTCGGGTATGAACTAAATCATATCCCTGATGAATTTACAGTAGAGGTGACAAATAGATTTAAGGAATTAGATCTGATAGACAGAGTGCCTGAAGAACTATGGACAGATGTTCGCAACATTGTACAAGACGTAGCAACGAAAACCATCCCAAAGAAAAAGAAAGGCAAGAAAACAAATGGCTGTCTGAGGAAGCTTTGAAAATAGTTGAGGAAAGAAGGGAAGCGAAAGGCAAGGGAGAAAGAGAAAGATACACCCAGTTGAATGCAGAATTCCAGAGAATATGTAGAAGAGATAAGAATGCCTTCTTAAATGAACAGTGCAAAGAAACAGAAGAAAACAATAGAATAGGGAGGACCAGAGATCTCCTCAAGAAAATTGGAGATATGAAGGGAAAATTTAATGCAAAGATGGGCATGATAAAGAACCAAAATGTCAGGGACCTAACATAGGCAGATGAGATTAAGAAGAGATGGCATTATGACATCTGGTCCTCTCAATTCCTGGCAAATAGATGAGGAAGAAATGGAGGTAGTGACAGATTTTATTTTCCTGGGCTCCAAGATCACAGCAGATGGGGACTGCAGCCAAGAAATTAAAAGACGCTTGCTCCTGGGGAGGAAAACTATGGCAAATCTAGACAGCATACTAAAGAATAGAGACATCACCCTGTCAACAAAAGTGGGTATAGTCAAGGCTATGGTTTTCCCAGTTGCAATGTATGATTGGGAATGTTGAACTATAAGAAAGGCTGAGCATCAAAGAATTGAGGCCTTTTAACTATGGTGCTGGAGAAGACTCCTGCGAGTCCCTTGGACTGCAAGGCGATCAAATGGTCAGTTCTAGAGGAGATCAACCCTGAGTGCTCTTTAGAAGGCCAGATCCTGAAGATGAAACTCAAATACTTTGGTCACCTAATGAGAAGGAAGGACTCACTAGAGAAGAGCCTAATGCTGGGAAAGATTGAGGGCAAAAGAAGAATGGAACATTAGAGAATGAGATGGCTGGATGGAGTCACTGAAGCAGTAGGTGTGAGCTTAAAAGGACTCCAGAAGATGGTAGAGGACAGGAAGGCCTGGAGAAACATTGTCCATGGGGTTGCGGTGGGTCAGACATGACTTCACAACTAACAAGAACAACAAGGATTTCTAATTCACACTATTTTTTAAAGGTTAAATTTTAATATTTTTAAAACTCTTTAACAGCTGGCATATTTACTGAGAGGGAATGATACTTCTTTCCATCCACAGAATTACAGAATTTCCTGGGTAAAATCTTTATCACTCTGTTAAAAGTACAAGAAGTCAGTGGATTTTTTTTATTAGAATTTGTTCTGCAAAATAATATTTGGATTGTCATTAACTATAGTATTTGAACATAATGCACTGAATTTTAAAATGATGAGGGTCATATGAAGATGATATTAGGATAGGTACAAAAAAGGTCATGTCTGTCAATTCTTAAAACAATTACTTTATTTCAGATTATTGTAGTTCTTACATGGGGATTTGTCATTGTGTTCTCATCAGGAATATTGAATGCCACCTTCTACAAAGACATTATTTATCTGAAATAGGGTTAACCTTTCTTTTGGATCCTTTGGTGGATTTGGCGGTAGGCGGGGGGGAATATAATCTTCTGGACTTCTTCCTTTATAATAAATAAGTTTTGAAAATTCAGTAAAACTTTTTCTCCATAGAGTGGAACTGATTAGTAAGTATTCCAAAACAGGACTGGTTAAACTCTATTGTTTTCCAGATATTGCTGAAATTAAACTCTCAGTGCAGTATTGCATCATACCTAATAAATAAACAGCGAAAACTATAATTTAGCAATTTCTGGAGGAGCCACAGCTGTTATTTAGGAGTGAAATTGCAAAGAATTTAGAGCCTTTATTTTAGTATAAACTTTTGTGGAAAATGATCTACTTTATCAATTGTTTATTTATAAAGCTATTACAGGTTTTTTTAAAAAAATTTCCTAGACTAGATTAATATAACTGCTTTACAGGTAGTCCTCCATTTACGATCACAATTGAGCCCAAAATTTCTGCTGCTAAGTGAGGCAATTGTTAAGTATTTTTCCCCATTTTATGACCTTTCTTATCATAGTTGTTAAGTGAATCACTGCAGCTGTTAAATTATTAATAAGTTGTTAAGTAAATCTGGCTTTTCCATTGACTTTGTCAGAAATTCAGAAAAGTGATCCCATGACTCCAAGGACGCTGCAAATGTCATAAATACATGCCAGTTGCCAAGCATCTGTATTTTGAGTATATGACCATTGGGGATGCTGCAATGGTTGTGAATGTAAGAAATGATCATGTCACTTTTTTCATTGCCATTGTAATTTTGATATGAACTGAATAAGTTGAGGACTATCTGTATTTGAACCTGCAGAACTAAAATTTAAGAGTCCAGGATTAAATCATTTGGTAATAAGAAGTATACAGTTTCATAACTACGGATAGCATAGGATCCATATTTCAGATATTATAGGCTCATCTTCACAATCTGCTTATCATGACATTAAGATGCTTTACTACATTTTTGAGGACAAAGTCCTTATGACTTTGTCCCCATCTTATCTGCATCCCACTGCTAAAGCAGCCTGAAGTTGGTTTTAAAGGGTTCCATACGAAGGTGCTTTTTTCTTTTTTATTCATGAACATTTTCATGGAGAAAATCTAAGGGAGTGTTTCTCAATGTTGGCAACTTTAAGATGTGTGGACTTTAATCCCAGAATCCTCCAATCAACCTGTTAGCTAGGGAATGCTGGGAGTTGAAACCTACACATCTTAAAGTTGCCAACACTGAGAAACACTGCTATATGGCAACTCAGGGAGGATAATAGGAATGACATAGTCAGAGGAAATGAGTTGCTAAATTCCCACTGGCCACTTTAATTTATTGGAAGCATGCCCTCTATGGCTAGTTTGAATAGCTTGTAAGGAGACTATATGCTTGGCTTGCTAGTTGATCAATCTGCTAAAATATGTTCCTCTGTTTTATTTCAACATAAGAGTACTTTTTTCTTAGACCAAATCAACCATATATTTCTCAAATCAACTATCATGGGCTAAAATAATACTGTAATAAATATTCAAGTCTTTTAAAGTATTCTGATCTTGAAAGATCAATGCTCCAGCAGAAGCAAAGAGAAGTCCCTATAGTTGGTTTTCGGTGTCTGAAATTTATCAGAATTTGCTTGTTTTATGGCTGAGAGACCGTTCTGGGGGAGTAAATGATAATTGGGGAAGGGTACATAGCTATTAGAAATGACCCCAGAAAAACAAAATTTGCATTGACTTGGCTGCAAGCTGAAGTATAAGCTTCTGTCCTGTCAGTACAATCCTCCATCCATCTAAAGCAGAACAGGGTCCCTTGAAGTGAAAGGACATCATTTGATGATGAAGACCATTTGGCCCCAAATCCTGGAAACGTAACTGTTGTAAGACAAATGTTCAAATTAATGCAGGTTTGAATAATTTAACAGATGGATTTGCACAACTAGCAGGAGTGAAATGCTACCGGTTCACACCAGTTTGGGCAAACCGATAGTAATAAATGCTACTGGATCATCCGAACTGTTATTTATGACGATCAGATGTGCCGTGAAATTTCATAACGCACAGCTGTTCCCCTGCCCCCCATTGTTCTACTTACCTTCTTAAGCCTCCTTTTTCCATGCAAAGCGCGTGTTTGGCATGCACCACGCATGTGTTGGCAGCGAACTGGTGGCAAACTACGGAGAATTTGAGCCTTGATAGTACAGTGGTTTGGTGCACCCTGTCATTAACACAGCTGCCTGCAATTTCTGCTGGTTCGAATCTCTCCAAGGCTCAAGGTTGACTCAGCCTTCCATCCTTTCTAAGGTAGGTGAAATGAGGACCCAGTTTGTGGGGGCAATAAGCTGACTTTGTATAAAAATATACAAAAGAATGAAGGCTATTGTTTAATGCATTGTAAGCCGCCCTGAGTCTCCGGAGAAGGGCGGCATATAAATCAAATTAAAAAAAAAAAAAATCACCACTGACAACTGGTGGCCACTTTTATGATAGATTTGATTATAAAAGCAAATAAACCTTCTTTTCTGGATATGCCCATCTGAGTTAATGGACCAGTCAGAAATGAAATACAAAATGCCAACATCAACTTTGACATGCATTGCTACAAAATAATGACATTTTATTATTAATGTAAATATAATAGTTAAATATTTTTTAATCTGTTATTTTCACCGTACTAGAATAAAGTGATGTTGAGCTAATTAATGGAATGAAATTAAACTCTGATGAACCAATGACTGACAATTTGCTACCATTAGAGCCATAAATGACTGAATCGGTGGTTTTTCTGCTTCAATTATTTGAGAGCTCTGTTTCCATATGATTCTAGAAAACCATATCTCTCCTGCTTTATATTATTAAAGTACTGTATTTTGACCCACAGAGACATTCTTAATGAAGAGCACTGCCGATAACCAGTTGATATACTTGCAATCCAGTACATGCATAATTTTTATAATCCTAGAAAGAATTTTAAGAGGTTCATTTATTTAAAACTATATCTCATCATTTCTATCATATCAATTAATTTATCTCTCTATCTACATTTAATATACAGTGTCATAGAGTTTATTAGTTTTTTTTAAAAAAGAGACAATTTCCAATAGTACTACAAACAAACAAGTTAGTATTTAGAAACTTTGCACAAATGCAAACCTGTCATGCTAGCTTTAGGAATGCCAACCAAAATTATTTCTAAAGATTTCTCTTCCTTTATATATATATATTTGGTATATATGTATCCCACTATGTCACCACCATCCAAAACCAACCAGGCAAAACTACTAATTAATTCAAAAACTATTAGTTAAATTAGTAACTACTAATTAACATTAATTAGTTTTAAAACGTGCCTGTTGTGTGATTCCCATATGCACATATAAATTACTGCTTTTCATACATGGGAAAGTACAGTTGTATAGATACATAAACATATATTTCCATTCTCTTCCTTCTGATAGAAATAGCATTAAAAAAAAGATGAAGATAATTAAAAGTAGGAGAAAGTAAGAGAAGGAAAAAAAGTGATGATGATAATAGAAAAGAGAATGAAACCCTTAAAAAAGAGGACTTTACCAACCTGCAACTCCCAATCACTGGATGATCTCCTGATGATCTTCAAAGGCAGATATACTTGGCAACATGATGTTTGAAGGTCATGTCTTTGTATTCTATAGCTTCTGTTCTTATAGCTTCTTACATTAATTAATGGAAGAACTTCAATGCACAGAAAAATGAAGATAAAGGTTCCTATAGCTTGAACTTTATTGAGATGACTAAGTTTTTAAAGTACCTGCTTAGGCATTGAATAAAAATTTCCACCTAAATATAAATAAAATGTATGCCCTGAAGTGGACCTTCAGGGCATAACATAATTTTCTATTTAAAGACATCTTCTATTTTTGATAGAAAGAAAAAGAATGGAGAATTGACAATGTGGGTATTTGCAAGGGAAGCAAGTGATGTTATGCCTTCTGTGACATTGTCTCACGAATGGTGCAATCATTTGGTTTGCATCGTTTGTGTTACTTGACTGACTTAAATTGCATAATTTATGCCATTTGCCCAATGAGATCTTGACACATTGCCTATTGTGAAGAGAAAAAAAAAATGAGGTTAACTAACAAAAATGAGTACCTGAAGATTAAACTGAGCAGACAGATACATGGTCAACTTGTTAATTTTTGCAATTTTTGTAGATATATTTCAATTTAGGTAGGTAAAATGAGGACCCAGATTGTGGGGGCAATAAGCTGACTTTGTATAAATATACAAAAGTATGAAGGCTATTGCTTAACGCATTGTAAGCCGCCCTGAGTCTCTGGAGAAGGGCGGCATATAAATTAAAGCAAATATACAGTCAGGTCCAGAAATATTGGGACATCGACACAATTCTAACATCTTTGGCTCTATACACCACCACAATGGAGTCAGAATGAAACAAACACAATGTGCGTTAACTGCAGACTGTCAGCTTTAATTTGAGGGTATGTACATCCAACTCAGGTGAACGGTGTAGGACTTACAGCAGTTTGTATATGTGCCTCCCACTTGTTAAGGGACCAAAAGTAATGGACAATTGGCTTCTCAGCTGTTCCATGGCCAGGTGTGTGATATTCCCTCATTACTCCAATTACAATGTGCAGATAAAAGGCCCAGAGTTCATTTCAAGTGTGCTATTTGCATTTGGAATCTGTTGCTGTCAACTCTCAAGATGAGATCCAAAGAGCTGTCACTATCAGTGAAGCAAGCCATCATTAGGCTGAAGAAACAAAACAAACCCATCAGAGAGATAGCAAGAACATTAGGCATGGCCAAAACAACTGTTTGAAACATTCTCAAAAAGAAGGAATGCACCGGTGAGCTCAGCAACACCAAAAGACCTGGGAGACCACGGAAAACAAGTGTGGTGGATGACCGAAGAATTCTTTCCCTGGTGAAGAAAACACCCTTCACAACAGTTGGCCAGATCAAGAACACTCTCCAGGAGGTAGATGTATGTGTGTCAAAGTCAACAATCAAGAGAAGACTTCACCAGAGTGAATACAGACGGTTCACCACAAGATGTAAACCATTGGTAAGCCTCAAAAATAGGAAGGGCAGATTAGAGTTTGCCAAACAACATCTAACAAAGCCTTCACAGTTCTGGAACAAGATCCTATGGACAGATGAGACCAAGATCAACTTGTACCAGAGTGATGGGAAGACAAGAGTATGGAGAAGGAAAGGAATTGCTCATGATCCTAAGCATACCACCTCATCAGTGAAGCATGGTGGCGGTAGTGTCATGGTGTGGGCATGTATGGCTGCCAATGGAACTGGTTCTCTTGTATTTATTGATGATGTGACTGCTGACAAAAGCAGCAGGATGAATTCTGAAGTGTTTCGGGCAATATTATCTGCTCACGTTCAGCCAAATGCTGCAGAACTCATTGGACGACGCTTCACAGTGCAGATGGACAATGATCCAAAGCATACTGCAAAAGCAACCAAAGAGTTTTTGAACGGAAAGAAGTGGAATGTTATGCAATGGCCAAGTCAATCACCTGACCTGAATCCCATTGAGCATGCATTTCACTTGCTGAAGACAAAACTGAAGGGAAAATGCCCCAAGAACAAGCAGGAACTGAAGACAGTTGCAGTAGAGGCCTGGCAGACCATCACCAGGGATGAAACCCAGCGTCTGGTGATGTCTATGTGTTCCAGACTTCAGGCTGTGATTGACTGCAAAGGATTTGCAACCAAGTATTAAGAAGGGAAAGTTTGATTTATGATTATTATTCTGTCCCATTAGTTTTGGTCCCTTAACAAGTGGGAGGCACATATGCAAACTGCTGTAAGTCCTACACCGTTCACCTGAGTTGGATGTACATACCCTCAAATTAAAGCTGACAGTCTGCAGTTAAAGCACATTGTGTTTGTTTCATTCCAACTCCATTGTGGTAGTGTATAGAGCCAAAGATGTTAGAATTGTGTCGATGTCCCAATATTTCTGGACCTGACTATATGTATGTATGTATGTATGTATGTATGTATGTATGTATACGCACACACACACACACACACACACACACACACACACACATATATATATATATATATATATATATATATATATATATATATATTTCTACTGTTTCTTCCTAAAAATGCACCCATGTATATATATTAGTTCATGAGAATTTACTGGAAATTTGAACAGTTTCATTCTGTAAATTGATGCATTTCCTTTCTTTTCTTGATAAAGGATTATAGACAGGGGTGGGATTCTACTGGTTCAGACAGGTTCAGGTGAACCAGTAGCTCTGACGATCAGCTGGGAGTGAACCGGTTTGCTGCAACAAAGCGCGCAATCACCCAACCGGTTGTTAAACTGGCAGGATCCCACCACTGATTATGGAACATTTTAAGTCTTATAGACAACTTTGTGTGATTTATTACCAAGTGGTATTCTCGCTGCAGGGAAAATATAATTAGGATAGTTACTTATGATAACTAGTTATTGCAATAATGTAGGCAATAACTAATATTGCCTACATTATATTTGTCCCGATCTTACTCAATCTCTTGTTGGCTTTCTATACCATTAATCATAGTAGTTATTGGGTTCCTGGGTTGGGACTAAAAGGCGTGGTTTTGCAGTGGTACTTTTTTTTCCTGTGACTGGTGGAAGGGGAAAAGTGGAGGAAATCATCTCTCCTCTTTAGCATCTACATTAAGGAGAATAACACAGAGGTCTTCCAAGGGACTAGCAGCTTCTTTGGCTGGGCAATGAAATATAGCAATGAAATATGGCAATAGTCAACTGAGAGTGGTGAGAGTGACAGGGATAGGTAGCAGATTGCAGGGCAGTCAAAATAGCAGAGATGGGGAGTGAGATAGACAGATAGGGTGAGTTGAAGTGCATGCTGCAATTATAAATACAGGTGGGTTACCAAATACTTGAATTTTTATCGTGTAACTGTGGGTCCACTGCAATGGCAAAAACGTCAACAACCAGACATTAACTACTCTCTGTTCAGTGCTGTTGTAACTTCAAGCAGTTGTGGAATAAATAATAGACTGCATGTATAATTTTAGTGAATTTGACATACATTTGAAAAAATGTGTGATGCGTATATTTGTGTGCATGTATGAATTTGAGTCAAAAATAATTCCTTCCTTCCTTCCTTCCTTCCTTCCTTCCTTCCAGTGCAATTTGAATTCAAATCCCCTATTTTAATGTTTGAACTGTTCAATTCTTTTTAATCTTTTCTAAGATAAGTACTGGGATGAATAAATAATTAACATTTCTCAATATTTATTACCCCCCTGATTTATTTATTTTTTATTTATTTATAAGGCTTATCTTTGCCCCCAACCCAAATTAACTATAATGCATCTTAAATCCTGTAGTTTCGCTCAACTTGGTACAACCAAACTTCTTTATTTGTTCAGCAATTTATTTAAAACATCTCTTTTTCTGTTATATGCCTCTATAAAACAGTTTGTGACTTTTTTCTGATAGAATAATGTAATGTAATCATATCAGTTTTGGGCCAGGAAAAGATATCATGATGTCTGATACACATTAGCCTAATATTTTAACACTGAAATAGATAAACCGATGCTTTTCAGAAACTGTTGCTCATCAGTTTAGTTCAGGGGTCTCCAACCTTGGCAACTTTAAGCCTGGCGGACTTCAACTCCCAATGGCAGCTAATTGTAAGAATTGGAAATATGTATTGTTTCTTCTTTTTTCTTGGAGAGCATTACTTAATGCATGTCTACCGGAAGCAGGTCGCATCATATCCAATTTATTTTAGTTCTTGTAAGCATAGTTTATGTTGCTGTCTTAGGTCATTGTTTGCAGCACTTTCTTATTTATGGGTCACATTTTCCTAGTATATATAGAGAGCATCAACAATCATTCTGGTCTTCATCCATCTCTTTGATAGTGATACCACAAAAGTGTCAAAAACTTTTTTGTTATGGGCTCTTTTTATAATGGATGGCAGGAAAAGTGATTGATAGAAACTTGTTTGAAGTTCTTGAGTAGTCTGGCTTAGGTCTATGCTATTATTTCAAGGTCAAACTGTGCCACTGTAAACACTGTTGAACTAATTACAACTCTCTTATTTATTTCCTCATGAAAGAAAGCTATACTCCTCATTAGTAAATTTTGGGCTTTCCCCTACACTTTTATTAGGGTCTGATATTAACTAAGGAAGATATATGACCAAACATAAAGTTCTTACAATTAATCTGTTGAAAAAAATATTTTTCTTTCTTTCTTTCTTTTTTTCTTTCTTTCTTTCTTTCTTTCTTTTCCTCCTTCATTTCTTCCTTCCTTCCTTTCTTTTTGTTATATTTGACATTTCAAATACAGGTAGTCTTTGACTTACAACAGTTCATTTAATGATTGTTCAAAATTACAATGGCACTGAAAAAGGTGACTTATGAAAGTTTTTCATAAGTCACTTTTTTCACAGTTATAATCTTTGCAGCATCCCCAGGATCATGTTATCAAAATTCAGAAGCTTGGCAATTGGTTCATATTTATGACCGTTGCTGCACAAAGTGACCGTTGATCACAAAGTCATGTGATCACCTTTTGTGACCTTCTGACAAGCAAAGTTAATAGGGAAGACAAATTCACTTAACAATCAAGTTACTAGCTTATCAACTGCAGTGCTTCACTTAACAACGGAGGCAAGAAAGGTCGTACTATGCAGCAAAACTAACTTAACAAATATCTCACTTAACAACAGAAATTTTGGGTCATAAATTGAGGACTACCTATAAAGGCAGTGAATTGGCCTCATGCTTCATTCTCTTCAGTGCAGAAATAAATTAAAATCCAAAATTAATGTTTTAATGTTTATCTGGATAGTTTAGGATTTCTAAAATCTAATTTTATAGGATTATTCCAATATTATTTAAGTTCACATTTATTTAACTGAAAATAAATAAAGCCCTAATTATTTAGTATTAACAAAAACTAAGAAGATTCATATAATATTGAACACTTAACTCAAAATAATTTGCATGTTGGAATATTTCTGTCTTTGTAAAATTTCCACTGAAAGAGAAGCAAATATGTGCAATCATAACTGGATTTATTAAATATTTTTCTTTTGACATACAGAATGTATGTGCTTTTTTTGAATAAAGTACCCAAATGTTCTCTGATTAAAATATAGACCATTCTTTATCTTTGTAGCAACCCTTTGAGGTAAAGAATGTAAGTTTTAATATATACTATTTTCCTACTAAAAACTATTTTCTGTCTTTTGTTTAAAATGATTCTAATCAAAATGAGTCAAAGGAGTTTCTGCTTTGATGCTATATCAGTGCTGTTTACTTACCCATCTGGCGCTATTAAGGCAACATCAAAGAGGATTGCTTTAGTGCTATGAAATTACATTGATGGAAAGGATTGGGGAAATCTTCTGGGAATAGATGCCATGTTTCATCCTTCTTCAGCTTCAAGTCTGAAGAGACTATTAAGGACAAGGTTGGAAAGTCCATTACATTATGGAATAATTTCAAGGAAAAAAATGACTTCAAATGGGCTGTTTGTTCTTGCAAATAAACAACTGCTGAATGTATATGTATTATTAGTAAGTTATTCTCTTTTGGAGGCATTGTAATGATTCAGATACTACGAATCAAAGTAGCAGAGTTAAAGTAGCAGAGTTATCAACTTGTATGACATAATTGTTGCTCAGGATTATATGAAGTATGAGAAGGATGGCAAATAAATTAGATAGATGATAGATAGATAGATAGATAGATAGATAGATAGATAGATAGATAGATGAGAGAGAGAGAGAGAGAGAGAGAGAGAGAGAGAGAGAGAAATATTTTGCGACCTTCTGACAAGCAACGTCAATGGAGAAGACAGATTCACTTAACAACCAGGTTATCAACTGCAGTGATTCACTTAACAACTGTGGCAAGAATGCTTGTAAAATGGGGCAAAATACACTTAACAAATGTCTCACTTTGGAACATAAATTTTGAGCTCAACACTAACCCTCAATTGTGGCCATAAGTTGAGGACTACCTGTACATAACTTTGCAGAGGCAAACTTTGCTTCATTGTCTATCAATTGAGCTGACCATTTATGCTTTTATGATAATAAGCAGTCCTTGTTTAATGACAGGTTGCTTGGTGACCATTGGAAGTTATGATGGGCACCAAAAAAGATATTTACAACCCTGATTTAAAGTTTCAAACCCCCATCATATTCGGTAACTGGCCCACATTTATGGCCATTTGCACTATCCCATGGTCCTGTGAGCATGATTTATGACCTTTTTTTTTTTTTTGGCTGGAAAGTGGTATTTATTTCCAGTTAAAAGGAATGTGTTTATTTAATGACTGCAATTTTTAATGGCCGCTGCAAAAATGTTGTAAAACCAGATCAGTCATACAATAACTCACTTAACAACCAGTATGACTTACAAGTGTAATTCCAATTCAGTTCATAAATCAAGGACTATCTGTACTACTGGTTCCTGGACACTGCTGAGAAATGAGTTGACTCCATTATGTTCTGTTGCTATCATGCTTTTTCTTATTTAAATATTCATGCATCTCATTTATTAATCAAATGTATGAAATAAAGAGCCAGAGAATAATAATAATAATTATTATTATTATTATTATTATTATTAATAATAATAATAATAATAATAATAATAATAATAATAATAATAATAAATTAATTATTAATTATTGAAAGAGCAGAAAAGGAGATGGGACTTGTTTAGCTGAGTGAAGGTTGCTTAAAATGTTAATGTTCCAAAAATGTTGAGGAAGTTAGTCATAAATAACTGCAAAGGTAGCACAGAACTTTATTTCTAGAGAGAGCTTCTGTGAGAATTTTGCAGCAAAACTGCAGAGAGTTTTTCGAAAGGCCCTAAATCCGTTATTGCATAAATTGTATTAATAAAGCAGCATGCTTTTAAAAAAATGTTTTTGTATAAATAAGTGAGAAGATGAAGGAAATGTAAAAAGCATAAATTGTTCTAAAAAAATCCTTTTGAGAAATGACATAGACATTATTGTGTTGGATGAAGGTTTACAACATTATGTGATAAAAAGCTGTGGTCTCTATTTAATTCAAGAGAAGTAGTAGAACATCTTCTCATGAATGTCAGCCTCATTGTACAATTGTACAATACAATTTTTTTTTCTTTTTTTTTTTTTGCTGAGTGCTGCTTCTTTCAGGTGAATCTGCCTGCCACCAAAATATTCACTCACTGATTTAGAAGTTATCATATTGTCATTTCTGATGTCAGATTTATATACATTTATATTTTGAAGAGACTAGTCTGGTGAAGTATGGCATATATCAAGCTGGAAGAAAATGTGCCTTTTGCTAGTGCTGGTGTTTGATAGTGCTAGATCTTGTTAGGCTGTTAGCAAAGTGGATAACAGAGTTAGCATATTCAATTGCTGCAAATTTTGCTTCCCGAATCAGTATTATTGTGTTGTGATTTGTCACTGAAGCTATCAATTGCTATCTTATTTTAGCTGGGAAACCAGCAGTCTTTTTCTTAAAGGCAAGTTTTTTTTTTTTAATTTTGATTTATATGCCGCCCTTCTCCGGAGACTCAGGGTGGCTTACAATGTGCTAAGCAATAGCCTTCATACTTTTGTATATTTATACAAAGTCAGCTTATTGCACCCACAACCGGGTCCTCAATTTACCTACCTTAGAAAGGATGGAAGGCTGAGTCAATCTTGAGCCTGGCGAGATTCGAACCTGCAGTAATTGCAGGCAGCTGGTCTTAATAACAGAGTGCTTTAGACCACTGTACAACCAAGGCTCCTAGTTGATCATGCTTCCAATGGGGTTCCATTACTTGAGGCTGTACAAAAGAAATGAATGGCCAGTCATAGAGCTTCCCTATACTGCTATTCATATATACACTGAAATAAGGACATTATATTTCCTGAAATTGATTTGTAAGTAATTGTACAAAAGATGAACACACAGAGAGTTAATGTTTCACCTGTTATGGGACTGAACACAGAATAAATACAACTGACTTTACACTATGAAATCTCCATTCTTGGCAGTATTTTAATATGAAATATTCAAATTAATAATTCTGAGATACTTTCAAATGCCAATTAGAAAAGAACACAAGAACACAGATAAAATTAGAGTAAATAAAATAAATAAGGGATTGCTTAAAAGCACCAGGGTAACCTATATCAGCCTCTTTATTTCTTTGTAAATGATTCAAATAGATCAAGGCAGCTGGTTCAGATGCTTTCCATTGATACATGGCAATCTGCTCTGATGAATGATGAAAATAAATATCACCATTCAAAATAAAGAGATGATGCAATCGAGGATGAAGATTTCAGAAAAAAATGCCATCATAGGATCAATTTTATATTTTCTATTGTTTCTAGAGCACTGTTTCTTGGCTACAGCAATTTTAAGAACTGTGGACTTCAGTTCCTAGAGTTCCCCAGTCAAGTCCCAGTCATCCTAGAGTTCCCCAGTCAGCATGCAATTTAAAAATGCTCAAGTTGAAAAACATTATAGAATAAGGATTTTAAGATAATAATCTCTCTAATAATTAGGATTGTGTTAGGGTTAGGGTTAAGATATTCTTGCAGTTCTTCACCCCATTATTATTTTCTATATTTTCCTCCATGGTAAAGGTATGCATTTTGGTTTTTCTGCTAACATACACAGCTCTTCAAGAGCTGACTAGGTGGCTCAGTGGCTAAAACACTGAGGTTGTCGATCAGAAAGGTTGGTAGTTCGGTGGTTCGAATCCCTAGTACAGGTGTCCTGTGTGAGCAGGGGGTTGGGCTAGATGACCTCCAAAGTCCTTTCCAACTCTGTTACTGTTACATTTGTTACTGTTACAATGCAAATTCCTTCCTGAGCAATAATACAGCCAGTTTTTCCACAATCCATATTACCATTATGACTGGTTTCATTGAAACAAGGAACATAGTAATTCTGTAAAAGGTAACTGTTATTTACTAATCTGGAAGCATCATACATTTCAATTGTATGATTGTTGTTTCAAAATTTATTAAAGTATATGACTGTAATAAATATTTAAATTTATTTCAATTAAGACCTGTTTAGAATAGAACAATGTTTTTATCATTATTTAGTAATCAGTACCAATCCATGTTCTTTCATCTCTCCAGTTATCCAATTCAGCTAAGCTTAAAGGGACACCTTGCTTGAGGAAAAAGGAAATAATTGTTTGAGGGCACACTCAGACTTAACTCCCTTATTCATTCAATATTTTGCTCCTTAGTTTGAATGATCAAAGAACTTCAGAAGTCAAGATGGTACCAATACAAAAACAGATATCAGTTTGGTTTTGTTCATTTTCTTATTCTCCCCCCCCCCCCCGAATTTTGCCTCTAAAATTCATAATTCTTACTCCAATGGGTTCCTTTTTTCCCAAACAATTTCCCTGACATGAGTTTTCTATGGTAGTTTCAGCAATAGACATATTCTGTGTAACCTTTTTCTAATAACTATGTAACTGTATTTCAATTGGAAATATGTAAAAAATAAGCTGTTCATTATACAAACATATTATATAAATAAGCTGTTCATTATAAACAAGCATATTGACATATGTACATATACATGTATATACATATGTGTATATACACACACACATCATGTGTTTGTGTGTGTGTGCATGAACAAAGTTCAAGGTAAAATAATAAAATGTGATAAGAACTATACATAATTAGTGAATGGTTTGATACTGGGTCTCCTGCTTTGAATTAGCCATATCTTCGCTTAATTGTTCCATATTTTTGTCACAAGTTTATGTAACAATTCTATGCGTCTTTTGACAGAAAACTACACAGGCACAAACTTTGCTATCCATTCCCCCTGCTTAGTGGGTTGCCCCCGGTTCGGACTGGTTTGCAAGAACCAGTAGTAAAACTGGCGGGAGGCTCTACCCACTGACCCAGGCATCATCAGAAGTGATCTGCGCATCTGCTTGCTTCGCTCGCGCGCACAGGCGGACAGAATGCGAACCGGTAGTAAAGGTAAGTAGAACCCACCCTTGCCCCTGTTTCTTTTCCCAGACACTAATGTCATCCAATCCAGGTGCAATTATTTTCAAACATGCAATATTACCCCAGGTTATGGGACAGCATACCCTCAAATATTAAACAATATTGATAAAGAGCATTATGTCTCCAGCTTCTGTTTACAAATATTCCATAATCATCTGGTTGAGCTCTCTCATAAACAACTGATGAACTTAAATGGTCTGTGACCTGAATCTGCATGGCTATTCCTATGTTTTTTATGAACCAACAGCAAAAAACCAACTTGTTTGGTAATGGTTGAAAAATAGGCTAAGATACAAACATCTTAAAGATGTTATATCTAAACTTGGAGATGTTATTTATTGCATTGTCTGTAAATATTTCTCAGCGTGCATTTTGTGCTGAGTACTATAGTTTCAGCTCCTCGTTAATGAAAGGCTTGAAGAGAAATTTCATAATTCCAGAAACAGGATTTCAGTGGTATTTATTCCAATTGTAAAGATTGCTTCTAGGCTTTCATCCTAAATCAAAAATCCTTAATGTTTTTGAGGCCAACTAGTCTATTCACAAATAGCCATCATAGGAGCATGAACAGTCACAAAACATCTACATAGCAGATAGCAATTAGTAAAGATCAAACCCTTCTTATTCATTTGCTACTGCCTTCTTGTGAAAGTTGGTGTATTTCAAAACTATGTCCTGGGTTGCAGTCTCTAAACCACATTTATTTTCTAAAAATGCTTGTGAGGGCCCCTGTTTATTTATATAAAATATCTACCATTTATGTTCTAGGAAACATGTGAAAGAAGATAAAGTTGCAATGGATCTTTGCTTTGCAGCATGCCCGTTTCCCATGTGTATTTTTTTTACTAATTTATTTATTTTTTGTTAAACTCTGGCAAGTGCCAGAAAAGAGATCTGTGTTGAAGACAGCAGTCTTAAATCATGTTGCCCATTCTAACTATTCCATGACTTAAAAGAGTCGCGCGGAACAACATTTTTTCCATGATGCTCTCAAGAAAATAATAGTGTTTTGCCTCCTTAGATCACTTGTAATGTGATCTTACAATATATTTTAATATTTGCTTTTTTTTTCATCACCAGAACCTAAGAGTGTTCTGTTTTCTTTCAGATCTTAGACAACTAGATGCATGTTATATGTTTGTTTCTAGAGTGATTGGGGAAGAAGAAAATAAAATATTTTACCTGGTTCAGCCTGTTGGCTTACACTACAGTATTTTTAGTCTGCTTCTCCATATATAGAAGATTTATCTTCCAAACATAGTTCTTCTTTTGCTCACTGTCTGATTTTAACTTTTCATTACGTGACTTCCATGCTACTGCGGGATTCAGGGACATGGAAGCTCTACTGTCCAAAGACAAATATACTAAGTGGCAGTGATGGCAGCTGATATAACCCTCCAGGTCCTGCAGGCAAGGCTGATTCAAACATCTTTCAATTTAGATTGGTAAACTTTCAAAATCTTTTGGGTCTTTACTTGGTTGATACAGAGCCTGTTGTATTATTATTTATTTCATTAAACCCTTCTCATATCTTTCCATCTACGGTACCTATTGGTTGATTTATCTTTTGGGAAACTTTTGTTTCCAATGAATGTGTGACATCAGGCGTATGGCTCAGTTAACCTGAGGATAGGATAAATTCAACTGTCAAGATGTATAGATCCAACATCCAAAGTCCAATCACTCCTTATTGGTCCTTTATTACATAGGAGAACAATACTTTTGGCATATGTTCATTATGGCTAAATTTGAAAAAAAAGAAATTAAAATAATCTTACCATACCTATTTAATTGAAAATCTTTTATTGTTCTTGTACTGTTATACATTCTATTTTTTTTTTAATCTTATATTGTAAAATATAATATGGTACATTCTATACTACTACTACAATACTACTAACTGCATTTTGTTCTTTCTTTGCCTGTTTCAAGACAGAATGTGTACAGGTAGTCCTCAGCTTATGATCACAATTGAACCCAAAATTTCTGTTGCTAAGTGAAACATTTGCTAAGTCAGTTTTGCTTCATTTTATGACCTTTCTTAACACAGTTGTTAAGTGAATCACTGCAGTTGTTAAGTTAGTAACATGAATCTGGCTTCCCCATCGGCTTGGCTTGTCAGAAGTTTGCAAAAAGTGATCACATTATGCTAGATCACTACAACTGTCATAAATGTGAGTAAGTTGCCAAGCATCTAAATTTGAACCACATGACCACGAGGAAGCTACAACAGTCATAAATGTGAAAATATGGTTGTAAGTCACTTTTTTCAGTGCCATTGTAACTTTGAATGGTCACTAAACGAACTGTTGAGAGTCAAAGGCTACTTGTATTTGCAGGTCTGTGTATGGGTATGTGTCAATGGTGGGATTAAAATAATTTAACAAGTGGTTCACCCAGGGTCAGGTTAGCTGTCATGGGAGGTGTGGCCCATCCCCATCCTCCAGTTCTGCTGCACATGTGGGGCGAGCCTCCTGTGAGAGCCAGCCTGACCCTAGGCAAACTGGTTGTTAAATTTCCACTCCTTGCCAAAAGACTGTTTTCAAGGGTGTTTGTCTGCACGTTAGTCTTGCGGCTGTTTCAGCCTTCTGAATGTGGCTCTTTTAAGAGGCAAGATTTCCAAGGAATGAGGAGGAAGGTTACCATAGAGACAAGGAGTTAATGCTCCTGAGAGCTTGCGCAGGAAGGTGAAGAATTGGGGGGAAGTGGAGGAAGGGATTCCCCTTCCCCATGGAGCTGCATGCAGGGGTTGTTGGTCAGTCTGTGGGCAAAAGTGAGAGGGGTGAGGAATTAAGTTGGCAGTGCAATCGAAGCTGGGCCCAATGTAGGAGAGATTGCGGGGTTAGTTTGGCCTGGCAAATTATTACCTTCCCATTATCAAAGTGGATCCTGGGCACTGCACTATGCTGTCCTGCAATGGAGAAATGGGCAATGGAGCCACCGGCATGAGGGAAGGACAAGGAGCAGGGAGAAGAAAGAGGGAAAGCGGCCTTCTCGCTCTGGCCGCTCAGTTGCCTGTTTCTCCATTGCAGCCCAGCGCAGCACCCAGGATCCACTTTGATAGCAGGGTGGGTGGGTAATTTAACAACTGGTTCACCTGAACCAGTGCGAACCAGTTGAATCCCATCACTGGTATGCATGTATGTTTCTATATATCAGAAGGGTGTAGGTCTCAGGCTTACAAGAGTTATTCGCAGTTCTAGCAATCTAGAATATCCCAACAGTTGTAAAAGAAATACCATTACAATAAAATTATTTGGATCTCAAACCACATAATTACAACATTATAAGAAACCTATCCATTGCCATGACAGAGCCATCAGTGTTGTACTGAAAGCCTTAAAACAAAAATAGCAAAAGCAGCATTTTATCGTATTTCTAACTTAGATCATTTTCTAAGCTTTTTAAAAATGCACTTTTATACAGAATGAGGATTTTTAAAAATCATCTTTCTTGACAGATATATCAGTTTCTCTAAATGCCTCTCAGTTTGTCTCCTGAAAGCAGGAAAGGGAGATCTATAAGAACTTGAAGTTGGTCCCTGTGTGTCAGCCAAGGCATTAAGAATGTCTCCAGCAAATATATAAGATGCAATAACTAATCCAAAACTAAGTTCGGTTAGTCAAACCAAAAAAAAAATCTAATGTTTTACAGATTTCAATATCAAAGCATCAGTAAATTATTATAAATCTAACTTTGAAATAGTTAAACTGATAGAAGGTGAATATAAAATTGAAGTGTAGATTATGTTCTAACATCTAATAAGAATTGTACTAGTAAAATATATATCATGTGCATGTTCTGAATATTAGGCAGATTTCTTAAAAAACAACAGCATGTAAATAACTCTTGGTACCATTCATTTTTATGCCATCTTACGTCAACATAGAATCTCTGTGAAAATACAATTATTTTGTTTTCATTTGCATTTAACACCAGCATATCAAATATTAAAAGGTCTCCTTTTTTCTTTCAGATCTTTCTTATGATTATACCATTTTAACACAATGAGATCTTGAGTAATGTTTTGTCTCCTGTGCAAATATTGTAACAAGTCTTTTTCTGAGGATACCCTATTTAACTGGGGCAAGAACCTGCACAATTTCTGTACATGCTATAATTGTTTTAGAAGACCTAATTGAAATAGATGTTTTCATACCAAAGCATCACAGAAATATGAAATGACACTTAATTCCTGGGGAATCAATTAAATTCAAACAATCTAGTTAGAGTTACACTCCATGGATTACTATATATAAATCAATTTTAGGATCATTGCTGAAGAACAGCTAATCTTTATCACATTACAAGGTTCTTCATGGAATGACATTTTATAATTACCTGGAGATGAAACTTGATTATTTCGTATCTCTTTTATAATAGGGATCAACCGCAGTGGGAATCTTCTGCTAATCCATTTACCCATAATATATACAAAAATAGTATGTTTATTCCAATTTAAATTTCTACTGTAAGCAGTTTTTAAATGTGTTACCAACAGTTTACATAATAGTTAATGTATACTTTTATCAACTTAGTCAATCTTTTGAGAAGATTTAAAGAAATTATTGTGTAATGACTGCAGCTGCATTGCATTATTTTGTGCTGCAGCGGCGCAGTGGTTAGAATGCAGTATTGCAGACTAACTCTGCCAACTGCCAGTAGTTCAATTCTGACCAGGCTCAAGGAAGCCTTCCATTCTTCCAAGGTTAGTAAAATCAGGACCCAGATTATTGGGGGCAATATGCTGACTCTGTAAACTGCTTAGAGACGGCTGTAAAACACCGTGAAGCAGTATACAAGTCTATGTGCTATTACTATTGTTGGATGTACATCAGATTCTGGCATGTGTTTTATGTTATTTTTTTATTTATTAATTTGTATCCTGCCTTTATTATTTTTACAAATAATTCAAGGCAGTGAACATACCCAACACATCTTCCTCCTCCTATTTTCCCCACAACAACCTTGTGAGCTGGGTGGGCGGAGAAAGAATGACTGGCCCAAGATTACCCAACTGATTTTATTGGGCATTTTTTTCATATCTACAGAACTCACCATGCTCTTTCTTCAAGATATTTAAATGACTTACATGTGAGCCAAAGGCATGTGCTCTTACTTATATAGAGCAATCGCACCTTAGCCAGAAAAATCTAGGTATCTGTTATAATGCAGGAAAGAGTTAGATTGTTTGTCTCTGAAGTGCCAGCTTGCTACAGTTTAGATTACTGCAGCCCTGATATGATAATTTAACAGCTGATGCTAAAGGCTGGAATATATTCAAAGCATCAAATTTCCCAATTATATTAGTCCATTGACTAATATTATCTCTTTTTAAAGTTTTAGCTTTAGGCTTGACATATTTCTAATTTTTAGGGGTCTTTTCAAAGATGAGATGAGTGGCATATAAATTAAACAAACAATAATCTAAATTTTCTCTTAACTGAACATCCTAGGAATTGAAATTCCTTTCCATTTTTAAGTGGAGAATAATAACATTTCTATGCTTTTGTTCCAAATCTTTCAATCTGTAAGCAAGCAAAAGTTAGCAGAAAAGAAATATAAACTTTCATGGAATGTTTCCCATAACTTAATATTGTTGATTTTTTTCATAAATCAGTGAATAACTGAATGTGGAAATAAACAGCAAATGTAAATAATTAATACTACTATTTTAAAGGGTGCATTTATTAACACCAAGGGCCCAAGTATTATCAAAGCAAGGATTGAATCAAGCTTTAGAACAATTCAGCATTTATCAATGTCTGCCTCAGACAATGCCTGTCTCCAAGCCTGTTTTATGGAAATTTTTTTCTGAAATCTTTTATGCATCGTAGTTACAGTAAAAGAATAATGCCTTCTGCTGAGTAAATAATAAGTACAGTGTCAAAATTAATGATGATTCAAAGTTAAGTTTTAATTTAGCAGTTACCCTATTCCAGGGGTGTCAAACTCGTAGTGTCACGTTGTTGTCACATGACATATCACAATTTCCCCCCCTTCGCTAAACCAGGGGGTGGGGGTGGCCAGCATGTGACGCATCCAGCCCGTGGGCTGAGAGTTTGACACTCCTGTCCTATTCTATTAAAAAAAAATTGTACTGCCATCTGCTGGATAATTTCTTCTTCACCTACATTGACAACTTGGCCCTTATCCCATTTTTGTTTTAATTGAGCACTAGTGATCCTGGTTATTTCCCTTTAATGATAATTCTGGACTATCTAGCTTCCAATCCAGTATTAGATGTCACTTCATGTTTCAATTTAATAACAGTTTAAACTGGTGAGATCTCACCCCAGTAATAAAAGCTATGTAGCCTATGTTTGAGGCAGCTAGGTCTTCTGGACAGATGTGAATAAATCAGCAGAACAGAACTATTTTGGGTGATAAAAAAAGATGCAGGAGCACAGTTGGCTCATTCTTATCTCACCTGCTCCTCTCCACACTACTTCCCTTCCTTATGTTTTTTTACAACATCTTCCATGGTGGCAGGAATAGAGAAATTGAGATTTAACATTTTTGCTGAGGTACTAAAATTGATCTCTCTCTCTGTGTTCTTAGGCATTCACTGCCATGGACTGATAAGCGTCTAACTTTAATGAACTGTGTGCAAAAGACTGCCAGTGTGACACTGATAAGAGATTCTTCACATTACAACTGTAAGTGAAACCACAAGCAGGATGTCAATCACT
This sequence comes from Arizona elegans, assembly GCA_022577455.1. Taxonomy (NCBI): domain Eukaryota; kingdom Metazoa; phylum Chordata; class Lepidosauria; order Squamata; family Colubridae; genus Arizona; species Arizona elegans. The sequence continues at coordinate 27,237,587 of JAKOOJ010000004.1, forward strand.
AGGCAACCAGACAGGTACATCACAGAGACTTCACTGGGTTGAAAAGATGAAACATCATGAATTATCTTTAATGTTATCTCATGTTATCTCAGTTAAATAGCAATCTTATCTCTCACATGTAGTTCCAGAAAAAATGTTGCTGCATTGTTACCCTCTAACATGGAGAGGTGTACTGCTCGCACCAACACCCATTATGAAGCCCTTGATGTGAGAATGGTTTACACACTACTAAAGAGCAAGCCTTGATCATATTTTGTGCATTATCTTTTCAGACATTTGAAGAGTACTATCATGTCATACCAAGTGCACTAATCAAACAGATGGCAAGAAAGTAGGGGCAGTCAGGCACAACATAGGTTATGTAGACAGTAAACACAGAGTCAATCAAAATTGACTCAAGTGTCTATACGCCAATGCACAGAGTATAAGGAATAAACAGGGTAAATTAGAAATTCAAGTAAATGAGGGAAGATATGATATTGTTGCCATTATGGAAATTGGTGGGATGAAACCTACAAATGGAATATACAACTAGAGGGATTTAAATTATTTTAAAAAAATAGACTAAATAAAAGAGGAGGTGGAGTTGCACTACATATAAGATATAACTATATCTCTACAGACATAGAGCACAATAATGATGAAAGTTATCTTGAATGCATCCTGACAGTTAGAACAATTAATCAGTGGAATAATTTGCCTGCAGAAGTTGTGAATGCTCCAATACTGGAAGTTTTAAAGCAGATGTTAGATAACCATTTGTCTGAAGTGGTGTAGGGTTTCCTGCCTAAGCAGGGGGTTGGACTAGAAGACCTCCAAGATCCCTTCCAATTCTGTTATTCTATTAGCATGTCCCTCTTCAGTCCTCATAGTAAGCATTTTCAATTCTCGAATTTCTTTTCATAGGTATTAATTCCCAATCATCCTGCTTGTCTTTCTTTGAATTTGTTTAATTTTTCCTAAGTCCTTCTAAAATAGGGTAGCCAGAATTAAAACAGTTCTTGAGATGAAATCTGATCAGTGCCAAAAAAAAAAAAAGTAGTAAATTACATCTGTCCTTTTTGAAGCCACATCACAGGGCTGACTCATATTCAGTCATGGCAACTGGATAAAAAATTGTTAACCTGAGACGTTTCACTTCCTATCCAGGAAGATTCATCAGTCAAAGTAAAAAATAAATAAATAAAAAAATTAGGCAGAGAGTCAGAAAGTCACTGGAAAACACCAACTCTTGCCACACCAACTTCAGGGTTTCTGGGTCCAGTTGCCATGATTCAACATTTTAGATACCTTTCATCTGGATGATTAAGTCTTTATTCACACATTGCAATACAGTTTGGGGAGAAACCCCTGAAGTTGATGTGGCAAGAGTTGATACATTCCAACTATTCTTTGACTTTCTCCTAACTATTTTTTTTCTTTTATTTTGACTGATGAAGCTTCTTGGATGGGAAGCAAAATGTCTCAGATGAACAAATTTTGGTCCAGTTGCTATGATTCAACATTTTAGATACCTTTGGCCTAGATGATTGAGGTTTCATTGACATATTCAGTTGGTTACTATTCCAAAATCTTTTTCACAGTATAATTACCAAGCTAGGCAGTTGCAAGAAGAATGGAACCTTACAGCTTCTAAGATAACATTGTAAAAAAGTGAATCTGGGTCTAGAACCATTGACATCTGCAGGATCCATCACTTTATAAAATAACAAAAGCAATATTGTGTTGTTAAAAAGTAATCTCTGCAGCGGTGAAATCCACTTACTTTTGCTACCGGTTCGGGAATGGGAGCATGCATGGACCTCTTCTGTGCATGCACACAGCCTTCTGCGCATGTGCAGAGAATCAAAAATGGGATGCAATGACATCCCAGTGGGTGAGTGGAGGTCCCACCACTGGCGCTACCAGTTTGCGCGAGCCGGATAGATCCAGCCGGATTTCACCACTGAATCCCTGCCTCTTTTTAGTGTGCATACTACTGTACACTATGATACAGATATGAAAGGGATAGAGCTTACATCATGCTACAGGATGCTGATTTTGTTCTCTGTCTTCTCTTGGGCTTTTTATGGACACAATTTTCTGGAGCAGTGGCTTGATTCATATATGCCTTCAACTCAGGGGTGAAATCTAAATTTTTTTGCTACCAGTTCTGTGGGCGTGGCTTAATTAGTGGGTGGGGTTTAGTGGTAAGGTGACTGGGTGGGCGTGGCTAAGTCAATGTCACTTCTTTGCCCTTTTTTAACCTACAAAACACAACACAACTGGCTCACCCACAATGTAAAAGCAGCTGTGCTAGACTCAAAATGGCCCTGTAACAAGCAGGAACTTCACATAGCCACAAAAAGCCCAAAAAAACAACTTTACACACACACAACACAACACAACACAACTGGCTCACCCACAATGTAAAAGCAGCGGTGCTAGACCCAAAATGGCCCCTGCAACAAGCAGAAACCTCACACAGCCACAAAAAGCCCAAAAAACCAACTTTCACACTTTACACACACAAAATCTCAGCTTTGTGAGATTTTGTGTGTTTGTGTAGTTAGAGTGAAACACTACAGAAACACACTAAATCTCAGAAAGCTGCACAAATATTATTTTATTTTAATTTATTTTTATTTTTATATAAAAGCAGCTAAATTTAAAACTTCCTAAACTTTAAATGGTTAGTTCTAAAAAAAGAACAACTAAAAAAAAACCCCAATTAACTATTTTTTTTAAAGCTCCCAAAGGGGAAAAAAACTTACCCAATAGAACAGGGGTCTCCAACCTTGACAACTTTAAGACTTGTGGACTTCAACTCCCAGAATTCCTCAGCAGCTTTGCTGGGAGTTGAAGCCCACAAGTCTAGGTAGGAAGGCAGGCAGGCAGAAAGAGCTGCTCACTAATGAGCTTGATTGCAGGCAGGGAGATTCAGTTGCTTGCTGATGCATGGATTGCGATCGTCATGCGATCAGCACCTAAGGTAAGCAAGCTGGAGGCTGGGAGAAGGGGAGGGAAAAAAAGAAACTTTTTTCTTTTACATGGCTCTGGCTAGCCAAGCTGACTTGCCTGATTAGCAGGCAACTCTGCTGGGATGTCAGACCTTGGCTGATCAGAGCCATTTAAAAGGAAAAAAGGCTCTGATGATTGTGGGGCTCAGCTGGGCATGGGGGGTGGGGGCAGGGATTTTTGCTACCGGTTCTCCGAACTGCCTGCCGCCATCGCTACCTATTCTCCTGAGCCGGTCTGAACCGGGAGCATTTCACTCCTGCTTCAACTGCATACTGAAGTCTTGTCTTATTGCTTAGATTGACTTCACTCCAGCCTGAGTGTTACTCTGACCTTGCTTCTTTCACTTTTGCATCTGAAACTTTTAATACTGGGACTATTGTTGAGTTTTGCTGTTGTTTCACTCCATTCGCTTTTTATTTGGTTGAGGAAGATTCAAGCTTGGGAGGCCCAGTTGCCTGATTAACAAAATCTGTGGCCAGAACAGAAAAGGTTGTATCTTGTGTGAATGCATTTTTTTACAATTCCTTCTGAGTAAACAAATATAGCATTCTATACTACATTTACATTTATCATATTTTAAAAATTATTATGTTTGGCTGCACAGTCAGCCAGATGTTTAGATTGGATATGGCATTTTTAACCACCTATTCAGTCCTTCCCAAGATCCTGAGATAGGCAGATGTTGATGCTTGATGGTATTAAAGATATTGGCTGTATGATGTAAGCTGTTCCAAGAAAACCTATCCTTTGCAATTGACTGGTGGTGATATTATCAATGCAATGATGTTCAAATGGTGCTCCAATTGTTTTGGAATTGTACCCAAGGCGCCTATTATTATTGGTATTTTAGATTTTTATCTCACTTGTAGATTTGGCCAACTCAAGAAAAGCATATATGTCAAATGGTCTCACCTCCTCTTTTTTCCAACAAGTATACTATGAAATGGGTTGGGCTGGAGACAGTGATTGGCCCAAAGTTACCCAGCTAACTTTTGTACGGTTGCACTATAGCCATTACTATAAGGTTTTATGCTTTAGTTTAGACTGTAACTGCATCTTTCTGTAGTTTGTGCTTAAACTTAATTCATTTATTTTACTAATTTGAAACTAAACAATAACTTTATTTACTATGTAGGCTAATGGATACTTTGGACTCAAAGTTTGTATCCAGTGGGATTGTGATGGTGCAACCCTGTTTCTAGAGCAGCTCAAGGTCAATTACATGGAATGTGTCCTTTCATCTGAACCTTACACTGAGCTGAGAAATCATTCAGAATTCTATATCATCTAATGAGTTTCTATGACCAGAGAAAGATTTAATCCTAATTTTTTTCCATCCAAGGCCAACACTTTCTCTGCTAAACTTGCAGTTCGCAGAATGTTCTCAAACATACATGGAGGATACCAGGTTGGTGGAAAAAACCCATCTGCTATAGTTCATGAAACATTTATTTATTTATTTATTTATTTATTTATTTATTTGTTCAATTTATATGCCGACCTTCTCCGGAGATTCAGGGCGGCTTACAATGCATTAAGCAATAGCCTTCATACTTTTGTATATACCTGCTTAGTAGGGCTTTCGGCTTCCACTAAGCGGTGTTCTTTTTTATACAAAGTCAGCTTATTGCCCCCATAATCTGGGTCCTCATTTTACCTACCTCAAAAGGATTGAAGGCTGAATCAAACTTGAGCCTGGTGAGATTTGAACTTGCAGTAATTGCAGGGAGCTGTGCTAGCTAACAGCACTTTAGTTTGCTGCGCCACCAAGGCTCTTTGAGTGGATGAGCTTCTTATTTTTAAAGCAGCCTGTTTGCTTACTCTGCCACATTCCTTGGCCATAGTTACAGGCAGTCTTCGAGTTATGACCACAATTGAAACTGGAACTTTTGTTGCTAAATGATACAGTTGTTAAGCACGTCACACCCAATTGGTCTTTAAGCAAATTATCATGGTTGTTAAATGAATTGTATGGCATTAAGTTAAACTGGCTTCCCCAAGTGACTTTGCCTGTTGGAATCCAGCTGGGAAGGTCACAAATGACAATGACGTGATTCTGGGATGTTGCAACCATTAAAAAATATATTCCAGTTGCCAAATTTTGATCATGTGATTGCGAAAGCTGTAAGTGCAAGCACCAATTGTAAGTCACTACTGTCAGTGTCATCATAACTTTCAATAATTATTATACAAATGATTGTAAATCAAGGACAACATGTAAAGGGCATTAGACCATGCACCCATGGCAGCTTAATCCCATAGTTCTTTTGCAATGCCATGTAGTGCCAACCTGCTAGTTATATTTTCTAAGGTATGATGGAGAGAAAGAAAAATTTATTTTTTAAAATTTCTGTTTCAGGTTCTGGTTCCCAGAGATATAACTGCCAATGCTGTCATTGGAAACATTGGCTGAATATCTGCAGCCTGACTGCTTTTAAAGAGGGACCCCATGACCTTTTGAAATTTATAATCCTTTTTGGCTGTCAAATATTGATATGAAATACCACTTGGGATCCAGCAGCGCTGTGGAGTAGGGTTGATATATATATATTTTTGCTTAAGATGAAACGAAAATTCCAAACTGGAACTTAAAAGAAGAGATTTCATATTATCCAGGTCCAAAAGTCAAAAAGATGCTCAGAATTCATTCATGTGCACAAGATCACTTAATACAGTGACTACCAAAACCATTATAGTGGGACTGTGAACTCTTTATAGATAACTATTTCAAATCTGAATTCCAAGGTGCAGGGATTGGTTATACTTTTAAATCCTTTTTTCTGCTTGCAAACGTTTCTATTTTCTACATAGGCTTATAGAAAGCATTTTGCGAGGCTTATAAAAAAACTTCACTATTTTACAGAAGTCTTAAGATTTTCTGTTCAAATCCTTATATTTTAGACACACAAAGAGGAAGTGATAGAATTCACACACTGAGATAAGTCCAACAGTGTCCAGAGAGTTCAAAAAAAGTCAAGATGTGGTTGTGGCAGCATAATAGAAACTCTGTTGCTTTTGTAGATGCATGAATGATTGACATGCATGCAAAAGAGGTGGAGCTGCAAACAAGCTGCTATAAGGGTTATTTGATATTTTGTACTCCCTCTATACATGCTACTGATTAAATGATGGAGTTTTGTTTTGTTTGACCTGACCTGACATGTTATATTTATACAAACATTGTGGTTTCTAAATAAGGATTTATGACAATATATTGAACTCTTGTCAGTTATGGTTTTGTTAAATCATAGTTTCTCAACTCTGACTGAGTATAATATGGATTAGGTTCATATATAAATAAAGTGAAGTTTTCTATTTATTCCACTATTGTAAAAACAACGCACAACCAAATGTAAAAGTCCAAGATATGTGTCTTTATTATTGTATGCTTTAATCAGAGTAATTAAAAGCTCAAAGTCTTATTTATGATCTCTTAGCACCATAGGTATAAATCAAAATCCTGACTGTTCAGAATGCCAGAAAAGAAATTGCCATTCAGAAGTTTATTTATAAATATAACATTTTAAAATACAATGTTAGTTTATTTGTTTAATTCCAAAGACATAATAGTGGGATTTCTAATGAATGGAGAAATATTGTACCTAGGGAGCTTATTTTGGTTCTGCCTTTGAAAATAATAGTTTTTGCTTCGAGGTGACATTCATAAACCCAGTGGTATTGTTTGAGTGACAAATTTATGTACATTGCTTAAGCAATTTAATATAGTGTGTTGAGGTTCAATCTCAACACACTTTTTTTCATTCACTTGAAAAAAAAGATGAAAGAAACAAATGAGTCAATGACATTAAATTTAAGGGCTAGAAAATTTCATGCATTAACATGCAATGTTCTCCTGGGAATGCTTTCATGTTGGAAATAAAACTCCAAAGGCAAGGTGATACAAGGAGCTATTATGAGAATATACTTTCCCCTCCAAGACCAGCGTGATCCATTATCATTACTTCTCCCTGGCAAAAATATCCCCTAAAATAACCCACAGAGGCTGATGCTTTCCTTGATCTAGCTTCCTCCTTCTTAGCTGTTAGACAATAGCAGTTTTCGGTCAGTAGGACAAGTAGAAACTTTAGAGACAATTTTCGTTGCAAATCATTTCAAAGTGTTGTACCTTGATTTAGTCTGTCTCCTCATCCATCAGTAATACACTATCACCATCCATCACGTGGTTCTATAAATTTAATAGATAAATTCTTGTCCAACTTCAAACATTATCATTCAATGAGCAGCAAAAAGCTAAGAAGTCGTAAGTAGAAGAAGCTGGGGGGAAGAAAAGAGAGGAATCAAAACTGAAGAAAAGAGAGGAATCAAAGCTGCAAGAATCAAAACTGAGGTATTTGCCATACTTCTCATGACTTTCTGTTTTTGCAAATTATTCTTGCAAGTATGAGAAATATGGCAAATTCCTGCAGTGCATAATTTTATGCTGCACTGCATAATTCTCTTGAAACCTCAGGACTTCCAACTCTTCCCTCCCCAAAGTAGATAATTTATTGGTCACACATTTAATGGGGTGTGGGAATAGCAGATTTGTCTAGAAATTCCTTTCAGTTGTTCAAAATCCCATTGCTCAAAAACAATTTAAAGCCAACCTACAGTTATTTTCTCTGCCACCATCACTGGAACTCTGAATATAGCATTAGCCAATACATTCTTCTTTTCATTATCTATCAGGAGAAGATGAGAAGGAGTCTCCTATTTCAGCTGAAAAGGTCTTGGAGGAAAAGTGTGAAAAAAAGGGTGATTAACTGCTCCTGTTCATCATAGCTTTTCTTTTGGTTTTCAGGTCCATTTAATACAACTATCAAATAAAACACATCAGAGACTATAACACAATTAGAACATCACAAGAAATTTGGCCCTGAAACTTTAGATATAATTTCTAGTCCTGTTAAATTTGAGTCCCATCATTTTTTTCGCATACAATATTCCAACCCTAGACAAAATACTTTCTTCTTGTAACTCTTTGTCTGATTTTCTCCAGCTTTCAAATTTTGAAACAGCCAGTTCAGTTCAGGGAAGACATCTCTCTGGACATCCTGCTCCAGGCGCATAATATCCTTAAGGGGTTGTAAGTACTACATGAAGGAGAACAGTTTAAGAATAGTCACCATTCTGGGAAAGTTCAGCTAAACAGACAAGAGATTATTTATTTTATCAGTCAATCAATTTATATTCTGCTGCTAATTGAAAACATTCCCAGAGCAGATTACGACATAAATTTCAAATGAGAACAGTAAAACAATAGTAAAGCAGCAATAAAGCAAGATAAAAGGCAGCTCTTTTTTTTAAAGAAAAAAAATCCATCTCTAGATTAAAATTTTAAGTAATGCTTTCTTTCAAATGCTTTTACCTGCTGCTGAAAAGACAGCTATGGGGAACGAGCTAATGCCTCAGGAAACTGTTTCATACACTGGATAATGTAACAGAGAAAACTCCCCCAAATCATCACTCGTCTGACTTCTGGAGGATGTCCTTAAAAAAAAATAAATAAAAATAGTAAGAGTAATAGTAGAGTTCTTATGTGAAAAGTTATAGTTATAGATTAGTTTTTCTAATCTCTGAACCAGTTATGGAAAACTGCATAATACCTTCAGTCTCTTGGATGGATTCTCCTACACCTTGGGATATATTTATGGGATTTATATCCTGGGATCTGCATGATTAATTGTTGTAACTATCAGGAATTTTTTCCTTAATTCTAGGTTGGATCTCTCTTTGATAATTTTCCATCCATTACTTCTTGTCTTGCTCTCAGGTGCTTTGAAGAATAGGTTATCCCCCTCTTCTTTGTGACAACCTCGTACATTTATTTATTTATTTATTTATTTATTTATTTATTTATTTATTTATTTATTTATTTTTTGATTTGATTTGATTTGATTTGATTTGATTTGATTTCTATACCGCCCTATTCCCGAAGGACTCAGGGCAGTGCACAGCCAAATAATAAAATACATACATACAAAATTTAAAAAGTAGAATTAAAATCAAATTAAATAGTTTTGGCCCAGACAAATTAAAACCCAAATACTAAAATACTAAAATACTAAAAAATATTAAAAATTAAAAATCTTTTATAAAAGAGGAAGAAAATTAGGCCAGGCCCGCCTGGTGAAATAATAAGGTCTTTAGAGCGCGGCGGAAGGTGCGCAGATCCGGGATCCTCCGTATCTCCGGGGGGAGTTCGTTCCAGATAGTAGGTGCTCCCACAGAGAAGGCTTTCCCCTTGGGGGTCACCAGTCGGCATTGTTTGGCCGATGGCACCCGGAGGAGCCCCTCTCTATGGGAACGTACCGGCCGGTAGGAGGCTATTGGTGGTAGTAGGTGGTCCCGCAAGTACCCAGGTCCTGAGACATGTAGAGCTTTAAAGGTGGTAACCAAAACCTTGAAGCGCACCCGGAAGACCACCGGGAGCCAGTGCAGCTCGCGCAGGAGGGGTGTTACATGGGAATGCCATGTCGCTCCCATTACCACCCGCGTGGCCGCACTCTGCGCCAGTTGGAGCCTCCGGGTGCTCCTCAAGGGGAGCCCCATGTAGAGAGCGTTACAATAGTCCAGGCAGGAGGTGACGAGGGCATGAGTGACCGTGCGTAAGGAGTCCCGATCCAGAAAGGGACGCAACTGGCAAATCAGGCAAACCTGATGAAAAATCCTCCTGGTCATGGCCGTCAAATGCTCTTCTAAAGACAACCGTGAATCCAGGAGGACGCCCAAGTTGCACGCCCTCTCCATGGGGGCCAATGATTCGCCCCCAATAGTCAGTGATGCACCAACTGACTATATCGGGACGTCGGAAACCACAGCCACTCGGTCTTGGATGGGTTGAACCTGAGCCTATTCCTCTCCATCCAGATCCGCACAGCCTCCAGGCACCGGGACATCACTTCAAGGGCATCATTGGGGTGGTCTGAGGTGGAGATATATAGCTGGCTGTCGTCATATTGGAAGTCTACTATTAAAGATTGGAAGACTGCTCTTACATATTCAAAGACTGTTATTATGTGACCTCTAGTCCTTCTCTTTGTTAGACAAGACATTCCCAGTTCCTGCAACCATTCTTCATATGTTTTAGCTTCCAATCCCCTTATCATCTGTGTTGCTTTTCTCTCCATTTTTTCCAGAATCTCAACATCTTTTTTGTATCATGGTGACCAAAACAGAATGGAATATTCCAAGGGTGGTTTTACCAAAGCATTGTAAAGTGATATTAATACTTTAGATATTCTTCATTCTAGCCTTCTGTGATGCAGCCTAGGACTGTGTTGGCTCTTTTGGTAGCTGCATATTCATGCAATTTGGTTCATATTTAAGTGATTGTCCTAGTTTCCTCTACAGTGAGCCAGGTACCACCTATTCTATACTTGTGCATTTGATTTTTCTTGCCTAAGTTTGTTTTTCTTACTGTTAACACCAATTTCGTATTTTTTTTGGGTTTGAGCCCAGAGTTCAAGTCTGTCAAAATTCTTCTGGATCTTGAACTTCTTTTCTAAGGTGTTGGCTATTTCCCCATCTTGATATCATCTTCAAATTTGATGAGTTCCCCTTCTATCCCTTCATCTACATTGTTTATGAAGATGTTGAAGAGTACTGGGCCTAAGACAAAGTCTTGAGATACTCCACCCTCAATGTAGATGTAGTTCAGTGGTGGGTTGCTACCAGTTCACCCCGAATTGGCCGAACCGGTGGGGGTGGGAAGCTCTGCCTACCTGCCCAGATGCTTCTGCGCATGCACAGAAGCACCACACGTATGAGCGCATGAGCAAACTGGTACCAACAGGGTTTTGAAACCAGCCCCTGATGTAGTTCCATTAAGGACTACACATTGAGTGCAGTTGGTCAGCCAATTATGAATCCATCTGGTGGTGGTGCTGTCTAACCCACATTTTTCTATTTTATCAGGTAGTAAATTGTAAGTCTACTTTGTCAAATGCCTTATTGAAATCCAAATATATTATTCCACAGAATTTCACTGGTCCACTAATTTAGTTACTTTATCAAGTAATGTAATAGTTTGTTTGGCATGATCTGTTTGGTGACCCTAAGTCTTCATCATATAAAGCAATCCAGTGCAAGTTGATCTGTGGTGGTGCAGTGGTTAGAATGCAGTATTGCAGGCTACTGCCACTGACTGCCAGCTGCCAGCAGTTTGAGTCTCACCAGTTCAAGGTTGACTCAGCCTTCCATTCTTCCAAGGTCAGTAAAATAAGGTCCAGATTGTTGGGGCAAATATGGTGACTCTGTAAACCGCTTAGAGAGGGCTGCAAAGCACTGTGAAGTGGTATATATGGTAAGTCTAAGTGCTATTGCTATAGCTATCCCCTTTTCTGCCAGTTTGCTTCTGCTCATCCACTGTATTAGCAATATCAGACATTGATTTAGATCTTGAAAAGTTTCCTTAAAATCAAATGGTAAAAAAGATACCTGAATGCAAGTATAAGGATAAGAATACAACGCGGGCCTGAAGAAGACAGTACTGTTACAAGACTGAAGAACGAATCATAGAGTTACTGTATGGTCTCAATCCAATATCTCCAATACAGAGAGAAATAATGCTGATTTATCATGAACCCTGGGCATATATTATCATTGTTGGTCCATTGTCTAGAGGATGCTCACCTAGTAGTTCTTCAGAATTGAATATCAGAGATATTATATTGGAGATATTAGATATTTAGATGTACAGTATTGACTTAATAAACACTCCTTCAAATTTCTTATTATATCTAGTAGAAATTGAGTTGCAGAAATATAAAAGTATTGTAAAGTTTGAAGTCAACTTGGAGAAACAACTGTTGTTTTGTCTATTTTTATTGCATTCAAATAAAAACCACAGGATGCATTATTGTGCATATCATTGTGATAAAAGCCTTTTTTTTTTTTGTTCCTTATAGAAGTATTTCCAAAATAGATCTCCGGAGTAGATAAAGCTGGTATGAGCCGCTAAGTATTAGACCATATAAATGAAGAGTGTGATTCATAATCAAATGACGGCACAGTTGTCCATTTTGTGAATGCATCAAAGCAATTCTTAAGTAGAGAATTACTCATAATTGCCTTATGGAAATTAAGTACCTGTTCATACTGAAACCAAAGAATAATGGCCTTTCAGAGGCTAAGCTGTTAGATAATAATAGTAACACATCCTACTTGCAACTTGTCCCATAAAACCAGTAAAACAATAAATAAAACATTGTTATGTAAAGTTTACTATCTAATTTTTATATATTTTTGATTCTCCAGCTAGTCTGCATTTGAATTTCTGTCTCTACTGCACCACAAAGTTTGAAAAGGGTAGAATTCTTTCAGAGAATATGTTTTTTGCATCTCCCAAGACTTCTGCTTGCATTATCAGTGTTTCTCAACCTTGGCAACTTTAAAATGAGTGGACTTCAGCTTCTAGAAATCTCCAGCTATCACCTCTTTAAGTTGCCAAGGTTGAGAAATATTGATTTAAATGAAGCAGGATTAAGCATCTGACCATTTAAATTCTGTTTAGGATGCTAGGGCAATTTATCTTCTCACTTGCAGAGAGCTACAACCAATGAGTCCTTCAATGATAGTTGAAGATAGTGGACTTCAACTATCAGAATTCCCTCAACTCTAGCTATGCAGGCTGGGGAATTCTTTATTATTATTTTTTTAGAATAGAATAGAATTCTTTATTGTCCAAGTGTGATTGGACAGGCAAGGAATTTGTCTTGGTGTATACGGTCTCAGTGTATATAAAAGAAAAGATACATTCATCAAGAATCATAAGGTACAACACTTAATGATAGTCATAGGGAACAAATAAGCAATCAAATCATATTAGGAAGCAGTCAATATAAATCATAAGGATACCAGCAACAAGGTTATAGTCATACAGTCATACGTGAGAGGAGATGGGTGATAGGAACGATGAGAAGATTAATAGTAATGCAGACTTAATAACTAGTTTGACAGTGTTGAGGGAATTATTTGTTTAGCAGAGTGATGGCATTCAGGAAAAAACTGTTCTTGTGTCTAGTTATTCTTGGAACTGAACTCGACGTATCTTCAAGTTGCCAAGGTTGAGAGCATAGCTTTATGTTAATCCAGGTACATCCTCTGGCAGATAAAATGTGCCACAGGTCATCCCCCCCGAACCTAAATTAATGTGCAAGTTTCTTATGTTTTCAATTGATGACATGTCCCTTGACATGGGCTTGTACCCAGATCCTTTAATGTACTCCTCCTCTCACATGGGATATTTTATTTAAAGCAGCATTGCAAACTTCTCCCATTCCTAAATTGAGGCTTCTTATGGAAATTTATATTTTCCAGAACCTCATAGCAGAAGACACCAAAGTATCATGCACTGGTAAGTGCCACTGTTGGCATCAATTTATTATCAAAGGCTCAACTTGGTTAAATATTGCCCCTGCAGCCTATCAAGAATTGTCCTTATACTTTAGATATGAAGCAATTTACTGTAGTATAAAATATCTTTGTGTGTTTGCCACCTAGTGGTAAAAAAAGAAATTAATTATTGTAATCTAGAGAAGATTAAATGCAAGAATCCTCAACTATGGCTCTTTTCCAAGATGGTTGCCTGTTTTAGGTTTACACTTACTCTGGATTCAAATCAAAGGCAATCTTCCTTATACCCACCTAATTAATAAATACATGGTAGACAAAGGCCGTGATAGCATAGGATTTTATTTCTCTCTCCCCCCACACTGGCTACAGAATACGGCAGCCTAGTAAAAATTTCAGATTTAGGGATGTTGTTTGCTTGGGCTGAATTATGAGGTATGAGTCTCAATCCATAACATGGAGTTGATTAATCCTTCTGTCAGATCAAAATTATACTTAAAGTCATAATCTTTTCCACTAACCTGAAGATAGTAGGTTAAATTAATGGGGCAGGCCACTAGCATTTCTATATGTCACCCTGTTCTTTGTCTCTCCGCATCTGTTGCTTAATACAATCACCTCAGTCTGTGTAATGACAGGAACAGTTACTGAACAAGTACCAGAGGAAAATACAGTTAGAAAAGGACAACAGAGGCTCATTAGAGGACAACAGTTATGTCTCTGAGATACATACTGATCCACGTCAAATCATTTCCATTACAAATCATAAATACAAAATTCGGCAACGCTTTATGTTTTTACTTCTAGTTAATGAATCAAGCTCTGATGACAGTTTAAATAAATTATGCCTTCCACATGGCTTTGAGAAAATAAAGTTGTTCAAACGCAACCTGATTAGTTTAAACATTGCCATGGATTTGAATTTTTTTTTCAAATTGTTTTATCTGAAAATTTTTAATTTCTCTCATTTGTCACTATTTAAATCTTTATAAGATTCCTACTGGAATAAATAAGAAAAGAGTAGTTTATTATATAGAGTAGAGAGCTACTGTCTGCTGAAAAGTCCAATCTGCTGTCAGAATGCAAGGTATGAATGGGGGGGAGGGGTCGGGGGGCAGAGGGAAAATGAACAGCTTTTAAAAAATTATTTTTAACATTTGTGATCTAGTATCTATAGGCTGTATTAGACTAGCATCACAGATCACCATATTCAGGAGATGATGGCCCCCTTTTTTTGAACAAGTTTTATTAAATTTTTATTTTATATACACATTTTATAAACAGAGTATTATATATTGATTTTTATAATCTATTCCAATCTTCTTTTTTGTTTTTTCCAAATAAAATCTACATATTTCAATTTCTGCCATGATATTCTTTTTCTCTACTTTTTTATATTATCTTAATCTCTTCTTAATACATAATATATAAACAATATCACCACCCGCCCTTCAAATCCTAATTTCTTAGTATTACAACAATTAATCTTATTTTTTCATTTATAAAGTATATTTCTCAAAATCCCCATCACATATAAACAATGTACTTCATCTTAGCCAATTCTTACATTGAAATCCTTTAACTTAATTGACTTTCCACATCTTATGTTAATCTCTTCTTAGTATATAATAAGCAATATCACTATCCGCCCTTAATTCCTGATTTCTTATTATAGCATCAATTTATAATTTTATTTCATCATTTACAACATATTATTTCAAAATCCCCAACATACATTTTTACCTTTCAATTTTGTTTCTTGATTTCAGTTATTTTCATAATTGAATCAAATTACCACTTCATATTTCATCTACTGTTCCATTTTACAATACATAATATACATCATCACATTTACTTTTTTGCATTCACGATTATAAATGTTAATACAGTTCCCTTATATCTACTAATATACTGTATACCTTATTTCCCTTCCTCCTTTCCACTATTCTTGCCCTTTTAACCATTTTCTCTTGGTCTCTCCAGAATTCCACTTCTTAATAATTTTCTCCCTTCACCCCATTCTCTTATCTTCTTTTTCTTCTTTTTCTATTTATTATATCTTTTCTCCTGAATCCTTTCTCTAACTTTTGAGTCTATTACTTACATAATTCGCCCCAAGCTTTTACCTAATCTTTTCCAATTTCTTTCTCTTCCCTTTGATTGATTCTTTTTTGGAAAGTATTCCCCCCATCCATTCTTTTTTTTTGCCACTGTAAATCCCAGTGTAATCATTTAACTTTTTATCTTCAATTCCTTTTCCTTCAATATTATTTTATTGCTTCTCATTTATTTTCTCTTTTTCCTATTTTGTGTGTTCTAACAAAGTTTCTAACTTTTTATTGCCCTTTATTGATTCACACACATTTTTAAGCACCTCAATTAATTCCCCACACATCCAAGACTCCATGTTGTCAATTTAAAAAATTATTGATATTTTAACTTATATTTAATTAAGATTTAAGTCCATAGTCTCTTTTTTATTTCCAGATGATACCCAGTACAAATGCTTGTCCAATCCACTCCAATTTAAACCTTTATTGTTTTCCACCTCCTTTAGAAGTCGAGACAGAGCCGTTTAAGAAGAAACAAATACTCCTTAAAATTTCTCACAGCTCTTATAGTGATCAAGGTCACTGTTGTTATTTCTTTCAATTTTCAGGCTGGTCATTGTAGTGCTTTCTTTCCACCAGCAGATGTCTCTCTCCAATCCACAATTCTCAGAACAACAAAGTATCCAGTTTACAAAAGTATTTTAAATCCACTTATAAAAAACTTTCTCTCAAATTCTTTTCCTTTTATTGTTTTTAATTTCTCCAAATTCAGTTTTAAATCCACTTGTAAAATTTCCTTTCTTGGGCTTTAATATTTTAATCTCCTCTTTGTTCTTCCTTCAAATTTCAAAACTGTCAAAATTATTTCAAATCCTCATTAAAAAGTACTTTCATTCGGGTTTATTTTTCTTGTATTAGTTTTAATTTCTCCAAATCCAATTTTAAATCCAAATATAAAGTTTTCTTTTCTGGGCTTAAGTACTTTCACTTCCTCTTTGTTCTTCTCCCTCCATTAAAATTCCCAAATGCCAATTATTTATTATTTATTTATTTATTTATTGGTTCGATTTATACGCTGCTCTTTTCTGGAGACTCAGGGCGGCTTACAATGCATTAAGCAATAGCCTTCATATTTTTGTATATACCTGCTTAGTAGGGCTTTCTGCACCCCCCCCCAAGCAGTGTTCTTTTTTATACAAAGTCAGTTTATTGCCCCCACAAACCGGCCCTCATTTTACCTACCTCGAAAGGAGGGAAGGCTGAGTCAACCTTGAGCCTAGTGAGATTTGAACTTGCAGTAATTGCAGGCAGCTGGTGTTACTTAACAGTGCTTTAGTCTGCTGTGCCACCAAGGCTCTTCCCAATAGCTGCTAATTTCCTTGCTGGGACAATTTTCAAAGTTTTTTTTTAATTTCCTTTTTTACCTGTGAGTTGGCCAATCACTCACCTGGTACCAGTACTCCGTTCAAACACCACTCCTGCATAAAATCTTTTTCCGGTTGCCCCAGCTTCAAAGTGGTCATTTTTAATGGCAGCCGCCCCCACTGCCAGTTCGAAGAGCTGCCTCCAACCTTTCGAGGAACTTGCCTGTTTCTCTTGGTCATCCGAGGTGCATCCCCTTCTTCACCATTCCTACAGGATGCTTCTGGTCCAAAGACCCCCCTGACAGTGGTTTGTCTGGTTGGATTTCGCAAGGCTCATCAGAGCCCGCTATTTTCCAACCAGTCTCACCGCAATGCTTCTGGTTTCCCTGGAGATGATGGCATTTTGGCTTTTGTAATTAAGCAGTTTGCATTGTTTGTCTCTTTGCATGAACAATATAATGGAAATTTAAAATACTCAAAAAAACTTCAACCAAACATAGCTCAGACAAAAACCTAGAATTTGCACTTTGCCTATAGAGCTAGCTATGACCCCTACATAACTCCTACATTGTCCCATGGGAGTCTGACAACAATCAATAGAATACATATTCTTGCACAGGAACAGGAAGTTCAAGTGTAAAGCTCAAAGAAGGTATAAAAACCCCTCACTCTCAACTCCATTTTGGTCAGCTGCACCAAAACCATGTGCTTGGTGGTTCTGTTCATCATTAAACCTTCTTTCTAATCAGCCTCCATGTTTCCAGTGTCTTTCTCCCAGCTTGGAACTGAACGAGATGAATATTTCTTCCCATATGGTGATGGTGTGGGTGTTCCTGGGAGGAGATTATAAACTCCTAGCAGAGTTTGCCCAAGCTATGCCAGCAAATTTGGAGAACAACACAGTGGCCAATAATGGGAAGAAAGCAATTTATGGATAAAAGAAAGAAGATGTAAAAGACAGTGTTAACTATTGAATAATAGCAATAGCACTTAGACGTATATACCACTTTACAGTGCTTTAGAGCTCTAAGTGTTTAATTGGACCTAATTACAAGGGTAATAGATATACTGTTGAAAAATTTGATGGACAAGATTGGAAAATATATGGTTGCTACAAGTTGACCCTGACTTGATGACAAATAGTCAAAAATATATAGAGAATATTTTATGTCAAGATAGATATCATGATGGAGCTGAAATCATTACTATTTTAAATAATAACTATAGAAGTTGGTTTGGCTTGTTTGTTTGCTTTTTGCTCATCCTTTTCTTCAAGTAGTTTCTAACATAGAATTATAAGCAAACAAAGAAAAAATTGATTTGGCAAAACCATAACTTATTAGAACACTGCATACTCTGATGATGTTATAATGAAATATTGATTTTCTTTAATCCCTGATCTATTCATTTGTTATCCAAACACTGTGATGGAATATCACTAAAGTAGCATGGAAATGAAATAAAGAAAATTCTATACTCTGGACCAAGCTAACACCAGGTTTAACCACTACATGAGCTTTTAGTATATAAATAAATGTATAGCATGATAAGGGAATATATTTGGGGAGTAATGAGGTGCAGAGATACTTAGGGGATCACAGGGAAAGCATTTTTCAGTCTGATAAATTAATTTCTTGCATTCCTAATTGTCTGTTTATTTTTCAATTATGATTAATGAATGCTCCTTGTGTTTGGTATAGAAGTTTTACAAAAACAGCCTCTGGCTCTTACCATTATGTAGCATGATGGAATGATGCATGCATATCTGTTGTCTATCCCAGGGAGCATTATTTGTTTGCATTTGCATTTACAATTACATTTGGGGAAACATCCAGATAATTGTATAGTATTTACTTAAATAAATAAATAACCAATAAAGTTTGTGATGATGTCTCCAGTTTTCAGCTCATTTTTCTTGGAAATCTTTCATGGATATTGGCCCCTGAAAGGCATTGGCATTTTTCATTTACATTTGGAGAAATACCCAGACAATTGTATGCCTACTATTTAGTGTTCCAAAATTCTGACTTGTAAAGGAGTGCTTCTAGATAATGCATCTATTGCATAATTGGCAACCCTAATTAATGGAATTTTAGGCCCAGATGATATCTTCCATTTATGACTTTATTGAGTTTCCCCAATATATATCTATCACTGTTTTTCTAACCAGAAAAAAAAATCTTAATGACAGAGATAACAAAAATATTAATATGGAATGGAGTGATAGGCAATGCAACTTTCTTTTTGAAAGTAATCATCATCAATGAAACAACACTGAGGATTTTCATAATCTTTGTTTATAAACAGAGAAGGAATGGAAGAAAAGAGATATTTTTCCAAAACAGCCGAACTGCTTCCCCATACAATCTGCTCTTGTATTTTAAAGAAATCCTTAATAAACTTTGTGATCATGTAAGGTAACTTTCTATGATCTCTACTTATATTCAAACCACCAAGCTTATTCTTCTGGATCAATTGCCAGTCAGGAAAAATAACAAAATAAAGTTTTAAATGGAGCAGCATTTCCCGATTGCCTGGAAATCCCATTATATCCTGACTCTGCCTCTTCTGGAAAAGGCACCACATTTGTGGAGACATCTCCTGAACTAATTCTCACTTTTCCTAGTTATTTTTTTAAAAAAACAATAGAGAAAACTTAGGGAAATGGATCTAAACCCAAAGTCCTTATGCTAGGCACAAAAATGAGCTAAGTAACTTTGAGACAGTCATTCTCTCCTAGCCCTAATAAGAACACATGGCAAAGAACTTTTAAAATGCTTCTAAGCAGTGAAGTGTATGGACTTCAAGAAGGAATTAGGATTGATTCAAAGGGCTATTACAACAATATCGTTAATGTCTGCTGAGAAAATTCCAGCCTATTATGCCTCCATATTTAATTTGGTTCTGAATGAGTTAAATTGTGTTTTATGATAAGCTAGCATTTCAAGCATCATGTTTCCAAATGACTATGACATTCCTAAGAGCAAAAGAATCAGGCAAGTGGAGAGAAGCAATCAACCAAATTATGAGGAAATTTCTAGTGTTTTTCTCCATATGCAGTTTCTTTTGACAAAAATAATTCTGACCCAGTTCTTTGTTCCCATAGATGTGTCTGCAAATATCCTCTTGTTGTTGTTGTTGAAGTCATGTCTGACCCATCGCGACCCCATGGACGTTGTTCCTCCAGGCCTTACTGTTCTCTACCATCCTCTGGAATCCATGCCTACTGCTTCAGTGACCCCATCCAGCCACCTCATTCTCTGTCATCCCCTTCTTCTTTTGCCCTCAATCTTTCTCAGCATTAGGCTCTTCTCCAGTGAGTCCTTCCTTCTCATTAGGTGGCCAAAGTATTTGAGTTTCATCTTCAGGATCTGGCCTTCTAAAGAACAGTTAGAGTTGATCTTCTCTAGCACTGATCGGTTTGATCGCCTTGCAGTCCAAGGAACTCGCAGGAGCCTTCCCCAGCACCATAGTTCAAAGGCCTCAATTCTTTGGTGCTCAGCCTTTCTTATGGTCCAACTTTCACAGCCATACATTGCAACTGGGAAAACCATAGCCTTGATTATATGTACTTTTGTTGGCAGGGTGATGTCTCTGCTTTTTAGTATGCTAGATTTAGTATGCTAGATTTTTAGTATGCTATGTCTAGATTTTCCATAGCTTTCGTCCCTTCACTTTCTGCCATTAGAGTGGTATCATCTGCATATCTGAAGTGGTTGATATTTTTCCCGGCAATCTGCAAATATCTACAGTAGCTAAAGTCTAATTATTGCTACAAAGCTCTAACCTCACATATGACTATTTTTTCTCTTATAGTTTTTTAAAAAATGTTGATATATAATATACATACATATATACATACATACATACATACATACATACATACATACATACATATTAGTCTTTGACTAATGGGCACACATCAAGGACCTCACCCACACCAGATGTTACAAAACAGCTGACTAATCTGCAAACATCAACTCATCAAGATGTAACAACCAACCCGCTCACAGCAACAAAGCCAGCACCCCACACCTCGCCACCAGTATTTATAGAAAGACGGCAGCTCTGATCACGCTTTCCTTGCACAAGCACGAAGCCGAAGACACCAGCCTGAAGATGACGAGTGAGGGACTTCCGGTACTGACCTCATAGCAATAAGGAACAGGTTAAGGAGCCCTCCTAGATACCCGTTCCCTTTTTAGCGTTTGGTGGCTTTATTTGGCCATTGCGTTCATGTTTAGATCGGCAAAAGAAGAGGGGATCACAGGGTGACCGCGGGGTGGTGCAGACTCCTCAGGAAACCCTGAAATTCCCCCCCCCCCGAGGTGCCAACGCTGAAAGAAGGCATCCATTATGGTGCCCCTAAGCTATGAATCTGCCGCTATCTGAAGTCTATTATCATCATACTATAACCAAAAAGCGGCTGGTAGCTAATATTGAAGATCGAACTTTATTGTATTACTTCTATCTATATCGGAATGGACATTTGACCTATTAAGCCAGTGATCGGGAAGCGGCAGGAAGAAGGAGGCTGAAGACAAAAGCAGAAAAACTAACCGATGATCACTGAGGGCTGCTGGTTCGGATGAGATTGCTGCTGGAGCAAGACAGTCTGAAGGTGATTGTGGAGCTGCTGTTGGATTTATTGGATTTTTTATTTGCTACTTGCTTATTTGAATAATTTTGGGCTTAGACAATTTAAAACTTTGCCATCTTCGGTCCAACCTAAGCACAGCACATAAAATTATCTGCTACAATGTCCTCCTCCCTGTCAGCTTCAGCCACAACAATACATGAGCACATAATAGATAGAAATGTATGGTAAACCACGCCAAACTTGATTGCAGAAAATACAACTTCAGTAACAGAGTTGTCAATGCCTGGAATGCACTACCTGACTCTGTGGTTTCATCCCCCAAAACTTTAACCTAAGACTGTCTACTTTTGACCTTACCCTGTTCCTAAGAGGTCTGTAAGAGGTATACATAAGTGCACCAGCATACCTACCGCCTCTGTCCTAATGTTCCCTTTTATTTGTATCCATTTCATGTATTCATAGTTATGTTTATACTTATATCTGTTATTTAATACATGCTTGATGAAAATAAATAAATAAATAAAAATAAAATAGTATCTGAATTTTATTTTGCAATGATTAATTGTGCCTTTCATGGATGATCAACATTAGGTCATGTGCCATTCAATATTTGAGGGGATACCTGAGGTCACTTATTTTCTTGATCCTTACAGCCTACCTGCTTTTGTATCTTTACAAAGAAGGTTTAATATCTTTTATCTTCTTCCTTGAGTTACAATAAAGCTATTAATCTTCACATTTAATATCCAGAATAGACCACTCCTTAAGCTCATAATATTCTGTCTTCAGATTGGACTCGGATTAGACAGTTGCCTCCTTTCAAGGAGTTAGTATTGAGTGATAGCAGAAGAAAGTACCAATATTCATTAGGAACAATTCTGAGGTGTCCTGATGATTAATTTGTACAAATTAATCAGGTGCATTCATTTTCCATATTTGAAGGTACACAAAAGAATTAAAAATTCACTGTTCCTGAATGATGCCCTCCACATGAAGCAGTCTAAATCATAGGATCATATGGTACCTTCATGCACTCTTTGCTATGTTCATCTAGTCCAGAGATGTCAAACTCCCAGCCCACCAGCCGGATGCATCACATACTGGCCACGCCCATGCCCGGGTTAGCAAAGGGAAAAAAGTCCTGATACATCATGTGACGCCTCCGTGATGACACGAGTTTGAGACCCCTGATCTAGTTTATTCTGTCCACTCTCCACGATCAAGCATGGAGAGTCTTCATTCAGCCTAAAAGATCACATAAATTTCATAAGGGTGTGTGTGTACAATTTTATAAAAATGTACTGTTAACTGGGGGATAGTTTTTGAGCATTCGTTGCAAGTGTGTCCTATGATCATGATGTACATGTCTTTCTGGGAGCTACTGCCTCTTCATTTTCAGAATCTGTTTTTAGCTGGAGCAGAAAGAAAAAACAGATGGTGGTGTCCTTACCTCTCCCTTTTGATAATTGTGTGTCTGATCAACTAAGGGAAGAATTAAGTTTGAAACCAAGGAAGTTCACCAGACACACTATATCTTGAAGTCTCCTATCTGAAGAAATTGGCTAAAGAAATGGAGATTCCAACCTGATGCTTAATGTTTGGTATCTTCTTCCTTGTTTTAAAAAGCCCTATGTGAGCCTGTTTTTCCCTTGTGTAGGGAGATCCCATTTAGTTGTCTGGTCACATACATTTCAAGGTACTTACACTGCATTAATCTGGAGTCTGACATTATTCATGGAAGGCACTAGGCAGCTAAAAAAGTAAGATGTTAGAATTGAAGTAATTCCATCTTATCTTTTTATACATATTGGCATGCATTAAAAAAAGAGACAGCTGTGAAACGTGAGCCAAGAAAGCTTATTGAGGAAAACACCTGAGAAGAAAAATCTATACTACCTCTTATCACAGGGCATGTGATAAGAAAGGAAAGGAGTGCAGAGAACGTAATGAAACACAGATGCCCTTTCTCAATATTAAATCAAAATGGTTCCTTACTAAACCAAATACTGCTATCTTGTGTATTCTATTTGCAATGCTACAAGGTTTGATCCTCTGGTGAGAGAGCTCAGTTCTAACTTTCAGAAAGCTATAATTCCTGGGAGTGAATGGAAAGACTTTGAAGCCATTCCATTGGGTAAATACAGCTTCAGGAAGTCTTAATCCCCAAGAGCATTTCGTCTAATTGAGAAATAAATGCAACACCTGTGAACTTTTCCTTTCCTTTTTGTACATTTTTTTTTACAACTGCTAATTTTTTGGATGTCCTTTAAAGGTATGGCAATGTTTTTAGGTGCTCTGAGGCTGCATCCAATGCTTTGAAGGATCAGATGCAGGACTGGGATCTCACTCTTGGAAGAGACACAATAAAATTCAGACAGATCATCATGTTTGGCTAAAGTTGAATTGAATCAAAATGACATCTTTTATACTTCCCTTTTGGAAGAAACCCATATCTTGGCTAACCTAAATAAATAGTCAATGATAATCCAGGGATTCCATGGATTCATTTTAGAATGCACAGGGTCTGAAAGAGAAACTACTTTCAGTTCTTTGTCATTCAGTTCCATTATTGAACAACTCTTACACTTAGGAAATTCTGAAATTTGATCCCTTGTTAATTAAGCTCACTGTTTATTGTCCTGCATTCTGGAATGACAGCAAGCAAGCATATCCTCCTTTTTACATGATAACCTTTCAGATACATGAAGATAGCTACGACAGTTCTAGGCTGCATAAACAGAGGGATAGAAGATCATGTGAAGAGTTAATACCACTTTATAATGCCTTGGTAAGGCCACACTTGGAATCCTGCATCCAGTTTTGGTCGCCATGATGTAAAAAAGATGTGGAAACTCTAGAAAGAGTGCAGAAAAGAGCACAACAATGATTAGGGGACTGGAGGCTAAAAAATATAAAGAATGGTTGCTGTAATTGGGTATGTTTAGTTTGATGAAAAGAAGGACATGATAGCAGCGTTCCAATCAGTGGTGAGCTTCAACCAGTGTAACAATCAGTTCGCTTCGCGCAAACGCATTGCATTTCAGAACAGCTGAGGCACAGCAATCCACTCTGCCACCCCTATCAACTGGGCTAAAAATGAATGAATATAGGTAGGTATATTGCAGGGGCGGCGGGAGAGCCCAACTGACAGAGTGAACCAGTTCACACTCAGCTCACCATTGCCGCTACTAGCTTGCCCAAACCGGGGCGAACTGGTAGAAACTCACCACTGGTTTCAAAATCTCAGGGGCTGCCACAAACGAGAGGGAGTCAAGCTATTCTCCAAAGCATCTGAGGGTAGGACAAGAAGCAATGGGTGAAAACTAATCAAGGACAGAAGGAACCTAGAATAAGAAGAAATTTCTTGACAATTAGAACTATTAATTAGTGGAACAACTTGCCTCTAAAAGCTATGGGTGCTCCAACAGTGAACGTTTTTAAGAAAAGATTGGATAATCATTTGTCTGAAGTGGTGTAAGGTTTCCTGCCTAAGCAGGGGATTGGAAACCTCCAAGATCACATCCAACTCTGTTATTCTATTCTATTCTACTTCACAGTCTTCTCTTTTGCAGGCTAAAATTTCCCTGTTTAGATTATCCTAGGTTTTGTTTCCTGGCCTACTTCCCAGTCTTTATGATAAGTGAGAAGCTCCAAAACATTTCAAACTCCCCCCGCCCAACAATCTATATCTTGATAGATTTTTGTGTCAAATAACTGTTCCCTGTTTTCATTTAGGTAGAGAATTGTGCTAGAAGAGTAACATGAGAGTAGCTTTACTGTACTGTTAAGCAACTTTGGAGACAGACAAAGGCGATAGTCTTACTCAACTTATGCACATACTTTATATCCCATAATTAATACATGATTTTAGATATAACAAGAATAACAGTGTTTCGAGATTGTCGGTAGTTCTTACTAGCTTGCTTTATATATTGTGCTAACTGCAATGGCTTAACCATAGCTTCTTAAATATACTATAATTGGCTGGGCTGACAAAATCTTCTAAATCATATACCATGTTTTATAAATCATAATATTTGAAATCATTATGCTATATTAAGATTTAGTGGAATGCTGTCTACCCATCCATTTCTTTGCACTTACAGCGATTCTGTGGCTAGAAGATGCAGATAAGCAAACTGGAAACCATGATACTGATCTTTCCCAAGATTTTTTCAACAAATAGCTTAATATTCTTTTGCACAAAAATATGACAATTTTGTTTTTAAGTCACATTATGTTCATTTCTATGAAATTGCACTTACCTACAAATTTCATATGAATGTGTAAAAAACAAAAAAAATTTGGGTTGCAGCCAAGGGTTCTACTTACCTTTACTACTAGTTTGCAATGGGAGCATGCGCGCATGCTTCTACACATGTACAGATAATCTATTATGATATCCGGCTGGGTGGGCGGAGCCTCCAGCCACCTTTACTACTGATTCTATAGAACCAGAGAGAACCAGGAGCAACCCACCACTGGTTGCAGCCTTTTATGGTTTTCCATAATAGGTTGAAATAATGGACCCCCCTTTTCCCCCCAATGTTGCTTCCATCAACTCAAATTGGACCATCTGAAAAACAACTCAGATTAGATTGTTTCTGGATTTGGCTTTTCAGCCTGAAGTTTATTTCTAGCTAGGTGTCTATAGGGTTGTAATATAAGGGTTTTAGCTCCGTTTTACTCATGTGTATTACTGCAGATTATATGTTACTATAAAAAGGCAATATGCATTTTTCCTCAGGAGACCACAATGAGTCTTTATGACTACTATAAAGAATAAGCAAAGAGAACTGTTATTAGTAAGCTGAGCTGGTTCAAAATGTACATTGGCAAGGGATAAGTTATGGAATATTATATTCATCTTATGTTTTAATTAACTGGAAATTCTCAAGAACATATGCCAGGTAAGATTGATTCCTGTTGATACTTTCTTTTAATAAGGCATGGCTTTGGTTTTGTAAAATTATTAAGGAACAAAGAATAGTTATAATGTTTAGATATGTTGCAATTTAGAAAAAAATAAGATACAAAAATCATTCAGTAATTGGCTGAAGCTTTAATTCATTCTCCATGTGCGTAATGTGACAGTGGCTATAATGGGATTAGGATTTATTGCTTTGCCTTGAATACACAATGACCACTATTTTAGTTTCCTAAACGTTTGACAAAAATAAATCGTCCATTAACCTACTGCTGTTTATTATTAAACCTTTGGGAGAGTAATTAGTATGCACTCATATCTCAGGAACTAGGTAATTATTATGTATTTTGCTTCTGTTCAATAAAATCCTGTGCTGGCATCCATTTATTTATTTAGACAATTTATATAACCACCCATCTCACCAAAGAGACTCGAAGTGGCATACAGAGAGTTAAAACCCTCAAAAGAATAACACAATTTATAAAAACAGATATATAGAAAAAGAACACTAGAGCACATTCCTGGGGTCAAAATTCTACTTTGAGCCATAACAGTAACTAAATCAACTAACTATGGGGACTCATTTAACTTCCCAGCCCAATGCATGTGGAAACAAAAGTCTAACAGGGCCGGGGCCAGGAATATGTCAAGGGACATGCTATTCCACAAGGCAGGTGCAGTAACAAAGAAAACATAAACCACAGGAAGACATTGCATAATAGACAGAAGTTGGAGCATGCCAACTCTGCTGGTTTTGGTGAGTGAGTAGAAATCATTAGAGATCATAATCCTGCAAGTAACCTGCTCCTGTGCTTCATAAGTGTTAACTGGCACCTTGAATTACATCTGGAAACCCAACAAGAGCCAGGCAACTCATGCCAACTAGAAGGCCCAAAACTATTTACCTTGCTGCATTTTTATATCTAGGCACTTATATCTGGGCACTTATATCTCGGAGGACCTCTCATGGACTATGAATGCTAACATGCTTGTGAAGAAGTCACAGAAGAGGCTGTACTTCCCGAGAATGCTCAGGAAGATAAATCTATCTCAGCATCTACTTCTGTACTACTATCGCAGCACCATTGAGAGTGTCCTGACATACGGCATTCTTACATGCTATAGGAGCAGCTCTATAGCGGACAAAAAAGCTCTACAGAGAATCATTAAAACTGCCCAGAATATTATCGGACTCCAGCTACCAGCCCTGGACAACATCTTCAAATCTTGCTGCTTGATGAAGTTGCATAACCTTCTTAGAGACTCTTCCCATCCTGCTTATAATCATTTTGGACTGTTGCCTTCTGGCAGAAAATACAGAACAATTAAAACTCAGACCACACATTTTCTGAATAGTTTTTATCCCAGAGCTATAATTGCACTCAACAATGAACTAAAGGGCCACCATCAGTGAGCTGTTGGACAGTATTACTTGGTCTGTTGTGTGGATGTTTGGGTGGTTTAGGGGTGGGGAATTGTGGTGGGTGGGAGTGTGTTTGGGGATTATGTGTGTGGGACCTGGTCTTTGGGTGTCAAGTAAATTTCATTGTATGTGTATACTGTGTATGCACATACAATGACAATAAAGTTTATTATTATTATCATCATCGTCATCATCATCATCATCATCATCATCATTATTTTGGACCAGATTCTCAATATTCTTGAAGAGCAGCCACATATAGATCATATTATAATAATCCAACTAGGAAATGATTAAGGCATGCGTTTTCTTGATTAGAGCCGCCTGATCAAGAAACGGGCACTACTAGAACACTAGGTGAAATTGGGCAAATGGTCCTCCAGCCACAGCTGCCACCTGCTTTTCAATCAAGAGTCACAACTACCCCAAATTGCCTCAATTCTATCTGAGAGAATGCCACTATATTCAGTAATAAAGATGTAGCTGAAATCCGTTCTTTCTTATTGTGTTATTGCCTCCACAACTTCCAACACTAGTAAAAATCCTTAATGGCATCAGACATCTCCATAGAATCCCTATATCTGAAGTCCAATGTTGAGCAAATTTATTCAATATGTGTCCCAGTAGTCCTGTAAATCAGGGATTCCCAACCCCAAGTCTGTGAACCCAGCAACCAGTCCACACAAACAAACGAAGCCCCATCTGCGGGATGCAGGCAGCATGCAAAACCACGCCCCCTGTGGTTTATGGAAAAAACTTTTTCCATGGAACAAGTCCTTGGTGACCAAAAGTTGGGGGCCACTAATGTCAATGTTCCTCTGGGTTCCACTTACCCTCAAAGAAGGCCACTGATTTGCTCTCTGCAATTAGAGCAGAAAAATAACTATGCCTTACTACCCTTATCGCTACAAGATAATGGTCAGGAAAGACCAATAAGATTAACTTTTGTGTTCCTCCAGCAATGTTCTGAGGGACTCTTGTGCTACATTGTCTTCTCGAGTTCCTCTGAAATCTGGAAAATCCCCATATATGGAGAGCCCACACAGGCCATTGTAACATGCCTAGTTGCCCATAATACCTCAATCAAACTAATGCATAACTGTTCCAAGGAACTTACAATAAGTGATAGGCCATTTCCTTCAGTCCTCCACAAGTATTTTTCTTTTTCATCAGACAAAATAATTCTGTATATGTATTTGTTCTTTTTAATTATTAATATGAAAAATGCATCACGTAATTAGGCAATTTTGTGGGAATTATTTATTGAACCGTATGTATAACATGTAATTCAAAGATGGGTCTAAAATATACATAGATTGCAGAAACAAAAAATTAAGGAGATAAGGTTTAATGGAACAAATATTCAACACTCAGATACTTAAAATCAGAAACAATTTCAATTATTTCCAGTATGTTTTATTCATAGCGTGGACATGTTGTAAAATGTTACAAAATGCAGTATGGATTGAATTATACGCCAGGACACAGGCAGAGATAATTAACAAATGAAATTCTAAAGAAAAAGAAGAACAAAGGGCAAGAAGAGATAACCAGTACATTATAAGATTACCAAAATCTTATTGAAGATAGTTAAATTAATAAATGCACACTAAATGTTTCTGTAAGATTAAATGGCAATATCTTGGGGGGGGGGAGCAGGAGTTTGGTAGCTATTTTTGGATATTTCTGGTGATTCCATGTTTTAAGCAATTGGTTTATTTTTAGTATTCTGTATTATAAAGATAATCATATTTTGGGACCAATATGCACATTTGGAATTTTTAATACATGTTATGGGGACATCATAAAATGGCTGCCATGATGGGTGTAGCATGTGCATACACAAAGAGAGAATAATGTAGGCAAATTTATGGATGCTGCTGTCCACATCTTTATTTTCTAAGAAAATGCCTATACCTGAAGACCAGAGGCATTGGCAAACTGCAGGAAGGAGCAGCTGGTTGACCTTGGCTGAGCTCAGAAGCTAAGAAGAAGAAGGACTGCTTTAGGACATGCATGGGAAACAACAGTCCCTGGGAAGTCCAAAACGGAATTCCAGGTCAAAGGCCTTTGCCAGAGGTGTCAAACTCAAGGCCCTGGGGCTGGATCCGGCTCATGGGGTGCTTAGATCTGGCCCACAGGGCCACCCTGGAAACTGCAAAGTACTGACCCGCAATGCCTTTGCCAGAGAAAACGGAGCTTGGGAGGACTGTGTGTGGTCCTCCGGAGTTCCATTTTCACTGGCAGAGGGTTGCAGAAGGCCATCACAGCCAAAAATGGAGCTCCTGAGAGCATTGGGCAGCACTTCCCAGCTCCATTTTTGCTGACAGAGGGTTGCAGGAGGACGGGGTTCTGTTGCTAGTCAGAACGAGCAATTTTTTCTTTTCCAGTTCTAATCTGACAGGAAACAAGGTTAGAACTGTCTATAATGGTTATGCTGATAGTAACTGTTGACATTCTAGGCCAGGGATATCAAACTGGCGGCCCATGGGCCAGATTCAACACACGCAGGCCACCTCAGCTCCGTGAAGGGGAAATCATCACGATACATCACGCGACACCATAGGTTTGACACCCGTGTTCTAGGTAGAATTGTTTTTTGTTATTCATGCCCATGTGAACTTTGGGAAGTTCCAGAAAGGATCAGGAACTGTAACCCTAAAGGTCTTGTGGAGTTCACTGGAAGCTAAAAGTGCACATTGGAAATGGATATGGTTATTGATAGAACAAAAGAAGTATTATTTTTATTTCTTTGCTTTATAATCTTACCTTTGTTCTCAGAGCTCAAGGCTCTGCCACATCATTTTAACCTCATAGTAAGCCTACTTGTACGCCCTTCATTTTAACCTCATAATGAGCCTACATATAAGCCCTTCAAGGTAAGTCAGAAAAGAAGCACACACCATGTGAGTATCGATATTACTTTTATTGTAAATTTATATGGACAGGATCTTGTGAATTTGAAATAATTTCTCCCCTCCTTTACTTATCCTTTCAGAGAACTGAAGGATTCATTTTGGGATATTTCTCACATCCCTTTGGCTTCTGTGGGCTGAAATACATTTTGTATGGTAGTTGTCTGGTCTATAACTCTTAATGCAGTGTCCCAATTTACTTATTGAGGCTTATGATTGGATGAGCTAAAGTTGGGTCTTCCCAGATTTTTCCAACACCTGGATTATTATACTTTGTTGGCTTTTTTAAAACACACTTAATCAATGGTGGAATTCAAATCTTTTTACTACCGGTTCTATGGGCATTGTTTGGTGGGCGTGGCAGAGGAAAGATAATGCAAAATCTCCATTCCCACTCCACTCCTGGGGGAAGGATATTGCAAAATCTCCATTCTCACCCCACTCTGGGGCCAGCCAGAGGGGGTATTTGCTGATTCTCTGAATTATTCAAAATTTCTGCTACCGGTTCTCCAGCAGAATTCTCCAAATTCTGCTGAATTTCACCCCTGCAAATGCTTTCCCTTCTCTCTTTTATCTTTATTTAGTTCAAACGCTATTTAATTTTTTAAATATCTTTTATATGTTCAATTTATAAGCCATTTCATTTGCCCAGACAACTCTAGGAATCATACAATATAGTAAAAAAATAAATAAGTAAAAAAATAATTAATAAGAAAAAAATACTATTAATTACTTTTATTATAGAAGAAACCCCAAGAATTATCAGATTATCAAATTCAGGTATCAGCATAATCGCAAATCACTCTGTTCCAGGACTTGCTGAAGAAGCCCCTTTTGAAAGGATTTCCTAAATGACAACAGGGTTTAGGCCACGTAGATTTGGGAGCATTCTATTTGTAGGACATGGCCATCCTCGGAAAAGGCTTGTATGCAAGGTTCAACTAGGCACCATGATTTGAACAATGGGAATCAGGCGTATATTACTCTACAAGATATGATAGAACAGGAAGAAATAACTGAACAAATAACCAGCTCCTGAGCAAGAACAACTTTATAGATGACAATCATCCTTGAATTGAACTTGGAAGCTGACTGGCTACTTCTGCAGCTCATGGAAAGAGGTGTTACCTAGCTGAATTATAGTGTACACAGGGCCTCATTCACTCGAAGGACCTCATTCCTAACCAGGTATAGCTTACTAGGGTTTTTTTTTTCAAAGGTTGCTCTTTTGTACATTGCAGTAGTTCAATCTTTAATAATATAATGACCAATAGTTTAATATTAGTTCAACTATTTTCAATCAGCAGAAAAAGGAGAAGTGGTTGCCGTAGTATCTGCTGGTTGGACACTATAAAGGATGACACTGAGATGACCATGGTGGATCTGAAGGAAATGGTGCAAGAGAAGAAGAACATGGAGAGTGCTGATCCATACAGTGACCGAGGGTCAGACACAAGAGAATTGCTGATAGTGACAAGTTCAACTATGGCATGAATGACCATCAGTGGGGCCTCCCAATCCAGGATGGAGTATAATTAGCATACAAGATGGATCTCTGCCAAAACTTTTCTGGCAACAGCTGCTACCTGTTCTTCCAGCAAGATTTGTAAATCTAGGAAGACACCCAAATTATACCCCAGTTTTGTCCAAGGAAGTGCCACTCCATCAAGAGTTAAAGTTGGAAATGCAGTATCCATGAATGCACATCCCCTCGGTCTTGATGATTTGAATGTGAGCCCCTCCAGCCAGCCCACAGCAGCCTTCAGACACTGAGATAGTCTCAACAGCATTGTTGACTCAATCAGAAGTGAAGTTCTACAACCAGGTATTACACACATATTGATGATATCTAATCCCATGCTAGGAGGTAGTCCTTCACCAGCCTCATCCAGTTTTTAAACAGAAACTCCCTTGGATGTCAGGCTTGATTTGTCCTCTTCTACCAATTCCAACTGGAACCAATCTTGAAGAAAGGACAGTCATTGTCACACTGTGGTGAGGTTATTTTTTGAACTGGAGATAATATTGTTTTGCAAGGATAGCAATTGGCACAAAGAAATAAGACAGCAGAGGCATTTTGCTTTTTTTTATCACATATAATGAATTTATTCACAGCAGGTATTTATGACAACAGAATATACAATAGTCCCAAAAAAGCTCCATACTCGTTTGCACTCTGATTCTGAGGATACAGATAAACCACCAAGTGGGCTCAATTATTCTCAGAAAGCTAAACAACCAACCTTCAGAGTGCTAACAACCAGATGACTGCAAAGAATATAAATCCTTCCATTTCTCACCATTCAGTCAGAACTGAAGAAGCTTTTTGGATGAGAAGTGAAACATTTTTGAGGAATAAACCAAGAAAGTCCAGATGCTTTTTGGAAAAGCAACTTTGGAACAACCAAAATTCACAATCTCAATTGTGCAGAATATAACACAGTACTGGCATTCACCGAGTGCAGGTTTCCTCCTAGGTCTTCCTCCCAGAGGCTAGCCCTTTCTAGCTCTCCTTCACCCTTTCTTTCTGTCTTCTTCCCTCATTTTTGGGATTGACAAGAGAAAGAATAAAACAAATGAATTGACTGGAATTTACTGTAATAGTGCACTCAGTGAGGGTTGACTTTCTCCTGGAACTGCTCAGCTGAACAGCCATGTTTCTCCATTGGGGAATGAACCAGAGTTTTGCTACCAATAATTGATGTTCTCCTTCCCTTCTAAGCATTTGGGGGAAGCTTTTATTCCTCTGGGTCTTCACTTCTCTTTTTCCAGAGAAGCCACCCATGGACTTTTCTTCTCCCTTTCGACTATGAACCAACTATACAATATAGTTGTATACTATAGTGTACAACTATTCTGCACACTATATCTCTTTACAATCTTTCTCTTCAGCCATTCCATTCACTCCATGAACAGACTTTTTCTTCCTTTTCTTTCTCCCCTTCTCCTTCTCTCTAGTAGGCATGATTACTAGAAACATTTGAGATTGTGGATGTCATCCCAGGCCTTTAGTCCCTAACACATTTATATCAGATTGGACCAGTGGGATTACTGTCTTGACATCTCACCCCACCAGACCTGATCAGCACTTAGGTTAGCTCCTCGGGCCTCATGATAGCATAGCTGCCTTCAAGACTAGAAATGAACTATTATTAATTTTTTGCCCTTTTACCCACTCCAACAGAGCAGCAATCATGCGAGGCTACTAGAACCCAGATGGTTAATCAACAGCAACTGAGGAAGGATTACAAAAAAGGGAAGAAGAGTCTATAATTATATACAGGAATGTGCCTTCAATGGTATTATAATGAATTAAAATTACACAATAGTAATTTCCTATATTTGAGAAATGATCATAATATTTTCTGTATATAATAAGGTAATAAATTATAGCTTCCAGTAAATTCAAATAGTTCAGATTCTCAGATTTAGGAAACTGTGCAGCATTCATTTGCTGGAGAGATTTTTGTATTCATCCATTTCTTTGGTCTCACAAAATTTGCTTCCTTGTTCCTATTAAGAATAAAATACAGATTGAGTCATTTTCAGGAATAATTTGATCACATTAATTTAGATGTTAAAATGTTGGGCACAACTTCTCTTAGGGATCGTAAACAATTTGGGATGATTTACCAATCTAGGGGAAATTACCAGTGTTAAAACCAAGATCACTATTAAACTTACTCCCATTCTGCCTGGACAAGCCAAAAACTGGCTAACACAAGCAAAATCCAGAACAAATTTATTGGGGGCTCCCAATTTGCACACTTGTCATTGCACTAGTGTCAGTGTTTAAAAGCATTTGAATCACACCTTTCTTTCTCTTCAAAATTATTTCAAAATAACTCTTATATCTTCAAAATAATCTTGTAATATTAGCAAAATTTAGGAGACTTTCTAATTTTACATTCTCCCATTTTAAACTACTAAACCACCCAAATATTTTCTTGGTGTCTAATTTCAAGATCGTCCTTTATAAAAGCACAGATATTTCAGCTGCCTTATAATTCTTTACACTTTACTTCTGGCTGGCTGTGCTTTCTTTCAATACCCCTCACCTTCCTTAATAGTCCCAACATCCTACATGGGGAGAAGAAAGTACTAGAAAATCAGATTCATTTAGCTTGCCTGAAGAAAAAGCATATTCATCATCTGTGCTATAACAGAATCATATCCAGTGAATATTCTGTGAGTATTGAAAGAAAGGCTTACACTCTGCTTTCTGGCACTCCCCCATGATGGCCACACATTATGGACTTTATAATACTTGAAACATGCTTTTTTGTAGTACTTTTGCTCTGGCTAACCAGCATGGGTTTTCTTGTATTTTAACTTTATTTTTCCAAATGTACTGCCAATAATTTGCCATAAACGTTAACTTTCAATTAAACCCTCACTTTTAGAAACCAGAAATGACAGGAAAACATTCAATATTTTGCAGATAAAAGTTCCTTTTTTTATTCTGAATGCAATACTCTTTTCTATGGCTATGCATATTTTTGAGAGGTTCAATTCTTATGATGTAATTGGACAGATTATTATTTCTAAAACAATCAACTTTTACCTTGAAGTTCACTGTTGTGCAAACATTAAAAGTAAATTTAGGCTATTTTTCCAGATTTCCACCCCCCCTTGTCATTGGGAGATTTCACTTTATTAAAGCACTTTGATAAATAGCTCTTAAATGACCTTCCAATTTGGTTGCTTATTGGAAAAATTAAGCCGAACCTAGGGCCAGATTTGGCCATCACCTGGCCATCCCCCCAAAGCAATAGGAAAGACACCTACTTCTCCTGCACATCCTGAGACAGGATTTTTCTGTGGTAAAGTTGTTATTGTTGCCACCACAGCCAGTGTAGGTGAACCTCTCACATGTTTTTGTCCTAGTATTGTAATAAAAGCGAGAGACTGAAGCTGAACATGATCCTTCTTCTTTTGGACTGTAACAAAGTGAAGGAGCAGCTTAAAAGAAAAAAAAGAAAAAAATCATTAATATATGACACGCTTTAATTGCAGGATTACAACAACAAAACCCATTTTGGACATGGGCAATATAAAAAAAATAATAATAGCAGTCTATTTTTGTTAACTAACTAACCATAGGCATCAGTGGAATAAATTTGCCTAAATCTGCAATTGAAGTCTTGTCTCCCTGCTCCTTTTGTATTCAGATGTGACATTCCCATGCTACAGAAAGGGAGGAACATCAATTACAACTTTGCAACTGCTAAAAGTTAAGGTACCTGATGTAAAGCAAAGTATGTACAGTAATTCCAGTCAGTCTCCCTTATTATGTCATTCAAGGAATCACAACTCATACACATCTCCCAATTATTTAAAACTAAAATCCTATGGAATTTCTGGACTCCTAGATAAATGGACAGCTGCCTTCTTGTCAAACATACAATAAGTGGTCAAAATAGGAAGCACTATATCAAATCCTGTACATGTTAATGGCAGTGTTCCCCAAGGCAATGTTTTAGTGACACTCTTCATACTTTACATAAATGCCCTTTGTGATCATATTAAAAGCAACCGTGTTCTCTTCGCTGATGATGTTAAACTATTCAACACCAACAACAATGCAATTTCCCTTCAAAAATACCTTGACTACATGTCAGATTGGCCTAACAAGTGGCAACTTCAAATCTCAATCAACTAATTCCCTGTCTTGCATAGAGGCAAAAAAAATCAAAACATAAAATACAAATTAGATGGACATGACCTTGTAGATGGCCCTCACTCTGTCAAGGACCTTGGAGTACTCATTTCTAAAGATCTAAGTGCCTGAGCCCACTGTAACAACATTGCCAAAAAGGCATTAATTAATTGTTAACCTAATCTT
The DNA here is from genome assembly GCA_022577455.1 of Arizona elegans. Lineage (NCBI taxonomy): Eukaryota > Metazoa > Chordata > Lepidosauria > Squamata > Colubridae > Arizona > Arizona elegans. Next base: position 27,274,065 of record JAKOOJ010000004.1, read on the forward strand.
GTGTAGCTTCTAGTCTGGTAATGTTGAACTACTAACTAGAGCATACAAAACATTTGGTAGACCAATTCTTGAATACAGCTCATCTGTCTGGAACCTGCACTGCGTATCAGACATAAATACAATCAAGAGAGTCCAGAGATATTTTACGAGAAGAATCCTCCATTCCTCTAACTGCAATAAAATACCTTATGCCACCAGATTCCAAATTTTCGGCATAGACAACCTAGAACTATGCTGACTTCAGTCTGACATAAGCATAGTACATAAAATTATCTGCCACAATGTCCTTCCTGTCAATGACTACTTCAGCTTCAACCACAACAATACACCAGCAAATAATAGATACAAACTCAAGGTAAACCATTCCAAACCTGATTGCAGAAAATATGACTTCAGCAACAGAGTGGTCAATGCCTGGAATGCACTACCTGACTCTGTAGTTTCTTCCCCAAACCCCCAAAACTTTAACCTTAAGACTGTCTACTATTGACCTCACCCCATTCCTAAGAGGTCTGTAAGGGGCGTGTATAAGTGTACCAGCGTGCCTACCGTCCCTGTCCTAATATTCCGTTTTACTTACTCTTTTCATGTATTCAAATTATGTTTATATTTTTACCTGTTATTTTATATATGCTTGACAAATAAATAAACTTAAACTATTTCGCCTTCATTCTGAAAAAAGCAGTAACTAGTTAAGACACTTTTTCCAACAACAGAATACCATGAACTCTCTTGGAAGGGGGAAATAGTTGAAATTTCTATATTTCCTGATGGTTTTCATGGAAAGACAGATGTATCTTCAAATAATAAAAAAAGTAAATTCAATACAGTCCATTTGCCAGAAATATCTGAAAATGTGAGGAAAAAACATACTGCTAGCGGTAAAAATTCAGCTGTACAAACATTCCAAAGAGGTGATTTACAAATTAAAACATGCCTCACATAATTGTTTAAGAAGTCATAATCTTTGCTAGGTGCTAGATAACTTGTACTTGTTTGTATGCACAGGTACATGTACACAGATATGCTTCTTTTGGCACTGCTAGGAAACCAAACTGAATACAAGTCTGAATATCTGTTCCTGTACATAAATGTAACTCAAATTCATACTGAAAAACATTTGAAGCAGCCATTAGCCCTGCAAAGAATATGGCTGCTTAACGGAATAACAGACTAGAGGTCTTCTAGTCCAACCCCTTGCTCAAGCAGGAATGCTATACCAGTGATGGCTAACCTTTTTGCCGTCACATGCCAAAAGCGTGGGGAGCGTGGGGGGGTTGTGGGCGTGTATACCCACATCCATAATTCAATGTGCATAGCCCTTCTGTGCATGTGCACGTGACCCCCCTGCACTCCCTCCCGCTTTTGGCACATGATGGCACAGTGGGACTGGAAGGCCCATTTTTCACCTTCCCCAGGCTTCAGAGGCTTTCTAGGGGAGGCCAAAAACAGCCTCCTCCCCTGGAGGTCTTCTGGAGCCCAGAAACAGGCCATTTCTCAACTTCCAGTGGGACTGGAAGGCCCAAAAATTAGCTTGCCGGCACGCGCATGTGCATTGGAGCTGAGCTAGGGCAACACTAGTGTGCCCACCAATATGGCTCCATGTGCCACCTGTGGCATGTATGCCATAAGTTTGCCATCACGGCCCTATACTATTTCAGATAAATGATTATCCAATCTCTTCTTTAAAACCTCCAGTGTTGGAACACCCACAATTTTGGAAGGCAAGTCATTCCACTGATTAATTGTTCTTTAATACTCTGAAGATATGCTTTTTCTGCCTTAATATGTTTGTGAAACATCTTTTCCCTACTTTTTAACTTTTGTGAAAAGCAGTACGTTTATCTTACAAACCAAAATGTCAGACATAAAATTTTTAAAAATTGGGGATTTTTAGGAACAACTAAAGTTCAGCATGATAGGCTGAATGGATCTTTCAGAACATAGGCTTCCAGTTCATTTAGTACTTATAGTATGGGTCAAAACCAGCTCAGGATAAGACTAAAAGAGGTTATAAATTGATTAGTTCTTAGAAGGAGAAATCATTAATAGCCTTTAACTTCAAGAAAATAGATTATTGCTTCAAAATTTCTAGAGGCAAAAATAAAGCATAATGTTTTCAAAAGACAACAGGTGGATGGGGCAAACTTATTTACAAATATTGATAATAGGTGACTTTGACAGCATCATCTGATATATAGCGAAAGCAGATATAAAAACATCCCTTCCAGTGGTGAAATCCAGCAGGTTCTAACAAGTTCTGGAGAACCGGTAGTGGAAATTTTGAGTAGTTCGGAGAATCGGCAAATACCACCTCTGGCTGGCCCCAGAGTGGGGTGAGAATACGGATTTTGCAGTATTCTTCCCCTGCCGTACCCACCAAGCCATGCCCACAGAACCGGAAGGGAAAAATTTTGGATTTCACCAAAATGGGTTGGGTTGCCCTGGGTTCTGACCAGTTCTATAGAGCCGGTAATAAAACCGCAAGGTGGCTCCACCCACCAAGTGATGTCATCAGGAGACTTCTGCACATGCACAGAAGAGTGCGCGTGCATGTGAGTGAAGCGAGCTCACATGCACGGCCCCATTGCGAACTGGTAGTAAAGGTAAGTAGAACCTACCCCTTCCATTATATGAAAACCATTTCTGTTTGCCAAGGTGTGAACAACTAATGTCTGAGATCTTCCCCAACCAAACCCCAAAAGTTAAAGAATAGTTAAAATATCTCTCACTTTATTTGCAAGAAGAAATAATTTTGTTTATCTCATTCTCAAAAGATATAAGCAAGATTTGTTTGAGGTAACAGAAGAAAGGGATAAATTTAGAAAAGAGGTTGTTCAGAAATACATTACATTATCATTCAAAATGTCAACAGAGATGAAGGAAACAATATACCTTTATTATCCTATTTACTACAGAAATCTTTTGAATGGTTACAGAGCAAGCCACATCAAAGGTAAAGTTAAGGGAATAAATTCTGCTTTCTGGCCCTTTTTACACTTCCTAGATTGTTGTCTGCCTAGTAATAAAATGTTAATTACTTCTTCTTGGCAAACAGAAGTCCATGCAGGTGTCTGGGCTGTCAAATCGGTTTTCGTTTCCAAAACATCCTCCATAATAAAACTTTTCACATCTCATCGTTCTGAGATTAAAGAAATATCTTGCAATGTAAGCGCGGCATATTCCTGGGTCATTTTCCAGCCTGCATATTTTTGGCACTTCTAAAATAAAAACAAAACCCAAGGAACACATTGAACATTAAACCATTGCGATGAGCTTCTATGTCTGGTATAGAATTTAATTAGTAATCTAGGAAATCCAATGGACATCAGTGTGCAATTAGTCACTAGTCACTGTAACTTGTCGAACTTGTCACTTCCTCAATCCTGCCTTCCTATCAGTTGGGAAATTTGAGCATAATTTTTTTTTTTTAGAAATAAAATAACATGTTGGATGTCCATGTTCTTCCCCAACAGATCTACATGGAAGAACAACCAACTCAGTTTTCTGAAAGACTGATTGATTACTGAGCACTCTATCAGTAAGTTGATCCTAACTGTATCATTAAATCTGGTCCTGCTCAGTTTGGCACTGGAGAAGTTTATGTCCTTTCTCAGATGCCAATCTCAGGTACATAAAAAGTATGCTCACATCTCCATTTTGTTCCTCTTCTCTAAGTTATATATGTTTCTTTAGTCTTTCTTCACAATTCATACCATTGATCATCGTTGTTTTCTCTTTTCACAGTTAATACTAGAGCAGAAGCACACATCTTTTCTTTGATCTTGATATCAAAGAAATCAAGGGCATGCTTTAAAAATGTACGGGGCATAGCGGTGTTGGCACAAGAGGAAGATAAACAACATTTCCAGTTTTGGGGCAAGTTTATTCCATGCATAATAAGCATGTTTATGTCGTTAAGGATGAGTGAAAATGTGGGCCCTGTCATCCAACAAATCCAGACAAGAGATATATTTATTTTCTCTTATTGGCTAACTTACAACTCAGTAGCCTTTGATTCTATTGGATTTATCAACCAGAGATGCTGCACTCTAAGAAAACTGAAGTGAAGGAAAATAGGAAAACAGGATTGATGCTTGTGGCAGACTAGCCTAGATCATACAATTAATAAGAGATTTTAGGAAATCACACAATGGCTTGAATAACAAATTATATAGCAAAAGGGAAACTAAACAACCCCATGAGTCTGAATAAAGTAGTCTAAGCGTTTTAAGATATGCATGTAAACTTTATAAAACACATTTAATGTCTTCCTCAAAGAAAGTTGTTGCATATCAAGGTAACTTAATTCTAGGATATAAGGTTTCAAACTTGGACTTATTTTTATATCAACCAGCTTAATAAATTAAACAACGTGAATTATAAAAGTAAGCAAAAGAAACTTTTCAATAATAGCAATTTATCTAATTGAATCCACACTTGTTTTGAGAACTGAAATTTTAACAATAACATACTTTTGATCCATTTGCATGTTTCTGAACACTCTGTAAAATCTAAGAAATTGTTGTCATTCCCTTGGCAACCGCCATATATAAACTGCTTGCAGGTTTGCGAGTATCTATCATAATGCCACCTGTAATGTATGGCCCGACAAGGTCCTTTAAGGGGTGGCTGCAAACAGATATCTGTACTCCCTGTCAGAAAAAAAGAGAAATAAGTGAGACAAGCAACTCTGGTACAAAGCTTAGGTATAGAGAATAAAACACAATTAAGAAATAATTTTAAAAAATGCTTTAAAATCCAAATGTTACAAACATTTCATTAGCAGCATAACAACTAGGTTTCAAATAATAAAAATTTTAAAATATTATCCTCAATCATAAAAAAAGAAAAAGAAGGCATTTCCTTTAGACTTTTCTATTCAGCCTTTGCCCCTGATTTCAAAACATTTCTGGAAGAAAATAATGTCCTGCTCATTCACTAGTTTCCCAAAATACTTAATTTCAGTCTATTCATCTGAACATGTTCCTTTGGTGAATTGAGTGGGTTGCATTATCATTCCTTCTCTGAGAATTTGATATTTTGCTACTCCTTCTACAAGTAATGGGCCAGGATGAGGACTAATCCTTAGATGCATATATATAATCTTGTCATCAACAATCAAGAAAAAATTAGTTAATAATTCAGAGGGACACCACGGTTCGATGGAGAAAGAAAAAGAAAAAACAGATGAAAACGTAAAGAGTTCCTTATAGTATAGCACTATAAGACCCGAATAGGCTGATTCAGGTCTTATAGTACGCGAATACGCGAAATACGCAAAGCGGCTTGTCGAAGGGACACTTATCTAGCGAGAACTCCGTTCACATTCCCGGAAGAGCGAAATCCAGTTTGAGCGCAGCGACTTCCCCTTTTCCACCTCCTTTCAAGAGAGCGAAGGCGAGCGGCTCCCCATACCGATTACCTGTCAGTGGGGTGTCCTGGGCACACACACTTTCTAGGAGTAGCAGCAGCAACGAGCACACCAAGAAGACGCAAGGGCTAGCCATGATTCAGAGTCGAAAGCAACCCCGACACCCGCGAGCGAGCCCCAAACAACACTGGTTCTCTTCGGAACCCTCGCGCGCCTTTTTATTGAAATCCATTTTTCCTCCCTCCGCCTCCTCCGCCTCCTCCTGCTGGGCGACTTTCCGACTTTCAGCTCGGAAATAGGCGGGCCGAGGCTGGGTGATTCATGCTGTGATCTGGGAGCGAGGCAAATCTCTCTCGGGGGGCGGTGGGTGGAAACGGGAATGAGAGGACCACCCACCAGCCGCCTTCTTGACGTTTACCGAAGTGGTTCCCCTCCTCAGAGGAGTAATGTTTGGAAAGAGAGATGAGCCGGGCTGGACGACTTAATTAGGAAGCCAGCGAGATGGAGAAGGAGAGGCCCCACAAGGAGAGTTATTAATAAAATGAGTGTAGTATAAAATCGGAAAAACCAGACTAAAACGGAAAAGTAGTGGTAGATTGAAAGAATATCACTCAAAGTTGTTCCAAGAAGTGGCTTTACACATGGTTGAATATTTGCATGCCTCATCAAGAGGCTGCTGACCTGTGTTCCTACTTCAACACACCAGAATGGCTTTGCCTGGATCCAGAAGCTAAACAGCCTTGACTGGAAGAGAGTAATTGGGTGAGGGTCCAAGATTGGAGGCCAGACTAGGTAGTTGAAAAATATATCCTATTTTTATTAGGAAAAAAATTGGTGTGGGTTGCTATGAAAGGTGTTTCCCAGCCTGATGTTTCAAACTTTTGGTCTGTACTGTAGTGTATGTAGTGTGCTCTAGTCAAAATGAGCGTAACCATGATGATTTGGATGATGGGAATTATAGTTCAATATATTGGAAAACTCCAGTTCACAGAAAGTTATGTTATATCCCCCTTTACAGGCTAGTTCTAGAAATTTAGGAAGTGATCAACCATTGAGCTTCAGCCTTTGGAACAGAAATATCAAATATTGAGTGGTCCTCAACTTACAACAGTTCATTTGGTGACCATTCAAAATTAGAAAATCACTGAAAAACTGATTTATGACAATTTTTCACATTTATAACCATGACAATAGTCTCATGGTCACCTTATCAAAATTCAGATAGTTGGCAACTGACTCACATTTATTACAGTTACTGTGTCCCGGGGTCATATGATCACCTTTTACGCCCTTCTGACAAGCAAAGTCAATGGAGAAGGCAGATTCACTTAACAACCGTGTAGCTAATTTAACAACTTGTCAACAACTGTGCAAGGATGGTTGTAAAATGGGACAAAACTCACTTAACAAATGTCTCCCTTAGCAACATAAATTTTGGGCTCAGTTGTGATTTACCAGATTTGAAACTGTATTTTGATGCATGTCTGGTCTGGCTAAAAGAGTGGATGAATCTCCAAGATAAGAGACTACTTGATTTAGAAGGTCATGAATTAAAGTTTGGATGGCATAGTTATTTATGATATGACAAAGTTAAAGTTAGTGTTGATTTCAACAATCACTTTGCTAAACCTGCCATACTAAGAGTTTGGAATAAATATAAAACAAGGTTTTCTGCAAAGTTGCCTCTTTGGGTATCCCCCAAAAAGCTTTTTTAAAGAAAAGAAATGGTGGCAAAGCTGGACTGATAGACTTATGGTAAAATAATATCGTTCTGGTGACCCTACCCTCAAGTCAAGGGAAGAGTTAGAATTAGAAGCCATGCTTGCCATTGGTTCACATATCAACAATTGAAAAAAAGATTTAAACTAGATAAAAAAAGTTATGGGTTTGACTTCGTTAAAAATGAATTGGAAATTTTATTGTGTAGTAGTGATGAATATATTATTGCTAAAGTTTATAAAACATTATTGAAACTGATTTTGGAAAGTGAAAGTGTAAAACATTGTATGATGATTATTTGGGCAAGGAACTTTGGAAATATTGTTCCATTGCTCGAACAATGGAAGAATACATGGACGAAAGGTTAAAAATACACACTAAACTATAATTTAAAAGAAAAAATTTATAAGGTAAATAAGTAGTATTTAATACTAGACAAGTTATCTAGAATGTATAAAGGTCTTTCAAATGAATGTTGGAAATGTAAATGTAAAGAAGGGATCTTTTACCATTTATGGTGGACATGGGATAAAGCAAAGAAATCTTAGAGTAGGATTCTTATCTTAATACACAAAATTCTTAAAGTGAAGATAAAGATTAAACCAGAAAATTTTCTTTTGGGCTTAATGGAAAAAGACTTGGGAAAAAAATTGGAACTCTGATCTTATATATGTCTATGGAAGCAAGACTACTGTATGCACAAAAATGGAAGGACATTTCGATTCCCACCATGGATGAATGGGTACAGAAGCTGATGGAGTTGACAGAGATGGCTAAATTGACAGTTTTGATCAAAGAAGAGAATAAAAGTATTTTTGTTTCTACTTGGAGAGGGCTTCTGGACTTTGTGCTTGAGGTGGAAAAAAAATGAAACTTTGATTTTGTTTTTTACTGATTAGATTGATTTGTCATTATAGAAATGGCTAGTTTATACTATTATGGAAAAGTAAGAAGTTGAGGTTGGATGTTAATGCCTTATTCTACTGCAATGGAGGGAGTCGGAAGTCAATGCCTTTTTTTTTTTTGCATCCTTTCTTCCTCACTTTTCTCTTCCCCTTCCCTTCGCCTCTATATACCATGATTTGCTCTTGTATTTTTATATTTTATTCTATAAATTAATAAAAATTTTGATCCAGAATTGTGGTCGTAAGTTGAGGACTACCTATACTGTCTTGAGGCATTGTAAGCATTGTATTTCATGGCCTTTTAACATCTTGTCACACCCATATGTTTTTGTTTATATAATAATTAGGTCAGGTGTGAAATCTACTTACCTTGCCTACCGGTTCGGAAGTGCACGCACCTCCAGGAAGTAACCAGGAAGTAATGATGACCAGGTGGGTGGGCGGAGCCTCATGCTGCTGTCGCTACTGGTTCTCCAAACCACTCGCCATCACTACCAGTTCGACCGAACCACTCCGAACTGGTAGCATTTCACTCCTGAGTTAGGCATAACAATTCTTGGCATTGGATGAAATGGTTCTTGTCCACTGAGTGTAGTACCAAACTAAAGTCCTTAGATAACATAATAAGTTTTGAACATACTGCAATATTATGATTTTTTTTCCCTTCAGTTTTAATCCTACTGGAAAAAAATCTACATAATTAAAAAGACTTTTACCAACTTTACTGCCAAAAATATGGCAAAACCCTGTGCTAACTGAGCAACTCATTTAAAGACCGTGGGGTCCTTGATCTCCCACTTAAGGACTTCTGGAACATTATTAGGATGAAAGCTTTATGGATATTTGGATGGATCTCATTCCATAGGGCAGGAAATATTCTGATCCTTTAAGAGATTTTTCCACTTGCATTTACAGTGGCAAAGACATGCCCTAGCAATGTATTTTTTTCTGCCATGACATTGTCTCCAGCTTATCTCTTGCCCATTAATGAAAAAGGCTTGTCCTTGGAAAAAATCTATTGAAATATCTGTATTTTCCGCTAGCTTGGATATTACTTACAGCACCCTGAAGTGTATAAAATCTATTAGGCTTGTCATCCTATTGCCTTGCAAGAGTTCCACTGATTGCCAGTGTCTTCCTAAAAGCATAAATGCATCTGTAGTGAGAGTAACAAAATTCATGCTAGTTATTCACCGGTTCATGATTAAGCAGATAGGACTTCAACTCAGCAAAGAGCTATAGAGTTTCATTCAGAAGCAATTCCATGGATTGTCTATCAGGATTCATACTGCACAAGAGTTTGCCTTGTGCTTTGATAATTAGTATTTGGGGTGATTATCTAGGAAATGTAGGATGTTGGCTAGATTGGTAATTTAAAAAGAATCTTCAAAGAAAGCATTGGCAAACTGCCCGTTTTATAACACTGCCAAAAAATGCATGGATGTAGTTCTCAGAGAATGCTTATTTTAAATTAGTTCCTCATGGAATTAATTAAGTTAACCTTGAGTTAGAATGCAGTATGGATTATTATGTACTGGATCTAGTTTTACAAGTTCCACTGCTAAATAATGTGTGGTGTGACTGTGTGGGGGTGTGGCTGTGTTAATTTTCAAGTTAACTTTTTAAAAACTCCTGGTGACTGCCTGAAGAAATATTAAAGTACCAAGTAGTAATTATCAAAACGTAAGTCAAACTCTTGTGCAGTATGAATCCTGGTAGACAATCCATAGAATTGCTTTTGGATGAAACTTTTCACAGGTTTTTTTTTTTTTTTTTTTGAAAGATAGTCAGAAGTGATTTATCACTGCTTGCTTCCTAGGTTGAGAAAGAGGAACTGGCCCAAGATCACCCATCTGGCTTCGTGTCTAAGGCCGACTAGAACTCACAACCTTTTGGTTTCTAGCCTTAACCACTACAACAAACTCATGCTAACTAATAGTAGTAGTCATTGTTGCAGCAGTTGTGATGATGATGATGATGATGTAGAGGTCACTCTACTCCAGAATAACCCTGGGTTTATAGTTAAAAACAGAAAACAACAAAGAGAAAAATTAAAGCATCCAGACAACCATGCCCCGCATGCCTAAAAACAAACAAACCACTACAGACAGGGCTCCACAAGCATATTATCTGAAGCCTGGGAGACCAGCTGTTTTTTAAGACTTCTAGAATATCGTAAGGATGGGATCTGTATGCATCTTATTCCATAAGGTCAGGCATCACAACCAAGAAGGTATATTTTGGGGGTCCTGACTAATTCTTTTGATTAACAGGATCCAAAGTGCACTGACTACAGTGTGCCAATCTTACTGAGCGGGAAGAAACCATGGGAACAAGATCCCCAAATAACCTGACCCTATGCCATTAATTTATTTCTGCTTTCATAATAAGCATTACAGCTTGGAAGGTTTCCTACCCAAAAACTAACCAAGACAAGAGGTCCTATCTGTTTTCAACCTGCAATTGTTTTTCCTCCTCCACCAAAAGTTTTTAATGTCTGAATGTATCTTACTACATGAATATGCTACAATCATATCACTGGCTAGCCTGCAGATGTTAGAGCTAATCTCCAAGACCAGCTTGCCCCACTGTTTTGGCTACTTAGCATTTTTTGAGAACAGGAATATATGACATTATCCGTCACCCAGCCTACCAGAAAAGCAACTTACAACCATCCTTTTGTTACAACAAAAGTAGTGTTCTCTGAATTGTGTTGGCTTTTACCCCTCATTATCCAATATGCACAGTGTGCTTCATTTCATTACAGGCAAACACCTCTACTCCAGTTGGCTACTATGTAGTGTAGTAAGGCATGACTCCTGCCCTATGGTCCCAGTGCTGCCTACAACAACCTTCCATCCAAATAACCAAGGAATACTAAAAAGCTGTGGTTTTTAAAAAATTAATTGATGCTATTCCAAAGCCAAACTTTTTACTTTTCCTTACCAGGTGAATTTGACAAAGTACTGCTACTTTCTTTTTCAAGGGACAGCAAAAATAGTAAAATTGGTATTTTCTATACGAGCCCAGGAGGTGTAGAGAAACAGGACAGTACATTAGTCAAGCTTTGTGATAAATTGATTTGGGCAGGCTGCTGAAGCACAGGAACTCTGTGTTGTGACCTAGGCTTACTGAGTCATTAAAACACACGAATAGTCCCAAAAACCTCTTTTATTGCAACAACTGTGAAATTACTTTCCTTCACAGCTGAGTCCCAATTAGTTGCAAAAAGTCCTTCGGGATAAGACTTTCGGGATAATCACCAACCTTTATCTCCCTTGACACACTGCCAAAGACCTATTTGGCAAAACCACACAGAGTCCAGAATCAAACAGAGATGCCGACTGGGAACAGATTTAACAACGTTGCTTTTCTGCAAAGGGCCCATGTGCCTTTGCTCCTCTTTTAAGCCTTATGGGAGAGGTTAATCATTTCCAGGCCTTACTCCTGAATTGTCCCTTTTGTTTTAACTGTTCTTGCCTTCTGGCAGCTCTGTGCATGCATGCACTAGGAACAGGCTCCTCCTGTTCCTCTGCCTCTGATCTCCAACTCTGGAGGCTCTGGAGTCCGCACATAACTCCCAGATGGCCCTGTCCCCATCTCTGTCTCCAACATAGAACCCTCATCCTGGACTCCCTCATCCAGTCCAGACTCCAGGACTGGCTCATGTTCCTCCCCAGCCTCCTCACTGTCCGACTCCACTGCCAGCTCCACAGGTTGCTGGCAGACCACAACACTCTGGACCAAGAATGTTTAAGATACATTCCTAGCCAATTTACAAATAGGAAAAAAAGGAGTTGAAGGACTCATCCTGCTTTAGCTTGGTGACTTTAGACTGGTCATTCTCTCTCAGTCCAACCTACCCACAAGGTTGGTTTTTTTAAAATTTTCTTTATTTTTTTTAAAAAATTGATTTATATGCCGCTCTTCTCCGGAGACTCTGTTACAATATTTTGAGGATCAGACTCAATGATGAATTCAGAAGCAATTTCTTCAGTTAAAGAAGAATTTATTCATAATAGGCATTCTACTTATTCTTGTCAGATTTACAGTGAGAAGCAAGCATGAGGTAAAAGCACTCTCTATTTATATCAAAGGGGAGGAGTCAAGAAAGGGGGGTGATTACACATGAATACATTAAAGGAGGATGAATAAATTAACCCTTTATATCCTGTACATATGTACATATCTCTTGTTATAGAATAAGGCATTTACTTATGACAGACTCAGGGTGGCTTACAATGCGTTAAGCAATAGCCTTCATACTTTTGTATATTTATACAAAGTCAGCTTATTGCCCCCACAATCTGGGTCCTCATTTAACCTACCTTAGAAAGGATGGAAAGCTGAGTCAACCTTGAGCCCAGTGAGATTCGAACTTACAGAAATTGCAGACAGCTGGTGTTAATCACAATGCTTTTAGTCTGCTGAGCCACCAGGCCCCTTTGTTGTTGTGGGAAAATAAGAGGAAGATGTATTGCAGGGGTGTTAAACTCAAGGCCCCGGGGCCTTGGGAATGCTTAGATCTAGCCCATGGTGCCGCCCTGGAAACAGTGAAGAAGCAGCCTGCAGTGCCTCTGGCAGTGAAAACGGAGCTCAGGAGGACCGCATGTGGCTGTCCTGAGCTCTGTTTTCCCTACCAGAGGGTTGCAGGAGGCTGTCACAGTCAAAAATGGAGCTCTGAAGCCCGTTTTTGCTGGCATAATGCTTGGGCCACCACAGGTGCCTCCGACATGAGTGATGTCGAGCTGGCCATGCCCACCCCAGCAATGCCCATCCCAGCCACTCCCACTCCGGCCTCCTGAGGTCAAACACAACCCTGATGCGGCCCTCAATGAAATCAAGTTTGACACCCTTGATATATTGGATATGTTCATTGTTCTGAGCTATTTGAAAAAAATACTAAAGGCTGTATACAAACAAAAAAAACCAACCAACAAACTGTAATTCTAACCATCTAATCAAAGGACAAATAAATACATTTTAATTGTTATTAATATTTTATTAGATCTTTCATTTGATATTTACTTTGTGCTGCTTTTCAAAGTGTCTGATTTATGTCATCAAAGCTACGGTTATGAAAACTCTACAGTCAACCATTATGAATTAGAAACCTATGGAGACGTCATATTGCAATGTGCAATATGCCTCTGTGTGGGTTGAATATAGCCCTTAAATCTTCTCTATTGGGCATGGAAGCCCTCAAAGAAGACACCTCCAGAAGCTTCTCTGGTTTTCCAAAGCATTATATCCTTGGAAGAAATAATTCCTACCTGCTTTCTCTTTGGCTGTATTTATATGATAGTCCAATTCACAAATAGTCTGCCTTTTTAACTTACATCTTACTTCTGTAATTCTAATCTATGCAATTTGCTTGTAATTCAGGTGGATGTGAACTCAGAAAATTAAATGGAATAAGTTGTTTCCTGTAAACTTAGCCATGGAGGAATTATCTTCTTTTATTTTGTAGTGGCATTCTAACGCTCATCTTAATGTGGGGAAGGATGGGGGAAGGGTTTCACAGCTTCATGAAATTGTACCCTCTAATGGTATCTGTACATTAAACTAAAATGTTGTTCTCTGGTCTATATGTTGTAAGCGATGTGCACGCTTAACCCAACTTTTGGGTTAATTCAGCAAATTATAGTTCATTTGCATGTTGTAGATTGTAGGCAATATTGTCTGAATATCCCTGGATATGCATCACACATAGCCAGTGTGTGATGCATCCAGCCCACAAGCCATGAGATTGACACCCCTACTTTAGAGTCATTGGAAACTGCCTTATTCCAAGTTACAGCTATTTTGCTATGGAGTTTTCCACTGACCTAAGGTTTTTGTGTATATATTGTGTGTGTATATATATATATATATATTCATAATACAAGGTCCTGTGGTTATTCAGTGCAGGTTCCAGGGCTAGTTAAAATAAAGAGTGAGAAAGGGGACACAAAACCTGCAAACAATTTATGCAAAGAACAACAAAAAATTTGGAATCAGCATTTTGGATATTGAAAATACAAAAAAAAAAGGCATCTTTATATAACTTGGTCAAAGTGAAGTGTCGGAAATGCCATATTTGCCTTCTTGGAAGTAAGTCCAATGGCATTCCAGAGGACACTCATTTAAATGAACTTCCATCGAAATGAGTAATACAGGACATGTGCCTAGAGGGACAAGCTTTTTTGTACGCTTGCTTTTCCCTATTTTCCCATGTTAGTTTTCCAAACACCCCCATTGTTTAGGTTTTCCAGCTTGGCACAGGGAAACAGCCAGATGTTTCCTTAGAAAATCTGTTTCCTGTGGAACTCTCACCATGGTTGGTATTTCCATTGTAACAAAAGGAGAGGTACACATCCTGCCTCTAATAGCTTTCTTCTCTTCACTCTGCCACTCCTCACAACTCATTTCATGTTCCCTTCATGGATGGAAGACATTTTACACTCAAACGTCTTTGCATAGTGTGAACAGGTATGCCAATCCCAGATTAAATTTTTCAAGTGGATTTTTTCCACCCGGTCATAACTCTTCTATATCTGAGTAGTTCAAAATTCCATGTAGCAGGAACGGATTATTTTTGTGTCTGTGTTTTCTGTTAGAGCTATTTTAGCATATTTGGGCATGGCATGAAGACACACGAAGAAAGGTTGGCTGGCTTTCCATGAATGTGGAAGGCCTCATTTTGGTTTGAAGCAATAAAAACTAGAAAGGGAGGGGGCAATTTTTGTGGCATATAGATTTGAACAAATACTGCTGATGAATTAAAATCCTTTAAATGGTTACTAGGCACTTGAGAGAGCTGGCTGCAGAAGAAACAGCTACTTTAGAGAAATCAGGAAAAATTCATATTAAAAAAAAGGATTTTCCTTCATCAGCTATATTGTCGTAATCTTATTTTATTTTCTTATACACAAACACAGGGAGAGTAAGAGAGAGAGAAATTCACACTTTCTTTTTTCTCCAACCCAGCAATGCCAGCAATCAACATAGATGACTTAAGTGAGAAGGATAAATTGAAAATGGAAGTAGAACAACTCCGAAAAGAAGTCAAATTGGAAAGGCAACCTGTAAGTAGTTCACTCTAATGATTTTCTCTCTTAAATTCTGAAGAATGTTTTAAGAACAAGATTTCAGTGCTTTCAATGGCTGTGTGCGTTTGTTGAAAAAAAAATCTGTTTTGCAATATATTCCATGTGGATTATAAATGCATTGGGATTGAGTTGTTTCACTTAAGGAAGCAAATATTATCTCCTAGTAGGTTTATTGCACATTTTCTTTTGAGAACGCTATAAACAGGATTTTCTAGACTAACCCCCCACCCCCAATCTCTCTCAAGCAAAATAAATAGAGATTATAGTTGGGTTGGGTTTGTATTCCATTTTTAAAAGGATCAGCCTGATGCCATTCAAAAGTTCTTAAAATTTACAGTGGCAGGTTTATTTAGCTTTTAGAAGTATTAGAAGAATTCTCGTTAATTTTTTTCCATATCAGGGCTACATTTGATGTACAAGTTGCTTTTTGTCCTCTTATGTCGTTCTGATATTTGTTTTTAAAATATCACCTGATAAATTATCTGTTAATGATAACTGGATCTTGCAACAAGACATAACTGGGTTGATTGCTCATCTTTACTTTTCTAATTCATTTCTTCTCTCATTTGCTCTATTTCTAACAATTTCTTACTGTATTCTCTGTAGTCAGATAGCAGGCTGTGCCCAATGAGTACAATTAGACTTCATTGAGATTATTCTTTTTGAGTTGTTCTTTTTTTTTCTTTCATTTTTAAATTAAGCCATGCCTATGAGAAGCCAAGTTGGTGGCCTAATTTAATGTATTATTATATTTCATAAGTAGGGTTGCCAGGTCTGCTTCCAAAAAATAGCGGACAAGCCGTGTGTGTGTGTGTGTGTGTGTGTGTGTGTGGTTAAGTAGTAAAAAAATAAAAAAAAATTCACAATTAATTATATATTTTCTTACAAACATTTTAACATGTATTAAAATAATCACTTCAAAACTTTACTTAAAATTCAAAACATCAAATATATTATAATAATATGTAAAATATTAAATTACATTTTACTTTGCTGTCGTGTGTATTTTTTATTTGACTGCGCAGCTTTGATCAATTCTTTGTGTTTAAGGAATAATTCTTTAATTTCAGTACAACGTTGAGAAATATTAAAAAATATACAATCATATTTTTTTGAATAAAAAAAAATGTCCACTATTTTGTGAAAAAAAATAGTGAACATAATGTGAAAAAAGCGGACTGTCCACTCAAATAGTGGACACCTGGCAACCTTATTCATAAGTAAGATTGGGACTTTTAGCATTTTTTTATTTTGGGCACTAAAATGCCTAGAAATGTCTCTGCTGGTAATAGCATTTTCATCCTTATAGGAGGGTTTTGTTTACCCATAATTAGTCTATAGCTGATTTATTATTATATTTTACAATACAGAATGGGACTTTTTTGGGGGGGTGGGGACAAAATGCCCTGAGCTCTTTCTACTGATTCTCACAGCTTTCTCCTCCCTACCTGTAATCCCAACCACAGCCTGGGAATGACTGACTGTGGAGAATGTCTGTTCAACATTCATGGCAAAATGGATGACACAAACACAGCTTAAAGAAAACCCATAATTATCAGGAAAGGAAAGAAGCGTGAACAGGCTAATTATAGGTTGTATAAGCAGAGAGTTAATTTTGGGGTGTTTTATAGCTTAAATATAAGACTTAAGGGGCCAAGTTATAGAACAGCATGGAAGAAATGAATGGTCAAAGTGGGGAAGAAAAGTATTCTGAGCATTATTCAGAATTGTGATTCCTATGCTAGATAATTTCCATGACATAAAAATGAGGCATTTACCTGAGTAGGAAATTGTTTCCAGAAATCTGGACAACTGTGTGTTTTCTGAACATGTAATAAAATGGATAAGTATAGCATCACTAGTGCATTAGCAGAAATGACAAATTTATAAAGTTAACTCAATGGCAATGAAAGTACCAGAATGTATTAAATATATGTTAACATTGTATTTAGTATTTGTACTGTTTTTGAATGATACACAATTGCTGATACTGTATTTACAGAGCTACCCATAATTCCAAATAAAAAATCTGCTTTATATTCAGATAGGACAGATTCTGTTTCTCAACTTAAAAGTAACATATTTATCTTAACAATGTATTATACATTTATTTTAAATATTATTTTTATTTGATTTATATTTTTTATTTTATTTATTTTATTTCCAATTTATATACCGCCCTTCTCCCTGAGGACTCAGGGCGGTGTACAGCCAGAATTAAGAACATGAAATACAAATATTAAAAACAATTAAAATATATATAAATTTGGCCCAAAAATTAAAAATCACGAACCAATTAAAATATTTAAAAATTTCTTCTTAAGCCAGCCCAGCTTGCTGGAAAAAGTGGGTTTTAAGGGCACGGCGGAAGGCACTGAGGTCTTGGATTCTCCTTATCTCTGGGGGCAACTGATTCCAGAGGGTAGGTGCCCCCACAGGGAAGGCCCTCCCCCTGGGGGTCACCAGCCTGCATTGTTTGGCTGATGGCACCCTGAGGAGGCCCTTTCTGTGGGAGCGCACGGGTCGATGGGAGGTTGTCAGTAGCAGCAGGCGGTCTCGAAGATAGCTAGGCCCTATGCCATGGAGCGCTTTAAAGGTGATGACCAACACCTTGAAGCGCACCCGGAAGACCACCGGGAGCCAGTGAGCTCGCGCAGGAGCGGTGTTACATGGGAGCGCCATGCTGCTCCTGTCACTACCCGTGCTGCTGCGTTCTGGACCAGTTGGAGCCTCCGGGTGCTCTTCAAGGGGAGCCCCATGTAGAGAGCGTTGCAGTAGTCAAGGTGAGAGGTGACAAGGGCGTGAGTGACTGTGCACAGGGAATTCCGATCAAGAAAGGGCCGCAACTGGCGAATCAGGTGAACCTGACAAAAGGTCCCCCTGGTTAAAGCCGTCAGATGTTCCTCCAAGGACAGCTGCATATCCAGGAGGACTCCCAGATTGCGAGCCCTTTCTGTGGGGGCCAAAGACTCGCCCCCAATAGTCAGTGATGGAGTCAACTGACTATATTGGGATCCCGGGAGCCACAGCCACTCAGTCTTGGAAGGGTTGAGCCTGAGCCTGTTCCTCCCCATCCATATTTATCTATTCTTCTCTAGAATTTAATTTAATTTAATTTAATTAATTCAATTTATATGCCACCCCTCTCCGAAGACTCAAGGCAGCTCACAATGCATTTTAAAAAATCATTATAAAAAACATTTAAAAATTAAAAACATTAAAAACTCATTCACACCATTCATGGCCAGATCTTGCCAGATCACAAGGGCGAGATCAACAGCCCCAGGCCTGCCGGAAAAGCCAGCTCTTCACTGCTTTTCGGAAGGCCAATAGGGTGGAATGGTCCGGACCTCAGGAGGTAACTGGTTCCAGAAAGCTGGGGCAGCCACAGAGAAGGCCCTCCCCTGCGGGCCCGCCAGCTGGCCTTGTTTAGCTGATGGGACCCAGAGGAGACCAACTCTGTGGGATCTTACCAGTCACTGGGAGCTATGCGGCAGAAGGCGGTCTCGAAGATAACCTGGCCTTGAGCCATGTAGGGCTTTAAAGGTAATAACCAACACCTTAATTGTAACCGGAGACTAATAGGGAGCCAGTGCAGCTCGCGGAGAATTGGTGTAATGTGGGTATACCTAGGTGCACCCACGACAGCTCGCACGGCTGCATTCTGGACCAACTGTAGTCTCCGAACACTTTTTAAGGGTAGCCTCATGTAGAGCGCGTTGCAATAATCTAACCGTGAGGTGACAAGGGCATGAGTGACTGTGAAGAGAGCCTCCTGATTCAAGTAGGGTCGCAATTGGTGCACCAGGCAAGCCTGTGCAAAGGTTCCCCTAGTCACAGCTGTCAGATGTTGCTCTAATCTTAGCTGTGAGTCTAGGAGGACACCCAAATTGCGAGCCCGTTCTGAGGGGGACAATTTCTCTCCCCCCCCAGAACCAAGGAGAAGGTTTAGAAGAAACTTTAGCCTTGCTTTTCCTTCTCTCCTAATCTTTAAAAATATCAACAATGAAATGTAAACATCTACAAACAACATATAAACATATAACAATAAACATTTTAAAAACAGCAGTTTGATCTTGGTACATTATCCCATAAATTCCTATGTGAACTGATATTTATATTTATTCAACAGAGTAAAATATGTCTTTAAGCATTGTCTTAAAAAATTGTTTGGGGGCATAGATCTCCTCTAATTGGGAAGATTCTTTCATTGAGAGGAGCTTTGGAATAAAGCACTTTTGAGATTTTATCTCTGATATCATCCAGCTTATTCAGTAGGTCACCTGAGAAGGCTTATTTGTGATTCCCAAAGGTTGGTTCACCTCAGAATATGGTGGCCAGGATTAGAGCCTAACAATGACACAACTCAAATACTGCAGTGTATTTTACATAAATTCAAAAGCACAACATGCTAAGTCAGATGGCTAAAAGGAACAATATAACATAGATCCCAAAATATTGCACCGACTGGCAAGTTACATTTCTCTTTTTTTTTTCCTAAACAGGTGAACATACTTCCAAACAAAAGTGCTAACCTGTAGCTTTATATTCTAAGAATGCCTGCACAATCTATTGGTACCCAGATTAATTACTAAAATGCCTGACACTAGAATTGGATACCTACCTAATTTAACTGTAATAAACAGAAAGGCTTCCCCTAAATGTTTTTAATCAAAATATCTTATAACAGCAATGAAAGTCTGGTGGGCAGGAAAACTTAAATACGAAAGCAGACAAAATTCTTTTTTTGTTAATTATGGATTTTAAAAGAAGAAATAGAACTATATACAAATACTTTCTACAATAAACAGTTCTAAAACTTCCTTTAAATTTTTGGTAAATCCTGAAATGTATTAATGTTATCCTTCATAAAATAAATATAATTCTCCTAGTCCTGATAAAATAACTATTTTCCCTTAGAGAAAAATGAATTTCCTCAAATGCTTTCTCAATCAGATTTCTCAATTTTTTTTCAAATAAAAGATTATCCAATCATTTCCACTGATGGATTTGAATTGAACAAAGTTGGTTTACGGCAACTTCATACAGTAAATAGTCAGTCTTAGTCAGTCTTAAGTGAAGAGGTTATAAATAAAATTTTAGAATGGACGTTGCTTACCTGAACGTCCCTTTTATCCTCGCTGCGAAGACACTCCTCAAGATGGGTACTGCTCACTCCTATTTGTATGGCTGAGTGTCAATCATGTCCCTCTGGAGCTGGATACGCCCTTCTTCCTGCTCCTTCCTCAGTCTTTTCACGAAGACATCTTGGCCCAAATGCATCAGGACGGATACGAAAGAAAACCACCAGATTTCAGGACAGGAACAGAAGAGCTACAGAGGGACATAAAAAGAGAACCCCACCAAGGCCAGACCCGGCGAAGAGAAGGGAGGGACGGAGTGCCTTCGCAGCGAGAATAAAAGGGACGTTCAGGTAAGCAACGTCCATTTTCCTCCTCGCTGCTCAGACACTCCTCAAGATGGGACATACCCAAGTTATTCTAAGAGGGAGGGAACGAAGCCGAAACCTGGCCTTGGGGAGAGATTACAGACTGTAAAACTTGTCTGCCGAAGGCAGCATCTGCAGAGGCAAACCTATCTAAACGATAGTGAGTTACAAAAGATGAAAGAGAGGACCATGTGGCCGCCTGGCAAATATCATCTACCGATGCCTGGGTAGCCCAAGCCACCGATGTTGCGGCACTACGGGTAGAATGGGGCAGGATACCACCCGGGACAGGAGCCCCCTGCAACTCATAAGCCTTGGAAATACAGGCTTTGAGCCACCTGCCTACTGTTGGTGAAGATACCTTCTGACCCAAGGAGGAGGGGAGGAAAGAAACCAATAACGCCTCAGTTCTGCGGAAAGAGGCAGTCCTCTTAAGATATCATCTCAACGCTCTACGCACATCCAAGGTATGCCAGCGTCTTTCAGTAGGATGGCGAGGGTCCGGACAGAAATTTGGCAAGATAATTTCTTGGGCCCGATGAAAGCGTGTGTTCACTTTGGGGATAAACCTGGGTCTAGTCGTAAAACGACACGGTCAGGATAGAAGATACAGAGATCACTTCTCATGGACAAGGCTGCAATTTCGGATACCCGGCAAGCCGAAGTGATTGCCAACAAAAAGGCCATCTTTAATGACAAATAACCCAGGCTGATCGAAGCAAGAGGTTCGAACGGTGGAGCTGTCAAAGCCTGTAATACTAAAGTAAGGTCCCATGTAGGGTAGCGATGAATCGGCGGGGGCCGCAGGTTGGAGACCCCTTGGAGGAAGGAATGAATCCTAGGATCCTGAGACAAAGGAACATGATTATCTCCAGTCAATACAGTGGCCAGAGCAGCCACCTGACGGCGCAGGGTTGCAGGAGCGAGTCCCTTAGAAAACCCTGCATATAGGAAGCGCAGAATGTCCAGAACACCAGCAGTTGTGGGGTCAATGTGATGATCTCCGCACCATCTTGTAAAGGTAGTCCATGAAGCATCATAAATGCGAACTGTAGATGGTCGCCTGGCGGCCTGAATAATAGAAATGACATCCTCAGACAATTGGTCCTTGAAGAGCTTTATGCGTTCAAATGCCACACGGCTAATTGGAGCCATTCTGGCTCTGGGTGGCGTATGGCCCCTTGAGTCAGGATGACCCTGTCAGGTGGAATCCTCCACGGTGGTTCGACGGATAGGTTCTTGAGGTCTGCGAACCACTCTCGACGAGGCCAATAGGGCGCTATCAGCAGAAGAGTCGCCCGCTCCTGAATTGCCTTCCGAATTAATTTGGAGATGATAGGAAAGGGGGGGGAATGCATAAAGGAGCCCTTGGGGCCATGGACTCCGAAGAGCGTCCAAGCCCTCCGCCGCTGGTGACGGGTAACGGGGAAAAAACCTCGGTAATTAAGTGTTGTGGGCTGTCGCAAACAGGTTCACTACTGGGAGACCGAACTTCCTTGACAGGTCCTGGAACAGGCCGGGGTCCAGCCGCCACTTGGCGTGATCTATCTGGTCTCTGCTGAGCCAATCCGCTTCCCGATTTACAGCTCCTGAAATGTGTTCGGCTCTTATCGATTGGAGATGGAGCTCCACCCACGACAGGAGCCGCTCTGCCTCCTGCATTAGAGTCCAAGAGTGGGTCCCCCCCTGTTTGTTGATATGGGCCTTGGTGGCCATATTGTCCGTTAGGATCAGAAGGTCTTGGCGATATACAAGATGTTTGAAGTGTAGAAGAGCGAACCTGACCGTTCTGAGTTCTAGCCAATTTATATTGTGCCATTTTTCTGTCTATGACCAGACACCCTGGGCTAATTGGGAGTTGAGGTGGGCCCCCCAGCCCCGCAGACTCGCATCCATGGTAAGCACCATCCATTTCGGTTCCAGAAAGGGAGAGCCCCTGTTGATAGCCGGAGACAGCCACCACCGCAGGGAGAGCCGAACCGGGGCCGGCACTGTCACCTTGAATAAGGATTCTGCTCGACCTTGTTTTTGGAAAGGAAGCAGGAACCATTGAAGGTGACAAAGGTGGAAGCATGCCCAAGGACAATGTCTATGCACGATATTAGTTTTCCCAGGAGCTGGGAGAGTGTCAGTAAAGGTACAGTCTGGAGTAGTAAGATGTGAGACACCAGTTGTTGAATGCTGACTCATCTGTCGGGGGACAGAAGAACCACACACTGACTCGAATCTATCGTCGCTCTGAGATGCAGAATACGAGTCGTGGGGAACAGATGACTTTTGGCGACGTTCAAAGTGAACCCGTGGTCTTGAAGGGTCTGAACTACCAGCTCCCGGTCACGAATCGCCAGATCGGTTGATGGTGACAGAATCAAAATGTTGTCAAGGTAGCACGCCAGACAGACAGGGACCTCTCTGAGCGACGCCGCTACCGCTGCCAGCAGTTTTGTAAAAGTCCTCGGAGCGGATGACAGGC
This sequence comes from Arizona elegans, assembly GCA_022577455.1. NCBI lineage: Eukaryota > Metazoa > Chordata > Lepidosauria > Squamata > Colubridae > Arizona > Arizona elegans. The sequence continues at coordinate 27,297,076 of JAKOOJ010000004.1, forward strand.
TGAACGGCATTGCCCGATACTGGAAGTGGTGGGCCCCAAACGCAAACCTGAGGTACTTCCTGTGCAGCTGGTGAATGGGAACGTGCAGATACGCTTCCTTTAGATCCACTAATTGCATTAGATCTCCCCGTCGGATGCAGCCTAGCAATGATTTGAGCGAATGCATTTTGAACTGATGGTATAAGATGTGTTGATTGAGACGTCGTAGATTCAAAATGCCCCTCCAATCTCCCGAGCTTTTCGGTACCAGGAATAGTGTGGAATAAAAGCCGGTTCTGCGTTGGGTTGATGGAACATGTTCTATGTCCCTTATCTACAACAGATGTTGAATTTCGAGAGACAGAAGAAGTCGCTTGTCCGGGTTGGCCGGCCAAGGGCATTGCACATAAAAGTCCTGTGGCATGGTAGTGAATTCCAAACGTAGACCATTGGTGACAGTTTGGACAATCCAGGCATCCGAGGTGGTAAGAGGCCACAGGTGAGAAAAGGCCTGGAGTTTGCCCCCAATCGGAGCCGGGGACGGCGAGTCACTTACCACGTCTGGAGTATCGGGTAGTAGAAGATCGGAAGGGGCATCTGAAGTTAGATTGGCGGTGGCCTCGGTCACGAAAGGACGTCCGGTCTGAAGCTGGTTGGTAAGAGAACTGAGATGATCTGTGAAAAGAGGCGCTTCCAGCGCCTTGGTCCTGACGAAAGGGCTGCCAGTTATAAGGGAAATAGCGTCTATCTTGGCGTCTGAATACCATGGGCAACACTTTCTTCTTGTCCCTGTTTTCGACCAGGATGGAATCCAGAGACGAGCCAAACAAAGCCGGACCCTTGTATGGAGCAGCAGTCAGGCGCCACATGGATTTTGCATCAGCTCTCCAATTGCGAAGCCATAAAAGATGTCTAGAGGAAACTGTCGAAGCCAATGCTCGCGAAGCAAATTTAACTGCATCCAAGGACGCATCGGCCGAATATTCCACAGCAGCGATCAACTTAGCCAGATCCTGTTGCAACCGAACGTCTTCGGGGGGAAGCCTATCCCTCAGCTGACGCAGCCACACCAGTGATGCCCGGTTGAAGAAAGAAGATGAGGTAACAGCACGGATGGCCCATGCTACCGCCTGGTGTGTCTTACGGAATGACATCTCCACCCGCTTATCCTCAAATTTGAGGCCATCCCCTGCTTCACCTACCAGAATCGACGAAGATGTCAAACTGGCGATGGGATCATCAATTTTGGGCAACTGCAGAAAGGCATCTAGTGCAGGGGCAGAGGCATACAGTTTACGATCGAAGGTATTCGGGCCAGAAAGCGAAGCGGTGTGGTCCCATGGTTTCTGGATGACCTGGCAGAAAAGGTCAGGACATGGTACAAAGTCATGATCAGGTTGAGGCAGATTAAATAGGTTACTGTTAGGGTCTGGCAGAATAGAGACAGAACCCTGGTTCAGATTGGTGTCCATGTTGGTAGCAGCCTTCGCTTTGAGTAAAAGGGAACTAAACATTGAAGGCTTGAACAATCCCGGAAAGGCAGGCTTGTCCTGGACCGCCTCCTCATCCTCCGACATCTCAAAGTCTTCTAGGAAATCGTCCTCCCTGACGGGTTCAGACATCTGAACATAGGAAGTAGAAGGTTGCTGCATATGACATGAAGTAGCAGGAACACAACCAGGATTAGGTAACATGCCAGTGGCCTGCTGTAACCCAACCTGAAAAATGTGGGACATAGTCTGAGTAAATAATGACTGGAAATCCACAGGCTGAGCAAAGGAAGGCCCCGCCTCAGGACGGAGACCTGCTGCAGTGGGTGTAAAGGTAGCCTCAGGGGCAGGCCTGGAGGTCTGAGAATTGTGACTAGCCATGCTAGAGGACCTTGATCTAACTCTGACACAGGTCTGGTTAACAGAGGTCAAGGGCAACCCTCTAGAAGTAGAAGAACATACAGCATAAGGTTCAGCATCATGGACTGCAATATCCTGGAGAGCCCCCGGGTCACAAACAACATTGTGGGCCAAATCTTCATCGCCCGGCTCAGGACAATCAAGCAGCTGGGCCTGGTGTTGAGCCTTTGAGAATTGTTTTTCCAGGGCATTGTGTCTGCGTTGGGCATCCCTGTCTGATTTAGAAGACTTGCCAGGCTTGGCAGATTTTGAACCTTTGGTCTTCCTCCCCTTAGCTTGTTTAGGAGAAGGAACTGGAGATGGGGAGAGGCTCCAATCAAGGTCGGAGGACAGAGCAACTGCCTCCAAATTATAAATAGCAACGACCTCTCAAAATTGGTACAAATTAATTTTTTGTGAATTTTTTCAAATTTTCAAATTTTTGAAATTTTTGAAATTTTTTGAAATTTTTTTGAAATTTTTTTGAAATTTTTTTAAATTAAGGACACAACAAATATAAGAACATCTATTTGTAGCTATTGCTGCTATTAACATATATACATATAAACAATTTGCCTCTTTTTTTTTTTAAATCAACAAGGGGTTTTACTTCCTTGAATGATGACAGTCCCGATGATCCAGGCAGAAGACAAGTGCAGGTAACCTCTGGACTGCGTCCACACCTGCAGTAAGGCCAGCGACCCTGGAAACCAAAGCCCAGGTCGCAGCACAAGCCGGAGAGGCGAAATGGCGGGCAGCCGTTGAGGCAAGATGGCGGCCCGTGAGGGAAGTCCCAGGATGTCACAAGCCAGGCGAAACAAAGTGCCTACGGCTGGACCAGGAGAGGAGGAAACAGACAATTAAGCCTCCTTTTGGCTAATGAGTATGCCAGCCAGCAGGGACTCAAGCCACAATGCTGAAAACGAGGCTGCGCTAGCGATTAGGGCTGAGAAAAACAAAGTGGCTTCAGCGGCAAGCAAAATGGCGGCAAAACGGATTTTAAAAGTGCCGCCAGCAAGGACAAGCCGCGAACGGCGGCCGGAGCCTCGCACCGCCGTTCCGCACCCACCAGCCTCACTAAATTGAAGGTCAGAAGAGCGCAGCATCCAGGAACAAAAAAATTACCAGCAAGGAAGAAAAACAAAGGAAATAAACAACAAATGGCTGAGTGAAAAAGACTGAGGAAGGAGCAGGAAGAAGGGCGTATCCAGCTCCAGAGGGACATGATTGACACTCAGCCATACAAATAGGAGTGAGCAGTACCCATCTTGAGGAGTGTCTGAGCAGCGAGGAGGAAAATAGCCATTGTTCATATAATAATGATTATATTATGGCAAGAATGTATATTCTTCCATTTAATTTCTATTTAATTTATATATTTAATGCAAATATAGTGACAGTGATCTGAATTCTGTATGGCACTTTTTGTACAGGAATCATTCATATTATGTACAGCATATATTGTCAACATGCCAAAACACCATAATTAGAATTTTAACTAGAATGCCTCTACAGAGAGTATTATCCTAGTTTTGTATAATCCTTATTTACAAATTTATATGTCAGTTTCCAATTCTTGTTTTTTAAATATCAAAATGATTTGAACTTTTAGTATCTTAGACTCCCCTATCGTATCTTTGTACGCCATATGATTTTTGCCATTCCTAAATCATAACGCTATATATACTGTATATCTCTTGTGGGCAAAAATGATCAGCATGAAATGTATCCCCATTGCTGATATATATCCTAGTTCTGTGGCTTTATCAATGCCACTAGTTATTGCCAGGCACCTGAATTCCTACAAAGGTAATTGACGACAAAGCTTATAGGCTGTGCTTATATGGAAAAATACTGCTTACTTCCATCCTTACAGAACAGCAAGAGAGTTTTATCTAGCACATGGGGAAAAGAATGCTGTTCATTTTATTATGCAACAATTAATTATAAACATTATTCTGGGATACAGTATTTCATAAATACCCAGTATGCATATGTTATGCTTCTTATGATACATAACAAGCAGTGGTGAAATCCAATTATTTTACTACCGGTTCTGTGGGCGTGGCTTGGTGGGCATGGTGTGACTTGGTGGGGGTGGCTTGCAGGCATGGCAGGGGAAGGATACTGCAAAATCCCCATTCCCTCCCCACTCCTGGGGGAAGGATATTGCAAAATCCCCATCCCCTCCACACTCTAGGGCCAGCCAGAGGTGGTATTTGCCAGTTCTCCGAACTACTCAAAATTTCTGCTACAGGTTCTCCAGAACCTGTCAGAACCTGCTGGATTTCACCCCTGATAACAAGTCCTTCTCTTCCTCAGTTTCAAAAACTCTGCATATCAAAGGAATTTTTCCTACCTCTACAAAAGAGATTTAAATGTGTTTTTCTCTTTTTTTTCCTTAAGGTGTCTAAGTGTTCTGAAGAAATTAAAAATTATATTGAAGAAAGATTGGGAGAAGACCCTCTAGTGAAAGGCATTCCTGAAGAGAAGAATCCTTTTAAAGAGAAAGGAGGATGTGTAATTGCATAGAAGAATGCAGATAATTTTGAAACTGGGAAAAATAACCTACCATAGTGTAGCTAGTTAATTTAAAGCTCAAGTATCTTATTGTACAAATTAAGAGATTTTTTTTAAAAAAATAAGAAAACAAATGATTGTTTTGTTATTTCCTGAAAACAGTTTTTGCTTACCATATTATTAAATTTCTTTCAAGAGGCTGTTTTGTGTTCTTAATTTCTAGCATTCACCGGTTGAAATTATTATTAACCACAGTATAATTTTGGTTAAAAAAAATCTTAATGAAACAATATGAACTCTCCCCTTCAGAATATAGGATTTTAGTCCAAATGTCCTCATGTCAATGAATATATGCAATGAAATTTCATTTTAATGTATGCCAATTAGTGTACATTCAAAGTAACAATAAAGTTATTTAAGTCTAAGTCTCTAAGTCTAAGTCAAAGGTTGTTAATATCCAACTCTCATTAGCCATTATAGGAGGTTAGCACCCACCCTTTCCTGGAAGAGTGAAATATTTTGGGAAATATTAAAAAGGCAGAATATTGTATTTCCCTGGATGAAAAATGGATAAGCATGTTTTGAAGCAGCTCCCATCTTCTTGCCCCCACCCTTTGTCAATGGGCCATTAAGGCCTGGGCCAGTCTATTCTACATAACAAAGACCTACCTCCTTCAGACAGAGCCATAGTAGGAATTGCCAAAGATCCAACAAAGATAGGATTAGCCCTGTATACAATAGCAGCAGAAACTCACCACATGTGACCTGGGAAGTATGTGACCTGGGAAGCATAAGTGACCATCAGCCAGTAAGGCTAGCTAAAACCCCCACCCCCTGGGAGTCTGACAACCAATCAGGATACTGTTTCGGGACCCAGGAAATGCAAAGCCAGAGAGATCATAAAAACCCGAGAATTCGCTGTATCTGCCCCTTTTCTGTTCAGGAACTCAAGCCATGTGATCCTGTCCACCATTAAACCAACTTTCCAAGCAGTCTTCATATTTCCAGTGTCTTTTTCCCCACTTGGAGCAGAACCCAGAAGGATGTTTCTTCCTACACCTTCATGTACGACACCCAGGGGGAGGGCCTTCTCTGTGGGAGCCCCTGCCCTTTGGAATGAACTGCCCCCAGAAATTCGTAAGATCTCTGATCTCCATGTATTTCGCTGTGCCCTCAAAACCTTGTTCCGCCAGGCCGGGCTATCAATGTAAAGATTTTAATTGGTTTTTAAATATGGGATTTTAAATTTGGGGGTTTTATAATTGAGCCTATTATTTAATAATTTTAATTATTTTAAAATTTTGTCTGTCTTTGTGCTTTTAATCAGGCTGTACACCGCCCTGAGTCCTTCGGGAGAAGGGCAGTATAGAAATAAAATTAATAAATAAATAATAAATAAATAATGATTGGTCCTGCATAATCTAATTCAGCAACACCTGGAAGATCATAGATTTCCCATTCCTAAAACAGGTCCTCAACTTACAATCATTGTTTAGCAACTATTACAACAGCATTAATAAAAGTGATTTACAACCAATTGGGTATATCCTTATAATCATTGCAGCATCTGCCTAGTCACCGGATCAAAATCCCAATAGTATATATTTTCAACTGTGGTAGTGTCCCAGGATCATATGATCACCATTTGTGACTTTCCCAGCTGACTTCTCACAAGCAGAACCAATGAGGGAAGCCAGATTCACTTAGCAGTCACATGATTCATATAACAATTGCAGTGATTCACTGAATAGCTGCGGTGATTCATCTAACAACTAGTGGGGGGGAGGGAAGAGTGAAAAACTGTGTATGCCTCACTTCACAATGCCTCACTTCACAATCACTGTGTTCAGCAACAGAAATTCTGTTGAAGTTGAAGTATCTAGAAGTAGTATTGTCCAAATCTAAACAAGAACAAGTAACTTATTTATTAATGCTACAGTTTTACATGTGAAGAACATCTTTAAGATGGATGATAAAGTTTGGTCAATCAGTTCCCAACTTAGCAATAGAGAAAACAGACTTTGAAAAATGGGATTCTTGAGTTTCCAGGCTTCTTATAGTGCCTCAATAATTCAAGATGTATTCTGACCATGATAGATACTAGCTCTATTCTTAAATAAGCCGCAAGTATACTTGGAGAGTTTCAGATCTCAGTTTTATACAACATCTGGGTTAGCACCTTGCTTTAAAATATATTAAGTGCAGGATCTAGGGTTAAAAGCTTGGTGGAATAGAGTGATTTTTGCTACTTATACCAAGTAGCAATACCAAGAGGGAAGGATTAGATAGAAATGTACGGCTACAATTCCAAAATATGGAGGTCCATTTTTTTTTACTACCGGTTCTGTGGGTGTGGCTTGGTGGGCGTGGTGTGACTTGGTGGGCGTGGCAGGGGAAGGATATCGCAAAATCTCCATTCCCACCCCACTCCATGGGAAGGATACCACAAAATCCCCATTCCCACCCCAGTCCAGGAGAAAGATACTGCAAAATCCCCATTCCCTCTCTACTCCAGGGGAAGGATATTGCAAAATCTCCATTCCCACCCCATTCCTGGGGCCAGCCAGAGGTATTTGCTGGTTCTCCGAACTGCTCAAAATTTCTACTACCAGTTCTCCAGAACCTGTCAGGACCTGCTGAATTTCACTCCTAGTCACATCCCTTTTTTCTCTGATTAAGAGAAATTTATAGCATTCTTTTTTCCCCCAAAATGTTCTCATTGGATTCAATCCTGGCAAGGTAGTGTTGCATACCTTAACACTCTCTGGTATTCATTGAATAATTTAATATATATGTATGCATGTGTATATATATACATACATACACACACACACACATATACATATATATACATACATGTATATGTATATACATACATGTATATATATATACATACATCAATATAGTATTTAGGCTTCTAAATTAAAATTATAGCTGTAAAAATCAATTTATGTTATTGAGATGAAGCAGCCCATTACTCCCATAATATCCATCCTGATTAGAATCTATAGACATTGTAGCATAACTGGAAGTTGTAAGGTGGGGTGATATTGATTAACCCCTTTATCAATTCAATGTAATTAACTGCAGTGTTTAATTTGAACATTTTAAAAAAACATTCTTTTTAGTAGAATCCAAAGTTGGCAGATAGATAATAAAGCAGATTTCCTGTAAAATTCTAAGAACTCAACTATCATCTTTCCAGAGAAAACATTCAGGAAAATTCGAAAACTTGTGCCCTATTTTACTTCTTTCTGAGAGATGCTTATATAATTGGCTAACTCTCCGCTGTCAGTGATTGTTCTGCATATCTCTACATAAACTATTGTGGAGTATTTTAAAGACAAAGCTCGGTATAACTCCTTGGTAGTAACAAAACAACTGCAGGCGGAGTATTATCTGCTGTTACTAATTGCCCTTTTCGAACGCATGCGCTGATGGTGCATTATCCAACAACATGGCGATCTTTCGGAGCTCTCTTTTTAATGGTAAAGAGCTAATGAAGTTCTTAAAACTACCGCTGCGACGTTTTGTTGGCGTCTCAATTGCAGGCTTTCCAGAAAGTTGTTCGCTTAATTCGAGCCACCGCTCTTATAGTAGTGACGCTCCGTCCGAAAGTCATCTATTATACACTGCAGACCATTTTGCTTTAAGAGCGTCTCTGAGAAAGGTACTTGTTTATTATGTGAAAGGCAAAACTAGCTTTTACTCTTACTCATTTCGTTGGTTATAGGGAAGTGGCAGGGGACAAATCGTGGAGTTAAGTGTGTCCAGGCTCATATCGCTTTGGTGGAAAAAGTTTTGAAGTTTGTCAACTCTGGAATCACACAGTTAGATCGTCCGTTTCACTCATTCGGAGTTTTATTATTGTTCCTTCATATAGGTGGAGAGATTCAGATTTAAAAAGACAAAAGTGCTACACCTAAGTGGGAATTTATAGTACTGTGTGGTAGTTCATTTTATTCCCCTCTCTCGCAAGAAACTTTCAATTTCTTTTTGAGACACTGCAAAAGCTATTTGAATCCCAGTTGTTTTAGTAATGCTTCATACGATTGTTACAATTATTCATTATTATATACTGCTTATAGTATTAAGTGAAGCATCTCTGTTCGGAGTCTCCTTTTAAAATAGTTGCAGGGAAAAAAATAACTCTGTAGATTTGTAATTTGGATTTTTTGGGCAAATGTCGGTGCTTTTTCATAGTTGTTAGACTTTTGCAAAAATTACTTTTAGTTCTAAGGGCTCATTCCCACAACCAAATTAAAGTACTAAACTGTTTCAACTCCTACCCTCAAAACGATGCTATAGAGCACTGCACACCAGAACAACTAGACACAAGAAAAGTTTTTTCCTGAATGCCATCACTCTGCTAAACAAATAATTCCCTCAACACTGTCAAACTATTTACTAAGTCTGCACTACTATCAATCTTCTCATCGTTCCCACCACCCATCTCCTTTCACTATATGACTGTAATTTTGTTGCCTGTATCCTTACGATTTATTTTGATATTGTTTCCTGATTGCTTATTTGTACTCTATGACTATCATTAAGTATTGTACCATATGATTCTTGATAGACATAGCTTTTCTTTTATGTACACTGCAAGCATATGCACCAAGACAAATTCCTTGTGTGTCCAATCACATTTGGCTAATATTCTATTCTGTCCTGCCCTGCCCTGCCCCGCCCTGCCCTGCCCTGCCCTGCCCTGCCCTACCCTACCCTACCCTACCCTACTCTACTCTAACATTTGCTTTCCCCATTCCTATTTTGCCACAGGTAGTCCTTGCAGACTCTTCCTCAATAGGAAGAGTTACTTCCTATTTGATCTTTCAACTGCTCCTCCCTGTACTTGCTTGCTGTTTGCAAGTTATTTTTAAATACCATATGGCTTTGTTGCTCTTCTTAAAGTGGTAAAACTGTATTCAAAAACAGCCTAGCAAAAGCTGATATGCACCACTGTAGCCCTCAGCAGAGAAATAACAGGCTCTTCCTGTCTCTCCTGTCTCTCCTGCTCATTCAGTCCTTCTTACTTTGCTGTTTAGCTACCGTCTATGTCAGTGGCCCTCAACCTTTTGGACACGAGGAACTGGTTCTGTGGAGAGTTTTTCCATGGACTGGAGAGAGTGTGGCTTCAGGGATGAAATCCAACAGGTTCTGACAGGTTTTGGAGAACCGATAGCGGAAATTTTGAGTAGTTCGGAGAACTGGCAAATGCCACCTCTGGTTGGCCCCAGGAATGGGGTGGGAATGGAGATTTTGCAATATCCTCTCCCCAGGAGTGGGAAGGGAATGGGGATTTTGCAATATCCTTTTCCCTGGAGTGGAGTGGAAATGGAGATTTTGCAATATCCTTCCCTCAGGAGTGGGGAGGGAATGGGGATTTTGTAGTATCCTTCACCTGGAGTGGGATAGAAATGGATATTTTGTAGTATCCTTTCCCTGCCATGCCCACCAAGCCACGCCCACAGAACTGGTAGTAAAAAAAATGGATTTCACCACTGTGTGGTTTCATGTGCTGCCTGCATCCTGAAGATGGGACTTTGCTTGTTTGTGCAGACTGGTTGCTGGCACGCCACGGACCAATCCCTGGACTAAAGGTTGGGGACCCCTCATCAACATCTCTGACCAGAGGTTGCTAAAGAGAGGCTGCCGGATTGCAACTGATCTCCTGCTTCCTGGAGCAGACAGTGGTGAAGGGTAGAGTTTAGGGACTGGAACAGAGGATATGGTAGTGACACCAGTTTAAAGAAGCCAATAGATGTTAAATATTTAGTTTCAGTTTGTTTCTTTAAGAAACATTTTTATTAATTAAAACCAGATTGCTTTAGAAGAATTGGGGCAGCACAATGGCTCATTGGTTAAGACTCTAGTCTTATCACCTGCCACAAGATAGAATGAGCTCCCATTACTCACCCCAGTATTGCCAACCTAGCCATTTGAAAGCATGCAAATGTGAGTAGGTAAATAGGTATCACTTCAGTGGGAAGGTTACTGCATTCTATATTTTCATGATGGCCACATGATGATGGAAACATCTCTCAGACAACAAAGGCTCTCTCAGTTCAGAAACCCTAACCCTTGAGTCAGTCATTAGTAGATAGGGGAAACCTTTAAAATGGGTGAAATCCAGCAGGAAATCCAACAGGTTCTGACAGGTTCTGGAGAACCAGTAGTGGAAACCAGTAGTAGTTCAGAGAACTGGCAAATACCACCTCTGGCTGGTCCCAGAGTGGGGTGGGAATGGGGATTTTGCAGTATCCTTTCCCTGCCACGCCCACCAAACCACGCCCATCAAGCCACATCACGCTCACCAAGCCACACCCACAGAACCAGTAGTAAAAAATTTGGATTTCACCATTGCTTTAAAACCTTAGAAAAATTAAAAATACTAATATGCAACCAATATTAATTCATCCAATACCAAAGTGTGAAGAAGCCCCTCTGTTTGCTAATATTGGTTTATACAGTAGTATTATTTAATATAATGTTTTTCAAACTTGGCAAGTTTAAAATGTGGAAGTTTGAGAAGCACCGATGTAATGCATCTGTATGTGGAAGTAACTTTGATGAGTTAAATGGGTCTTTTTCTTATGTAAGGAAATACATGATTACAATCTTAAAATATTTAATGTATATAAAAAAACCCTAGGAGGGGAAAAAAACCCTTTTTGTCCAACTTACTCTTTTTTTGAGGAATAAGTTTCATAAGTGACAAATGTGAGATGCTAGATCAAGCAAATATTTAAAAAAAAACACTCTAGCACAGTGACGGCTAAACTTTTTGCCATCGTGTGCCAAAAGCAGGGGGAGCACGGGAGGGGTCTCACGTGTGCATGCCCACACCCATAATTCTATGCTCCCCGCCCCGCGCATGTGTGTGCGACTCCCCCGCTTCCCCCGCTTTTGGCACGTGATAGCATGGTAGGCCCGGCAGGCCTATTTTTTGCCCTCCCCAGGCTCTTAGAAAGGCTCTGGAGCCTGGGGAGGGTGAAAACGATCTTCCCCACCCCCCTGGAGGCCCTCTGGAGTTTGCTGACTTCCAGGGGGCTCAGAAGGCCCAAAAATATCTGGCCGGCGTGTGCATGTGCGCCGGAACTGAGCTCGTGTGGCCACCGATATGGCTCCACATGCCACCTGTGGCATGCGTGCCATAGGTTTGCCATCATGGCTCTAGCATCTCTCCCTTCCCATCCACAGCATTCTCTTATCCTCATCTGTTTTGTCTCTTAGTAGTAGAAATTTCTGGAAAAAAGCTTCTGCATTGACATGGAAAGAACCATTTCTTTTAAAATTAGATCAGTTCAGTATGTATTTAAGATTTTTATCTGAACAAAAATTTCGCAGTTAGGCTGCATAGTTGTAATTGTAATTGTGTTTGGTGTATTTACTTAAATTGCTGCACATGCTGTTTAGCCTTCTTCACCCATAAAAGAAATGCCTTGTTCTAATGTAGCTTTCACAATTCAAGAATAGAAAGGCAACAGTTGCTTCATTTGGAAATAATACCAAAGATGTAGAAGGTTGTGTTCTTCATGCCAAAAGTTGAAGTGATGGCAGAACTACTGGCAGAAGTTATAAATTGGACTAGAAATGAAATCAAACCATGTAACAGTTATTGTTCAAGAGTTTACTATATATCGATTATTACTCTCTGATGATTGGATATAAGATGTGATTGTTACTTTCTTTTTATTAAAAATGATTTGAGCATTATGTTACATAATCAAAGTGACTTTATTAAGGATTCCAGACTGATTTAGTTTATTAAGGATTTCTCTATCATATTTTTTGTTCATTAATTCTTTCAGAATAGCAGGATATTTAATATAATTTAACGTAGTTCTGTTAAATTATATTTAACAGAACTATGTCTGCACCATATCTAGGATGACAAAGAAAAGATGCAATTTTTTTTTAAAAAAATCCTGTTTTAAGTATCAGTGATCATATTTGGTAGTTAAAGTTGTAAATATAAAATTTTTACTTAGCTTTGAATTTCATTCTGCTTATTTTATTCCAGAATACTAGGCAAGGATAATGTATGCTATAGAGATGGCTAGTAAATTGTTTATGTAATGTAAAATTTTGAATTACCTAGCCAACTGGCTACTTTGGGATTAGTTTTTTGGTCAGAGAGTGATGCAAAAACCAGCTATTTTTTAAATAATATCACACAATTATGTAAGTGAAGTTGCTATTGCATATTCATAGAAGCATTATTCATAATAATGCTAACCACATTATTAAGTTAGGTTGGAATAAATTAAGTAAATAACATACAGGATTGTTGCTGCTTTTAAACTGAGGATGCGGTGAATTAATCCTAATAGAAAAAAAACAATTCTAGAAAACTTTTTGGGTTTTCATATTGTGGTAAATCAGTACAAATTGTTTGATTTTGACATAATGTGTGTTGTTTTATGTTTTATTTTAGCTTATCCAATAAACCACACTTAAACCCCAATATTTTAAGGGAAATATTGGGAAAGGTTATTACTAGGTAACTATTTTAACTGTTCCAGATGCAGGTCACCCAACATATGCCTGAACTTTTTGGGGGGATGGTGTTTTAAATATCTTGCAAGAGAAAGTAACAAAGGCTTGTTACAATTAATCAGAACTGCTTGTCCTCTTTTGTTATCTCCCCTGAACATAGAGATAGTGATGTATCTGCCTTGCTTTCATATAATATCAGAAAACAGTAATTGTACACTGTAATCTTAGTGCTAGGAATACTACATGCAGTTCTTCATTCTACAATTCCAATAAATAATAAAATAGGGGATGTAATAATTGATAGAAATATTTCAATTAACAAAGGATTGTAGGAATCAAATGAAAAAAATGTCGTTTTAATCTTTAGTTTCTTGAATGGACAAGTGGATGTTTGAGCCAGTGTTGAAATTTTAATGGGGGGAAACGTTTCCCCCAAATAAGACATCCCTTGATAATAAGCTCAATCAGGCTTTTGAGCGCATGGCAGTAAGGCCAAGCGCTTATTTCAGGGTTCAAAAAAATATAACACAGGGTCTTATTTTCGGGGAAATACGGAATTTGAATGTATATTTGAACATTCTGAAAAATAGTAGCTATTGGGAAGCCTTTTCCATTCACTAATGTATGTATCATGATGGGATGGGAAATCATAGGAAGCCTCTTTACAGGAGCCATACTACTGAGGTTGATCTACTGCACCTCCACTAAATTTCCAGGTTGTTTGTTCTCTACCACTCAGGTTTGTTTGTTTGTTTGTTTGTTTGTTTATTTATTTATTTATTTATTTATTTATTTATTTCAAACTATATTATTGTAACATCAAACATAAGCTTTACGGGGGAAAAAAGAAGTGGGAGGGGGGAACCTATGATGGATCCAAGAATGTTCCTGTGGAAAAAAAAGTTGATGTTGCTACTTTGCTTATGAGTAGGCCAGCTTTGGTTGGTTTATTTTTAAAAAATAATCTAAAAATAAATATAATTAAATGGTACAGCAAACCTGACTCGCAAATAAACACTCGTGTCACTGTGGATACCAGAATCAGAAAATGTTTCTTACATGCAATTTTCTAAACAAATAAATACCTCCTCCTGTGGAAATAAAGCAATAATGAAACCCTTATCATTATCTATAACCGTGATGGCAAACCTATGGCATGTGTGCCACAGGTGGCACATGGAGCCATATCTGTGGGCACGTGAGCGTTGCCCTAGCTCAGCTCCAGCGCGCATCGGCCAGCTGATTTTCAGGCCTTCCGGGCCTATCGGAAGTCAGGAAATGTGCCATTTCCGGCCTCTGAAGGGCCTCCGGTCTCACTGGAAGTAGAGAAACAGGCCATTTCCAGCCTCCAGAGGGCTTCCGGGGGGTGGGAAAGGCCGTTTTCGCCCTCCCAGTCTCCAAGAAAGCCTCTGGAGCCTGGGGTGGGCAAAAAAAACAGGCCTACTGGGCCGACCATACCATCATGTGCCAAAAGCAAGGGGAATGTAGGGGGGCGGGGCACACTGAATTATGGGTGTGAGCACATACACACACAACCCCCCGCACTGCCCCCGCTTTTGGCACAAGACAGCAAAAAGATATAGCCATCACTGATCTATAACCTCAGCTTTGCCCCTCTCACTTGGATCCCCACGTTTCATGGTTTCTTAAGGTTACCCTTGAGAAGGTGGTTGGAGGCTGGATCTGAGCAGTAATAAATGTTTTTTTTTTTTTTGCAAAAATGGGTGTTTCCATTACTTGTACACATGCTGAGCTGTAGTCCCTGATCAATAAGGCTCAGAATCCAATTATTTTGAATAATTTGCGACCTGACTCCAATTTTATTTTTATCATGGTTCTAAAACTCCAGACACCCTAGAAAATGGGTCTCCAACCCCTGGGTCATGGTCCACTACTGGGGCCGTGGCCTATTTGCTACCGGGCCACATGTTTGGTGGGCCGTTGTGCATGTGCAGCTTGACTTCTGTGACTAGCAGGACAGCATGCGTGAACATGTATGTGCAATTCAACTTGCAGAAGTCAAGCTGTGCACATATGCAGATCAGGGGTGGGTTTGATTTATTTATTATTTTTATTTATTGGTTCGATTTATATGCCGCCCTTTCTCCGGAGACTCAGGGCGGCTTACAATGCGTTAAGCAATAGCCTTCATAGTTTTGTATATACCTGCTTAGTAGGGTTTTCGGCCCCCCCAAGTAGTGTTCTTTTTTTTTTTATACAAAGTCAGTTTATTGCCCCCACAATCCGGGTCCTCATTTTACCTACCTCGAAAGGATGGAAGGCTGAGTCAACCTTGAACCTGGTGAGATTTGAACTTGCAGTAATTGCAGGCAGCTGGTGCTACTTAACAGCACTTTAGTCTGCTGCGCCACCAAGGCTCTTTTTTTCTACTTACCTTTACTACCAGTTTGCAGCAGGGCTGTGCGCGCCCGGTCGCTTTGCTCGTGTATGCGCACGCGCCTCTGTGCAAGCGCAGAAGCATTTTGATGACATTGGGGTCGGTGGACGGAGCCTCCCACCTATTTTACTACCGGTTCTATAGAACTGGTGAGAACCAGGGGCAACCCACCACTAATGCAGATCGATGCTGGCTTGCTGCTTGCACAAATTGAGTTACGTGTGTACCAACTTCCCACTTCCGTAGTCCGGTTCCCTTCTACACCCCCATCCTTAGTGGTGGGATTTCTGCTAGTTCTAGGTGGTTCAGCTGAACCGTTTGTTAAATTGCTGGCTCACTCTGCCCCTTGCCCCACTCCTCTGCATCACTATTTATTGGCCTCGGACCTTGCTGCACACGAACCGTTTGTTAAATTGCTGGCTCGCCCGCCCCGCCCCTCCCCATCACTATTTATTGGCAATAAATAGTGGTGGGGCGGGGTGGGCGAGCCAGCAAGTTAACAAACGGTTCGGTGTTTTTTATTGGCCTCGCAGCACACCAAACCATTTGTTAAATTGTTGGCTCACCCGCCCCTCACCCCGCCCCACCACTATTTATTGGCCTCGCTTGCTGTGTTGCAAAGCTTGCCTTAGTGACACACAGAGGCATTGCTACAGTTATTCTTTGGCTCCTCAACCACGTGGCCCAGCCTACTTTCCTAACTTTGCCCGCAGCGGCCTCCCACTCTGTTCCCACCTTGGACTGCCCCCGACCGCTCTTTTAAATGCCTGTGACGATCCAAGCTGAGTTGCCTGATCGGCAGAGCCTTCTAAAAGAAAAAAAGCCTCTGCCGATCAGGCAACTCAGCTAGGATCGTCAGAGCCTTTTGAAAGCATTTTTTTACAACCTCTTCACCGAAGAGGTTGTAGAAAAAATGGTTTTAAAAGTAAAAAAAAAAAAAAATTGGCCATGCCCACCCAGTCACATTACACCCCCCAGCCACGCCCACAGAACCGTAGCAAATTTTAGATTTCACCACCGCTTTTTTTAAAGCCAATGGTCCCCCACCCCTTGGATTAGAACTGGTCATAATACTGTACAAAAGAAATGTCTTGTACTTTCACAATGCATTTGTATCTCTGAATTGAATAAACAGTACATATTGTGAGCTATGGTAAAACCTTTTATTTCCTTTACACTAATTATACAACAAACAAGGAATGCTTATTTTCTGAAATTATGTACATTCCAGTTTTTTCCCCTTGGCTCAATGTAGGCTTAAATGTCCTCGCATTTATGACTGTCCTCATATTTTACATTTTGCATCCTCACTTGTCACCGTGGTGAAGAGAAGTAGTTGTAAAATGAGTGAGACGGTTGTTAAGAATGCTGCAACGGGCATAAATGTGAGGATGGTCATAAATGCGAGGTCCAGTCAAAAGTGCAAGGAGCTGTCAGAAATCACTTTTTTCAGCCCTTTGGGTAGTCCCTATGTGCATATGGACTACTCAGAGGGCTGAAAAAGTTATTTTTGACAGGTCCTCACACTTTTGACCTGTCCTTGCACTTACGACTGTCCTCACATTTTATGTTTTGCGCCCTAGCATGTCACCGTGAGAAGTCGTTGTAAAATGACTGACACGGTTGTTAAGAATCCTGTAATGGGCATAAATGTGAGGATGGTTATAAGTGTAAGGACCGGTCAAAAGTGCAATGACCAGTGAGAAATGACTTTTTTCAGCCCTCTGAGTAGTCCCTATGCACATAACCATGCCCACCCGGTTACATGACCAGTAGCTATGCCCACCCACTCACATGACCACCAAGCCACAGCCCCAACTAAGCCATGCCCAGAGAACCGGTTGTTAAAAAAATTGAATCCCATCACTGCCCGTCCTCCATTCAGCTGCCAAGCCACAAGGTTTGGGGACTATTGCCCTAGAAGAAATAGATTTCAGGCCAGAATAGAGTCCATAGATTTCATTAGTTGCGCTGGTGGATGACCTTTGGAGGAAATGGGATAATGGAAATGCAGTTCTCTCGGGCCTCCTTTTCTCTCGATAGCTTTTAATACTTGATTTAACTCTCAAATATTAAAACTGATTTTAGTCCTCAAAAGTAGTTTCAATAATTTTCCACTCAGGCTTATAGATTATAATTAAAATAATTTGTAAACCAGTTTAGATTTTTTGAGAAAAAATTTCTCTTTTAATTATGTTGATGTTTTAGATGTTCTCTCTTTGAGGGGAAGGGGTTATGTGTAGGTTGGGATTAAGGGTCTGCAGTTTTCTTTTTTCTTTATAAATTTCACAAGGAAACTGGAGCTTGGAGTTAATTCAGACCTCACACATTATTTATCTATTACAAATCCTATTTTATGACAGAAGAAGAATTGTATTGTTTGGAGGGGGTTACATTTATCCCCCATGGTCTTCCCCATTTGGGAGTTTTACATTTTGATGTGGTTTAAAGGACAAAATGGCTGCCTTAAACCTTGCACTTACTTAATGCACCCATTTCTCCCCATAACATTTCTGAAACTTTTTCCTAGAATAATTCCTAATCCTGCCTTAGTTTAACGGATGATCCTTAATATGTCATACAAGCCAACAGGTGTTGTACAAAACTGGGATGAAATGAACACTACAGCAGCAGCAGAAGAAAAGCATTTTGCTAACTCAGAGATTTCCCAGAAAGAAGCCGAAATTAAGAGACTGCAGTCCAGGCTGAATGGAGGAAGAGAAAGAAGTTCACGGTAGCCACATCCTAGACTTTTTAGAATAAATCTAGTGGATTCAAAAGTTATAGTTTTAGTTTGGCAAGATTCTGTCCATTAGGTGTAAGCAAATAAATTGTGTCTCATTGCCTCATCTCTGGGCATGGGCTTGAAAGCTGATTTATGATTTAGCAAAATATTCTAAGCAAACCATAATTAAACCAATTAGTTTAGCATGGTGTCTCAACTAGGTAGTGTCTGTGTGTGTGTGTGTGTCCTCCAATGAGTTTCATAATCCATTGCAGAATTTTACCCCAGTACTCTATTTTAACCATTTTATGTATGTAAATGTTTCAGTGGATTTTAAAGAAAGGAGCCTCTCTGTATATAAAATTCTTCAGCTTCTCAGTAGAAAAACCTTTTTTCCTCTTAATTTTAATAGAGTGCTTTAATACAGATGATTTTATAATCAACTTCACCTGCTCCCTCATACGTCAGTTATATAAACTCATGACATTAACCATTTAGCTGCTTATTGAATTCATTATTAGAAACATTAACACAATAACTGCACTTAGGATCATTCCCTGAATTCATAAAACATAGAATATTTTAAAGTGAAAATGTCAATAAAATATCTTTTAAAAATGGTTATTAGTATAAGTAATGAAAGAATGGGTAAGATATTTTCTATTGTTGCCTCTGCTGTATTACCATTCATTAATCTTAATTTTAGTCTTTACAAGGCTTTTTATTCTCAAAGAATTCCAGTAGGATATGTTCTCTGATATTTTTCTTCCACAGATTATTTTGTCATAAAAAGAAATTGGCTTTCCAGACACAGAAGAACTCTAGTAATATAACTTAAACGAGCTCTTATTTTTCTCAGATAGATATACTAAAACATGCAGACACGCTTAATGATACAAAATAATGAATTCTAAAAATTCACTGGCCACTTACTTATGCAGTTGCCAAAGTGGTATTCTCAGTTGTGAATAGCACTTGAGATATTCTTTAATAAAAAATTCCCAATAATGCAGTCTTTAAATAAACCCTTTCAGATTGCTGTTGAGAATGCAGGGTTTGAACTGCAAACATAAATATTGTTTAAAATCAATAACATCTATTAAGAAATAAAAGGTTGGGGTTTGACTGCCACCGGCGAAGACGGTCGCTTTTGAAGGGCCGCCAGCCCCGCCGCCTGTAGAGCCGCCCTGAGTGAGGGAAGCGGCTTGAAAACTCCAAAATCCTGAGGATTTGAGGAGAAGAGTGAAGCAAGAGGCAGGTTGAGCCCCCGTGAACCCCCAGAAGTTTGCTACTGGGGAGGAAACGGGTGTGGCTCCCTTTTAACTTGCGGAGACTCCGGACGGCGTGGGACGACTCTGTTCGTCAGAGCAAGCCGGTTGCAGCAAACATCTAAACTGATGGGAAAATAATTTTGTCATAAAACAACCTCAACCCCCAAACTAACTAAGAAACTGCAAGTATTTCTTCTCTTTTGAACTTTTGATTTGGGAAAAAGTTAGAGCGAGTGGAAACGGCTTGAAAAAATGGCGCCGTTCCAGCGTTAACGAGCTGAAAGGGAGAGTGATTACACAAAACTATTCTAATAAGCTACATTGTAGCAGTGCTTGTTGCAAGCGAACGGAGAAGAGTGGAAAAGAAAAGAAAAATTTCTTTTTTTAAAAAATAAATCTGAGCTTGCTTCAGTCTATCTAAATCTGGGGGACTTTTTCAAAGGATATTGTGGAGGTGCAAAGGAAAAGAAAAAAAAAGATTTTCTTTTTTCAGAAAAGTTAATTTATGTGGCAAAATGGCTTCAAAGAAACAGGAAGGAAAGATTGTAGGGGAGGGATCTCCCACCCACAAACCAGAACAGCAGCCCCCTTCCAGTCAGCAGAGGGAGAGGAAGGACTTTGATGTTCAAAGTTTAAAAGATTTTATTACCCAGGCTCTGGATGATAAATTTCAAAAATCACAACAGGAAATGATGAGGGAAATTAATGAATTTAAAGAGGCAATGAAAGAAAATTATGATAAGGTGTCTGATAAATTGTCAAATGTGGTTTCTGACTTGGCAGAATCCATTACTAAAGTGGATTCCAAACTGGAAGAATTCAAATCAGAAGTTAATGTTAAAATGAAGGATACTGATTTTAAAATTGCTGATGTGGATAACAAAGTGGAGAAAGTCGAAAACGAAATTACAATGATACAGTTCCGATCCATGGAATTTGCTATTAGGCTTCGAGGAATTAAAGAGAATGATAGGCAAGATCTGAGACAGATTTGTTCTGATGCCCTGGCTGTATTGCTAAAAATTGATCCAGCAGATGTGGTCTATAAAATAGATAAAATTTACAGAGTGAATTCATGGGTTGCTAGACAAAGAAAATTGCCCAGAGATGTGGTGATATACTTTACTGATAGAAGAATAAGAAATGATATTTTGCAAAGATCCTTTCTTTCCTCTGTGCAAGTGGAGGGAGTTCAAATTGGAGGAATTACCACCTAAGATGTTAAAAGATCGAAAAGAGTATAGGTTCTTAGTGAATGAATTGCAAAAGCAAGAAATACCATTTCGGTGGGATGCCCCAACTGGTATAATTTTGAAATATAATGGAGAGAGACATCGATTGAATACTTTTCAGAAGGCGGAATATTTTTATTATAATATCCTTAAAGAAAGATCATCATCCCCACGTACATCTACATTGTTGGAGATAAAAAGTGATAAGGAAAAGCAATCTCAACATGAGAGGGAACAACAGTCTAAGCAGATGGAACTAGTGGAAATGCAGGGTGCTGTACGAGGAGGAGGCCTTATGGAGGAATCACTGTTAGAACCTTCCCCAATTCTGTCAACTGGTGCTGCTTTGGATTTAGCTGGGATGCCCGAAGTTAAAGACCAGCGTATAACTCGTGCAATTTCCAAGCAAATAAAAGAAAAACAATATAAAGGAGGAGCTAAAAGTACTACACAAAGTGAAGCCATGGGAGGAGCAAGGCCGAAGACTTCAGAAGAAGTTAGGCAAAGCAGCTCATCGCTTCAGAAAGGTCAAGATGACAATTAGGCTCTTATCCTGGAATGTTAATGGACTAAATTCACCACAAAAAAGGAAGAAATTATTTACATATTTGAGACAATTTAATAATGATATAATTTGTTTACAAGAAACTCATATTTGAACT
This sequence comes from Arizona elegans, assembly GCA_022577455.1. Taxonomy (NCBI): domain Eukaryota; kingdom Metazoa; phylum Chordata; class Lepidosauria; order Squamata; family Colubridae; genus Arizona; species Arizona elegans. The sequence goes on from JAKOOJ010000004.1 coordinate 27,318,254, forward strand.
CAAGATCATAAATATCTGATAAATTCTAAATTAGGAACACATTTTATAGCTTCAACCTCGGAAAAAAAGAATGGTGTGGTTATTTATGTGAATAAAAGACTGTCCGCTAAAATTATAGAAGCAGATGAAGATGGTAGGTTTATCACAATTGAATTGCACACAGCAAATGGCCAAATTCTTTTGATTGGAATTTATGCTCCGAACCAACAACAGGATCATTTTTATAAGACTCTACATAATAAAATATTGCAATGGGACTATAGATCTATTCTAATAATGGGAGACTGGAATGGAGTAATTGATTCTAAATTAGATAAAAAGAGTTTGGCGAAATCAAGGATCAGACTGCCACAGACTTTTTTTGATATGAAAGAAAATTTGGAATTAAAAGATATCTGGAGAATACATAACCCAAAAGAATTGGACTATTAAAAGGCTTTATAATGTTTTGTTAGAAAGGGATTCAGAAACTGAATTAGTTAAAGATTGTATGATTAAGTGGGCACAAAATTTTGAAGAACCAGTGATGTTGGAAACATGGGAAAAAATCTGGGTTCAGAATGTTAAATTTACAGAGTCGCAGAATTTGAGGGAAAATTTTTACGAAATGTTTTATAGATGGCATTTAGATCCTAAGAAATTGTCGTGTATGTACCCTAATGTTCAGCCAAAATGTTGGAGGTGTGATTGTATAGATGCTACATATTATCATATTTGGTGGACCTGTAAGAAAGTTAAGGCTTTTTGGATAAAAATCTGGTGGGTCATGCAGAATGTTTTAAAGAAAAAAATCCAATTTTCTCCACAATTGCTTTTATTGGGTATAGTTAAGGGTTTTACAGTGGATGAAACAAAGTTGATTTTGTATATGATTACAGCAGCGAAATTGTTGATAGGTAAATATTGGAAAAATGAAGCTTTGCCCACTGTAGAAGAATGGATTTTGAAGATGGCCAGTTTCGCGGAGATGGCGAAGATTTCAGCATACTTAAAAGATCGCTCACAAGAGACTTATGAATGTGGATGGAAAAAGTGGATAGATTATGTGCAGAACAAATATCAAACTAGGAAGTATCAAATAGCTTTTCATTGATAGTATTAGTATAGTATAGTATAGTATAGATAGTATTATATTATATTAAGATAGAAATAGTTGAACTATGTGAAGATGAAAAATGATATGGGGGTTGGGGGGGTTCAAGGTTTTTATATAGGGGATAATGATATTCTATGGAAGTCTGGGGGGGAGGGGAGGGTTAGGGGGGTTGGGGAGGGTGGGTTGGGGAGTTTGGGGTGGGTTAGGGGGGTGAAAATGGGGTGAAAATGTAACTGTAAAACTTTTATAATAAAAAAAAAGAAATAAAAGGTTAAACTTATAAGAAAATGTTTCCATTTTTAAAAAACAACCCTATTTTAATTCTAGCTTAATATCTGACCACACACCAGGGACTAGTTTCAGATTATGTATTTTAAAACCTCAAATATTTTGGGGGAAAGGAGGGAACATTTAATTGTGGTTTGTGCAGATGTAGGAGAATTATTTGGGTTTCTTATAATTTGTATAACTTTTTATCTTATCTCTTTGTTTCCTTTTTCTTTACTGTTTTGACATTCTAGAGTTGTAATTCCAATATATCTGGAGACAGATACATAGTTAAGCTTGGAAAAGGCTGTGGTAGCTATCTAGAGATGTCCCTAAACATCGGATTCCAACATTGAATTCTTATCAGCTTTCTACACACAGTCACCTCCTGTTCAGTGTCTTCAGATCATTACTTTATGTATTTTCCTGTCTGTGTTTCATATCACAGCCTGCCAGTGATGGGAAGTACATATTACAATGAACTAGGACATTGAACCAGTGTTGTTAGACTTTAGGAGAAAGGAAGTCAGGCATTAACCTACTCTTTTTGTGTAATCTTTTCTCTAAATCTCTCCTTAACAGCTTGTTCCTTCCTTCCTTCCTTCCTTCCCCTATTATGCCCCTTTTATGTCTTCCCCGAAGTCAGCTATCAGTTTGTTTACAGAGTGGACCAAAAGCACTATGAAATATCCACAAAGCTGGGTTGTGGCAGATGGCACAGAAGAATACCATAGTTAATAAATAGTATTAAAAGCTAACAAGAGGTTTAGATAAATTAGCAGTATCCTACTTCCCAATCTGCCATAGGCCATCTAACCATGCAAATAAAACAGTTTTGGTATCATGTCCTAGAGAAAAACTCTGAAATAGGTTCCGAAAATCAAGTTAGCTAAATGTATCTAGAGTTGTGAAGCCGCTACTTTCTTGATCTTTCTTACCCAGCAGTGAATATTTGTGATTAACCTATAATTAAGCAAGATCTCTGGATCACGGGAAGGACCTTATTTTCAATAGTGGTTTTACAACTTCCTCTTTGAAGCAGGCAGGAACACATCCTGCATTTTAGTAATCATTAATTACTTTTCAAGAGTGGACCTGTTCCAGTCTGACTGATTTAGTCATTTAAGAAGAACAGGAGTTGAGCAAATCAGGTGATAGCATCCTTCAAAACAGACAGAAAAATTGAGCTACTGCTTATTGAGCAATCTCAACATGGCCATTGAAATCTTGACTTGGGAAAAAGAGATTGTTGTGCAGTTAGAACACTAATGTTTTCCCTACATTGTCACAATTATACAAATGCAGTTACAAATACTGTACTCCAAACTGAGATGATTAAATTCTGATTAGTGAGATGAAATTCCTACAGACTTACCTACGGATATCACTTTTGCTCACCTACAAGACCAAATCAATTGCATGATAAAGTAGCAAATAGAGACAGCTAGGAGAGATTATACTTTCTTTTAGTTTGTCTCCACAATATCTCAGCACTTTGACCCAGGATTAAATCATGGATAATAGACATTTTACCAACTGATGGTATAAATTATTTCTTGATTTGGTGTCAGCATTTTCTAAAATTAACTGCTTCCCCCCCTTTTTTTTTGCTTCTTGTACAATTTTGTGTATCATTTAAAGATAAAATATTAAAACAATTTTAAGCTTCATGTCACTAAATATCTATTTAGATTTGAATGAAGAATTCAGAAAATTAAAACATTATAGTTAAACTGTTGTTGGCATTACAATACCCTAATAGGGTTGACAACCAAATCTTCCATCCAGCTAACTCTAGTTTAAACTGGTTTTGAGTCAGTTTAAGTCCATCAAACCTAACTGGAATTAGTAAACCCATTACTGCATTAAAGCAGCATTCCACCCTATGATTTTAGATTCTGACTGCCTTATATTGGCTGGAGATAATTGGAACCATAGTCCAGAAGAACTGGAGAACTTCTGTTTAGGAAAGCATGGAATAAATTATTCTAATGCCTATATTAGAATCATATTTGCCATATTTCACTCTGTAACCTTTTTCTATTTTCATCCTTCCCATACTTTCCAAATGCAGATTATTGACAAAGAAATCAATCCATTTGTGGACAAATGGGAAGAAGAGGGACAATTTCCAGCACATCAAGTTTTTAAAACCCTCGGAAAGGCTGGATTTCTTGGAATAGACAAGCCAACTGGTGAGAAAGGAACATACTTTAATAATTGCCTGTAATTTAGAAAGCATGTTTAATATTTGGCTGAAACATTTAGAGGCTGGTCTTTCTAAATGCATCCTAATTATAGCATTTTAACTTGAATGGGCTGGAATACAAAATCCACCAAATACAATTTTTCTAAAATCTAAAGCAGGTTTTATGTGCAATATGTTTTGAATATGGTAGTAGAATTTGATTTTACTTGAGCTGTTAAACTGTATAATTCTTCATAAACTTCTTTAATAAATAATTCTATTTTCTGTTTTAATTAACTGATTTAAATGCATTTGTTTTTAACTTCAGTTATCCGTCCACTGTTCAAAGTTCTATATTATGGAAGTGTGTTTTTAAAATGATTAAAGACTATCTCCGTGATGGCGAACCTATGGTACGCGTGCCACAGGTGGCATGTGGAGCCATATTGGTGGGCATGCGAGCTCAGCTCCAGCTGATTTTCAGGCCTTCTGGGCCCACTGGAAGTCAGCAAACAGGCCATTTCTGGCCTCCAGAGGGCCTCTGGGGGAGGTAGGAAAGACCGTTTTTGCCCTCCCCAGGCTCCTAGAAAGGCTCTGGAGTCTGGAGAGGGCAAAAAAACGGGCCTACTGGGCCCACCATGCCATCACGTGCCAAAAGCGGGGGAAGCGCGGAGGGGTCACACACACATGCACGGGGGTGAGGGCATAGAATTATGGGTATGGGCACATGCAACCCCCCCCCCCGCACTCCCCCCGCTTTTGGCATGCAATGGCATAAAGGTTAGCCATCAATGGACTATCTATTACAAACCTTTGCAAAGTATGCAAGAAATAAATGTTCTAAAGATATATGCAACCTTACAGCCTGAAAATAGTATCAGCAAAATATTAAACTGGGCCTGGTGGCTCAGCAGACTAATAGTATTGTGATTAACACCAGCTGTCTGCAATTACTGTAAGTGCGAATCTCACCAGGCTCAAGGTTGACACAGCCTTCCATCCTTTCTAAGGTAGGTAAATTGAGGACCCAGTTTGTGGGGGCAATAAGCTGATTTTGAATAAATATACAAAAGTATGAAGGCTATTGCCTAACGCATTGTAAGCATTGTAATTAAAAAAACAAAAACAAAAACTGATTGTTGCAAACTACTCATGTCCATTTTTTGCCTTTATTATCTCATTTGCATAATAGTATTTGCAGCCAAAAAGCATATTGAATCATTATTGGGCTGTTCTGGGGAGCCGTCTGTCTAATCAAGTAATTTCTTCAAATCTTAAAGTGTTCTAAGTTCCAAGTACAGTACTGTCTTCCACTTAGGAATGTATACAGCTGGTTGTGCTACTAAAAAATTGGTGTGGTTAATAATACACAGGTTTAATTGCACATGTCCAACAAGGTTAGTAGTTTTATTGTTGAGCAGATCTTGAAGCACTAAATGATGTGTTATCACCATGAAATTGTTTTTTTCTACTTAACTGTAGAAGCCAGATTTCTTAAGCATTTGGTTTCCTTAAAAGAAGCTTTGAATGTGTGATCTAATAGTTTTTATGTACTGTTGTGTTGTTCAATTATATTAGATACTCACTTATTGTCAAATATTCTGCTATGAATTTCTGCTGTCTTAAGTAGGAATTGTGGCTAAAATTCAGAAAATAGCTAATAATGTTGAGATTTTGAATGCCATAGCTGCTGAAAGATAGCTGGTTAGCCTAATTCTGGTCACTTAGAAGTTATGGAATTCACTGAGAATTGTTAGCAAACAAGACATGGAGCAGTCTTCAAATTTTATTTATTTATATATGTTTATAGTCAGTTTTAAGGAAGTTAAAGAGAAATGGTTTGGATGGAGGGCTGGGTTCATTTTTTTTTTTTACAGGTTTGAATCTTTTGCCCCACCCCCTACTCCTTTTAAAATCTCTTTTCATGGACTGTTTACAGTATTAAAAAAGGTTTTACTTTAGACTTTTTCATAAATATTCTTATTCCTTATATATGATGCTGTATTAATGCAGCATCTTTGAAAATCAAATAAGGGTTAATTGCATACTTCAAATCTTGCTTTGAATAGTCAAAAATGAGAATTTTTATGAATGCATGTTATTAAATTATAGAACAAAGTGGAATAAAAACTTAGTAATAATGTATTTTTTGTCTCTTTTCTTCTGCCATTTTGGAAGCAAAGTGCTCAAGTTTTATTTAACATATTTTGAAGCTATTCCAGATCTTACTGAGTTACCATTATAGTATAGCATTTATTTTCAATTATAGTTTTCCTCACAGAGTGGAATATTTCAACATTTTATTCTTATATTCAAGTTCTGCAGCACTTAATAGACATCAGTTAACGTTAAAAAAAAAACAAATCAGGGGTCAAAGAAAACTAGGAACACTTAGGTCAAGCCTTGGAAAATGAACCATGGCCAAGAAAACAAAACTCACCTCAAGTTTCATTAAGTATATTCAGTTTATGTATCTGTTAATATAGATAGGGATTAGAATATAGAAACTTGGAAACTAAATACAAATAGTTCTCAGCTTACGATTGACTACAATTGAGTTCAAAATTGATGAGGCAGTTAAGTGGGTTCACCTCATTTTACAACACTTGCCACAGTTGTTAAATGAATCAGTTGTTGTTAGCAAATCTGGCTTCCCCCATTGACGCTGCTTGATGGAAGCCAGCTGGAAAGGTTACATGATTATGTGATCATGTGACCATGGCTGCAGTGGTCCTAAGTGTGAAAACTGGTCATAAGATAACCAAAGTTCAAAAATTAAAGCACTTGTTTAGTGACTGTTCAAAAGGATATCTCTGAAAAAAAAAGTAGACTTGTGATCAGTTTTTTTTTCATGGTACGAAAAAAATCGGTAAGTACATCTTATTTAAAATCCATTAACCTTCTGCCACATTTTCACTTCTTCAAAACCTGTCCTATTATTTTTTTTAGGAAAAGGAAAGTGGGAAAGATAGTAATTCCAAAGAAATTTGAAAATTTCCAGGATGCCCAGGAGTTTAATTCTCAGTTCAAAATCCTTTCCTTTTTATTTTTTCATGGTACTTAGAATATGTTTTACTGGTAAGGATTAAAAATAAACTTTAGAATGCTGACGCACTATGAACCAAATAACTTGGAATACACACTTTTAAAATATTTTTTCTTGAATTTGTCAGAAATGATATATAAAGGGTTGGGTTGAGTTGGGTTTGATGTGGTGTGGTTTTACCCAAAGATTTGACCCACATTATGTAATACTGAAATGAAAGCTTTAGCTCATTTCCTGGATTCAGCAGTGTGTTTGGATATTGTTTTGTTTTATGGCCACAGTTTTATTATTCTGTGTAAATTGGCAGAGAAAGTTTTTACTAAGGGAAAGCCAAGGGAAGCAATTTACAGATATCATTGTCTATTGCCTATAGCCAGGTTTTTCTCTGGTTTCAGTACCAGAAGTCAATAAGAAGTCATAAGTTAATTTTAGACTCATGGTTCACAGATTTGAATACACAGGCAGTCTTCACAAGACACAGAGTTTCAATTGTAGGCAACACTGTGGGTAAAGTGTAGGCATACGATGTATCTGCAGAATTTAATATGCTCTTTAGGAATTGTCCATTTGCTCAGCTGGAAAAGTCCAGCCAGCTCTTGAATTCAGGTGTTTATTTTGGTTTAGTCCTTTATAGTGTTATTTACTTAAACTCTTGGAAGAAAAAAATAACATTCTGCTATGTTATTTATTTTATTAATTTTTTTTCCTCTCTCCTTCTCTCTCTCTCCTCTCTCTCTCTCTCCTAAACTGTTATTGTATTCATCTTCAAGTATTTATTTATTTTTTTTGGTAAAAATTTTTTGGTAAAAGGTTTGGTAAAATGTTGTACATCAAGTTTTCAACATTTTTATCTATTCATGAGGGTGTAATTGGTGTGGACTTTGATATATGATAGACAGTTTTCAAGGAAGCACATGTGCATGAGATTCAACTGTAATGCATTAGAAATGGCTCTTTCCAAAGGAAGATTATTAACTTGTCAATCAAGATAACTTTGTCTAAATACTTCATAATTTTTTAAATATGATTTTCCAACTTTCCATCAATTTAAAAAGTTTGAAAGTTCCCCCCTCCAAACACACACTTAAAAATTTCACATGTATTTAAAAGTGCTTTGGACATTCAATCAATCAACCAATCAGCCAACCAATCAACCAATCAGCCAACCAATCAACCAATCAGCCAACCAATCAACCAACCAACCAACCAACCAACCAACCAACCAACAAACAAATAAATAAATAAATAAATAAATAAATAAATAAATAAATGTTTGTATTTCTGAACAAAAATATGGCTAGACCTGGAATATTTGAATAATGACTATAAGAGGAGAGATGATTATATAAAATAATTAATGTTTCCTAAGACAACATACATTACTGTAAAATGACTTTAAGTGCTAGGCCAGTCTTCAATATTTAATTTAATTCCATTTTTAATTATACTTGTCCATTTATGTTCAAAAATACTTTTAATAAAATTTATTGCTTTTCTAATTCAAGTTTTAATATACCAAGTACTTGGAATATTTTCTAATATTAAATTAAGTATATTTAATATAAATTAGTATTTCAAAAGAGTAATAAATTTCTAGAAGTATAATGTTGATACATCTTTTCATAGAATTCATGTGACTTAAAATGATTCTGCACATACCATATCTTCTTCATCAATATAATTCATTCTGTACTATAAGACCATTCTACTTTCTGGGTAGCTTAAGACAAATATTTGAATTAAATAATGCTTGTCAACAGCTTTTTCATTATGTGTATTTGCTTTTCCACATAATCACAACATTCACTAGATATTTCATGCAATAATGGACAAGCTTCTTAAAGTAGTTGTAAAAGCTACATTTGTCTTTTCAGCCAGATTCTGTCCATCCCTTCATTTGAATCAAACAGATGCTCAAAAAAGTTTTTCTTCAGCTTTGGGAAAAGCTTTGGGTGAAAATTACATTGTGCCAAGTTTTGACTATATGGCAGATGGAATAAGATGATGAGATCTGACTTTGTAATTGCCATTTGGGTAGCCTGAAAAGTGTGAGACCAGGTTTTAGCACATTATAACAAATTTTTCTTTCTTGAGCTTCTGAACTCTGCTTAATCATTGTTCCAAAGTTTTGAATATTTTAATTTAGCACTTTGACTTGATAATAGTGCCAGATTCAAGGAAATCAATATGAATAGCAACTTCTGATTCCAAAAAACTGGAACTGATTTCCTCTGAGTGATCTGATTTTCCTTCTCCCTTCTGATGTGAAACTTAACAGTTACTGTCATAGTTTGTTCTTTTCTTGAACAAACTATGTTCAAGAAACTATGTTTACTCAAATAAATTTCCTGGCTTACCATCTTTATATTTGTCGGCCTAGCTTTGCACAGTAGTCATGTCAACACAGTCACAACTGTAAGCAACCTGCATTCAGGGTGAACGTGAGAAATTTCAGTTGGAGGAAGTCTTTTGACAAGAAAAAATTCAGCCATTACATGTTGCTTAAAGTGCTGGATGCACTTTATTCCATTTATGAATAGCAATACAATCTTTTCTCACAGTTACTTCCTACCAGCTGAAATGAAAGAACAGATGTTCAAGAATGCGTCAGAGTTTCTAGCATATCAGAACTGCAATCTCTTGGTGACATGAGATTGAAAATATTATTTAATATTTAATCCACACATGGACACACACATATACACAAATACATGTGCACAAACATATGTATTACGTAATTAAATTTTTTATATATTTAAAATAGGTATTTATAAGCTTAGATATATGAGCAGTCATTAAGGTATTCCTTCATTTACAACCAGTCACTTAGCCACTGTTTGAAGTTAAGTACCTCCGAGGTACTTATGAGCCAATTCTGACAGATGCCCTTCTCCACAATCACATAACTGCATTTTGGACTCTTGGCAACCAGCCTAGATTTATAGCTGTTTTCAGCATCCTGTTGTCACTGTGATGTTTTTGGCAAAACCTGGCATTTACTTTTGGTTTTCAGCAAAAAATGCCCCTACCTACTGTTAGTGACCGTGGGGTTTACTTAGCACTGTGCTCACTTAACAATCACAGCTTTCTTTTTAACAACCACTGCAAAACTTGTAAAATCAGATCAGTCATGTGATGATTCACCTTATGACTGGCAGATCATGAGTGATTATGGTCATGAGTTCAGGACTACCTTTACATATAGAACAGAGAGACGGGGGAGAGGTGGGAGAGGGAGGGATGATTGCTCTTAAACTTTGATATTTCTGCTATTTTAATTCTTTTATTGTATAGCCCTTTTGGAACTGTAACATATAACAGAAAAGTGGATTATAGATTCTTTTGCAATAAATAGGTTTCAATGAACTTATATTCTGGCTTGCCTTTTCTCTTTTCTTAAATTTTACATTTATCTTTAACCTTTTTAATAAAAAGTCAGGGAGATTTGTTTGACTCAGCATCAACTGTTCCAAATAAAAGGAAGTCAGTGTATACACATTGTTCTTTTTTTCAAAAACAGCCATTTTTTTTCTATTGCCAGGAATTTTTCTAGGCAAGCCAAGAGAAAGACAGACAAACTCTGTAGTTTCCTTCAAATCTGGTCTTTCTAAGTATCTGTTTGTTTTTCTGGGAGTGTGATGTGAAGAAATGAGTTTATGAAGCACTCTTAAAAATAATATTTTTTAATGATCAAGAAGACCATGGCAAAACTATAGTGGAGTTTAGAAGAAACACGTTTAATTAGAGGAAGGAACAAAAGTATCAGACTGCCCTTCCTAACTTCCTTCCACAAATTAAAGAGTGAACCCAATGTTATTTCCTCCTATTAGTTTTGTACATTGAATTCCTTCCTGCTAAAGTTCATTTACTAAATTAAAGATATTTATTTTGCAAGATTTTTTATTTTTATTCTGTTTTGTAAGATTATTTATTTTGTCCATTTTTGTCCACCTCTAAGCACACACACACACACACACACACACACTGTTTCTACTTTGTTTTGTATGTGTCCTCTCTCCCTCTCTCTCTCCTTCTCTCTCTCTCTCTCTCTCTCTCTCTCTCTCTGTGTGTGTGTGTGTGTGTGTATGTGTGTCTGGTCTCATGTCTGCCTGTTCTGCAGTAGGCAATAAAGTTTTATCTAATGTTATGCAAACAAAATTAATTAGTTTATAAGCAAAGACATGGGGGCTTACTTTTTGATAGTTTGTGTTTGTAATTTATATTTTCTCTTTTTAATTTTATTTATTCATCAGTATTTCAAGGCTGCCTGATTCCTCAACAGTTACAAATAAATATGCAAGGAAGCAATATGTATAAGAAGAATACAGCTGGCCAGAATCTTGAACAAAACTAAACGTAACTAAAAGGACTACAAACTACCTTAACTCATGGCTTGAGTGAACAGCCAGGTTTTGATAATTTTCAGAATGTTGCAAGAAGCTGCATGAATCTCCAGGGAGATATCTTTTCAGAGGATAAGAGCTGCAACTCAGTAAGCACATCTTCCGAGTCACTCAAAATCTCATTGTTTTAAAGCAGAGATGAGGAATGATGGCCCCTTTATGACTTTTGACTTCAACTCCCAGAATTGGCTGGCTCAGGAAGGCCCATTGTTCCCCAACCCTGGTTTAAAGGTTCCAGAGGGCTCAGAAGGATTCTAGATTCAGTCTGATACCCCTAGTCACAGGTAGCAATAGCTCCTAGACATATATACAGCTTCACAGTGCTTTACAGCCCTCTCTAAGCTTTTTACAGAGTCAGCATATTGCCTCCAACAATCTGGATCCTCATTTTACTGACCTTGGAAGGATGGAAGGCTGAATCAACCTTCAGCCTGTGAGAACCACTAATCACTGCACCATCACTTGTATTTTTGTCTGTTGTCACAAAGGGAAGCTCCAGTTGGATACTAGAATTCTTTGATACAATTCTAAAAGAGCAACTAAACTTCTCCCTTCCCCCTGCCCCATTCTTGTGATGTGGTCACCTTTGAGGAATAATCATCCCTTTTGCTGCTTAGATCCTGCTCTGAGATAAGTTGATTTTTGTCACTATGAAGTTAACATTCAAGTTTTCTTGTTTTTGCCCTCCCAATCATTTTTGTGATAGAGATTCCTGTATGCTGCTCTTTTTGCCTAAATCTAATCTAAATGCTTTTAACTGCAGTTATCTCAAAAATTGCTTTGAAGTTCTCTGTAGGAAAAATCTGCTATTGCAACCTTCAATTCAATTCAGAATAGAGCTGGAAGGGACCTTGGAAGTCTTCTAGTTCAACTCCCTGTTTTTAGAACCTTCTAATAAAATGCATATAACTATGGCCATTATTCCAATAGCAAATAATCCATGGATTTTTTTTACTGGAGGATTTTAAGATAATAAAAGGTAACATATGCTTATAAGTGTTCCCAGGTAGTGGCAAAGTGCTAATTCATATTGAGTGTATCTATAAACATTTGCAAAGCCATTTATATTTTGCTATACAAATTTTATGCCAAATAGGAACAAAGTATAAAGTCACACCTTTTCTTTTTGAAAACATCTGCTCTGCAAGAAATACACAATATGGTATAAAATGCTATACCTGACATCATTTTTCAGCCTATGTAAAAATTATAGATTGAAATAGAGATTTCATTGTGCCATTGCTAGCACTAATAAATAATTTAAAGTAAAATATTAAATGGACAGTGCAAATTATTTTGAAGAAATTGTTGGTCAAGAGTGATTTATAAAAACATAAATAAAACCATAAATCTTTCTAAAGTGTAATCTATGTATATAATTTAAAAGAAATAAGCATGCTTTTAATTTTCTCATAAGCATTAGTGCAATTTAGCTTTTGTTCCTATTTGGTTGAGAACAGAACTTTCCTGGCCTCCAACAACAACCTTAAATTAGTGATGGTAGCCAACTTTATTCCCTATTCTGATCTATGTATATATATATATATATCACCTTACAAACTGGCTCACTCAACACAGCATAATATTATTACGTATATTGATCTAATTTCATTCACATCTTTAAGTTGCTTTCTTTATGAAGGAGCAATGCTGCATTTTGAATACTAGTTGTCCCTGAACCTCCAAAGACAGAGTTTTATGCCTACTTCACACAATCCTTGCAATTGATTTTCTGCTGTTTTGATTAGAATGTGGGCAAACTAGACCCTAAATTTACTGTAGAGCATACTTTCTGATGACATTTTCTAGTTGGGTAATGAAATATCTACAGGCAAACAATCAAGCTCAGAAAGCACCTAGGACTCTACAGCATTTATTTTTCCTAGTTTCCAGTGGGCACTCCAGTGTCTCCCCACTTTCAAGCTGTGGGGACACACAAGAGAGGTAGTTTAGATTAGTTTGTAGCAAAACATGGAGAGATCATAAGTCTCTTGTCTTTTAAGAGCTATAATACCAATGATACATTGGCCCTTCAAATTATTCATTCCTTCATTAATTAAGCAAGCATAATAAATCATTTGCTGGAAGTTATTGATTCTCCACATTTAGTGATAGACAACAATGTTCTGTTTTCAGTCTTTAAGCATCGGTTTGATTCATTTATTCATATATGCCTTCTGCCATACCAATGACTACCTTTTGGATCTAGATTTACTTTCCTGGAGTATGTTCGAAAATATTTCTGTCTTCATTAACCTAGGGCAGAAATTTAGGTAACTGAACAACCTGAAATAAAAATAACTTACACGGTATATATAATGGATTGTAATAATAATGTTCTTGAGTTTTTTGTTAATAAAGTTGTTAACTATTGTAAAATGATTGCAGCAGGAGAGATTCTGCAATTCATATTATTTCTCTGGGACTGTCAATCAAGCTCCTTAATAAGCAGATAAAATGATAGCCTCATAGTCCAGTCAAAACTAACCTGTCTGCAATTAACTTGATTTAGTGAAGTTATTGTTTTGGCTGTTGCAAAAGTTTAAAATTAAAATTGAAAATTAGAAAATGGCTTCAAGGCAAATAAAAACTGTTGCGGCTAAAAGTGCTGGGGGATCACCAGCCCAATTATCTAAATTGCAATCTTTGTCAGCTCCAATGGAACCACAAATATTAACACTGGAAGCTTTGCAGGAAGCTTTAAAGACATAAGCCTCTGTTTTAGAGGAAAAAAGTACTTCTGTTTTTGAAGAAAAAATGTGGGATGTGGCTGAAGAGATGGCAGAAATTAAAGAGGTAATTTAAATTCGAAATAAGGAAATCAGAGAAGATATTGTTTTGGCATTTCAGAGTCTGGCAAGCCATATTGAAGGGCTGGATGAAAGAGTGGAAGAAATTAATCAATCCAATATGGATTTGGAAAATAAAATGGGCAAGATCCAGACAAAGATGGAGAGGGCAGACTTAGAAGTGACAATGATACAATATAGGGCGATGGAGTTTGCCCTCAGAGTAAGAGGCCTGAGAAAAAATAATCAAGAGAATTTGCGAGAGATCTTTGCAGAAGCCTTTGCCCAGATAATTGGAGAACAAAAGCCAGATCTTGAATGGCCAATTGACAAAATTTACTCATGGGTTGCCAGACAAAAACATTTACCAAGAGATGTTGTAATCTACTTTACAACAAGGAGGATACGAAATGAAATTTTACAAGCTTCCTACAAAAATAAACTTCAAGTGGCAGGGCAGGAGGTTTTAATATTGAAAGAAATTCCCCCCAAAATGCTGAGAACCAGAAAGGACTATGCTTTTTTGGTGGAAGAACTTAGAAATCGCCAGATACAGTACAGATGGGAGGTTCCAGTAGGATTAGTGGTGAATTACTCAGGAGAAAGATATCATCTCAATATAGTTTGGAAGGCAAGAGAAGCAGAGGAGGCAAGAAAGGGGGAGAAAGAAGAAATGTAGGCACAGACCCAAGGAGGGGTTTTGATTACTCAAGAAGACTTAAAACAACTCTCGGGCACTGTTCAAGCTCCGGTGCTATTGGAAAAAATAGAGGAACCAAAGGATCAGAGACAGACACGAGCGGCAACTAAGTGCAGAGAAGAATTAAAGGTGCAGCAAATTCAGACGAAAACTCAAGAAATCACAAAAACAGAAGCAGTGGGAGGAGCAAGGCCGAAAAGGAAAATGCAGGAAGATTTTCAGCTGATGCTCCAAAAGCTTCAAGTGCCAAGAATGGCAACTAGGTTTTTAACTTGGAATGTCAATGGTTAAAATTCACCTCAAAAGAGGAGGAAAATATTTCGTTATTTGAAACAGTACAAAAATGAAATAATTTGTTTGCAAGAGACACATATTAGAATAAAAGATCAAAAATATTTGATAAACGCAAGATTGGGAACACATTTTGTAGCATCTGCACCAGAAAAGAAAAATGGCATAGTTATATACTTAAAAAAAGACTTAATAGCTAGATTAATTGAAGCAGATGATCAAGGAAGATATATAGCAATTGAAATTTTAATAGAGGGAGAAAAATACTTTTAATAGGAGTATATGCACCTAACCAACAACAAGAAAATTTTTACAAGCTTTTACATACCAAACTAATACAATGGGATTACAAATTATGTATATTATTGGGTGATTGGAATGGAGTTTTGGATACTAAAAAAGGCAAAAAAGGACCTTCGCAAAATATTCAAATGCATGCTAGATTGCCTAAATCTTTCTTTGATATGATGGAAGATATGGAGTTGAGAGATATCTGGTGAGAACGGAATGTTGAAGAAAAAGACTTTACTTTCTTTTTCTGATAGACACCAATCCCTTTCTAGGATTGACTTTATATTAATTACTATTGATTTTCTTTCTAGGGGGAGAAGACGAAGATATGTCCAAGAACATTAACAGATCATAGGCTGGTTTGGATGGAACTGGAACATGAAAAGGGACCCAGGAGGTCCTGGAGGTTAAATGAAAATTTGTTTAGATATGAGGAAAATGTGAAAGAATATAAAAAATTTTTGAAAGAATTTTTTGTTATGAATATGCATAAAGGTACATCTATGGAAGTGGTATGGGATACAAGCAAAGCATATATGAGAGGTATTTTAATATATTTGAATAATAATCACAGACATAGACAAGAAAAAAAAAACGGATTGATTTAGAAGAGGAAATAAAAAAGAGAGAGCAAGTATTAACATTGAACCCAGCAGATAAGAAAACAAAAGAAGCAATTAATTTATTGCGAGGGCAATTTAATATGTTGATGGCAGATCAGGTTGCAACTAGTCTGCAATATGCTAAACATAATACTTTCTGTAATGCTAACAAACCAGGTAGATGGTTAGCATATTTGTTAAGGAAAAAAACAAAAGCTACGTACTATAGAGAAAATAGAATATAAAGGTAAAGAGGTGCATCAGCAAAACATGATTAAAAAAGCATTTTTAGAATTTTACACAAGGTTGTATGCTAGTGATAAAATTCAAGATATAGATATAGATAGATATCTACAGAAGAAGAATATTTCTATAGTTACAGAAGAGCAAAGGGAAGGTTTGAATCAACCGATAACCTCGGAAGAAATTGTCTTAGCAATTAAACAGTTGAAAGTGGGTAAAGCTCCTGGAACAGATGGATTGACAGCTGTTTATTATAAAAATTTGCAATTAGAAATGGTGGAACCACTTAGGGAATTATTTATTAAAATACAATCTGGAGGAGATGTACCCTCATCTTGGAGAACAGCATTTATTTCTTTGATTCCAAAAGAGGATCAAGACTATAGTCAGCCAAAGAACTATAGGCCTATATCACTTTTAAATACAGATTACAAGATTTTTGCTAAAATATTAGCAAATAGGTTAATGCTAGTTATACAATAAACGATTCATAATGATCAAACTGGTTTTATAAATGGGAGACAAATGAAAAGTAACGTAAGGCAAATTGTTAACATATTGGAATATTTGGGGAAGAACAACCAAGTCCCTGTGGCGCTTATATTTTTGGATACGGAGAAGACATTTGATCAATTGAATTGGAATTTTTTATTGAAAATAATAGAAAAGATGCAGTTTGGAGAGTATTTTACACAATCTATTAAGGCAATATATCAGAAACAAACAGCACATTATTATTTAAATAATAATTAATGGTAGTTTAACAGAAACTTTTAATATTGAAAAAGGAACAAGACAAGGATGTCCTTTGTCTCCATTACTGTTTATTTTGACTTTGGAATTTTTGCTGAATAAAATATGTGGTTCAGATAAAATAAAGGGAATTAAAATTAGGCATTATGATTATAGATTACGAACATTTGCAGATGACTTGGTTGTTACTTTAACCCAACCAGTGCAATCGGTTATAGGTTTAATGGATATAATTAATCAATATGGACAAATATCTGGATTTAAAATAAATGCAGGGAAAACAAAGATAATAACTAAAAATATGACTATAAATCAAAAAGAAGAAATAGAAAGAGTAACAGGATTTGAAATAATAAAGAAGAAATATTTAGGGGTTTACATTGTGACTTCAAATGTAAAATTATATAAGTATAATTACGAACCGTTGTGGCAAAAAATACAGAAAGAGATGGAAAACTGGAAAAAACTACAACTGTCTTTGTTGGAAGAATAGTAGCAGTAAAAATGATTTTTTTACCAAAGTTTTTATTTCTTTTTCAAATGATACTAATACTTAAAAAAGATGCAAATTTGAAGGAATGGCAGAAGGGTATCAGTAACTTTGTTTGGGCAGGAAAGAGACTGAGAATAAAGCAAAACATAATGCAAGATATACGTGAGAGAGTAGGTCTCAAAATGCTCAATTTAAGATTGTATTATGAGGCAGCTGCCTTTTCAGCAATTAGTGATTGGACTAACTCAATAGAAGAGAGAATATTGAATATAGAGGGATATGATTTGGTATATGGCTGGCATGCATATTTATTATATGATAAAAAGGTGGATAAGAATTTTAAAAGTCATATATTAAGGAATGCATTATTACATGTCTGGAAAAAGTATCAATATAAACCAAAAAATAAAATACCTATATGGGCAATAACCAGACATACGATAGAGAATATAAGTGTGGACAAAAACAAGATGTGATTACTTACAAAAAGCTTCTTATTATGGAAAGGCACATTGCAGTTAAAATCTTTGAATGTATTAAAAGAAGAAAGGAGAATTCAAACTTGGTTTCAGTATGGACAGCTGCAAGCTAGATGGAAAGAGGATCAGAAAATTGGTATCTTGCAAAATGAGGAAAACTTGGTAAAACAAATTAGAGACCAAGGTCAAATACACATAAAAAGATTGTATAATGTTCTGATAGAGATAGATTCAGAAATGGAGTTAGTCAAAGACGGTATGATAAAATGAGCACAAAATATTGAGGAACCAATAATGATGGAAACGTGGGAAAAAATATGGGTTAGAAACATAAAATTTACGCAAGCCCAAAACTTGAGAGAAAATTTTTATAAAATGTTTTATAGATGGTATCTAGATCCTAAGTTAGCTTGCATGTATCCAGGTTCACAATCCAAGTGTTGGAGATGTAAGTGTGATGATGCCACGTATTATCATATATGGTGGACATGTAAAAAAATCAAGGCATTTTGGATAAAAATATGGTGGATTATGCAAAATATTCTTAAAAAGAAGATAAAGTTTACCCCACAGTTTTTATTGGGTATAATTACAGATTGTACGGTTATAGAGACTAATTTGATTTTGAACTTAATAACCGCAGCCAGACTTTTGGTGGCGCAGTACTGGAAAAAGGAAGAGCTACCTACTATTGAAGAATGGACACTAAAAGTAGTGAATTTAGCGGAGATGGCTAAAATTTCAGCATATTTGAAGGATCACTCAAATGAAAGATATATATTGGAATGGAGAAGATGGATTGACTATATTCAAAATAAATATGGGACTAAAAAGTTTCAAATAGCTTATGAATGAAAAAAAAGAGATATTTAAGGGAATTCGTATATTTAGTCATATAAAGGGGAGTTAAAGTGCAAGAGGGAGATAGGAGTTTATAGATAGTTTGCATATGTTAGCTTATGTTTGTTAAATGCTATACCCTGTATTTTGCTCTGGGAAGTCCAGGGTGGGTGGGAGGAGGGTTGGGTTGGGAAAGGGGAGGAGGGGTGGGAAAATTGTTTGTAAAATTTTTTTAAAAAAACTTTTCAATAAAAAATAAATTAAAAAAAAGAAATACCTAGCTTGAATAGTCAAGAAGCAGATGCAGACAGAGATAAAGATCCAAGAGAGGAATTTGGGAGGCAAGTAAAAAAACAACATAGCAATTAAAGTACTGAAGCAGGCAAAAGACAATGGATAAATGATTTCTCTTTTTTGTTGTTCTGATTTGCTTTTCCTTCTCTCTCTCTCTCTCTCTTCTTTTTTTTAGGTAAGTGACATGATTAGAAGTTAGAATAAGTGATAGAAATAAAAGAAGGGGGAATAATAGTGTATACACCTTTATATAATAAAATAAAAGTAATAATAAGACAAAACATGCAATAATTGAATGATGACAGATTGCAACTTAATATAATTGTGTATCATTATTAGAAATACATCAGTTGATTGAATGTAATAATTATGATTAATTTTACTAGTTTTATCTTTATTAGAATATATGACACCCAGGTGCCACACTATTCATGTATTGATTTGATATGTTTGTAAACTGTATGTATTTGTAAGTAAAAAACTTTAAAAAAAAAAGCTAACCTGTCTGCATCCTCCAAGGACAGGAATTATAGTGAGGTAGTTGTCTTAGACCAGTGATGGCTAACATTTTTGCCATCACATGCCAAAAGCGGGGGAAGTGCGGGGGGGGGGGTTCGTGTGCATGCGTGCCCATACCCATAATTCAATGTGCCATGCCCATGCATGCATGCGCGACCCCCCTGTGCTCCCCCCGCTTTTGGCACGTGATGGCACGATGGGCCTGGTAGGCCTGTTTTTTGCTCTTCCCAGGCCCCAGAGGCTTTCTAGAAATCTGGGGAGGGTAAAAACAGCCTTCCCCTCCCCTGGAGGCCAGAAACAGCCTGTTTCCTAACTTCTGGGGGCCCCAGAAGGCCTGAAAATCAGCTGGCCGGTGTGCACATGTGCACTGCAGCTGAGGTAGGGCAATGCTTGCATGCCTACTGATATGGCTCTGCGTGCCACCTCTGGCACGCGTGCCATAGGTTTGCCATCATAAACTTAAGACAGTAGAGTGTAGGAAGTAATGGCAGCATACCTAGCTCTTGTACCTCCTAAATTTTCTCCTTAAATATTCTTTAAACTCTATCTAGGACCTCCTAAACTAATTTATTAGAAGAAACAGAGGATTCCATCCTCTCATCAGTGTTGAGGTATGAATGCTATCCAGGTTACCTTTAGGCATTGGTCTGATTAAGAAACATGATTGACTTCAAACGGTGTCCTTAGTTGGCAAAATGTCTTCAGCATGCCTTGACTTTTCTCTGAAAGACCTAGTGTACTACCATTTTAATTCTATAGTTGATAGCAGTAATTCATCAAAGTAATTCATTAAAACGGACTTGTTACATTAGCAAAGAAGCTGTATAATTGTTGTGGTCTGCTCAGCAGCCTGTGGAGCTGGCAGTGAAGTCAGACAGTGAGGAGGCTGGGGAGGAACATGGGCCAGTCCTGGAGTCTGGGGAAGGCCCGGTAGAGGGCTCTGCATTGGAGGCAGAGATGAGGCCAGAGATCTGGGTGTGATGTGCGTACTCCGGAGCCTCCAGAGTCGGACAGCAGAGAGGCAGAGGAACAGGAGAAGCTGTTCCTAGTGCGCACATATGTAGAGTTGCCAGAAGGCACAAACAGTTAAAACAAAAGGGACGACTCGGGAGTAAGGCCTGGAGATAATTGGCCCCTCCCATAAGTCTTAAAAGAGGAGCAAAGGCGCATGGGCCCTTTGCAGGAAAGCAATGTTGTTAATTCTGATTGATTCTGGAATCCGTGTGGCTTTGTCAAATAGGTCTTTGGCAGAGTGTCAAGGGACTCAACTGTGAATGAACGTAATTCACAGTTGTTGCAATAAAAGAGGTTTTTGGGACTACTTGTGTGTTTAATGATTCAGGAAGCCTAGGTCATAACAATAATGACTGTAGAATTCATAACTTGAAATCAGTTTTGTAATTGTACTGTGATTTTTTTAATTTTCAGAATATGGCGGCCTAAATTTGGATTTCTCCTATATCACTGCAGTGGCAGAAGAACTTGGATGGATTCGCTGTGGGGCTATTCCCATGGCTGTTGGGGTACAGAGCAGTATGGCTACACCAGCTCTTGCAAGGTACATTTGTGAAATCTTCTCTTTTTTTCCATTGAGCCACAGAAATAGAGACCATTCAGGGCATCAAGTCCATTTTCCCACTTAGTTTGTGAGATTTTTTTAGGTAATACTGGAATTTCCAGAGTCTTTGGAAAAGACAACAGAAATGAAACAGTTCGAAATCTAGATCTGAGCAGCAGAGATTTTTTAAAAAATAAGTCTACAGAGTAATTTCGTTATCCCAATTTGATCTCAGGATAGAAGTGTAACAACGTTCTAATTTTGGAAATATGCTTCTACAGATGTTTATTATTTACTTACTTGTATATTTATTTACTTATTTATTTATGTTGCAAGAAACTGCTGTAGTATCAATTGATGAAAAGTAGTGTCCTATCCCAGGCCAAGCAGACAGAAGCACACACGGAGAGAGATGGTTGCAAACTTTACTGATAAATTTTGTGACATAAATGCACAATGCATAAATGCAAACAAATCTCCTAAAGTTCAGTAAACTGTTTTTTTTTTTTAAAAAAAGAGCTCCCATCCACAACAGTAGGCCCAAGAACGGTCAAGCAAACTTTAAAGGCACAAAAATTATAGATTTATCAGCTAGTCTAGGTCCAGCAGCAAAGAGACAAGGTTTCAGTTTGGGAATCAAGCATACAGTATCTGGATAAGTAAACAGTTGTTGACAGTGGTGGGGCTTGAGCTCTTTGCTCCTAGTTATAAAAATAGAAGCATCCCTTATGCTGCTCATTTGGAAGGGGAAGACTCCTTTCTTGTGAAGAGTTTTGCAGAGCATATCCCCCCCCCCCCCCCACCGCTGTCTTCACATCATGGTGAGCCCTGCACTAGGGTGGTAGCAGCTTAGTCTTCTCATCTTCAGAGACCTGTAGTGTGGCAGCTATGTTGGTTGTTAGTTGTGAAGTCGTGTCCGACACATCACAACCCAATGGACAATGTTCCTCCAGGCCTTCCTGTCCTCTACCATCCTTTGGAGTCCATTTAAGGCAACTATGGCTGCTGGTTATTGTCCAACTCCTTCTCTTCTTGCAGGTCTTCAGGCAGGGAGAGTTCATCCGGCAACTCTAGGACTCCCTGCTTATTTTTAATCTCCTCCTATGAGTCTGCGCTCACCATGACATGGAGCATAGAAAGTTCTGATGACATTTGAGAAAATACTTACCTTCTGTATTTATTTATTACGTATTTGCAACATTTCAGTGAGGGAGACAAAAATGACCTGGGATGTCCCCAGTTGAACCATTTGCTCTGACTTCAGGCATGGTGTTGTTACTTCATCATAGAGGCAGCTAGCCTCTCTTCAAAGGTCAGGAGACATGGAAAGTATATAGAAAATACTATATAACTGACCAAAACTTTTTCTTGCTAGGCAATATTAGTATGGCAGATGGCATTCTTGTAGATGTTGTACACCAACATACATTTTATTTGGTGCATGTGCCAAATAAAAATATTTTAAAACATTGAAGTGTCTAAAATCATTCATGTTTGTCACATCTCACAAGATTTCAGGTTTCTTGTCTTGAAATTTCACAAGGATTCAGTGTGCTTTACCACAGTCGGATAAAGATTTCAGCATTCTTGCACCGATATGTGTTCTAGCTGTTTGTGTTTGGATTCCCTGGGTGCCATCAAAAGGTACTAATAATAGCATGGTGGCTATAGCATCACTTTGCTGATCCTAGATACAGTTCATTATTTGGAGGGGGCAAGCACTTGTATATTTATTTACGTATTTATTTATGTTGCAAGAAACATAAACATAAACATCTACATTTTAGGATTTGGGAATGTGTTATATTAACTAAATAAATTAGCTATTCAGTAACAACCGGTAGGCTTTGCATGGTAATATTAAAAGTGATTTCGATGTTGGTGGTTGCTTTCCTCTGGGCATGCTTTAGTTTGTTGGTATGCTTCTTAAAATTTGCATTTTCCAAAACTGTGGGAGTGGTCTCACCTATATAAGGTAGAAAGAAGCAATTGCTTATTTTGATCGTGACATTATACTTCTGTTTATACAGCCCAGGAATGAATTTTAATCTGCTTGTCCCATGCTCAACAGAGGTTACAATATCTCCCTTGTACCGGTGGTGGGTTCTTCCCAGTTCAGCTCGGTTCGGCCGAGCCGGCAGCGGTGACGATATGACATCACCGAACTGGTTCTGCCCCCTGCCCTCCGCATTATTCTTACCTTTTATTTGGCCCCACCCCCAATCTGTTGCTGCCTCCTGAGTCCCAGCTATTTGGCTAGAGGGGAAAAAAACTATTTAAACTCTTGCCATGGGGCTTCAAAGGGCCGCCCTACAGCTGATCAGTGTTAAAAGAAAACAAATTAGTAGACCAGTGGTTCCCAAAGTGGGCGGTACCGCCCGCTGGGGAACGGTGGGATGCCTTACGGGTGTGGTAAGAGGCAAGCGGGGTGGCAGGGGGGCGCTAGAGGCAAAAGGGTGGCAGGGGGTGCTAAGTGGCAATGAGGGTGGGTTGAGTACGAAGCAAGGTGAGGGGGTGTGGACCTGCCCCCCAATGCCCTGCACTGACTTACCTGAGCATCCTGCCAGCAAGGCACTGAAGCGCTGCAACTGAAGCGCCATCTCTGTCAAATGTGCCATAGGTTCACCATCCTGGGTGTAGGGTCTCCTGCTTGGGCAGGGGGTTGGACTAGTTGACCTGCAAAATCTCTTCCAACTCTATTATTCTGTTATTCGTTAGTTGCTCCTGCTACTTTTTCTCCCAAGAAGGTCCACTATAGTGTATAATATCACAGGGATATCATTCTACACAACAACTGCCAGTGTTCTGTAGCGGCCCCTGGCAAGTTGCCTACACTCAGTAATGCCGAGCTGCAGCTTTCACCCACCCTTACACAGCTCTTGTACACTACCCTCCTTATTTAAACTCTGGTCACATCAGGTCCTTTCTTAACAATCCATGCAGTCACTGGGTTTTCAAGGTTACTGTTGCTAAACCATGAGATTGCATGACATTGCATTTTATAACCATATCACTTACCAACAGAAATTCTAGTCCCATGGTAACTTTAGGATTATTTGTTCAGCTTTATTCCTCTTGATGAGGGACGTGGTGGCTTAGCGGCTAAGATGCTGAGCTTCTTGATCGAAAGGCCGGCAGTTCAGCAGTTCGAATCCCTAGTGCATAACAGGGTGAGCTCCCATTACTTGTCCAGCTTCTGCCAACCCAGCAGTTTGAAAGTACGTAAAAAATGCAAGTAGAAAAAGAGGGACCATCTTTGGTGGGAAGGTAACAGTGTTCCATGCACCTTTGGCATTTAGTCATGCTGGCCACATCACCATGGAGACATCTTCGGACAGCACTGGCTCTTCAGCTTTGAAACTGAATGAGCACTTCCCCCTAGAGTCGGGAATGACTGGCACAATGTGCGACGGGAACCTTTATCTTTATTCCCCTTGATATTATAGTTTATATAATACTAAATGGGGATAACATTATGGAAGAGAGGGAGGGAGGGAGGGAGGGAGGAAGGAAGGAAGGAAGGAAGGAAGGAAGGAAGGAAGGAAGTTTTGTCTAAACTGTGTAAGTAGACTATGATAAAAATGTTCAATTTGCCAATTCCTGCAGGATAGCCCCTAGCTAAACTAGCTATACTCTGATGTAGCTTATATGTGAACCAGACCATTTCCTATTCAATAATCATACTGATTTTTCTTCTATATTTTTGTTTCATGATTTTGAACACTGTTTAGACTCATGTTTGAATTGGGTAACTATATAAATAAATAATTTCTAAATATATAAATAATAGTTGAAGTATTTTGTTCACAATTAGATTTTTTGTGGCCTTTAATATTCTAATCATGCCAATCTAAGAGCTACAGATATTTGATTGATTTATTATGTGCCATCAAGTTGATGCATAGTAATTTGTGCCTATAATAGGAACTCTGGATTGATTTGTTCTATGATTTATTTGTTTGTTTTCTTGGCTGTCCATGATGTTCTCAAGACATCTTCTCCAACACTAAAGTTCAAGTGCATCAATATTCTTCCTAACCTGCTTCTTCATATTCTGTCAGGACCAAGCCCAAAGACAGCACAGTGAGATCAAAATGAGTCTAGATCTTTATATTTGCTTACACTTAATAGACAAAATCTTACCAGACTAAAGCTATAACATTCTAATGTAATACTGTAGATATATCCTGGGAGACACCCTCTCAGTGACTCTAGGCAGCTTAGATGGATACAAATCCAATATACAAACAATAAAAAGCTAATGCTGCCTACCCGTATCGTGATTTCAGTTCGATTCCAATAACTGTTTCATGCAAACTGTGTAATTAAGCATACACACATTTTGTAGCTCTAAGTTGCACACACAAAAGAATGTACACCATTTTAGTTATAGAATCAAGTACAGAAATTTGCCCTCCAGGTCTACGTTGAAATCACTTCTTAGTTCAACATAGTATTAAGTAGAGTTTTCATCATACTGTTTGCTCAGGCCCTGTACAGATAGTCTTTGACTTATGACCATAATTAGGGCTGGATTTTGGTTCCTAAACTATGTGGTTGTAAAGTGAGTTATCATGTATTGCTTAGCAATGCAACCCCAGCAATTCCTGTTGCTGTCATTAAGTGAATTTTGCTGGTCGTTGCTGATGACCCACTGCAGCCCAATCTAGGATTAATCTGTCATCATCCCCAACCTCAGTAGGTCAAGGCATTGCCCTACCCACCTATCTTCTATGTTTTGATGTGTTCTCAGTGGTTTATTTTCCGTTGTTTATTTTCTTTTTTTGCAATACAAAGCTAGATCCAATCCAGCCCACAAGTATGGTGTACTACAGCTCATGGGCTCCTTCCTTCCTTCCTTCCTTCCTTCCTTCCTTCCTTCCTTCCTTTCCCTTCCCTTCCCTTCCCTTCCCTTCCCTTCCCTTCCCTTCCCTTCCCTTCCCTTCCCTTCCCTTCCCTTCCCTTCCTTTCTTCCTTCAACATGAAACCAGCCTCAGGCCAGCAGCCAAGCTAGATATGCCTTAACAGCAGTGGGAGAAAGAAGACAGAAAGACTCTCTGGAGAAGCAGAGCATAGGAGCCCAAAAGGACATAGATGGGAAGTGTGGGTGGGTGGGTGGAGATATGTGAGGGTTACAGTATCCCTGTAGTTAAAAATATATGTGGGCTGCCAAGTGCCTGAATTTTGATCACATGACTGCAGGAATGCTACAACAGCCATAACCTCAGGCAAAGCTTGTACGTCCCTTTGTTTAACACTATTACAACTTTGAATAGTCACTGAACAAATAGTCATAAGTCAAGGACTCTATGTATCAACGAAGTCTACCCATTCATTTCTCAAAGCAATGCTGGTTGTCTATCCTGTCTTAACTAGATTTTTTTAAAAAATTAAAGAACAATATAATTTAGAATTAGTTTTTAAGGTTAAATGGTGGTGGTGGTAGTAGTGCTGGTGGAAACTAAAAAAACAATCCAGAAACAAAAACAGAGCATTTGAAAAAAGAAGAACCACCCAAAATTCAGGTGCAGAGAGAGAGAGAGAGAGAAACCAAAAGGAGCAAACAGCATTCAGTACAAAAATTTTGCAAATGATATTATTACTGGGAAATGCAATGCTAAGATATTTGGGGATTCCATTTCTAGAAAATGGGGATTCTTGAGAGAAATGTGTTATATTTAGGAAAATGTCATGTAAGACAAGGCCAGAACAAAAAGAGGAGCAAGTTATCACCCCAATTTTATGCAGATAAGGTCTATTTTTCAGTGCATCTACTATTTGTTGAAAGAAGAAAACGGGTTCAATTATGAACATTCTGTATAGGTACAATTTAAGTAAACTTTACTTAAATTTAAGTAAAAATTCTCCAAAGGAGCATTTTCAAGAGACAACTGGACTTCCTGGTTTTTCTTTGAAGACGTTTCGCTTCTTATCCAAGAAGCTTCTTCAGCCTCTTGGGAAAAAAAAGTGGGGGGAAGCATCTTTGGGATAGCCATGACCTGGATGACTGAGAATCTCTATAGACTTTCTCCAACCTGTCCTCTCCAAAAGTGTTGGCCCAAAAACATGTCTTTTTTTGTTTATGGTATGCTTGTACAATTTTTTGCAATAAAACATTGGTCACACCCTAAGCATCTGATGATTGAGGGACTTCTTCTTTCTTAGAAACTGTTAACATTTGATCATTTGCCTTGCTAGTTTTTGCTGCCAAATGATACAAAGTTCTTTTTTTCCATGAGTTATTTTGCTCAAGTTCTATTGGAAAGACAGATTTATAAGTTATTTTATATCATGCTCTTTATTTTAAAACTTGTACATGAAAAGTTATAAAACATTTCCTCTTAAAAAAGGATATAAAATACTCTTGTAGTAGATCTTGCTTTCAGAAATCACACAAAAGGACCATTAAAAAATATGTTTGACTTTGTCATCATTGCAGATTTGGTACAGATGAGCTGAAGAAAGAATTTCTTGCTCCAACAATAGCTGGAGATATGGTGGCTTGCCTAGCAGTAAGTGAACTTGGGGCAGGTTCAGATGTTGCAAGTAAGTATAAATCAGTATAAAATTTGTAACCCATTTACAACTGATTATTGACTATTTATTATACAAATTTATGTAGCTACTTATGTAGCATACACATTAAGAACTCCAAGTAGTGAGCAAGAATAAAACCATAATACATTAAATTAAAAAGGGATGAAGGGAGGGAGGGAGGGAGGGAGGGAGGGAGGGAGGGAAGGAAGGAAGGAAGGAAGGAAGGAAGGAAAAAGAAGGAGGGAGGGAGGGTGGGCAATGTCGAGGCCTCAGTTAAAAACTCATACCTATAAGCCACACCCAATCATCCCCAGCTCTATTAACATTCTGCCCCATGTACCTTTTGCTATTTTTCTAAATAATTTAAGAATACAGAGGCTTATTGTTTTGCAATAATAACCATACTAATAGAGGAGAATATTTGTAGCTCGGGATTGAAATGAGAGTCCTTGGTGCTCTAAAAGTCTATAACACAACTGTGAAGTAGCTAGAAGTGAAATAAAACACTGGTTCAGAGTGTTAAAGAAAATGTTCTTAGATATCAACTGATCAACAGCAGCTAGGGAAAGATGCTTTGTGAAAACCCTGTTAAAACAAATGGAGGAGAAAGAATCATTGTTGTTATTATAATTTGTTTGCATTTGTGTGCTATAATTAATTCTCCTCCTATGGAGTCCTTGGTGCTCTCTGAGGTTACAGATGTTTTATTATTAGACAACCTATGGACGATTCAGTGAAGTTGTATCTAGTCTCATAACAAAACATCTGTGAGCAAACAACCACATTCAGAGAGCATTAAGGACTTCATAGTTCAATCCTGAGTTACAGATCCTTTAAATATTTGTGGAACTAATATCTGTTTCTTTGTGAAGCAGTGAAAATCTAAGGCAGCTCAAATATAATATTGATTATTGTTTGCATAAAGCACAATATTTAGTGAATAAAAATAGGCCAATAGGGAGAAAGAAAGCATGGAATTGGATTAAAGGGTCCAAGGAAGTTAGAGCAGGCAAAAGAACCACTAAATTGAATTGACTAATTGCCCTGAATTGATATCAGGTAATTTCAGATATTTCTATGTTCATAAGATGCTCTGGATAAAAAAAACTAAGATCCATTTATTAAAAACTTTTTTTTTTAATATTAAAAGAAATAGAAATGTAAAACTCTGGAAAACTCCTATGTATAATTAAAAAATTAAAAAGAAATTAGTGGCAACTCCACTTCTAACGTGTGTGTGTGAGAGAGAGAGAAGTGGGGGGAGATGGAGAGGTTCATTTTAAAGGTTAAACATCATTTCCAATGTATAAAATACATTGGTAGTACTTGTGTTAAGATAGCAATTGAATTTGGGGGTGTTATAGATGAGCGCTGCTGTCATAAAGCATGCCATCATATGATCCCAACATCCCTGATTGTTGTCAACTAACATGAATTATCATGAGCCGTGGTGACGCAGTGGTTAGAATGCAGTATTGGAGGCTAATTCTGTTGAATTCTGCAGTTCGACAGTTCAAGTCTCACTGGTCAAGGTTGACTCAGGAAGCCTTCCATCCTTCCGAGGTTGGTAAAATGAGGACCAAGATTGTTGGGGGAAATATGCTGACTCCTTAAATCACTTAGAGAGGGCTGTGAAGAACTGTGAAGCGGTATATAAGTCTAAGTGCTATTGTTACTAACTGGAAAGCGGCAGGAGTCACAAGAAGGAATGCCGTGGGCCTGCTGCAGGAAAGTGTGGGATGCAGGCTCATGAGGGAAGCCCTGGGAATCCTGGGACAGGCTGTGTGCAACATAGAGGAAACCAGGAGAGGGCTTGGGAGGCAAGGCACAAGCGGCACACAAATGCAAGAATGCTGGGGTGTGGATGGCACAGCAGGGTGTGAGAACAGAAAGGGTGATGAATGGGTGGTGCAGAGGGAGCACAAGTACAGGGAGACTGGGGATGAAGGAGGAATCTTTAGAGCAATCTATAATGAGCTAGCTTCCCGGCTAGCTTCCACTTCGACTTTGCTTATGGAAATGGCAGTCACATGATTTGTGTGTGGAAATGGCTCACATTTATCTGCAACTGTGGTAAATGTGAGCCATTTCCAAGTGCCAGCTGCCAAGTCCCAGACAGTTGCCAAATGCATGCAGGAAGTTGGCAGGGATTGCAGTCACATGACCATAGAATACTACAACTTCATAAATGGGACCCAATTGCCAAGTTGATTCCTATCTGAATCAAGGACCATCGGGCCACTATGACAGCTGGAACTTCAAGGACCATTCATAAGGGTCTACTCGTTTAGCACCATCACTTCATATAGTTAGACTCTTCACATTGCATACCCATTTTTTCCCCCTTGTGTGCCTAGATATCAAGACCAGAGCTGTAAGAAAAGGCGATGACTATGTGATAAACGGTGGCAAAATGTGGATCACTAATGGATTTCAGGCAGACTGGATGTGCCTCTTGGCAAACACAAGCGATGGACTACCCAACAAAAATAAATCTCTCCTATGTCTGCCAATGAAGTTGCCTGGTAATAAAGTTAAGATAAATTGATCTCAGAAAAAAAAAAGTAATATCAAAACATATAACTTATAAATTAGAGGAGTGGAAGTTCATTTTAACCTCATAAATCATCTTGAGAAATACATCTTCCAAATGATGACAATCTGTTGACAAAATAGCGTTGGCTGTTAGAATTTGAAAAATGTATATTGTGACTGTGTCTTTCTTAGACTACACAAAATCTTCAAATAGCTGTCAGGCTTTCCAAATTAGAAACAGAATTCTTAATTGGTGTTTCACGGTTTTTGCTTTTTTGCTATCTTAAAAGTTGAAGCAACCAAGCAAATACGTACTTAAAATTGAAACAACAATTTGATATAATTGATAGTTATTTACTCAAACCTATGGCATAATTAGGTTTTTCTGTGCTACAAAATTATTGCATTACTATTTCTTTGTTTATTGAGATATCAGTAATTAAGAACAGAATCAAGAAAGAAGAAGAAATTAGGTGGAACAAAAGTATTTTATAGACTGCTACTCCTGTTTCATACATTTTGCACAATATCTCTCATTAGTTGTAGCTTGCTGTAAGAACAGATAAATTAGAAGCTGCTACTGATTATAAAATACTACTTGTAAAAATATCAGTGGAAACATCCAAGCAGAAACTGATTAAGGCTATCACTTGCAATATTCGAAATGTCATATGATTGATTGATATTAGGGAATTTTGAAATTGTAATCTCTGTTTTCATTACAATTTTATTATTATTCCTAACATGCTATTATCCTCCCCGCTTCCCTTTCACTGTGGTTGGACACTGAGTTAAAATCTTCATTTAACTGTTTTTCATTACTCACAGATTTCTTTATACATCAAGTTACTGCTAGCTTTGATCCCATCAGTTTGCATGAATACTTAGGTTCCTTGGCACCAATGTGTGTATCGCTTCATATTTACTCATGTAGGCTGACAGTTACTATTTTGACATTCATTTTCCTAATCTGCAGAGATAGTTATTGAGTTCTTTGCAGTTTATTATGGTTTTACATCAGTCTGAACAATTTAGTATTTTCACCAACTTCACTATTCTCATTCAATTTTATAATTAAATATTTTATAAATCATATATAAATATTTTAAAAGGCACCATTCCTAGAACAGGACCTGTGGGATCCCAATAGTTATATCCTCCATTGTGAGAAATATCCATTTTGTTTTATATTATTTAGCCTGATGCTTACACATGAGAACCTACCTTTTTATTCCATGGTTCTTAAACTCATTGAGAAATATTTGATAGAGTTAGTTATCAAACTTTTTTTTTAAAAAAAACGCAGTAGATAATGTCTACTGGCTCACCTTCATTGCATGTTTATTAATGCCCTAAAAATATTCATGTAGATGAATTAGACAGGGCCTTCCCTTTGTGAGCATGTTGGATATCCTTCAGCAAGGCCTATGTCTCAAGAATGACTGACAAATTTTTTCCACATTAAGTACCCAGATGAATATCACTCAGAAATTCCATTAATAATGAAGAAATTATGAAGTCAGTTTTCCCAATATGTCTAGGCACCGAACCTGGTGAAGGAAGAAAAGTTATCAATACTACAGTCCCATTTAAATGGGAAACTTTTATAGCTGCTTGAAAGTCGATAAACCCACTTTGGGAGATTTCATGAGAACTAGTCCTCAGAATCTTGAATGTGTTATTAAGTTCAATATTAGGGTAATTGTTTCTAACAAGTGGCAGTTCAACTAACATAGGAAGAACAAAATTGAGAATGTTCTCTTTCTAAAAAAGAACTAATGCTAGGTACCACGCAATCTTAATTGCAGTCTATTAGTAGTTAAAAATATAAATGAAATTTTTGGATTAGTGAAGTTACTTAAAAACAATCAAAGGATTATATTATTAAAAATGTTTCTAAGGTCACTGATGAGTAATTCTAAAGAAAGAAATAAGACTGAAAAGTTTTTCAAATAAACTGCACTGATTAAGCTATGAATGATTTTTCCAATTTTCCAACATGACAACAACTATTTTATTGACAATTTTTTTAAAAAAGTGCTGTAATATTAGGTCATACTGCAGTCCCCTTTGGTCTTAGTAAAGCCAGTAATTCTGATATATACCATTAGTCTATGCCAGTGATGGCTAACCTTTTTGCCATCGCGTGCCAGGAGAGGGGTCGGGGGTGGGGGAGGTTCATGCATGCATGTGTCCACACCCATAATTCTATGCTCCCCCCTGCACATGCGTGTGCAACCCCCCCTACCCCTACCCCGCTCCTGGCACCCGATGGCCTGGTAGACCCATTTTTCTTTCTTACCTGGCTCCAGATAATCTCTATGCATCTGGGAAGGGTGAAAACAACCTTTCCCACTCCCTTGGAGGCCTGAAAGGGCCCATTTTCCAACTCCCGGTGGGACAGGAAGTGAAGTTTTTTGCTGTGCCCAGTCTCCAGAGCCTCTCTATTTATCTCCGGAGGCTGGGAACAGCAAAAAAGTCACTTCCTGTCCCACCGGGAGTTGGGAAATGGGCCCTTTCAGGCCTATGGAGGGGCCCGAGGGAGTGAGAAAGGCTGTTTGTGCCCTCCGCAAATGCCTAGAGAGATCTGGAGCCAGGTAAGAAAGAAAAATGGGCCTTCCCCCCCACCCGGCCCTCCGGAGGCAGGAAACAGCCTGTTTCCCTACTTCTGATGGGCCCAGAAGGCCCGAAAATCAGCTGGCCAGTGCGTGCATGCCAGAGCTGAGCTGGTGTGCCCACTGATATGCCATAGGTTGGCCATCACGGGTCTATCCCATTCCAGTGCAGAAGAATGGGATAATTGCCAATGAAGAGTTGGTGAAGCCAAGTTTGTGGGCTCCTTAATTTATTAGTGATTAAGATTTGATAAAACTGTTTGTACTAATTTTAAAAAATAGATCGAGCAGAAACTGCCCATGTTGTTGATACGGAACAGCATTCCCCTAATAGTGTATATCAGGGGTACCCAAACCCCGGTCCATGGACTGGCACCAGTCCACGGCATGTCAGCAACTGATCTGTGCAAACAAGCAAAGCCCCATCCATGGTATGCAGGGGAGCTCAGGTCTGCAGAAAAACCTTACTCAAAAGAACTGGTCCCAGAAAGGTTGGGGTCCACTAATGTATAAAATTTAGGAAATACCACTTAAATCTATTATTTATCATCTTTAAGAAGAACCATCCATCTCCCTCATAGAAGAACTCTGGGGAGTGTACAATAAAACATTAAAACATAAAAATGATACATAAAATGTAAAAGAGGCAATGAGTGTTAAAAAAAAAATTAATAGGCAGGGAGAGGGCTTTCAGGGCACTAAACAGCCCCATGGTTGTGTGATCCTCTACACATGCTGAGGCCACAGAGCCATGTTTTTAAACATTCATGGAAGGCCAAGAGAGTGGGTGCCCACCTCCCCTCAGGCAGAGAATGTTCCACATTCCAGGAACAATGGCAGAGAAGGTTTTCCTCTTGGACGCTGCCAGTTAGAATTCTTTGGTTGACAGAGTCCGCAACACACCTTCAATGCCCTGTGCCATGTTGTTGTGGCCCGCCAGCGGCCTGCGCGGATTGTGGCTGATCCCGATGACGAAGAGGCTGGTGTGGGGTCACGCCAGGAGCCTGCATAGCTGGCGCTCGCATCGGACAGTGAGGAGGCTGAAGAAGATGTGGTGCCAGAGGCAGAGACTCAACCAGGATCTTCAGAACCTCCAGAGGCTCCTTCAAGTGGAGAGAGCGAAGTGGAGGAGCCTCTCCTCAATGCTCGAGCATGCAGGGCTACCAAAAGGCAGGATTGGCTACTCAGGAGGAGGAGGTCTCCTCGAGAGTAAGGTTTGAGGATAATTGGCCACTCCCTTAGACTATTTAAGTCGCACACAGTTAGTAATTTCTTGCTGGAAACAATGTAATTATTACAGAGCATTTTGGAGAGTGAGTGTCTTATTGTATCTTGTTTTCTGGGCTGGTTACCTTTGTTCTTGGTACTTTGATAAGGACTGTTGGTGTGTGTCACAATCCTTGGGAATCTGGAGCTGGGGCAGAACACATGTAGGGCTTTAAAGATCATAGCCAACACTTTGAATTGCACTCAGAAGCAAACTAGTACCCAATGCAACTCATGCAACAGAGATATTACAAGCAGATTCTTTGGGAGCCCCCAGCTGCTTTGGGTACCAGTGAAATTTCTGGATACTTTTTAAGACTAGCCCCATTTAGAGCGCATTGCAGTAGTCCAAACGGGAGATGACCAGAGCATGAATCACCAAGTAGAGAGCCTCCCTATACAGGAAAGGATATAACTGGCACACAATATGAAGTGGAACAAAGGCCCTCCTAGATTCCATGAGCTGGACCTCTCACTTCCTATCAACACTAATTGAGATCAACTTCTAAAGGAATAGGTGAACTAGCACAGAACCATGTACCCTAAGCTGACCCAAAAGACTTATTTTATTTTTTACTTTACTTTATTTTGTTTTCTTTATTATTTTATTTTATATGCCTATCTTACCACAGGATAATTCTGGCTGGTTTACAATATTAAAAGGATAAAACTAGATAAAAATTATACAGAATACAAGTAAAATATTATAAAAATATAAATACTCTACCCTAAGTCAAAGCTATCATAATCAATAGTATTAAAAACCACTGAGAGATGCACCATCTTCATTCTGTCCCCACCAGGACACATTCGTGAAGAACCAGTGCTATTTCGGTCCATGTCTGGATTCAGATAATTAGATTTTTCCCCCCAGGAAGTTTGTCCAAAAATCCTTGACAAGCATTATTCAGGGATTCCCACCTGGTTTTATTTAAACTAAAAAAAGTAAATAATCTTCACAAGCTGCAAATGATTTATTCAAATGTCTTCTCAATATAAATAGCTTATGTTCCTGCTAAGTGATGATCATATGCCAAAGTGATCAAATTTTATACAGTTATCACAGTGCTCTGGTTTTCAGCAATGACCTTTTTCAACTTACCCATTTTTTAGAAAGAAAAAAAAATTAAAGTTGTGACTCATAGAATGACATTATGATCCCAGGGCTTCAGGCTGCCCACAAGTAGAGGCCTAGAAAATGACCAAAGTATTTTCAACTTTTAAGAAAGGCCCATGGGGAGATCCAAGAAATTATAGGCCTGTCAGTTCAAAAACTACTAGTAAGACAAAATTACCAAATATCTGAGACTTGGATCTTGTTCAAGAATGAACAAGCTAGTCTTAAACTGCTTAGAAGACAATAAAATACACTTGGAAGAAGTGGCATGATTCTAAAGGAGAGTATTTGTAGCTCAGGGTTGAAATGAAAGTCTTTTATGCTCTCTGAACTTGCTTGTTGTCTTGTAGGTGTTTGATTACCAAACGAGGCAACATCATCAGATGACATGATTCTCCTGGATAAAATATGCTCTGCCTCTCAGTTACTTATCCTTGATACAACAATGTCTTGTCTATTTAGAGAAGGAAAGCTAAGTTGATTTAGAGCACGGGTGTCAAACTTGCAGCATCATGTTGTCGTCACGTGATGTTTTGTGACTTTTTTCCCCTTTGTGGAGCTGGGATGGGTGTGGCCTGAGCATGACGCATCTGGCTCATAGGCTGCAAGTTTGATACCTCTGATTTAGACTTGTTTTACCCTAACTTATTTAGCCAAATTTTTGACTTTTCAGATTACAGCATTTATCTGTGCTATATTCCTCCTCCTTTCTTTTTTCTTCAAGTCTGTAAACTTGTAAATTCATTGATACAGATGGAACTTACTTAGGCTAGCCAATAAAAAATCCCTGATTCTTTCAGGCATGTTTCCTCCCCATTTGGAATTAGAATCTTGTTCAAGTGACAGCACCATATGAAAAGTCTCTAAATACATACAGAAGCACCACAGTATATTGTGAGCAACTGACAGTCAGAATACGATTCCTCGTATAAATAAAGGATACTATCAAATGACATTCTTGACAAGCCAATCAACAAACTAATTGTTTTTGAGGGATTTTTTAAAGTCTATTGTTCAGGATAGGCATATTCCTTAGTAAAAACAGCAGCCATTCATGTTTATTTATTTATCAAATATAGAGATTGCCCATTTGGTCTCAGAGTGATTCTTTATTTTTTGTCTTCCTCAAATCAGAAAGGATTTTTTTTCAGGCTTCTGCCTAGAATATCTATTTACAATTTTTAGTATTTCAATTTTTTTTATTACCAATGATTCCCCCTCCCCACACACAAATGGAAGCATTAATTTTATTAACACACATTTTTTAAAGATGAATTTTAATGAGGTTAAAAAAGAAGCCATAATCTAATTGAATGTCCCACATATGCAATTCATATTACTCATTTGTACGAATCATTTCCCTTGACCTATAAACACTCGTTTTCAGGTATTCACGTTGCTAAGAAAATCGACAAGCTTGGTATGAGATCATCTGACACAGCGGAAATCTTCTTTGAAAATGTCAGAATTCCCAGCAAATACCTCATTGGAGAAGAAGGAATGGGATTTAATTACCAGATGTTGCAGTTCCAAGAAGAACGAATGTGGGGAGTAGCCTCATGTAAGTAATAAGCCACACTGTCTAGCTACTAAGATGTGTTTTTCTTACCAAACAATGTGGAAAGTTGATTTTGATAGTAAAATATAGCAACTCTCAATTATGAAAGTAGAATCCAAATTTTTGTTGAAGATAATATTGTATGCATTTCCACAGTTGCAGATTCCTTCCATGCACAAATTTGTCAAAAATTATTTGTCCCCATTCAGTATTTCAGAAGTTTGGATATTTTTGCCATTAAATGTTACCAAAACTTTATATGGGTCTCTGTATTGAATAACAGTTTTTGATGAAAAACACCAAACATTTTTTATAAACCAAGTTGTCTATTTTGATTTGCTTTGGCAAATTGAGCAGCATATAATTTTAATAAAACATTTTTTTAAAAAATCAGTTAATACAGCTACCAGTAAAAAAAACATAATTACAACAGTTGTTTGAATGCTTCATTAAACAATCAGGATTAATTTGGGCCAACTCTTCCCTATATCCATTTCACAAAGTTTGGTTTCCTTATCACAGAGAAGTGCCTCCTCAGAGAACATATGACAACCTCCATAATAAAGTCATTGATGTCTATGGTATTACAAGGCTGTGTGGAACCTCTGAGGTGCCATTACTCTAAAGTCAGAAAAATAATCCTGTAGAAGTGAAAGTTTGGAGCAACAGAGAAACTTTTAGTTTCAGCTTTTTAAAAACAGCGAAGTCACAAAAACTGACTCTAGATAGATCAAGAAAGGCCTGAAAAGCCATGATATGAGATTCATGGACATTTTATCTGGTATTTGGGAATATTCTTGAGAGATAGCCACTGTTTGAAGTTGAAGCACCTGGATGACCTTCCAGAATCTTTTCAGATACTACTATGTCTGGTGAAAACCAAAGAATTCCAGATTGGTTTTAATCAAATAAATTAATTCCAAATCTCATATCAGTTATCAGAGAGGGGGCAAGTTCACAGTTTGGAGATGCTCTTCAGTTTCAGGATCTGGGCTACTTGCTATTGTACAAAACATGTCATACAATTCTGCAGAATATCAAGTCGTATCTGTGGAAACTGAATCCAGGTGGGTCTTGAACCAAAGCAGTGTTGCCAAATATACAAGCAGATCTGTGAGAGATTGGATGAAGAATGAAGTCTGCATTTAGATACTCTAGACATAAAAGCTGAAATATTGTAGCAAATCTTGATGTAGCGAGTTAGAAAAATGTCAAATTTTAGTGAGCAAAGCAATGTGCTATGAAACAGGCAAAATTCCTGCATAATTTATCAGGAAGCATTACTGCAGTTCAAGATGGTGCAACCACTTACTGAATTTTAAGGAAGTTGATGACCATACACATTGCATATTGTTCATGACACTGAGTATTGCTGTTATTCACTTTGATTCACTTTAAGTAATAGTAATATCCATGGGAAACTCTTGATCATGTTCTATGGCGAAGATACACAAAAATTCAGAAAAATCTGGGCGGAGAGAGGGAGAGGAAGGGAGACTTAATCTTCAATAGAAAGGAATTAAATTTACTTTTTTATTACATCACATTTT
Source organism: Arizona elegans (assembly GCA_022577455.1). Taxonomy (NCBI): domain Eukaryota; kingdom Metazoa; phylum Chordata; class Lepidosauria; order Squamata; family Colubridae; genus Arizona; species Arizona elegans. Next base: position 27,356,284 of record JAKOOJ010000004.1, read on the forward strand.
TAGCACTGATAATTCTAGAACTCCTGATAAAAGAAACTATTGATTATACTTCTCAACGGAAAGCATTTGGACAGACAATACTTCACAATCAAATAGTGCATTTTCGCCTGGCTGAACTAGCCACCGAAGTGGAACTCCTTCGTGCGTTGCTATATGAGGCGGCAGGTAAGTGCAATAAAAATTTATTTCCAATAATCTAATAAAAGGTACATTTTTTTTGTAGATATGGTTAAATTGACAGGCAAGTTTGTATTTTTATTTGAGGTCTCTACATACGCGGTAATGATGTGACCAAACTTGTATCCATGGCCAAGCTAAAGTGTGGCCGCCTATGTCGAGAGATTCCAGATAGCTGTCTCCAGTTCTGGGGAGGAATGGGGTACACTAATGAAGTGCTAGTGAGTAGAATGTACAGGTGAGAAGGATTAACTCTTTAATCTATGTGGGTGTTCCTGTATAAGTGTGTAATGTCACAAGCATTCAAATTATTAATCGGGTATTCATGTTTGATACATTGTATTTGAAGTATGGTATTGGATACATATTGTTAATGTTAAATTTTAAGAAAAGATATGTATTATAATCCAGGAAACTATATATACTAGTACTATGTATCCTGTGGGATAATTACCAGTACAGGTTTCTTCTTAAATTCCCCATGCCTCATGTTTAAGCTCAAATGCATTCAAATCCATCTCCACCCACCAAAAAAACCCTACAAATACACAGGGAGAACAGCTGAAGAAGTAATATTAAATTTTTATTTCTGTCATTGACCAACAACATTTACATTCAACTATCCAGTTAATGCCAATAGCCAAACTTAAGTACAATAAGAAAGATGAGTAGGAAATCCAGCCTTTATGACAACAGGAACTACTGTTTCAAAACAATGAACATAGATTCAATATACGTGTTTGTATATACACATGTAATATATGCATATATGCATGCGTGGGCACACACACACACACACACCTCTGGAATATTGTGTTCAGCTTTGGTCAGCATAACAAAAAAGATATTGATAACCTAGAAATGATGCAGAGAAGAGCAACAACACGATAAGGGGTCTGGAAGCTAAATCATACAATGAACTGTTGAAAGAACTAGGTAAGCCAAAGTGGAAAACCATTAAAGAGAGATTCAACCTAGAACTAAGGAGAGAACAGTAAAAACAATTAATCAGTGGAAAGTCTTACCTCTGAAAGTTGTGGCTGCTCCATCACTAGAGATTTTCAAGAAGAGACTGGACAGCCATTTTCCAGAATGGTATAGGGTCTCCTTCTTGATCAGGAGGTTGGACTAGAAGACCTCCAAGGTTCCTTATGTAGAACATAGAATAACAATCCTGTTATTCTATGTTCTATGTATACGAGGTCTGAAATTCTTGTATAGCCCTATTTTATTCTGCATGATCACATTGAAAGCAGCTTTTTTCAAAATATAACATTTTATTCAGTGATTAAAAAGTATCCTAATCTAAAATTTTACAGGGACACCTTGGTTAATGACTACATATTCAGCATCTTTTCAAAATTCCAATTGCACTGAACAATTGGTACAGATAGTCCTCAACTTAACAACAGTTCGTTTAATGACTGTTCAAAGTTACAACGGCACTGAAAAGAGACTTATGACCATTTTTCTCACGACCATTGCATCATCCCCATGGTCACGTGATTTACACTCAGATGCTTGACAAGTAGTTCATACTTATGACAGTTGCAGTGTCCCGAGGTTATGTGATCCCCTTTTGTGACTTTCTGACAAGTCAAGTCAATGGGGAAACCAAATTCACTTAACCACGTTATTAATTTAACAACTGCAATGATTCACTTAACAAACATGGTAAGAAAAGTTGTAAAATGGAGCAAAACTCACTTAACAAATCCCTCAGTTAACAACATAAATTCTGGGCTCAATTGTGGTCGTAAATTGAGCGCTACCTGTACCTGTACTTATGGACAATCCTTAGCATTCCAGCTGTTGCAGCATCCCACAATCATGTGATCCAAGAGATCACAAATGGTGATCATGCGATGTCCTCACTTAATGACCCACAGTGATTTGCTTAACAACACCAACTAGGACTGCCAGAATTGTTGTCACTAAGCAATGTGACCACATCATTTGTGGTGCTTAATTATAATTTCAGTCCCAATTGCTGTTGTAAACTAAGGACTACACATACACATGCCAAAATGGAATTGAAATCCCCCCCAAGGAATTAGGAAGCTTTTCTGAGATAGAAGACTGATTGGAATTCTGGGAAATTTTTATGGGCTGCGTTTTGTCTGATATATGTAGAGAAAATTTGCATCAGAACAATTCTTTGGAAAGCTATGACTCCCACAACAATCAAAGTCATAGAGATTAATACATGTGTAACAGAAGATTAAACCCTACTGTGATTCAAAATCATGGTCAATTAGGAATTTTGTTTCCTAATTGATGGCTGTTCAGCTTGACAACATAGAAATGTTCGCAAGACTTCCCTGGTAGGCTTTGGGTGCTATATATGCAGTCACACTCAGTTATACTTGCCAAGGATTGCTAGATTGCTGACCTGAATTAAAATGTTGTACTTACAAATCTAATATATTTTAAGCGATGTTGATGATTAGTATATTAAAGCAGCTCGCAATTCACATTGACTTAGTTAAACAAGGACTGTTAAACAATATCAAGTTTAATATTAATAGTATTAAGTGAAAGGGGAAGCAGAACAGACAAATTTTATTTTATTGATACTTTGTTTTGCCTTTTCTGTCATGGCAGAGATTTAAGATTGGCATCAATAGGAGCTGGTGCTGATGAAATCATGCTGTCCATTGTATGCAAATACATGGGTATCTTGCCCCAAAAGTAAGTTTTATGACTATAGATCTTTGCTACTGTTTTAATAATCAGTATTAAAGCTTTTTTTAAAGTGCAGGTACAATAAATACCGTATATGACCAAATTTTTAATTTTCATGATTTTTTTCTTGCATGTAAATTATACTTAAATTTAGGGGATATAAGGGTACTAAAATGTGCAAATTTGTAGGATGTTTTCCAAGAACCACTGATAACTTAGTATTTGGATATGAAGCAGAAAAGGCGATTCTGATCTGATGTGATTATACACTCATTATCTTTCTCTGGCCCTTGAAAGAAACAATATTTTTTTCCTCCTGATCTCATGCATAGTGAGCACATCCAGGCCAGATCTGAATCTTCTTTCCTGCTTTGAATGTGTGAATGCCTGCACATTCATACCTAGAACATTTTTCTGGGTTTTTTTTTTAATTACTAAAAAATAAATCCATCCATCGTTTGCTTCTGAATCATGAAAGGTAGTGATGTAATATAAAAAAATGTAATGATAGGACTAGAATTCTTATCTCATCTGTTTTATAATCTTCAAATATTAACCAGAGCTCTGTCACACCTACCAGTTTATATAATTATGCCATGCATCTCATAGATATTAACATATGCATTAATATTGCATATCTTAATGTAAACCATATAATTATATTAATCTAAACAATTATTTAAATGTATTGTTTTTCAATTCTGTTGATAACAATTGAATAATATATAGCATGCATTCTACATTTATTTATAATATAATACGCTATGTATTAAAGCAACCATTACCTTTTCAAAAGATGTGGAAAAAAATCTACCTGTAGTTGACTATTTAGTTTAATTGAATATTGTGCCAGAAAAAGAATGGATGCATTGGTGTACACCACTGGTGTATAAAGTTATAGATAGCCTATATAACTTAGATAGAGAGAAGTTTTTATCCTTATTTTACATTGTTAGAATTTCATGTCATCTATTATCCAAACTAAATGCAGGGAAGCTAAAGACAGTATGAAATAAATAATTTTTTTCACACTATACATAGCTAATTTGGGGAATTCACTGCCAGCAATGGTGATAACAGCAAGCAATTTGGACAGCTTTCAAAGAGAACTGAATGGGTTCATTCAGAATCAAGCTATCAATGGTTGTTAGTACTGAAGATTTTTACTGCCCCCTGGATCATTGGCTGCATACTCAATTATAGGTTATTGGGAAGTAACTGTGAAAGGGAACCATTTTCCTCCAGCTGAATTTTATGAGATTAGCAAATTCAGATATAATATCAGGATAGTCTCAGTAAACAGTGGCCTTGTAGTTAGATACAGAAAATATATTTTAAATTGAAGTATTAATCTGTATTCTCTTATTTTATAGGAACAAAAAAGAATAAACCCTGGAATTTTCAGAACACAATTAACACAATTATGGTGAAAAAAATTCTTAACCTCAGCCAGCCTAATAGTATTCTTCAGATTGTTTAAAGTTTTAATTTTAACAACCTTAATTTTTCATTTTTCTTTCTTTTTATTACTGTTAAGTTGCCTAAAGTAGCCTCACAGCAAGGCAAGCAGCAAATAAATTTAATTAATAAATAATACTGAGAGGAAATGGGATGACTTTGGAGAAAGGAAACATTCCTATTGCATTTCCCTATATTTTAAAATCATAAATATGTATAGTCTATATAAGCCTTACTATTAGTAAAATCAAAGATATTCCTCAGTATTTTGATTATATAATAAAATACTATATAATTTTTATAATTGAAGCATTTATATATGATTGGAATAAACTACAAATCATGAATTGTTCTATTATATTTTTAAAAAATCATTTCAATTGGACAATTTGTCAGTATAAAATACATATAAATGAAGCAAGATATCCTTACTCATATAAGTGTGACACTACATGCTGCAATTGAAAAATGGATAGAAAGTATCACAGCTGTTGAAATGACCAATTGTGTTAGTGAGTAGAATCCTCCCTTCAGCACTTTTAATGGGATCCTAGCTACATAGCAACTGGATTTGCATTATCAAACTTAACAAATGCTGAAGATTCTCAGTGGAGATTTAACCAGCATCTAACTTAGTAAAAATTATTTACCAATATTCTCAAAAAACCTTCTGCATACAAAAGAAGCTTACTACAACACTTAAAAGAAGCTTAACACAACACTCAAAGTCATTTTGTTAACATGTAGGTCTATTACCTCTAGCAAGTTAATATGTTGTACACTGGAAGAAAAAATCCACTATTATATCTTCCAATTCCAAATCTTAAATTTGCAGATGTGTGTTAAAACGTCTATGAACCTACTCTATTTCCTCCAAATTAAGACATCCCTGATAATAAGCCCAATTGAGCACATAGTAATAAGGCCAAGCACTTATTTCAGGGTTCAAAAAAAAAAATACGACAGGGTCTTATTTTTGGGGAAACACAGTAGCAAAAATAGTATAAAGTATTTAATATAGAGAATTAAATAGAGACTACTCCCAAATCAGATTTAACTATTGGCATCTGGTTGGATAAATCTACTGACTTTTCTTGGAAACGTTTCAGAATTGGTTTGCAAGGGCCTTCTTTCTAGGGCTGAAAGTTAGTGACTGGGTTAAAATCAACCAGCTGCCTACCATGTGTAAAGCAGAGCTAAAACTCAGGCTTCCCCACTATTCCAACATCTTAATTCAGGGCTGTCAAACTCCTGGCCCGTGGGCTGGATGCATCACATGCTGGCCATGCCGATGCCCAATGTAACGAAGGGGGGGGGAAGGTCCCGATATGTCACATGACACTGCTGTGACGATGTGAGTTTGACACCCCTGCCTTAATTTTAAAAGCTGTGGTGATGCAATGGTTGAAATGCAGTATTGCCCACAGCCAAGAATTTGATCCTGACCAGTTCAAGATTAACTCAGCCTTTCATTCTTCTAAGGTTAGTAAAATGAGGACCCAGATTGTTGGGGGCAATATGCTGATATTTGTAAACTTCTCAGAAAGTGCTGTAAATCACAATGGAACAATATATAAGTCTAAGTACTGTTGCTATTGCTGTTGAATTGCAAGTTAAAAGAGATTTGCTCTGCTGTGAAGAAATCTTCATATGAAATAGGTATTTCTTATAGAGACAGAACTTTTTTTTCAAAAAATAAAAACTGAGGTTCTATTCTCATCATCAAAATTTATCTCTCTTCTAGGAAGTTTATAAATGTCACCCATATTTTAAATGTCACATACTGTCAGATTTCATATTCTGGAAGATAATACTCTGCCTACAAATTAAACAGTGACATTGCTACTAAGGATATACCAATATCTAATAAAACAGACCATTTATTTAATGGGGATTTAATATTTGTGGATCCCTTTCATGTTTTAATTAAAGGGAACTTTCATCCCTAAATTCCTTATTTCAAAAAACCCCACACAAACACCTATTTCACTATTACATTAGATGAAACCTCGAACATTATAACAGCAAGTTGCGTGACTGTTTTGCCGACCTAGAATATTGCACAAACTGTCTACTATAGTATAGTAAAATTAAAACTACCAATTTCTCTATTAACCCTAAACATAATAGTAATGCAATCCCAGACATGTGGGCAAAGGACCATGTTGATTGTGAACAATATTGCTTTTCTTTTCCCTCATAACAACTGTATCTTAAAAATATTATATCGTTTAAAGTAAATAATTAACTGCAAACCAGATTCAGAACATGGTTAAATATTTTACTAAAACAATAGCCCTTCAATTAATTAAGCTTTGAAAAGAAGTATTTTGGCTTTTAAAAATATTCGATAAATTTATACAAAATTACTAAAATTATTTTTATTACTAGGGAAAAAAAGGAACTGTTATATAGTGTAATTTCTGAATAGGAAAATGCCTGTTTCAGTAATGGAACTCATCCTTAGTAAACTTGTGTTTTGTTCACAAAGAATTAAGATTTGAATAGAATTCAGTTCAGGAAACTACAAAATAAGGGCTATTTTTTTAAAAAAATGACAATGCTTCTGGCTTGATAAAATTTAGGAATTACAGAAGAGATTCAAATGCATTAATCCTAAATCCAGTTACAAAAATTATTTACCAATTTTCTCAAAAAAGTTTTCAAGATGGTATGAATAATCTCATAATGGAGATCTGCATCACCTCAGTTTAATAATCCAATAAATCACAAAAAAGACAAACAATGAGAACAGCATCATATAGCATAACAGTTTTGTCTGGCTTCCTCTGGACAGGATTTTCAGTCTGCCCATCGTTGCACCAAGGAATCCACTTGTTGAATCAAAATCATTGTCCTGTTGTTAAAAACATGCAGAATTATTTTACTGTTTGTATATTTCCTATTAACTTTTAAAACATAAAGACAGAGCTTGCAATTAGTTGTATTCTCTCTGCTCATGGATCAGCAAGAGTTCTTCAACATTGAGAGTCATGGTTTTGCAGTGGTTAAAATGCAGTATTGCAGGCTAGCTCGCTGGTCCCTCTAGTACAGGTGTGTCAAACTCAAGGCCCGTGGAGTGCTTAAATCTGGCCTGGAAATATCAAAGGAAATGCCTCTGCCGGCCAAAATGGGCCGGGGGGGGACTATGGATGTCCCCCTCCCCCGTGGCCCATTTCTGGCCCCCAAGGCCTCTTGCAGCTCTCTGCTGGCCAAAAACGAGCCACTGCCCGTTTTCAGCCAGCAGAGTGCTGCAGAAGGACTGGATAGGACTGGATTACAATTATGTGGCCTCAAGTAAGTACCTATTCTGGATAGAAAACAAGCAACATCCTATGTTAATATTACAGTTTAATGCCAGATTTTACATACTGTAGGTCCATTTAATCTACAATCAGCAATCTATAATTGACAGCCATTTCTATTTACTATCCTGGAAATTTACCTCTGCTGTTAGATCTTGTATTATCATGATTTATGCAATCATATTTTTATTATTAGTTGAATAATAAAAATACAATTGTATAAATAGATTTTCTGCTATTTACTATTAAACAAAGGGATATAAATTTAGAAATAAAAAGTGTAGTGGAGTATGAAAAATAAGTAATAAATGTTTGCCAGTAATATGTGATAGAAGAGATAGGAAAATGGTTATAATAAAGAACTGTGGAAAGAAGAGAAGGTGAAAAATGCATCTTGAGTCCATCCTGGCCACGCCTACCCCAGCCACACATGTGTCCCTCAGTGAAATTGAGTTTGACACCCCTGCTCTAACAGTTCAATCCTGACCGGCTGAAGGTTGACTCAGCCTTCCATCTTTCCAAGGTCAATAAAATTGTCAGCATATTGTTGGGGGCAATATTCTGACTCTATAAACCACTTAGAGAGGACTGTAAAGCACAATGAAGTGGTATATAAGTATATAACTGCTGCTATATAAGTTGGTATCAGCAACTTTTAAGATAGAAAGACTTCAACTCTCTGATTTGACTTCAAGCCCCGGCTTTCCATGCATTAAAACATTTTTCATCATCTTGGGCTCTTTTCAGATGTGTCGACTTCCAACTCTCAGAATTACTTAATCATCTTTAGTATTGCTGAAGAGCATATGTTCATGTATCCAAGCAGTACAGATAGTCCTTGAGCTACAACCATTTGTTGAGTGACTGCTTGAAGTTACAATGGCACTGAAAAAAGTGACTTATGACTTTTTTCACACTTACAACTGTTGTAGCATCCCTGTTGTCACATGATCAAAATTTGCACACCTGACAATGGGCATGTATTTATGACAGCTGCACTGTCCCAGTTTTGTTTATCAAAATATCATCACTTGAAAACTTCCCAGCTGGCGTCCGCCAAGCAAAATTAATGGGGGAAGCAAGATTAATTTAACAATTACATGATTCACAACAACAGCAGTGGTCTGCTTCGCTGTGGCAAAAAAACAAAAAATGCAGTATAACTCACTTTAACCGTCTTGCTTTGCAATAAAAACATGTAACATTTTAAAATGTGACACTTTTGATGTTATGTATAGGGCTAAATAATCCAAACTTATATATATAATAAATCTACTGAAATAACAAACCTAAATTATTACAGGTAGTCCTTGACTTACAACCACAATTGAACCCAAAATGTCTGTTGTTAAGTGATACATTTGTTAAGTCCATTTTAAAACTTGCAGTTGACAAGTTAGTAATCCGGCTTCCCCATTAACTTTGCTTGTCAAAAGGTCACAAAAGGAGATCACGTGACCTTGGGAAAAAGCAACGGTCGTAATTATGAACCAGTTGCCAAGCATCTAAATTTTGATCACGTGATCATGGGGAGGCTGCAAAGTTGTAACTTTGGAAAATGGACTTGAAGTCCCATATTTTTCAGTGCTGTTGTAACTTTCAACAGTCACTAAAGGAACTGTTGTAAGTCGAGAACTACCTGCATTCACTTATTTTATTAAATTCAGTGATGTAATCTAAGCTTGACCAAAGGGATTAATTAGTATGTTAGAATTTACTTGAGTGATTTTAAAACTAAATTGATATATCTGAAAGTTTACAGTTTAGCTGTGTCCATGCTCATCTAAAATAAACTGCTTAAGTAAATACATACCATTTCAGTTAATAATTTATTATGTTGTTTAACTTCTGTTCCAATTTCAATGGAAAGCTATGAGAAAAAAGACATACATGGTATTTTACAATGCATAATAGTAAATAATGAGATAACAGCTTATTTAACACGTTTTCCAGATGATCCTAAAAAGGTAGGAAATAGATTTCATTCATTTTCAAATATGAAATCTATCCCTTCTGTTAATTTTTTTCCTTATGTAGCAGGGAAAAACCTGATGGTATTGCTACAGTTTGCTCTGCTCTCCAAAGCCTTTAACTAAAGACATGTTGTATACTATTAAATCTGTTTTAATTCATATTTTTTTATCCTCGGATAAGTTGTTTCTTTTTTTTTCATGCTTTTTTAGCCCCATTTTTACAGCCCCTTGATACTATACTTTAAACTCAGCTACAGATACAGATTAGAGATTAACAGAGTTGGAAGGGACTTTGTATTTCTTCTAGTCCAATGACCTGTACTAGGGATTCGAACTGCCGACCTTTCTGATCGACGAGCTCAGTGTCTTAGCCACTGAGCCACCTGCTGTACAAACGTTGAACATTAGCTATACAATTTTTCTCATTTTAAAAATCCATACTTAATTTGCTATTTGGCATTGAACCCCTTCCTCATTTCTTTAAAAACAGATCAAACATGTTGGCTTAGTTGCCTTCACCACATCATCACCATTATGCCTCTTAAGCAATTGATAAAGCACCCTACATCCTGATATACAGAAACTAAACAGGAACGAATCAATAAAGAATCATAGTTTAAACCAGCCACACACTACTTATAAGATAACCAACTGTGTCATTTCATGCTTTACAAATAAATAAGTCCTCCAGGGCTACCATTGTTTCCTGAACTTTTCCAGTTGTGCATCTTGGGACAATCTGCATTCTGTCCACCTCCCCCCAAATCTTTCTGAGTTTGATCAGTAAGGAAGTCATAAGATCGGATGATACAATAATTCGTAGGAAGTGAACTGGTAGGACTCATCTGAAAAAACGATGTCAGAGTGAAGGTAGGCAGCTGAGGAAAAACATTAATGTTTTTCCTCAGAGCCTTGGTAGTACAGTGGTCTAAAGCACCCTGTTATTAAGAACAGCTGCCTGCAATTACTGCAGGTTCGAATCTCGCCAAGGCTCAAGGTTGACTCAGCCTTCCATCCTTTCTAAGGTAGGTAAATTGAGGACCCAGTTTGTGGGAGCAATAAGCTGACTTTGTATAAATATACAAAAGAATGAAGGCTATTGCTTAGCGCATTGTAAACCGCCCTGAGTCTCCGGAGAAAGGCGACATATAAATCAATTTTTTTTAAAAAAATGTAATTTGGCTGCTGTTTAAAAAATGATTTAAAAATAATGCTTGGAATTATTAGGAAGGGAATTATAAAATACCCAATATTAAAATTTCCTTACACAAATCCAAGATGAATCTGTGTTTGTGTACACCTCTGGTCACAAAATCTTTTTTAAAAAGACTATTGTGCAGCTGAAAAAGGCACTAAAAAAAACAATTACAGGTTGCCTAGTCCTTGCTTAACTATAATTGTTAAATTGTTACTCCATCAATAAGCAAGACATCACATGACTGCAACAGATGTATGTCAGCTTTTCCCATGGGTGTTAAGTGAATCACCATGGTTCCTAAGTGAGACATTATGTGACTAGGACAACTCTTACATAGGCTTTTTTTTAAAAGGTTTTCTCTAGATAAAGAAGATTGTCATCTGATTTTTGGACTTTGTTATGTCCCCAAGAGAATGTATTTCCAAACTCTCTTATGTCACAAGCGAATGCAGCCATAAATCATGAAATAAAGCCAGAATCAATAAAAATATAGATATGTGGAGTCTTTGGTGCTTTTCAGCTTGCTTGTATGCTTTGAAATGTTTTATTACCCACTAAGTAACATCATCAGTGCTAGTGGGATTTGCTCCCTGCTTATATACAGTAGCTTGCCCTGCCAACGTTGGCAGGGTGTGATTTTTCTTCTTGGTATAGTTCCTTGATTAGGGCATTATTTTCTGCTTGTTTTCCTTGCTTATCTGGGTATTGATTGCTGGAAAGGATTCATTCTGATCTTGTTTCCTTTTTTAGTTTTTATATCACCTCTTTTGAATGGGTTCTGGCTATACGTTGTGAGATTAAGGAGTTTTCATTATGTCTTCTGATGGCTGGTTGGTGTTCAGGGATGTGTTCAGTTAGTCTTTAGCCTGTCTGTCCTATATGGTGGCTGACAGGCAGGAGACTAGTAAAGGACATCCATAACAGGCAGTGAAATTTTGTATATAACCAGGGAGCAAACCCCACACTCATTCATCATCATTTTGATAACATTACCTAGTTAGGTAATGAAATGTCTGCAAATAAACAGCTAAGCTCAGTAAGCACCAAGGACTCCACATTTCAATGATGAGCTTTTGATATTCTCTTCTATTGGAAAAATATAGATAATCAGGGTAGCCAGTTTTCAAAACCTCTCTGCTAGTAGTCAGCTCAGGCATCTGGAAAAAGCAGTATGTTCTAGATTTTTGCAAGAAGACTAGAGACAGACATACACAGAGGGCAAAAAAGAAGAGAATATCTCCACACACTCCTCACTCATTGGATTATTTTCTAAAACAAGCAATACATTTGCATGCATTGAAATGTGGTCATTAGCTGAAAAAAAATTGCCATCTCTGATGAAAGTGATTTTATTCTTATTCCTGCTTAAAATATGTCTTGTCCCTTTAAATCAAACTGATGCTAAAATGTCTTGGTTTTCCTTCCTTAGAAGGTGTATAATAAATCAAGCTGGAGCCATTGTGTTCTTTTTGAAGCAAACCCAATCTTTTTTTCTTACCCCACACTGAGACCTTAGCCATAAAGACCTAGCAAATGAATTGGCAAATGAGGACGTGCAAATTGCCAGCTTTACTTATAGGGACTAAACTAGACAATTGGGCTGGTTTACCTTAGTTTGATTTTCAGCTATAATTATTTATTTAACAGAATAATTTAACTTTGTGGCTTATAAGTAGACTAATGTACTAATCTTTGCTGATTTATCACTCCCTTAGGAACACAATTCTTAGTCACAGTGCCAAACAAAAAATCTTTTTGCCCGTTCCAGCTTGTAACTAATACTTTGATTAGTCAAAAAGGGCAGCTGAAACTCAAATCCAATTATAGATAGAATCTATTCTATGAACAAATGTACCATGCTTTCTGGTTGTTTCACATTGTGCCTCAATTCAATTAAACTGTTGCTATACACGGATAATCCAACCATTATGTACTCCGATCAATTTGGATGCTGCTAGTATAATGACATACTTACAGATTTTATGGCAGTGACTTTTGAACGCAAACTTTCTGTTAACTTTTCATTTTCTTCCTCGTATACACTATAGCCACTATTGGTATAACCATAATTGCTGCCAGCAGCTCCTTCACCTGAAAAAAAAAACCCAATCAAATTAAAGCACCAGAAATTCAGATGGGAAAATATAATTTCTGGAGGGAAAGAACAGCTTAGATTAATTAAATCATCCCCGGTTTTAAAAGAACAGGCAAGTAATGTCATTGTACAATAAGAACAACTTAAACCTTTCATAATCTAACATTGAACAGGGTCAAAGTAATGAATAAGGGAAGAAGAAAGACATACAAATGTGATTAATTTATGTTACCCTCAGGGCCTTTCAGTCTGCAGTCTAATCCAATGGGTTGCAAAGAGAATTCAGGATCCAAATCCATCATCTTAAAAAAATAACTGAATGGACAGTCCAAAGTTTCCATATCCTGTTAACATTTTTCTAAAGAAAACATTTTTCTAAAGAAATACCTTCCCCCTTCTTTGATTTTCTGAGTGGGGTGTACATATCTGGATCATCTATTAAATTGGATCTGTTATTTTCTTTCTTCTTGCACTTCAAGCCAACACAAAATCAAAGACATCATCTTCCCCAAGTGTTAAGTTCTACTCTTTAAAACTTAGAAATTGTCCCTTGCCTTTTTCTTCAGTAAGTATAGGCAGTGTTAGACTAGCAATTAAAAAACTTTATGATTTTGTAATTTTGGGTCACCTTCTCCCAATGGTATCTGACTGTTGATAACAATTTTGCAAGGGATAATTCCTTTCAGACTTATTTAGCATCAGGGACTACATGGATGGGTCTTTTCTGTGCCAACATCACTTTTGGGACATCCTGAGATTAGATTAGAATACAATGATAATATTTTGCATCACTTTAGTCCACAATCTGGATTAAGATTCTAGTCCTAATTGTGATTATAATCCAATTATTTATTTTTATAAATAACTGAAGGTGTCAAACCAATTTGTTACTACCGGTTCTGTGGGCGTGGCTTGGTTGGGTGGGGAGGTAATGTGACTTACCTAATGTTGGGCATGGCCAACTTTTTTTTTTACTTTTAAAAGCATTTTTTCTACAACCTTAAGAGGTTGCAGAAAAAAATGCTTTTAGAAGCCTCTGACAATCAGGCAACTCAGCTGGGATCGTCAGAGGCTTTTAAAGGCATTTTTTTTCTACAACCTCTTCAGCCGAAGAAGTTGTAGTAAAAATGCTTTTAAAAGCCTCTGACGATCCCAGCTGAGCCGCACGATCATCAGAGGCTTTTTTTTTACTTTTAAAAGCATTTTGTCAGCCAAAGAAGTTGTAGAAAAAATGCTTTTAAAAGTAAAAAAAAAACCAGCCTCTGATGATTGCGCAGCTCAGCTGGGCATGGGGGGGGGGGGGCACAGGGATTTTTGCTACCAGTTCTCTGAACCACCGGCTGCTGTTGCTACAGGATCAGGCGATCCAGTCCGAACCGGGAGCATTTCACTCGTGCATCAAAACATATCTTCTTCCTGCTATATTACTCACAACAAAGTGGCTGAGAAAAAGTGATTGGCCCAAAGTCAAACACCTATCTTTCATGCCTAAAGTGGAACTAAGATTCCTGCTTTCCTGGTTTCTAGACGTATTCTCCTTAACCACAAGATTAAACTGGCTTTCTGCCTCTTTGCAATTTTTACAAAGAAAAATTCAAGAGTATAACCAAGAAAATAATTAAAATTTAACTGAATTTAAATTTAAATCTAAAGGTTATACAATTACTTCAAGCTAACATCTATTCTTTGGGTGCTTTGGAAGAACCATTAAGATGCAGCTATTGGAAAAGGCTTCGCTGAAATAATTGAATGTCTCTTCTAATATGTTAACGTTACAGGGACTATTAGATTGTACTTTAATGTTGGTTGATGACGTAATATTGTACTGTTTACATCTTTTTCTTGTAAACTGGAAATGTAAGTTGTTTAAAGTTAGTTTCAGTTGAAGTTGCCTATAAGTATAAATATTCAAACATAGCCAATTGTGTTTGTAACTAATTATTTCATTTATTTAAAACATGTATGCCACTTCCTGGTTAAAAATAATCTTGAAGTGACATACATAGAAAGCTTCAGGAGTCAAAGCATTACAGATTGTCCTCATTTAGCAACTGCAACTCAGTCATTAAGTAATCCCTAAATGAAAAACGTGGAACCATGACTATGTTTATGATTTTACTTCAGCTTTCCTTCTGTTTTAGCAAAAGTGTAAATGTGGGCATTGGTCACAGTTACTTTTTTATTCCCATCATAGACGTCACTGTCTAATTGCTAAAAGAGGATTACCTGTACAGTACAAGATGGCAATTATTTATATAGGAAATACAGCAGCCAAACAAAATACACTCTAAGTATAATTTAGAGCAATTGCTAACTAACGTAAGTCTTTGAGTTTATGATGCACTTTTAATTAATAAAAGAAAACATCAATTTAAAATCCAGTATTAAAGCCACTTTTGGAAGCAACTATCATACTATCAATAGTAAAGTAAAGCATATTTTTGGAAGATAGCTATGGGCTAAAATAATATTCAATTATATTCCAAAAAAACTGGAACTTGTCAATTTATGAAGAAATTTCCAATATATTTTGCTTGGACTGTTGCATAGAAAGTGACTTTTTATTCTTGAATAAAAATTTATGATCCAGATATTAATATTTGATTTAATAATGTGTTAGCTTTTTTCTTTGAATTGCTTTGTTTCCACAGATAGGTAGGATTGGGCAATAGTCCGGCTAGATTTAATTTACTGTTGAAAAACTACATTTGCAATTATTTGTATAAATATAAAATTGAGATTTGAAATCATTTTCTATACATTGAGATTTGTGGAAAATTTTGCTATTTGCATTTTTGCATTTTACATTTAATTTTTATCTTTTCCCCTCCCAGTTACTTTTTTAATATTATTTTCAGCTCTTTTTAGCGAACTTTTTCCCTTTCTTTCCCTTGCTTTTTAAAATTAGCCTTGTGTAGTTTTTTTTAATGTTTACATACACAATACTTCTAACAGATCTAAAGATGCTCATAATTGCTATATTATGGTAATGTTTTTAAATAAAATTCAATTATAATATGTTGCAAGATAACAGGTAAGATAAAGGAGTCCCTGAGGATTTTATTCCATTAGTTGTTGCCAACTCTTAAGGGGCTGTGTTCCATTTCCATTTCAAGGGCCATTGAACCAGCGTTGTTTGAAGATATTCCCATCATCATGTGGCCAGCATGAAGTCACAGAACACTGTTATCTTACCATTGATGAGGGACCTATTTATCTACTCGCATCTGCATGCTTTCAAACTGCTAGATTGGCAGTAGCTAGAGCAAGGCAGGAGCTCACCCTATCGTGTGATGCTCAGGTCTCAAACCCAGGCTGCCATCTTAATTGCTGAGCTATCTGAGCTAGGGTCCCAGTTTATATTGCAAATTCAGTAAAAAATTTACCCTGCATACATATTAGGCCTATCATACAACTGGATGATTGCCATGAGATACAGAAACCTAATAATTTACTGCCATTTAGTGATAGCCTAAGAAGTATACTATTTAATATTTATTTACATACACACACACACAAAGTCATTTGCCATTAAATTTATTTTAGAGAACTGCACTAACTTACGATTTAGTAATTTTTTGGATAGTTTTTAAGGTGCTACAATACACTATTGAACCGCACTTTGATTAAGTGGATATGATCCACAAAAACTTGTGGATCTAAATCTGTTACATTTCTAAAAGACTACAGAACTTTCTTCACTCCCCCCCCCCCCCCCGCCCAACTAATATGGCTAGCTCATTTGGAAACAAAAATACTAGGTTAACTTTTGGAATGAAAAATATAATTTCGCTGTTAGAAATAAAGGTGGTTATATTTTGTTGCAACCAAATCATTTCAAATGTTCCTTATAATTGTAACCCATTGCTGCTTCTTTGAAAAACATAATGGTTTTACAAGCATACTAATTTCACAAAATTAAGCTTTTCCATCATTAACAGGAATGTATATTTTAATAACTGGGCTATAATAAAAAAGCAGGCCAGGATATTTGCTGAATTCTATTAATGTATAGTTAATTTTAATAAATTAGAAATATATACATACAGTATCTATTCAAAAACATCTCTTAAGTTTAAAGTACATAGGGAAAATTTGCAGCCAGAGTCCTATCAACATCAATAGGTCATGATTATATCTCATTTCTCTGAAACTACAACATAAGGTTTTGACTGTTTTAAAAAAATAAAAACATATCTATAAAATGACAAAATGAATTACAAACTATTTGCAAGATATGCAACTTTTATATACAGGGCCATTTTCAGGTCCTGTAGAACGTGTTGCACAAGGGTGGGGCAAGTTGAAGTGATTATGTTCAAATATATGCATGCATATAGCATCCACACATAATTAATATGTATATCCCTCTTACTCAACAGCCCACAGATATACCAAATTTATGATAAATTTGGCAGATGAAAAAGTAGTGCTAGATAAGAGAAAGAAGATGGGGGTCAGATAAGAGTCAGATATGTTGATGACCTAAAAATCAACGAATTACAAATTATTTTACTGAAAACATGGCATATAAACAGAGTTTCAATATCTCAAGTAGGAAAGTGGATTTATAATTTTCATAGGAGGCCAGGAGCTTCATTTCCAAATAGTTAGAATAATACAGCAATGATGAAACTATGTCTACACATTTCTTGGATATCTAAAAATTGTACAGTGACCATTTATATGGAGAGAATTCAAAAGTTATACATCATAGGCTGGAAATGTTTCTTGCAATTCCAGATGTCTATTTCATAACTGATGCAACACAGAAATTCAGCTAGTTTCTCCCCAGAATCCCATTCATCATTGTTACTCAATGATGCACTTTAAGATTCTTCAGAAATCCATTTAAGACACTACCATGGGGGGAAAGCCGCTATCCTTTTCTTCAAGGAAATTTAGGTAGAGGTGCTATAAAATTTGCACTAATGAAACTTTGTTCTACTCCACCTTTTCATCAGATAGACAAAGCAGTGGAACCAGTCTTGAAATGTAGAACACTAATGGAGAGACTGGAGGCAAATGAAGGTCAGGAGCCAAATCATTGTCAATGGGATTTCATTTTCCTAAATAAAGATATGCAACTTTTTATTCATAATCCATGAAAAGCACTCTGGCACGTTTATAGGACAAAGGCAAAAAACTAATTTTGGTTTTATTGACTGCAACTAATGAATACCATTCAGGTGCTTTTTTTAAATAACCTGCAGCATTAATAAATTAATGATGCAACAGCAATTTGAGGATGGAACTGGAGGCTCCACACAAGACTTGGGAAGCCACATATCTAAGCAAGTTTATTCTAAAGGGCATGCCTATAGTTTATGGTGCTGATATATGTTGTCATTGGAAGGCCAAGTGGCTAATGTAAGATGCAGCAAGCTTGTGAAACAGGTCACATCTTTCCAAAGTGAGATTATTTGAATGTCTATTGTTTAAATTACTACTGGTAGCATATGATAGTTTTCCATCTGGTTCAGTTCCAAGCTGGGAGAAAGACACTGGAACCATGGAGGCTGATTGGAAGGCTGATTCTGATGAAGCAGAACCACATGGGTTTGAGGTCCTGGGCAGCTGACCACACAAAGTTGAGAGTGGGGGGTATTTATACCTTCTCTTCGGCTTTACACTTAAACTTCCTGTTTCTGTGCAAGAACATGTATTCTATAGCTGTGGTAGGGGTCATAGCTAGATCTGCAGGTTGTCTGAGAAGTTTGGTTGAAGTTTGGACTCTGATGCAATATCCTTAGGAGATAGTGCAATGTAGTGAGCTCTGCTGCTAGTGGGTTAATCCTATTATGTCCTGGAGGGTCTTGGCTTAATCCCTTCACCCTGGAGCTGAAGGTATTTTGTTTTGTAGATAGGCTGGCCCAATCTTTCTCAATGGGCACAAAAATCTGCTGGGGGAAGGGAGATTGAGTCTGCTTTCTGTCTTTTAAGAAAAACATATTTCTCACTTCTCATTTAAGGAAATATAATATTATGCCTTTTTTAATATTCCTCAAAATATTTCATTTTTCTAGGAGGTGGGGTACTAACTTTTTACAGCCTTTATACTTTTTCTTAAAATTTCAGATACCTACCCACTAAATTATTACTTAACCCAGCTAAAAAAATTAAGACTGTGCCAGTTTCTGAATAGTTTTCGAATTGGTGAAGATTACTTATACAGCTGGTAATAAATAGATAAAATCAGGATTACCTTTTTTTCTGTTTGAGCCCACCCCCCGCTCCACCACCACCCCCTGCACACATTAGTCATCTCAGAATCCTGTCTTTAGAACCAGAATAGTGTGTCCTGGACCAAGTCTACTTTTGGAATATTGCCATAACATCTAATTTAATGTCCTTCCAACCTCACATGAATGCTGGAAATCTATGTTCTTATTTTTACACATATAATTGATAATTACTGCACCTGCTGGATTTTATTGTTCATTCAATACACAAGATGTGAATAAATTTCTCAGAATTTGGATTGGGGTCGGAAAGTGTCAAGCACTTCTGAATTTTAAAAAAGAAAAGTAGCATACACTATTGTTCTCTATTTTCTCCAAGTTTTATATGTAAAACATAAAAATGTGATGAGACTATTAATCAGTCAAAATACATATATAGCTGCAGAGTTAGCTGACTAAATGAGACAGCTTATCCATATAAAATGGAAAACATTTTTGACAAGAGCCAAAAAGAGTTCATAAATAGAAGGTAAGCTATTATTGTTCAGAACGAACTATAATAGAATGCCATTGAATTCCTTTGCAGAAAATTAATTTATATATTAAATTTCTCATTATTTTGCAGGGCCAAATGCTTTCAGAATATACCAGGTTTCTAGGAATTTCTTGAAAGCTGATTAAAATTTTCAAGTTATCTGCATAATGTATAGTGTTAACTTTGTCATAGTAAATGATATTTCTAGTCTTAGGTCTACAATTAGCATTCAATAAAAGATTTCTGATAAAGTTAAGTTATTCCTAGATGTCATAGGCCAGAGAATGGGAGCTTCTGATGGCAGGGTTACATACCACTTTTAAAAGTTAATGGCATTTTTCATTCTCATTAACGCAATGAAAACTGGACTGAATATTAAACGTCCACAGGAGTTCAATATTGATGCCATAATATTCATTGCTGCCCCATGTTTTCATTACAAATGCAGTCTTGAACCTCCTGATACAATTCATTGGTTGTGTCTAATTTATCATCCCAGCCCTCTATGAATCTCCTCCCACAAATCTTGGGAAAGAGACTGATAGATGTCTTTGTACCATATGTGGGAAGATATATAAAACAAACAAGTTACAGATAGTGTTTTATCACTCTCATCATAGTCTACAGTTGGCTTCAACTTTATTCAGTAACACAGTGATTTCTGCAGATACATGATGAAAGCACCCCAAAAATACAACCTGAATCTCAAAGCACACCTGGCTTTTAAAAATCTGAGATATGTGTCCATCCAACTATAATAGGATGACTGAATCAGTATACCTGATACTCCACCTGTATTTATTAGAATTAGAATTCTTGATTGGCCAAGTGTGATTAGATATACAAGGAATTTGCCTCTGGTGCCTAAGCTCTCAGTGTACATACAAATAGTGATACATCATTATCTATCACTTGGCAATAGTCACGGATACTAAATAATCAATCAACATAAATCATACTAGGATACTAAGTAAATAAGTAAATCATAAGATACAACAACAAAGTTATAGTCATAAGAAGAAGATAGAGAAAATGAGAATAATGATGGTAATACTGCCTTTCTAGATAGTTTGACAAGTGTTGTGGGAATTAGTTGTTTAGCATAACAGTAACAGAGTTGGAAGGGACCTTGTAGGTCATCTAATCCAACCCTCTGCTCACACAGGAGACCTGTACTAGGGATTTGAACCACCAAACTGCCAATCTTTCTGATCGACAAGCTCAGTGTCTTAGCCACTGAGCCACCTAGTCAGGCTCAATGATGCAGAGCAGAATGATGGCATAGGGGGAAAAAAATCTGTTTTTGTGTCTAGTTGTTCAGGCGTGCAATGCCCTATAGCGTCATTTTGAGGGTAGAAGTTGAAACACTTTGTGCCCAGGGTTCAAGGGATCTGCAAATATTTTTGTGCCCAGGGTTCGAGGGATCTGTAGATATTTTTCACAGCTCTGCCTCTTATTTGCTAGATTTATATCCTGACTTTTGATAGAAGACCATCAAATGGTATGCATAAGGTTACTTCTATTTTTTCCCCAACCACATCCCAGCAGAGCAGACTGAGCTGACTGTTATCTGGCCCAAAACCACCCAAGGACCTTTCAGTCTAAGCCTATAAACCTATAGGATGCCCCTACTGCCAGTCCCTCTTACAC
Source organism: Arizona elegans (assembly GCA_022577455.1). NCBI lineage: Eukaryota > Metazoa > Chordata > Lepidosauria > Squamata > Colubridae > Arizona > Arizona elegans. Next base: position 27,377,542 of record JAKOOJ010000004.1, read on the forward strand.
CTCCACTTGCTCTTTGCATCTCTGCCATCTGTTCTAATACCCAACTATGAGGCTTAACTCCTGGCAGGAGGCAACAACCCCACAGAGAAATCTATCTGTATCCACATCTGCAATGGAATGTTTTGAATCTTCAGGCACATTAAGTTTAAATCCCATTGACGAGGAAAAGGCATTGGTAGGAAGAAGGGTATCACCAGGCCTCTCCTATTCGCCTTCATGAATAAGAGGAAGGCTGAAAGATCCAAGGGGGGCTTTCCCCGAAGACGAGGGCCGGGACTCAATCGTAGCAAGGCAAGGGCGCCGTGAACCCCTGAACACGGGTTTCCTCCGCAGAGACCAGCTCCCCACAACGAAACTTCTCCTGGTGGATCCCCACTTACCCAGCCCAGCCCTCCTCATCCTTATTCGTCACAGGAGAGGCGAGATAAGTCCTTCCCCTGAGACTCACGGGCACCACGGAAAAGCGCCGTTCACACACTCGGCGGCAAGGAGGAAACGGGGCACACTTTCAGGCATTCCCACTGAAACCCCGAAACGCCACGACAGCGTTAAGTTCCTGAAAAGCATTTCGGGAATTGTAGTTTCGCTATGATTATTATTAATTTTTTTTGCCCTCGCGAGGCTTTCTGGGTAACGTAGTTTCCCCGTACTACTCTCGGAGATTTCTGGATAATGTAGTTTTATAAGCCTGCCTGGTTACTTCTACGCCTCAAGGGCTGGTTATAAAGTTCGGTGATGAAGCCTAGAATCATAAATGCTTTTTGTCCCTCCTTTTTTTAAACGAGGACCATCACTGTCTCTTTTATATGTGAAAGAGAAAGCGGATTAAAGGCGGACCCCAAAGAGGGAAGCAACATTTCGTTTCCTTTCTTCTGCAGCTTTTCAGGTTTAAGACAACAACTGGCAGGAGAAGCCAGACTGAAAGCTCCTTTAAATGTCAGCAGCATCTTTGAGCCGAGCAAGAAACCCAAAGGGTCAATAAAGCTGACAAAAGTGGTGGCTACCGCAGTTCTCTTTTTCATTCAAGGTCCTATAGAGAGTTGGGAAACATATATAAGTAGTCCTCGATTTACAACAGTTTATTTCATGTCTGTTCAAAGTTACAATGGCACTGAAAAAATGTGATTTGGGGCTGTTTTTCACACACACTTACAACCGTTGCAGCCTCCCCATGGTCATGTGATCAAAATTCGGACATTTGGCAACTGACTTTGTATTTATGACGGTTGCAGTGGCCCGCGGTCATGTGATCAGTTTTTGTGACCTTCTGACAAGCAAAGTCAATGGGGAAGCCAGATTCACTTAACAATTGTTTTACTAATTTAACAACTGCAATGATTCACTTGGCTGTGGCAAGAAAGGTTGCAAAATGGGGCAAAATTCACTAAAATGTTTCACTGAGCAACAGAAATTTTGGGCTCAATTGTGGTTGTAAGTCACGAACAACCTGTAGTATTGTATGAAGTACTGTATAAAGTTTTAAAAGAATCTTTAAAAACTAGATGGGCACCCAAGGAAATGGCTGGGCAGGCTGTTGGTGGTATCTGTAGCAAACTGCAGTGATATCAAACAATACATGATATGATTATTTAAATGCTGCAATTAGATAGTTGCATCAGAATGCCTGATACAATTATAATTGCTATGATTCTATCATCACACTTGTTATTTACCACTGCCCTCCCCTCCCTGCAGATGTCTGGCTTGCATCTTGCTGCCAACCTCAAATATAGGCCTTATTTGCAGAGGATTGGTCACAAATATGAGAAAAGAATGACAATTTCAGTTCTTTCTGAAAAGTAACAACCCCTTACCTTCTGACTAGGTCATCTGCAAGAAGACAACCCGTTCTTTCATAAAATAATTGCATAGAATTTGTACAATAGATTTAACCATCATTTGGACAAACGGGACAATCATTAAACATGTAGGTAATAATCATAGCAATTTCATGTTTTCATCAATTTTTTATTTAAAGGTTAGTACCCCTTTAAACTGACACATATAGCTGTGGATGAGAGGTTGCCTCAAGTATGGTTTTTGACCTCAAGAAAAATTTTACACCTTTTCTGCTGAAGATGTTGCAGGAGGAAAGTTATGTTTGTCTGATGGCAAAAAATCACAAGGAGACTAGTAGCGTCTTTTCCAACTATCAATGTAGCACTTTAAAAGGCTTATGACTTTTAATAAAATTTGTTAATTCGAAAAGGTGCTACAAGATAAGTCCTACGTTTTTGCGCTTTCACCATTTTTACTTTCTTTAGACGCAACAAAAATCTAATGTAGTGAAGTGGACTTGGAAGGGGGAGCAGTTCTAGTATTTCTCTCCTTTATGGAGGGGTTTCATACTCCTCTGGATGGGAGGAATAGGGGTGTACATCCAGAAAAAAAATGTATTTCTGTACTGTTTGACTCCCTCTGCCAGTTTTTTCCCCATAAAGCTACAATGTGAAATATCCCTTTTAAATTAAATTGGATGGTATAAGTACTTAAGCCTAAACATCTCTAATGAAAGAAATTATTTTAGAATTAAAGTCCAATTGCCTTGCCTATCCAAGCCGTGTCATTTTTTAAAAAGAAAAGCAATTCATTTTTTCTATCATCTGGTCTCTAGACATTTAAACAGTGCAGTACTATGCATGTCTATTCAGAAGTGAGCCCCAATGAAATAAATGAAACTTTATTTGTTTTTATTAAATCCATCAATAACTAAACCTATCTGTATAAATAGACAAAGGTTTGCACAGTACAGCACCATATAAATATATCAGTATTTAAGCTAAATGTTTTTATTATTGGATCTTTACTAGGTAATTTTGTTACATTTCGTGTTCTACAACATTATTTAAAATTAATTTTCAAGCTAATTCATTTCCTTCAACTTAACTCAAATGTTTAAGCAGAACTGGGCTTTTATCTTTTTATATTATAGATATGACTCAGGCCATTCACCACAGGATTATAGATTATTTTCCCCAAAATAACTTGAACAGAAAAATAAACTGCTTGGAAACTGTGAATCATTCATGTACGTATACAACTTCATTTATTTTTCTTTTCTTCATTGCCAAAACTATTACAGAACTCCTCTATCATTTTATATATCTTTCCATTATCCCATATTGTTGAATCTTACTACAGAAAAAAAAGGTTATCATTACAATAAAAATGAAAACATAGAAGCTTTTACTTGAGAAAATGTAAAGATGAATAATGTTTCCCATTATATCTGTTTATTGCTTTTCTTTGGCAGAGGGAGATAACATATAGTTCTTAAAATTTATAATATTGTGGATAAATTTAATCAAGGATATTCTGAAAAATAATGGTAGAATTGGAACAGAGTTTCTTGTGGTTTTCTCTTTACTTAAATTTTGTCTCAATTTCAAAAGTGTGTCTTGCTAAAACATTCCACAGAGAAAACAACAGGAGTAGTTTGTATTTATTTATGTATGTTATGCATACATCAACTTTTTGCATCAATCAATCGTGTCAGGTTTTTTTCTAATTTAATACATGTAAAATATATTGTTGATTGAAAGGTTTTTAGTATTTGAAAAGTAGTTGAAAAACAATTTCCAAATATAATTAAGGTTTGAGAGAACTTTGTGTCAATAATATAATAATGTATACATTGTGATTGTGAACTTGGTGGAAATCTCATAATTCCCAACTGCTCAGCTCATGAGACAACTGCAGATTACTTATGAGTAGCAGTTGTCTGGAGTACAAGAGAGTGATCTCACAGCCTTTCCCTTTTCCAGAGAGATTTTGCCAGCCGGAATTTACCTTCTGACTGCCAATCTCGCCATTGTGCCATCTCTGCTCCTTCAGAGACATGTAGTCTACCATGAATCTTCACCAGTAATAGTTGGTATTTCTTTTTATCTATTTAACTATAACATTTAAATAAAAATATTATTTAAAAAGGAATTGTAAAATTCTGACCCTTTGAGGAGTCAAGCTAGAAAAACCTGAACAATCTTGGAGTATGCAAGAAGTTTAATTCTAGTGTCATGTATTATGTTAAGCCACAGTTTGTTTAAATTATGATTTATTGAAAAGTGACATTAGTACAATTCAGAAACTATGCAAAGTATATAAATAGTCATCTATGAACAATAATTAGCCAGGATTCTATAATATGCTAAGCCAAACACAAACAAACTACAACAGGACAGCAATCTTTGTCTTGTGTAGTAAACACCATCTCTCTGAATGGCTATTTGTATTCTTAAAAGAAATAATATTGGTATCATTCTTTTCTCTAATTTATTAATGCAATTCTTTAGGTTCAATTAGGGACTTTAACATAGGATTCATGGATTCTACCAATCAGCTGATATTATGCATATGATATTATTCTGGCTTCTATTGAACATTTACGTTTTCCATAGAATAAAACACAGCAGTAAGTATATGCATGAATTGTTCTTTTTCCAGTCCCCAAGTATCACAGCCTACATAATATTTTTTTTTTCTAAGTCTTCTCTCCTTGATAGATTTGCTTGGCATCATTACCAAGTTACCAAGCTGTTATTGTGGCTTTTTATATCTTTGAATCTAAATTTGCAGTTGGCTTGGTTTTTGAATCAGAAATTACTTTCCCCTTCGTTTCCTCCTATCCTTAAAGATGGTTTTCCTCTTAAGGGTGATCCGTCACTTTAATGAGTTAATGTCTTACAGGGATTTTGTGAGCACAATCTGCAGTATCAGCCACATAAAAGAAAGTGTCCACCCGTATGAAAGAAGCACTTAGTGTTTCCAAGAGGAAATAACAGGAGTTTGGTTCTCCTGCTATTCACTCAACACCTGACAGTCATACGAATAGAATCTAGTAATTGCAAATGTGTAGATTGGTTGGCCATTGGAACCAGAATAATCTTTACATTTGAATGCCTGCCAGGGTGCTCTTCACTTAGGTGAAATTGACTTCGTGGCAGCAGAATCTTTCAGATGTTGAAAGCTGTCCTAACATTAGTGGTATTGAAGTTTTCTACTATATTCTATAGGATTTCCTTTCTTTGTGAATAATAGTTCTGTCACTTTTTTTAGGCACTCTGATTGTCCTCCAGTTCAAACAAGAAAATGCACTTGCACAGAATTACATGCATTTTTCAACTGTTTACATTCTAAGCATCCTTTGGAATCTGTTCTATGTTTTTTTTCAGAATGCTCTGCAGCTTCCCCAGAATTCAGCTTTTACCCAGAATCTCATTTTGCTCTCTCAGGCACTATATTTCAATTTGACATATCTTTTGCCTGAAAAAAAAAAAGATAAGACAGCATCTTTTTGCTCTCTTAATCTATCTTCAGAAGCACCCAAAGGTGCTTTTTTTTAAAAAAGAGGCAACTGGACTTTCTGGTTTTCTTTGAAGACAAATTTCCCCACCATCTAGTCAAAGCTGAAGAAGCTTCTTGGATGAGAAGTAACAGGTCTTCAAAGAAAACCCAGAAAATCCAGTTGCCTCTTTAAAAAAAAAAGTACCTTGGGACAACCATGACCTAGATGACTGAGAATCTCCATAAACATTACAGGTAGTCCTCAACTTACAACAGTTCATTTAGTGACCATTCATGGCACTGAAAAAAGTGACTTATGACCATTTTTCACATGGCCTTTGCAACATCCCCATGATCATGTAATCAAAATTCAGAGGCTTGGCAACTGACTCATATTTATGACTGTTGCTATGTCCCAAGATCACACAATCACCTTTTGCAATCTTTGGACAAGCAAAGTCAATGGGGATGCCAGTTTCACTTAACAATTATATTACTAACTTATCATCTGCGGTGATTCACTTGATAACCATGGTAAAAAAAGGGCGTAAATGAGGCAAAACTCACTTAACAAATTTCTCACTTAACAACAGAAATATTGAGCTTACAATTTGTAGTCGTAAATTGAGAACTGCCTGTATTCCAATAGTTGAATCTTATTTCATCATTGACAAAAGGTGGGATCTGCAGAGGGTCTATGAATCAAGTAGCACAGAAGACCAACGTTACTGTTATGGCCTTTCTAGCCAGCGTCTTCTTTCTTGATGTGACTGCCTAAAGCAAACACCACCCCCACAATTTTTGTTTTCCAGTATTTGAGGATCCTGGAGAACAATATGGCAAGACACTGAGATCACTGGAGATGAAGTAAAAAATTGTAGCATTTTCCTTCCTGGGTGATTAGTATACATATTTACTATCATTTATGGAAGAAAACTGTTCAAGATTTTATTGCTATTATCTTGGAATTTATGGTTGAATTACAAAAGCAGTGTGATGTTGAGAGGCAGTGGTGGATGTTCTAAGGCCAAAATAAGGGTGAGGATATATGTGGTTTGTAGGTCTAGCTTGCCCATCAATATTAATAGCATATATTATTTATTTCAAAATGCACAAAATAGGGTTTGCTTCAAAACTACAGTGAAACAGATTTAACAGATTAACAGAGTTGGGAGGGATCTTGTAGGTCTTCTAGTCCAACTCCCCACGCAAGCAGGAGATCCTACACCATTTCTGACAAATGGCAGGTCAGTTTCTTCTTGAAAGCTTCCAGTGATGAAGTTCCCACAACTTCTAATGCAGGCTGTTCCATTGATTGATTGTTCTCACTGTCAGAAAATTTCTTCTTATTTCTAGGTTGAATCTCCCCTTGATCAGTTTCCATCTATTATTCCTTGACTGGCCTTCAGGTGCTTTGGAAATTAGCTTGACCCCCTGCTCTCTGTGGCAGCCCCTCAAATATTGGAACACTGCTATCATGTCTTCCCTGGTCCTTCTCTTCACTAGATTAGCCATGCCAGGTAGTTGCAACAGTTCATTGTATGCTTTAGTCTCCAGTCCCCTAATCATCTCGGTTGCTCTGCCCTTTGCACTTTTCTAGAGTCTCAACATCTTTTTTATAGTGTGGTGACCAAAACTGGATGCAGTATTCTAGGTGTGGTCTTACTATAGAGTGGTATTAGTACCTCACTTGATTCTGTTTGTATCCCTCTATTAATACAACTTTGATGCAACTATAAGATTCTATTAATTATTCATTTTGGTTAGATCTGATTTGAATCTACATAACATTGAAGTTTGGGTTATGTTAATCATTTATTCTAGAGGTGACTAACTTCTGGGGATTTTATTTTCTTGATTTTATTTTCTTAATTTAATGTTTAATTAAATTAAACATGCCACATCTGGTAAGTATCATGACCTGGTGATGTCAGCATCACATAGTTTTGTTGTTTACTTTAATGACATGACTAATTAAAGAAACAGATAAGCCCACATTATCAGTTAGTATTCACTAGGAGTACTTCCAATGAAGTGAATACAAACTAAAGTTATAAATTGCAATTTCAGAGAAAAGGATTGATATGAGCCATTACATTTATTTCTTTCCCCTAGCTAAGATAGAATAATTTGTTCAGGTATGAAGAACTGTATGAATGCCCTTATTCACAGTTTACCATTGGCTCTTTTTCTGGGCAAGTGAGAATACCTCCAAAGAAATCAGTATTTATTTATTTATTTATTTATTTATTATTGCGATTTATATGCCACCTTTCTCCCGAGGGACTGAAGGCGGCTTACAAAATGACAATTTCCAATATAAATCACAACAAGATAAAATTAAAATCAACACCCGAATTAAAACAGGTAAACTGTGGCATGCCAACATCTTATTCTCCAAGAATGTATGTGGAACCTAAGAGGTATCTTTATCGTAATTAAAAATGATGGAAGTTGGCATACTCCTTTGCAACAAGCCACCCTCCCATTTAATCTGAATTTTTCTCCAAACTAAGATAACTTTAGAAAATTGGTCAAAATATATTGGTTCTCTGAAAATTTGTACCAAATCAGTAAAGACTTTTAATAAACAAAAATATTCCATACTGCTCCCATTCTCTACCCATTTTTTTCTTTTAGAAAGACTCCATACAACTCTATTGTTCTCCTAATAGTAGTTGCCACCAGTTTTAAAAGTGCTTTTTTCTTCAAAAGGTAGTTTTTTCAAAAGGCAACTGGACTTCAAAAGGTAGTTTTTTCCTACCAATCTTGGAATGACATCAACTCTGACACTCAGACCTAATATTGTATTGTTATAATACTTTATATGACAAATATTCTGGATCCCATGGGTTCAGATCCTGGCATGGAGATACTGAAAGGAAGAAAGCTGATATGAATGTTAGAGGCTCTGTAGCTATTTGGCAAAATGATAGTTATCAATTGTCTGGTGATTATACAGCATTGTAAGAGAAAGTTTTGTGTTCCAGGCATATTTTTTTAGCTGTATATCCCTATCAATATTCAAGGAATTAAAATTGAAAGAAAGGATATTCTTGAGAGTTAAGAAGAGTTAAGAACACAGACAGTTAAATACGTGAAAAAAAATTGCTCAGCTATAGTTTCTCCAACCATACAAAGAAAACCTTCTTTAATGTTTAAAATTTTAGTTGCTATTGAAAATATAAGAAATGAACCAGCAAGTAGAATTGGCAATCCAACATATAACTGATTTAAACAGACAGATTCTGTATTTCCCATCTCAATAATGAAGTGGAAGTTGAAATGAAATAGCATGAGGGGGAAAAATAACTGTCTCTGTGTCTAGTTGTTTTGGCGTGCAATATCCTGGAACGGTTTTCTGAGCTTGTACTGATATGTGAGGGAGTTGAAACAGTATGTCCAGGATGTGAAATGACTGTAAATATTTTCTCAACCCTCCTTCTGACCCGTGCAATATACAGGTTATCACTGGAAGACAGGGCTGGCTGCAGTTGTTTTTTCTGAAGTCCTAACTATCAGTTGAAGTCTGTACCTATCCTGTTTGTTGATATACCAAACTAGACATAGATAGAAGTACAAATGACAGACTCAATAAATTCCTCTGTAGATCAACAGCTCCTGGAGAAATTTGAACTTTCTGAGTTGACCCAGGAAGAACATTCTTCCTTGTGCCTTTTTAACAATTGTTCTGATGTTAGATGTCCTTATAATAGGACTGAATTGACATTTCTGACTACATACAAATAGAAGTGGCAGAAGGAATGGGACAACTTGCTCCAGCCAACTCGTTGCAGCAAATTCACTGCGGCCAACTCCCCACAGCCAACTCACCATGGGCAACTTTTTATTTATGTAATTGTTTGTCAACAAGTACAAAGAAACAAGTATCAGTATAGACATAGACATGGACACATGAAAAAATGGCACAAATAAATGGATATAAATAGGCAAAACTATAGCCATAAACACATAAAATGATTATATATAAATGGGGACAGTAGGACAGGGATGGTAGGCATGCTGGTGCCCTTATGCATGCCCCCTTAGGGATCTTTTAAACTTGGCGCAGGACAACTCGCCATGGACAATTCACCGCGAGACAACTCATTGTGGGACAATTCAATTCTATTTAATTATTTAAAATAAATAAAAATAATTTTAATTTTTGCCATTCACATTTTGTTCTGTCCCTCCTTTTGTATCCCCTCTTTAATGATTCTATTCCACCTTTTCTTTGGTATTAGTGTAACACTTGTCCTGCAATGAATTGTCCTGCAGCAAGTTGGCTGTGGAAGTTGGCTGTGACGAATTGTCATAGACCCGTGGCAGAATGTGGCAATGGAGAGTATTCCCAGCATCCCTCCAATATTGTCTTTTGCAGAAGTGATGAGTAGTCACCCATCACATATGGATAAGATTAAGAACAGAAGCTATATAATACTTACAGTAAATATATCATTCTCTTGTTCCCAGCCAGATGGCTCAGTTTTGTCCCAACTGTAGCTGCCGAGAACTTCTCAATCGCATTTCCAATCAGGTAGCATGTGCTTCAAAACTGAGATGTGACTAAATGTGAATAATCACAGCTAAGTCATTTTAAAACAATTTTCAACCATTACATTACAGTAGGACACAGTGATATTTTTTTTCTGAATGATGGATCTGTGTGATTCAAGATACATTCTTCAGTCTTGAACTGATCTGCAGTCTATTCTTACACGCACTTTTGGAAAACTCTCACAGTATTCAGTGGGACATGTTCCATGTCCACCACTAACATCTGTTTCTCATTATGATGATACCAGACTGATGGAATAAGCATATCAGTGAAAGCTTTGCTCTTTCATACTTACATCACAATGCTTGTACTGATATGTGAGGCTAGAATTTGTGTCACAATCTCACAACGTATGTTTCATCAATTGTCCACCCTCCATTTCCCCCGCTGACTTCTATGAAATATAATGATGGAGAAAATATAGATGAGCAAATAATCATACCCAGTTGATTGTGACATAAAACTCATAAACTGAGATTGCCAGCATAGTGAACAATTGTTTTGACTTCAAAAAAAAATCCCCACAGTCATATATACATAAATACACACATACACACACACACACACACACACACATATATATGTAGTTGTTTCACATTTGTTTTAATTGCTTGTAAACTTCCCAAAGTCATATATACGAGATGTTGATGATGATCAAGTCATTTTCAACTTCTAGCAATCACATAAATAAATTTTGTTCATGATGGTCAATCCCCAACTCATTCTTTCATATTTTTCAAAGGGAGGGAGGGAGGGAGGAAGGAAGGATAGGTAGGTAGGTAGGTAGGTAGGAAGGAAGGAAGGAAGGAAGGAAGGAAGGAAGGAAGGAAGGAAGGAAGGAAGATGCAGTGCTGTCTATATATCCTTAAAAATAAATCCTTATTTGTAAGTTGCAGTAAATTAGTCTTAACTCATGAGTTTAAGAATTGACAATGCACATTTCATGACTAACTAAAGACAATTCAGGACAGTTATAACTCTGGGCAGGAAAAACAAGTTTTTTATTCCAGATAATATTGCTATTTTTGTCACATTTTGTCAGGGTAATGATGATTTAATAACTGACTAGCTGCTGAATGCTGTAACAATGATGCAATGGTAGCAATGAGTCAGCAGGGTTATTTGACTGTTATCGCTTTAAGAGGCTGTAATATAAGAGAGGCCCTGTGAAGGCGTATATCTCTCTCCGTATGTGCTTCTGTGCTGTAGTTGCTGATTGCTTGACTTTGCCTAGTATGTGTATGTATATATTCCTTGTAGATAAACTACTATTTGAAAGACAAACCTCCATTTACTGTATTTTGCTCCTGGGTTGTCTCAAAATAGCCACTCTGTGTGTACTCTGACACATTTCTATTTCATTGTCTTGGCATATATGGCTAGTAAAGCCAAGATATTTTTTTAGGATTCAGATACAACTGAAGTTTATTTGTTATGAGATTTCCAGTACAGAGAGAAGCGCAATTGGAATATTATCAATCACATACCTGTTCTGCCAGAGAATCTAGCCAGTACAAAGGAATATAGCACCTTCATACTCTGCTGCAATGGAAGCTTCCAAAAGTGCAAGTGTCTTTCATTGCCTTAACCCCCACTTTGTTCTGACCATAAGCTTGTCCATGGGCCAAGTGCTAAGGACATCCTTATCTGTGTGTGTCTAGATCTTTGCAGGTATACATATTAGGGAGTTCTGTAGCCAGTTGCTAAGCAAATGATTCATCTGCATAATTTTCTTTCATTTTTCTGCATTGGGAGAAATCTAAGAAAAAACAGATGTGGGAAAAGCAAGAAGCTACTTTCAACCTTTCATATGAATTTAAACATCTGGCACCCCACTGGTATCCCTTTGCCCAGTCTTCCAGATTCCAATTGCTAATAGCTATCTGATCTTCTATTTTCTTTTCTGAATCCTTGAAATAAATGCTAATTTGATAGATCCACCTAATTTTATTGACAGTCTCCAATAATTCTCTAACATGTTTTGGGTATTGTTCCCTTCCTTAATCATATAATCACCTCAAAATGCAGAGTATATATTATATCTTTATTAATGAGCTATTTTTATAAACAACACACATAAAATCATCTTTATTTGCTATGCAACATTAGCTTTTTCATATTGATTTTCTGCCATTGCACTCACCTCCGTATTTAGGTTGCAATCCTGTGCATCTTTACAAACACAGTCTAACTTAGTAAGCATGCATTGGATGCTTCATGCTCTGATATACCTTAAATTACCTGCTAGCATGTATAGCTCAGAAATCAAGAAATCTATCACGTTTCCACTCTACCTTCTATCTAATTGCAATTACTAAATCTTGATGGAACGGTTTGTGTTATCTTAACCTTCAAGATAAACCATATTGAACTCTAACAAATGCACTACCCCTTATCCAACAGCATTATTAGAAGGTTTTCTCCCCCTTAAACTAGTACAATGAAGCAAAATAACTTTGACCTCAATTGCTGTTTTTTAATCTGAGGCTAGGGCAGAGATGCTAGGAATCTTTCATTGCAATAGAGACTTCAGTATTGTTAGAAAAGGATTTGAAAACGGAATTACTTAGTGTAAATGAAAATGTTCTGTGAAGTTAGAAAAATTAAATGCATTGTCCTTATTTTATCCTTAGAACATCCTGCAATAAATAGCATATGTAGCATTTTCAACTTGATCACATTTTTCATTTTAGAAAGCCATATTTCTTAAAAAGCATATTAGGGTAATGTTACAGGATTTCTTTTGCAACATTATTCAGTGTACTTAAAAGTTCGCTTAGCTTTGTTTTACTTGGGAAGGTAGCTGCACAACACTGTCCTTAAATAAAAATGTCCAAGGTCTAGCCAATCTGATATTTGATGGCAGAATCAGAGCTAAATCCAAACTCATCCCAGTAAGAAGTGTACACTTGGATCTCCCATTGTATTCAGTAGTTGGAATCAGCCAAAGACTATCTCCAGCTAGCTTGATTTCCTGCCAGCTCTGACCACATCAGCATTTATAGACATTTATAAGCCAAGCAGAATATGACAAGAAAATCCCACTGATGATGTTACTTAGTCTGATAACAAAACATTCAAAAACTAAAATAAATTAAACTGTAACTTAATGTATTAATTAATGTAATTTAATTAATTAAATTAAATTAAACTAAATTGTCTACTATTGGCCTCACCCCATTCCTAAGAGGTCTGTAAGGGAACGTGCATAAGTGCACCAGCATGGCTATCGTCCTTGTCCTACTGTCCCCATTTATTTGTACTCATGTGCTCATGTCCATGTTTATACTTATACCTGTTATCTTGCACATGTTTGACAACCTAAATAAATAAAAATAAATAAATAAACAAACAAACAGAAACAAGCTCGGAGAGCAAACCACTGCCAAAATCTAAAATGTGAGCTACAAGTATTTTATATTATTTTAACATCAACATTTCCTTGCTTTGACTCTCACTCTTCCTGCTGATAGATTTCAGCTTTGTGCTGATGGACTTCTCTATCAGTGGATTTTGGAGTCATCTGGCAGATTTTAGAGTCTACCTATTGGTCAGTAGAAATGACTTTTGTCTTATATGAACCCCACTAGTTAATGCATTTTTAATTGAAATTGGACCATAAGACAGACATAGGAACAAGCTATGAAGGTGGGTGAGTTGTCAAAGTACACTCAGCTTGTTGGAGTGGAAGATCCTATTATGTCTTTGGTAATACATACTATTACCAAACAGAAGTCAAGGAATCCTAGAATTTATGTACAAAGTAACTAAAATAATGGATAAGATGATCCTACTGATTGGGCACTCACAACTCTGCTGCACTCTGAACAGCTATACTTGTCTTAGTTATAACAGGTTATCATCTTAAGTTCCTGCAAGTATGCTATACTATAAATTACTTATCACTTGTTGGTCAAGAGTCAAAGTGTTTTTGAATTAGTAAAAAAAAAAAAAAGGTAGGAAGCTGTATTTATACATTATGTTTAGCTATATTTACTTTGCCATGGTTTGGAGATAAATCATATTTGGCTTGGACCTCCAAGTTATTAAGCCATCGGTCATGATTTAAAAACCATATATGTTAGGTTTCACAAAAGGCGCTAAACCAAAAGCAAACAAACCAGTAGTGGGTTCCACTTACCTTCGCTACTGGTTCGGAATTGGGAGTGCGCACGCATGCTCGCTTTGCTTGTGCATGATGCTTCTGTGCATGCACAGAACCTGCGCATGCGCAGAGTGTCCAGGCGAGTAGACAGAGCCTCCCACTGCCACCACTACCGATTCGCCTGAACCAGGGCAAAATGGTAGAAACTCACCACTGAAACAAACCATATTGCAGTAAACCATTTGCTTCCAAATTTGAATGCAAATGAAATACATCAAGAGAACAGGAATACATCCAATTCTACTACAGGCGAATCTCTGCTTACGATATTCTTTCACAATCAGCCCTAATCTGGTAAAAAAGGAAAGAACACTATAAAGGAAGGAGAATGTCTTGAAGATACCCTTCATCTCTCTTTGGATGGAGATTCTATAGTGAGTAGGAATGCAACTGTAGCCATGTTGGCTGGAGAACTCTAGGGATAGATAGAGGTAATCATACGTACACACAGTCATGGTGATTACTGCACTGAATAAGTGTGCTCAATAGCCTGACAAGTAAAGGGATGCAGAACTCCCTAGTCATATTCAAAAGATGGCCATTCTCATCAAATTGCAGATCCAGAAGAAGATTTAGAAGGCCAAACCCAAGATATTAGAAACCCAAAAAGAAAGCCACCTGCAGTTTTTATTATTACAATAATTTTCTGCCCTGGTGTAAGTTTACAGCCATCTGGATTAATGAAAGATGGACAATTGCAGTGCAACATATGATACCCAATCTCTTGTCTTTTTTTCCTCTTCGACAATTTTCTTCACAATAGGCTCCCTCCCTCCCCTGTTTTGATAGAATTGTCAAAGAGACTTTTTCCAATCAGCTTTTTAAAAGGTGAAACCAAGATGCACCTAACACTCCTAATCAGTTTAATGCATACAAAAAGGATAAACAGCAAGTAATCATAGTATTATCTTTCCATTAGCAGTGTTCTTTTTTCTTGGAAATGCAACTAACTAGTTAATCACATTTCTGAGAAAAGCTCTGCTTTGACTCTATCATCAGTCTTTAATAATATAAAAAAAAATCCTTAAATACCATAAAAATAATTTGCAAAACTAGGCAAAAATGCATTTGCTTATTTTTTTTCCTTTTTTTAGCATGGTTTAGCATGTTTAGCATGCTAGAAAAAGTATTGTAAAAAAAATAAATGTTTTTCTTTAAAATTAAGACTGCATCCATTTCTGGATATTTAAATTTCTTTATCAGATTTTCTTTTATGTTGTCATTTTATCTTGTCCTGACTCCATTATCTTTGATCATTCAAAACTTGTTTTATGATGTTCAATAGACAATATGATCAAGTTTTAGTAAATCTATGCAGGACTCCATAATAAAACATATGTCTTTGTATCTGGTTTATAGAAATCTAATTTATATCAGCAATGTAATATAAATGAGCATAGAAAATAAGTGGATGTATCATACGATTTTTACTTTCCATTATGAAACTCAAGGCAGCACTCATTTCTCCGAGCAGGTCATTTACCCTCTGCAAGATAGGTACATCTGTACCATATGAAAATCATAGTGTCTATGATTGGCCTCTATTGGCCCCACAAACATCACAGCCCAGTACCTGTGGGAACAGCCAAATCTTCGTAGCCTTCTGAAAGACCAAGAGGATCGCCTTCCAGATCTTAGGGAAATCCTGTTCTACAGGCAGACATCATGATAGTGAAGGAATATTTCCTTTTTTTCATCAGTGACACTGTTTGGTAGGGAAAATCTGGAATGCACCTGTCCTTTCAGATCTGGTGTGATGGACAGAAACTCTTGGGTAGAGACAGTTCCATAAGTAATGTGGTCCTGAGCCATTCAGGGCTTTAAAAGTGATAAACGGAGTCTTGAACTGCACCTGTAGGCATATTGAGACTCATTCCACAATCATAAAGCTGATAGTATGCCCAAAACAGCACATCCCATAGCATTTCGCATTGGATGAAGCTTCTGAGTGATCCTTAAGAGCAAGCTCATGTAGACCCCTTTGCAGTAGTCTAGTCAGGAACTGACCAAGTTATTGTGTCCAGGAATAGACACATTTGACCCTTAAGATGGATTTGTGCAGAAGCTCCCCTAACAATGGATCCCATCTGCTCTTTGATCAGGAACAGCAAGTCTAGAAGCCTCAAATTTTGCATCAATTTTATCTAAGAAGTGCTGCATCACCAAGAATTGAAGACAGAACATTTTTATATCCTTCCAGAAACCCAAAATCACAAAGTCAATCTGTCTTGTCAGTGTGAATTGAGTCATAACTGTGAGATGAGTCCCCATCTAGATCCTCACATCTTGAAGATGCTTGAGTAAGCATCTCAGCAACATCCCTTGTATAGCCTTGATGATATAATCAGCAGAGTGATATTTCAGCCTGTGTGATGAATTACTTCACCCAGCAATTTCTTCTTTGTAACCAAAAATAAATAAATAAAAAAAAATGCAATGCTGTGTTACAAGGATTATGCTGTGCCTGAATTTTGGCAGCTCCCAATAGACTGCTAAATTCCTTTTAGCTATTAACTTCTGTGGATTTACTATGTAATGTACCTTCAATGTACCTTCAACTGTATTAACGATGGTTTTGTCTTCTCTTAGTAATCAAAGTATTGACTTCTTACTCTATTTTTTTAACTTAACTCAGAATCAGTAGGTAAGATAAAACTTTCTTTTACAAAATGGCAAGTAGTTTTTTTCAGAAATATAATCAGCTTTGAAATTCAGGATGACTTTTTTTTTTACATCTAACAATGTTTTTAAGCTTGAGGAAATTTCTTGACATTATTTACAGTCACTGAGCCAAGCATGATTAATTTTGCTGTAAAGAATATTGTGAATATCTGCCGTAATTTTAAGTTATAATTCTCTTTAAAAAGCAAAAACAAAAGCAGGTGGTGTTTTTCCTCTCTTTTTATAGATTTAAGTGACTGCTTTAATGGATAGTCTTTCCTTGTAATTCCCAACACAATAATTTGAAATGCCTGTAAACATAAATACAATCCTCAGGTTTTTTTAACGTTCACAATAACAATCAGCCAGAGCCTGAGTAGTCATTAGTTAGTGCAGGGCAACATCTGTAAGGCTAAATGTTATTAGCTGCTATAAATATATTTACCATATTTCTTTCAGCTAATGAGAGAAATGGCTTAAACTGGAGAAATGGAATCTACAAACAAATTGTAGTATGGACTCCATTAAGAATTTAGCCATTTTTAGAATTTTGCATTACGTCTTTAGTCATAACACAATTTTCATTACTCCCACTACTAACAACTAATAAACTTTCTATAACCAGCAGTAGCGGTGATTTTATTATGGTCTTACACCAATATAAACAAGACAATAAAAGCAACAAGAGCAGCAAAAACAATAAAAATAATAAATCCTATTTGTCCATCAATTAGCGTTAAAAAGCATTAAGTGTCAAGGCTCCTATGTCTAATCACAAGCTAAGATACAAAAAGCCATTGAAAACATCCTTTCCGTGTCTACTGAAAAGGCTTAGTGAGTTTCTGCTTCCCCTTAAAGAGTCTTTCCATCTCCCGCCCCAATTAAAAGTGTTTACTTCTTTAAAGCTTGAAGTTCCACAAGGCCTGTGTAGGAGGTGACCAGTCTGAGCCTAAGGGAGGGGTCAAATGCATCATCAGTTTGAAGTCCTGCCCCTAAGAATCTAAGTCCAGCTCTCCTTAAATCCCATCAACTCTGATCTACCACCAGTTTGTCTTGATTATTAGTAGTTCCGATTCTTGTATAGCGCTAGCATGGAATAAACTTGTACTCATTTTGGAACTAACCCTATTTCTTGTAACTGAGAGCCAGCTAATTTTCCAGGGATAAATACTTCTGTAGCAGATATGATATGCTTGGATGGTACTGTTTTGACTATATAGAGCTTCATAAGAGTGGATTATTATATATTAACATTGTCTCCAAATAAGGACAGCTGTTCCAAGGTGAATTTTATATTTGTCTCCAAAAAATACATTCAAGGCTTCAGTTTGGGCCACTTTAACAAATACCTTTGTCATGATCTGTGTGATAGTCTGATCTCATACAGGGTCTTCTTTTAAAAATCAGAAGGAGATTAGAAAGAAGATCTAATCTTTTAATTATCATTCATGGCAGCATTTCTTAATCTTAACAACTTTAAGATGTGTGAATTTTGTCTCCCAGGATTCCCCACTTAGCTTTTTGGGGAATTTAAATCCATTTTTTAAAAGTTGTTACAATTGAGAAACACTGTCTAAAGGTTATAGAGTCACCCAATGGAAGGATTGGAAGGTAGCTAAGAAGATATCTAACAAAATCCCTATCAAGTGGAGAAATCCATTATTGCACTGCAGCATCCATAAAAGATGGCTCTCCAACTTCTATTCCTTCTTCTTCATGTGTAAATCAAACTGCCAGAATAAAGCCATTTTCTTGGCTTTGTTGTTGGCTAAAAATAAGTCATTATCGGTACATGTTTCTGGTAGTAGCCACCATACCAGCAGATGGGGACTCTGTGTCTTACCACATTCACACAGCATGCTGTTATAAACAAAGACTCTTCATTCCAACTTTCAACCTATTCAGAGTCCTTTAAGTAGTTAAGGGAGATTAGATCCTTCAGCCAGATTCTCTTTTAATATCTCACACTAGATCAACCCTGGAAATTTCTATTTAAATACCTCTGTGAAAGGAGAGTCCACTACAGATACAAACAACCAGACAATTCTTTCCATTATTGAACAGCTTATACCGATGGAAATTTTTCTTCTTGAAATTTATTTCCTCTTAATTTATGCAATATATTTTTATCTTTTGGAATGACTCTGAATGTTTATCCTCAGCTTTTATATAACAAGTTTTTTTATACTTAAAGTAGCTATGATGTGTCCTTATAGTCTTCTCTTCTCTCTAAGAGCTTAAGCACTCTTATTATTTCTCATAAATGATATTTTTTTTACTCCATGTTCCTATCATCTTGATTGTTTTGTTCTGAGTATGAACTGGTTCAGGAATCTCCAAACTTGGCAATTTTAAGACTTGTGAACTTAAATTCCCTAGAATTCCCCAGCTAGATATGGGCTGACCAGTACAGAAAGGAGAGGAACAGTGTCTTCTTTCAGTTTTAAAACTATATTACTGTTGATGCAATCTAAAATGCTGTTTGTTTGTTTGTTTGTTTTTTTAGTATCTATAGTACATTGTTGTATTATGTTCAATATAATATTTAAGATATTCAGATCTTTCCGAAAGTACTGCTGCATATTAGGGTTCTTTTTATCTTATACTCATATCTTTTCTACTTTGTATTATTGGCTTCTATGTCCTATTCCAAAGTGCAAAGATCCTCATGAATTTTTGATATTGCTTCTAAATTATTTGCATATTTCACTATTGTATTTATCCTTTTCTTTTGATTAGGTCACAGTATTTTTTTTCTTGTATTAAATTATCTAAATGTCTAGAAAAGGAATATTTATAAAATTATGTGTCAGCTTATTTTATTTTGTTGTAATTAAAAGTCCATATACATAGATAGAGTCATCTGTCAGAGTCAGAGTTTATTCTCTTTTAGGTTAAGAATATTATGGAAAACATATAAAAGGTTGACATATTATAATTAAATCCCTGAATGCTTCAGCTTTTTTTTTGTCATGTGTTTACCTCTTAGCCTAGATGCTTAACACTGAGTCACAATGAAGCATAACAAAATTGACATAGAATATTGTATTAAATATTTGATTTGAGAATGCCATTCACCTTGATAAAAAGTAAGCAAAGAAAATGATTTAATGGTGAAGGAAATATGTTGTAGTATTTAGGGTTGTCAGGTCTGCTTCCAAAAAATAGCGGACAAGCCAGGGGGTATGTGTGGTTAAGTAGTAAAAAAATTTTAAAAAATTTACAATTAAATTATATATTTTCTTACAAACATTTTAACATGTATTAAAATAATCACTTCAAAACTTTACTTAAAATTCAAAACATCAAATATATTATAATAATATGTAAAATATTAAATTACATTTTACTTTGCTGTCATGTGTATTTTTTATTTGACTGCACAGCTTTGATCAATTCTTTGTGTTTAAGGAATAATTCTTTAATTTCAGTACAACGTTGAGTAATATTAAAAAATATACAATCATAAAGCTTTTGAATAAAAAAAAAGTCCACTATTTTGTGAAAAAAAATAGTGAACATAATGTGAAAAAAGCGGACTGTCCGCTCAAATAGTGGACACCTGGCAACCTTAGTAGCATTTCATTTCTGGACCTTATTCTAGGTAGAACTTCCTTGTCCAGACTGTTTCAGATCTCCATTAGTTTTCAGAAATTCAGATTGCCATTTAATTTAACTTCAATTAATTGAAAAGGATAGCTAGTGTTTATCATTTTCAATGATCTTGCTAAAATAGATAGCTTGTGGTGTGTGTGTGTGTGTGTGTGTGTGTGTGTGCGTGCATGTATCATGTATACATGTAAATTATAATTTAGCAAAGCTGGTCTGTGACCGTAATAAAAATTGATTAAAATTATAGCTTAGCACACATATATGTTCTTTAAGTCAATCATCTTTCTAATATGAATGTTATTAATTATTAGTAATTCTTAATATTATTCCTCCCAACAGAGATGGTTAAAAAAAGTCAAGATGCAGCTGTGACGGTACCATTGAGGTTCTGCCTGTTTTTATGTGCTTTGTTCAACAATGCAACCATTAGTGGCATCCATTAGTTATTATGACATTTTACCAACTGGTTTATCGCCCAAGACTGACATCTGTTGACCTTTGTTCTGCTCAGCATCATCAGTGCAGTTTTGAGTAGTTTCAACAAGGAGGAACAGATCTCACCATCTCATCACAGCCAAGACCTTGAAATTTTTGGTTGTAATCTAGATTACAGCCAAATGAAATTTGTAGTAAACTGCAGTAATGGAAGTTTCCTGGAATTTTAATTGCTTAGGAACATTATCTTGGTACATAATAACACAATATCAATTGGGCTTTTGAGCACATGGCAATAAGGCCAAACGCTTATTTCAGAGTTCAAAAAAATATAAGACAGGGTCTTATTTTCGGGGAAACACAGAAAGTATAAGTTTATCTTTTAACTTTTGAATATTGTTACTACTGAATAATAAATATTTGTTTTGGCAATTGGAAAGAAAATAATTAATAGCTGATGTAAAATATATTTACCTTACATACAGAAAATGGATCAATTTTTTGTCCAGGGTGAACTACAATCTGATTTGACAATGAACAAATGGTTATAATTGATCATTGAACATTATATTATTTGTTCTGTAGTTAGGTAAATGAAATTTGCTAATCCTTTTCTACTGTTTTTATATGTAAAGAACTTATTTTGATGCAAGTGAGCAATGTTAATAATGAGTATGTTCATGAATTATTGCTTTCCAAGATGAGTTTTGCTGATGGCTTCTCATGAGTAAAGCTGCAAATAAATCAAATTTTAACAGGGCTGATATAAAAAGCCATATGTTTTCGTCTATTTGTTTTCTGTTTCAGTTGCCATTCAGCTGCCAAGTTAATAGAAAAGAAATGATTGATCAGATATGACTAAATCAGTTCTGATAGATTTCATTTTGCCAATAATTGAAATGTATGAAAGAAATGATTGATCAGATATGACCAAATCAGTTCTGATAGTTTCATTTTGCCAATAATTGAAATGTATGAAATGCCATAAGAATATTGAAATATTCGTCATTGACACCTCCCCCCACAAATATAGGGTGGATTAATGATTATACAAAGTTTAATTAAATGAGAGGAATATTCTTTTCCTATAGATTATTCACAGATCTTAATTAAAATTACTTATGTGCTTCTATTTGCAACAATGTCGTTTGCTATTCAACAGAGCTAATTTTTCATTCAAACTAATTACACCCAATTTTCCTCCTTCTATGCAGTTCAGAAAAGCTTATATTCTCCATCATTACGAAAATATATTTTTAACCAACAGTTACCTAATAAAATCTTCACTTTTCTCTCCTCCTCAATTTTTTTCTACCCGAAGAAAGGAAAATGAACAAACAACACATTAAAACCATGAAATAGCACTTAATCACTACATTAAGAAGGCTACATGCAATTAAATACTTTCAGACTCTTTTTAAAATGTACATTTAAATAAAAGACATGGGGAAAGAAGGCAAAAGAAGTATAAAGATGTATTAATATATCTTCTTGTTTTATTTAAATATGGTTTTGAAAAAAACAAGAAAAAAATCAGCATGAATATATTCTGCCAATTTAGGCAAAATGATTGTTTCCCTGACTCTTTCTTTTATGTTCATTGTTGAAAAACATACATCATATATGGTTTATTTGGATTCAGTAGTATTTGTATAGTTATCAACAGGAAATTACTAACACTTTATAACCATGATGGCAAATCTATGGCACACGGCATGTGTCACACGGCATGCAGAGCCATGTCACCTGGCACGTCAGCTCAGCTCTGGCGCACATGTGCATGCTGGCCAGCTGATTTTTGGGCCTTCTGAGCCCACCAGGAGTAGGGAAACAGGCTATTTCCTGCCTCTGGAGGGAAACAGGCTGTTTCCTGCCTCTGGAGGGCCTGGGGGTGGCGGGTGGGGAAGGCCTGTTTTTCTTTCTCACCTGGCTCCAGATCTTCTCTATGCAACTGGGGAGGCAAAAACAGCCTTCCCCACCCCCTCGGAGGCCCTCCTCTCTAGGAGTCTCTGGAGGCTGGGGACAGCAAAAGATGTCACTTCCTGTCTAACCAGAAGTTGGGAAATGGACCATTGAGGGTCGATGAGGGGGTGGGGAAGGTTGTTTTCACCCTCCCCAGATGCATAGAGAACATCTGGAGCCAGATAGAAAGAAAAACGGGCCCACCGGGCCATCGCGTGCCACGAGTGGGGGGAGAGGGGGGTCGCGCGCGTATGCGCAGGGCAGGGCACATAGAATTATGAGTGTGGGTACATGCCCGCATGAACCTCCCCCACCCCATCCCCTTCCTGGCACGTGACGGCAAAAAGGTTAGCCATCACTGCTCTATAATGTTTGGATAATACAGACCATTAAAGATAGAAATAAAGAAAAGCTATCAATATCAGTATTAACTATCATTTAAAACATCAGTGTTAATATCACAAGCTATGGAAATATTTCGGGTATTTGAAAATAGAATTACGATATGAGTATATACTGTGTAAATAACCTATGAGATACTGGTATTCCATACTAACTTCAATCTCCTCATCTTCAGAAACATGTTTGTGTGTGTATGTGTATGTGTGTCTTTTAATGTTTGTGTTTGCACAAACTTTTTACAACATAATCAGCTTTCCCTTCAGGCGACAAATAGGAAAGCATAGAAATTGGTATCCACTCAGTGTTGCCTCCATTCTTTACTACACTATGTTTCCATGATGCTAAAAAAGAGAGCCAAACTCACTCTGAAGAATGGTGTTCTTGATTTCAGCAGTTTAATTAAGCCCAGTGATATGGAGGCAGGGCACTTCAATGCAGAGAGAGCAGGAAAAGGCATTTTGCAGGAGGTCTTCCAGTGGGGAACCTGCTTTCCAGAACTCAGTGTTAATAGTTACCAAACTGTGTTTTACTAATGCCGGAGTTCAACCGGTTAATGGCTGAGCTGCAGAAGTGCTTCTAAAGACAGATGTTGCTATGGGAACAAGGAAGTATGGCTGAGATCCTAAATGGTAGAGATGCTATTTGTGTTGCACCCCTCAGATTCCTTTTCTGTTTCTTTCCTTATTATTACTGCACTGGAGGAAGGAGCTGGAAATGTATGTGAACTAACCATACTCTGAAATGGTTTTATCCTGTCATACCTTAACATACTTTACACAACAAGTCTGAACATTCACCTAGACGTCCTGGTGGCTCAGTGGATAGAATGCAGTATTGCAGGCAAATACTGCCCACAGCCTGGAGTTTGATCCTGGCTGGGGTCAAGGTTGACTCAGCCTTCCATCCTTTTTTTAAAAAAATCAAGTTTTTATTTTTTTTTTTTTAAATTTATACATATCATTGTGTGAATGGCACAATGTTTGAATATCATACATTTCAATACATATAAACATATTCCTAATTATTACATTCCATTTTCCTTATTTCATATTATTTATTCCTACCTTTTACACAAAATTTTAATTTTCACATAAATATTAACTAGTATGCAATAACATCTAAACTGATGTGCTTTAGCATCCATATTATCTTCTGTTATAGTTTCAATAGTATAACCCTCAAGGGAAAAAAAAAACGAAATTGTCCATCTGTTTTCTTTTCTCCTGTACACCATATTTCACCCATTTTTACAACATCCCTCTACTTTCCTCTTCTTTCTCTTCCCTCTCTTCTCTTTTTTTTTTTTTTTTTTTATTGCAAAAGTTTTACAATTACATTTTCACCCCTTTTTCCCCCCCCCCCCCGCTACCCCCCCCCAAACTTCCCAACCTCCCTAACCCACCTTAACCCTCCCCTCCCCCCCGGACTTCCTAATATACTCATATCAGATAAAAGGAAAAAACCCTCCTTTATATATAAGACTTAAACCCCTCCCTCCCCCTTACAAATTTTCATCTTCATTACCTTAACCTCTTTCTATCTTAATATAACGTTTTCAAATAAATTTTCCTCCTGATTACCTTAAAAATATTTCTATCATAATATAACATTTTCTAACAAATTTTCATCCTCAACCTTAAAAAATTTCTATCTTAATATAACATTTTCTAGCAAATTTTTATTCTCAACCCTAAAATATTACTATCTTGCTATAACATTTTTAAATAAAGGCTATTTGATACTTCCTAGTTTGATATTTATGCTGAACATAATCTATCCACTTCTTCCATTCCCATTCATAAGTCTCTTGAGAACAATCTTTTAAATATGCTGAAATCTTCGCCATCTCTGCAAAACTGGCCATCTTCAGAGTCCATTCCTCAATCGTAGGCAGCGCTTCATTTTTCCAGTATTTACCTATCAACAATCTTGCTGCAGTTATCATGTACAATATCAATTTTGTTTCACCCAGTGTAAAACCCTTAACTATACCCAATAAAAACACTTGTGCAGAAAATTGAATTTTTTTCTTCAAAACGTTCTGCATGACCCACCAGATTTTTATCCAAAAAGCCTTAACTTTCTTACAGGTCCACCAAACATGATAATATGTAGCGTCTATGCAATCACATCTCCAACATTTAGGCTGAACATTAGGGTACATACACGACAATTTTTTAGGATCTAGATGCCATCTATAAAACATTTTGTAGAAATTTTCCCTCAAATTCTGCGACTGCGTAAATTTAACATTCTGAACCCAAATTTTTTCCCATGTTTCCAACATCACTGGTTCTTCAAAGTTTTGTGCCCACTTAATCATACAGTCTTTAACTAATTCAGTTTCTGAATCCCTTTCTAACAAAACATTATAAAGTCTTTTAATATGCATTGGACCTTTCTCTTTTATGTGTCTAACCAATTCTTCCTCATGCATCATAATACCAATTTTTTGGTCCTCTTTCCATCTCAATTGCAATTGATTATATTGTAACCAAGTTAATTTAATCCCTTCAGCCAACAATGTCTGTAATGTCTTCAGCTGCCATCTGCCCGCATCTGTAAAAAGAACCTCTTTGTATAAAAACCCCCCAAGTGACATTATATTTGTATTCCACAAGGTATGACCAAGATCCAGCCATAGCGGTATTTTATAATTCCAATTGTTTCGGTGCTTCTTCCAAACTCTCAGCAAAGAATCTCTAAGTATATGGCTTTTAAATACTTTATCCACTTTACTGTCGTAAAATAAGTAAGCGTGCCATCCAAACTCCAGATCAAAACTTTCTGCATTCAGTATTCCAGTCTTTTTTCCTCCAAACCAATCACTTGCTAAAGTCAGAGCTGCTGCATCATAATATAACCGTAGGTTTGGAAGTTTAAGACCTCCCCTTTCTGGAACATCTTGCATA
Source organism: Arizona elegans (assembly GCA_022577455.1). Taxonomy (NCBI): domain Eukaryota; kingdom Metazoa; phylum Chordata; class Lepidosauria; order Squamata; family Colubridae; genus Arizona; species Arizona elegans. The sequence goes on from JAKOOJ010000004.1 coordinate 27,403,535, forward strand.
ATTTTCAATTTTACTCTTGGTTTTTTCTCGTTCCAGACAAACTTGTTCACTCCAGTTTGCCATACTTTTAGTTGTTTATCATTTTTGAGCACCGGGATCATTTGAAACAGAAAAAGAAATCTTGGCAAAATGTTCATCTTAACTGCTGCTATTCTTCCAAGTAAAGACAGCTGCAGTTTTTTCCAAGTCTCCATATCTTTTTGCACCTCTCGCCACAATACCTCATAGTTATTTTGAAACAATTTCATATTTGATTCTGCAACCTGAACTCCTAGATATTTTACCTTTGGTACAATCTCAAAACCTGCCCTCCTTTCTAACTCCACTTTACGATCTTGTGTCATATTTTTAACTACCATCTTAGTTTTTCTCTGATTCAATCTAAAACCTGAAACTTTACCATAGTCTTGTATAATGTCCTTCATCTGAATTATCGATTCCATTGGCTGTGTTAGGGTAACAACCAGATCGTCTGCAAATGCCTTTATTCTGTAATCCTCTTGCCTTATCATTATACCTTTCAAAGTGTTAGAGTCCCTTATTGTATTTAACAAGACTTCTAGTGTTAAAATGAACAACAGTGGGGACAGTGGACATCCCTGTCTTGTTCCTTTTTCAATTTTAAACTCTGTTGTCAGACTTCCATTAATAATGATCTGTGCCTTTTGCTCTTGATAAATTGCTGAGACCGCCTGTATATATTGGTCCCCAAAGCCCATCTTTTTTAAGGTCTTTAGTAGAAAATTCCAATCCACTCTGTCAAAGGCCTTCTCAGCATCCAGAAAAACCAGCACTGCAGGGATCTGTTTATTTTTCTCAAGATATTCCAATAAGTCTATTACTTGCCTTACATTGTCCTTCATGTGCCTACCCTCAATAAATCCCGCTTGGTCATCATGGATCACCTTCTGAATTACTGGCATCAGTCTGTTGGCTAATACTTTTGCATAAATTTTATAATCCGTGTTCAAAAGAGATATTGGTCTGTAATTCTCCGGTTTTTTGGGACCTGCTTGCTCTTTTGGTATCAATGAAATATAAGCTGTAGTCCACGATGGAGGTACTTTTCCCCCTTGTTGTATGTTACAAAATAAGTCTCTAAGTTGTTCCACCATTTCTGCCTGCAGAGTTTTATAATACACTGCAGTCAGACCATCCGTTCCAGGAGCTTTAGCTGTTTTTAATTGTTTTATTGCTGCTGTTATCTCCTCCTCTGTTATAGGATAATCCATTCTTTCCTTTTGTTGTTCAGTAATTTTTGTAACTCTTTTATCATCCAGATATTTTTCTATAAGTCCATTCTGCACCTCCTCTCTGGCATATAGTTTAGTGTAATATTGAAGAAAAGCTTCTTTTATTAAATTCTGTTGAAAAACTTCTTTCCCCCCAATATCAACACTATCAATAGTCCGTGTACTCTGTTTCTTCCTTAATGTGTAAGCCAACCACCTGCCTGGTTTATTAGCGTTGCAGAATGTATTATGCTTCGCATATTGTAGATTTGTTGCTACTTGTTCCGCTATAAGCATTTGAAATTGGTCTTTCAGAAGTTTTATAACACTAAGTATTCTTTCATCTGTTGGGTTTTTACTAAGTAGCTGTTCTTTGTCCTTTATTTCTGCTTCCAGTTCAAGTCTTTTCTTTTGTCGAATCAGCCTATGTTTAGAGTTCATGTATATAAGCACCCCTCTCATATAAGCTTTGCTTGCGTCCCACACAATTTCCATTGGGGTGCCTTTATTCAAATTCATTTCAAAAAACTCTTTCAAATGCTTTTTGAGTTCTGTTATGTTCTTCTCATATCTAAACAAATTTTCATTTAGTCTCCAAGAGCGTCTCTCAGTCTTGCATGTCTCAATTTCTATCCAAACTGGGCTATGATCAGTCAAAGTTCTTGGCAGAATCTTTGTTCTTTTTGTCCTAACAAGTAAATCATCAGACAGCAGAATAAAATCGATCCTGGAAAAGGATCTATGTCTATCAGAGAAGAAAGTATAGTCCAGTTCTTTTGGGTTATGTATTCTCCAAATATCTTTTAATTCCAAGTCTTCTTTCATATCAAAAAAAGTCTGTGGTAATCTAATTCTTGACTTTGCCAGAGTCTTTTTATCTAATTTAGAATCAATTACTCCATTCCAATCTCCCATAATTAAAATAGATCTATAATCCCATTGAAGTATTTTAGTATGCAGCATTTTATAAAAATAGTCCTGTTGTTGATTAGGAGCATAAATTCCTATCAAGAGAATTGGATTATTAGCAGAAAATAATTCAATTGCTACAAACCTACCATCTTGATCAGCTTCTATAAGTTTGGCTGTTAATTTTTTATTTACGTAAATAACCACACCATTCTTTTTTTGGTTAGTTGAAGATATAAAATGTGTTCCTAATTTGGGGTTTTTCAAATAGTTTTGATCTTGAGCTGTAATATGCGTTTCTTGCAAGCAAATTATATCATTATTATGTTGTTTTAAATATGCAAATACTTTCTTCCTTTTTTGTGTTACATTCAACCCATTCACATTCCAAGATAAACATTTAATCATCATTCTCCTTCTGGAGCGAAGCGCAGAACTTTAGGATTTCATCTGAAATCTGTCCTGCATTTCCCACAGCCCCAGCCTTGTCATGTCTCTCCTGCCGTAACTTTTCTTTCAGTTCCTTGGCCTTTGCTCGGGTTATACGCTGGTCCTTGACTTCAGCCGCCCAAGCCGGCTCCAAGATTGGAGAAGGTTCCAGCAAAGGCTCATCCAGAAAACCTCCTTCGGCACCCTTCAACTCTACTAATTCCTGCTTAGATTGTTGTTGCAATTCTTGAGATTGCTTCTTGTCACTCTCTTTAATCTCCAAAACTGTAGATGAGCGTGGGGATGGAGTTCTTTCTTTAAAAATATCATTATAAAATTGCTCCGCCTTCTCCACAGTATTCAAACGGTGTTTCTCTCCCTTATATCTCAAAATTATGCCAGTTGGGGCATCCCAACGAAATGGAATTTGACTATTCTGCAATTCTTTAACAAGGAAACCATACTCTTTTCTAGATTTCAACATCTTGGGTGGGAGCTCCTTGTAAACTGTAATCTTAGATCCGCTCACTTGCACAGAAGTGAGAAAAGATTTTTGCAAGATATCATTTCTTATTGCTCTGTCTGTAAAATATATGACCACATCTCTAGGCAGTTGTCTTTGTCTGGCCACCCACGAGTTAACTCTATAGATTTTATCTATTTTACAAAAGACCATCTCAGGTTCAACTTTTAAAATCACAGCTAGGGCTTCAGCACAGATCTGTCTCAGGTCTTGTCTCTCCTCTTCTCTAATTCCTCGAAGCCGTATAGCAAATTCCATTGCACGAAATTGCATCATAACCATATCATTCTCCACTCTCTGCATCTTGTCATCAACATCAAAAAATTTATGGTCATTGTTTTTCATCTTGGCATTAACTTCTAATTTAAATTCATCCACTTTTGTCTCAACTTTCATGATAAATCCTGCCAGGCCAGACGCCACATCTGTTATTTTTTTGGTCACCATCTTTTGGCTCTGCTGCATTTCCTGCATGATTTCCTGTTGTGACTTTTGAATTTTTTCATCTATTTTATTTATTTTATCATCCATATCTTGAAATTTCTCATCAAAAAGATTTGAAATGAATTCTTTTAATTCTCCCATGTCCAAATCTTTTTTTTTGACTTGTGGCTGCGTATCCTGTTTACGTGGGGGGGATCCCCCCCCTGTTTTGCCTTCCTGCTTCCTTGAAGCCATCCTGCCACGTAAGCTGGCTTTCTTAAAAAGGGAGGGTCCGCCTCTTCTGCCACCTCCACAATACTTTCTAAGAAAGTCCCCCAGATTTCCTCAAAGCAGAGCTATAGTGCAGCAAAAGCAAGTAAAAGGGAGAGATTTTCCTCTTATTTCTGTTACAGCCGGGGCAACTTTGTAACAACTCTTTAACTTTGTGGCAAAGCAAGATAGTTTCACCAATCCACACCCCCTAATTCATTTGCTAGGCGCCATTTTTCCAGTCACTTTCACTCGTTCCGAAACTTTCACTTCAGTAAAAAACAGTTCAGCAGAAAACTAATACTTGCAGTTCAAATTTTCAGGGGTCAGGTGGAATTCGGATGATTATTTGAGTTGTTTCCTCGCTGTTTAAGGGTTTCCTGAGATCGGCTTGTTCTGCAAAAGCAGAAGACGTCCCACGCCGCCCGGAGTCTCAGCAGGTTGTTAGGGAGCCGCGCCTGCTTCCTCCCCAGAAACAATTCCCTGGGGGGGTTGCAGGGGCTCTACCTGTGCCCCGCTGCCTCTTCTTCTTTAATCCGAGGGATTTAGAAGATTTCAAGCCGCTCCACGATCGGGGAGCGGCTCACAAGCGGCGGGGGTGGCGGTGCTAAAAGAAGGCACCGTCGCCGCCGAAGACGAGGAAACCGGCTCTTCCCTCTCTTCTCTACTCTCCTCTCCTTCTCTCTCCTTCCCTCCTTCCTTCTCCTCTTCTTCCCTCTTCTTCCCTTTCTCCTGTCCCCTCTCTAGTAGAAAGGGAAGGAGATAGAAGCGGAGAAGAAGAGAGAGGGGAAATAGCCTTCCATCCTTCTGAAATCAGTAAAATGAAGGCCAAGATTGTTGGGGGCAATACACTGACATTTGTAAACTGCTCAGAGAGTGCTCTAAAGCACTGTGGAGAGTATGTAAGCCTAAGTGCTATTACTATTGCTATTTAACTTACCTACTGAAAACCACAACTTGCAAACTTGCCATGAACTACCTGGAATTAAGAGGAGCAACCATTTAAATCTAATAAACAAACAAACAAACAAATAATAACTGACATTCAGTGTGATTTTCAAGAGTCATGCTAAATCATAAACGATATTGTGATTTCTAAAATCAGATCAAGTTTTCAATCCTGTTTCACTTCATACATTTAAGGAGTAACATGGATTCCTGTTACATAGTAAAAGAGATAACTTCATTACTGAATTCAGCAAGGGTAATAATAATCTCTCTTAATATACTTCCTGAAACTGTATGTATAAATGAGATTGGAAAAGCTGGCTCAATTATGTATGCCTCAAGGGCTGATTGCTCCAAGTGCTAAATAGAAGAAATGTTCAACAAGACTAGTCTAATATAAGGCTGAAGTGCCAAGAACATCTGGTGGCTGCCACAGAGAACAAAAATAATAGCAAATAATAGAAATAGTGTATACACTCAACTATGAAAGAATCTGCTTGAATTAAATTAGCCTTCCTCAATCAGGATCATTACAAGTCTGCTAAGGCTACAGCTCCCTGCATCTTAATATTTGGGACTTCTATTCACTCAAATACATACGAGGATTTTTGGACAATCATTTACTGTGCTACCAGAATGTCCTAGTTTTATTACCAAATGATGCCAATATCACTCGGTATTTCTGTATCCTCCCCTATATTTTTCCCTGATGATCAAAATGAGGATACAAATAGCCCTTGATTTATCTATAACCAGTCACTTAGTGGCCATTAAAAGTTATGATGGACCCAAAAAATGGGACTTGGGAATTGATTTCGAAGTTATGGAATCTGTTTCCCTTGCAGTCACATGAGTGCATTTTGGGCACTGGGAAACTGGCCTGCATTTATGGCAGTGTACCACGGTCACTTGATCATGATTTATGACCTTTCCCCCCCAGAAACTAGCAATTGCTTCAAGTATCTGTATATGCTTAGATGTAGTGGTGAGGTAATTATGAATTAGTAGCAGTAAACTCATTGACTGATAAGTTCAAAGAGTTAAAAAGGCCATTGCAGATGCACATATATCACAATATTTCTCTTTCTTTGAAATATATAGAATACAACAATTTATTTAGCTATGCAGCAATCTGTAAATCAATCAATGTACCTTTATGCCATTTTGAAAGTTTTAGAAAAGCATTTCTTAAAGGGGCCATGAGACAATAGATGGAAGATGGGGTTTTTCCTTGTGAACCTTTCCAAGGAGACTGACAAGCTTAATGCAAAAATAAACTGTAAAGCTGCCAAAAGAATGCTTTGGGACCAGATATAACATTCTTCCATCTGGGTTTTGAAAAGATAAATACTCCAAAACTCATATGGATAAGGCAGTTTATTCATGTGAATCCAAGGGAATCGAAACAATAAATAGGTTTTATTATACTCTCTTTTATAAGAAGTTATGTGGAAAATATTTTAGCTTTTTACTGCTGAAGTATCTGACTAGATAGATTAGTTTTATACCACTCTTTTCCTTTTGGGTGTGAATCATTACATAATTCTTAAGGTAACTAACTTGAATCGTTACAGTAGATGATTCTGCCATGGTGCGTAGGATAGGATGAATTTCTGTTGGAATAAAGCTGTATATAAAGTAAGCTGAATGACAAACTCCAGAACCTTTATATGGCTGGGTGCTCTTCTTTGTTGTTTGCTTTAACATACCGCTTTACCTGGAGGACATGAAATTTCTATGAAAAGCTCTGACAGTTGACATGATACTTATTCTGCGGAGGAAATTATGATAGAGGAGGAAGACAGGATGCAGTAAGCAGGCCCTGGAAAGAATGAAAAGGGGTTTGCAAGGTACCAGGAAGGGAAGGACAGTGGGCAAAAAATAATGGTAGTAGCAAAACAATGATAGTAGCAAAACAAGTCTCCCAGAGTTAAGGTTTACTGTTACTCTTATTCTTTTAATTTTAAAGAACAACAATAGTTAAGAAAAGGATACTAACAACAAATGGGGAAACTAACAAGTAGAACCTCTTACAACAACAATAAAAATTATATTAACATTTCAGTATTTCCAAATTCACAGAATCATACAGTTTAAAGAGGTCACAAGTCTAACCTCCTGCTGGATTCATTATACCATCCCTGATAGACAATAATCCAGCCTCTGTTTCCCCTGCAACAAAGGGGAAGAAACCATTTCACATGGCAACCTGTTCCACTGACTGACACCTCTTACTGACAAGAAGTTTTTTTTATGTGCAATTAGCCTTTGCATCCTCGAAGTTCTGTCCTAATAGTTCTAGTCTAATCCTGTGGAACAAATGAAGGTAAGTCTGAATTGTCAATAATACTTTCAGGCATTTGAAGAAAACTATCATATTTCTTCTCAACTTTCTTTTCTATAAGCTGAATAAAATTAAAGTCTTTTAAATTTTCTATATTCGGCTTAGTTTCCAGGCCTCTCACCATCTTGATAGCCCTTCTCAGAACTTGCTCTAGTTTATCAGTTTTAAAGGGTGGTATGCAAAACTAAGCACAATACTCCAGGTAAGGCATGAGCATGGCTTAGTAGAGCAGAATAATTACTTCCTGCAATCTGGACTCTACATTCCCGTTGATGCTCCTTATGATGTCATAAGGAGCAGCTGCATTACATTACTGGGGCATGTTTATTAGTACCCCAAGTTCTTGTCACAGGTGCTACTCTTGAGCCAAATTTCCCCCATTCTGTACATGTTTCTTTTGTTGTTCTTACTTAGATGCCTTACTTGACTTGACTTACTTTACTTCCTGTAAAATTTCTTTCTGTCTGTTTCTGTCCACTGTTGTAGCCTAAGACTTTTGGTTTTTTTTCTTTCTTCTCCCATGGATTAATTATCCTTCCTAGTTTTGTTGAGATCCTTGTGATAGATAATGGTATGAATTGGTTATTTGGAAACACGTTCACATGCCCATAATCTTCCCAAATCATAACTATCCCTTGCAGGATTATATTCAGTCTCCAGTAGGAAATTGCTACTGTGCCTACTGAGAATTTGCTGCTGATTTTAATGCAGAAAGGAGGTCTGGATGACTTGAGAATCTGGCAGATGACTGTAGCCATTTCCTTCCCATGGTCTTCCACTACCTAACAACAGCAGGCTATTTATTGAATAGGAATGCAAGAATCAGAATTCTATTTTTTTACTTCTCTGATATTCTTAGTTGTGATTATAGGTATGAGTTGAGGAGCACACCTCCAAATTGTTGAATTTTGAAGACAAAAAAACAGAGAAAGAGAGAAGAGGGAAAACCTGTCATAATGCAATGAACACATACACTGTCATGGGAAAAAATAAAGTCATTTTTGAGATTGTTCAGGAAAAACTTTCCTACACTACTATTAAATGTAAGTTCTTCCAGAGATCTAAGCGGATCTATAAAGGTTACTAATATCTGAACTGGACAAGTGGACTTTGTCATATCCTGTAGCTGAAGCTGAAAAGCCAAAGCAATTCTCCACTGAAGCAGCAAAAATTCAGCACTGACACAATTTGTGATTTTATTTTATTTTTTTAAAAGAACAGTATTACACTTGGCACTTACAGGATGAAATTTTGAATGGTAAATTAATTTATTACCAGATCATTTCACTGAGGCCAGCCTGCCCCTCCTGCGCTAGCATAAGGGCATTCTGAAGACCCTATCACCCAAGGAATTTTGACTGGTGGGGTCAGAAGATCTAATGTGGCTCTCACACTCTGAAGCATCATGTGCCCTGAAGTGGTTCGGGAATAACGAGAGGCACAAGCAAGCAAGTGACAACAGCTCTTTAATATACAGTGAGACTTCAACAAAAACTCAGAGGCTGCAGCCCTCCTTTTATACAATCCTGGAGGGACTGTCAGCCAATCAGAAACTTAGGCAGGTTTGAAACTCCCGTTGAAATGTATCAATACATAACACCCCTCCCCTCCCAGAAGGCACTAACACTCAAATATTTACATAAGTACACACAAAATCTCGCAGGTGCCCTGGACGAGTTCTCGTTCTTGTTGACCTGCGCAGTTCAGTGTTTGGTGGGGCGTCGAGCTGGTCAGAGGGACTTTCTGACTCTCCCGGCTCCGCCAATGGAACCTCCTGGATTTTGTCCGGGGCGTGGTTATCCCCGGTTGGGAGTGGCGACTCGCAGGGGCAGCGCTGGAACCAGGGCTTGTCAGCTAAGTATTCTCGCGAACCCGGGCTTGAGTTAGCTGTTTTGGGAAAGTTGTTGTAGTTAGGTTCGGAGATGTCTAAATTGATGTTTGCTTCGCCGACTATCCTTTTTCTAAGTTGGTCTATGTGGCGCTTCCAGAGTCTGTCTACTCCTACGTCTACCGTGTAAGACTTTGGGCCTGTTATGCCCACTATGGTTCCTGCAACCCATAGAGGTCTGCTAGCATAATTGCGAGCGAACACCGGGGACCCAACCTGGAACTGTCTTAGTCCGGTGGCCTCTCCCTTGAAATTTTAGTGCGAGTAATTAGGGTGAAGCCTGTCTAACACGCACCGAAGCTTCCTGCCCATGAGGAGCTCGGCTGGGCTTCTCCCTGTGGCCGTGCATGGTGTGGCATGCTGGACAGCTAAGAATTGGTCTATCCTGGCCTGCCAATCCCCGTTATCTAGCCTGGACAATGCTTCTTTGGCCGTTCTTACGAAACGTTCGGCCAATCTGTTAGAAGCCGGATGGAAAGGGGCCGATAGGGCATGGCGAATGCCCAGTCCGGCCAAGTAGCCCTCAAACAGGGTTGCTATGAATTGAGGGCCGTTGTCAGATACCAGAGTATCCGGTAGGCCATGGGTGGCAAATAGCTTTCTCAGGACTTTGATGACTGCTTCGGCTGTGGTTGAAGGCATTAGAATTATTTCGAGCCATTTTGAAAAGGCATCGACTACAATTAAAAATGTTTGCCCATGGAAGGGGCCGGCAAAATCAATGTGGATCTTCCCCCATGGCCCTTTTGGTTTCTCCCACTCTCGGATGGGCGCTACCGGGGGATCGGGGCGAGACTCCTGGCAGGGTCTGCACTTCCCCACCCACTCGGAGATGACTTGATCCATGTTGGGCCACCACACATAACTGCGGGCTAAACTTTTCATTCTGACAATGCCTGGGTGCCCTTCGTGCAGTAATTCTAAGACCCCTGTTCTTAGATTCATTGGTACTACCACCCTGTCACCCCACAACAAGCAACCCCCTTGCATAAACAGTTCGTTATGTTTGTTAACATAACCTTGGTACTCCCCACCGTCCACTTTGACCAGCCACCCCTTCAGGACCCAACCCATCACAGTACGAATAACAGGGTCTCTAGCAGAGGCTTTTGCCACCTCGCAAGAGGAGATAGGTCCCAAAGTCATAGCGTCCAGCAGAAGGACAGGGGCTTCCGGCATGGGGTTGGCAAGTAGGTTGGGTAGGGGGCAGCGGCTGAGGGCGTCCGTGTGGCCCAAAGTCCGTCCGGGTCGATGGACAAGTTGGTACGAGTAGGCCGACAGGAAAATGGCCCACCTGGTCAAACGTGGGGACAGAGCAGCGGGGGTGGGCCTATCACCGGCCAAAAGTCCCAGCAAGGGCTGGTGGTCAGTCACAAGTTCGAATTGACGGCCATAGAGGTATTCATGGAACTTTTTAACCCCTGCAATTGCAGCCAGAGCCTCTCTGTCCAACTGACTATAGTTCTGCTCTGCGCTTGACAGGGTGCGAGAGTAAAATGCAATGGGCGCCTCTAGGCCGTTTGGCAGTCTATGGCCTAGGACGGCACCAACTCCTACAGGGGAGGCGTCACAAACCAATACAAGAGGTAGCGCTGAGTTGTATTGATTAGGAAACTGTCTTCAGATAGAAGTCTTTTTACCGCCTCAAAAGCGGCTGTTTGTGGTTTCCCCCATACCCATGGTACATTTTTCCCCAATAGTTTGTGTAGGGGATCTGCGACGGTAGCCTTGTCCTTCAGAAACATCGAGTAAAAATTGAGCAGTCCAAGGAAGGCTTGGAGCTCCGCTTTAGTTTTGGGGGCTGGTGCGTTCTTAATAGCTCTCACCTTGCTTTCAGTAGGGTGGATGCCTATGCCATCCACCCTGTACCCAAGAAACTCCACAGAGGGGACAGCGATCATGCACTTATTTTTCTTTAATTTAAGTCCCGTTTCTCTAAATCGGGAAAGGACGTTCCTTACTCGGTCCCCTAGCTGACGTTTGTCCTGAGCGCTGACTAGAACGTTGTCAAAATAAGGCACCACCCCGGAGAGCCCTTGCAAAAGGCGCTCCATGGTGCTTTGAAATAGGTGTTTTCTGGGCAGAATAGCTCTACAGACTCGCGCCAAGTGCCCTTTTTTCTCGCAACGCCTGCAAATAGCCTCTCTGTATTTGCAGGACAGTCTATCATGGTGCCCGCCACAGCTGGGGCAATTTCGCCGGGGGCTGCCTGCGTTTTTTCTCTGGTGCTCTGTTCGGAAGACGTCCTCATCTGACTCAGACTCCGAGCTGGATCCGCCGTCTTCCCTGTGCACTGGTGCAGACTTGGGACTGTCTTTGCTGGTCAGCGGACGCTGCAGCGTTTCTGCAGCTTTTGTGGAAACTTCATGAGCCCTGGCCTCGTCTAGGGCTCCAGCAAGCGTTAAATCAGGTTTGGCGAGCAGGCGCCGTTGTAGCCTAATGTCCCGAACACCACAGATTAGTTGCTCAAGCAACGCATTGTCCAAGTCCCTATAGTCGCAATGAGTTGCGGCTTTACGCAGGTTCGCCATGTAAGTGCTGACCGGTTCTCCCTCTCGCTGTACGCGCTGTCTGAGTTGGTATAGTTGCACGAACTTGGAGGGCACGGGAGCGTAGTGAGCCCGGAGGGTTGCCATCAGGGTGTCCCAGGAGACGGTCTGGACCGGTGTTGGCTCACAAAGTGACTCTGCCATCTCGAACACATCCGGTCCGCAGTGGCTTAGGAAGAGGGCTCTCTTCCGATTAGCGGAGAGTCCCTGCATGTCGCTAGCTTCAAGCGAGCACTCAAACCTCGTTAGGCACGAGACCCATTTTTCGCGGGTCGGATCAAAAGGCTTGGGTGGAATGTAGGCAGACACGTTCGGTATGCCTCCTGTAGTTCGCCTTGTCGCCTAGGTGAAGCTCGTGGTCTCACTGGTTCGCTTCTTGTGGCCTCTATCCCACCTTCGTCGCCAATGAAGTGGTTCGGGAATAACGAGAGGCACAACCAAGCAAGTGACAACAGCTCTTTAATATACAGTGAGACTTCAGCAAAAATTCAGAGGCTGCAGCCCTCCTTATATACAATCCTGGAGGGATTGTCAGCCAATCAGAAACTTAGGCAGGTTTGAAACTCCCGCTGAAATGTATCAATACATAACACGCCCCAAGGTGAGTTCCACATCTCCCTTTTTGGCCTCCCAAAGGCCTTGAAAATGTAGATTTGCCAACTCACCAGAGGCCCCAATGAGAAGGTGGCAATTGGAGGCAGCTAATGGATTAGGTAGCTCCCCATGCCCTCCCCTGTATGCACTTCGCTCTCTCCTTCTTCCTGGTCAGTTTTATTTTAACTGAACTTTTAATTTAAAATCCATATTTATTGTTTTAATGTTTTATAGTGCATTTTAATTGAAGATTTTTAAGCTGCCTAGAGTCACTGGTGAAATGGGCAGCATATAAATTTGGTAAATAAATAAATAAATAAATGAATATATGTTGGTCAAAGATCATAATGAAAGTTTATTTACATGCCTATCTTTTAATGGATAGATAAACAGTAACCATAAGAACATTCTGTTAAATAAATAAGTTTCCTCAATATTCCAGAGTACTTCAAGAATGATCTCTTGTATTATCGCTTCAGAGATCAATTTCAGAAACAATTTTTTTTTTAACCCAGAGAAAGGCTGCTTCAATGGCTGATAAGCAGAGCACAAAAACACTTCAGGAAGATTCCACTAGAGCATATGAACATGTTGGGTGGGGTATTCTGGGAGTTGAAGTCCACATATCTTAAAGTTGCTGAGGCTGAGAAACACTGCACCAGAGTCATGGGCAGAGAAATAGGATAGGAAGCCGCTGACCATTGGAGAGATAATTGGCCACTGTAAGATAGGGTATCTTGGTCATCTTCTAATTAAATAACTGCAGAAATACCATCCACAACAGTTTTTTCTGAAGTTCTTTTCTTCTTTGGAAGAATGTCTACAGCAATTTCTCCTCTTAATACTAACGAAAAATTAATAGGAAAATTATGTGAGATGACTTCCTTTTGCCTGCCACTACTAATAACATTTTGATTTAACTAAAATCCTCTTTAAAACCATTTAAGCTAGCAGCAAATGCAACATTTTGTGGCAGATAATTTCATAACCTCATTTTGCTCATGCCCTGAATAAACTGCTGATAAAGTATTTTCAGTTTTCAAGATGCAGAAAACAGTTCAGTTTAAGTCCCAAACAACAATTTATGTACTTCAGGATCATATTCAGGACTAGACTGATAAGACCCAACCTGAAATAATATCTCATCTTCACCTCTTTACTAAGCTTAACTTCATAAGAAATCCCCTATGCTTGTTTCAAAGACAATTCCCAAAGGTTCTATTTCCCTGCCAATGCTTAAGAAGGCTTCTTACTGTAGTTTCACACTGTCTGTTCTGTGTTTATTTGTATATGAAGCTGAGAAAAGATAAAACTCAGAATGATTCCCAGGGAAAAAAGGCCAATGCTTCATTTTTTTTTTGAACTCAACTTCTTCATGTTGACATCCTTAGGAAGCTCTCTTGCCCATGTCTTCCTATCTATTTGAAGAAGAGCACTGCATTTCTAGATCATTATGATAATTTCCAACATATTCCTGTTTCTGCACTGTTATATTAGATCTAGCAAAAAGATATTGCATCGCTGATAATTTATTCATATAAATATGCATTTTTAGTCTGATGACTTTTTTTAAATTTTCACTAAGTGCAGTTATTTACATATGAATGAGGAATTTATCCTAATTCTATGAATGGGGTTGTCCCAAAATGAGCTTAAAATGGACATATAAATGTAACAAAATTTTGGATTGGTATTTACCTAGAATGATCAACATGACAAGTTGCAGCTTATTTCATCATTAACACAACAACAAAAGAAATTGAGATGGGATATTGCAAATGCTGCTTTCTTTTGCCAGCTTCCTTACACAAATGTTATTAGTGAAAGCTTTCACATACTGAGAAGTTAATGTAGGCATGTTCTGGCCTTTGTTTTGTCTTCCATAAAAACTTCTTTTTTGTGTCTTTCATGATGTCTTACTTTTGCTGTTTTATCAGTTTTCTATTAGAAACAGAACACAGGGTATTTGTGGGTAAAATAATAGTAGGAAGGAGTGTTGTATATATTTTCCCCCTTGAGTTACTAATAAGGTAATCAAGAAGGATAAAAATAAAATAAAAAGAGGGGAAAATGTGATGAAGGTCATCACTTTGACTTTGATTCCCAGTTAAGTTGATGAACATAATTGAATTCTTTACTTGACATTATAAAACCTGCTTGCTGTTACCTTCTTATTTTTCCTTGTCTGATCTATAACTCTTGTATTTCGTCAAAGTCCCTTGTTGAATTATTAGCCAGGCTTAACTCTGTTTAACCTTTTAATCTAGACAAGATTGCCCAGATATTGTTACTTACTGTTTGAATTTTGCATTCAGCACCTCAGAAGATCATATTTGTGCTGAGGCATTCTTTCTATGGAATTCTCCCAGGAAGGTGTTCTCATTGGAAGTATCACAATATAAGATATTTCTACATTAATCCAATAATTACCATGTTCTCTTCAAGAACAGAGAGATGAATGGGGGAAAAGCATGTAAGTTGTTCATGCACAATGTGATAAACATATTATTGCATTAATAGAACTAGGATTAATTATTAATAATTATTTCTATTTGAGAAAAGTTTCTTAAACTCAAGCAAGCAAAATGTTATCAGCATGCATTATGTATTAATCTAATGAAAGTTATTATCTCCTTCACATTCCAGGTAGAGGTGGTATTCAGCAGGTTCTGACCAGTTCTGGAGAACCGGTAGCAGAATTTTTTAGGAGTTCGGAGAACCGGTGAATACCATCTCTGATTGGCCCCGCCTCCATCTATTCTCTGCTTCCCGAATCCCAGCTGATCGGGAGGGAATGGAGATTTTACAGTATCCCCCAGCCATGCTCACCAAGCCATGCCCACCAAGCCACACCCACAGAACCGGTAGTAAAAAAATCGAATCCCACAGCTGATTCCTGGAAATAAATAGGAACGGCAACTGTGGAATATTATTCATTATTTTAGCACAGTCAATAGAAAACTAAGTTGGCAAAGAAGGGTGGCCAGCAGTGAAACAGAGTCAGGCCTAACCCAAGGACCATAGAGTGAAATCCAACTGAGTACAGTTTTTTATTGGGTTACATTTAATATATAGAATCTTGCTAGTCTAAAGCTATAATCTTCTAATCTTAGAGATACATCCTAGGAGATTTCAGGATATAGTTACTCAGTCCCCATGTCCAGTTCAGGACTGTGCACTGTCCTATTTTGGGCTTCTCTCTGTTATAGGCTGCTTCCTCCCTGAGAAGTCAGATTGCCAAGAATTCCTCTTCCCCCCTCCCGGCATCCATACACAGACACCTTCTCCAGGTGCACATTCATCACAAGCAACAAAAAATAATAGGAGAAATTAGAGAGAAGACAAATAGGTGAGAATATTTATATATTTCTGTCTGTAAATTCTAAAGTATACTGTAAATTATACAGTTACCTGTGGCAATTTGGAAGATGTTGACTATATTAACATTTTTTATTTCTCCTGCTGAATTATGACCTTAGCTAGTGTCAGTGTGGTTTGAGTTTTATTAAGTATTTTTGTACAATGTTATTAGCCAACATGGATTATATATTTTAGATGGCTGTTTCTATAGATAACCTACATAAATAATTAAACAAACACCTGGTTGATTTGGTTGGTGAGTCCTGGCTCCATGCAAGCAGATATGAAGCAGGTAAATGAATAAAAGGATCTGGCTGAAGATTCTTGGCATTGCCAAGATCCCTACCCACAAAACTAGACATTTTAAAAATAAAACTGTACTCTGCTGTTATACATAGTAAATAGAGACTTTTCTATTCTATTTCTCAATTCAGTTGTGACTGCCTAATGATATAAGATTAATATAGGGTTAGGAATTGACACAGTAGTGTGGCCAGCACTACTGATGCCTTTGATTCAGCCTCCTGAGAACAGAAGATCAGGATTTGCTCTGTCTAGTATTAGATTGCTCCTTGCATAGCAATTTAATCAATTCTTTCTGCTCGGCACTTCTTTGCAATCACATTTGATTTTGCCATTATACTTGATTACTTTTTGCTATGCTGTAACTGTATTGTCTATTCCCCCCTCTTCCACTTTTTTTAAGCTGAAGGCATTTTGCTACACTACAGGTGTAGTGTGCTAAATCCTGCTATGCTGCCTAGTGTTGGGGTGGGGGGCAGTGGTGGGTTGCCCCCGATTCGGACCGGTTCGCAAGAACTGGAAGTAAAACCAGCAGAAGGCCCCACCTACCTCCCCGGATGACATCATCAGTGATCTGCACATGTGCAGGAGCTTCTGCGCATGAGCAGAAACAAGGCACTTGAGCGAAGAGACGGCACGCGCGCAATCCCGTTGTGAACCGGTAATAAACGTAAGTAGAACCCACCCTTGGTGGGGGGAGGATAGGAAGATAACAAGCTGGCTTTGGAAAAGTCCAGCAAGCAAAAGACATAATTGCAGATGCATGATGGATAATTGACGAAGCAAAGACTACCAAAAACTCAATATAAATTTCATTGTTTATTTTAAAAAGGTGTATTTGATTGTATTGATCATATTACACTGTGGAGTGTACTTAGGAAAATGGAATCCCTGAACATCTTATTGTCTTCATGCAAAACTATACTTAGGCAAGGAGCTATAGTCTGACAGAACAGGGTGAAACAGATTAGCTCACATTGGAAAAAGGAGACAGGGCTATATACTTTTTCTTTATCAAAGGTAAAGGTTCCTCCTGTCCAGTCATGTTGAAATCTCGGGGCAGGTGTTCATCTCTGTTTCTTAGCCTAGGGAGCCAGTGTTGTCTGAAGACATTTTCCAAAGTCATGTGGCCAGCATAGCTTTACACCAAAGGCACACGGAATGTTGTTACCTTCCCAGTGAATTGATCTACTCATTGGTGCATGCTTTTGAACTGCTAGGTGGCTAGGAGCTGGAGCAAATAACAGGAGCCCACCCTGTTTTACAATGCTTCAGGTCTGAAACCCGAGCTGTCAGATTTTCAGCTGACAAGCTCAGCATGTTTAACTGAGGCATCATGCCCCACAATGTTAATAATTATTTACTATTTATTTATTTATTTATTTATTTATTTATATTTATTACAACTTTTTAACTTAATAATCAATTAACTCATTTAAATTAATTTATATTTTAGTTAATTGTAATAATTTTCTTATTAATTCAACCTATAGGCTGAATATATCTAATGGAAACTGTATTGGATTGGCTTTAAAGCTGGGGGAAGGAATATGCTATGCTATGCTGTGCTGTGCTATGCTATGCTGAATTACATTGCTTTAATAGTCAAAAGTTAAATGGATCTGCAAGCTCTAATAATGGAAGTCAAGAAGCACAATGAAAACATGGGATTAAAACTGCATATAAAGGAAACTAAACTAATGACATTTGCCTTAGAAATGAGAATTGAAATATTGAAGTGGTGGATAGTTTCTGCTTTTTAAATTCAATTATCAATATTAAGGCACTAGCTTTCAATTAGACTAGCAACTTGGAGACCTTGGAGAAAGATATTCAGATGACATAATGTGTCCATGCCTACAAAGAACAAAGTCAGTGTTGTTGTAAAGATACAGTTTTGAAATACAGAAAGATAAATTGAAATATCTACATTGTTATGTACTGATTAATAGAGCCAATAATGCAGCTGTCTTGGAAAAGTGGTATGGTATGTTATTCATATATCTTTAAAAAAAAACAAAATTTGAGTTCTTAGCAATTCTGAATCCAGAATTATGAGGGAAGGGTTATAGTTTTTTGAGTTATGAGTAAGAGCAAGAAGACTTGAGCACCATGCAACACTTCAGTTTTCATCTCCAAAACTGGAGCACATAGGTTGTAATTGTAGCATCTGCCACAACAGATCCTTAAAACAGCCATGTACTTTCTCAAGATTGTGCGGCAGTTGCAAACAGTAGTGCAATCCCAGAAAAAAGACACCACTGCTATAAATGGTTACAAATGGGTACCTCTTTTATGATTTCGCACATGTTGAAACGCCTTTTGAAAATTTAATCAAAAACAATGCTCAGCGGGCTTCCGGTTTGCTGCTGGCCGCCGCCAGACGTTCCTTTGGGATCGTCAGCTTCCTTTGCCTGTATAGAGCCGCCGTTACAGCGGATGGCGGCTCGAAAAAACTCCGTTCCCAAGAGGAAACGGAGATAGAGCCGGCAGGGGTGGGTAGAACTCTCCGCAGTGTCCCAAAAGTTTTTTTTTTACTTTTGGGACGGAGCGGATGAGAAGCCCCATATCCCCTGCCGCTGCTCCGGGCTTTGGGAGACCTCTGCTTATGCAGAGCCAGGCGTCAAGAGCAAGCCTGCGAATTCAACAGAATAATTAAAGAAATGACGAGCTGGACCCTTAATACTGAACTGCAAGTATTTCACCCTTCCAAAATCTATTTAAGAGAAAAGAGGAGAGGAAAAGAGGGAAAAAGAACCTTTTAAAATGGCGTCTGCTGTGGCTGGAGAAGGGCTAAAAGGGAAAGTCCTTCTGTTTCTCCTTACTACAATGTAGCGGAATAAATATCACTGGCTACATTTGTAGATAAAACTTCGCTCCTGTGCTGTTGATTGAAAAGAAGTTTTTTTTTCTCTTTCTAAGGGAAAGTCCTTTCGTTTTCTATTCTCTCTTTTTTGCTAAATCTTGTCTGTGTGGGAAATGGCATCGGGACTTATACAGCTGGACAAATGGGGGGGGGAACTTCCCCTCTCAAGAAATTACGCCAACAAATTTCAACTCTCCAGCGTCAGAAACCCGATTTTAATATATTAGAATTTATCCTTGAAGAGATTGTAAGAAGGGATGAGATTGTGAACCAGCAACTTGAAAAATTTACGCAGGAAATTAAAGAAATTGGTGAATTGGTGAAATCAAAGTTTGACTTTTGGAATCAAAAGATTTTAAAAGCTACTAATGGTTTATCAGGCTTTCTGATTCGGGTGGATGCAAAGACTAAATTATTAGAGTCTAAAATGAAGGAAATTGAGGAGAATTTGGATGACATGACTCAAAAAATTAAAAAGGATTTGATAAACACTCAGGATAATAGCTTGGAAGACAAATCTAAAATGGAGACTGACCAAAAGATTGGTAATGAAGAAAATGTACAACAGAGGATTGAAAGAGAAGTTTTAATGATTCAATATAATTTTACAGAATATGCAATTAGACTGAGAGGTTTGCAGGAAAATAATAGAGATGATTTAAGGAAAATATCTTCCGAAATTCTGGCTGGGATCTTAAAGGTTCAACCTGATGAAGTGTATTGCAGGATTGATAGAATTTACAGAATAAACTCCTGGTTGGCAAAGCAAAGGCAATTGCCTAGAGATGTGGTGATCTATTTTACAGATAAAGAAATTAGGAATAATATTGTGCAGAACTCTTTTAATTCTACCTTGCAATTTCATGGAAGAAAGATTTGGATTTTTAAGGAGCTCCCGCCCAAGATGTTAATGGAGAGGAAGAAATTTGGCTTTCTAGTGACTGAATTAAAAAAAAGAAATATCCTATTCAGGTGGGACACCCCAGTTGGCCTAATATTGAGATATCAAGGAATAAGATATCAATTGCATACTGTTGAAAAAGCGGAAGATTTTTATCAAAAAATTTTAAAAATGAATTTAACACCTTTAGGCATAATACAGGATAAGCAAAAGGAGTTGGAAACAAAAGGAAAACATCAAATTACAGAGGTTGTGATGGATAAATTGTCTTTGGACTCCCTGGATACCCCAGCTGGACTGTCTATAAATAAGAGAGCAGTGTCATCCGACTCCAATGTGATGAACCATCAAGTCACAGACAAGTGCGCAAATCAATCAGTTGATATACAAGTGACAGAGAAGAAAGATGAGATGATAAAACTAACCCAACAAGAACATTACATAAAGCAGAATGAAAATCAACTAGCAGACACACAATTGGTAGGCAAGAAACGAGGATGGAAATTCAACCCGGAAAAGAAAAAGAAAAGAAATAGATCGCATAGAAACAGCAATTTCTAAACTATGCAACAGTGATGCCAGGGACTTTAAAAAATGAATGAATATTTGAAAAGATAGTGGAGGCGAACAATTGTTTGATACTATCCTGAGGATTGTGGCAGATCTCTGCAAGGCCATGGTTTTGGGATGTGAAAAGAGCCTCACTTTGTTGGATTTGAATCATCTAAAATTTTTTTTTTTTTTTTTTGGTAAATATATTATAACTATTTTGAGTTATAAGGCAGGAGAGTTTCGCCGGGGCATGCAGAAGATCTGGATGTTACTCAGTAGGATGATGGGAATTAATAATCCTGATGAATACCACAACTATACCATATGGATATAATTATAATTATAATGTCACTCGGGTGGTTGTTTTTGCTTTTATACAGATGCGAGGATATTTACTACTGATGGGGGCAGAAGATGACTGGAGATTTTGAACAAACTGTTGCACTAGCATGTTATTTTACCCTATTATGGGTGATGGATTTAACAATCTAGAGGAAAGACATCAAAGAAGATACTATATGGATTATAAATTTAAAGTTATTGTTTTTTCCTTTTTTACAAAATGGAATGCATATATAGATATGTGTATATCTTAGTAATGTGGGCAGTGGATTATATCTAGAATTGTACTGCATGATTTTGTAGGAATTGAAGGGTTGAAATAGGTTAGCTTACTGATTGATTAGTCTAAGAAAAAGGATTCTTAAGTCATATATTTAGGGGAGTGGAGGACTTAATAATTCAGTGGAAAGATACTAAAGAAGATATATTTTTTTCTCTTTTTTTTTCTTCTTTTTATAAAATGGGATGCATATATAGATATGTGTATATTTTAGTAAAGTGGGTAGTGGATTATATCTAGAATTGTATTGTACTGTATGATTTTAAGTCATATATTTAGAGGAGTGGAGGAATTGGACAGAATTGAATAAATGTTAAATTTGGATGCAGGGAGAAGGTCGATTTAAAATGTTATATTAATATATATAAAAGACTAAAGGTTAAATTGTAATAATACTCAATAAGCTTAACATGTTAAGGGTCAGTATTTCGAGAAGGGATTAAGGGAAAGGAAAGATATTATGTATGTAACTAGTTATGAAATAGCCTATTGTTGTGAAGAAGTCACAGGGGGGGTTGGGTGGAAAGGGTGGGTTAGGGAAGAGGGGGGGGGGAAAAGGGGGAAAAACTTGTATTTGAAAACTTTTTCAATAAAAAAAAAAAAACAATGCTCAGCGGTTACACCCTGTCTATGCAGTAAGTTATAGGGCTGACAGAAATGCATTTCACACTGATTTTGACTGGGAAGATAATAGTTTTGTTGAGAGGGAGTGGAGACAAATTTGAAAAATATATACTCAGATTCCCAATATCTAATTATTTCCATTTGCAAGAATATTATGAATCCCAATATAGATTCAATTATTTTATGAATGGAAACAAAAGTAACATTCATTTTTTACAGTGGTATTCTAAGGGTGCCCATAATAATTTTAATAACTATCGGTATTACTGTTTATATAGATTATATAAATATTTTTACTTATATAAAACCACTACATCTGTGAAAAATAGTAATTTTGTTTTGCTATTTTTTTTTAAACTGAAGAATTCCATTATTGACCTTTGATTGCAATTTGAAGTGTTATAATGGAGAGATACAGTAAAGTTAAAAGTTAAAGAGATGTGAAAAATATCCATAATATGTTCCCAAGTAAACCCTTATTTGCAAACTGGTTAAATGTGAACTGGATTGCTTGACAATTAAATGAATACATTATTATGGCTGTTCATCCAGTAGCCAGGTATTTAGACTGGATTTGACTTTTTAATATACCTTCCAAAGGACCTGAGATAGGCAGATGTTGTTCAGTGGGGATAAAGGTAACACCTCAGGATGCAAGCTATTTTAAGTAGGGCTGCCTTTTACAAATCAATGGCATTGTTTTGACAACTATCACAATTGGTGCTACCTTTGCTTTCTTTTGCCACAGTCATTCTATTTCCATTATTATTATTATTATTATTATTATTATTATTATTATTATTATTATTATTATCATCATCATCATCATCATTATCATTATCACTATTATTATCAGTCCAATTAACTCAACTGCAAGGCAAAGTCCTCTTCATTGAAGGTGAAGGACCATAACATAAGAGCCTTGGTGGTGCAGCAAACTAAGTGCTGTTATGTAGCACTTAGCTGCCAGCTGCCTGCAATTAGTGTGAATTCAAATCTCACCAGGCTCAACGTTGACTCAGCCTTCCATCCTTCCGAGGTAGATAAATTGAGGACCCGGATTGTGGGGGCAATAAGCTGACTTTGTAGAAACACCACTTATGGGGGGCCAAAAGCCCTAATAAGCAGGTATATACAATAGATGAAGGCTATTGCTATAAGTGCATTGTAAGCCACCCTGAGTCTTTGGAGGAAGGCAGCATATAAATTGATCTAATAAAATAAAAAATAAAAAAAACATTGGTCCACTATGAATTGGTAGTTAGATGATTTTCATCTTCACAGTCTATGACTAAAAGCAAATCATGAGACCAAAACCACCCAGATAACTCATCCTCGGATGGACTAGAAACAGGTTCTCTGTACTTGTAGCACATTACCTATTATACCACATTGTCTAAATGGATATATAGCTTGCTCAAAAAATGCACTTAAACATTATTCATCAATAGTTCTGCTTTAAAATGGAAAGAAGCATTGACTAGATTCTCTGTCTATTTGAAGAGAATATGGTTCTGGGCTCACTCACTCATGTTACTCACTTGAGAAGGTGAATGGAATACTTATCAAATCTGCAAATGACACAAAATTCGGTTTTAAAAAAGGGCTAAGAGTCTCATGGAAACAATGTTCAAAATGAGCTTGATAATATACAGTCTTGAAAGGTCTTAAAATAATATAACCAAGTTTAACAGGTACATACTAGAGACATTGTGGGAAAAATACTCATGGTAATAAAAAATCAGATTCGCTTTTTCAGACATATCAGTCTCGAAATGGAGCTATTTGCCAGGGTGATGTTCCCTGAAAAAAAGATAATGGATAACAGTTGATTACAAACTAAATATGATTCAGCAGTATGCTGTAGCTGCAGATGCATTTTTAAGTTCTATCAACAGAAGTATAGTTTGCAAATTACAATAAGCAACATTTCCATTTCTTTCTTTGTTAGTCTGATTTCACTTTGAGCATTGTGTATAGTATAGAACTAGAATAGTTCAAAGGATTAAAAGATGAAGAGAGATTGAAAAAACTGGAAATCTTTAGCCTGATGTACTGTTCTGTAAGAATAACTTGAGAAACAGAAAGAAGAGCCAAAAGGGAGACTATAGTTAGATAAAACACTTTTGAGTATGAGTCAGAAATGTAATTTGAGAAAGCATTTGAGACTTGAACTTTCTAGTTCTCTTGAAGATAAAGGGAGAGGGGATGCACATTCAAACTTGCAAAATTCTGTTACAAAAATCTTGTAATAAAAGTAGCATTAGCATTCCTAAATAGAATAGAGTAGAGTAGAGTAGAGTAAAGTAGAGTAGAATAGAATAGAATAGAATAGAATAGAATAGAATAGAATAGAATAGAATAGAATAGAATAACAGAGTTGGAAGGGACCTTGGAGGTTTTCTTCTTAGTCTGATCTACTTTGCAATGGTGATGTCTTGAGAAGACAAGATTAAATAACAGAGTCTTCAAATAGCTACAAGAATAAACGTCAAATGAACGCACAGATGAACGTCAAAACCGTAACTCTATAATTCCATAGGAAAGGATGCAGAATTATGGATTTAAAGTATAAGAACATAGTTTCTGATTTTGAATCTGTATTGGAAGTTATTGAAAATTTCCTGACATCTTCTGCCAGTGGTAAATGATTTCCATCTGAAATGTAACCAAATAGAGATTGGACAACCCTCTGTCATGAATACATTCTTTTGGATCTTGTGTGCAGGGAATGGACATTCTGATTTATATGACCCCTTCCATGTCTATGATTCCTCAATGACCTGAAAATGAGGCCTTAAAAATGAGGCAAGTTTTCAGTCAGTTTGACCAGATTTTCCAGGAAAGAAATATACCAGAATCCACTCAACGCCCAGTCATCAGTATTGTCAAGCTTAATCTTATCATGAAACATGAATAAAATGAAGCAGCTTGATCATGATCTACACAACTTTGGGTTCCTTCTCTCCACCTTTCTTGTAGACATGGACAAAATAATAGGACAGGAGACCCTATGCCATTCCAGACAAGAAGTTTTCCAGTCTATTCTTAAAAGCCTTCAGCGATGGAGCATTCAGAACTTCTGAAGGAAAGACAATTTCTTTTACTTATCCACCAAAGCAATCCAATAAATTCAGATGCTTTATGTTCATTTATTTAATAAGTCTATTTATTTCTGTCACATTAAAAGTTTGAAAACATTTTTAATGTTTGAAAACTTAAGGTAGCCCCAAACCACATGGTATGTTCCATTGTATGAAACTATGACTTTTCTGAACAATTATTTGTTAATTAAGGTGCAAAGGCAATGTTCACATGTAACACTGAGCCATCAGCCTAGAATTATAAAATATAACAGCTGAATTACAGTATAAGCCAAAACCAACCACAGCATATTTAGTATAGATGTGACCTGCAATTTAGTGTTGTCTGGAGAGTTTGAAAAACATTTCTCAACAACCTCTCCTAGTATGGTCAATGGCAAAGGATCCTGAGAATTGTAGTTCAACAAAACTGGTGTGAACTCAGCCATTATGTGGTTTCAGCTTCCTCAGTGTAAGACGAGAGGAGAGATAGTGGAATGATATCCAACCAAAGAAGTTGTCTGGGCCAATTCTTATGATGAAAAAAAGATTATGTTGAAATTGCTCCATCATATTTTACCATCACTGGTTTTCCTAGTTCTTCAATACTATGTTAGTATTGTTATTGCTGTCAGATTAGCAAACTTGTTAATTCCACATATTATTGACAATACATTTTCTTACATAAGATAATTCATAACATTATATAGTTTACTGTTTAATTTCTTGAGTTATTTTGCACTCAGTTTAAAATAATAATAATAGGAATGCATTTATGTCAGCAGAATTAATAAGGTATACTTTGCTATATCTTATTCACATAATTTGTATTCAGTGTGGGAACTTACACTGTTGATTAATGATGCTGGCAGCACAACCATTAGATAGTGTTTGGAGCAGTGTGGGCCATAAGCCTTGTTGATAAAAGGAAAGTTTGCAACAGAAAGTAGCATAATAACTTCATACAACACTGGTTTAAAAGCAAAACGTGTTCCAAACAATTTTCAACACATAAACACAGTAGTTCAGTTTTCACAGGGCAGCAGGGAGCAATGAAAACTTATACATGAATTAGCGAGAAACCTATAACACAGTTAGCTATTTATTTCTCATTCACACACTGTTTTTAGTCATATCAAGGATGTCACAATTTAAAATATATGAGAGACTTGTCATTAGTCCATCATTGGCTGGAGGCCTCTATGAGATAAGTCAAGTTACCCTCTAATATCTTTGCTAATCAATAGCCTCTTACTTCAGGATAGCAGATGCTAGGTGTCCACTATTTGAGCGGACAGTCCACTTTTTTCACACTATGTTCACTATTTTTTTTCACAAAATAGTGGACATTTTTTTTTATTCAAAAGCTTTATGATGAAATGGTATGTAATCTAAAGCTGTACAGTCTAAGAGAATAAGGATAGGAGAATCGCATTTTGTCTTTTTTTTCATAAGTTAGAATGAGACAAAGATCGAATGCTCATTGCAATAATCACATTTTACACAACAGCGCAAAAAATGCATTAAAGCAGTTATCTTTTGATATTGAAAATGTAGTGCTGAAGGTTTTTGCCGAATTTTCGAATTCTGCGAGGAAACGAGAAGAGTTGAAATCATTTTTTGAGTTTTGCAAGTCAGAATTCCATGAAGTTTTGTGCCGTGTTCCAACACGTTGGTTAAGTTGCTTAAAGCGGTCAAAAGACTTCTTTTAAACTGGATACCGCTAAAATCGTATTTTATTTCTCTTGGGTCTGATGAGTGCCATAAGGTTATCTGGAACCTTATTTCGGATCAGAAAAATGAACTCGCAAAGGACGATGAACCAACAATTTCAGAATTGTATTTATATTTCACGCACTTCTTCATGTCAATAATGCAAGACATCCTACTGAAGCTGGAAAGCAAGAAAATTCTTGCATGTGATCTTCACATTATCATGTGTAAGCTGCGTGATTCTTTGAAAAAAAAATACGATGAGCAGTTTTTTGGAATGAAAGTTTTATTTGCCTTACGTAAAAAAGTGCAAAAGTTCAAGAAAGAAGCCATCAACGTGAACCAAAGAGTCATTGCGTACCTAGAAAAGTGGTATAATTTCACCAATTCAGTATATGAGACGCTAAGTTGTTTCAATCTAATTGATCGCAATAATCCTCCAACTTTAGAAGAAATGACGAATATCTGGTTATTATCACCATGGCGAGAAGAACTTCCACCCAACATTCTCTTTGATGAAATTTCTGCCTTAGAAGAAGTTTATATTCATCTGCAGGGCAATTCATCCCTTGATAAGTGGACATACTTTTTCAAGAAAGAGACAGTCCGAGTTTACTGAAACTGTTCCAGTATTGTGCATCAATTCCGGTATCAAATGCAAACGTTGAACAAATTTTCAGCGTCATGGGAAATTTGTGGACTGACGAACGTAACCGACTGCTTGTATCAGTTCGAAGTGAACTTTGTATATTTTTAAATATTTCTCAACGTTGTACTGAAATTAAAGAATTATTCCTTAAACACAAAGAATTGATCAAAGCTGCGCAATTAAATAAAAAATACATATGACAGCAAAGTAAAATGTAATTTAATATTTTACATATTATTATAATATATTTGATGTTTTGAATTTTAAGTAAAGTTTTGAAGTGATTATTTTAATACGTGTTAAAATGTTTGAAAGAAAATATATAATTTAATTGTAAATTTTTTTTAATTTTTTACTACTTAACCACCCCCACCCCACCCCGCTTGTTCGCTATTTTTTGGAAGCAGACTTGGCAACCCTAGTATCATCTGACTAACATTGCAGATCCAGGGATGCCAGTGACCTGCTTTTACCAAATCCTTATTTCTGTATCTCATAGACAAAAATGTAAGAATGCTAGAATTCTAACATCACATTAAGGCTATGGCAGTTGGCAATCAAGCCCTGGGAAGTTGTCTGTCAGAATAGGGTAAGAAAGATAGCAGCAGCATATAGATATGGTTCACGCAATGCTGGCAAATGACCTCTCCCTGTACTATGCTACATACCCCATGCTTGAGATGCTTCAGACGCTATTAAAGTCTTAGCAAGTCAGAATGGCTGTGAGTGTAGAAGTCAAGATGGACCTGTGGCCACAGGTGCCTTTCCTCAGCTGCAGCTTTTATACCATTCTTGCTGGATGTTTGGTTGATACCTTCATATGGCTTTGTCACCTCATGTTTGAACTATTTCCATTTATTCTGGCCTTTAAAACAATGCTGGAATGCATTGTCCATGTTATACCAATACTTTGGGATTTGCAACAGTTACCAGTTATGAATGCAGTTCAGTATGTTGATTATTATTACATGTAAAGACCTGTGCAGCTTTAGGATCTGAGTGTTTGTGAGGCCACTTTCTTCATATAGAATTGCCTGTTCAGTGAGATGTAGTAGAGAAAGCATGCTACAACCCAATGAAGTGTTGTTATAGGGTTTGGAATTCTGAGAGTAAGACAATTAAAGTAAGTAAAGTAAGTTTCTTTATAGTGTCTCCTCTGCTCTGGATAGCTAACCCTCGGTCATAAAGGCAGAGCATCTCTTGCAGTCATCCAGGAGATTCAGTCTCTGGGAATGATTGAGATAACTGATGGATGTTTTGCCCATTGATTGTGGAATACAAACCGTAATATTGTTGTGTTTTATATCCTTTTTATTCTTACTGTATTTTGACTTATCTACTATAATGAAGGGAATATAAACCCATTAGAAGGGTTATTTATTTTTTTTATGATTCAAGCAGAATAGAAACTGTAATAAATAAAATATATGATTTATTAGCATTGGGGGTCCTATTTCCCTGTTTGGAACTTTGCTATTTTACTTTTTAGCTTCTTTAATTAACTGGACTTTACTAATTATTTTAGCTACCCGGTAGAACTTGTTGAAGAAAAAATATGGGATATAAATATTATAATACATGCATTTAAAATCATATTTCAGTAAACTGTAATTAATGCATAATATTTCAGATATAAAATAGCAGATTATTTGTACAATAAGTTTGGTCATGACAGAAAATAGATTTTTTTTCAATTTATCAAATATACTAATATTTCAGAAATAAAAAAGTATTCATTTTTTTCATATTATTTAAAATTAGTTATATTTATATTTGGCAAATAATTCAGCAAGTATCAATAAATGAAAACTCAGTAGCATACATTTGGGATTGATTTGTTCTTTAGAAAGAAAAATAGCCCAAGTATTTGTTAGGGCTATTTTAATTTCCCCCATTTTCTCTTACCCCATACTGGATGGATGGAGATAGAGACAGAAATACATACGAAATGTTCTTTGTTTGACCCTCCCTCCACTTAGGACACGAATACTTGTACAATTGTCAAGGACATTTCTAATTGAGTGTTGCTGGGCATTTTGGTCAATTTGAGTTCTTTGTTATCAGAAAAAAGCTGCTTTGTTCTTTAATTATTCCTTATTTTGTTGCTATGTTGCAGGAAGAGTAATGTGCCAAGAATTGTTTCTTCAGAAAATATATCAGATTAATTCTATACTTAGAATTCCCTCCGGTATTTGACTTGAGAGTTACACTGAGTTTAATAAACAGCAGATCCAATGTATTCTGTTGCCAAGGGCAATTCCAGGTATTGTGGTCAACTACCCTGGGACTTAAGTTTACTTAAAGAGATATTGTAACATTTTACACTGCACCTGATGACAATGAGGTAGTTTAGGGGGCCTTAGGGTATGTCTTAATATATATAGGGCTTACCCTCATCACAACAGGTCTTAACATATGCTGCCTAAGATATGTTTCTCTTCTGTATTTATTTGTATTTGTACGTATTAGTACGTAGTATCTTTATACTACCTATCATGCTCTATCCTCAAGATGATATAAAATATTAAAATGTACATACTATTTTTTAAAAGACTGGTAAAATAATACAGAGAAACATACTGTAGATTAAAAACAAATATGCCCAGAGCCAGGAATAAAGCAGTACAAACATGAAATGCCACTACCAATGGAACAACCATGTTAAAAGCATGAGCCTCATTAGAACTAAACTTGGTAGAATAACAACATGTTTCATCTCAAGAGAAAAGGTTTTCTGAAGAGTGGGTGCTGTAGCTGAAAAGGATTCTTGGCAGTGATGGGCTGCTGCCGGTTCAAACCGGTTCGGGAGAACCTGTAGTTGTGACGATCAGCTGGCCCCACCCACCTGCCCTGCCCTATCCTGTCCTATATTTCCTTCTTTCTGCTTCAGCTGATTCACATAGTGCAGCTAATTTCCATGCTTCCGCTGTTCTACTTACCGGGGCTGCCTTAGAAGGTAAGCAGCTGAGCTTCAAATTGCTGTATTTTGAACGCTGCGTGCAAAGCATAAGCTCACCAAACCGGTTAAACTGTTAAACCGGTTGCAGCCCACCACTGGTTCTTGGGCTTTGATATTAAAAAGAGAAGCCACAGAAGACAGCACAGCCAATAAGAACTCTAACAATGATCAGGAATACCTATATGTTGCTGTCTCACTTTGTTATTGGAAGATCCAATTCTTTTCTTATGTACGTGCCTTTTTGTTTCATAGCTTTCTTGCACAAATGAAATTGAAATCTCCATGAAGAAAGGTTCAAAGTGAAAATAACCTTCCAGGAAAGCTTCAGAGAATAAGTTTTCAGTCTCTGTCTTATTAAACTTCAAGTATCTTAACTTTACTTTATAAATTTTAAACATAAAGCAAAAGACAGATCTGCATATCTTAGCATATGGGGGAGGAGACAAATTTTAAGAGAAAGAAAAACTCTGTTTGTAATTTATATATAAGAAAAAATAGAGAGAAAAAGAACAAGGTCCTGAGAAACCAGTCTATAGATGGATTAGAAGGATGGAAAATGGAGCTCTTGAGTATGTGGTAGTGGACCAAACCACCAAAAGTTTCAAGAAGTATGATGAAAAGGGAGGGGATATCAGCAAAAGCTCCTATTAGTATTTTTATATGCATCAACTCAGCAAATTTCTTGGCTTCTTGAACACAACGTCCTTGTGGAGATGGGATTCAGGCCAGTTTTGCTTCCATAGCTGACCTGAACCCAACTCTTCAAAGGCAAAGCCAACTGGCTTTTCCAGCTTGAGTGGAGGTTAATAGAACCATCATGCTGGTGATACTACCTTTCAATGCCCAAAGATCCAGTGACATCCTTATGGCAACTAACTACAAATGCAGTTTAGTAGAAGACCCTCATAGCCTTTGCCTTCTTCAGAGTTCTGCTGGCTGGGCTTAAGTCAAGACTATTAAGGAGAACTGGTCTCAACTGGCTCACAGACTGCTTGGAATAAGCAGTCTTGCTAGGAGGGAAAATTTTACAGCTACTTGCACAATACATCGGATGCAGTTTTTCCCGAATCCCTCTGGTTAGAGATGGAGAAAGAATTTCAAAATGATTTTTCCACTCCAGAGTACCCAAAGGTTTCTTAGATCCAATTGTATTAAAGTTGTATTTTGGATATTTCTGTTACATTCAGAGTGATCAACACTGACTAGATTTCTAACCCAACCAACTCGTATGCTTTCCCCATCTCCCTTGGGCATTCAGACTGAGCAAAAAAAATCACACCAACCTGGTCACTTGATCACAGTAGGATGAGATATGTGATATTTCTATATTCAAGTAGAGTTAATAATTCTATATTTGTATCCACTCAAAACTATTGAGATTTGTAGATTGTATGCAGTTTTGCAAATTCTTTTGTTTTGTTGGTAACCTGTAAGTGACAACCCTAGTTTGCACTCACATTTCTACATATAAGGAAGGAAGTCACATTCAACCCATTTCTGAATAAAAATATTTAATTTTGCTTGCCTTTTTACAGAAAATAGGTTGCAACCACAAATAAACAAATACAAAAGCCTAGTGCCAAGGATTATGGGTTGCTTTGCTGTTCTGCAAATATTTAAATACAAGGGCTTCTTACTGACACAAAAGTCAATGGCAGCATTCTCCATCTCATCTCTTGATACCTATTTGTTTTTTGTCTTTAGAACAGCACAGAAATAACTACAGTAGATAATGACTTCAAATTAAACAGAGTTTCATATCCTCACTGTGGATCCTTACAGATGCTGTCAACAGCAGGTTTTCTCAAATGCTGTGTGTCATTGCTACTGGCACCACAAAGATAGTCTCTCTCCTTCCCTCGTTTTGCATTGTGAGCATGATAAATTATGCAATTCCAATTTTAACTGGACATGTCAAAACAGTGTTCCCTATTTTTAGGCATAGTTCTTTTTCCCCCCCAGCCCTATAATGAGTACAAATGCTGTC
Organism: Arizona elegans; assembly: GCA_022577455.1. Lineage (NCBI taxonomy): Eukaryota > Metazoa > Chordata > Lepidosauria > Squamata > Colubridae > Arizona > Arizona elegans. Next base: position 27,435,263 of record JAKOOJ010000004.1, read on the forward strand.
ACAGCATAGTGACAGTTCATGGCTCATAACTGCTAATAGTCATACATTTTAGTATGAAAAAAATAGCTGGATGCACCAAAAAATATTGGCACATTTATTTTGGTAGGCAATTATTTGGGATATGCATGACTTGAATACATGAAAACTATTTAGCCATATGCACACTTACTCATTAAACAGAAATAAATTTGGCAAAATAACTACGGTAGGTAATGGAAAACTGCACTTTTAATTCATTTTTGTTAGACACATATGTTTGAAATTAACATGTCCTATAACATGTCCTATAACTATTTTTTCTTAGATTGAATGAAATAAGAAGCTTCCAGGTGTGGCATTACAAATTCCATCCTCCCTAATCAATATGGGGTCATGATCAGAGACGATGGGACTTTTTGTCCAGCAACATCTCAAAGACCACAGAAATTAGTTCTCCATGAGCTATGACAGCTCTGAAGGAACAAATATTTTCTGCTTCCGTTCCATACAAAAATAGGAAAGAATCACACACACACACACGCATAGAAAATGTATTCAGTTCACGTGGTATGCTGTTTATAAAAACTGCAATATTAGTGTAAAACGTTATCTGCTTGGCCATCAATATTTCATTATTTCCCTATATGAATTCCGAGCATGAAGAAAGGAAGGTTTCAAAAAGTCAGCTTATAGTCAGAGGTTATCGAAGCTGTACAAAGATACTTACGCTAATCAATGTTGGAAATGTGAAAAATATAAAGGGATATTTTACCATGTATGGTGGACATGCAAAAAACAAAACAAAACAAAATGGATACAAACAAACATGAAGATGAAAGAATTTTAAATATTAATATTCAGATGAAATCTGATTTCTTTATTGGGATTTCTGGATATTTATTTATGAAGAATGGTTTTGTATGTGTTAATATGATTTCTAAATGTACAGAGATGGAAAACACTGAAATAATGGAGGAATGGATTAGGAAGATGGCATTATTTGCTGCAATGGCAAGATTGACCTGTTCAATCAAAGATAAAACAATAAGTTCCTTTAAAAAAGATTAGACACCTCTTATGGACTTTTTGCTGAAAATATGGACAAAAATTAATTAGTGATTTATGCACCTGCTGATAAAAAGGGTTGAATATGGGAAAAAGGGATCCATGTAATGTAATCTTAAAGAAGGAAAAAGGATAGTAAGTTTTTCATAATGACTACGACTATAAAGAAAATAAGTTGCGTCTTTACTGTTTCCTTTTAACTTTTTCTATTTCTTAATTTCTCTCTCTCTCTCTCTCTCTCTCTCTCTCTCTCTCTCTCTCTCTCTCTATATATATATATATATATATATATATATATATATATATATATATATATATATATATATATATGAAGCGATAGACATCATGATCTCCGGAACGTTTAAAAGTTTAAAAATTTCTTTTTTAAAACTTGTGCTAAGCTTTCGTCGGCCCCTACCGACTTCGTCGGAGTATAAAATCACCATTGAAGAGCTGCTTGCTTTTATGCAATGCTGATCAATTTAGTCATTGCGCATGTAACAGGCCCACAGCATTGCCTTCCCCCTGTAATTATCTTATTTTCTGCCTTAGTCATGCTGACAGATGACAATGCACTTTCCCCTGCCTCCTGCCCCATTGTGTGTTGCCTCTTTCTCTCCCTGGGGGGTAACGCAGGGTTATCAGGCATTGCTTTGAAGGTATTACTCCCAGCTCCCTCTCTCTCATTGTTATGCCTTTCCCTTTTAGGCGCACACGTTGCCTCCTCTAAACCCATTTGTTTTACCCATGATCTTGTGATGGGTCTGCGTTGTTCTTCCTTATCCCCCCTATCTCCCTCATTCTGCTGTTTTCCTAACCTACTCTCTTGCCCTCTGCCAGGGTTTGTCACACCTTCATTGGGCCAATCTCTATGCCTAGAGGAGGAGATTTGTCCCCGATCTCCATTCGGTCTTAGTGATCGGTCCTCCTTAAGTCTTTTCTGGTGCCGTAAAGCCTGGTATGCCGGTGGTATGTCAATATGTCTATTGAGGGAGTTGTTGTTAGAGAACCAGGCTTCTTTCAAGAGGCGCCCTCCTTTTGTTTCATCGTAGGCAACGACTTCGGACTCTTGGAAGTTGAACTCGCATCCAAATCTGGGAGCGCTGTTCCTTACGTCTGACCGCTAGTTTGTGCTCATGCACCCTCGTTTTCAGTCGTTTTGATGTTTCTCCTATATATTGACCTGCACAATTGCCACAGTTAATACGATAGATTATTGAGGAAGTCTCCTCCTTCGGCAAAGCTTTTTTCGGGCACATTACTCTCTTCCTCAGTGTTTGGTCAGGTCTGCGTGCCACTTTAACCCTATGTGGTGCAAGGATGCATGCTGCAGTTTCGGACACCCCCTGTATGTATGGGAGCACCCTCCACGTTGATGTTCCGCATGCGCCCTTCATGGGCTGTAGGGTCCTGGGTTTAATACATCGATGGATAAAATCCCTTGAATAGCCATTGAGAGTACAGACCTGGTGAAGATGTGCACCTTCTTTTGCTTTGGCTGCCCGTGTGCTGCAATGGGTATCTATCCTGCTAAAAAATGCCCGAATGCAGCTAACTTTGTGCGCATTAGGGTGATTGCTCTCGTTGTGTAAAATGGCTTCTCTGATAGAAATAGAATAGAAATAGAAAAACGTCCACACAGCATGAATAAACAAGATGATACCTCCCGCCTACCAGCCATTTGGAAACCCGCCCTTATTGACAAACGAGTCCCTAACACAAAGAATGACACCAGACCCACACTCACGAGAGCCACACAGGATGTAACCACCACACATCCACGCAGAAAGCAGACTCAAACCCACACTGATGATGAGGCACGACCGCGGACCAGAAGCCAGACCACAGCTGCATCATTAGCCCCTTTAAACCCCTCCAATCCATACATGAAGCAGACTGACACCCACCATGAAGAGGTAGCACAGCCACGAACACGAAGCCAAACAACAGCAACACAGCTCACCAGCTCAAATCCCCCTGCTACTCAGACTAACCCGAGCACAACCAAGCCCCCACCTAAACAGAACACACACCCAGCCAATCAGAGCACAACCAACCCCCCATCCAATCAGAGCACAGCCAAACCTCCAACCAATCAGAACACAGCCAAGCTCCCACCCAATCAGTTCACACCCCCACTGGCAGTTAAAAGGAAGAAATAGCTGCGATCACACACATTGCTCCTAGAAGCACGGAGCCGAACACACCAGCCTGAAGATGACGAATGAGACTTTATATATATATATACATATATACATATATATATATATATATATATATATATATAATTCATGTTTATCTTTTATCTATGTTAAAATATGGTAATTAAAAAATTAATAAGTGTACAAAATGGAAAATTCATTATGGAATTCATTATGACAATCAAATAATGGAAATCATAGCGTATTTGGTACTTAAATACATGTTGATGTAGTAGGGGAACAGCACTCTTATCTTAGAGTGCTTAGAGGTGAAAGTGATAAGTAGAGGAAGAAATTCAACATATGTGATAAAGAGGTGACTAACTCTGTATCAGTTTTTTCCTTCTTCTCCTCATTAGAGCATTGCCTTCTCCACTTTCTGGAAAAGCTGAGAAGAAGAAAACACACAAAAAAAATATCTTCAGTTGTAGAAAAGCTATACTGGTTTTCATTTCATTCCTTTTCCTTATTATGTTCCAAATTGTTATGCAGCCCTGTTGTGGTCCCCTGGTGGCCTGTGGAGCTGGCAGCAGAGTCGGACAGTGAGGAAGTTGGGGAGGAACATGGGCCAGTCCTGGAGTCTGGAGAAGGCTCGGATGAGGGCTCTGCGTCGGAGGCAGAGAGGGGGCCAGGGCCATCTGGGAGTTATGTACTGCCTCCGGAGCCTTCAGAGTCAGATATCAGGGAGGCAGAGGAACAGGGAGAACCTGTTCCCAGTGCACGCATGCGTAGAGCTGCCAGAAGGCAAGAACCGTTAAAGACAAAAGGGACGACTTGGGAGTAGGGCTTGGAGATGATTGGCCCCTCCCATTAGACATAAAGGAGGAGCAAAGGCACATGAGCCTTTGTAAGAAGCAACTTTGTTTGTTCTGGTCAGTTTAAATTTTGAAGCTCCGTTTTGACTCTGTGCTCCAGGTGGCCTTGCAAAATTAATTGCCAATTAGATCTTTACCAGCGTGTCAAGGGAGATAAAGGTGGATGCTTATCAGCTTATCAGCCTGAAGGACGGTGGCAGACTTCTGTTGGACTCTTTACAAACTATTTGTGACTCATTATGGGCTGTGAATGAACATAATTCACAGCTGTTGAAATAAAAAGAGGGTTTTTGGGACTAATTGTGTGCTTTTTAGGGTCTCGGGTCAGAACCCGAGGTCAGAACAAGCCCTTGGAAGCTTACGTACCTGCAAATGTTACCCTTAGCCTGAAAGGTTCTTAGCAAACTCTAGATTAGAATCGTCTTCACATAGGAGATATCATGGTGGTGTCATTTCTACCATCCCCCCCAAAAAATGCTTCTTCATATGTATTTGTAATAAATACCATGTAGGGTATTTATTATACTGAATGTGGGAATGAGACATGAATGCATAGTCATGTAAATGAAAAAAGGTAATGTGCATTAGAAAATTCTTTTTTTGCCATCTTTTTTTTTTATTTGATTTATATGCTGCCCTTCTCCGGAGACTCAGGGTGGCTTACAATGAGTTAAGCAATAGCTTTCATACTTTTGTATATTTTTATACAAAGTCATCTTATTGCCCCCACAATCTGGGTCCTCATTTTACCTACCTTAGAAAGGATGGAAGGCTGAGTCAATCTTGAGCCTGGTGAGATTTGAACTTGCAGTAATTGCAGGCAGCTAATGTTAATAACAGTGCTTTAGTCTGCTGCGCTACCAGGGCTTTTGTTATTTACCTTGACTACTTGCTTCTTTTTCTTTCAGTTTACTAAGTATCTGAGAAGGAAAACATAGACTTCGGAAATATATATATAGAAGGTCACTTTTTCATTCTTATGTCTCTTATCATACAGTGATTTTCTGCTTACAGTATATTGTACATTCTTCAACAATGACTTGAAAGTGTCCAGCAGAAGCATATCACCTATGTATTAATAATTAAATCAATCCCTGAAAAAAGATGTGTCTGTTCAAGGAAGTGACTCATTAAAGTTATTGTGATTTTTAAAGCAGACATATCTTTCTTAAAACTTACATGGAAACCCGGAAAAGTGAGGAAGCAAGCCTCTGAACCCTTTGCAAATTATTGCAGAATTCCTTAATGCTTCATTTTTTTCAAGCTTTTTAAATGGTTCAATTCCCACAGGAGTTATCAAGTGACCACCTGTCATCTGAGAGTAAAGCAAAGTACTTTACCATCTGCTGTGATAAAATTCTGTCTTTTAGTTTGCTCTAGATGAGCTTCAGAGCATTGAGGGGAATTTCAGTTCAACTTTGTAATAATAAGAAATTAATACATTCACACAGCAGATGGAGGATAAAATGAAATGACATAAATTTTAAACTTTAGACTTGCCTCATTTTAGGTTAGAGTGTGTTTTGCTAGAGACAAAGTCATCAAATATAGGCAGTGAAAAATGTTGATAATTTCAATGTCATTTAGCTTCATTCAAATTTGTTGGGTTTTCAAGAGACATGGCAAAATATACATGAATATATAAATCCTAATAAACTTTATTAAAAGATGTAAAGCCGTCACATGCTGAAGGGGAGATTCAGAGATTAACTGTGAAATCCATTACTATCTCCAAGGATACCTTAGCTTAGTGTGATGGACATGCTGTAAATTATGAATGAATTCTTTATCTCCACCAGAGAGATGAATAAATTCTCTAGAGATTAAATCAAACACAGAGTCAGAACATTTTCAGTTAGTATGTTATTTGTTCTTGCACAATTTCTCAAGTTAGAGCTAGTTCATATGTGAAATATTTGTAAGAAACAGACATCCATTTAGATGTGATTCTCTAAATGTGTGCTGATGTGGCTTAGGAATGTTGGCAATTAAGGCCAGGCCATTTAAATATCCATACTAGCAAAAAAAAAAAAGGGGGAGGGATGGAAGACAAAATGATGGGAGGAAGAGAAAATGATGAGACAATATTGTTCTCATCAAGCTCTAGAGAGGATCTATAAAGGTCAACCCACTAGCGGAAATCATTTATGGACATAAAAGATTGACCAAAGATTCTTCTATAAACTTTTCTAAGAGAAGTCAGATACTTTATAAAGCAAAATATGTATTGTAGCAATGTTTATATTTCCAGGAAACATAATGATTTCAAAACATTAATTCGGATGAACAGCCACTATTCAAATTGATACAGGATAAGATACAGAGTGTACTTTTTAAGTTTTTCTATTAATTCTATTAATTTTATTTTTAGTACAATTACTAATTTAGATTAGCTAGACGTGGTTTGAATAGATGCTGCATTTTATGTATCATGTAGACTGCCCAGAGTTTTGTCATCAATGGCAGGATAAAAACTATGAGTTTCACTATGTGAAATAAAGATCAATTGTTCTTTTTCTGCTTAAATTCACTAAAGGATCCTGCTCCAGACTAATGTTATGTTCACCGTGGTGAGATATATATTCCTTTGCCCACAGTAGTCATATTGATATCAATGACAAAATGTTTTGGAGATTGAAGTAGCTCAGGGATGAACTAAATCTAAAATACCAGGAACCAAGTACCAGTATCAACAGGGTGAGGCCCACTTGAGGTCAGGGACAAAGTGTCCTGGTTGAAGTGGTATCTCTCTAAAAATAATTTGCCAATCCAAAACTGACCATAGTCTCTTACAGTTTCAATGTAGCTGCTTTGCTATTAGAAGTTAAGTCTCGTCAGAATAATTCAAATCAGCATCTGTAGATTCAAGGCAAGCAGCTGATTTGTTTAAAGCATTCTACTCATGTTCAAAATATTTACTTCTTGTATTTGCAAATGCCAACCAGAATCCAACCGATTCCATGTTGTCATTTGTCATTTGCTGCCAGTGCCTGGAGAACTCATTTCATCTGCAGAAAAGTGGAGACAGTAAAAAAATGTGTTAGCGATCCCTTTTCAATATATGGCATTTGTCTCTTTTTCTTATTTGGCTGTTTTTAAATTAGGGCAACATCATTCTCGTCTACACATCCAGCTTTCAGAGCAGAGAGAAATTTCTACCCTTCAGGAGTAGAGGGTAAAAGTCATATAAAATCCTACACAATGGGGGGATTATGTAATACTACAGTAGTGGCCAAAATTGTGGAAATTTTTTGGGAAAAATGTATTTTCTAAAACTAATTAACAACAACACCTTTTTTTTGGAGTACTACCATAAAATTATATATAAATGGAAAGATAATTTAATCAAGAATGTAATGCAATAACTTTTATGAAGGATTTGCTATTAGAATAGCAATTACAGTATAAAGAAAAAAAGTGAAACACATAGAAAAAAAATGAGATATACAAAAGTTATCACCATGTCAGTTAATACTTAGTTGGGTAACCTTTAGCATGAATTATGGCCTTACAACGTCTTCTCATGGAGTGAACCAAGTCTTTTAGTTCTGCAGCTGTTATAATGTGAAACCAAGATTGAATGACTGCTTCCATTAACTGGGTTTTATTGCTGGGTCGCTTCTGTCTGAAAAGTTTCTTTAGTCGGCTCCATATATTTTCAATTGGGTTAAGGTCTGGGCTATTCCCAGGCCATTCCAACAGTGGAATATGATTATTTTGAAACTCCCCCCCCCAAAAAAAGTGGTGTTATTAGCCGTCAAATCTCAAAAATACACTTTTCCCAAAAGGTTTCCACAATTTTGGTCACTACTGTACGTCTGCTCTAGAGTTTTAGGGAAGGCAGCCTTTGTATAGCAGTGTGTGTGTGTGTGTGTGTGTGTGTGTGTGTGTTTGTATATGTGTGTCTTCAAAATAGTGTGGATTCCTAGCAACTGTTCGGACAAATCCTTTTCTTGGCCACGTTCTTCAGAATTGGTTTGCCACTGCCTCTGTCCTAAAGCTGAGAGAAGATGAGTGTTCCAGGGTCATCCAGTTGCTTTATATCTAAGGTGGGACTAGAACTCACGTTCTCCCAGTCTCCATTGCATCATACTGGATTTCTAGTATACCATGAAATAGTTTTTATATATACTACCAAGTACCAGGACCTGCTTAGTTTCTAAAGTTAATACTGGCTCAAATAATTCAAAGTAGAAAAATATGTCAGTTCAATTCCCAGTAAAGAGTCTGAACCAGTGGTGGGTTGCTATCGGTTCTGTTCGGTTCTTTAGAACTGGTAGTAAAAGCAGCAGGTGGCTACGCTCACCCGCCCAGACATCATAATTGATGATCTGGGCATGTGCAGAAGTGCACACGCGAGAGCAAAGAGCGAGCGTGGGCGCTCCCGTTGCAAAGTGGTAGTAAAGGTAAGTAGAACTCATCCTTGGTCTGAATCCCATAATGGAGAAACCTGGTTACCCAGATAAGAGGAATCCCAATAAAGACAAAAGCAGTCGATGCCTCCTTATAGAAAACATGATTTCTTATTAAACTCTTAGACTCTGGTTTATAATTTTGCTTACTTCTCTCTGTAATGCCAGAAAAAGACTTTTTTAAAAAATTGAACTTGTCAATTCTCTATAAAGTACTTGTTGAAACCAATCTGAAGCACTGGAGCATGATAAGTTATTTTCCTACTGCTGCTTATCTTGTTTGCAGAAATTCTATCATCAACATGTGTTAATTAATGTAAAGAAATGGAACTGTGGCCAAGCATTTCATATTTTAATTGATCTAATTTGCACATTAACCCTGAAATAATAATCCATTGTATACTCACTTCTCTTGGGCTTTTGCCTCATTTTTAGTTCTGTTTTTTGTGTTTCTCATTTACTGGTTTAATATTACTACCATGCTTTCCTTTGGTAATAGCTATTAATGGATTATATAAATATGGTAATTAAAAGTTGCTATTCTGAAGCAGCTTGACACTTGAATGCAGAATTTTTCTGTGTTGCAATGTATTTGCAGTTTGAATTCCTGCTTTTGTTTTTTATAGAATCCTGCATAGAATAGAATATAATCTTATATCTATATACTATTAAAGCTTCCTTCTGCTTGTTTGTAAGCTTTAACTGAGCAAAATGGTGGATCATAGGACAAGAATTTTTGGATCAACCTATCTCAAGTGGACTTACAGAATGCAGCCAATTATGGGACCCATACAGGGGTGAAATCCTTCCAGCTCGGACCAGATCGGGCGATCCGTTAGTGATTGTGGCAGGTGGTTCAGAGAATTGGTAGCGATGGCGGCATGAGGCTCCGCCCACCCAGCCACTCAGGTGTCGTTACTTCCTGGTTTTAACCAGGAAATAATGTGTTTTTTACCCTCTGTGCATGCGCAGAAGATTTTGCGCATGCGCAGAGGGTCTGCATGTGCATGTGGTATGCGTGCGGGGGGGGTGCCACATACACTTCTGAACTGGTAAGGAAGGTAAGTGGATTTCACCCCTGGAGCCATCATTCCCATCGAATTGAGATTTAGAAAACCGGTGGTCCCGTGATTATCATTTCCAATGTTTTCTGATAATTTCCTAGAAATCCATAGGGAAGTTGGCAAGATGTCTATATTCAATAATGATCACTGACGCTCCTTGCAAGTCCAAGGCAAGTGAGCAAATAAATGATTGAAATTGAGTAAGGAAAGATCTAAACAGGCATAGCAAATTTCAGAGAGGCTACATGGAGTGCATGAGAAGCATAACACTGGTTAGGGAGAATGCACAAGGGTCTGAGGGATGCCAGAGAGGTGTAGCAAGGGTCAGGGATGGGGTCTGAGGTTGGAGATTGTGGAAGGTACATAGAGACACAGCCTAGATTGTGGAGGATATACAAGTAGGAGCAGCACAGATGGAAGACTTATTTGTGATTTTCCCTGCCAGCTTCCTCATTGACTTTATCCCTGCAAACTTTTCACAAAGCCAGTGGAGAAACTGGCAGGGAATTGGAAATCACTCTAATGCCTATCTATTTTTGCACCCATGTTGTTCTGTTGACCTGTTTAAGTACTGTATTTTTCGGAGTATAAGATGCACCTTCCCCCCCCCCAAAAAAGAGGGTGAAAATCTGGGTGCATCTTATGTAGCCTCACTCAGCTTCTCAAATGGTGATTTCAGAGGCTGAAAAAAGCATCAGAAATGAAGCTTCAGAAAAGAAGCCCCCAAACAGACCTTCAGAGGCTTTTTTTCTAAAGCTCTGTTTTGGAGGCTTTCAGAGGCAAGAAAAAAAGTTTTTTCTGAAACAGATTTTCAGAAGCAGAAAAAAAAGCAAAAAAAAAAAAAAAAAAGCAAGACACAGAGCTCACAACCAAGGAACCTGTTGCTAAAATTCATCTCTGAGAACAGCTGATTGGGGGTATTCCAGGAGGCTGATCCATCCACCAATCAGCATTTTTTCTTATTTTCCTCCCCAAAAACTAAAGTGCATTTTATAGTCCGGTGCATCTTATACTCTGAAAAATGTGGTAAGTAAATATTTATGAAACTATGATGCAACTAAAATGATGACCCAGAGGTTACAGGTTTCCTAGTTCAATTTTAAATATTCTCATAATGGATATTTTTTTATTTATCTGTTAACCTAGATCCCACTAGTTCTCTGTGCAAGTCCTCTGTGATTAATAAAGGTTAAGTGAGCAAAATTTTCTTTGATTAAGAAGTTAAAAGGGAGGGACAAAGAGACAGGCAGACAGACAGAGAAAGAGAGCCAGATAAAAAGCATACATCTGCATTCAAGATTAGCTTTTTATTCTTGGTACAATAATTACAATAAAATTATTAGCTCATTTGCTAGTGTATACAGGAACTGTTTTTATTAGTACTTGTATTTGATTACGTCTCTCTCTCTCTCTCTCTCTCTCTCTCTCTCTCTCTCTCTCTGTGTGTGTGTGTGTGTGTGTGTGTGTATTACTGGCTTAATCTAAACTTAATCCATTAATTATCTTAAATGTTTATAGTTCTAAATGCTTTTGTTTTGTTAGCTTTTTAAAAGCCCATTGATCAAAGCAAAGAGTTTCCAAGCAGTTTTCTATTCAAACTTGGCTGAAAATACAGTAGCTTTTCACTGACAACTGCAGAAGGAACTTCTGAAGCTGCACTAAAGCTTGTGGAGAAAAACACATTGCCAAAAGGCTGCAATTTCACTCCCAAGAGACATTCAATCTGCTATCATACAGAATAAATTTATACAGAGAGAGCGTGATTCAACACTCTTTCAACTGTAATACAATAGATTAGTGTTTCTCAACCTTGGCAACTTTAAGCTGCATGAACTTCAGCTCTCAGAAATCTGAGAATTGTAGTCATCTTAAAGATGCCAAGGTTGAGAAATACTGCAATAAATTGCAAGAAGAGTTGGGCGTGGGGGGGTACCATGCTGCAGTGGTTCTCCTCCTTTCTCTCCGACCGATCGCAGTCTGTGTTGGCAGGAGGGCAGAGGTCGACCCCGAGGCGCCTTATATGTGAGGTGCCACAGGGGTTGGTCCTCTTGCCCCTTCTGTTCAACATTTATGTGAAGCCACTGGGCGAGATCATCTGTGGTTTTGGGGTGAAGTACCATCACTACGCTGATGATACTCAGCTGTACATCTCCACCCCGGACCACCCCAAAGATGCCTTTGAAGTGATGTCCCGGTGCCTGGAGGCTGTGCGGATCTGGATGGGGAGAAACAGACTCAGGCTCAACCCATCCAAGACTGAGTGGCTGTGGTTTCCGGCATTCCGATATAGTCAGTTGGTGCCATCATTGACTATTGGGCGCGAGTCATTGGGCCCCAAGGAGAGGGCTCGCAACTTGGGTGTCCTCCTGGATTCACAGCTGTCTTTAGAAGAGCATTTGATGGCTGTGGCCAAGAGAACTTTCTATCAGGTCCGTCTGATACGCCAGTTGCGTCCCTTTCTGGATCGGGACTCCTTACATACAGTCACTCATGCCCTCGTCACTTCCCGCCTGGACTACTAAATGCTCTCTACATGGGGCTTCCCTTGAGGAGCACCCGGAGACTCCATCTGGTTCAGAGTGCGGCCCGCCAGTGGTTATGGGAGCGATGTGGCGTTCCCATGTGACACCTCTCCTGCACAAGCTGCACTGGCTCCCGGTGGTCTTCCGGGTGCGCTTCAAGGTTTTGGTTACCACCTTTAGAGCGCTCCATGGTTTAGGACCAGGGTACTTACGGGACCGCCTTCTGCCACCAGTACCTCTCACCGGCCAGTACATGCATATAGAGGGAGGCTCCTCAGGGTGCTGTCGGCCAAACAGTGTCGACTGGCGGCACCCAAGGGGAGAGCCTTCTCTGTGGGGGCACCTGCTATCTGGAATGAGCTCCCCCCGGAGATCCTGGATTTACGCACCTTCCGCCATGCCCTGAAGACCTATTTATTTCAACAGGCTGGCCTGGCCTAACTTCCCTTTTAATTGTAACTTTTAAAATTGGTTTTAAGACATTAGGGGTGTTTTAAATTGTTTTGGGCCAAATTATTTAATGGTTTTTTATATTGTCTTTTAAATTTTGTAGTTTGTGTGTTTTATTTTTCTGGCTGTTCACCGGCCTGACTCCTTCGGGAGTAGGGGGGTATATAAATCTAATAAAATGAAAATGAAAAATGAAAAAGACCACAAAAGGATATCAGATGAATAATTCATATCTTCATTAGATGATCCATAATCCAAAATTAAGCATTTTATTCCCCAACCTCTGGGATGCTCTTTTGCTTACTTTTGATATAAATTCTAGCCCCATGATCTTCAGCCTGTTTGAACCCTCTTGAATGTTGCAGAAATGGAGTACTATCTGGTCTAATCAAGATGCAGTGATCTTCTATGGAGAGAAAGATGAGGCAGACACCCTGAACACTGATGCTTTCATTGAGTGCCATCTACTGGGGCTCAAGTGAAAATAAGAACATCCCTTGCTTGCAAAACTCAGCAACAGAATCAGAAGGTGTTACTAAAGAAGAACAAGAAATGTATGCAATGCATTGATTGATGAATTGATTATGTGCATCAAGTTGTTGTCAACTCTAGACAACAATATAAATAGTTCCTCCATGATGATGTCTAGCCTAGTCTTTCTTCATGATGTACGCATTGCCACATTAATTGAATTAGGCAACACATATTCATAAAAATGTCTTAACTACAGAGTCCTTGGTGCTCTTTGAGCTTGGTTATGGCCTCACGTATATTTCATCATCAATGTTAGAGATGTGGGGTTTGCTCCCTGTAGCTTATCCTGTAGCTTATCCTGCTGGTGTTAGTGGAGTGTGGTTTTCTCCTTGATAACTCCTTAATTAGGGTTTATTTATTTATTTAGCATATGGCATATCATACATATGCTCTATGATGTTAATATATATGTATATGTAAAATATATACATATGTATTAATATTTTATCCAGATTAATAAAACATAAAATATAAATATATATCAATGTTTACCAATAAAAATATAAATGTTTAAAAATCTTAAATATCGTAAAAGGTATTTAAAAATAATCAGACACTGATTGGTATATGCCCTCAACTTAAAGCTATTCACAATGTGATCTACAGTTTGTCATGGAACCCCACAGTCACACTGAGAGGAGGATATTATGTCCCATTTATAGATGGAGTCCCTGCAGATGCTATGTGAGGTGCGAATCCTATTCAGGATTTTCCATTGCTGATGTCGTAATTCAAAGCTTGACACCTTTTTCGCAGGATCATTTATATGTCTTCCTATGACTGGGCATTCAATGACCCATTTAGCTTGATCAGAGTATTATTCATCTATGGAAATGGACGAATTAATCCTCCCTCCCCACTCCTCTTTCTGTGTGTGTGTGTGTGTGTATCTCTATCTCTATCTCTATCTCTATCTCTATCTCTATCTCTATCTCTATCTCTATCTCTATCTCCATCCATCCATCCATCTATCTATCTATATCAGACACTGATTACACTCACACAAAGAGAGAGAGAGACAGAGAGGGAGAGAGAAAGAGAAAGAGAGAAAACAGAGCAGTCTTTATCTCTATTCCTGCCACTTCTTACATATTTGAACATTTTAAGTAATTTCCTCTAGCAATAGTTGATGAGAAAAACATGTACAGTTTGGAAACTAAAATATGAACCTGGAGCACACATCTGCTATATCTTTGGAAGTAATTATCTCCAGTGGTGTTATTAAGGATAGATTTTGTCTGGCACAGAATTTGATCAATAAATGTGATACAACCTCAAGCAATACTCTTCCATCTGAAAATGCAGCCATATAGATGTTTTTCTCTCACACTTACGGAAGAAATTAAAAAATACAATTGCTGTACCAAACCATAAAATAAATAAAAATAAGACTTTCAGGATCCTCTCACCCAACTGACTGGTCTGAGACTATTATATGGAATAAGTTCTCATGGAGCTCTTTGTTAAGTTTTCCAAATGTTAGAACCTACTTTTATATTTTTTTCCACTGTTAGAAATGAACAAGAGGAGTTAAAATTATTTATTAAACAACCACAAGCACTTGAATTAGCATTGAACTATACATATAAAAAGCTTATCTCTTAATTTGAAGATTGCTTGATTCTTTACCTTAATTTGAAGATTGCTTGATCTCACAGTTCTTTAGAAAAGAGGAACAAAGCCCATCTGAAATCATTGGATAGACATCTATCCAAGCAATCATGAATCCTCTGTAGGTTATTTTTTTTAAGCCAAATTTTATTTATTTATTTGTTTATTTATTTATTTATTTATTAAATTTATATACTGCCCTACTCGCGAAGGACTCAGGGCAGTGAACAGCCAAAAGATAAAATACACATAGTACAAACGTTAAAAACCATTTAAAAATACATTAAATACTTTGGCCCAAAACAAATTTAAAACACCCCAATTTATAAAACAAATTTAAAAGCAGTTAAAACGGAGGTTAGGCCAGACCAGCCTTCTGGAATAAGAATGTTTTGAGGGCACGGTGGAAAGTGCGCAAATCCAGGATCCTTCGTTATCTCCGGGGGGAGCTCATTCCCGATGGCAGGTGCCCCCACAGAGAAGGCTCTCCCCCTGGGGGCCGCCAGTCGACATTGTTTGACCAATGGCACCCTGAGAAGCCCCTCTCTATGGGAGCATACTGGTTGGTGAGAGGCTACTGGTGGCAGAAGGCGGTCTCGAAATTGACTTTCTCTTTAACTACAGTTTTCTCTTTTCATTTGAAGAAAAATGAAATGCTTCTCAAATTCAGCAAAAAAATAAAAAATAAAATATTCACCAGGTCCTATTATCAAAACCATTTATTCCATTTAGGCTTTCTGGAGAATCTAGTATTATACCAAATAGATATTGTAAAGTGGCATTTTAAAATTCATGGAACAAACATTACTGAAAACCTCAGTGTAGAATATAGAATTAAAATGTCATTTTGAGTTAACATGCCTCCCACCTGTGATCATTGATAAATCAGATTCAAGCAAGAAAATGACTCTCTCTTTATGAAGTCAAGCACGAAGAGATTATCTTAGTTTTAGGGATTTAAAGACAATTTTGATTCACATGCTACTCTAGAACAACATGCTAGAAAAGACTAAAAGGGAGTTATAGTGGCTTATGAATAATAAATGCAGATGTGTATATGACCTTTATGGTTAAAAAATAAGTCAACTTCTGACTGTCTATTTATGATTGACTCAATGTGAGGAGAAAACAAGCATTTGGGATGGAAGCAAAAGGTATACAATCAAGGAACCAATGTTTAAAGTTTAAAAATTGTTCCTACAATGTCCAGCTAGAGAGAAGGAAAAATAGCACAGCACAAAAATAGCACAAATAGACAAATAGCACTGGGGCTCTTCAATTGTCAACAAAAAAATGCCTGATATTATGTCAGATCAACAGCCAGTATTACTGAGTACTGTCAACACTGGCTGGCAGAGATTTTTCAGAATTTTAGCCAAGAAGCACCAATTGTGGTAAAAGGGAAACAAGGAAGTCCAAAAGTATTCTAATAACCTGCTGCACAATTTATTTTAGAAAGTGGAAAAAAGCACGTTGGCCAGGACTTTATTAGTTATAAGTGACAAGCACAGGTTCTGAATAATCTATTACCAGCCAGCTGTTTGACAATACCCCAGGGATAGGAGGATACATCCATTGGTGCCATGAGCCAAACAGATGCTTCCTAGCTATTGATTGATAGAGGAATAGTCAAGCCCTAATATTCTTGAGGTTGTTTTTTTTTTAATTTTAGATTTATATACCGCCCTACTCCCGAATGACTCAGGGCGGTGGACAGGCACAAAATAAAATACATAGATGCAAAAGTTAAAAACATAATTAAAACCAGATTAAATAATTTAGCCCGAGACAATTAAAAATCCCAATAATTTAAAACAGATTAAAATTTCGATTTAAAAGAATTTTAAAACAGGGGAGAAAATTAGGCCAGGGCGGCTTGCTGGAATAGGAGAGTCTTAAGAGCACAGTGGAAAGTGCACAGATCCGGTATCCTCCGTATCTCTGGGAGGAGCTCATTCCAGATAGTGGGTGCCCCCACAAGAAGGCTCTCCCCCTGGGGGCCGCCAGTCTACATTGTTTAGCTGATGGCACCCGGAGGAGCCCCTCTCTATGACAGCGTACCGGCCAGTGGGAAGCTGCTTGTGGTAGTAGGCAGTCCCGTAAATAACCAGGTCCTAAGCCATGGAGCGCTCTAAAGGTGGTGACCAAAACCTTGAAGTGCACCTGGAAGACCACTGGGAGCCAGGTGTCACACAGGAGCGCCATGTTGCTCCCATAACCACCCATGCAGCCACACTCTGCGCCAGTTGGAGCCTCCGGGTGCTCCTCAAGGGGAGCCTCATATAGAGAGTGTTACAGTAGTCCAGGCGGGAAGTGACGAGTTGAGCTGGACTATTTATTTATTTAGCATATTTAGTATAGTGTCTCCTGCTTGTACAGTGGGTTGGGTTTGAACACTTCCAAGATTCCTTCCAACTCTGTTATTCTGTTATACTTCCAGCGAAAATGTGGCAATCTGAAGACAGTTCTGCTAATAAAAGAACCAATGGCTGTGGCAGAAGAGCTAGCCCTCTCTGGACAAGATAAGGATTTGAGATTGCTCACAAGCGTTCCATACAATTGCTCCTATAAGAAGACTATAAGTCAATTGGATTTAGATCTATGTCAAGTTACCAATATGGACAGTACCCAGACACGCGATAGAGAATATAAACTTAGAGCAAAAGCAAGATAAGATTACATATAAGGAACTTCTTTATAAGGAAGGAGTCAGATTACAATTAAAACCAATGGAGCAATTATGAGAAGAAGGAATTATTAGGACATGGTTTCAGTATGGACAGCTGCAGGCCAGATGGAGAGAAGATCAAAAAATTGGTATTTTGCAGCAGGATGAGAATTTGATAGAGCAAACAAGAGATAAAGATCAAATGCATATAAAAAGGTTGTATAATGCACTAGTGGAAATAGATTCAGAAACAGAGTTAGTTAAGGACTGTATGATAAAATGGGCACAAAATGTAGAACCAATAATGATGGAAACATGGGAAAAGATATGGGTCAGAAAAGTAAGATTTACACAAGCACAAAATTTAAGGGAGAATTTTTATAAAATGTTTTATAGATGGCATTTAGACCCCAAAAAATTAGCCTGAATGTATTTAAATTTACAACCTAAGTGTTGGCAATGTGAGTGTAAAGATGCTACATATTTTCATATATGGTGGACATGTAAAAAAATTAAGGCTTTTTGGATAAAATATGGTGGATTATTCAAAACATTTTAAAGAAAAACATTAAATTTACACCACAGTTCTTTTTGTTGGGAATAGTCATGGATTGTACTGTCATAGAGACTAAGTTGGTTTTGAATTTAATAACGGCTGCCAGGTTACTGGTGACACAGTACTGGAAGAAGGAAGATCCACCCACCATTGAGGAATGGACATTAAAAGTTGTGCATTTGGCAGAAATGGCGAAAATTTCATCATATCTTAAAGACCATTCAAATGAAAGATATATATCGGAATGAAGAAGATGGATCAATTACATACAGAAGAAGTATCCGAATAAGAAGATTCATATAGCATATGAATGAAGTAACTTTGAGTAGTTTATGTTTGTTTTTTGCATTATAAGGAGTTAAGGATCAAGAGAATATGAAATGTAACAATTTGTTAGTATATTCTAGTTTTAATTTGTGAATGCTATACCCTGTGCTTGTTCTGGGAAGTCTAGGGAAGGGAGTGGGGGGAAAGGAGGGAAAGGGGTGGGTGGGAAAGGGGAGGGAGGGGTTGAGGGGGGAAGGGTGGGGGGTGAAAATGTTTGTACTTTCTATAAAACTTTTTAATAAAAAGAGAGAGAGAGAGAGATTGCTCACAAGCGTTCCATACAATTGCTCTTATAAGAAGACTACAAGACAATTGGGTTTAGATCTATGTCAAGGGAATAGCTATCGTTTTATTCAAACTACAATCAATACATTTCAAAAAGACATTGGTTTTTCAAAAGGACACTGATTGCATACTTTGCATACTTTCTTTCCTTAATAGTTTTGGAAATTGTCTCTTAGCTGCTTTTCAGCTATTAGAACCTTTTGGGCAGCAAGGTTTATATTACCGGTTAAGTTTCCTTCAGTCCTTAGCAAAATATGTTTTAAATATAAATTTAAAGACTTAAAAAACTTTTGGAATAAACGGCAATGGTTTATTAGAACTCTGACTCTGGAAATTTAAAATGGACTAGTAAGATTTTGAAATCAATTATCCTTTCTATGGAGAAGGCACTCACATTTTGTTAGAAAGGTCAAAGAAAAAACCTAAAAGAACTAAAGTTCTTTTATTTCTTTGGAGTTTGGATTTCTTTCAAGTTGGTATAGGGGTCTCCAAACTTGGCAACTTGGCAACATGCTGGCTGAGGAATTCTGGGAGTTGAAGTCCAGAAGTCTTAAAGTTGCCAAGTTTGGAGACCCCTGTTCTAAGACATCATTTTAAGGGATTAAAGATTGTTAAGAGTAAAATGAATATAATGTTGGTTTATTTGATCATGACTTTTGCTGACATCAGAACTGAAATGACAAAGCTTTAAGGATTTGTTTATAGAAAAAAAAATAGGATATGGGAAAATATCATCTGCTGTATTTTAACAGAAGGTAATAAGTTGCTAAAATTGTTTATGCTTAGAATGAAGTGATAAGTTATTCCTTTTTATGTTTCTTTTAATTTACCCTGTTTTCCCCAAAATAAGACATCCTCTGATAATAAGCCCAATCGGGCTTTTGAGCTTGGCAATAAGGCCGAGCGCTTATTTCAGGGTTCAAAAAAATATAAGACAGGGTCTTATTTTTGGGGAAACACAGTACTATATTCTTATTCCTTATTTCTTTTTTATCTCTCTTCTTATTTTTTCTTTTTCTGCATTTTAATTTTTTAATAAAATTTAATTTTATCTTTCTGGCAGTTTAACATTGATATTAAAAATATTAAAAATATTTTTATCTTTCAATTGACATTTTTAATAAAATTATTATTAAAAAAATACAGACTTGTTAGTATAAAACAGACTGGAAGTTAATGATGGTAACTGGTATCTAATGATATTTTACTATTTTTTACAGGATTAAACCTACAGAGTTCTTGCGCAGGCGTAACAGCAATTGCCGGTAGATGGCACTACCGCAGAGGCAGACTATCGTAACCTGCAGAGGGGCCTTCAAGTGCACCCGCCTGCAATTCGGAGTAAGCATAGCCCCCGGACTGTTCCAAAGCCCCATGGAGCGGCTACTACAGGGAATCCCCAGGGTGGTGCCCTATTTTGATGACGTGCTCATTACCACCGACAATTGGCAACAGCTAAGGGAAAGGCTGAGGGAGGTCCTAAGGAAATTCAGGGACGCGGGACTCAGAGTAAAAAGAAACAAATGCATGATCGCAGTCCCCTCAGTCGAATTCCTAGGATACAGGGTATATGGCACCGGCATACACCCCACAGAGAGCAAGATTAGGGCAATCAAAGAAGCTCCCACCCCCAAGGATAAAGTGGAATTACAGGCCTTCCTGGGGCTATTAAACTTTTACGCCATCTTCCTTAAGGACAAGGCAACAGTGGCTGAACCCTTACATAGACTGTTAGCTAAAAAAGCCATTTGGAAATGGGGGAAGGCCAAAGACAGGGCATTCGCCGGCATTAAAAAACTACTATCAGCTGAGAGTTTTCTAATCCAGTAAAACGCAATGCTTCCCCTTGTTCTAGCATGTGACGCGTCTCCGTTCGGGGTGGGAGGCGTCCTGAGATGGACTAGAGGCACCCATCGCCTACTACTCCCGAACTCTGTCAAGCGCTGAGAGAAATTATAGTCAGCTTGACAAGGAAGCCCTCGCCGCCATCTCGGGAGTAAAGAAATTCCACGAGTACTTATTCGGGAGAGACTTTGACCTAATCACCGACCATCGACCGCTCCTGGGCCTCCTCGCAGGAGACCGACCAACACCAGCAGCCCTATCGCCCAGGATGACACGCTGGGCCATCTTCCTCACAGCATACTCATATCGCCTGGTACACCGACCAGGGGCAGATATGGGCAACGCAGACGCACTCAGCCGATGCCCACTACCCAACAACCTAGAAGACCCCACGCCCGGCATCCCCATCTTGCTGATAGACGTATTGGACTCAGGGCCCATAACATCAGCAGAGGTTGCGAGAGCCTCAAACAAAGACCACGTGATCCAGACAGTCGCAAGTTGGGTCATGAGGGGGTGGCCGGGAAAGATTGGGAGCGGGGAATTTAAACAGTTCGCGGGAAAACAGGACGAATTAACAGTGCAGGGGGGGTGTTTACTATGGGGCGATTGGGTTGTTATTCCCTTGCACCTATGGGAAAAGGTCTTAACATTGTTGCATGAGGGGCACCCTGGGATTGTAAGAATGAAGGGGCTAGCCAGGAGCTACGTCTGGTGGCCCAGCATGGATACAGACATTACTGAGTGGGTGGGGAGATGCCAGCCCTGCCAAGAGTCCAGATCAGATCCACCAACGGCACCCGTGAGGGAGTGGGAAAGACCCCAGGGACCCTGGTCCAGGATACACATTGATTTTGCTGGCCCATTTCATGGACAGACCTTCATGGTCGTTGTAGATGCATTTTCCAAGTGGCTGGAGATTAATGAATGAAGGCCACTACCACCGACACAACCATCAGGGAGCTCAGACAGTTATTCGCAACCCATGGGTTACCGGACATCCTAGTGTCAGATAACGGGCCACAATTCACTGCGACATAATTTGAAGGGTCCCTAGTGGAACTAGGGATCAGACATGTCCTTTCGGCCCCGTTTCATCTGGCTAGTAACGGTCAGGCTGAGAGATTTGTGAGGTCAGCAAAGGAGGCTCTTTCACGGTTAAGCCCTGGAGACTGGCAGGAAAGGGTAGACAAATTCCTAATAGCACAGCACTTCACGCCATGTACAGTCACAGGCCAAAGCCCGGCAGAGTTATTAATGGGGCGGAAACTCCAAGGAGTACTAGACAGGCTTAACCCCAATTACTCCCCAGAAGCCTTCAAGGGGGAGGGGAGAGGAAGCTTAGAGAGTTCACCATAGGGACACCGGTCCACACCAGGAACTACGGAAAGGGCCCACTCTGGGAGGCAGGGACCATTGCAGAAATCACGGGGCCCAAATCATACAGGGTAGACATGGGGGATTGGAGAGTTTGGCGCAGACACATCGACCAACTGAGAAAACGAGTAACCGCAGACACCGAAGACAGATTCGACGAACCAATCCCTGACCATGACTACCAACCAGAAACACAAACTACAAGCCTGGGTAGAGCGGAGGATTTAGCTGAGGATTCTGGTATCCAGCGCTGCCCCATCGAGGTAGTCCAGGCCACCAGAGAAATCGCCGCCCACAAGGAAGTCCCGGAGGCCTCATTGGCGGAGCAGGGAGAAACAGAGAGTCCCTCCGACCTGCTCGCCGCTGCCCCTCCGACTGAACTGTACAGGTCAACTAGGACTCGCACATGCCCTAGTCACCTGAGAGACTTTGTATGTAAATAACACCCCAAGTGACTTCTGGGAGGGGAGGAGTGTTATGTAAATAGGTTTGTTTGGCGGGAAGTTCGAATTAACTGACCTTCAGCTGATTGGCTGACCACTACAGCTGCAAGGTATATAAAGGGAGCTGGCTCCCTGGGTCAGCTGCTGGATTCTCACTATACAATAAAGAGCTGTTGTCACTCACTACTCTGGCTTGCTGCGTCCTCATTCACCCAACTTAACAGAGATATTTATAATTGAAACTGAATTAATTACAATGATTGTAGTATGTTAATATGTAAAATGTTGTTTCATTGATTTAAGAAGAATTTCTCTATGGCAGATATCCATAATTCTCTATAGCCATATCCATAATTTATTCAAAGTTGTTAACAATTTAATTTTTTTAAAGAAACATAAACACAACACAATAATAATTTGCAATCTCCATTCATTTGTATTAGATATATAAATATTTTCATAATATACAAATGAAATATCTTACATATGAGGAAATCTACCTTCAAAAGCATTAATAGAAATTAGTCTTAAACAGTTTCAAAGTTCCTTGAATTTTGATTAACTAGATCATGAATCTTGGGAGTATTAATTAATTACTTGATTTTGGATGATGAAATATAAATGTTGATTTTAACTTTAAAATCTTGAAATACAAGGAACAACTGCATTAGATCTAATGGGAAATGATACGTTCTCCTTTTAGAAGAGTGGACAACCTGCAGCAATAAGCTACTTACTTCAGCAGTAATTTGGTGCTGTCTCTAAGGCTTCCTCCCAGGTGCTATCAGTTTTCAGCAGCAAAGGCAGTCACATTACATCTATGTAGTAGTAGTAGTAGTAATAGTAGTAGTAGTAGTAGTAGTGAAGATGTTCACTATTGCAAAATTGCCTCTTAAATTAAAAAAAAACATTCTGCTTCTAAACCATGGCTTAAAATACAAACTGAAGTTTTTTTTTAAAATGTACAGCTCATGTTTCACTCTTTTGCTACCATTACCCACAATGTTTAGTGTATTCACTATGAATTTCAGTTTCTCAAATCAGTTCTCCAACAAAAATCCAAATTCCTGAATCTGTCTACATATTTCCCTTTAAAATTCCCCCATAACACATACATTGCATATAAGCAAAAATATTGTCCAAAAGTTGACTCCTGGTAACTTCCTGGACCAGTCCCTGTAGTTTTATCAGTAAAGTTTTGGAAGAAAAAGGCTGTCATTTCCTCATTCCTAAGGCTGAGAGCAAAGAACTGACTCAGTTAACTTTATGCCTAAAATGGGAGTAGAACGCACAATCTCCTGGTTTTTGATCCATTATACACATAGGTCTTATATTGCATAGACATAATGGAAAAAATGATTTATTTTCCTGCTTTCTTCATACTTTGAGATGTTTTGTATAAGATGTGTTACCCTGAGCTTCAGGGTCCTAGTTCTTCCCCCATTTGCAAATGAGAGATTTGAAAGCACCATGATACTGTGTTCTTAAGAATAGCTTAAGCAAGACATTGTTTCTTGAACTTGACTTCAAGGATCCCAATACATGGTACATACCATTTAGTATGATGATTACTATTTCTTTAAATCTTTGCAATTAAATTAATCAGCAAATTATTATTCCTAATAGTGAGGTCTAGAATTTGGTTAAAAGCTTGGAGCAACACATGGCTACCTTCCTTAGAATCTTATTGTAATTATGACTCAAAGCTGTTCTGTGTGCTTTGGGCAAAGACGAAAGAGAAAAGTGGATTGACATTTGTTACCTTGGCAAATTTGCAAACCGTACTGCACAGCAAAGACAAGAAGCTTTTAAAGACAGATAAATGGACCACATGGAATGGTAATTTCAAATAAAACAAACTAGCCAATTATGGCACAAAAAGAATTAATTGGCAGAAATATTATGGAATTTTGGCTTGGAAGAGTCATGGAATTTTTAAAATAGATAGTGTTAAGGGAAATGGGAATAGATCAAGGACAATAATCCTGAAATAACAATTGCTCCTCCATTTATCCAAGGGGAAGGTGATTCCTGCCAGCTCCCCCTCTCATATGAAATCATTGCACTCTAACTCAGAATATTCAAACTGTTTTTTTTCCACCAGAAAACAGCAGAAGGCATGGGAGTTATAGAATTTTCATATAAACATTCTTTGAATTTAAACCTGTTCCATTCATGGAAGGACAGTTGAATTGAAGCCCCCAGGACGATAGATCAGGTTCTGATTATTGACCATGTAAACTCGCCAGCCCATTAATATATCAATTAATATTAATATTAATAGATCAATAGTTGTGAGATAATACTTATAGGGTGTACAGTAGGAGTACAGTATTTTGAAAGCCACTGAGACATTTTTCCAGAGTACTTGAAACTGGAAACAGTCTTTAATTAACCACACACATTTATTGTCTTTTGCTGGAATAGTACTTCTTGTTTTAAAATTATAAATTGATTTAACCCCCACCCCACCCCCCAAGTGCTGCTGTGCTGCCTCAGTGTGCTGGAAGGCAGTTCCTGTGAGGGACAAGTGAAAAACATTAGGACCATATGTCAAGGATGTTCCCAATGTTCCAGCATCTTCATTTATAAAATCAATAATTTGTGTTATGTTGATGACACTGTACTGGTAGGTGAAAATGCAAATCATTTGCAAGCTTAAATTATAAAATTAAAAAGAACAGTGTAAAATGGAATTATGGTTAATAAAAAGACGGTATTAATTTCTAACATGTATAATAATCTTCTTAGAATTTGCAATGAAGACATTGAAATGGTGGGCAGTTGCTCTTTTTTAGATTCAACTGTCAACAGTAAAGGAAATAGCAGTCAAGAAATGTTACACAGACTGACATTTGGTAAAGAAGTAATGAAGGAAAAATATTCAGATGCTGAGATGTATTTATACCTACAGAGATCATAATCATGTAAGAAATGATTTTCCTTCTGACACATTATGAAAATGAAAGTTAGACTTTGAAGAAACAGGATAAAAAGAATCTTGATAATATTGACCTTTGGTGCTAGAGAAAATTCTTAAGAACATCATGAATAGCCAGGAAAACAAACCAATGGATCATTGATAAATCACCTCAGAGTTTTCATTCAGTCTTATGATCAGGCTCATTATCATATTTGGACAAATTATGCATTACAGACTTCTCTTGGGAAGTCTTTAATGCTGGGAAAGGTAGAGAGGAGAAGAAGAAAAGGATCAGCAGCAGTAGACAAACACAGCAGCAAAGAATGCACCATTTAAAAACACAATGGAACAGATGGACCTGGGGTTATTTCAACAGCAGTTTGATGCCACATGATCAGTCAATCAATCAACAGAATATGCTCTTGTTCATGACAATCCTCTTGAGAAAGTTATGCGTAGTGCTTGACACAAGTGACCCAGGACTATGCATGTCAGATAAATCTAAACCCTAATTAACTACATTGGGACATGTGTGGATTATAATCTACCATAAATGTTAAAGAATCTTGTGGCAATTTGCAAAGTAAGAAAGGTATCATTTCACATTCAACAACTTTGATTAATTACATTATGATCTAGGAAAGCGAAGATGCTTTCTGGTATACTGAAGATGCTTTCAGGTATACTGAAAGATTTTCTGATTTTTATCCTGCAAGAGACCAGCTAGCTAGCCTTCATGAAATGTATGATCTATAAAGTTTGTTATACTTAGGACTATCAACTAAAATGAAGAAACAATAACTATGTTAACAATGTTAAAGTAATTAACAACAATTCTTATTCTTCTCCAGATTGGTAGGTTTTTTGCTTTCATTCAGTAATGCTTGATTGTCAGAATGTCTGGACAAGTCCCTCCAGTTTCAGAAGTGGTTTGCCATTGCCTCCTTCCTAGGGCTAAGAAAAAGTGACTGGCCCAAGGTCACCCAGCTGGCTTTGTGCCTACAAGAGAACTAGAATCATTGTCTCCCAGATTCTAACCTGATTCCTTAACCACCACCCAAAATAGCAACGATCATAGATAGATAGAATCAACTGAGCCATTTATCTGCTCTCACATCTGAATTCCAAAACCAGTAATGCCATTGGTAACTGGGTTGTGGCATAAGAATTACCCTGCATCTTTGTGTTTTATTTTATCTGTTCTAAACCATTCTACATAAAAATATGTAGGAGCCTGGATAGCTCAACAGACAGAGCACTGTAATTTAACACCAGCTGTCTGTAATTAAAGTAAGATAGAATCTCACCAGGCTCAAGGTTGACTCAGCCTTCCATCCTTTCTAAGGCAGGTAAATTGAGGACCCAATTTGTGGGGGCAATAAGCTGACTTTGTATAAATATACAAAGTATGAAGATTATTGCTTAACACACTGTAAACCGCCCTGAGTCTCCGGAGAAGGGCGGCATATAAATCAATTTTTTTAAAAAATATAAATGAGTAATTTAACAAATTTAAAAAATGCTACATCTGGACAATCTCCCAAGAGACTGTACAGATGAGTAGAAATTCAGTGTAATGCTTTTCCAATTCTTTATTTTAAAAACTATCAAACTATGCACAGTTATGTCACATAGCATTTTTGCAAATTAGATTTGGAAATGCAAGCTACACAGCTAACCTAATATATTTCTGCTCTTACATGAAATTTTCCTTACACTCACTTTGCTTAAAATCAAACTGACCCTGTTTTTAATGCAGCTTTTCTACATACCGGTATTCACTGATTTTATGGCCATTTCTACTCAGAAACAATGGATGGCAGCTTCCTCTATTTATAAATGCTATCTGGGCTGATGACTTAACAACATTCTGAATTTCCTTTTGTATTTCTCTTTTCAATTGTGTTTGGATCATGAATTAGTCGGGTTCAAACATTCCAAACTTTTTGTTTATTCTTTCTTTTCATTGCCTTGGTAGTACAGTGCCTTGGTAGTACAGTGGTTTAAGGCACCCTGTTATTAAGCTGGTTATTAAGACCAGCTGCCTGCAATTACTGCAGGGTTCGAATCTCGCCAAGGCTCAAGGTTGACTCAGCCTTCCATCCTTTCTAAGGTAGGTAAATTGAGGACCCAGTTGTGGGGGCAATAAGCTGACTTTGTATAAATATACAAAAGGATGAAGGCTATTGCTGAGCACATTGTAAGCCGCCCTGAGTCTTCGGAGAAGGGCGGCATATAAATCAAATTAAAAAAAAAAAAGAATAATAATTTAATGTATTATTTCCTGGCATCTCAGGATGCTGTTGAAGTTTAACAATGAAGAATAGATCAGGATCCCATAGTGTCTTCTGGAGACATGAAAATGGGTATAGCTGCAGCTTTGCTCTTCAGAAGACCTAAACCCATCCAAAGGAAAGGGTGGGGTAAGGGGTTGGAAGGCAACTATCAATGCCTGATTTGGAGAAAGCAGAGTGAAGAAGTATGTGTGTAGAAAAGAAATATGATGTAAGATAATATGCAATAATTCTAACCTAATCAAGGGAGTGAAACTTTTTTTAAGCCCTGGGAGACAAGATTTGGAAGTGACTCAGACAGACATTTCCCTAATTCAGTGGAATAGAAGGAGGAGAAGACAACACAGTCAGACTTGCAAGAGATTGTTATTATAACCAATTTTCATAGAAATAGTTCTAGTCTTCGGTGAAGTTACTTCCTTCCCTTGTCAATCTAATGGGACTGACAATAGGGCTGAGCAATGGCGAAACTTGCCACCCAAAAACGTACATCATAAAGAATCCCTTGTAAGACATGGATAAATGGCACATTACACATGTTATAAGATGAACAGATTCTTAGATTATATTTAATATAGTAAATATACTGAAAAATTTTAATAGATTGCCTTTCTATGTGCCCTGTTTCTTAAAATCTGCAAAAGAGCAATAATTAGGCCCTATTACTGTTTCCTGGTCTAATCAAGTTACTATTTACTACTTTGCCAAAACTATTATAATTTTGCCTAGATTTAGAAAACTATTTTATAGACCAGGAAGTGATGTCCCTAGTTGTAGGTATAAAAGCAGCAAGAGATTCTGGTTTTTAAAGTTTCCAATCCAAGCAGTGGTATAGTGTAGTGGTCTCTAAACCATTTTAATTGCATATATTTACCAGTATTTTCTTGTAGCATGTACCTTCAATATATGTAGGGTTATAAAGTTATATCCGTGTACAATTGTACCTTATGTCTATTATGTAATTTACAAAATACACTCCAGAAATAGACATTAAAAAGTATAAAATAAAAATGAACTGGGTAATCTAATATTTTCTTTTTGCACCCCAAAGGATCTTCTTGCTCATATCCTGAAAATCACTATTTAAAGGATTGTCCGAAAACAACTGTTACACACTTTTCAACTTTATGGCACTTGATAGTGGTTGCAAACATACAACACCTAAAAGCAACATGCAATATTTAAAATAATTAAAATGAACTTAAAATTTATTAATTTATTAGATTCTTCAAGAACAGCCCCAAGGAGAATAATTTGTCAAATTGGAGAGTCCTGAAGTATGAATGTTCTCCTAGCTCCTTATATGTGACATAACTTTCATGTATGGTTGAACTTTTAAAATGTTAATTTCAAATTTTCATCTTAAAAAATCAGCTATATGATTCATGAATAATATTCTGTCATGACTATTAAAACAAAACTCTTTGTTTCTATCTTTTTGTGCTATGTATATCTGAAATGGTTTCTGAATTCTTACATAAGACGCTATTGGAGAATTTGCTTCATTAACCAATATTTATTTCAAACTTATTTCAGAATTGAAGGATCTTCTTGAATGGGAAGCAAAATATCTTCAAAGAAAAACAAAGAAATCCAACCATGACTATTATATTTTTCTGGTTTCAGAGAAACTTTTTCCCATGTAGGTCTGAGATTGCAACCATAAACTTTTTTCACACCCATGACAGGGCTGAATAATTAAAATTGCTTTCTATGGTTTATTGGAAATTTCTGGGGCTTCCCCTCAAACCCTAGAAATGCTACCTATTGAACCAGTTTGAAAAAGGTAACTGGAATAACAAAGGAAAGCAAGTTATTTGCTTTTCTTAGAAAAGCAAGTAACAAGATTTTTTTCTGCATTACAGCAGGGATAGGGTTGTAGGAACTGGGCATGGCTAGTCTAGTGAAGAGAAGGACCAGGGGAGACATGATAGCCCTCTTCCAATACTTGAGGGGCTGCCACAGAGAGGAAGGGTCAAGCTATTTTCCAAAGCACCAGGGCAGACAAAGAATAATGGATGGAAACTGACCAAGGAGAGATTCAACTTAGAAATGAGGAGGAACTTTCTGACAGTGAGAACAATCAACCAATGGAACAGCTTGCTTTCGGAAGTTGTGGGAGCTTCATCACGTGAGACTTTCAAGAAAAGATTGGACTGCCATTTGTCAGAAATGGTGTAGAGTCTCCTGCTTGAGTGGGGGGTTGGACTAGATGACCTATAAGGTCCCTTCCAACTCTTTATCTGCTAGATAGGAAAACTAAGGGCAACATTTAGGACTCAAATTATTCCTTTATGACACATTCTATTCTATTCTATTCTATTCTATTCTATTCTATTCTATTCTATTCTATTCTATTCTAGTCTAGTCTAGTCTAGTCTAGTCTAGTCTAGTCTATTCTATTCTATTCATTAGACTGTTCTGAGCATCACTGGCTTGAAACAAGATTTAGATGTAAAGGAAAACAAAAGAAAATCAGGTAATTAAATCACAGAATGAGAGAAAATGTATTCTAATAGACAGAACTGAGCCTGCAAATAAATAGCAATAGCACTTAGACTTATATATTGCTCCATAGTGCTTTACAGCACTCTCTGAGTGATTTACAATATCAGCATATGGCCCCAAACAATCTGGGTCCTCATTATACTGAAGGATGGAAGGTTGAGTCAATCTTGACCCAGTCAGGATCGAACTCCTGCCTGTGGTCAGAGTTAGCCTGCAAGTGCAATACTGCATTCTAACAAATACAAATCAGAATTAAGGACTATTTGAAGGGGTATGAGAGAGGTAACCCTTTAGGGTCATTGATCATAAATAAATACAATTTCAATAACAGTAATCTTGAAGAGATGAAAGGAATAAGCAAAAACTTGGAGTCTGGAATCTCTGAACCATCACCCCAGTTCAGCTCTGACACACATTCGCGTGCGCCTCCTCACGGCCAGCTGGTCTTCGGGTCTTTGCTGCACATGCACGGGAAGCAGGGCATGTGTGTAGGGAGTGTGCGCATGCATGGGAGTGGGGTACATGCATGGGGGCTGCACACGCATTGCATTTTGGGAGTTCGGCTGTGCACATGAGCATTTGTACCTATGAATGCGCGCTTTGGGCACTCGATCTGGAAAAGATTAGCCATCACTGACCTATACAAACAGCTTCAAATATTTGCAAGAAATCACACTTACCCAGAAAACCTAATACAATTTCTTGAACTCGGGGAAAGTCACTGTGGAAAAAAACCAAACCCCAAGGTTACTGAAAGAGTTACACGTGCATCTCATAAATCGGTTAATTGTTGTCTCACAACACAACTCTCAGACAATCTTCATTATAATCATAATTGTTATTTCAAAAATTACAGTATGATAATTAAGACACAGATCTGGCCATAGGATTCAGAAACACAAATGTGCTCACACTATGATGCCATTTGTATCATTCTGGCCTTCTTCCTCAGCAAATGCTATTAGTGCCATTATTTAACATTAATGCTGGGTGACTCTTGCAAAGCATTAATGTTTGGTTAATAACCATTAACCAAGATCTAGTTTGTAAACTAATGTTGACATCTGAAAATAGCATAAAATATATATACTCACCTACAATGGAAGAAACGCTTATCTTAATAGCTTGATGTTATCTCAGCTTGCACACCGCATGAAGGCCATGCTACGAAGGATTCAAGAGGAGTCCTTTGGGAGCATTCGAAGCAATTAGCCAGATCAGTGCACAATAGCTTCTCCGAAACACCTACAATTATCTTTCATTCTGTACAGTTTGTTTTTGGCCAGTGGGGAAAGTGAAAACAATAAAGTAATAAAATGAATGAAACATGTTTCATAATTAAAAAGGGCATAATCTAACAAGACAGCTGTTGTACATTTACAAACAGCTGCTTGGATTTAGCAGTCCCCTTCTTACCTTGAAAATCAGCAGCAAATAGTGGTCAGATAAAAGCTGCAAATAATAAGACAACACCAGGGTGACTTCTACTTATCTTTACTACTGGTTCTCAATGGGAATGTGAGTATGTGCAGAAGCTTCCTGATGACTCAGTGGACGGAGCCTCCCGCCGGTTTTACTACTGCTTTTTTGATAGACACCCCTAAGAAAGGGAGATTTCCAAGGAATGGAGAAGTCCCTCTCCTCATTTTTACCTACAATGATGTCGAGTTGGCCACGCCCACCCAGTCACATGACCACCCAGCCACTCCTACCCAGCTGGTCATTAGGACAGAGAACCGGTTGTTAAATTATTTGAATACCACCTTTTTTTTCCAGGCAGAAAAATTAATTTGGTGCCTTAACTTTGTGAGAGAATGGAATTTAGCAGATACAGATTTTTTTATTGGTCCATCTCTGTACACCTGAAAGAAAAGAAGCTATAGCCTCCAGAGATTAAGTTCTAAGTAGTAAATAGATGAACAGTAAGTTTCTACAAGGTTTCTACATTTCAAAAATATTTCTAAATCTCAAAATTACCTAGCAGTCCATTATTAGAACCTCTTAGAACTTAGAATAAAGAAAAAGGAAATAGGTTTTGTACTATCTCATCTGAGATTTTACACATAAGCAAAATGAACTCTATTCCTTCATTTTATTCTTTAAATTGTCTAATAACCAAACAGAGAGCTTGCTGCATAGAAGGTAGATACTTCTTCCAGAAGAACATAAGACTGCATATAAAAAGAGTAAATGAGTCCCTACAGATTTTACATCACTAATCATTGCCAATTATAGGGTGTGGGGCTCATCTCCATTTCAAGGCCACTGAGCCAGTGCCATCCAAAGACATTTCCATGATCTTGTGGCCAGCAGGATGTCACAGAGTGCTGTTACCTTCCCACCAAAATGGTACCTATTTATCTACATGCATTTACATGTTTTCAAACTGCTTGGTTGGCAGGAGCTGAAGCAAGGACAGGAGCTCACTCTATCACCTGACATTCATGTTTTGAACATGAGCTGCCAGCTTTCCAGTGACAAGCCCAGCTTTCTTAAACACTGAGCCACTGCACCACCCTTAAAAGACTTAAAAAACAGTTTTTGAGATGTATCCAAAGTGCAGCAGGTTATATTATCTTGCAAATGAATGCTGAATGTCATAACAAGCTGATTATACCCTATTAAATTACCATGGATGTGTAACTTCTGGGTATTATTTGATGCATGTTTTAGTGTTTATATGGGATTATCTCCAGCCTTCCCCAATCTGGTGTAATGCAGAAGATTTCAGCTACCAATAATTTCCTGCCAACAAGGCCAACTCCCATTCTTCCTAGGTGATATGTTATCAGTGTACTCATGGTTTCAAATCAAATTGTTTGTATAGATATTGCTCAATTTACAACCATTCATTTAGCAATTATTCAAAGTTACAGTGGCACTGAAAAAAGTGACTTATGACAGACCTCACACTTCCGCTGATCACAGCAAATCCAGAGTCACATGTTCAAATTTTGGGTGCTTGGCAAGCAGCATGTATATATGATATATGTATATATGATAGTTGTAGCATCCTGGAGTCATGGGGGTCACCATTACAATCCTCTTAGCTGATTTTCAACAAGTAAAATCAATGGGGGGAAGTCAGATTTCCTTAACAATTATGTGACTTACAGTACTTAACTAGGGCAATGACTTGCTTAGTAACCATGGCAAAAAATATCATAACATGGTTTAAGGACATGATTTAACAACCATTTTTGTTAGCAATGGAAATTCCTAATTGTGGTCCTACATCAAGGACCAGCTGTACACAGTTACTTTGAAAAGAAAAAAAAAAGTCATAATTTAAGGTTGCAGTTCTACTGTTCATATCCTGGCTACCAAAAGAATACAGTTCATGTACCTTTATACTAGAAATTGACTTCATATTCCTTTTCCTTAAATAAGAACTCTGGAGCTAATAGGAAGTAAATGTGCCAGCTGTCCATGTTATTATGAACTCCAATTATTTTGTATTAGTTGATAAGGCATGTTATTTTTTTGTGTTGAATTTAGTTTCCCCTTCCAATCCTGTCTCCCAATAGGATATGTGCTATCAATAAGTATTCAAGTGTTAGAATAATAAAATAAATGTAGTGTACTGTGAAATAATTTTCTGAAAGCAACAAGAACAGTGCAGAGAACATGTTTCCATGCTGACATTTCATGGAAAAGAGAGTGACGAAAGAACAGTGTGATTTTAAGATAGAACAGGAAGAGGGGAATGGGTGCCCCACGTAAATAAGCTGTTACAGGTTTCTGTAAACACAATCACAAGTTATTCTGCTTTGTGTATTGTCTTATTGTCTTTCATAACTGTCAGTTATGAAACACTTACTGTGATGTTTTACAAAACAATCAGAAAGCTTTTGTATTGTATTTGGGTTCCACTTTCTTGTGTATATTGATCTGTGCAAATGGAGATCTTAGCCTACAGCTTCCAATAATGCTTCCCCCTCCCCCACTTAGAGTGCAATGAATTAGATACTGCTAAGATCCTGGACACTCTCTGGCCAAAAAGACCTCCAATTCCTCTTCAGGGCTACTGACAAAGATGCTTCACTGCCTGAGGCAGAGCTACAAATGATGCTTTCTCCCAGATTATGATCTATAACACCAACAATTTTATTTTGACTAAAGAGGCAGGAAATACTTGGAGTAAACAAGACATTGTTTATGTCAAAGTACAAATTGCTCAACCTAGTCATTCAAACTATTGTAACAGTTTATTTATAGGAAGAAAAGTGAATTGCAAAAGAACTATTCCTTTTTCTGTAATATTTTTGTAGACCTAGATTAGATTACTTTTCCACAGCTTTCCCTTCTATTTAGACAATCCTGGCAAATGTCAAAGAAATAATGACAGGTTTTGGAGGGAATCTATTTTTCATTTTTTTAAAAATCAATTGTTTGATCACTGCTGTTGATGGAAACTGCAGAGACAATTCTGAATAATGAATGAAATTAAACAAGAAAAAACAAACGAGTGTGTTTGTTTTTTAATAAAACTTTTATATATTGTGCTGAAAGAGGTAGTAGAAATTGCAACTCTCAAGTACATATACAGCTGAATTTGGTAAAACTTTGTAAGAAGATAAAATCAACAGTCTGGCACATTACTGATCTACTTTCAGTATTTGGCTTTTCTTACTCAAAGATGAATTCACACTTTAAATTTAAAGTAAAAATAACTGAATTAGTTTGAACTATAAGATATAAACCACATCCATATTTTAAGAGCCGAGGTGGCGCAGTGGTTAGAATGCAGTACTGCAGATACTTCAGCTGACTGCTAGTTTAGCAGATCAGCAGATCAAATCTCACTGGCTGCAGGTTGACTCAGCCTTCCATCCTTCCGAGGTGGGTAAAATGAGGAACCCAGATTGTTGGGGGCAATATGTTGTTCATGTTGTCTTTGTTGTAAGCCGCCCAGAGTCCTCGGAGAGTAGGCGGCATAGAAATACGAATAATAAATAAATGTTCCATATATGCCTTGATACACAATCACACAGTGTCAGCCAGAGTAAAGCACTGTCTTTCCTTCTAGTTCCTTTCTGTCAGAAAGTTTTTAGGATCAGAAGAGAATACTTGAGTATTGTGAATATGTATCTCAGCTGAAATGAGATAATGTAAAAAATAAAGTATAAAAAGAAAATCTATGGCATTTAATTTTGGTAAGAGTTCCATGAATTTATTTCCTCATTTTTTTTCTAGCCAGCATTAAATGAAAAATTACATCTGGGTTCTCTATTTACTGGAATATTTGTGGGATTTTTTTTCTCCAAAAGGATATGAAGGCAAAAATATCTTTAAAATCAGCCTCAAAGAAATTAAAGGGAACAAAATACAACTGTATTTCAAATAATTCAGGAACATATTGATTCAGGTATAAAATATATGTATTATTTTGGTACTGAAACTGCCCAAAGCTAGATAAGAATTAGGCCACTCTTGAACTTCAGAATGTTAATGGACCACTCCCTTTTTTTGTAGAACAGAATTTCTTGACTAGCAAAATGCCACCCATTAATTAATCTAATATAAAACCAACAATAGTTTACTGTACATAAAACAGATGTTACTAGACAATTAAATCATGTGTAAGGAATGAAGCATTAAAAATCTTGGATAAAGGGAAGAAATGGGATTTGCACACTGATTACAGACTGAAGCAGACAAGATGCCAGGATTTCATTGTCCTGACACTCCACAGAGTTCCACAGACATGTGTGTGTGTGTGTGTGTGTGTGTGTGTGTGTGATTGAGTTCCTCCTGTGGCCTTGAGTCATCCATGATTTGAACTATGAATATTTTCCTGTAGGATGCCAGGAGTTCCATAGAATGCCAGAAGTGCTGTGTCAAAATAACACCTTCTACTTATGACAGCCAAAAGAGGTCATTTTCCTTGAGTAGAAAACTTCTTAAAGTTGGAAAAACAGAGAAACAATTACTATATATTTTGAGCTTCTAGATTCAAAAACTAAGATTTTGTTTGCCATATTATGAGCATGATTATGTCATTGAATGCTGTATTGTCTGGTTTCCCAGTTATAGGTCCAGCTGAATAAAGTTCAAAAGTCCCTTTGTTTTTCAATGCTGCCCCAAAATGAAGGATGCACAATTTTTTGCTCTTATCTCCTGCACATGAAAATGTTCATGTCATACATAATGTCCTCAGCATACAGAACAATTTCTGCCTGTATGAGAAAAAAAATAGTCAAATGGCTTAGTATAAAAGTTTGTTCAATTTAATCTGTCATGCATAATAGTGCAGGAAAAAATATCCAATGGGTAACCTCTATCTCCTACCTATAAATATCTAACAGAGCATCAAAAGCCAGACTCAAATACACAAGCAAACAAAAGGAATGCTTGCTGAATTTTTTGTAATAAAATAAGTCTCAAGCATTGGAATATTTGGCTTCTCTTTTAATTTATGTTGAAACTTGATAATAATACGGATAATACGGTACTTTTATTAAAGAATTTCTTTGTTTCATGATTGCTCCTCTAGAATAATAATTTTATCTTTCTTTCTATATCTCTGTAATCTTTTAAACTGGCATAGAACTATTTTATACAGTGGATATAAATTATATCTATCCTTCAAAGCCATCCGTTGTTGATTTTCTAAAGAGGACAAGATGGGTCTAGAAATAAGGAAGAGTGGTCTTTCAAAATTTCCATTAATTTTGTTAGTGAGAAAACTAGATGGCCAATTGTTCTGAAGAAAATATAGTCCTTCTCAATGGTGGGACTTTCCTTCAGCAATGATAGTCGTTTCATTCCATCATTTGATTTCCATCAAATTCATCAAATTTCATCTACCTATAAAGTCCTCAATGATATCAGATCCATCTGTGCAAAAAATAGTTACAACAACAAAGACAGCTGTGATATTTGTGCAACCCAAACTATAATTTCCAAAAATTATATAAGATTTACTTCTCAATGGGACAGGGAGCTGACGAAGAAACTCCACCGGCTAGGTTTTTCGGGGAATGCCTTGGGAGACTATGGCCTTAAGGACGCCCAATCTAGGGTAGTCCAAAGGCTTGTGGACATAGAGTTGCAATATCAAAGAGCTAGAGCTAATAAAACCTGCTCCCCTCTGATCTTCAGCCAATTTAACAATTATGGACTGAGGATGGCCTCATATTTTTACATCCCTAAGTATAGAAGAGTCTTCTCCCTTGCTCATTTCAATGTCTTGCCCTCAGCATTAATGGATGGATGATTTAAGAGGCTCCCAATAAGTGAGCGGTTATGCCCCTGCGATAGAGCTGAGGTTGAAACTGTGGAGCATGTTCTTTTATACAGCCCTATGTATAACGCAGGCAGGACTAAATTAATGTCTCTCTACAAAATTATGCAATTTTAATGCACTTTTGTTAACAGATGGTGATGTGAGACTGTCCCTCCCATATGTCATTGAGGGGAGGAGGGAGAGGTGATGTTTTGGGGAAATATGCCCCAATATTATCAAACAATTTATCCTGAGATCTAAATATCAACCTCCCTAAAATCTTTGAAAAATAGTTAAAACAGAGTTGTTCTGCAGAAATTTCTCTGACAAGGAGTAAAAGCAGTGGTGGAATTCAATTTTTTTTACTACTGGTTCTGTGGGCGTGGCTGGATGGGCGTGGCAGGGGAAGGATACTGCAAAATCCCCATTCCCACTCCACCCTGTGGCCAGCCAGAGGTGGTATTTGCCAGTTCTCTGAACTACTCAAAATTCCCAATACCGGTTTTCCAGAATCTGTCAGAACCTACTGAATTTCACCCCTGAGTAAAAGATAGTTGAGAGCCAATTTGGTGCAGTGGTTAACTATCAGGTTAGAAACTGGAAATTCTAATCCCACACTAGTACAAAGCCAGCTGGGTGATCATGGGTCAGTCATTGTCTCTCAGACCTAGGAAGGAGGCAATGGCAAACTACTTCTGAAAAACCTTGTCAAAAAAACCCTGCAGGAACTAATACAGCAGTTGGTAGGAGTCAACACTGACTCAAAAGCACAGGAAAAAAAAAATTAAAAGAAATTTCTGGTTGAATTCTGGGTCCTGGATATATGTAAGTTTTATATTATTATAAATTTTAGCTTTTTTGAAAACTGCAGGGAATCCCTGCAAATAAATGGATCTCATGGATCTCATTAGGCAATGATGGGTAGACAAACATTCTCCCCCCCTCCCCGCACCATCTTTTTCATATGCATCATTAATTGCTAGATCCTGGTGGAGGAAATCATTGTAGGCAATATCTCCACGTCATCACCACTTCCTTGGCTACTTCTTTTGAAGTCAAATGAAACTGGAGAGTAACTGCAGGCCAGAAGAAAAACAATTGCAATACAGAAGTACTACATGTTCCTCTTCTTTGTCTCATCCTGATCTTTTTATATTAGACTTTGCTACATTCCTCTTTGCCCCGTTTTATTTCCCAATATTATTTCTCAAGGAAAAAAATATCCATTGAAAAAAGTAGGTTATTCAATATATTTAGAGGGTCTTGCTCTTGGCCTTCGTCTCACAAAAGATGGAGCATCTTTTCCTGGTGATATTTTTTGTTTAGGATTCACTAAGCAAATCCAGAATCCAGCACAGCCAGAAATATGAATCTCTGTGGAAATTGTTTTATCTTTTTCTCATTTTTCTTCAAGAGTGTAAGCTTTTCTCTTTATTTCTAATTACCAAGAGAAGCTGTATACCACAAACTGCCAAAGTGCCTCTCCACCCCAGCATATGTTTATATGTGTGTCAACATTACATCTTGAAGTCTCTTAACTTCTTTGCTGAAGGAAGAAACATTTTACAGTTCTAAGCTTCTAAGATTTTCTACCAGGCAAAAGCGCTCGTATTTTTCAATCTTATTCTTGTTTTGCCAAGAAGCTTTGCAGTGTACTTAATCTCCATATTTTGTTGCTCTGTTTTCCCAATTGCTAGATAAAGTGTATTAAAGTGAATCACCTCTTGAAATCCCACTTCTTCCCCATCATTCTTTGAACTCATTATCTGTTTGCACAGCACTTTGGCAATAGTAGTGCCAGTTCTTCAGATTTGCCAGAGTTTTGATTCTACATGAAAGGAGTCTTATGGGGGAGAGCGGGCTGGAATAACATCTTGATCATGATATCTGAGATTGCTTTTGGCTTCTAGAGGCTGACAAAGTGAATGGTATCTAGGGTGACCTGCCAGTTGTGGGCTGGATTGATTCCCACCCTCTATCCTGGTTGACTGCAGAGAGAGGCATGGGAAATGAATTCAAGAGATTGTTCATGCCTCAGTTTGTAATCCAACATCCTAGGAAAAAAAACTCACGAGAGGCTTTTGCCGGATCTGCCTGTTTTTGACAATTGCTGGCCAGTCTCAATATTCTCTTTTGGGAAATGGTAATGAATCAAAAGTAGACTGTCCTTAAGCAATACCTTTAACATTATGAAACAATTTCTGCCTTTTCCATGTCCTTAGGAAGGTGAATAAAAATGCAAAATGCAGTCTAACAACTGGCTGACAGTATGACTATTATAATTATGAAATCTAATAAAGGAAAGATGTGATAAAAATTTATCAATGAAGACAGAATGTTTACCACTATTATGGCCTGTAACCATACTTTACTCAGGAATTTTTGTCACATCTTTTCCTTATTAGTAACCATAGTAGTAAAAACAAATTGCCAGAATGTTGGTACTCAAAGGTAATTATAATGGCTGCTTCTAAACTACCAGTCTTTGCCATACAAGGTAATATTAATCAAGGAAGCATAATTTAATTTATTTTATTAAAAATGGGAGAAAGGGTCACCATTTATTTATTTATTTATTTAAATTTATATACTGCCCTGTTCCTGAGGGACCCAGGGCGGTGAAGAGCGAACGATAAAAATACATGTAATACAAACGTTAAAAAAAAAACAATTAAAATATACTAAACACTCTGGTCCTAGATAATTCAAGACATCCCAGTTTAAAATAAAATCAAAAGCAATATAAAGGGAAAGTTAGGCCAGGCCGGCCTGCTGAAACAGGAAAGTTTTGAGAGCACGGCGGAAAGTGCGCAGATACGGAATCTTCTGTATCTCTGG
Organism: Arizona elegans; assembly: GCA_022577455.1. Taxonomy (NCBI): domain Eukaryota; kingdom Metazoa; phylum Chordata; class Lepidosauria; order Squamata; family Colubridae; genus Arizona; species Arizona elegans. The sequence continues at coordinate 27,475,208 of JAKOOJ010000004.1, forward strand.
GGGGAGCTCGTTCCAGATGGTGGGTGCCCTCACAGAAAAGGCTCTCCCCCTGGGGGCCGCCAGTCGACACTGTTTGGCTGACGGCACCCTGAGAAGCCCCTCTCTATGGGAGCGTACTGGGCGGTGAGAGGCTATTGGTGGCAGAAGGGGTCTCGTAAGTACCCCGGTTCTAAGCCATGGAGTGCTCTAAAGGTGGTAACTAAGACCTTGAAGCGCACCCGGAAGACCACAGGGAGCCAGTGCAGCTCGCGCAGGAGGGGAGCCACATGGGAGCGCCATGCTGCTCCCATAACTACCCGCGTGGCCGCATTCTGGACCAGCTGGAGCCTCCGGGTGCTCCTCAAGGGAGCCCCATGTACATTACAGTAGTCCAGGCATGAAGTGACGAGGGCATGAGTGACCATATTTAACGAGTCCCAATCCAGAAAGGGACGCAACTGGCAAATCAGGCGAACCTGATAAAAAGACCTCCCGGCCACAGCCGTCAAGTGTTCTTCTAAAGACAGCTGTGAGTCCAAGAGGATGCCTAAGTTGCGAACCCTCTCCATGGGGGGCAATGACTCATCCCCAATAGTCAGTGATGGCACCAACTGACTATATCGGGACATCGGAAACCACAGCCACTCGGTCTTGGATGGGTTGAGCCTGAGTCTGTTCCTCCCCATCCAGATCTGTACAGCCTCCAGGCACCGGGACATCACTTTAAGGGCATCATTGGGGTGGTCCGGAGTGGAGATATATAGCTGAGTATCATCAGCATACTGATGATACTTCACCCCAAAACTACGGATGATCTCACCCAGCAGCTTCACATAAATATTGAACAGAAGGGGTGAGAGAACCGACCCCTGTGGCACCCCACATACAAGGGGCCTCGGGGTCAACCTCTGCCCCCCTGTCAACACAGACTGCAACCGATCAGAGAGAAAGGAGGAGAACCACCAAAACACGGTGCCCCCTACCCCTAACTCTTCCAACTGGTGCAGCATGATACCATGGTCGATGGTATCAAAAGCTGATGAGAGATCTAATAGGACCAGGATAGAGGAGCAACCCCTGTCCCAGGCCCTCCAGAGATCATCTACCAATGCGACCAATGCCATTTCCGTGCTGTATCCAGGCCTGAAGCTCGACTGGAACGGATCTAGATAAGCCGATTCATCCAAGTACTGAGGAAGCTGTCGTGCAACCACACTCTCAACAACCTTCGCAATGAAGTGAAGGTTGGAGACTGGACTGTAATTAGCCAACACTGTTGGGTCCAGGGAAGGCTTCTTGAGGAGAGGCTTCACCACTGCCTCTTTCAAGGTGGCGGGGAAGGCACCCTCTCTCAAGGAAGCATTTATAATCCCCTGGAGTCAGCCTCGTGTAACCTCCCGAGAGGCCAGCACCAACCTCTTCATTCATGTCATTTCTTGTGCTTGTGAGGTTGCAAAAAAGATAATCATATATGTATGTTCATATAGGGTTTTTTTGTTTAATAAAACAAAAATGCTTTATCTGTTCCTACTCTGAAATTTAAATGCTGCTAAAAAATTGAAATATCTATTTTTTTTATTGAAAAAGTTTTCAAATACAAGTTTTCCCCCTTTTTCCCCCCCTCTTCCCTAACCCCCCCTCACCACCCATCCCCCCTGTGACTTCTTCACAACAATAGACTATTTCATAACTAGTTACATACATAATATCTTTCCTTTCCCTTACTCCCTCCTCAGAATACTGACCCTTAGCATATTATTCTTATAACTCCCATTTTTATGATAATCTGCCCTTTTTCTCCTCCCCTAAACTTATAGTGTATTATTACAATTTAACATTTAATCTTTTATATATATTAATATAACATTTTAAGGCGGCCTTCTCCCTACGTCCAAATTTAACATTTATTCAGTTCTATCCAATTCCTCCACTCCCCAAACTAACCTATTTCAACCCTTCAATTCCTACAAGATCATGCAATACAATTCTAAATATAATCCACTGCCCACTATGCTAAAATATACACATATCTATATATACATTCCATTTTGTAAAAAGAAAAAAGACAATAACTTTAAATTTATAATCCATATAATATCTTCTTTGGTGTCTTTCCACTGGATTGTTAATTCCATCACCCATAATAGGGTAAAATAACATGCTGGTGCAACAGTTTATTCAAAGTCTTCAATCATCTTCTTCCCCCATCAGTAGTAGATATCCTCGTATCTATATAAAAGTAAAAACAACCACCCGAGTGACATTATAATTATATCCATATAGTTATAGTTGTGGTATTCATCAAGATTGTTGATTCCCATCATCCTAATGGGTAACATCCAGATCTTCTGCATGCCCCAGCGTAACTCTCCTGCCTTGTAACTCAAAATAATTATAATATATTTACCAGTAAAAAAAATCCAGAGTAGATGATTCAAATCCAACAAGGTGAGGCTCTTTTCACATCCCAAAATCATGGCATTGCAGAGATCTGCCACAATCCTCAGGATAGTATTAAACGGTTGTTCGCCTCCACTATCTTTTCAGATATTCATTCATTTTTTAAAGTCCCTGGCTTCACTGTTGCATGGTTTAAAACTGCTGTTTCTATGAGATCTGTTTCTTTTCTTTTTCTTTTGCGGGTTGAATTTCCATCCTCGTTTCTTGCCTACCAATTGTGTGTCGGCTGATCGATTTTCATTCTGCTTTATGGGTTGTTCTTGTTGGGTTAGTTTTATCATCTCATCTTTCTTCTCCGTCACTTGTATATCAACTGGTTGATTTGCGCACTTGTCTGTGACTTGATGGTTCATAGCTTGGAGTCGGATGACACTACTCTCTTATTTATAGACAGTCCAGCTGGGGTATCCAGGGAATCCAAAGACAATTTATCTACCACAGCCTCTGTAATTTGATATTTTCCTTTTGTTTCCAACTCCTTTTGCTTATCCTGTATTATGCCTAAAGGTGTTAAATTCATTTTTAAAATTTTTTGATAAAAATCTTCCGCTTTTTCAACAGTGTTCAATTGATATCTAACTCCTTGATATCTCAATATTAAACCAACTGGCGTGTCCCACCTGAATAGGATATTTCTTTTTTTTAACTCAGTCACTAGAAAGCCAAATTTCTTCCTCTCCATTAGCATCTTAGTCGGAAGCTCCTTAAAAATCCAAATCTTTCTTCCATGAAATTGCAGAGTAGAATTAAAAGAGTTCTGCACAATATTATTCCTAATTTCTTTATCTGTAAAATAGATCACCACATCTCTAGGCAATTGCCTTTGCTTTGCCAACCAGGAGTTAATTCTGTAAATTCTATCAATCCTACAAAACACTTCATCAGGTTGAACCTTTAAAATCCCAGCCAGAATTTCAGAAGATATTTTCCTTAAGTCATCTCTATTATTTTCCTGCAGGCCTCTCAGTCTAATTGCATATTCTGTAAAATTATATTGAATCATTAAAACTTCTCTTTCAATCCTCTGTTGCACATTTTCTCCATTACCAGTCTTTTGGTCAACCTCCATTTTAGATTTGTCTTCTGGACTATTATCCTGAATGTTTACCAAATCCTTTTTGATTTTTTTGAATCTTGTCATCCAAATTCTCCTCCGTTTCCTTCATTTTAGACTCCAATAATTTAGTCTTTGCATCCACCCGAATCAGAAAGTCTGATAAACCATTAGCTGTTTTTAAAATCTTTTGATTCAAAAAGTCAAACTTTGATTTCACCAGTTCACCAATTTCCTTAATTTCCTGCTTAAATTTTTCAAGTTGCTGGTTCACAATCTCATCCCTTCTTACAATCTCTTCAAGGAGAAATTCTATTATATTAAAATCAGGTTTCTGACACTGGAGAGTTACAATTTGTAGGTGCAGTTTATTAATGGGGGAAGTTCCCCCCCGTTTGTCCAGCTGTGTGAGTCCCGATGCCATTTCCCACACAGACAAGATTTAGCAGAAAAGAGAGAAAAAATAGAAAACGGAAGGACTTTCCCTTAAAAAAACAAAAAAAAAAAACTTCTTTCCGATCAACAACAAGAGAAGACACAGGAGCGAAGTTTTATCTACAAATGTAGCCAGTGATATTTATTCCGCTACATTGTAGTAATAAGAAACAGAAGGACTTTCCCTTTCAGCCCTTCTCCAGCCACGGCAGACGCCATTTTAAAAAGCTCTTTTTCCCCCTTTCCTCTCCTCTTTTCTCTTAAGTAATTTTTTAAAGAGTAAAATACTTGCGATTCAATATTAAGGGTCCAGCTCGCATTTTCTTTGAGTATTCTGTTAAGTTCGCAGGCTTGCTCTTGACGCCTGGCTCTGCATTAGCAGAGGTCTCCCAAAGCCCGGAGCAGCGGCAGGGGATATGGGGCTTCTCATCCGCTCCGTCCCAAAAGTAAAAAAAAACTTTTGGGACTCTGCGGAGAGTTCTACCCACCCCTGCCAGCTCTATCTCCGTTTCCTCTTGGAAACGGAGTTTTTTCGAGCCGCCATTCCGCTGTGAAGGCGGCTCTAACAGGCAATGGAGGCAGATGATCCCAAAGGAACGTCTGGCGGCGGCCAGCAGCAAACCGGAAGCCCAAATTGAAATATCTATTAATAATTATTTCCTTGAACTAAATATTGTAGTTTTTGTTATGTAGTGGACAGAATGGTTTAGAGTGGAGATGTTTAGGTTTGGATTGTTTCTTTGACCCGAAGTTAATTAGATATATGAATTTCAATTTCTCAAATCCTCACTGTTGATCAACTAGGAGTTGAAATCCAACTTGTCATTTCACTGAGACTTTCCCACAGTACATTTGTGCAAATAAAGTCATACTGTAGGAACAGTACATGTATGCACACACACACACACACAATACATATACATACACTTCCTTTACTTCCTAAACAAATGAAATACACTTTCAAATTAAAAATATAATTAAATCCTCTTTTATCTATAAGTCTTCAGCCTAGCAAAGTGTGCAGGAATAGCAATCAAAAACTGCAAAAAGAAGGCTTATCGTAGCTATTACATTATACTGGGTGAAGAAAGAGTCAGAACTGCTTATGGCAGGTGACACCTGCCGTAGTGACCTTTTGGAAATCATTTCAGGGGTCCAAACAGGCAGCACATACTTGCTAATTTAGATTAGCAAGCAGTCAATGATTTCTGGTTTTAAAAGTGACATTCAGTGTCAAGATTGATGAAATATTATTTATTAGTTGAGACAGCCATTTTCACATTATCCTTTCTAGTCCAGTGTTTCTCAACCTTGGCAACTTTTAAGATTAAAAAGATTAATTTTAAAGTTGCTAAGGTTGAGAAACATTGATCTAATCCAGTGATGGCTAACCATTTTGCAATCGTGTTGCAGGAGCCGGGGAGGCGGTTTTCGCGTGCATGGGTGCCCACACCCATAATTCTATGCGCCCCGCCCCCATGCATGCGTTCCTGTTCCTGGTAGGGAGGCCCATTTTTCTCTCTCACCAAGCTCCAGAGCCTTTCTCGGTGTCTTGAGAGGGTCAAAACGGCCTTTCCCACCCCCCAGAGACCCTCCAGAGGCCGGAAGTGGCCTATTTGCCGACTTCCAGTCCCACAATTGTGTGAATGTTCTGTGAATGAAAAACTCTTGTGCTAATTTTCCACTCTGAAAGTTCTTCCCCTCCCCCTTTTGTTTTTAATCACACAGATTAAAATAAAACAAAGCATTATCTGAGATAAACTGAAGTTGTAGATACTTCATTCTTCCACATTCAATTTGTACTTCCATTGGCACTCCTGCCTGCAGGGCTGTATTCATTGGGTTGTCTCTACAGTGGGATAGATGCCATCTGCCAGCATTTCCTATTCCTGAATTCATGGAATACAAATAGTTCAGCATCAATAAATGAATTGACAAAGATTGGCAGAGTTCTATGGGAGAAGAGTTCCTTTTCCAAGAACACTCTGCAATCACAATGCTTCAGCAAAAGTCTGTTCGAGATGAACACAGAAAGAATTAAATGTACCAGTAAGTTCTAGCTCAAGCATGAAATTGCTGAACAGGAAGTTATCAATAAATTTAATTTGGTATAAGACTGAATCACGTTCACATTTCTTTTTGCCCATCAAAATACAAGCCTCTCTTTTGTAGGACTCCTTCATGTTCGGGGTTCTCTTCCAGCAATTCTAGGAAGATTATATTATCCCAAATTCCTGGTATTTCAGATGCTCTTTGCACATTTGAATTATGAACAGAAATATAATAGAACGTTTTCATATCTTTCATGTTTTCTAGTCTCTTAGTATAACTGGAGAAAACATTCCATGCCTCTTAGTATAACTGGAGAAAACATTCCATTCTGCATCTGATGCAACATTATGCTATAATACTAGAACAGATTGTGGGTACCCAATTATTCTTTCTTAAAAGATTTGCTATAATAGATATTAGAGCTCAACCTCATATATTTTTAATCAGAAATAAGTCAGTAGTTAATGAACTTACTCCCATATAAGTAGGAAAAATATTCAAGCCTATCACAGCCTGAATGACTTTTATTTATTTATTTTATTTGTCAATAAGTACAAGGAAACAAGTAACAGTATAGACATAGACATGGACACATGAAAATAATTGGCACAAATAAAAGGATATAAATAGGCAAAACATAGCCATAAATACATAGAATGATTACATATAAATGGGGACAGTAGGACAGGGTTGGTAGGCACGCTGGTGCGCTTATGCATACCCCCTTAGGAACCCCTTAAGAAACATGAAAGGTCCACAATAGATAGTTTAAGGTAAAAGGTATGGGGATTAGCGAGACTAACAACAGGATCAGGTAGAGTGTTCCAGACATTTACTACTCTATTGCAGAAGTCATATTTCCTACAATCAAGATTAGAGCAAATTACATTGAATTTGAATCTATTGACAGCTCTTGTGATGGTTGAATTTAAAGTACTCATTTACAGGTAGGACATTTTGGTAAATAATCTTATGAACTAAGCATAGGTCGGAATATAAATGGCATAGTTCGAGGCTATCCAGACCTAAAATTTCAAGCCTGGTGGTATAGGGAATTTTATTTTGAGCAGAAGATTTGAGTACTCTTCTAGTAAAATATCTCTGGACTCTCTCTAATGTATTGATGTCTGAAATATAGTGAGAATTCCAGGCAGGTGTACAGTATTCAAGTATAGGTCTAGCAAAGGTTTTATATGCCCTAGTGACATTGACTTTGTGATATTTGCGTTTTTAATTTTCATATACTACAAGCCTCAAAGAATAAGTTTTTCATTTCTTGGAGAAGTCTTAGATATCTAACAATCTGATAGCAGAAGGGTATCTTTCATAGCATCTCAAGGGCTGATAAAATTTTCCCATTTTCAAGACACGGCCTATCACTGAAACTAGCAAATTTAGAGCCTTCCTGTGTAAATGTTTTTATTGGTACCTGTAGAGCAGAGCTTCACAAATTCTTTAGCTCATCAACCCCTTCATAAAGTTTCAGATTTTTATCAACCCCTTCCCCCAAATTCATTTTATGAAAATAATATAATAAATACTATTTTAACTAGCAATACTGCTAATAATAATATGACCTTTTTAATATGCCTGTTTGACATGTTTATTATTTTCATTTTTTATGTATGCCATTCAAACTCACTTCCTTTGAGATATATGGCCACATAAATTTGGTAAATAAATAAAATAAATAATAAGATTGATTTCCTCCTTTAATAGTCCCATTGACCATGGAGGTTAATATTGATCACTTTGGGAAAACCTGCTGCAGAGGGTTTGGAGATAACCTTAACCAAGGTTTGTAGGAGACATTTAGAGAAACTGTGTCCTGGAAAAGGAGAAAAAGTAACCTCAAAATAACCTCACCTTGATTCTGTTTGGCATAAGAGGGGCAAAGGGAAATTCTAACAAGTTTTCAAGATTACATTATTAGACTCTATAATCAAGTAACATTCCTGTGATCATTGTAGAGTTTGTATCCTGATCTGGCTTATTGTAAAGTTATGAGAGTACCCACCAGTTTTGGAATTACCTAGACTTGAAAGCTAGGAGAACTTTTCTATCTTTTCTTTTCAGTACCAGAACATTTTCTGAAATGAAGGGGAAAATCTGAAAAAGTCCATGGTCTCTGGGCCACTTCTTCTATGTGGATTATCAAGGATTATAGCCTTGATTAATGTTCTTCATGACCATTTTGAGATTGAATTATAAAATAGTTATTCTCAAATAATCATGTCTTATGTCTGACTATACAAGAGTTTTATGTTTAAGATTCCATTCTCTACCTGATAATCAACAGAAAATAAACTGGGCTAGAAATTGGATTAATGGATAACTAATATGCAGAATTTAATGGTAAATTTAATTAATTAAATTTAATTAATTAAATTTATATGCCGCCCCTCTCCGAAGACTCAGGGTGGCTCACAATACATTTTAAAAAATCATTATAAAAAACATTGAAAAATTAAAAACATTAAAAACATTAAAAACTCATTCACACCATTCATGGCCAGATCTCGCCAGATCAGAAGAGCGAGATCAATGGCCCGAGGCCTGCCGGAAAAGCCAGGTCTTCACCGCTTTTTGGAAGGCCAATAGGGTGGGGATGGTCCAGACCTCAGGATGTAACTGGTTCCAGAGAGCTGGGGCAGCCACAGAGAAGGCCCTCCCCCACAGGCCCGCCAGCCGGCATTGTTTAGTTGACGGGACCCGGAGGAGATCAACTCTATGGGATCTTACCGGTCGCTGGGAGCTATGCAGTAGAAGGCGGTCTCGAAGATAACCTGGCCCTGAGCATGTACCTGGCCCTGAGCCTTTAAAGGTAATAACCAACACCTTGGATTGTGACCGGAGACCAATAGGGAGCCAGTGCAGCTCGCGGAGAATTGGTGTAATGAGGATGTAACTGAGTGCACCCACGACAGCTCGTGCGGCTGCGTTCTGGACCAACTGTAGTCTCTGAACACTTTTCAAGGGTAGTCCCATTTAGAGCGCGTTGCAATAACTTAACCATGAGGTGTCAAGGGCATGAGTGACTGTGAGGAGAGCCTCCCGATCCAAGTTCTCCATTATTTCAAAAATGGAGAAGTAACAGCAATATTCTACTAACCCATTATTGTAAGACTTTGTCTGTAAAATTGTCCTAATTGTTGAGCATTGCACTTCAAAGGAATGTTATACGTTTTGGAAAGGATGCTAAAGATTTCTGAAAGCAAAACATCTGAAAAGAGATCATTGACCTCTATTCCCTGCTCTAAAATTAAGGAAATAGTTAATACTAAATTTTCAACTATATTAAAAGATAGGATTTTTAAGTTGATGATGGAGAACTGAAAATGATATTGTGTTGTGATATCAGGGTTGACATGAGGGCCCATGGTGCTCTCTGTTACCTACCCAAACTAAGTAACATCAGCAGTGCTAATGGGTAATGAAACATCTACAAGAAAGTAATCAAACTCAGAGAGACCAAGCATCTCTCACTATTTTATAATACTGCAGACAAATTTTTGCATGTTATGAGTAACATAATGAAGAAATATGATTAAACAGGAAGCGGAAATGTGGCTGAGCAGTAAGTCAATAGCATCATCAACATTGGATAAAGCCTCTTATTCCACCCTGAGTCATGCAGAACCAATAATTCAATTATTTTATGCCTGCCAAGGAAGAGAAAAAGGTCCCTGCCAGCAGCATAATCTGAATAATATTCTTGCAGCAGTAACAACACAAGTGATCAGGAAGAGTAAGTTATTTGCAAAGCAAAATATTTTGAAAGAGATACCACCACAAATTTTGGCCTATTGCAGCACAATTTAAGGACTATTAAGCTAATGCAGCATAACAACCTGATCTGAAGCACTGGGAGACCCAGGTTCAAGTCCCAACTCATCACCAGAGCTCCTTGGGTGACTTGGGGTCACATTTTTCCTCAGCCAATATATGTGTTATGCATGTATCTATTTTGTGCGGGAAATTCAAATGTTCAGTGAATTCTGATTGGTTCATGGTTGCCTCTGAAAAGTATATAAAGAGGACTGTTGCCTGTGTTTCTTTGCTGAAGTCTCACCCTGAATTAAAGAGCTGTTGTCACTAGCTTGCTTGTGCCTCTCGTTATTCCCGCGCTACAACAATATGTCATGGCTATTTTTGTGGTAATAAAATGAGGAGGATCTCTAGTTTCCCTTAAATTCCCAGGGAAAAGATAGGATTAAAAGGCAGTAAATACATAATAGTGAAAAGTATTGTCTGTACATAGTCTACAGTGATACTCAGAGGTGGAAGCACAATAGCTAAATAACATTTTTCTAATTCAAACACCAATCAACCAACCTGTGGCCTAGTGAAGGAGAAGTAAATTTAAATGCTTAACTGGACAAATATTTCAATGATTTAAATGGAAGGGAACAATAACAGAATCAGATTAATATATTGTGGGGAAAACTTCCATGGGCTGCTAAACAGAACCCACAAGGAACGAAGCCAACCTCTGACCCACAAAATTTGCCTTTGAGAATGAAACAGTTTTACAATCAAACACCATTTCCAAGAACATTCAGTCCCAGTATTGTGGTCAGGGCACTCTGCATAGCCAAGCTGTTGTCTTCTTCAGAGCAGAATTAGGCACCGGAAATAGAAAAACATAGTTATAAGGCTCATATTCTAATTCCAAAGAGTTACTCACAGAAAAACATATAAAAAGTAATTAATATATTGATCCAGAATCAAAATTGAGCCCAGAGTCACTAGATAGTGAAATGTGCAGCAATTAAATTAAAATACAAATAAGTAAAAAAATAAATAAAGAAGCTGGGGGGTTAGGGGGTAAGGCCATTTTTCTTGTGGATGGGCTAAAATATCCTACACTTTCTTTTCCTTTCCAGTCTTTATTATGTTTCCAGCTGGGAAGCCTTACATTTTTTAAAGCACAGAAATAACAATTTGTACTTAAATATAGTTTAAATTTGGGCCCCTGTAGGAGTTTCTGAAAATGAATTCAAGGTAATATTACATTGTGTATTTATAAGAATGGCACTTTAAAATGTTTTGAAATCTCCTTTGCTATGGTTCATATTTCTTGAAAGCAGTATGGGTTATTTTTAAATCTCTGGGCACATTCTGGAGTTTAAAGGTTTCCAGATCCTGATAGCTAAAAGTGATTCACTCATGCATTTTTCCTAAACACCCACACATGAGATCAGGACTCATGAGAGAAAAGAGTATCAGAAAGAATATAAACATGACAATCTAGGAATGCTTCTTTAGAGGAGTAAATCAATAAATGAACCTTTACTATCAGCTTTTGTAGAAATACACAAAAGAGAAAATAGGCATCATATTAAATCATCATTTTTCTTAGATGTCAGATCTCTCATTCTGTAGGATTAAAGTATCTGATCTCTTCTATAAAATAAAAGAGGCACTTGGCTTTAAATTCTTCATTTCACCATTGCACCTCGGCACCATGAAAATAAAATCTTTACTATCAGTAGAATTCTTGGGCTAGGATGACAAACATTTCTAACAACAAAATTAGATTTCCTGAAGTCTTCTGGCCAAAATTCCCCAAATGTTCCTCAACTTCAGGAGAGAGAAGGCAGGTTGAGAGAACTTAGCATGGCTCTTTTTCTGGGATTCTTTCAACTGCTTCCAACCAATAGATATTCATCCACTGGACGAGTGTGAAAGACACGAGATCCCAACCTCTTTGCCCAGAAATCCTCTGGGTCTTCCCCTCTTGGTCCTGCATACTCCTTTGGGGTAACATCCCAGTAGTTGCTGCTGCCACCACTTCTTGTCTACCATGCAGAAAGGACTTACCTGACATTCTTCCCAGTCCCAATGTCAAGGAGTGGCATCAGAAAAAATCTTTCTCTCTCTTTATTGTGAGAGTGACCAGGTGAAGTGCTGCTTCTTAGCCCCACTCCACAGTAAAGGGAGAAAAGGAGGACTAGCAAGTTTTGGCACACGAAAGATTAGCTTCCTCTTTTTCTCTTTAATTCCAGGGGATTGATGTTGAACAGAGGATGAGAGTATTTCTGGTACTGGGAGAACTGGCAACAAAAAGCCACTTCCCACACTTTTTTCAGCACCACCACCTCCAGCTTCTTCTGCCATTCACAGCAAGAAAAGGCAGGAGAATCCTGTCCTCTGGTGCCACAGGAATCACCTTGTTGTGAGGACTGATAGCAAAAGTCTCAGAACAGTCACAAGAGGGTGACCAGAAAGTCAAGGCAGTAGTTGTAATAACACAGTTGAAGCCTTGGTCTTCTTTTATATGCATGGTGCCTACAAGGCCTCTTAAATACTTACCAGTTTCACCTTCTTGTACTTCTTTCCTCTGCAGCTGTCTGTCCATCCTATTTTTTTCTCTCTTCACCCCTTCTGGTGATAGGAAAAATGAGAAGGGTGAGTCTCAGCTTCTTTTCTCTCCCTTCTCTTGTCACAGCCATGGGCAGGGGTCAGCAACCTGCAGCTCTGGAGCCACATGTGGCTCTTTCACCCCTCTGCTGTGGCTCCCTGTCGCTCCAAATATGCATCACAACCGCCAATGTGTGACAACCGCCAATGTGCGACAACCGCCGGCACACAATTTATTGAGCTTTTCAACCCCCTATAGGCCAACCATGGATCAATCCAAGAAAAGAAAAGTTTCAGAAGAAAACAGAACTTTTAATTCAACTACTACTACTACTACTACTACTACTACTACTAATAATAATAATAATAATAATAATAATAATAATAATAATAATAATAATTTTATTTCTATACCGCCCTTCTCCCGAAGGACTCAGGGCGGTGTACAGCCTATTTAAAAACACAGACAAAACAACAGTATAAAATTTAAAATAATTAAATAGGTGGCTCAAATTTAAAACCCCAATAAATTTAAATACCCAATTTAAAACTATTGTGTTGATAGTCCGGCCTGGCGGAACAACAGGGTCTTCAATGCGCAGCGAAACACCCGGAGGTCGGAGATCTTACGAATTTCCGGGGGCAGTTCATTCCACAGGGCTGGGGCTCCCACAGAGAAGGCCCTCCCCCTGGGTGTCGCCAGCCGACATAACTTGGCTGATGGCACTCTGAGGAGACCCTCTCTGTGGGAACGGACTGGTCGGTGGGAGGCTATTGGTGGCAGAAGATGGTCTCGGGTCCTATGCCATGGAGCGCTTTAAAGGTGGTAACCAACACCTTGAATCGCACCCGGAAGACCACTGGGAGCCAGTGCAGCTCGCGCAGGAGGGGTGTCACATGGGCACAACGGGTTGCGCCCATAACCACCCGCGCGGCCGCATTCTGGACCAGTTGGAGCCTCCGAGTGCTCTTCAAGGGGAGCCCCATGTAGAGAGCATTACAATAGTCCAACCGGGAAGTAACAAGGGCATGAGTGAGCGTGTGCAGGGCGTCCCAATCCAGAAAGGGCTGCAACTGGCGAATCAGGCGAACCTGATAAAAGGCCCCCCTGGCCACGGCCGTCATATGCTCTTCCAAAGACAGCCGCGCATCCAGGAGGACACCCAGATTGCGAGCCCTCTCCGTGGGGGGTAAAGATTCACCCCCGATAGTCAGCGATGGCACCTGCTGACTATATCGGGGTGCCGGGAGCCACAGCCACTCGGTCTTGGAGGGGTTGAGTCTGAGCCTGTTCCTCCCCATCCAGACCCGCACGGTCTCCAGGCAGCGAGACATCACATCAAGGGCATCGTTGGGGTGGTCTGGGGTAGAGATGTACAGCTGAGTATCATCAGCGTACAGATGGCACTTCACCCCAAAACCACGGATGATCTCACCCAGCGGCTTCACATAAATGTTGAACAGGAGGGGTGAGAGGACTGACCCCTGCGGCACTCCCCATGCGAGACGCCTCGAGGTCGACCTCTGTCCCCCTGCCAACACGAACTGCGAGCGGTCGGAGAGGAAGGAGGAGAACCACCGCAAAACGGTGCCCCCTATTCCTAACCCCCTCAACCGCTGCAGCATGATACCATGGTCGATGGTATCAAAAGCCGCTGAGAGATCTAATAGAACTAGGACAGAGGAGCAACCCCTGTCCCGAGCCCTCCAGAGATCATCCACCAACGCGACCAATGCCGTTTCTGTGCTGTACCCCTGCCTGAAGCCCGACTGGTACGGGTCTAGATAGATAGCTTCATCCAGGTGCCGGGGAAGTTGTCGTGCCACCACGCTCTCAACAACCTTCGCCACAAAACGAAGGTTGGAGACTGGACGATAGTTGGCTAATTCAGCCGGGTCCAGGGAAGGCTTCTTGAGGAGGGGCCTCACTACCGCCTCTTTCAAGGCGGCGGGAAAGGCACCCTCACTCAGAGAAGCACCTATAATCCCCTGGAGCCAGCCTCGTGTAACCTCCCGGGAGGCCAGTACCAACCAGGAGGGACACGGGTCCAATAAACACGTGGCGGCACTAATCTTACCCAGAACCCTGTCCACATCCTCGGGAGCCACAGGATCAAACTCCTCCCAGATAACATTCTCAAGACCTGCCCCGGTCTCCTCCCATGGACTCATCCAATCGGAGTCCAAGCCATCCCGAATCCGAGCGACTTTATCGTGCAGGAATTACACAAAGTCCTCAGCACGACCCTGCAAGGGATCTTCCCGCACTCCCCCCCGAAGAAGGGAGTGGGTCACCCTAAACAGGGCGGCTGGGCGGTTCTCTGCAGATGCGATAAGAGCGGAAAAATGGTTAGATTTTGCCGCTTTTATCGCCACTAGGTAGGTCTTGTCCGGTCGGAGTCAGATTGACTAGTCCTCCAAATGCTCTCTAGGCGTCTTTTCCGACGCTTCATCTCTCTCAGCTCCTCAGAGAACCAAGAAGCTAATTGAGATGGGCATCAGGTCAGAGGCCGCAAAGGCACGATGCGGTCCAAAGCTCCAGCGGCCACCCTTTCCCAGGCGGCCACCAGCTCTTCAGTCGAGTCGTGTGTTAGAGTCTCAGGAAACGGCCCAAGCTCCATCAGGAACCTTTCAGGATCCATCAGGCGCCTGGGACGGAACCATCTAGTCGGTTCCGTCTCCCTGCGGTGGGGGCAGGCAGTAGGAAAGTCTAGTTGAAGGAGTGAATGATCTGTCCATGACAAGGGTTTAATATCTAGGTCCCCTCTACCAAGATCATTCAACCACTGACCAGAGATAAAAATCAGGTCCAGAGTGTGTCCCCCTATGTGAGTGGGGCCTTGAACTAACTGGGTCAGGTCCAAGGCCGTCATGGAAGCCATGAACTCCCGAGCCACCTCTGACGCCTCACCTGCGGATGGAAGGTTGAAATCCCCCATGACAATAAGTCTGGGGGTATCGACCACCACCCCGGCAATGACGTCGAGTAGCTCGGGCAGGGTCGCTGCCACGTGGCAGGGAGCCAGGTACGTAGTCAGCAAACCCATCTGCACCCCACGGCCCCACTTCACACAAAGGGACTCACATCTGGCTATCTGAAGAACAGTGGTCTCCCTCGGACAAAGACTCTCCCTAATGATCACCGCCACTCCCCCACCCCTCCCCTGGGCCCTTGGCTGATGAAATGCACGGAAACCTGGCGGGCACATCTCTACGAGGGGGACCCCCCCTCTTGGCCCAACCAGGTCTCCGTAATACCTGCCAGGTCTGCACCCCCCTCCAAAATAAGATCACAGATGAGGGGGGCCTTGTTAACCACCGACCTGGCATTACATAACATCAGCCGCGGACCCTGGGCCTGAGGCTCTACACAACCCAGGACACGAGTTACGCATTGGGGGCCGGAGTGCGCAATCGCTCGGAGACAGCGCGTGCGCACCCCCGACACTTGATATGACCCCCTGCGCCCGTCATACCTGCCCCTCCCACTCAAGATTTCAATTACACAGCCCTTTCTATCGTCCCCCTGCCCCCCGGTTAAATTTCCTTTCGTGACCCCTCTGCTGCAGCTAATCAACCCATCATCCCGCACAGTCGCTATCTGGACCCCCCCAGGTCCACTTTTACAACCCCCACCCGTCCTCCCGGGTCCCCTTAAAATTTTCCTTAAAAATTTTGCTTAAAAACCCCTCAGCCCCCTCTTTGCTCTTTGCTATGCTAGTTTTGTGACCACTCAAGGAATAGTCAGGCATGGGAAGAGTTTTATGGCTCCCAGTGTTTTCTTTTCTGTGGAAACGGGTCCAAATGGCTCTTTGAGTGTTTTAATGTTGCAGACCCCTGGCCATGGTGAGCCTGAGATATTTCCAACCCTATTTCTCTTCTCCCTCTCCTGTTTCTTGTGCAGACAGAAGCCCTTTTTTGTTTTATTGCCAAGGTAAGTAAGGGAACAGAAGTGTGCTTAGCACATTTTTACATCAGCTCCCATAGTAGTAAATCAGGCTTTGATACTATCATGAGGAAAATCCTGAAGGATTACTATTTCATTTTCTATTTCTTTCCAATAACCAAGAGTTGCATCTGATAAACTGGATTTATAAGAATAAAATCATGTACCATAATAAATAATTTAATTCTTGAGATACTAAATTTTTATTTGCTGCAATTGACAAAAATACACTATTTTGCCCCTGGAACAGTTGAAAAAATTACCAACCCTAAAAACAAAATGCAATCCATTGACAATCACGTGCCTTTTCTACAATACTATGATATACTTGACTACTTGATCTTTATGATACATCTTTTTTTTCTTCTTTTTTTCATCATAAAAGCAAATCAACAATTGAAAAATTCAAGTAGCCCTTATTTATTCATAGTCAGGTTTGCATAGAGTTCATTTATGATGAAAGATGAACCTTTTTATATCTCAGGAAAAAATCAGCTTCTCAAGAGCTTGACACACACACACACACACACACACACACATACACACACACACACAAGAACAAGTAATTAATTTGTATTTTCAGGATTTCAAAACCCTACAAAACATGGCAGAAGTTAAATAATTTGAAGAGCTACAGAGGGACTGTCCTGATTGAGTTTGGGTGATTTCCACTAGGAAATCTCTGGATTATAGTTACAGTAGGAAATTGAACAATGACCTCAAAGAAGGCAATAGCCAATTTTTGTATTGCTGCATGTAACTACAAAGAAGTCTATATGAAATCCTTATTTTCATATTTTTGCAGTTCTCTTGGTTCTTTTCCAATAGAGAAGTTTGTGCTCTAAAGTCAAACTGTGTTAATGAATTTGAATCAAATAAAATCAAACATTGACTGCTCTGTAGGGGTCCTTTTCTTTGTATTTTTAAGCAACAATATTAACTGCAGATAAATAAGCTGTCTGCTTAACTCAACAGCTACTAAAGACTTTGAGCAATGTTTAATAACAGTTGTTGGAAGAAAGCTTACTTACTGCCTTACTGTTGCCAAAAATTATTAACTTCAGAAGGAATTGGAAATGGATTTGCTTTGGTTTAAAGATTTTCTCATCCTTGCTTCCTGTAATTGACAAAAAGAAAAAGCAGCAGGTAAGGTTTAATGTAATAACAACAAGGGGAGCCCTAGACACTTTCTGTGAGACTGAATTAGTTTAGATCAGTTGAAACTCTGTAAAATTAGGTGTCTTGGCATAATTGTATTAATATTGTTTTGGATTGTTCTATCTGTCCTGGGGTTTTCTTATTTATCTCAAGAGACCATGCATACATGCAACATTTACAGATCAATTCCGTTTGGATTATTACAGTACTTTTAGAAGAGATCTACTAAAATCAATGAGTCTTAAAGTTAACCATGACTGTGAATTTCTGTTATGTTTT
The DNA here is from genome assembly GCA_022577455.1 of Arizona elegans. Lineage (NCBI taxonomy): Eukaryota > Metazoa > Chordata > Lepidosauria > Squamata > Colubridae > Arizona > Arizona elegans. The sequence goes on from JAKOOJ010000004.1 coordinate 27,492,934, forward strand.
AGTCTATCCAGTTATCTTCTCATTTCCTTTTCTCAAAAGCAAACAGTTTCTTAGAGCAATGGAAACCATTTTCTCCAATATTAAGACTAGTTGAGATTGTGCAGTTGTTTTGCTAAAGGGATAGCTGAAGCCTTCTCAGAAGAAAGATGTAATTCAATAAAAGCAGAACAAAATAGCCTTGTAGAAGTATGTAAAGGTATACAGCTGGAAGAACGGTAAACCAAACACATCTAGAATCATATGGGCAGCGGTGGGTTTCAAAAATTTTAGCAAGGGGTTCTCTGCCCATTTGCTGGGTGGGCATGGCCATTGTAGGCATGGCCTAGTCGGTGCCCTGCACCACAATGGGGGGAGGCGTTTTTGCCCTCCCCGGGCTCCAGAGCTTTCCTCGAGCCTTTGGGAGGGTGAAAACGGGTTCCCCTGGCTCCTGAGACCCTTCCCGAATGTCTGGTAGGCCTGTTTTTCACCTGCCCTGAGCTTCCGTGCATGCCCTACACTTATCTGCATTCAAACAGTCTGTGTGGGGACTCCTGGGAGGGAGGGGCGGGGCGGAGTGGGTCCAGCCAGAAGTGGGATTTGGGGGTTTTCTGAACTGCACAGAATCTTAGCTAGAGGTTCTCCCGAATCCCTACAAACCGCCCACAGCCTACCCATGCATATGGGTCTCCTCAATCAGTGGCAAAATACATGCTGCACACACAGTCTTGTTGGAATGACCTTATGTAGGACATATTTTTCCTAATTTTGGAAATTCCTAAATTTCTCTTGACCGCATTTGACTCAGGGCAAACAAATGCACATATAGATTATCATAACAATACTCAATAAATATTAATCATGTCTGTTTCTGGTTTTTTAAATTTCCTACTTTAATTTGCAGCTCTGGCGGTCTCCCATCCAAATTCTAACCAGGTCTGAACCTACCTAGCAACTGAATTATATTTGTACCTGGCAAACTGATCTCTGATTGATTCATATCATGGGGGTGCAAGAAAATTGCTTTATTTTTGTTTCCCCATCTTCCAATCTGAAGAAATTCAAATAGAACCATTTATTGAGAACCCGGTATGCTTTTTAATAAAAGTTATTAATCAGAAAAGGTGCTTCTAAATTCCTGATTTGTCACACCCTTGTCTGACGTCCCTTCAACCACTACATTTTTCTTCTGAGTTTTGGAGAAAATATTGTGAATACCACTCAGTTCTTTACCTTATCTAGCATAATCTTTTCATTTTTTAAAATTTCATACAATTCAATGGTATTTTAGGCAGGCCTTAATTTTACGTAATCAATTGTTAATGGGCATTTATTGAACCCAAAATTAATTGTTTAATTACATCCTGACTTTATTTATTAAAGCCTGTTTAGCTTTAGATTAACATAATGCTCTGGAAATCAGTTATCTTCCTGTTAAACATAATGTTAGCATCCTAACATAAGAATCAAAATGTGCAATAAAAATCTGATGGAGAAATGAAATGGAAAATTAAAGTTCTACAATGTAGAGAGGATCTTTTCAGAAAACAGTTCTTGCAGTGTTTAGAAATTTTCTTTCTGTTGTTTTTTTAACCACTTTCCTAACATACTTGACAGTTTCTAATTTTTCTCTTCTATACTGCAGATAGCTGAGTATAGTTCTGTTATAAGGGGTCCTTGCTTGTTTTTGTTACATTACTTTGAGTAATGTTTGGATAATGAAACATCTACAAGACAACAACCAAGCTCAGAGAACACCCAGGACCCCTCATGTCAACCCTGAGCTACAAATATTCTCCTTTATTGATAAATGCTTGATGATGATGCTTCTGTGCATGTCCAAGATGGCGTCCCGGCGCTGAATCCCGGATCCTCGGGGGATGATGTCTCGGCTTGGGGGACTTCGGGGGGGTCATTTTGAACAGCTATGACCCCCCCGTTCAGGAAAAAGAGTATCTGGGGATCCTGTTGAGAGCTTTGTTAGCTCTCCGGACCACCCCAGCTCCGAGGAGGACGACGTCAAAGCGCTGGTGGGTGCGAATGGATGCGGCCTGTGGGAGCGGCGCTAGCACCGGCGGCTACAGGCGGTCGTGGTAGTGGCGGTGACGGCCCCTTGATGATGGCGATGTTTGAGGCCCCTACGGAGGTTCCCCACGCCCCTGGATGCCTCGAGGAAGATCTATAGAGGCAGGGGGCGGCTGGGGGCGTCCGTGGGGGGCCGATGGCAAAGGTGGTGGTGGCGGCTGCGGCGGCGACTGCGGTGATGGCAGCTGGTGTTGGGGCGGCTCCCAAGGGCCTGCAGACCTGAATTACTGAATTACTGACAGCATAGGATTTTCAGCAGCAGCCTTAGACTGAGTTCTGGGTGATTGGAGAGTGTTGGACCCTTGGGGGAAGGGTTACCTCCATGGAGACCCCCCCCAGGACAAGCTGGACGGGGTGGGGGAGAAACGAAATAGGGCAGCATTATCCATCAGATTGGGAGGCAGAGGGATTTACAGGGGTCGGAAAAGGACTACAAATTTATGCGGTTTGAATTGCCCCTCCCTCCTCCTTCCTTTGGACCGAGTTTAGGCCTATGGGCCTTATTACGGCTATAGCTACCCATATATCTTGGCCTGCTGAATTATTCCTAATTTTCCTCCTTCTCCATCTAGCTTGTCTGATCTCCCTGCCATGTAAAATCTCTTTGATGTAAATTTACGCACTTTAACCTCCTTCTGAGCAGGATACTTGGACTCCTGGAGGCTACTAATCCCAGGAGGGATACTGGTTCTATGGACGTAAGGCCAGTTGGAGGCGGAATATGGCTATCTTCACGACTGGATTTCCATCAGAGTTTCCATGGGTGGCCTAGGTGAGAGCATGGCTGCCCTGGAAACTTCCGGGGTCGAATGATACTCACCTCCTTTGCCATTGTCATGAGAGGACACTGGAGCTTGGTGGCCTGACCATGGACTGGAATTTTCCCTGTGTTGTAACATCGGTGGTACCCCTACCCTTGGACTTTGGCTCCCCTGATGATTATATGTACCCGGTGTCGGAACTCCTCGCCCTGCGAGATTCTCCCCTCTCGCAGGTTTGGCCCTCCACATTATCGAGGGCCTATCTCGATGACGGACTTTGGAGTCCAGAGAGATGGCATGGAGCAAGGAAGAATTTGTGGGGTTTTTTAGGGAAATTTTTTAAGATTTTAAGGGGTTCTGGGAGGGGGGTTTGAAATGATCTTTCTAGAGAAATTGGGAAGAAGACTTTGGTGGATGGGGGGGGGGAAATCCACCAGGGTCAGAGCCGAGCCCGGCACAGGGTAACGATTCGGGAGGTGCTGGTCGAGGGACTGGGAAAGGGATGGGGGACGATACCTATGAGGTCTGTACCATCAGCACAGTAGATGGGAGGGGCAGATATGGCGGGAGCAGGGGACCATATCATGTGTTGGGGGCTCGCACTTGTTGTTTGAGAGCAATTGCTTGCCCCGGTCCCCATAGCTCCTCTCGGAGACTAGGTGGCTTAGACACCCAGGATCTGGGCCTTCGACTGATGTTATGCAATGCTAGGTCCATGGTAAATAAGGCCCCCTCATTCACGATCTTATACAAGAGGGAGGAGCGGACCTGGCAGGTATTACGGAGACCTGGTTGGGCCCGGAGGGCAGGGTCCCTCTGGTTGAAATGTGCCCACCAGGCTTCAGAGCATTCCATCAGCCGAGGGCCCAGGGGAGGGGAGGGGGGTGGCGGTTATTATTAACGAGGATCTGGGTCCTAGGGAGACCACTGTGCCTCAGATAGCCGGATGTGAGTCCCTCCTTGTGAGGTGGGGTTGTGGGGTTCAGATGGGCTTGTTGCTTACATACCTGGCTCCCTGCCGCGTGGCAACAGCCCTACCTGAGCTACTCGACATGAGAGCCATGGTGGCAGTGGATACGCCCAGGCTTTTAGTCATGGGTGATTTCAACTTGCCATCCGTTGGTGAAACGTCTGAGGTGGCTCGGGAGTTCATGGCTTCCATGACGGCCATGGACCTGACCCAATTAGTTCATGGCCCTACTCACAGAGGAGGTCACACTCTGGATCTGATTTTTGTCTCTGGCCAGTGATTGAGTGGTCTTGTTATTGGGGATATAGACGTGGAACCCTTGTCATGGACAGACCACTCACTTCTTCGCCTGGATCTTCAAACCGCTGCACCCCGCCGCAGGGAGGCGGATCCAATTAGATGGATCCGCCCCAGGCGCCTGATGGATCCTGAAAGGTTCCAGATGGAGCTTGGGCCATTTCCTGCACATGACTCAGCCGAGGAGCTGGTAGCCGCCTGGGACCGGGCGGCTGGTGAGGCCTTGGACCAAGTCGTGCCTTTGCGGCCTCTGACCTGGTGCCGATCCCGTGCGGGTCCTTGGTTCACTGAGGAGCTGAGGGAAATGAAGCGCCGGAAAAGACGCCTGGAGAGCGGTTGGAGGGCCAGTCTACCTAGTGGCGATAAAGACGGCAAAATTTAATTACTTTTCTGCCTCTATTGTGTCATCAGGGAATCGTCCGGCCGCCCTGTTCAGGGTAACCCGCTCCCTGCTCCATCCGGGAGTGCGGGAGGATCCCTTGGAAGGCAGGGCGGAGGATTTCGGACAATACCTGTATGACAAAATCGCTCAGATCCAGGGGGATTTGGACTCTGACTGGGTAGATCAAGGCAGGGTGATGAGGAATAGTCTTGAGAATGTTATCTGGGAGGAGTTTGATGCTGTGACTCCTGATGATGTGGACATGATTTTGAGGAGACTTAGTGCGGCCACATGTTTACTGGACCCGTGTCCCTCCTGGTTGGTACTGGCTTCCCGGGAGGTTACACGAGGCTGGCTCCAGGGTGTTATCAATGCTTCGTTGATAACACCCTGGAGTTGAGTGAGGGTTACTTCCCCAGCGCCTTGAAAGAGGCGGTGGTGAGGCCTCTCCTCAAGAAGCCGTCCCTGGATCCGGCAATATTGGCCAACTATCGTCCTGTCTCCAACCTTCGCTTTATGGCGAAGGTTGTTGAGAGTGTGGTCGTGTGACAGTTTCCGCAATTCCTGGAGGAAACATCTTATTTAGATCCATTCCAGTTGGGTTTCAGGTCTGGGCACAGCATGGAAACGGCATTGGTCGCGTTGATGATCTCTGGAGGGCTCGGATCAGGGGTTGCTCCTCTGTTCTGGTCCTGTTAGACCTCTCAGCGGCTTTTGATACCATCGACCATGGTATCATGCTGCACCGTCTGGAAGAGTTGGGGGTGGGAGGCACCGTGTTACGGTGGTTCTCCTCCTTTCTCTCCGACCGATCGCAGTTTGTGTTGGCAGGGGGGCAGAGGTCGACCTCGAGGCCTCTCATTTGTGGAGTGCCGCAGGGATTGGTCCTCTCGCCCCTTCTGTTCAACATTTATGTGAAGCCGCTGGGTGAGATCATCAGTGGCTTTGGGGTGAGATACCACCAGTACGCTGATGACACCCAGCTGTACATCTCCATCCCAGGCCATCCCAACGATGCCCTTAAAGTGATGTCCTAGTGCCTGGAGGCTGTGCGGGTCTGGATGGGGAGGAACAGGCTCAAGCTCAACCCTTCCAAGACTGAGTGGCTGTGGCTCCCGGCATCCCGATATAGTCAGTTGACTCCATCACTGACTATTGGGGGCGAGTCGTTGGCCCCCACAGAGAGGGCTCCAATCTGGGAGTCCTCCTGGATATGCAGCTGTCCTTGGAGGAACATCTGACGGCTGTAACCAGGGGGACCTTTTGTCAGGTTCGCCTGATTCACCAGTTGCGGCCCTTTCTTGATCGGGATTCCCTGTGCACAGTCACTCACGCCCTCGTCACCTCTCGCCTTGACTACTGCAACGCTCTCTACATGGGGCTCCCCTTGAGGAGCACCCGGAGGCTCCAGCTGGTCCAGAACGCAGCAGCACGGGTAGTGACGGGAGCAGCATGGCGCTCCCATGTAACACCGCTCCTGCGCGAGCTGCACTGGCTCCCGGTGATCTTCCGGGTGCACTTCAAGGTGCTGGTTATCACCTTCAAAGCGCTCCATGGCATAGGGCCTAGCTATCTTCGAGACCGCCTGCTGCTACCGACAACCTCCCATCGACCCGTGCGCTCCCACAGAGAGGGCCTCCTCGGGGTGCCATCAGCCAAACAGTGTAGGCTGGTGACCCCCAGGGGGAGGGCCTTCTCTGTGGGGGCACCTACCCTCTGGAATCAGCTCCCCCCAGAGGTATAAGGAGAATCCAGGACCTCAGTGCCTTCCGCCGTGCCCTTAAAACCCATTTTTTCAAGCAAGCCAGGCTGGCTTAAGAAGAATTTTTTTTATTTTTTTTTAATTGTTTTTAAATGTTTTAATTGGTAGTGAGTTTTAATTGGGCCAAATTTATATATCTTTTAATTGTTTTTAATATTTGTTCTACATGTTTTTTAATTCTGGCTGTACACCGTCCTGAGTCCCCAGGGAGAAGGGCGGTATAGAAATTCAAAATAAAATAAAATAAATATAAATAAATAATTCTGTTAGTTCTATATTGTTATACATGTTTCTATTACCCTGATGCATCTTTCACTTCTCATACTTCCCAGTATGAAAAAGTCTATAGTAAGAATATTCAAACAACACATACACACACCTTCCTCCCTTCGAATGAAATCACAAAAATATCATTCTGTATCCAGGAAACCTGTTCTTCTTTGAAAGAAATTGCAAAAGCAAATTCCTTTTTATATAAATAGTCACTGAGCACCAACCAAAGGAAGATTATGAGAAGAGAAAGGGATGAAAACAGTTTGGAATTACAGCAAATTATGGTCATTCCAGACTTAATTAATTATGGGACAAATGGCTTCAAAGAAATCTTCATGGCTAAATGGAGACTGGAACATGTTTTTCCAAGTCCAACATTTGTAGTAATGTACAGTACAATATTTTTGCATAGGAGAAAGATAAATGTTTTTATTATTAACTATAGCTTAAGCATAGGTAGAATTTACAAAATATTTCATTTTTTCAACACTGAAGGCTATTTTTTGAAATATTTATTCCAAAGAAAATCTTGTTATGCTTGGTTCCAGTAATCCATACATCTGTCTTGCTTTTGGTCTTTCCTTTCTTCTGCTTCTTTCAATCATTCCAAATATAATCATTTTTCTAGATTGTCATCTACCTTTATCACATGCCCCAAAGCTTCTGCTTGCTAATAATTACCTGAATGGAGTAGTCACTCTTTATTTGGTCCAAGACGACTGACTGACTGACTGATTAAGACAATAGAGATAAGAAAATTATGGCTATATTGGGAATCAAGACTGCAATCTTAAGCAGATGCCAGAGAGCAAATCTCATTGACCTCTATAAGAAACTGAAAATGTAAAAGGCATGAGAGGGGAGAGAGGGAAGCTATCTTTATTAGTGACATTGTTCCACAATACTCTATGCCTTTTTTAGCTCTATACTGATATAATTTGTGTGTGTGTGTGTGTGTGTGTCTTTGGTTATTCGGGTTTTCTCCCACGTAAAATTGGAAGTGTCTTGACAACGTTTCGATGAAGTCTCATTCGTCATCTTCAGGCTGGTGTTTTCGGCTTCGTGCTTCTAGGAGCAATGTGTGATTGCAGCTGTTTCTTCCTTTTAACTACCAATGGGGGTGTGAACTGATTGGGTGGGAGCTTGGCTGTGTTCTGATTGGGTGGATGTGTGTTCTGATTGGTTGGGGTCTTGGCTGTGCTCTGATTGGATGGGGATGTGTTCTGTTTGGGTGGGGGCTTGGTTGTGCTCGGGTTAGTCTGAGTAGCAGGGGGATTTGAGTTGGTGATCTGCGTTGCTGTTGTTTGGCTTCGTGTTCATAGTCGTGCCACATCTTCATGGTGGGTGTCAGTTTGCTTCATGTATGGACTGGAGGGGTTTAAAGTGGCTAATGATGCAGCTGTGGTCTGGCTTCTGGTTTGTGGTCGTGCCTCATCATCGGTGTGGATTTGAGTTTGCTTTTTGCGTGGATGTGTGGTTTTCCTGAGTGTGGGTCTGATGTCATTCTTTGTGTTAGGGACTCATTTGTCAATAAGGGCGGGTTTCCAAATGGCTGGTAGGTGGGAGGTATCATCTCATTTATTCATGCTGTGTGGGCGTTTTTCTATCTCGATGGCTTCTCTGATTATTCTGTTGTTAAAGTGTTCAGTTTTGGCGATAGTTCTGGCCTTTTTAAAGTCAATTTCATGTCCTGTGGCTTTAAGGTGTTGGACCAGGGAAGAAGTTGGTTGCTCTTTTCTGACTGAGTCCTTGTGTTCTTTAATGCGTGCACTTATTCTTCTGTTGGTTTGTCCGATGTATGTGGTGGGGCAGGCGGTGCATGGGATTTCATATACTCCTTGATTTTCTAACTCAATTTTGTCTTTGGGTTTCTTAGGATGGTGGATATTTTTCGGTTTGTGCAGAATGCTCTCTTGATGTTGTGTTTGTGGAGGATCTTGCTGATTCTGTCTGTGGTGCCTTTTATGTATGGGAGGAGGGCTTTGCCATTTTCTTGTTCTCTGTCTTGGATTTTAGTGGGGGTTTCTTTTTGGATTAGGTTGGTAATCTTATTTCTTTGGAATCCATTGGATGTTAGTACGTTAGTGAGAGTGTGTAGTTCAGTTTTGAGGTGTTGTTCATCAGCTTAGTTTATAAGCCTGAAATAGATCTATCTTAGTCTCCTTAGTCTCCTTAGTCTCCTAATGGACAGCAGGGTGCTTGCTGACTGCTGGAAAAAAAGCCTAGAAACTAGTGGATTGGGATTTCTCTGAACTAGGGCTGCAGAAAAATCTTGGTTTACGTAGGAAGAACTTGGCTTAACAGAAATACATACATACATACATACATACATACATACATACATACATACATACATATGTTTTTCTATTGAGACACCTGGTCTACCCAGCATGTGGGAGGGAGCGTACTGCATCCCTTTTGCCTTTCAGTTCCAATCCAGGAGCCGTCAAACAGTCACATTCAGGACAAACCATTTTATACCAAATTTATATTTTGCTGATAAAGAAATAAAGGAGATAGTATAGATCTATTTCAAGCTATTTAGCTCTCATCAGCTCTCATGTGTGTGTGTGTGTGTGTGTGTGTGTGTAGTATATTACTTTAAAGATCATCATGTCTTTTTAAGATGGAGAACTCTTAGTGAACTTTTTAAATTAAAATTCTGGATTGTTGTTTTTCTCACGGTAGCAAATAATCCTAGGAGTTTTGTTTTTAAGTTAGTGGGAAGTGGAGGGAAGTCTAAATTATCTCTGTCATCATCATCAAAGAACTATGTCAACAACAGCAGCAATCTAGGCTGTTTACAGATCTTGTTTTGATCAAATGGCTTCATTAAGACCATCAGGAGGTTAACAAGCATTGATTGGCTTTCTGAGTTATTTGTACTAGAGTTTAGCATCTCTGATATAGTTGCCCCTCTTAAAAGCTGGCTGGATTCAGATTTACATCATTTCAGGACATACTGTTTCATCTTACTTGTTTTAGCTGCCATATCCATACATTTCAATTGTTGATTTTGTTGTGAGATTTTTTTTTATTACAATGTCCAGTCATCCTTAAGCAACATCCTTCTTTGTTATATTCTTATTTCTTTGGTAAACTTGTGGCTATGTATGTGTGTCTGTTTAAATGTTAGATAACGTGGATTTTGCACTATTCAGGCTTAAATTCTTGGTTTGTCATCAGTAATAATCATTTCAAAATTACAGTATTTTTCCACTTATTTTCTTAAAATAACTTTGTAAGAATAAATGCCATGTTGCCTAAAATAACCAAGTACTGAATACTTGTCTTGTTCAAAACAACTGTGAAATATAAGTAAGACTAAAATAAATAGGCACTGACAAATGCTGTTACAAATACACATAACCATTTACAAGACTGTGATGGTAGTGTGGAACTTCCTCACTTACCCCTACGTGTGGAACAAATGTGTCCTGGTAACTTTCCACGTTCTCATCCTTCCTCTCATCCTTCTTCTCATTCCCAGCTCTTCACCAAATAAATAGGCCATTCTCCAAGTTTAAACTAGCATTTTCCCTATTCTTCTGCTATAATTTTTTTGCAATACATGTGATCTAATGTGCTTTGATTGCATATTACAATGATACAGTCAGGAGTTATTCCTTGTTATTATCTAACTAGTCATGGATCCTGTGATCCACATATGGTTGATCTATACCAAGAAAGAATGCTGGGCTCTAGTAGATCTGCCACTCTTTTATACATTATAGATGATCTCCTGCCTGATATTTCTTCAACAAAGCGTTTGATTTTATTGTGCTGGGTGAAGGTTGTGCCATTTTGTTTACTCTATTTTGGTTTTGACAGCACTAAGTACCACAATTGTTATTATATGCGGGCCAATCACAAGTGTAAGTTCTCCATCATGATCTTTTGGCTCCTGGCAATCATAGTGTCAGGAGAGCATTGCACTATCAGCATTGTCATTCATCTGCCCCACTGGTTGTGGATGAAGCTCATTTTACCTCTTCCTTCACCCATTATACTTTCTCCAGGTTTCTTATCTGTCTGCTCATCATTTCTGAGAAGTGACCCATGTTCAGAAATAATAGATTGATTAGTTCTCATAACAGCAACACTCAATTGGATCCCACTCAAGTCCATCCTCCACAGGAAGAAGTATTTTTTATTCAGCTCTAGTAAGTTAGTTTCCTATAGTTGCTAAGATACTAGGGAATAGTGGCCCATCCATAGTACATCTCACCTATTATTAAAAAAATGCTGCACTATAAGAAAGAATATGTGAATATGTAAAACATGTATTACACTGTATGGGTCCCTAATGGTTTAAAAACATTAGTGTAAGAGAAAGGAAAATCTGATGTGTTTTCTAAGTCTCACACCTGAATTCCTAACTAGTTTTACACATGGCATGATGGGACAAAAGCAAAAAAAGTGCAGGAAAAGACAAAAGTTCAGGAAAAATAAAAAAAAGAAGGAAAGAAAATATAAAGAAGTGGCATTATTCATAGTCCTTATAAATTCAAATATATTTTGACATATCTATTTAAAGTGACATCATATTACTCCTCTTTCTATAATCTACCCTGTCCACTCATCAAAATCATAAATCATTTACACATTTTTTTTCATTTTTTTAATGCAAAATGTCCATAGGACTCTTCCAGTCATCAATAAATATAGATGATCAAAGAGATTAATCTATCCATTTCAGAAAAAATTGATCAACGTCACCCACCATTCTTCCATAGTGGGTAGTGTTGAATCTTTCCATTTATGTGCATCGAGTAATCTCATCTATGGTCATATGTAGGTAGTCCTTGACTTACAACCATAATTATGTCCAGAATTTCTATTGCTAAGCAAGGCAGTTAAGTGAATCTTAAGTCACTTTTTGCCATTTTATTGTTAAGTTAATCACTGCTGTTATTTATGTGATTGTTAATTGAATCTGGCTTCCCTCATTTCGCTTACCAGAAGCCAGCTGGGAAGGGTGCAGGTGGTGAACACATGACCCCAGGATGTTGACAGCATTGTAAATATATCCCAGCTGCAAAGTGTCCAAATTTTGATCATTTGACTGTAAGGATGCTGCAACAGTCATAAATACAAGAACTGGCCATAAATCGATGTCATTGTAACTTTGGACAGTCATTAAACAAACAGTTGTAACTTGAAGACTACCTGTATTGACATAATCTTCCATGTTTTTTCCTAATAGTTTATCCATTAATCCTAACCCCCTTGTGTCCAATCCAGACAGCAATATAAATGACAGACAACAGCCCAATCAAGATTGGTACCATAGTGGAGAAAGCAAACTATTGAAAGTACTCCCACATCTTATGCTATGGCTCCAATATGGCTCTTTTATTCAAAATTAAGGGAAAAAAGAAGCTCTAAGCATTATCACATTTGTAAAATACTGTATATTTCCACTTATTTGTCTCCTGTTTGGTTACTAACAGATTTGACTGGAAGGTGCCAGGCTGAGAAAACTTTTCTTGGTATTAAGGTCTTAAATTTCATGAGGTAAACAGTTTTGTTGAGTTAGACTTAATTGGAGGACTTCAGAAGTCAAAGGTTAATATCCTTTCTATTCTGTATCAATCTTCTGATTCTATAGATATACCATCTAATATTGCATGCAATTCTCTGTAGATTGTTATCTGAATAGTTTGGATGCTATGCGAGCCACAGGGATAAATGAAAGCACACAACATGCAATTTTCTTTCCTTTCTTCTCCCCAGATATTTTACCAAGCCACAATTAACCAAATCTTCATGCAATAGACATCTGTTGCTTGTAGAATCTTAATACCTTCTGCCTTTTTAATTTACAGTGCCATAGGCTTCATTATTTGACTATTCATTGTGTTGCTCCATTTTCTTAAAAATGTTTTGGTATTGGCTGTGAAAAGTGATAAATGAGCAGCTGATTTTCAAGTCTCTTGAACTTGCTCATTTGTATTTCTTTTGTCTATAGTTACCCACTTTCTCCTATTTTACCTCTTGAAATTATCCTTTACATATTATTTTTATTTAACCCATCAAAGGTCTTGTTTTACATTCAAAAGGTATTTGACTGTCACATAGTCAGTCTCCTGGAAAATCTCATTCACCTGCCAGCAGCAATTTGAAAAAAAGGGTTGTCTGAGTCAACCCTGAATTGATTCCAACTGGAGATTTCAAATTCAAAAAGGGTATGATCCAGCTCAAATCTGCTATTAGACCTCAAACAGATTCAATTTTAGCCACTTCAAAATTCAATCTGAACCTAAGCCAACAACTTGTCAAGCAGAGAATTTAATTGTGCTGAACCAAAGCAGAAATTGCTCTACGCCAATTAAAGACTTTCAAAAACGATTTTTTAAAAATATACTCTTTCTTTTCAGTTTGCTTTACCGGAGCGCCAGGTTTTGTATGACCCTATTTAGTAACAATTACTAAACTCCACTATATTACTATTCAACTATTATACTATATACTGTGACTAGCTGTGTTTTCTTCTTACAGATCCTGTGGTGCTCTCTTTTTCCCCCCCTTCTCTGTTAATGGCTAGCATGTAAAGAATTTGCATCTTTCTGCATTGTGCTTTGATTTGTTGTGCCTCTGTGCTTCTGTTTCCTCTGGATCATGCATTCCCTTTGAAGAAAAACACCTTATTTTATTTGGCTGCTTTTCTACATTTTCTACCATTAACTACATGGTAGCTAATGGTAGTTTCCAAAATGTGCCTCTCCTCCACTCTTCTCCCATCTGTTCTCACACTGGATTTAAGGTTTCCATTTTATTGGCAAATCTGCTGTGATGTCTATGGAGATTATCAGTCATCCAGGTTAGAATTGTCCCAAAGGTGCAATTTTGAAAAGGCAACTGGACTTTGTTTTTCCTAATCACATCATCTCCTGTGATGATGCTAGAGAAAAAGTTCATATGGAAGGGGAAGAAGGCAGCACAGTTATCTTCTATTTTTCTAAGCCATCTGCTCTTCCACATTATGACCCTAGAAAAATCTGGACCAATTCAAGTGGAAGAGTCTACCTAGCTATCTCTGATCATTGAGTTTTGTGAGTTGCTAAGAAAGTTAGTGTAGCTGGTTGGCAAATCTGGCTCCTCCCTTGCTCTTTATCTCTGGGTTCAAAGGAGTTCCAAGATAGGATTCTTCATCATGGACAGAACTAAGTTGTTGAAGGCTGTATCAAGCAATTATACCATATTAGTAGAAATGAGCTGGTACAATGAGGTACAATAGCAAAAGATAAGTGGGTCACAGAAAAAATGGCTGGCATAGGAAAAAAACAGTATTTGCAGACTTCTTGGCCCTTTTTTAAAAAAATAGTAAATGTTTGGATGAGTGCTTATGTTCATGTGACACCCATTCTTCACACATTGTTGAGAAAGTTGCATATGCGCAGGGCTGAAATCTATTTACCTTCCTTAACAGTTTGGAAGCGCATGCACTGTGCATCACATGCATGTGCAGAAGATAAAAAACACCTTCGTTCCTGGTTAAAACCAGGAAGTAATTACACCTGGGCAGTGATCGCTACCAGATCGCCGAACCACCGGCCAAGATAGCTACCGGACTGGGCAATCTGATCTGATCCAGGAGCATTTCACCCCTGCATATTCCCCAACTGGATAAAATTTAAGCGTAAGGTTTGACCTAAAAGACTTTATTGGACAGTAAGCTGCTGAGAGTTGAGTTAAAGCAAGGTTTATAAAACACAGAAAAATAACAAATAATAACTTACCTAGAAGAAGACGTAAGATAGGGGGAAGAAGAGAAAATGCAGTACAGCTAAGTTGTGTCATTGAATATAATCGGTAGCAGCTACAGAAGGAGAAGAAGTGCCATTCATACTGCAAAATAGTTTGGAAAACTACATAGCACTTTATGAATCTACTCTGGTGGGTGATTGGGCTAAAGCTTCCAACCTACACACAAGTCTCTGGGAAGTTTATAGACATGACTCACTTAACAACAGTCATAAGTCAAGAACTATCTGTAAAATAACACTTGAAGGACACCAGTTCTGCATTTGGTTTGGAAGGGCCGTGCATACCTAGTCTACTTCATTTTGGGTTTTTATGATCATATATTACATATCAGCTATACCAAAATCATTCTTAAAGTGCAACACTGCAATCTTTTACCATACAATCAGTAGTGGGTTGCTATTGGTTCTCCCCGGTTCTTGTGAACCAGTAGTGGAAATTCTGAGTAGTTTGGAGAACTGATAAATAGACCTCTGCCTGGCCCCACCCCCAATCTATTCGCTGCCTCCCAAGTCCCAGGTGATTGGCTAGAAGGAAAAAAACTGTTTAAACTCTTGCCCCGGCACTTCAAAGGGCCGCCCAACAGCTGATCAGCGGTAAAAGGCAGTGTGGTGGTAGACCAGTGTGCTCCAGAAACAAATAGGTAGACTGGAACGCTCCAAAAACAAATGGGTAGACCGCTACGGCTCTGCAAGCAGTTAAAAGCCTGGTAGTCCAGTACCTCTGCTAAATCCTAAAGAATTATCACATGACCATCAAACCACGCCCACAAAATAAGCCATGTCCACAGAACCAGTAGTAAAAAAAATTAGAACCCACTGCTGCATACAGTCCATTCTTACTTCTAAATATCCCCCATAATGGTTTAATATATTCTAGGAGGATATGAGGATATGAGCAGGAGTGTCTCATATTCCTTTTCTTTGCATATGGCAGGCCTCTCTGATCTCTCAACTGTTCTTATTTGTTGACCAATGGGCCAGGTCGAGAGACAAGTTATTCATCCTTGTATCCAAACATATTCATTTAGATAAAGAATTGCCACACAGCCTTGGCAGTAAAGTGTGGCAATAAAGGCATTTCACTTATGAAGAATATTAGCTTAATAAACAAAGACACATTTTCTCAAATATAAAAACATTTTATTTTACTGGGGGGGGGAGGGCTTTCACCACTGGAAGACAAATGGCTACAACTAAGTTCAGTGATGCCATCTACTGGTGCATCGATCTCAGGAAACTAGTCTTACATCTTTTTCAACTAGGGGAAAATGTTGGGAATGAATGCAACTTAAATCATATTTAGACTAATCAGTTGGAATTCTGGTATGATGTGAGGTTTCAATACATTAAGAGCTTTTTCTCAATAGTAGTCCAAAACGATAACCTCAAAGGGCAGTTGAGTTTTAAAACAGAAATTCGATTTTCTCAAATTATACTTTTATTAGTTGTTAATGTTTAAAATTGCAACTTCTTTTATTGAACCCATGGGTTCGAAATTACAATGGCCCTGAAATAAATGACTTAAAACCAGTCCTCATACTTATAAATATCGCAGCATCCCTAAAATCATGTGATCAAAATTCAGGTATTTCATGGCCGCCATTTGCCATCTTCCCAGTCAGTTTCTGACATGCAAAGTCAATAGAGGAAGTGCTTTCCTCTATTGACTGAGCAATAGTGATAGTGCATTCACTTAACAACTGTGATTCAGTTAACTGCAATGATTCACTTGACAATCATGGCAAAAAAATGGTTGTAAAATCAGGGATAACTCACTTAAGAACCACTTTGCTTAGCTAAAGAAATTCTGGTCCCAATTTGTGGTCATAAGTTGAGGGCTAAATGTAAATAATTCTTTGAAAAATGTATTATTTTCACTTTTTGGGGCTTCTGCATACCTAAGTAATAAATCAAGTAACAATTTGGACTTTTTAATTTTTTTTATTAATATAGATCAGTGTTTCTCAACCTTGGAAGCTTGAAGATGGGTGGACTTCAACTCCCAGAATCCCCAGCCAGCGCTGCACTGATATAGATAAAAAGAGCAACATGTTCAAAATCCATATAAACGGTGTGTTATCTGATTACAATTCTTTTGAGTAACATTTATCATATTAATAATAATAGCATTCTCCAATAGTAATCTCATAATAATAAGTGCTTTTTCCTCATAATATTAATGCATATTAATTGTTAATACTAATCAATACTAATTAATTGTAAGCCGCCCTGAGTCTCTGGAGAAGGGCGGCATATAAATCAAATAAAAAAAAAAACAAGATTAATCAAAATTAATAAATTATAATATCAATCTGAACTTTTTTTAATCTGGTATCTAACTACTTTAGAATTGAACTATTCCGCTCCCCCCTCCCACCCCGCAGGCTTCACATTTCTGTAATTTCAGAACATCATTTAGCAAGTTTTTGGCTCAGTTCTAGTGATTTTGAAAATCAAAAGCTGCAAAGTTGCAAAGCTGAGATTCCGCAGTTATGTTAAGATAAGACTGACCATTTCCCCATTTGCAGAAGTGTTGCCTTTCTCTTGCTTCCCAGTTCCCAGGCTGCAACAGTGCTAGCTGGTAAAAATTGCTTGACTGTTGTGTAGCTCCTCTGTCACAGAATTGTGATTTTTTTTTTAAAGTAAGGCATGAGAGGGAAGTAATGAATTTCGTTTTCCTTTTCAATATCATAGCTAGTTTTTCAACTTTTTATGTAGGATGGGAAATTGAATGGCGTAGGGGTTTACAGGTGAAGACACTCACCTCACACTCAGGAGGTTGAGAATTCAATCCTAGGCAGCAATAGATGTTCCTCTATTAGGGCGCAAAGAGAAAATATCTGTTGCGAACTCCATGTAGGCATCTGGAAGGGCAACCAGCCAGTAAATGCTCAGCTCTATTCACTCACCCCAACTCCACCACAATAAAGGGGATTATGGGGTTATTAAAAAAAAGTAGGATAGGAGAGTCAAAGCAATGGCAGTGTGTAAATATCCCTAAATTCATGAAGCAAAATGCTGCTCATCTTTCTTTAATGTGACCTCTGTGGGAAGCGTAAATTTATTTCTGAGAATATAGTTTTCATTGCAATGTATAGATCAGTGTTTCTCAACATCTGTAAATTTAAGCTGGATGGACTTCAACTGTCAGAATTCCATTGTGAAACACTGGTACAGATCTTGCTTCTAATAGGCTCTTGGGCTTTGACTTTAACTCCATTTTTTGGAGAACAAAATGAAAATTGCCACAGCATCTGAATGAGAGAAAAGAGAGCAAGTACATCTAAAGCACTTAGTATCAAAACAAAAACACAGCATTGGTGTCAATCCTCCATTTCCCATAAGGCTTTTCTCTAACTCAATGGATATTTCCAGAATAAATAATTTAAAGGATCCTGGTAAATATGTTAAATATGCATGATTGAATAATAATACAAGTTATATGGTCACTTTGAAAGTCCTGTGGAGCAAGAAAATATGATTTGTTGGTGAAAACAGGAAGAACTCTAAGACTTTTTTAAATTAAAAACTTGAAATCACCTGAAATCTACCTCTTGCAGTTAAAAAGAAAGGTGTTTAATTGAGACTTTGAACAATGTTACAGCACAGCATATACAATTAACTTGTCTGGATTTCTGAGACATGAATGATTTAAAAAAAAATCCTAAAGGCATACATACTGTGAATTTTAAGTAACAACTAGCATCTCCGGTTCCCTCAGACAATAAACAGATTTCTCTCTCCCCTCAGGATTGAAGTTGTGGATGGATAATTTGTCATCTGAGGAGCCTTTTCTTTACATTGAGCTATCATTTAATAATTTAGCCCCAATCAAATGTTTTATTTAAGATCCATTTGAGCAGAGACATTCCTTGAACTCTTAAATATAAAAAAGAAATTTTGCAGATAGCTGAACCCACTGACAAGACACCATGAATACGGTACAGAAAAGCTTAACATGAGAATATTATGCTGACAAAAGCTAAGAAACAACTAATGTTTTTCCCAGTTATTGTTCAACTATGTTAAGATAGCTCCTTCCTTCCTTCCTTCCTTCCTTCTTTCCTTCCCTTATTCCTCCCTTCCTTCCTTCGTCTCCTTCCCTTATCCATCCCTCTGTCCCTCCGTCCCTCTGTCCCTCCGTCCCTCCATCTCTTATCCCTCCCTCCCTCCCTTCGTCTTTCCTTCTCTTATCCATCCCTCCATCCCTTCCTCCCTTCCTCCCTCCCTCCATTCCTCCCTTCCTTTCTGGATAGATCAGAAGAATTTTTTGGGCAGAAGTACTGCCAATTAATTTTACATCCTGGCTAGAAAATATTTTGTATGGGTAAGATAAGGGGGAAGGGGAGTGCTCTGATAGCATTTTTCTAGCTAATACATTTTATTCGAAGACATAGCTTTTGCTAGATGCAGTTTATCTCATCAAATATTGATATCAGCAGGAGAAGGAGAAAACAAAAGGAATAATCAGATGTCTTCAAAAAGCATGGTCAGATAAAGACATCTTCCCCTTCTCCACTCCTTCCCCTCCCCCCTTCCAATTTAAACCCTACATCAATCTAGGCACTCTGTGCATGTGATAAAGTGATTTGCAGCTTTGGGCTTTGTACCATCATGGTGCCTGTGACTTATAAATAATATAACTTCATACAGCTTTTTTAAAGCCATAGTATGTGATGTCAGGACTTGAGGTAGTCCTGACATTATTGTAAGGTTATTATAGTAATACTATCTTGCAAGTCTGCAAGTCCTCCCCCGTCCCATGCTTTTATGGTCCAGAGAACTAAAGAACTAAATGTATAGTTCACCTCCATCCTTCCCTTGGACTATGATATTGTTTATCAGGCTGTTGTTGAACAGGAGGCTGTTCCTTCTGTCTCCCGAGGTTATTCTCATAGTCCATTATATGTAGCCAGTTTAGTCCAGTGGTTTAAGGCACCAGGCTAGAAACCAGGAGACCAGGAGTTCTAATCCTGCCTTAGGTACAAAGCCAGCTTGGTGACCTTTGGCCAATCATTCTTTCTCAGAATCTAGGAAGAAAGCTATGGCAAACCATCCCCCCCCCCCTCAAAAATCCCACAAAAAACCTTGCCAAGAAAACTGGAGGAATCTATCTATCCAAGCAGTTGCAGAAGTCAATACTGACTCAAACAAGTATGTAGGCTATATCAAATATAGAGGCCATTTTGTTTTCCGATATTGCTGAATTCAAACATAGTTAAAAAAAAGAAAAGCACCATACTTTACTTATTCACCATACTGTGAATAAGTCTCCCTTGATTAGTTCAGCCTTCTTCTATTATAGCTCTGTGGTAGAAAACTTTTGACAGGAAACTTTTGTTCTGTTTTGGTAAGATTTGTTATCATGGACAACCCTGGAAAAACTGAAGTGAGATTTAATTCCAGCAAAAGCTTGGTAATTTGGTTGGTCTGACATCTTCATCTCTTCAATAACTTATTAGGGGCTGCATTTCTAAGGGAGCAATACTAAATCAAAACACTTATAGAAGACAAGGGCAAAATTAATATTAAATATTAAATATAAATTTAATTCACCCATGTTATTAGCTGTAATGTTTTAACTATTATGTTTTAAATATCTGGGCTGCAAAAAGATAAAGATAATTCTAACATATTGCTGCCATCTAGTGAACCTCTTTCATATGCACACACAGTTACACATGGAATTCACAGTCAATCACATCTCAATTTGTTGTCATGTATAAATAAAATAACATGTGAGAATTATATCAAGATATACTTACACACATTCTGGGTAGGGTGCGATGGCCCGTGAGAAACAAATCAATTTCAAATCATAGCTTCTGATTGTGATTTATTTCCAGAGATCATACTAAACACAAATGCTTGGTCTCAGTTTGGAAATGAAAAGAAATCAGTTACCTAAAAATGGAAGTGAAAATTTTTAATAACCTCCTTGAACTTCTCCAGAGTGGAGCAGAGGAAAAAGGTGAACAAAGTAACCCAATCTTCATTGATATGATGAAGTCAAATTTCTGTGTGAACCAAACCATTAGTGTTTGCTAATTCTGAATGATATTTACATCTGAAAAACACTGTAAAGGGTTGCAATACCGGAAGAGTACAAACAACCAGAAAAGGGTAAATAGGAGGATTAATGTGAGTATTTATAGTCTGACAACAATACATAAAAAGAGAAATCAATCTGTAAGCACTTTGGAAACAATGCAGTAATTATTAGCAACAATTGCCAGAAGAGTATTTTCCAATTTTGTGATCTGACAGTGGATTACCAAAAAACCATAAATGTATCTTGATTTCAATTAATTCTACAGGCATTCTGAATAGCAGACCAGTGGATGGATTAGATGGCAGGAGAATGAAATTGTTACATATTTGCCCAGAAATCATACTTAGCAAATGCTCATCAACTGCTCCTCCTTAAATTAGAATAAAGTATTGAACATGGTCCCAAAGGAAACACCATACTCCTTAGTCTTTTTTAAAGACTGAAATGAGAAGGTGGAAGGAGTACTAATTGTATTATAAATAGCACAAAATTGAGTGAATTGCTAATTGCTAGAATACAAAATATCTTACGTGCTGATATTATACAAATAGGCTATAAATAATAGATAAAATATAGATAATAGATAAAATAATAAATAATAAAATTAAATCTAATCAAAAATGTTTAAAGTACAAAACAAATAGAATGTGTGTGTATGTGTGTGTGTATACACACACACACACACACACACACACACACACACCCCTCACAAAAAGTTACTCTGGGTAATGAACAACAATGAATTAAAACAATACATATATAAAATGGCATTATTAAAACATAAAACAGTCATTATTAAAATATAAAATGATGAAGAAATAAAAGCATTGATGTTCAATTGTGAAATATTTTCCACCACTAGAGTGAGCTAATCTTCCACTTGTATAATATAAGACTAACATTTAGGGACATTTCAATCAACTTCCATAATTCTGGCCTTTATCTGCAACTCTCTATTATAAGTAAATCAAATGAGAATAGCTTAGTTATCCATCTTCTTTGAGTTTGTTCATCATTTCTTCATTTTGTTTACCTTTTCTATCTGATTCTATGGAAATTCTCAGTCATCTAGGTCAAAGGTGTTTTTCAAGAGGCAACTGGACTTTCTGGTTTTTCTTTGAAGATGTTTGCTTCTCACCTAAGAAGCTTCTTCAGCTCTGTCTGATTGTTGCTCATGTTGCCCTAAAACTTTTTGGAGAAATTTGCTGGTCAAGGACTATACATAATTTGGGCAGAGGTATACAGCAAATCAAGTGGGCTTGCATCATATATGTAGGAAAGGCAGTTCTTAAGACTTTCTTATTTTTTGAATATTGGTGTGCATATGTGAAGGCTTATACAGGATTTTCTTCTTGAAAATAGTGGGAAATTAGAGTCTCTTGGTCAGAGGCGATTCTGAGAGCTCCAAAAAAGGGATCAGAGATCATGTATGAATTTGGAAATATAGGATGTCCTGACTGATCCCAAAACAAACATTGCTATTTTTCTAGTTTCTTATTATTGCTTTCTTTATTTCACTAAGTTGGTTAACAGCTTGTGACAATGACAAAGAATATGGAACTTGGGCAGAAGATTGAATGCTCAGAGTTGGGACCTTGTTGGTAGGTGCTATCAGCTGTTTCCAAAAAAATCTAACATCTGATGTTGGCCCTGTGCTAATCTAGATCAGGGGTGTCAAGCTCAATTTCATTAAGGAGCACATCAAGGCCCTCAATGTGTTTGACCCTGGGGGGGGGTGAAGTGAGCATGGCCAGGGTGGGCATGGCCAGCTCAACGTCACTCATGTCAGGGGCATCTGTGGTGGCTCAAGCACTCTGCCAGAGAAAACGGGCTCTGTTTTCAGCTGTGATGGCCTCCTGCAACCCTCTGCCAACAAAAATAGAGCTTGGGCAGACCGCCTGTGGCCCTCCTGAGCTCTGTTTTCGGTGGCAAAGGCACCACAGGCCAGACCTTTGCTGTTTCCATGGCGGCCTCGTTGGCCGGATCCAGCCCCTGGGCTTTGAGGTTGACACCTCTGATGTAGGGCCTATTGCTTAGCATCTTAAATCCATGGAATAGAAACGATTGTCAAATTCTCTTATCATAAAGAACAATTATGATGACAATTTTTAAAAAGACCCCCAAAAAAGCAGAGGCACACAATCTAAAATTAGTTACAATACTGATGAACACAGTCTAAAACTAGATACTGTATTGCTGAAAGACAAAAAACAAAACAAAACAGAAAACCCACCAATGTTTGTCAGGAAGGTGTTTTTTGCTAATTTCACTGAATGAATGAACACTAGATCCAATCAGAGTGAAAAATATTATACCATGAAAAGTTGGAGAAGGAGAGGAAGGACTTTCCCTGTCATCAATGATATCAAGACTCCAGCCAATAGGTGATTGAAACACTAAATTGGCTACAAATCATGCAGACATCAAAACCACAAAAGAAGCAGCATTTTTATTAGAAAGAATACATTACTGTCTCTTGGGCATGACATCTAGCAATGTTACTGGAGAAAATGTAAAAATAATAAAGCACATAACAATGGGAAATATGTTTTAATGTTCCCCAAAAAGCCATTTTCAAGTATTAATGCAAGTATTCCTAAAGCGTGAGTTTGGTGCATAGACATTTGTCTGTGTTGTATATAGCCTTTTCAAATAACTACAAGTAGTACTTGTTTAGCAACTGCCTCATTTAATGACCTGTTAATTGTATCTGTTACACCGATACAAGCACTGATTAGTGTGATTAAAATGAAATTAAATTTTAAAATGAAATTAAAATGAATATGTGGAAAGTCAAAAAGAAACATCATGTTATAGAATATTGCATCCTGGTGCACATAAACTAATGCACTACCAACTGTGTTACTGTACAAATAAACGAATACAGGATGTGTCTCTTTTATTACACTTGCATTATAATGATCTTGCACTAGAATGGAATCTGCCCTGAAAGCATGAATAGTGTTATGTCTCCCAAATGCAAGGGAGACAATTGGATTTACCACCACCAAGAGTATTGTACAGAGATTAAAGTAATGATCTGAAGCATATTGCCACAAACTGCTTAGTTTTCAGCCTCTCCGATTTTGAAGTAAATTCCACTGACATTTCCAGATTTGCATTTAATTATGTATAATCACAGTAAATGATTTGAAATTAAATAACATTGGAGATTTCTCTTTTTCTAGGTTGGCAATATTCTAGCATTCCTACATTTCCTCTTCCTTACTTAAGACTAAGTGTACTTAAAAGCTAAAAAGCAAAGGACAATGAAAAAGCAGGTGAACTGAAAACATATTCAGGACTTTTCCTATTTAATATTGTAGCGTAAGTGACATAATAAGGTCTCTTTTGTCTCTTCATTTTAATTCTCTTGGCTAATAAACTACATTTCCCACCAGAACTGATTGTTGCAGTAGTATAGAAGATAATTCATAAATAATTCATATTTGCTGCAAGCTTTTCATTTTCCCCCACTTACGAAAGGAACTGTGTGGGGCGGAAGAGTTTTTAAAATATTCAGTGATATGAAAAATTTAAATCTTTTTAAAAATACTAAAAACTAGGCTTCTTCCCTATTTCCATTGCCTTGCCATTTCTTTTCATGTCAACCTCTGAATGTATTACTCGGTCTATAATTACCCTAACAATGCAGAATAATGTTAATTAGGAACAATTCTGGAGACTTTCTAGCCATTATTGTGGTATACTTTGGCTTTCTCAAAAGCAGGTGGTATAATTAAATGTCTTACATTTATTTCATTATCAGTTCTTCCACTAAAATAAATAAGAGTTCTAAGTCCTTTTTGTATACTTTACATACATTTTCCCTTTTCAAGATATTAACAGAAGAATTTATATTTTTATACATATATAAACGTTTTGAAGCACTGTTTACCCATTATTATATTTGAAGCAAGCTAGATTTACCTCTTTCTTTATATTTTGAGAATGTTAAGAATTCCAGAAGGCTGATCAACTATAATACATTTTTCATTTTTCTTGCTTTCTATTAATTTTGAGACTTTTGTTTCATAAATCATCAACATCTCTTCTAGTCATCATTCCTCTCTGCTTTTTTTCTCCAATTTTTAGTATTTTTCTAACTTTCAGTAAGGTATTGTGGAAAAGATATCAAAATTAAATATACACAAGTGGAATCTAAAACAAAATAGTACAGAATTGTTGTTATGCCAATCACAATAGTACAGGCAGTCCTTGATTTACAACAGTTCATTTAATGACCTGCCAGGCCTGCCTCCCTTCAAAACCCAAGAAAGAAAAACCCCGACTCCATTGAATTAGAGAAGATATATTTTTACTGAGTTTGAAATGATAGGAGAGCAGCAAAAGAAAAGCAAGATCTGACCAAAAGGCACAAAAATTACATAGAAAGTTTCCCCAAATTCCTCCCCCCAGGGATCCACGATGAATGTCCAATCCCCGTCCCACATAGTGTCATCTTCATGTGTTTTTGTCCATCTGGAGTTTCAGGATGGTTGACCTTGCCTGAAGGTAAAAACTGCATTCAGCAGCGCAGTAATTCATAAGAGCAAACCTCTCTTTTTCTTCACATGGGCCATCTTCACACCAGCTCTCTTCCCAAACCCCAAAGCCATGCCCCCCTCCCGTTACTATGGCAGCCAATAGCAAGCAAGCATCAAAAGGAAAACCCATGCTGGAGATCCAGCTGACATGACCATTCAAAGTTACAACATCACTGAAGAAAGTGACTTATGACTGTTTTACACACTTGCCACCATTGCAACATTCCCATAATCACATGATCAAAATTTAGATGCTTGGCAACTGGTTCATATTTATGATGATGGCAGCGTCCTGGGGTCATGTGGGATCACCTTTTGTGACCTTCTGACAAGCAAAATCATTGGGGAAGCCAGATTCACTTAACAACTGTGTGACTAACTTAACTGCAGTGATTGACTTAACAAATCTAGACAAATAATGTCGTAAAATTCACTTAACAACTGTCTCATTTAGCAAGACAAATTTTGTGTTTAATTGGTCGAGGATTACTTGTAATTCCACTATTCTCCCTGCCTGTCTACCCCCAATTTTTTTTTAAAAAAAAACAAGCATTTTAAGACCTCTGAGTATCTGCATTCCTAACTGAGCTGTTTTTCCTCTTAAGAATACTGTGAAATGTTTTTTTCTTAAATATGAAATGGTGAGAAAATAGACTCTTCAACCACTTTTACCTTGATGATCTAATATGGAGGAAGGAGGAAGACAACAGATTACAATGTGTTTCTGGACTATACTTAAAATTGTTTGGAACCCAATACCAGACCTTAGGTTCCCCAGATCAAACTCAGCTATGGGGAGATGTTTCAATCAAACTTGGAACTGACACAGAAGAATTTCTTTTTTCAGAAGAAAGCAAATACGTGTGTGTGTGTGTGTGTGAGGGGGGTGGATATGCTTATATTGGGTGCAAACAATTTGTATTTATTTGTATTCTGCATTTATTATTTTTACAAATAGCTCAAGGCAGAAAACATATCCAGAATTCGGCTGGAAGAATGACTGACACAAAGTCACCCAGCTGATTTTCATGGTTAAGGCAGGACTAAAACTCATAGCAACTTTCTAGGCTGGTGACTTAACAACAAGACCAAATTAGTTCTAGGCTAAATTGGAATTGGAATTGGAATTGCTTTAGCAGGACAATATGACTAAGATAGTTCTAACCTAATGTTTAAATCACTACATCCCAATGTAAACGTGTTTCCCTGAAAATAAGACCCTATCTTATATTTTTTTGAACCCCGAAATAACAGCTTGGCCTTATTTTCAGGAAGGTCTTATTATTTTGGGGTACGTGGGGCTCCTCTTGCCATCTTACCTGATTTCCAGCTCTGCATTTAAGTATTTTCGGAAAGGGCTTATTATCAGGGGGAGGCTTATTTTAGCACATGTACGCAAAAACCCGATTGGGCTTATTATCAGGGGGTGTCTTATTTTCGGAGAAAGAGGATACACTACAAGAACACATTGAAGAAAACAGGATGTAAGCATGGTTAGCAACAGTTGTCACGAAGGAGAGTTTCTTTGTTATATTCCTGCTTGAGGGCCTTTGAATTTGTCAGTTTGTAGGATTCTCATCTAGGTAAACCTAGAGTTCTACAACAAGAATTGAATTATAATTCCCAGAATATTTCATCATAGACTTGCCAATGGGAGTTGTAGTTCATCAATATCTTGATAGGCCACAAATTTCCTATTTAGTCTGCCTGTAGAACACTGTTGGTTTTTTATCTTATCCCAATTTTTTGTGTAATATTTTTTTTAAAAAAATCATATAGCATCCCCAAAAAATCAAGCTTGTCTTATAGCTATAGTCAATAACATATTGATTACCTTTTAATGAATGTCATTTGCTCCAACGCTGGAGGTTTTATAAGAAGAGATTGGACAACCATTTGTCTGAAATGGTATAGGATTTCCTGCTGGAGCAGGGGATTGGACTAGAAGACCTCCAAGGTCCCTACCAACTCTATTATTCGGGGGGGGGAGTTTCAGTTCAATGGTCTGTCTGCACATTTTATTACAAGCAGTGGTGGGATTCAGCCAGTTGTCTCCAGATTGCAAGAACCAGTAGCGGCGACAGTGGGAGGCTCCACCCACCCAACCTTACGTAATGCCCGCCTACTGCACATGCACAGAAGGCTGTGCGCATGTGCATACAAGGCTCACTCACATTTGTGCTCACATTTACAAACCAGTAGAAAAGGTAAGTGAATTCCACCGCTGATTACAAGGTGTCTTGTAGCAAAAGAATATACTATAGGTCAATTTCACCTTAACATTACCATAAATCATCTGGTTTTCAAGCCTAATTAGGTGCTCTGTATGCAAGCAGATGAAAGTTTTTCACTTTCCTGGACTCTTCTGCTCTTTACAGGGTGCTGAGAATATATCTGCATCAATGGTGGGCTGCCCCCGGTTTGCACCGGTTCTATAGAACCGGTAGTAAAACTGACAGGAGGCTCCACCCAACGACCCCGATGTCATCAAAATGCTTCTGTGCATGTAAAACCCACCCCTGATCTGCATGTATTGCCTATTGTTCTTTCTCTCTTTTGCTAGATCAGGGCTCTCAATCCCAGAATTCCTCAGTTGCTGGCTGAGGCTGAGGAATTCTAGGAGTTGAAGTCCACAAGTCTTAAAGTTGCCAACTTTGGAGACCCCTGAATTCAATGATTTAATTTTCCAGACTGAAGCTATGGATCCTGTTTGGTTTTTGAGTAAAGCAATCAAGTTCTTAACTTACTGCCTGATTCTAGTTGTTTTTTTCACATATTCTGCTAATGTAGGCAGGGCTGTCAAAGATTCCAGGCTGGAGAGCTTCTACAGTCAGTATAGCAGAGTAGCCTAATGTATATGTAATTTAGCAAAATTATTCCAATCAGTATGGATTTTTGTGTGTTCTTCTGAGAGCTTCAAAGACCAAACTTCAGATTTCTGTAGTTCTAATTCATTTGGCAGAATTATAGATTGATACTAAGGAGGTCAACAAGGAATAATGGGGGAGGAAAAAACAGAGCCTCTAATTACAAGCTCCCGTTTCCTCCCTTGAGATTCCTTTTAAATAAATAGAGAGAGCATTACATTCCAAATACCATGTATCTTTTTGTTGAAAATACAGCATGAAGATCACTAGGGGGTTCCTGTGAATAAGTTTTTGCTTTTCAAAAGCATTTTCTTCTGGATCTCAGTGACAACATACAATTAGAGAATTTCTGAAACGCAAGAAAGGGGGGGGGGACCTCTTGCAGTGGAAAGTGGCCACCCAGAACCACATTAAGAACAGCAGAAGCTATGAGAAGGGCTGTTCTTGGCATTTTCAGACCAGAAACTGACGTGGCATTGTTAGCCTCTAAAAGTGAACCAGTGCAGCCTTCTCTGACAAAATTGTTTTAAAAACAACTGGCTTAGGGCTACCACTGAAGTTGGATACACCCTATAATACTGAGTGGTTTTATTTACCAAAATGAGGCTATATGATGAAAAAGAGAGAGAGTTAAAAATATAACAAACAGGCTTAGAGTTAGCCAGTGTGGTGCAGTTGCTAAAGGCCTCAGAGGGCCAGGATTCAGAAATTTTAAGTTTAACCCAACTATAAAACATACTAAGAGATCAGCCTAATCCTTTTTTTAAAACCTGCCCTCCAGTCTTTCTTCAAGTGGGTTGTTGTGGGGATAAAAAAGTAAATAAGATGAAACAAATACATTCATGAATTAGAGTAAAGGAAGATGAAATTTCCTTACAGTATACACTATGAGGAGTGGCTCCAAGTGGAAGGACACACTTTTGTCAATTTGGTAATTTTCAGATGAGTTGGACTATAAAGCCCATCATCTCAGCATGATCAACAGTAATCAGGTTGAGCTATTATAGGTCGAATCCAAGGCACCTGAAGCAGGGGTGGGTTCTATTTATTTATTTATGTATTTATTTTATTAAATTTCTATACCGCCCTTCTCCCGAAGGACTCAGGGCAGTGAACAGCCACAAGATAAAACACATAAATACAAAAATTTAAAATAGTTTAAAAATGAATTAAATAATTTGGCTGAATTTAAAATACCCCATAATTTAAAACAAATTAAAATTTACATTTAAAAGGGAGAAGATTTAGGCCAGCTTGATAAAATAAAAAAGTCTTAAGCGCGCAACGGAAGGTGCACAGATCCGGGATCCTTCTACTTACCTTTACTACCGGTTCGCAACGGGGCCACGCACGCTCTTCTGCACATGCGCAGAAGCGTTCTGATGATGTCGGGATCGGTGGGCGGAGCCTCCCTCTGGTTTTACTACCGGTTCTATAGAACCAATTCGAACCGGGGGCAACCCACCACTGACCTGAAAGGTGCCAAGCTAACAACAGCTGGTACAAAGAATAAGACAAATTCAGTAGGTCCCTAACCTGGAAATATCCATGATCTTCAACACAGCATTCTTTGGCTGCCAATACATCTCTTTCCAGTGCTTGTTCGTTTGTTTATGTCAGAGGCATCAGAATTAAAACAAGACATACTATATAACATAAAATTTAAAATATAAAATAGAAGATTAAAATATATACAAATTAAACAGATCTTGTCCAGAAACTAGCAACATTCATTGCATTCTGTTACACTGCCACGAGGTCCAAAAGTGTACACTGATTGGAACACAAAGGGCAGGTATACATATGTGTTGTTGTCTGCATGTCCCCACATTGCAAACATCAGTGCTGGATTTTTAAAATGAAAGAATGAGAGATCCCATCCAATAAGAAGCCATTTCTTCTATTCTTGATCCATACATTGCAAATGGATGTGGTTATAACAAATCAGCAATACCTGGAGATATGTCCTGATAATAATAATAAAAAAGAGGCTGTAGGGCTAGTTTGAGTCATGTTGACAAATTTCTATGACTCCTCCAGAACTGATTTTATAATTATATATTATCTCTTACTGAACAATTTTTCTTCCATTATAATCCCAAAGGTGCTTTTTCAAGAGGCAATTGGACTTTCTGGTTTTTCTTTGAAGACTTTTCACTTCTCACCCAAGAAGCTTCTTCAGCTCTGACTGGATGGTGGGGAATGGAAGGATTTATACCAGGGGTAGGTTCTAAAATTTTTTACTACCGGTTCTGTGGGCGTGGCTTATTTTATGGGTGTGGCTTGATGGTCATGTGACAATTATTTAGGATTTAGCAGAGGTACTGGTCTACCAGGCTTTTAACTGCTTGCAGAGCTGTACCGATCTACTCATTTATTTTTGCAGGCACTGATCTACCCATTTATTTTTGCAGGCACTGATCTACTCATGTATTTTTGCAGGCACTGGTCTATCCATTTATTTTTGCAGGCACTGATCTACTCATGCATTTTGCAGGCACCAGTCTACTCATTTGTTTTCTTTCAACACTGATCAGCTGTAGAGCGGCCCTTTGAAGCAAGAGTTTAAACAGTTTTTTTCCCTCTAGTCATCAGCTGGGACTCAGGAAGCAGCAATAGATTGGGGGTGGGGCCAAATAAAAGGTAAGAATAACGTGGGAGGTGGGGGCAGGGGGGCAGGGGCAGAACCAGTTCAGTGATGTCATATCATCACTACTACCAGCTCGGCGGAACCGGGCAGAACTGGGAGGAACCCACCACTGATTTATGCACCTTGCAGACAGCTGGTCATTTGCATTCTTTTAGCGGGTTGTTAAGATCACCTTGAAGTTTATCTGTGTCATCAGGCTCACCTGAGTGGTGCAAATGAGCATGGAACTGTTGATAGGACTGTGTTGTAGTCTGGAGATATATGATGTCGTATCCCTCCCCCTGTTCTGACCTAGGCTTGCTGAGTCAGTAAAACAAACGAGTAGTCCCAAAAAACTCTTTTATTGCAATAGCTGTGAATTCTGTTCATTCACAGATGAATCCCAAATAGTTGTAAAGAATCCTTCAGGATAAGGCTGATAATCACCAACCTTTATCTCTCTTGACACGCTGCCAAAGACCTAATTGGCAAAGCCACATGGAGTCCAGAATTAAACAGAGCTTCAGACTTTAAACTGAACAGAATTAACAACATTGCTCTCTTCCAGAGAGCTCTTATTTTTGAACTTTCAGACTTACTGTAGCTTGCCAAGTTCTTATCAGTAAGCTAACTGCGCATGTCCACATTCTTTCATTTTACTTTCTTCTAATTTCCTTTGTTCTCCAGCCAAGAGAGGTGGCCGGCAGGAACGTTGCCAAGATGTAACTAATTAGACTAGTGAGATGTTTTATTTTCTTTATAACAAATAAATGAGTTTTTCTTAGAAAATATATCTTTGGGTTTATTTTCTTAAAGTATGCTTCAAGGGAAAAGCCTCGATCCACTTCTCTAAATCAAGGTGCAATTACCCAAAAGCAGAATGGGATTAATTGCCACCCTGACAGAGAAGAGCCAACAAAGATGATTAGGTGTTTGGAGGATAGACCATACAAAGAACAATTGCAGGAATTGGGTATGTCTAGTCTATGAAAAGAAGGACTAGCGATGACATGATAATAGTGTTCCAATATTTCAGTGGCTGTCACAATGAAGAGAGGGTCTTCCAAAGCACCAGAAGGCAAGGCAAGAAGCAATGGATGCAAACTATCCAAGGAGAAAAGCAACCTAGAACTAAGGAAAAAAATTCCTGATAGTGGGAACAATTAATCATTGGAACAGAAGTTGTGGGTACTTCATCATTGGAGGCTTTTAAGAAAAGACTGGACAGCCATTTGTCTGAAATGGTATAAGTCCTATACTGTAGGATCTCCTGCTTGAGCAGAGAGTTGAACTAGAAGACCTCCAAGATCTCTTAAAAGCCTGGTGATGTTTTATATTCTATGCACTGACTATTTAAATAGTTTACCTTTGAATTTGTAAATAGAGTAAATAGTTTTATATTTGC
The DNA here is from genome assembly GCA_022577455.1 of Arizona elegans. Lineage (NCBI taxonomy): Eukaryota > Metazoa > Chordata > Lepidosauria > Squamata > Colubridae > Arizona > Arizona elegans. The sequence goes on from JAKOOJ010000004.1 coordinate 27,524,709, forward strand.
TCATTGAGAATGTAATTGAGAGATATGTTTAACATTTTGCCATATGCTAAATGAACAAACAAACAAAGAAACAAACAAACAAGGGTTCTTTTTTAAGAGGCACCTAGAGTTTCTGGTTTTTCTTTGAAGACGTTTTGCTGAAGAAGCTTCTTGGGTGAGAAGCGAAACATCTTCAAAGAAAAACCAGAAAGTCTAGTTGGCTCTTGAAAAAGTACCTTTGAAACAACCATGACCCTGATGACTAAGAATCTCCATAGATTTCTATTGTAATGCTATTTATCCTCTCAGTGACCAGCAAAGTTTCAAAAAGTACCACATCAAAAAAAGTTTGTTGAGTTGAACAGCTATAGAAATATAATAAATCAAATAAAATGAAATGAAAGTCAAATGGATGAGATAAAATACTAGCATAAAAATATAAAATAATAGAAAAATGTGATTTACACTTTTATAATGGTGTGTTAATTACATTTGTGCAAGTGTAAATGTACAATATTACAAGAGAGAGAGGTAGATCACTTAAAATAAGATAGCATGTATTAAACCTAAAGTGATGAGTAAAATAGAAATGGTTATTACTATAACCAGTTTTGCCTTATTTGTATCAAAGCAACACAGAATTTGACCAATATACAGAAGGTTTAGAATTTTATAAGAAACTGCCCCCATTGTATTTGTCTGTCCTTCTTTGAAATTTACATATTAGAGACAGACCAGATATTCCCATAAAATTTACAATGTAATAATGCATACAAAATCATTTCATTCTCCTTGTCACCATATAGGCAGATACTGTATGCTTGGTTAATGGGATTTTGAATAACTACTTAGTAGCAATAAAAAGGGTAAGATGTTACACCTGGCTTTGAAAAATGTTATCCTCAGTATGGGGAAAGTTAGAAATTGTAGGTATCTTGCTGGTTCCCAAATACCTTTATCTAACCAATTTCTGCCATTTGCTATTGAAGGCTAAAGCAATCAGGTTTACACATGTAGAGCTCAAGATTTATTGTATTTCACCTATAATACAGGAATCTTGCCTTTCCTTTGCTTGCCTTCCCTTGGGTTCCATAGAATTTAGGGAAAATCAATCCTGGATCTCTTGAAGATGCACAACAAATAAAGACTAATTCTCCACTGTAATACTCTTCTCTGCTTGGCTAAATGTTTCCCAACAGCTATTAACTTCAGCCTAAATTTCTGTAATGGCATGAAAGAATGATCTTGGGAGACAGAGTAAAGAGCAAGAGAGACAAAGCAATGGTTAGATAAACAATTTAGACTGCAGCGGAAATGTGGTCAGGACAAGGAGCTCAAAAGAGGCTCCCCCTAATTTCTTTAATTTTAAAGAAAATGGGAGAAGAAATTTAGTTTCAGACTTGCAATATTTTGTTAATGTAACCTTACAATAAAGTAGAATTAGTTCATCTGGCTGTGCTTCCTATCTGGTCTATCTCACAAAACTGACAAACTTCTTTTAAAACTCTGCGGTATCTATCAATATCAATATTGGACCCCAAGGAGGTTGGTCATGACTGGAGATGGCTGACAGGGCAAGGAGCTTTCATCCCCATCCTATCTTTGGCTTTGGTAGGCATGGTTTTAGCATAATTTTTAATATTATTTTAGTGTCAGTTCATTTAATCTTTTAACTATTTTTCAGTTGTTTTTTATAATTTGTAAGCCATTCAGAGTCACCCTGCAGGGGAGATGGACAGCATAGAAAATAAATAAATAAATAAATAAATAAATAAATACATACATAAATAAATAAATAAATAAATAAATAAATACTGTTCATGTAACAACTCAAGCATACAGCAAAACATGTATGTGAAGTGATGGTGACATGATGTCTAATTCAAAAAAGCTTATTCTAGACTATTCCATACAACTATGGCAGTGGATGTCAGGGTTTGTGTGAATAATTGTAACCTTTTAAATGGTATAACTCTCATATTGGCTTGAAGGACAGAATGAAGCACCTAATTTAGAAATCAATTTTTGTGGAGCCAGAATTTTTAAGACCAATTTTCACTGGAATATGTTTGGACTTCCATTTAGGCTTTCGATAGCTGGAGAACCTGTTTCCTCACCTTTAAAGAGGAAAGATGTAAAATAGGAGCTGGTCCCATTGTTAGGATTCCTCTTTTGTTCTTCAGCATTCTGATGGTTCAAGGAGATTAGACTTTTGGATGGAGAACAGTTTTGGGTGAGATATCCAAATGATCACATGAGCATCTGCTCCCATCAACCAGGGTGGGGAAACTGCAGCCTAAAAGGCAGTTTTAATGCATCCCTGAACCTAATTTTATTTTACATTTTATATGAAATCCACAGAAAAGGAGAAGCCACAGAAAACTGCACCATGCTAAATATTATTCACATTTGCTTTGGTTCCACCCACTTGTGATTCTAGTTACATCTACAATTGTTACTTATCCCTGCCCACAATTATCGTGTAGCTGCAAGCTGTTAACCCAGGATGCTTCCCAAAGATAAATATCCCTTTCCAAAATGTTATTTAGCGCCTATAGGTTATTATAAACCCAAGTGGCAAGTATCCTCATCATAATATATATATTCACTTTTTCTATGAACATATTATTTATCCCTGTGAAAGGAGCAGTGCAATATATAGTTAGTATGCTTGATATTGTTACTTTAAATCTCCCTCACTGCATTAAAGTCAAAGACAGTGTTTTAATTAAAAACTTCTGGCACTTTTTAACATTTGACTTCTCTTGAAAACCCCCAGATTATGGCCTGTTAAATCTATATGGGCCAGTCCTAAAGTGGGGGAGAGAAAGAGAAGGGGGAGAAGAGGGGAAGAGGGGAGAGAAGAAGGAATGGGAGGAGTGAATAGGGTAAAGGAGGCAAATGAAAAATATGGTTAGGAATTAGGGGAAGATGTTTTTGGAACAATATAGTGATGAAACCCCTCTGATGTGGGAAAGCAATGTACAGGGGTCTAAGCGCTGTGCAGAAATGCAAATTTTATTCAAAGTGTGAATGTTTAGTGTGGTGTCAGATTCAGAAGGATTTTTATTTCAGTGTGGATAGCTCTTCAACAACTTGCCAGCATTTTCTTGCCTTAAAAGGGATGTGAACTGCACTCCAGCAAGGATGTCTGTCCCTCAGGATATTCCCCCCACCTCCCCTTTCAATCCAGTCTACGTGGCTGTGCTTCAGAAACACAAACACACCAAAAATCTCTTTAGCCGAGAAGAAATATTCACAAAAGGTTGCTAGTTTTGTAAAACAAAATGCACTGCACAAATGTTCTTGTAACTTTAACTCATACCATTGTAATATTTGTTTTCTCTTCTTTATTTTGTTTGAATATTCTTAAGAGCCTTCTTAAGAGCTGGTGATGCAGCTTGGAGCTTTTGGAGAGTGTCTACCAGTCAGGACAGACAGCACTGAAGCTTGAGGGGCTGCAGATTTTCCTACACAATAGTTGATAGGCTTAGATGACTTCATCAGCTAAAGTATGTCATACAACTAACTTCCCCCTGACATTGGCCTCTTAACTTTCTTCCTTCTCTTCTTGCCTCCCAGATTCTTTGTCTGTTTGGTCTATTATTTGCTCTTGCTCTCTTTCCCAGGTTCTTACTTTCTTACCCTTTGCATTTCTCTAATTTATTTAACAGATGACATTTTTCTTTCAGGATCGCACATACATAGACACACTTTCTCTCTTTCATTGCTTCTGTAAAAGACTCTGCCATTGATTCTTCTTTGTGAAATCAGAAGTATAGTTATAGCTATGCACCAGTGCAGGCACACATACAGAGAATAATATTTTGTATGTGAAATCTGTCTAGTGGAGCATCAAGTTTCATTAAATAGAGCCTGATAGGAAAAAAAATAGAATGAAAGAATCCTAAACTGGAGATTTGTTTTAAGTATAATCCAACTCACAGCTTTAAAGCCACAATGTGGAGAAGCCTCATTTCAAATTTGTTGATGGTGAGAAAGCTGACAATTAAGCCGAACTGAATTTTTATTATCTGTCAAAAATGCCCTAGTGCTTTCAGCCATACTATTTCTCCTATTTTGATAGGGATTTTACTGAAGGATTTTTCTGAAATTAAACTTCAAGATGCCTTTACTTCACCTAATAGTTTTGCTATCAAAACATTTGGCTTTTGTAAATCTTGCCTCCATAGAACATAAATTCTTAGGAGTAGAAACATTTTTCCATTAAGAATCAGTTGCTACTAAAATTGATTCTATACATAAAGGTAAAGGAATTGATATGGTTAATCTCATTTCAGCCTTCTCCTTGTTTGCAGATGATCACGCATTTCTAGTACATATGTGCATTCTGATTTGTGAGAGCACCAGAATGTTAGCTGAGTAAACATTGGGGAGCCATCCTCTTATTTGAGATTTAAAACTAATTGCTAAAATGGGACTCAGTCATGATACCAGTTTTCCCAATATTTGATATCCCACATAAAAGAGGGGGAGGACTTAATCTCTAAAGCCTCTTAGGGCAGGACAAGTAGTAAAAGGTAGAAAATTATTAAAGAAAGTTCCAACCTAGAATTAAGGAGTGACACTGAGAACATTTAATCAATGAACAGCTTGCCTGCAAAAGTTGTGGTGGTCCATTACTGGAGGTTTCCCAAAAAAGATTAGACAACTAAAAGACCAATGTCCCTTCCAGCTCTGATATTCCATGTTCTAATTGCTGTCTCAACTTCTCCTTCTTTGAAAATCCATCTTTCCATACTAAAAGCAAAAGAGGGCATAATACATTTTACAGGAATTGCTATGCAGCCACATTTCCTGAACGTTATACTACCTAGAGATGAAACATACAGTACTATTTTTTTCTTGTAAGCAAGTTTTGCCTATGACTCAGAGGGAGTCTATGTGGCACATATTTCTCTTCCTCCCCACCCCCACCCTTCACATCTACTGAAGTTTGCCAGAGAAATCCTTTTCTAGTCTCTCTCTTTCTACATTTCTTCCCCTCCCCCTTGTGGTTAAGAAATTGTAAATGAAATACAGAAACATTTTAATATAAGCAGCAGCAGCAAAACAATTACGTTTTAGCAACTAATAAAAGGTGGCTTATAGTCGAAAAATAGCTAAAATTCATACAGTGGTACTAGATAAAGGTTTAATGTGATCTAGAAAGTTTTTTCTTCTGCACCAATGTCCTAAGGAGGCATTGGAAACCACAGATCTGAAAATTGTATGTTTTATAACAAATTCCAAATTCTCTCCAGTTCCATCTGCTAGAGATGGATAAAGTCCTCATGCATAGAATAATGGGTGCTTTTTGGCTCTGGTTTTGTAAATGAAGGGCCATACCTTTTAGCAGGACCTAGAGTAAAGCTCTAAGCTTGGAATGAAGGTCATAATGACTAGGAAAAAAAATTAATGCAAGGCTGACTAATTCAGATCAGTCCCATCCAGAGGCTGACAATCTGTGGCTCAGAAGAAATCTCTGGATATATACATCTATTTCTAGCCCTAAAACTTGTAGGGATTTAAAGCACCTATTGCCCCCTTTTTAAAAAATCCAATCCCTTCAAAAATTATCCATTTTTTCCATAAGGAAACTTAAAATGGAAGGCTTGGTACATTTTGCTGCTTAACTCCCCCCCCCCCCAACCACCAGCCCTCAGAAAGCTAAACATGGATTGGAATATTCAGTTTCCTCTGTTCTGGTGCATTATAATGTCCAAAATAGTTTAGCCAGCCTTAATTAAGCTGTAACAGCCGTACCTCAAGGATTCAGAGTAAGAAGGATCTTTCCCTTTCCCTTTTTAATTAGTTGTTTTAGCTGGAGACACCATTAATTGAACTTGGATCTTTGACTAGAAAGAATTTGCTCCATCTATTGAACTGCTATCTTGTCATTTAGTCTTCCTGTGCATAAGGTCTTCTGGATTCATCATGGAAAGACTGCATAAAAGGAAGAAGCCTTTTTAATATACTTGGTTTCGTTGAGGATATATTCTGGGCAGCAAGGGTTTCTAGACAAACTGGAGAGAAATGTGAAGACTAAATGTGAAAACATATCTGACCCCCCCCTCTACCGCCCCCCTCCCCCCCGAATGATATAAAGAAGAAGAGAAATGATAGGCTGGTAATCCAAACACAAACTTGGCATATGGCTTGGTAAAGACTACAATTTAAACATACAGTAACTTTATGGTTGTGGTAATTACTATTCATAGTATTGAAGACCTGGTAACAGTGGCCTGGCTTCAAATTGGAACGCTAACTATATCATTTTGAAGAGCTTTATTTAGAATTCAGAATTTGCAAGATTCATTATAAATGTCTATATTTCAGTCAGCCACATCACTTCCTCCACCAAATGTGATGCCATTTTCAAATATTAGTTAGCTTTACATATATCTGTTGATTATACAAATTAGATAGTGTATTAATAAACATGCATTATATATGAATAAAATGAAATATAAGCATACATTAAAATACTTGAATTTAAACTTGCACTTGGAGTAGTGCAGAACATAAGGAAATACCCTGAAAAGAAATGGATACAGTTTTAAGTCGCATTTTAATTTTGTCCCAATTTTGCTTACTTTTCTTTTTCCAGTTTTCCCCATAGTAAAACCCTGTGCAGAATATCGGGTTGACAGATAGTATTCAATGGATAAGTGGGTTCTCCCCAGTCCTAATCTATCATTTGTTTAAAGCTTTATTCAAATATTCTATCAGGGATTTTCTACTGCTCCTTCACTAATAAGCTAATAAATGAGAAAAGTAAATTGTGGTCACTGTGTGACTTCCTCACTTTTCCAAAATATTTTAGAAGACACTTTAGAAATATGCAGTAGCTACAACCAGTGGTGGTAAACTTTTTAAAACAGAAGGCAAAAAGCATGTGACTGATATTTCCATAAAAACCAGATGAGTTATTTCTAACGGCTGCTTCTACCTTTTCCTAGTACCTTCCTACCAGCATAGCTTATTTTCTCCTTTTTTTCTTTGGCAATTCAACATTCTTCCAAACAAGCACTGGGTTGACAGCTATAGTACATATAAGTTTTATGACAAGGTGACACAGTGCCTCCTCACACACAAGATTTTGGTATATCAAGGTAATGTTCAATGATTGTGCCTTCTTTTGCATATTAAATTATCATACATCAAATTCTTATGTATCATTAAATATCCATTAATATAATCATTGAATACTCATTAATAGCCAGCTCAAGGACTAAATAGATCTATGCCCAATGGGTTGCTGATCTATTTGAGTAACTCCTCATAAATTTGCCTTAAATATTCTGTACATTTGCATATAATCTGCCTTGGAGACTAAACATATGGAGGTTTAGTTTACGGAAAGAATGCGGAAGTATAATAAGAGGTTCTTGCATTATAATTAACAATAATAATAATTGAAACAAATGGAAGGTTAAGTACTCTTGTTTATTATCTTTCCTGTGGACATGCAGAATATGAAACAGGAAATAAGTAATTACCTTTGAGTGCACAAAATGAAAAAATCATAAATATACAATGTAATATTTATGCTTACTGCAGTACAGTAGCCCAAAAGTAAATGCAATTCAAAATTGAATTAACAGTTTCCAAATCACATAAATAAATATTCATTTATTCTACATAACCTCAACAGGAATTTTGTGTCCAGATTTTGTTGTTCTTTAAAATTATATAGATTAGGTAGAATGTGTGCCAGAGCTTACTGATAGCATTGTAAGAGAAAAGAAGGAAGAGAAAAAAGAAAAACAGAAAGAGAAAGGAAGAAAGAAGGAAGGAAGGAAGGAAAGAAGGAAAGAAAGAAAGAAAGAGGAAGGAAGGAAGAGAAAGAAAGAAAGAAAGAGGGGGAGAGAAAGAAAGAAAGAAAGAACAAAAGAAAGAAAGAGGGAGGAAGAGTGTGAAAGAAAGAGAGAGAGAGAAAGAAAGAAAGAAAGAGAAAGAAAGATAGAAAGAAGTGAAAAAGAAAAAAAGAGAGAGTTCTACTTTCATGGAACTATATTGAGCATCACTGCTTTGTCAACTTACTTTTTGTGGTTCTGGACAAATGAAACAGGGCTGTGTATTGCACTGTCTAATAACATGTTTCAGAATAATGGCTAGTTTTGTAGAAAGTATGCTTTTCCTTCAAACCATAATTAAAGGAATTGTATGAAAATGGAATCTTAGTTACAAATGGTAGGGTGGAAATTGGAAGAGAAAGTTAAAGCACCAAAACTGGCAGATTGTATTCTGAAGTCTACACCTTTGTTTTGGAACCTAAAGAATGAGCATGCTTCTAAAATGCATAGAGCTATCAAAGAGAGGCTTACTTAAAAATAGACAACAATGCTGAGAATTAAAGAATGAAGCTCAAAGATTAAGATAAGAGTTAATTTCAAAAGTTAATGTTTGTTTATACTGAATGTAGTAAGCTGAATATATATAGGTTTTAGTTCCTAGGATGCAGGCAACAGTATATTTGCTTGCAAGATAATCTCTAATTTAGAGATCCTAGCTTGCATGCAATAGTGTGACCATTGATGAAAGTTATCCAATATGGTCAGTTCCAAGGATGCTATGGAGAGCCTTATGTCCTTCAAAACCATCCTGTCCTTCAAAGTTGCATTAACCATCAAATAGACCACATACCAGTGATGGGTTGCACCTGGTTCACACCGGTTTTATAGAACCAGTAGTAAAACCGGTGGGAGGTTCCACCCACCAACCCCAATGTCATCAGAAATCTTCTGTGCATGCCCAGAAGAGCGTGCGTATGGGCTCGCTTTACTCACACACACATGCGGCCCCTTGCAAACCTGTAGTAAAATAGAACCCACTCCTGCCACATACCATTTATTAGAGTCTCAACATTTTTACTAGAAGACCTGAACCAGCCAGGAGAAACATTTATCTGGTTACTGATAGCCAAGCTCATAGTTTAGTGATCAATTCAAACTTCTCCAAATAATTAAGCTCACGTGTGTCTCTGTCAATAGACCTGCCCAGCCTGTATCTCACTCTGAGAAAAGTTGGAGTTAATTAATAGAATAGGCATGAATTAAATAGACATGAATTGCAGAATATTTTGCATGAAAATAAAGGTGAAGATTGTTTGCTGAATAAAATTAAAAATGGCATATAATAAAAATAAAGCATGTGTGAAAATAAATGAAATCCTGAACAAATGGTTCAAAATGAGCAGGGAATACAAGAAAGATATATATAATCCCCCTTGTTATTTAATATACTATATTTATACTTTTATATACATATATTGTGAGGTTAGTTGTGGCTGTTAATGTATTTCTCTTTATTTATTCAGATAATGTCATGTTATTGGCGAGGAAGACCAATTATTTGTTGAAAAATAGTAGATAGTTTATCTAAGACTTTTATATGCTAAGTCCTTAGAAGAACTGTTTTCCTGAAGTTTTCTCATAATTATGTGTTTTAAGCCAGGATTTCATAAGGATTGTGTGGCTGTCATTGTGGAAGAGGTAGCCAAATCGATGTTGTTGCCCAGGGGATGCCCCAGTGTAGGATTCCTACACTCTTCAGGTAGGCTTCTCTCTTGTCTAATCCTCCTTATGAGTGTCACAATGTTCTCTGCTTTACAATTGAATCAAAAGGATTCAATATATCCCATTAGACCTGGTAAATCCTCAGTAGGACTTAACACGGCAGGTCCGCTAGTTTCTTCCATTAATGGGGAAAGCTTTCTGCTGCAGAATGGAACTGTGGTGTTCCAAAGCAGACAAGGCGACATATTGTGAAACAGTGCCCTCTGAGAGCACATTGGGGAAATCCTGGAAACACTGTATGCAACTCCATCATAGGCTGCATTAACAGAGGGATAGAATAAGATCAAGTGAAGTGCTAATATTGTTTTATAATGCCTTGGTAAGATCACATTTGGAATATTGCATCCAGTCTTGGTCATCACGATATAAAAAAATGTTGAGACTCTATAAATAGTGCAGAGAAGAGCAACAACGATGATTAGGGGTTTGGAGGATAGAACATATAAAGAACAATTATAGGAATTGGGTATGTTTAGTCTATGAAAAGAAGGACTAGGGATGACATGATAACAGTGTTCAAATATGTGAGGGGCTGCCACAATGAAGAGGGTGGAGTCAACTTTTTCTCCAAAGCACCAAAAGGCAAGACAAGAAGCAATGGATGAAAACTATCCAAGGAGAGAAGCAACCTAAAACTGAGGAAAAAATCCCCAATAGTGAGACAATTAATCAGTGAAACAGCTTGCTTCTGAAGTTGTGGCTGCTCCATTACTGGAGGATTTTAAGAAGAGATTGGACAGCTATTTGTCTGAAATAGTATAGGGTCTCCTGCTTGAGCAGGGAGTTGGACTAGAACAAGAATGGGCAATTGTGGCTCTTTTACAACCTGTGGACTTCAACTCTCAGAATTCCTGAGACAGCTAAACTGTTTCATTTCACAGTACATAATATCATAATTTGTTTCATTTCACAGGTTGCGCTGTCTTTCTCTTTTTGTTAAATATTATTTTGTCTGAGAGTGTTAATGCTGCTGACCTCATTTCCTGCGAGGGTGATAACTGATCTGTAATGGCTTCTAAAGAAAGAACAAGACTGGAAACATTCACTCGTTTGAGCAACCTAATTGGGATTGGCAGACACTTGTTGCTGTCTGAACTCCCAACACTGTGAGACTTTCTCAGATAGGGCCTACTGTTAAGAGAACAGTAGTAGTGATGATTCTAGAAACTACCCTCCAGCCAGTCTTCCATGAGACATATATCCAAAGGTGCTTGAAAAGTGGGAATAAGTGAACAGTTATTTTGTTACCCCTGTTGTAAATTCATGAGTGACAATCTTGAACAAGATCCAAGAGAGCTGGGATCAAGCCAAAAATATATTTTGATAGAGGAAAGCTAGATGTCAAAGAGACTTTTACTCGGAAATTTGACAAACTGTTTGACATCCTCAATTGCAAATTGTTCTGTGTGCCAAATTCGGTTGCTCTGTTGGCTGAAAAAAAGTTCACATTAACCTACTTGCCCTAAGGAGATGAAGATAGCATTGAAGGAACTTGCTTTCATTAAAGGTCAGAGAGATGAGACTGGCTCTTTTGGATCACACTGTATGCACAAGTTTGCCAGATGTGCCCAAGCATATGACTAGTAAAAAGTCATTTCAAAAGATGATGATGAGAGAAAAAGGCTCACTAAATATAAGCAGAGAAGTATTTTAGACATTTTGATGTCTAAAAATGAAGTAATTATCTCTTATGATGAAAATGAAGGACAGACGACTGATGAAGATGAAGAGGAATGTGATGGAAGTTTTGAAGCGGACTTAGACCAGACACATGTGCCCTCTGCTTCAAAAGAAAAGACAGAATACAATAGATTAGAAATAAAAAAATGTCACTATGCAGAGCATATGATACGGTGTTGGTCTATGTGCCACTGCTCCCATTACCACAGCCACCATCATAGATGCTGGCTTGATCACTGAAGAAGACAAGAGACTTGTAGTTGACCACAAAAAAATCAAGAGAAAAAATTATGAAGTCCTAGATCAAGAATTTGATGACCTTTGTAAGAAGATGAAATAGAATGCATCTTCTTTGATGGCTATATAGATGTAACTAAAGTTATGCTGAAAGCAAACAATTCAGACCCCCAGTACTATAAAAGAAGAACATTATTTTGTGTGCAGTGAGACGGTTGGAAGATATCTTTATCATTTCACTCCAGAGAAAGGCTCAAAAACAGGAAAACCTGTTTCAGACAATCTGATGTATTTAATGAAGAAGAAAGGCATTGACAAAAGCTTGAGGGCCATTGGAGGAGATTCTACAAATGTTAATAGTGGCTATGAAGGTGATGTCATACACTGGGTAGAGGTCAAGCTTGATCAGAAGTGGATCTGGTTGGTGTGTGCACTCCACACAAATGACTTACTCTTATGAGACACTTAATCACAAAATTGGATGGAAAGACCTTGTCTAACCACAAATGGGCAGATAAAATTGGCAACATGCTAGACACTTCAACAGAACTTAACATTAATCCTTCATTCACCAGAGTTTCAATTGATGAGCCTCTCATTTCACTGAGTGACACTGTGTGTATAGGATCTGTCCACTGATCAAGCATAGGGATGTTGGCTCACACAGGCAATAAGTACAGGATAACTTCCCACAAATCTGGCTCTTCTGGAAATTGGCCCCATAAGCCATTCACACTGGTTGTCAATTGAAAATTGGCTTTGTTGAATACATGTTCAACATGTATACTTTGTTTCAAAACATGGCTTTAAAGCAAAACTCTCCAAAACTTAAGATGATAGTGGAATACATTGTTGGTGTGTACTACCCTTGCTGGTTCAATGTCGAAGTAAAACATTCCTGGATTGAAGGCCCGCATTATGTGTTGTTCCAGCTGCAGTGTCAGACTGAAAAAGAAGTTTGGGTTGATGCTGTTTTGCCAATTATTCAGTGCTCAGCATGGTACGCTTTCAGTGAAATGATAATCCAAACACTCTTATGTTCAGATGATATTCAAGAGAGGAGAGCTGATGTGCAAAAGATAATTGATTTGAGGGATGAAGATGATGATGTGCTGGGAGATTTTTCTCTACCTGCAAAGAAAAAGACTTTAATCAACGCCAGAGCATCCACTCTGCTGGAGCTGATTGACTGGTCTGAAGGTGTATATGAGCCACCTTTGAAGTGCAAACTGTCTACAACAGAAATAAAGAAGTCGTTGATGAACCAATGCAAGTACCACAGTGGCTCTGTCATGCGCAGTCAATAGAGACATGTGTCAAATAATTCACAGAGGCAGGAAGCAGCATGTATACGCATGTGAGAAATGTGAGGGTTATATCAGAGGCCAAGAAGTAGGTCAGCAGCTGATGTCAAAGAACAAATCAAAACAAGATTTGATCAAATTTGCTTAAACATTTTTGTAACTTGGATAATTGCTTTCTGATGTTAGTTTATGATTGCATGGATTATTTGCTTAGCTAGATAAGATTCATGCAAAAAATGTTTAATTTTTATAGCACAAGGTGTAATTTGTAAAAGTTAACAGTATTTGGGTTACAAGAGACTTTTGTGGACATGGATTAGACATGGATTTACCATATCAAGTTAAACATTATGTAATTGTAAAATAACAGCAGATTTGAATTCTTGGTATAAAAACACATACTTTAGAACTCACTGAAAAAAATATAAAAATTAATTTTTGCCCCATTAAATGACACGCATATCCCTATATGCATTGAATTAAGTGCAATACATAGAGGAATATGTTTCTCTAAGTTTTATTATATGGAAATGAGAATTTATTATGTCAAGAGAAGAATAAAAGCATGTGGGAGTAAAAGAATGTAATGGTAATGGGGTAATTAACAATAATGGAGTGAAAAAGAAGAAAAGGGGTCAGGAATAAATGGACAATCAATGAATGTGGACTGGAAATAAAAGTGAGTGATCCATTCGAAAGAAGTATGTTGAAATAGTTTGATGAAATACAGAGACTATTAAAACTGAATCACAAAACAAATCTATAAAACAACTTGACTGGGTCAAGTGGAAAGGAAAGATCAAGAAAGTCATGGCTGGATGGAGTTATGGAGATCCTCAAAAAAGGGAGTTGATAAGATTAAAGAACAAAAGATAATATGTGAATCAGAGTATGGATATGGCAAAGCAAGGATGGTTTATATTTTATAATGATAGAAAGGGACGGTGAATTATAGAGATGTGAATTAGTTCTAGCTTTGCTTCTTTTCCTTTTCCCTCCTGGTGTATTTGAATTTTTGGCCTACTGTTTCTCATTCTTTTCTGCACTCTGCAGAAAAAAATACTGTTATGTGATTAGTCTATTATGGATCTATAGTAAACTGATGTAAAAAATTCATGGTACTTGCCATTTTATCTTGCAGCACATAATCCAATACTTTAACTGTAAATTTTATGAAGACACCCTGTATTCAGTCACATATACTTAAGACTGTTAATACTAATTAGCAATAGCACTTAGTATTACCGCTTCATAGTGCTTTTACAGCCCTCTCTAAGCGGTTTCCAGAGTCAGCATATTGCCTTCAACAATCTGGGTCCTCATGTTACCCACCTCGGAAGGATGGAAGGCTGAGTCAACCTTGAGCCAGTGAGCTTCAATCTGCTGAACTGCAACAGGCAGTCAACTGAAGTAGCCTGCTGTACTGCACTCTAACCATTGCACCACCTCGACTCAATTAATATTTAGGGCAGATAAATAAATTGGAAATGAATCTAAATAATTGAAGTTGATAAAAATCTAAGTGGACTATCAAAATACAAATTTTTCCAAATAAGGTAAATGTGCAAAATAATATCAAAACGAATTCAGTAGAAGTCAAGATAAATCAATGCTCATGTAATTATGTCTAAACTGATGTCTCCAAACTGGCAATGACTATCAATAAAAGAATTTGGACGTGACAGTAGATATCAATGGAAATATCATCTCAAGGTATGGCACTTGTCAAAAAATATTAGATATTATTTTAGAAAATATTAATAGAAAATTAAATTTAACTATCAAGTTAATAGTCTTCTTCTTGTTCAATATCCATCATTGGATGTTGGCGATCATGTTGGCAATGCTATTTTTGTCAACAGCCGCATGAAAAAGTGCTGCTTAGGTTTTGAAGCCATTATGTTCTTCTTCAGCCTGGACCTCATTTGCCTTCAATCTTTCCCTGGAGGATTAAGTGAAGGATGCTGTATTTTTCCGGGTGTCACATCACATGTCCAAAATATTCTAACTTTCGCTTTTTAATGGCTTTGATGATTCTCCTTTGCTTTCCCAGGTGGCTTATCACCTCCTCATTTGTCATTTTGTTAATCCAGCTAATACGTATCAGTCGTCTGTAAATCCACATTTCAAATGCTTCTAGTTTCTTCATGTGGTTTTCTGCCAGAGACCAACTCTCTACTATGTAGAGCAGGATAGAAAAGATGTAACATCTGACAAGCCTGATTTTCAGTCTTAGGCTTATGTCATGACTGCAGAAGACCTTTTTCATTTTGAAGAATGCTGTTCGAGTTTTCTCTATCCTTGTCTTTACTTCATTGTTCGTGTCCCAGTTTTCATGTAAATTAAAATGGAGGTACATGATCTTTTCAATTTTTTCTAGTGCTATTCCTTCTGAATTTATCAGTGGTAAATTAATAGGTTGTTTGCTGATGACCATGGTCTTGGTTTTTGAGGTGTTAAGCTTCAAGCCATATTTTTCAGATATTTCTGAGACTCTGTTGATGAGGAGCTGAAGGTCTTCATGCTTACTGGCAAGCAGAACTGTATCATCAGCATTACTTAAATTGTTGATCTGAACATCGTTTACTTAGAGGCCAGCATCAATGTTTTCCAGTGCTTCGTTGAAAATTGACTCAGAGTAGATATTAAACAACAGCTGAGACAGAATACAACCCTGTCTGACTCCTCTTTGTATATCTGCATCATCTTTGGCCTAGTCTCACATTTGCTACCTGATGCCAATATAGATTCTTTATGATCCGGATGTCTTTGTCATCTAGTTCCACTTGTTTCAGAATTTGTAATAGTTTGTTGTGTCTTATTTTATTCAATGCTTTTTCAAAATCGATGAAGCACATGTAAAGACTGTGATTGACATCTCTACAGCGCTGTACAAGAACTAGAATGCTGAATAGGGCATCTTGTGTAGCAAGATTGTTTCTGAAACCAAATTGTGTGTTACTTAGACACTCCTCAATTTTGTAGTATATTCTTGTGTGAATTATTGTCAGGAATATTTTCAGGGCATGACTCATTAAGCTTATTATTCTGTATTTGGTAAACTTCTTTGCATTTATTTTTTTGGGAATTGTCACAAAGGTTGACTTTAGCCAATCATTTGGTATCTTTCCTGTTTCATATATTCGATTGAAGAGCTGCAGTAAAAAATTCTTCCCATTGTCTTCTAGTTTATAGTACCTTTATACAAATCTACTGTATAACTACATTTAGAATATTGTGTACAGTACTGCCCGAAAAAGAATACTGTAGAACTTGATCAGATACTAGAGCAAGGGGGTCAAACATGCAGCATCATGTTGTTGTCACGTGATGTATCATAACTTTTTTCCCCTTTGCTAAATGGGGTGGGTGTGGCCAGCATGTGACACATCTGGCCCGTGGGCCATGAGTTTGACACCCCTATACTACAGCGACTTTTCAATTAGAAAAAAGATTCTGGCATGGGAAAAGTTGATAGATGTTTTTTCATCCAAGATTAATAATTGGGGAGGGGGGACTTTATAGAGTCCATGATTATAGTAACTTTTACTTCCATCTAATAAAGTGATGGAAGGTAGTCCTTTAGCAACTGCTTTGGATAACGACCGCTCAGTTATGATAAGGATGAAAATGTAACTGCGTGATCAATGCCCACTTTTATAACTTTTGCAATTCCTCTCCTTGTCAGTCACACTATCACCAATACAGTCAATTAGTACATGTTACGCTATGACAGATCTTTTCTTCTCCCCGTTCCCAGAGCAGAGAGATTGCCTAAGGAAGCAACCTCTTCTTGAACTGTTTTTCTCCCCAACGCAATTAATTAAAAACCGCAATTCTATGAATGTAACTAGTTGATTATAGTACTTGGCCAACACCACCTACTGCCTTAAATTTACAAGATCCTAATCAATTTTGAGAACCAGTTTGGCGTAGAAATTAAGACATCAAGCTAAAAACTGGAAGACTTTTAGTTCTAATCTCACTTCAGACACAAAACCAATAGGATGACCTTGGCCTAATTACTTTTTCTTAACCCTGGGAAGGAAGCAAAACCGCAGGAACTTATCCAGAGAATGAGACACAATTGAATGGGGGAGAAAAATCAGTTTTATACTGAAGACTTTTGCTTGCCTTCTAAGTGGTTTGTTTTGAGCATGCTAGGCAAGCAGCCGCACTAGTGCATTTCTTTCAAGATATACGTATATCTGCTTATTGTCTTGAAATCGTTTCCTACCTGTGTGCCTGCTTATTGTCTTGAAATCCTTTTCAAATAAATGTAACTAGAAACATTTAATTTTTTCTTACAAATTATCCCAGTATCAGGGCGAGTTTTCTAAAAGAAAGAGGAATGGGGGCAAAGACTGTAAGATTTGTTGTTTTACCAGGCTTTCTCATACATCTAATTCTGGAAATTTTCTCCACTGTTTGGGATCACCCAGCTGTTTGGAATTGTGTACTTTTTGATTCTGTAAAGCAAAGAAAAGCTGAAGTAAAAACACAGATGTGATTCTTCACTTAGCAACCACTTCATTTAATGACTGAGTTGACACACCCAATTACAGTTGCTAAACAGGGACTACATATGTTGTGTATTTTTAAACAGGGATAAGGCATGATTGGATAGATATTCAGTTAGTCAGGATGGTTCTAAATATATTATATAAGTAAAATGTACTATGTTTCTCTAACTCAATTGTAAGGAAATTGAGAGAACAAGGTTGTTGTTGTTTTTTTTGCATATGTGCTTTGATACTAGACTAGATTGGACTTCAGTGAGATTAAACAAGGCTAACTGAGATTGAGTGTCAAAAATTAGCAGTCTATAACAAAGTCCCCACATAGGTTTTTACCTTAACTCTATTTAAAAATATTTTTGCAAAAAGAAAAGAAGAATATTCACCTCTTTTAGATTATTTAATTAATGTTACATGCCATCATATTATATTATAAAGTAAATAGAATGTTCAACAGAAACACTGCTATTTTTCTTTGGCAATGAGCAAAATAGTTTAGTTGACATCTAAAGGGAATATAGGGCAATCTATACATTATTTTTCAGAACTGTTCATTGGTTTTAGATAAGAATGCTGAGGGTCACATAGGATGGGCTTTGTAATGCCTACAATAGGACTTGCACTGGCTATCTAACATGGATTTTCTTGTATTTTACCTTGTCTTATTTCTCTCTTTTGACATTATCTCTCTTTTAAATGTATTGTTAATAATCAGCCAGAAACCTAATCTAGCAAGAATGTAAACACCTATATAATTCAGTATTGGCTGGGACGGGACTAATATAAGGTCTTGGTAGACCTCAGATATTTTGGGGCACTAAGATTAATTAAAAATATGGGGACTTGTTATAAGATGCACTTTTTCTAAGACAAATCTATAGAAAAATAATTGCATGGCATTAATACATGTAAGATTTTGTTTTGACAGAGGGAGGCAAAGAGAAAAGCAATAATTTGTAGCAGGCTACAAATGTATATTTAACGACCTAGAATCTTTCATGTGTTACACTACAATTCCCATAATGCCCAGCCTGCCATCCCTCAAGAAAAACAGCAAAATGGGAAAAGCATCTATAAATTAAGCAATTATTTTCTTATTTGCATATTCTTGAGGCATACACTCCTTCTCTCTCTCTCTCTCTTAGCAACATTTGATTGGCTGATACATTTCTTTTTTAGAAGGGGAAATTCCATCTTGTTTTAATCATTGTTCATAGCTAGTTTTCCTTGCTGATTGCCAATTGCATTCCTTTTAAAATGCTGCTTTGGCTTTGGTTCTAGGCAAATTTTAGAGCTGAAAATTCTAAAAAAAAGTGGTACTTTATGCCTTCTTCTTTCTTTCCCTAACAAAAAACAGGCATAGCCTTAGTTATATAAGTATGTGATGAGCTGGAGAAATATAATGGCTGCCATTTCCTTTTTTATTTTTGCTTTACTGTATTTATTTAATGAAAAAGAACAGAGAAAAAATATATAAGAATAACAAAAGGAAGAAAGGAGAAAAACAGTACAATAACAGAAACATGAAATGTATATACAAAGACAAAGTGTGTATTGTCAAGGCTATGGTTTTCCAAGTTGCAATGTATGGCTGTGAAAGTTGGACCATAAGAAAGGCTGAGCGCCAAAGAATTGAGGCCTTTGAACTATGGTGCTGGAGAAGACTCTTGCAAGTCCCTTGGATTGCAAGGCGATCAAACTGGTCAGTCCTAGAAGAGATCAACCCTGACTGTTCTTTAGAAGACCAGGTCTTGAAGATGAAACTCAAATACTTTGGCCACCTAATGAGAAGGAAGGACTCACTGGAGCCTAATGCTGGGAAAAATTGAGAGCAAAAGAAGAATGGGACGTTAGAGAACAAGGTGGCTGGATGGAGTCACTGAAGCAGTAGGCGTGAGCTTAAATGAACTCCGTGGGATGGTAGAGGACAGGAAGGCCTGGAGGAATGTTGTCCATGGGGTCGCAATGGGTCATACATGACTTCGCAACTAAAAACAACAATAAATATAAAAAGACAGGTGTATGTGTAAGAAACTTCATAGACCAGTATCAATAAAACATGTATATCTATAAGCAACTTGTTTTAAATTGCAAGTAAATAATAGGTCTTCCATCCACTATGTAACTGGAGCCAAACCTTTACCTTTCAAATATTGCAGAACCAATTTCCTGGTGATAATCAGATGGCAATTGTAGGTTGGAAGAATTTGACAGGTGGCCATCATGGTTAATGGGGGCTTTTGCTCAACTTTGTGCTATGAGCAAGTTATGCCCCTTCCTGGATAGGAAGACCCTTCTCTTGATCACTGATACCCTAGTCATCTCCCACTTTGATTATTGCAATGTACTTTATATGAGATTAGCCTAGAATATTATCCAAAATTGTACAGAATCTGATGTGCAATTTTGGAGACTCCAAAGATGATACATGTAACACTTCCAATGTATGAGCTGCATTGGGTGCCAGTTTATTTCTGGGTCCAATTCAAGATGTTGATTATGATCTTTAAAGTGTGTGCTCAGATTATCTGCAGAACTGTCCTCTCCCTATTACATAGCCCGTTCCACCCAGTTAGGCAGAGAAGGTATGGTAAGGACCCCATTAGTTCAAGAATTTCAGCTGGCAGAGTATAAGAAGAAAGCCTTCTTTGTTGTCATCTCTACCCTTTAGAATATTCTTCTGCCAGAGGTAAGTTGCAGCACTGCTCTCCTGGCCTGAAAGAGCTCAAAGATTCAAATTGTTTGTGATGATTTGCATCATCTCACAAAACAGTACATAATCTTACAGTTGATTAATACCTTCAAAACCCACGCTCCCCTGGCTTTTCAACTTTAATTATTCTGTAGCAATAGCACTTAGATTTATATTCTGCTTCACAGTACTTTACAGCCCTCTCTAAGTGGTTTACAGAGTCAGCATATTGCCCCCAACAATCTGAGTCCTCATTTTAATGACCTCAGAAGGGTGGAAGAGTCAACCTGCTCAGAATCGAACTCCTGGAATTAGCCTGCAGTACTGCATTCAACCACTAGGCCACCACAACTTAATTATTCTATCCTTATTTTAACTACCTCATTTTACTGAGATAAAATATTTTCATATGGTTTTCATGTTTATAGGGTTTTTAATCATACAGCATACAGTGTCACTCTGTAAGTGAGATGAGCAGTCTCTAAATTTGATAAATAAATAAAATAAAATAAATAATAAATTATCATTTTCCAACTGTCAATTTTAGGTAGCTTGTTGCATCCAAAAATACTAAAATTTATTTCAAAGTCAAATTAATATATTGTTATTTAAACTCAGACCATAATAATAATAATAGAATATTGCTTATTCTTATAAATAGCCAGATGTGTAACATACAGTTAGTACATAGAAAATATATATACTATTTGTTACTAACTGTGTAAAGATTTACTCTAAGTGACAAAGTCTCTTCCTCACAGCTGAACTGCAGCTGAACCTGTTCTTTTGGTTCAGATATACAAACTAATATATACAGAATATACTTTGCTGTCTCACTGCCAGTCTCTAATCTGCCACACTAACAATACCATACAATGATATCACCTATCAGGGACAAAACATGGGTCAAATGCTCTTCTTTATATGGTTGGGAAGGAAGTAAATTTTGAAAGATGACTAGTCTGTCAGGTTGAGTCCCCAAGAAAAAAAACACTATTTTCACACAAGCATTTTATATGGCTCCTTTTTTAAAAAAAATTTGATTTATATGCCGCCCTTCTCCGGAGACTCAGGGCGGCTTTCAATGCGTTAAGCAATAGCCTTCATTCTTTTGTATATTTTATACAAAGTCAGCTTATTGCCCCCACAAACTGGGTCCTCATTTCACCTACCTTAGAAAGGATGGAAGGCTGAGTCAACCTTGAGCCTTGGAGAGATTCGAACCAGCAGTAATTGCAGGCAGCTGTGTTAATAACAGGGTGCTTAGACCACTGTACCATCAAGGCAGGAACACAATCTTCTGCACTGAAGTAGAATGACTCTGGAAGACAATCCAAAAGTTTTTGTACCATCTTAAAGTGCAGAGTAAATTATGGGTGTAAGCTTATCCTACCCCCTAGGACCGTGATGGTGAACCTATGGCACGTGTGCCAGAGGTGGCACACAGAGCCCTTTCTGTGGGATTGCGTGCTGTCACCAGCTGCTCTTTTGATTTCTGATCCACACATGTGCATTGGCCAGCTGATCTTTGCCTGTGCTGGAGCACCTGCCAGAAACCTGAAGACTAGCTGGCCAGTGAGCATGTGCATGCCAGCCATCTTTGGGTTTCCGGCACTCCTGCGCATGCGAAGACCACCTGGCTGGTGCGTATGCATGCGGCGAAAACTAGAAGACCATGTAGCTGGTGCCTATATGCACAGGCCAGCTGATCTTCGAGTTTCTGGGGCTCTGGTGCGCACACACGTCTGGTTTGGGCACTCGCCATCACTGCCCTATTATAACTGTAACGCCATGCAAATAGTTGGTAAAGTGTGTTGGATTCCATGCATGCTAAAATGGTTTGTAGCATTCTAAAAGGGGGGAGCACAACAGAGATGAGATAAAGATATTATCAATTCAATAGGACAAGGCATAATAATTAATTAATTAATTATTGGGACATGTTGTGCTGTAATTAGTTGGAGAGGAAGAAAGGTCCCAAGATACTGGAGTGATGTTTTCTACCATGCATTTGATATTTCACCTAGATTTTCTTTTTATTTATGGCCTTAATAGTTATTTATTATATTTATATTTCAATTTTCTTCTAGGAAAGCTATCATATAAATATAAGCAACATACATAGCACATTCCATTTCAATTTTATTTCCATAACAATGGTTCTAAGAGGTTGAGACATACTGATTATTCTGTAGTCATCTTCAACAGGACAGAAATCCAAATTAAAAACAGTCTGGTAGCACCATTTAATATTAACGAACTTTATTATAAGACATAAACTCTCATGCAAGCTATAAAGAAAGATATATAGAAACATGTATATACTAAACCTTAAAATTTGGATTGGAATGGAATGGAATGGAATGGAATGGAATGGAATGGAATAGAATAGAATAGAATAGAATAGAATAGAATAGAATAGAATAGAATAGAATAGAATAGAATAGAAATGTCTTTATGCCTAATTACTTTTGCATGCAATTCCATATAGTGACGTCATTGAAACAATACCCAGAATGTGACAGATCTGTAGATATTTTCTCAGCCCTCTCTCTGACTTGTGCAATGTTGTGCAACCCAATGTTGGGCTGATTGCAATTGTTTTTGGGTTTTCTTTGCAGTCCTAACTATCTATTGAACTTTGTATCTGTCCTGTTTTGTTGCTGTACCCAACTACACAGTTATAGAAGTACAAATTATAGATTCAATAATTCTTCTGAAAAGCTGTATCAACAACACCTGGAGCAGTCTGAACTTTCTGAGTTGACGCAGGAAGAACATTCTTTGTTGTGCCTTTTTAATGAAGGTTTTAACGTTTAGTGTCCATTTCAAATCCTGGGAGATCTTGAAACTTGAAGATCTCTACTATTGACATTGTGTTGTCTAATATTGAAAGAGATGGTAGAATAGAAGGGCTCGTTATAAAAATCCACTTCCACCTCTACAGTTTTAAGTGTGTTCAGCTACAGATTGTCGCAGCTGCACAGCAGGGCCTGTTGTTCAAACTCCTATTTGTATGCAGATACATCACTGTCTCATATGAGACCAAAAAAAGGTAGTATATAACCTCACGCGCAGGAACAGAAATAGATTTTCTCATCTTCTTAAACATATTTTTTTCTTAAGCTAATTAAATAGGCCACTACTAAAAGAAAGTTGGTACACCTTCCTAAGTTCAAGAAGCTACAGCAAAAGTTTGAAGGAATAACTAATATATTATTTTCTTTACTCTATAGAGGGCTCTCTCCTTCCATTTTTAAACAAATTTGGGCAGTTAAGCCCAGTATAAAGAAGCTGATTAAATCCAGATGAAAGGACATATGAAGAAAAGGCATTCCAGCAGGGCAAACTGGAAGATTCCATAGTCAGCTGAGAGAGAGAGAGAGAGAGTGAGATGGAGGGAGGGAGGGAGGGAGGGAGGGAGAGAGAGAGAGAGAGAGAGAGAGAGAGAGAGAGAGAGAGAGAGAGAGAGAGAGAGATTATTTACCTTCTGTTCTTTGAACCTACATTTTCTAGATGCATATTCATGCAGGTGTAGTTTTAATTGCTGTTTTAATTGAATGCAATCAATTCTTCCATTTCCTTGTGGTAGCCTAGGAAACAGATTCTTATTCCATCGACTCCACCTCTTCCCTGATGGGGACTTTTCTCTCTGCTTTATGAGGAAAAAAATGGGCTTCTCGTTTCAGAATGTATACAAGGAATGCTAAGGATGCATTTCTTATGATCCTCAGATATTGCTGAGTATTAATATCAGAAAATGTGGAAGGCAGCATATGTTTGCTGCACAATTAATTCAGAACTATTATGCTATTGTGTTCAGGTCCAAGCAATCAAACACCTCTTAGTAAACTGAAGGCTTTCCCTAATTAATTGCATGTACACGAATATGTATAAAGTATTTTTCCCCTGGATATGCTCATAAAATATCTGTACATGTACAAACAAGTAAAGATTAGAGATGTGTGGTATACTGGTTAAGGTATTGGATGAAGACCAAAACTAGGGATACTCGGGTTCAAGTCCACCCTCAACCAGAGCAGATGGTTGAGTGACTTTGGCCAGTTGCTGTCTCTCAGCCCAACTTTTTTCACAGGTTGAAGAATTGAAGGAAGAAATCAGAGAGGAAGACCAGGTATGTTGCCTTGAGTTTCATGAGGAAACATGTAATAAAATAACAAAATTAACCTTCCAAGATCTCATTTGTTCCTTTGAAAAAAACATGCCAAGCTTTAACATGTCAAGAGTTCAAAAGACATTAATAGATTTTGAGAAACCTATCATATGCTTTCTGCAGCCCTATTTTATATATGTGGGTTTGATAGAAGCTAAATCAAAGCACCTCTTTGAAGCTTCTAAGAAATGATGCTCCCCTTCTGCCCTAAAGCTTCATTTTGCCCCAGCAGTCATGGCTTCTGTTGCTTGCAAGATAAATTGACTGATTGAGGCAGACTAGTCCAGCTTCAATTCTTCAAAACAACATGAAGTATCTCTGCAAACTAAAGCAATTAATTCAGGTAGAATGTCAACAATCTAGTCTTTATATGTATGCCTATCTGATATATCACATTTAGGAAAAACTCCATTATGTGCAACAATATAAAATGGGAATGTTACTTGTACACACTTCAAACACTGCAGTTTTCTGATCACTCACTCCAACACATATGAAGGGGAGTACATTAGGAAAAGAAATGCTTAGGACTACAATTTTTAAAAAAATATTAATTCAATTAAAAGTCACCTTAAGAAAAAAAAAGGAGAACATGGTTATAACATCCCCTTTAGAAAAGTCTATAACTTTCAGCTGAGAATTGTATTTGGGGGACTTTGAGAAATATATAAAGTTTTTCACCCCTAATTAGAATTAAAGCAGTACAAGCAGTGCAACTTCATTGGAGCCAATCCCAAGGTGAGCGGGGCCAAATCTGTATCCGTGGATGAAAAAGCATTCTATGTTTCCAACTTTTATTATTTTAACGGTTTTCTCTACTTTTCTATTTTGAAATGGCCTTATAAAACTTCCATTGTAAGTTTCATCCATTTCTTTTCAGTCTGAATGATTAAAATGTATCTTTCTTTTCTCTCTCCTTCTAAAACAAGATTGTCCTAAAAACTTTAGGAAATATTGCTTCTGGCTTCCACAAAAGATTGGTTCTTGCGTTAAAGTTCCTAATATACAGCCTTATTTCCATTGCTCTGACACGTCACAAAGCAAAAGCAGTCAGTCAAATCTGGCAACTGTGAACATGAGATTCCTTTTATGTTAGTGTGAGCAATGCCTCCAAGCTTTTGACTCCCCCATCCATCTCAAGCTACATATGTTTTCCAGATGAAAACAGTGACACCAGAGCAATGAAAAGCAGCTTAACTTTTAAGCGCTACAGTGTATGCTGTGTTTCACTTACAGTAAAGAAAAAGCTAAGCTAAGGAAAGGAAAAGGAAAGCTTTTCCTCCTTTTACCTACTTCTTTTTTTTTTTAAGTATTTAGTCCTTTTGGACATCTTTTTTTATTTTATTTTATTTTTATTTATTTATTTATTTTTGAGAATAACTAGTTGACAGGTTTAGTTAGTAAACAGTTAGATCTTGCCCTGAAATTTTTTATGGCAAATTAGCAGCCATCAAATCTTACCTCCAAACAGTTCTCCTTAGACATGAAAATTCTGCATGTATTAAATTACATTTGCATTAATTGTCCTTTACTGTAGAATCCTGACATTAATTCAATTCAGGTTTGAATTGAATTAACCATAAAAGGATAAAAAAAAAATCAGCTCTAGAAGTAAGACCTAGTCTGTTTCTCTAACATTTAGCCTCTCAGATTTCTTGTTGCATTTGAAAATCAAAATCTCAAGCTTCTTGTCAAATTCAGAAGTAGGAGAAAAAATATTTATAGTTTCTAAACAGGGAATTGGAGAAAAACTTGGCAAAACCTTTGCCTATGTGTAAAATACCTTTTAGAGCATAGACTGATTTGATAGGATAAAACCCGCTAAATCCTATATTATAGGATAAACAGCATTAAAATCCTGTTGTTGTTGTTTTAATTAAATGCTTCCTAAAATTATAGTTTCTGTGTGTTACATCAAAAAGGAAACATAAAAATTATTTGAGGTGGGGTAAAGCAGATTTGGGGTAGAATTAAAGCCCTAGGAGATAGACTGGTTGGAGGAGGAGGAGGAGGAGGAGGAGGAGGAGGAGGAGGAGGAGGAGGAAGAAAAAGAATGCCCCACTGTTGTTTGGGCATCAGAAATTATGTTTATGCATTCATCTCAATTAGATGAATGCATAAAGTGTTCTGTATTTTCAGAATTCAGAGATTAGGATGATCCTTAATCTATCCTAATACAGGAAAAAAGTAGCCACAGGTATAGAGACACACTAGCTTTGACAGCATAAAAACATTTTTACAGAAAATACTAAAGGGGAAATTTTCCACCAAATGCCCAGTCTACACTGAGCAATCTTGTAATTACAGAAAGCTGCTTGTCTTTTGTGAGGGAGATCCAAAGCTGGATAGATGGCAATTAATGAACTGTTACATGGTTGACCAATTGATGTAGTGAATAGGAGCTCCTTGCACTGTGCTTTATTTCCAATCCTACAATTTGTAATTCTGTTAACACTATAAATAAGGCATAGCTAAACAAAAGCAAAATATTGAGTTGTCATGCTTTATAATGCCGTTTCAGTCTGTTGCCACGTCTGTAGAGAATTAGTTCAGCAAAAGGAAAGGAGGTGGTAGTAATACCTTCTGCTCAGCAAGCCTCTAAAGAAGGAGCCAGGACTTCTGAATTCCAAATGCCACATCAGCAAAACTTGGAATCTTTGCAATGTGGAGATTTTGAAAGAATGCAGGATGACAGGCTAAATTGTTGCAGCATAAAGATTCATTTAAATTTCTTCACCATTTTGTTCTGAAAGATAGAACAACACAGTCTTCAACATACATAAAAAAAGTAAAAAATATATATTTGGAGGAAGCTATCAAGACTAAAAAGGAGGTGATTCAGAAATAAAATTTATAAGGACCATATTACTAATTATCCTTGAGAGATTACAGTCAGCTTCCAAAGAACAATATTCTTTGAAATTATTGGCATCAGTTTACCATTTTGAAACACTAAAAGTGCCTAATATTGATTATATAAAACACATATATTTTAACTATCATATAATTTCTATTTAAAAATGAGTATTAAATAACTTTCTTTCTCCCTATAGTTGTGAATTCATACAAACAGTTTATTATTAAAAAATAAGACAAACTACTTCTTAACTATCGCCATGACATTTAGTTCACTGGAGAAATTTTTTCTTAAAATTCTAGATCTACTAAATTAAACTGAATTATTTGCTGAAGTTTCCTTCTAAACCTATTGATAAAGGATGCCTTGACATTTGTATCAGCCATATTCATATTATTTTCAAACCATAGTTTAGAAGACTAGAGATGATCAATACAAACTTTTATGTTTTGACATAAAATAAGATCAGTAGCTACTGTTATTAGTTATCAGAAAACTATTCTTTGCTAATACAACATAGATATTGTAATGATTGTGTTATGAAAGCAATTGGGACTGAATTGCTTGTTGCTATCATAGCAGTGCTAAAACACAATGTGACTACATTGCTTAGTAATGGCAATTCCAAAAGTCCCAGTTGCCATTGTTAAGCAAGGAACATGTGCAACTTTAAGAGAGCTTCAAACTGCCAACGTCCCCATTTGCTTGTGGAATGTCAGAAAATTAGTCACATGACTGCAAGGATACTGAGGATCTGTCATAAATTCTCCTCATTTAGTGCCATAACACCGAATGGTTGATTGATGGTTGAAAAAGTTGTAATCTGAGAACTACAGGTACACTATTATTCAAAGACCTCAGCTGATGATAAGTAGTTTCCATTGTAATTAGTAGTTTTAAGCAAACCATAATGATATACCACTGGTTTTTTAATAAGTGGAATCAAAAATTTCTAATTTCCTTTTCTTACACAAGCCAAAATGTGTGAGCCTAAAGCATTCTGCACTTATTGCAAATTCTTTAGGATTGTTTGAATACAGTTTATACTTCTAATTCAACATTGGCAAAAAAAAAAAATCTCAAGACATCTAAATGTTATTTCTATTGAGTCACAATATATAACATTTTTGCTCTTCATTCTTACATTCTCAGTAGAACCAATTTTTAGATTAATTAAACACCCAGCAACTTGCCTAATTTCAGTGAAAGAATTAATTTCAGAGCATAATTTTAAATGCAAATATATGTTTAAAACTAGAATTAGATTATTTTGATAGATATTTCCTATAAATATTAATTTGCTAATTTTCCTATTGAGGTATGATAACATTAAAAATGCTACTAGAATGAATGTTTCTTGTATACAGTATAACAACTGCTTCTTCTGAAATCAAATTATGCAGATGGAATCAATTGACTATCCTCAGCATCTTCATAGTAAACTTACCTTAATCATTTGAAATGAATAGCCATGGATTCTGGATTTGAATTGGTGGAAAATTTGTCCATAAATATCCACCTAAGAAATTAAGAAACAACAATTTTCCAAGTATGATCACAAGATATTGATCTTTATCAAGCTGGAAGTAGGGAACAGAGAGGAAACTTTCAAAATGTCATAGAACTTTCATCTAGGGAACTTTCTTAATACCCATGTAAGATTTTACCTCTCTTTTCCTTAACCAAGGAAAAGTAGACTGGGGTCTACTTGGTGTCTAATTATTTTTAGACACCAACAATTTCCACTCATTACTGGATTACTATTTCTAGCCTCATGTATCATTTGCCCTGCTTCCTATGTTCGAATTTTAATTCAGAACATAGGAAGGACTGTATTGAATTTTTATTTTATCTGAAGCGGAAGTAGTATTCTCCATTCCACATTTGGGTAGACCAGATTGCCCTGATAAAAAGCACCTAATGAAGGACTATAGTTTAAATGAAAGCTGCAAATCTCCTAGTAGAAAGTATTCAGCTGTCCTGTTTTCTTTTAACTCTTATCTTTTGATCTGCATCGATTTTTCGCCTCTCAACCTCTTAATTACCTCTTAATCCACATAACCTCTTAATCTATATAATTTTGTTGCCTTCTTACTTGTGCTTTTTTTTTCTTTCTTCCTGCTCTCTGACCACCCTGGTCCTCTTCACTTCTTCCATTCCCTTCATTTCTCTGATGTGTATGTAGAAACATCTTTCATCAATGCAATATTATACTGTGCAGATGCCCCTATCACAATGAATTGTTGTTATTATGGAAGAGTTGGAGTTATTGGAGTTTTCCTGATCTAGTTAATCTCCAGATATGTTAGACCACAACTCCAAGAATTATCAGTTGCAAGTTCTCAGTTATGGCCAGTTTTATTCCTAGAGGGAAAGGCCAGGTCTAAATGCTACATCTTAGGAAATGTCATTTTGAAACATAAATATTTGACTTTTTAATAAACATCCCAACGACCCTTGGCAGGAGCCTTGGTTGTAAATGAGTACCTACTTTGAAAAGCATGCAGTGTAAACATCTTATTCAGTCTGGAAATATTTTTTTTGGAAGGCCAGAAATGGTGTGGTATTTATTTATCTTCAGGTATTTAAATACTATCAGACCTCAAATGAAACATGCATAAAATTGTGTGCGGCCAGGAGCCTATAGTTTTAATTAATGTTCTATATGTGTTATTAAGAAATGACTAAAATATACTGTGACAGTTAATGTTGGCAATCAATACTATTAAGAAAATAGGCCATATAGTATTTAATGAAATTTAGGACTTTAAGAAATGATGCTGCTTTCCTTTGTGCAATCATTCTCAATATATGAACTCAGCCATTGTCTGATTTTTTATTTTTATTTTTTTACTTTTGTTCAGAAAGTTACTTCAGTCAGTTTCAGGCTGCACTGCCTGGCAGAATTTGAACTAAGAAACTCCATTCCTAAAGCTAGGAACAAATATAGACTGTATTAGAATCTGTGAAATCCTTGAAGCACGGAAGGAATCACAAAGTGATTAACTGTCAGAGAACACTGTGCAAGGTAGCTGTTTGGTATTGGCTAGGCCTATGAAGCCTATACTAACTCTTCAGACTGGAGCAGAAAAACATCAAGATCAATTAGGCAAAATGAGACAACTGCTTTAGACAGCTTGATGGAAGGTAAGAGTAGCAGTCTTTTAGCTATCTTTCTAATCTCATTTTCTCCTTTGAATGGGATGATTGATGATGATGATGAAGAAGACTACAATGGTGTGCGGTGTGAAAGAAAGAGAGGGAGAAGAGAGAGAGGAAAGAGAGGGAAGATGCCACAATGTCCTATTCTAGACCTCTTAGTAAGTTAATTTCTCAGATGTGGTGAAGGATAATATCTCATATACATCTGAAGTTAGTTTTTGTATATGATATTGGTACTGTACTTGTCTCAAAATGTCTTGGAACAATCTTGAAAACATTCTGTCTAGGCTTAATAGCAATAACACTTATAACACCATTTCACAGTGCTTTATAGCTCTCTCTAAGTGGTTTACAAAATCAGCACATTGCCCCCAATAATCATGAAGCGATTAATTTTCAGAGATCACTGTACAGCATAGCTGGATCCTCATTTTACTGACCTTGGAAGGAGGGGAAGCAGAGGTAAAATCTACTTACCTTCCCTACCGGTTTGGAAGAGTGCACGCCCCATGCACGCACACGCTCTGTTCATGCACACACCATCATCAGGTCCAACTTTTGATCCTCTGTGCATGTGCAAAGCCTTCTGCGCATGCGCAGAGAGTCAAAAATGGGTTACTTCCTGGTTAAAACCAGGAAGTAATGAGGTCTGGACGGGTGGGTAGAGCCTTGCGCTGCCGCCACTACCGGTTCACCTGGTGAACTGGTAGGGCCTGGTGGCTCATCAGACTAATAGCATTGTGATTAACTGTTACAATATTTTGAGGATCAGACTCAATGATGAATTCAGAAGCAATTTCTTCAGTTAAAGAAGTGTTTATTCATAATAGACATTCTACTTATTCTTGTCAGATTTACAGTGAGAAGCAAGCATGAGGTAAAAGCACTCTCTATTTATATCAAAGGGGAGGAGTCAAAGAAGGGGGTGATTACACATGAATACATTAAAGGAGGAGGAATAAATTAACCCTTTATATCCTGTACATATATACATATCTCTTGTTATAGAATAAGGCATTTACTTATGACAAATCCCCCTCTAAATGCCGATTCGACATATAACAATGATTGCATTCGGATTCAGAACTATATAGTACTTGTAATTTTGATGTCAAGTATTTGTGTTGTTTAGAAGGTAAAGGTTTAGTTAATATATCAGCTATTTGTTCTGAGGTTTCGCAGTGGATTGCTTTAATGAATCCATCCTGAGATAATTGTCTCACGTGTTTAAATTTGATATCTATATGTCTGGACCTTTGACCAATGGCGTCAGATCTTGATATTTCTATAGCCGCCTTATTATCTTCATGTATGACAAATGGTAGTATTGGATTCTTCCAAATATCAGATAATAAATCATTAAACCACACTAAATTATTTGAGGCTTTAGATAAACAGACGTATTCTGCCTCTGTTGTGGAAGTCGCTACTAAATCTTGCTTCCCAGTGTACCAGAATATTGGGCAATCATTTAAAAATAATACATAACCTGAGGTGCTCTTTCTACATTTGATGTCACCTGCCCAGTCTGCATCAGCGTAACTGGTGATAATAGGTTCTTTAATATTATTGGGTTCTAAGAGTAGGCAGAAATCTATGCTGTGTTTTAGATATCTTAGTATTCGTTTAACTGCTTCCCAATGATACATAAGTGGTTTACTTACATGTCTAGATAATAAATTAAGTGGCAGAGCTATATCAGGCCTGGTCCAATTAGATATATACAAGAGAGAACCAATAATTGATCTATATAATGTATTGTTCTCGAACTCAGGTGAAGATTCATCCATATTCCTTAGAAAATCAGTCTGCATAGGAGTATCGCAAGGTTTGGCATCTCTTAAATTGCATTTTTCCAGAAGTTCTATAATTTTATCTCTCTGGGATAATTTGAATCCCTTTCTTGTTTTATTGATTTGAACTCCAAGGTATTTGTTTACCCTTCCTAGCGACTTTAAAGAGAAATGTTCACTTAGCTTGGATACAAATAAGTCTTTCTTTTCTTTATGTTTGCCTATATACAAAATATCATCCACATAGATTAACACAAATTCTAATGATTCACCTTCCTTTCTAACAAAAAAGCAATTGTCTACAGTTGTGGCTTTGAAATCCATATTTTTAAGCACGCTGACTAGACATTCATACCAACGCTTGCCGGATTGTTTTAATCCGTACAAGCTTTTGTTAAGTAACCAGGTCTCATTTCTATTTGTACATTGGCTATGAGATGCCCTTACATATATCTCTTTGTCGAGCTTTGCATGTAAGTATGCAGTCTGCACATCATATTGAAAGACATCAAGATTGAGTATAGCCGCTATGACTAAAGCTGTCTTAACACTTTCGGTTCTTACAGTGGGAGAGTATGTGTCAGTGTAATCCTCAGGATATTTTTGAGCGTAACCTTGTGCGACTAATCTAGCTTTATATAATTTATTACCCTCTTCTAAATCTTTGATTTTGAATATCCATCTGGTGCCTATAATTGTCTTGTTCTCAGGGGCAGGGACTGGTGTAAATACACCTAATTCACGCAAGCTGTTCATTTCTTTTGTTATGGCTAATTCCCATTTCTCTCTTTCTTCCATGGGAAGTTTCAACACTTCCTCGTATGTGTTAGGTGTTGGTGTCTCGTCATTCACACACATTATATAATCCTTATACTTATTGGGTAATTGTTTTCTGTTACACCTGATTGTTCTTAATGGAATGCTCTCATTATCGTGTAGATACCTTGCTTCCTTTTTGGTTAATGAATCTGTTTTTATCCTGGTATGGTTACCTGTCCATGTTTTGTTTTTGTCATCATGTGTGTTATGTTCATGTTTCTCTCTTTCTATTCTGTCTTGTTGTTCAATATTTGGTTTTGTATTTTGGATTATCTCGTTAAGATGTATCTTAGACCAGTTGGCCTGTTCATGAAATACTGCTGTTCTTGAGACTATGAATTTGTTATTACTGTCAATGAATCTATATCCTTTTGTGCCTGTTTCGTATCCCATGAATCTGAGCCTTCTGGATACGTTATCTCCCTTACGTCTTAATTGTTTTGGTATTTGTACGTCTGCTGTAACTCCAAATATGTGCATGTGTGATATTTTTGGTTTCCTATTGTACATCACTTCGTATGGTGTTTTATTTAGGATGCTAGACCAGGTCCTATTTTGGGTATAGTTTGAATATAGTAATGCTTCTGACCAGAATTGTTTTCCTAAACCAGCATCTTCTAATGTACATCTAATCATGGTTTGCAGTGTCGAGTTCTTTCGTTCTACTGTACCATTCTGAAAAGCAGAAAATGGGCTAGTCGTGAAGTGTAGCATTCCTTTATCTTTTATCCATTGTGAGAATTCTTTTGACATGAACTCGGATCCCCTATCTGTCATGATTTGTTTTATTTTGACATTGTGTTGTGTTTCTACACGTTTGTAAAATTCTTTGAATTTTTGGAAAGTTTCATCTTTGTGTTTTAAAGTATAAACAAATCCATAACGGCTATAGTCGTCTACAATAGTTAGGAAATATCTTTTTTTGTATGTGATGGATGGTGTTAATGGACCAACCAGATCCATATGTACCAGATCAAAAATTTAGTTAGAGGTCCTTGTTGCCCTCTTTGGTTTTGGGTTTGTTCTGAGTTTTGAGGATTTACATACTGAGCATTCCAAATAGTTTTTACAATCCTTTATTTTAACGCCATCAGCATGTTCAATCATTTTTTGTATTACAGGGAAACTTGCATGTCCCAATTTTCTATGCAACATGTGTGCACATTCATCATGAATTGGTTTGCCTATATTGGGTCTTTTGTTATTGTGTGTATCACTAGTGGGTGTGTCTTTGTGATTACAGTGTGTATTGGGTTCTTCATTGTCATTGTTGTTACTATGTTCACTGTCTATGTTGATGTCGTCATCAGTGTTTGTATTCATGTTATGCAACCATTTATCTTCTGTTACAAGGAAGGGTAGGCCCCCTTCGATAACTACACTATTCAATTTAGTCCCATCCTTTTCTAGTATTGCTTTTCCCCCAGAGAAGATTATATTTATGTTGGAATGTTGGCTTAATTTCACTGCACTAAGTATGTTATGTGATATTTCTGGTATCAACAATACCCCCTCTACTTTACCTAAACCAGGTATATTTACATCTCCTTTCCCTATGACTTGAACATTTTCTTGATTGGCTACTCTTATCATAAATTTATCATTTGTGAATGAAGACAGTATTTTCTTGTTATTTGTTGTATGATTAGTCGCCCCTGAATCTATGAGCCAAGTATTGTTTTTTGATTTTTGTGTGATGACATCGTTATGTTTATCTAATCCATTTAATGATCCTGATTTTCTGTCCCTTGAATTATCTCTATCCTTTCTGCGTTCTCTGTAGTTTGGGGAGTCTCTATATCTGTATCTATCAATAGATGATTGCCTGTCTTGATATCTACCCCTATAATCACGGTTTTGTCTTTCCCTATGAAACATGGGGCAATCTCCCTTAGAGTGTTTTCTGGATCCACAATTGTAACATTCAATTGTTTTTTGGTGATTCTCTTGGAAGGTTACCCCTTTTGCCTGTCTGTGTTCTGTGTATGCATTGTATCTACTTTTTCTCAAATTATCTTCAGCTATTAACTTATTTGACAGACTTTCTATGGATAAGTATCCTAGATTGATTGAGTCTAAGTGTGATATGTAGTTATCCCATGATGAATCTAATGAGTTAAGGATAACGCTTTTCATTGTCTGTTCTGATATTATTTCTCCTCTTAGATGTAATTCTGCTCTGGTTTTGTTTAAGGATATTAAATGTTCACTTATGGTGGTTCCAGATCTTAATTTGGCTGAAAAGAAATCTTTAGACATTCTAGTGGTTGTTGCTACACTTTCACTATGAAACAATTTAAACATGCATTGAATTATTTCTGAAACAGTAAGATTATGCTTAATACTGTAGTACATGGCAGGTGATATGCTAGAAACTATTAAAAAGAATGCTCTGTGATGCAGGCAGTCTATTTTTAGAGTCCAAGGTCTTTTGGGAGGATTGGTTATAAAAAATAATAAATTTTCTTTCATAAAGACAACCTGAATTTGTTGACACCATTCCTGTAAATTGATGCCATCAATTCTAAGTTTTGGGAAATCACTAGGTAGATTCCCAATATTACTATTCCCACTACTTACAACTGTGGGTAGTCCATGGTTCTGTAGATGTTGAAAATTGCAGAATGGTGTGGGTATTCTGCTGATGAGCTTGAAAGGTTCTCCTTCTTCATAAAGTTCATTGTAGTTCTCTGTGTTCATCTGCGCATGCGCGTTGGTCATTTCTTTGCTGAAGCCGCTGGGAGAGGTTCTCTTTGCTGTAGCTCCCTCGTAGTGCTCTCCTTCTGATGATTCGGTCTCCGGCTCGATCTTGGGTGTTCTGCTGGCAGCTGTGGTTCGTCTCTTTTCTTTGGAGCTTTCTTGCTTGGAGTATTTTGTTCTTTGGATCGTTTGTGGTGTGGGGGAAATTTTGCAGGGCCCTCTGGGTTCAGGTGTCGTCATCATCGTTGTCCGGATTGAGTCGTGCAGGCTTTGAGGTGTCTGTTTATTTCTTCGTCTCTTTTGTATTTTTGCATTATTGGCTTTTATCGATTCTTTTGAAATTGTTAGACTTGTGCCAAACGTTTTAAATAGTTTTCTCATGGGTGTTTCGATTTCTTGTTTGGTGGATGATTCTTCTGTATCTGTTTCTGACTCTTCAGAAGAATAAATATATTTTTTGCTATTTTTTGTGTTTTTTCGCGCCAGAGTTTTTGAATGGTGCATTCTGATTGGTTCAGCCGTGTTCATTTCTGTGGCCGGTTGAAGAAAAGATGGCTGCCTTTCAAAATTTTGAGCGGGACCTCTGGTCTTGCTTCTGGTTATTTTTTCTTTTGTTGTACGTTCGCTCACCATTTTTGTATTTTCGGGTTTGGCTTTTTCAATGTCTTTTTCTCTCGCTGCTCCGTTTTCTTCCAAGAAGCCTCGGAGTTCCGCGATGAGTTTGTGGTCATCTTTTTGACTTTTTATTAGCCTCAGTATCTCCGATCTGAGGTCTTTGTCTTTTATTTTGTTCTCTTCTTGGTTGTCGGTTTCATCTGCTGTTTCTTCGATGTCTGTGGTGTTATCTTCAGATTCTTCGATTGTTGTATTTATTGGTTCATCGATCATTTCTTGATCTGTTTTTGTTTCTTTATCATTTGCCCTGGTATTGGGTCTTTCTTTTTTATTCTTGAGGTTTTCTTTCTTAGGCATGTTGGATTTTATTGAGTCAGTTCAACCATCGACTGCTACCAATTTGTTACAATATTTTGAGGATCAGACTCAATGATGAATTCAGAAGCAATTTCTTCAGTTAAAGAAGTGTTTATTCATAATAGACATTCTACTTATTCTTGTCAAATTTACAGTGAGAAGCAAGCATGAGGTAAAAGCACTCTCTATTTATATCAAAGGGGAGGAGTCAAGGAACGGGGTGATTACACATGAATACATTAAAGGAGGAGGAATAAATTAACCCTTTATATCCTGTACATATATACATATCTCTTGTTATAGAATAAGGCATTTACTTATGACATTAACACCAGCTGTCTGCAATTACTGTAAGTTTGAATCTCCCCAGGCTCAAGGTTGACTCAGCCTTCCATCCTTTCTAAGGTAGGTAAATTGAGGACCCAGTTTGTGGGAGCAATAAGCTGACTTTGTATAAATATACAAAGTATGAAGGCTATTGCTTAATGCATTGTAAGCCGTCCTGAGTCTCTGGAGAAGGGCGGCATATAAATCAAATTAAAAAAAATAAAACCACCTGCCACTGCCGCTACTGGTTCACACAAGCTGGACAGAACTGGCAGGATTTCACCACTGATGGGAAGGCTGAGTCAACCTTGATCTGGTGAAAGTCGAAGTGCCAATATGTGTTGTACATGTACTTAATAGAATCCTTATTCAAAAGCTTGTAGGGAAGGAAAGAAAATGATGGGAAATTGAAATAAGGCTGCAAAAGACATGTTAACCACCTTCTTTTCAATTTTCTAGTTCAACAGGATGTTAAGGTTCCAAGGAATCCATCCCCAACAATGAGAAATCCAAGGCAGGCATATTCCTCAAATATTGACACAAATCAAATTGGAACAGACTTAGTGGAAAACTGGCTCTAAGTTCCCACTGGTTTTACACCAAATTAAAAATAAAACTTTGACACTTCCCCCCAAAGTCCCCAATCACATGGTCCAATCAGCATATAGTCCAGTTGCTAGTTGACTTCAGCTCCATCTTTCAAACACCTACATGAACGTCCTTGATTCCCAGGGGAAAGAATTTTATTTTGGCTACAACACTCCAGTTATCTCTACACCCTCTCCCTTCCCCTTAGCTCCAGGTTATGTCAGTCCTGAAGCAATGTGAAGAGAAACCTCCTTAGAGGAAAGCTATAGAAAAGAAAGTGGCTACAGTTAGGGCAGCTTCAGGGTTGACAGCCTGCCCCCTCTCAATTGAAGAAGACTTCCTGCAATAGACAGAGAAATCACAAAAAGGTTAGTTGAGGATCTCCCTAACCTCCCCTCCCTCCCCCCGGAGGTCCATTTGACTTATGGGGGTACTCGTCATAGAACTGTTTCACCAATCTATCTGCTTTCACCTTCCAACTTTTCACACAGGAGGCCTCAGTGTTTTCCCCTCAACTATAAGTGGCTTGGGGGAAGTCCAATCTACTGGCCTAATCTAAGAGTTTACTGCTGGCTTCAGCAGGCTACAATGGAAGACCGGATGCACTTTCCCCAACAGCCAGGGAAGCCTTAATTGTACCATGACAGGGTTAATCACTTTCACTATGGGGAAAAGTCCTACAAATTTCGGTCCCAGTTTCTTAGAGACCAACTTTAATTTTAGATATTTTGTAGACAGGTAGACTCTATCTCCCACTCAGAATCGTGGCTGGAGAGACCAGCGCTTGCCAGCCTGATTTTTATAAGTTTTTGACACCTCTCTCAAAGCACACCTGGTATTTTCCCACAATCCTTTTAGGGATCCCATCCATTCATTTAAGGACATGGATGAGCAGTGCTGGATTGCCCCCAGTTCAGACCAGTTCACAAGAACCGTTAGTAAAACCAGTGGAAGGCCCTGCCCATGCCCCGGATGTCATCATCGGTGATCTGCGCAGAAGCAAGTTACATGTGCAAGCGAAGCGAACACACACGCGCGATCCCGTTGCAAAAAGGTAGTAAAGGTAAGTAGAACCCACCCTTGTGGATGAGGGGGTTCCCTGGACAATTCAGGCATAGGGACAAACTCCATTCCAGTGGTGACCTGGAAAGGTGACAGTCCCGTGCTACTATGCACCGACTGTTGTATGCCACCTCCGTGAATGGTAGTAATTCTGCCCAGTCAGACTGATTATAGTCTACGTAGCACCTCAAATATTGTTCAATCATTGCATTGGTCCATTCTACCATCCCATTCATACTTGGATGAAAAGATGAACCAAGGCTCTGCAATGACCCAATGGATTTTATAAACTCCCTCCAAGATTTTGCTGTAAATTGGACCCTGCTCCCCCCGCCAACATATGATATGACTCTGCGGGGGACTCCATGTAGCCTATAGAGCTGCTTAATAAACAATTTAACTAGCTTTTTTGGTGATGGGAGCCCTGGGCAGGCAGTGAAATGGGCTTGTTTTGAAAATAAATCTACTATGGTCCAGATGACTGTGTTCCCCCTGCTGTCAGAAAGCTCCACAATAAAATCCATGACAATTTCCTCCCACGGTTGGGATGGATCTGCCACTTGTTGGAGGAGACCTGGGGTCTTCCCTGGTCTTTTTTTCATGGCTGCACAAGTGGCACAGCTTTTTACATAGTCCTCAACATCTTTCTTCATTTTTGGCCACCAAAACTGCCTCTTGGTGAGATGCAGCATTTTTAAATAGCCAAAATGTCCAGCTGGTTTAGAATTGTGGCTTTTTTGAAGCACTTGAAGCCATAGGCAATGGAACATGTAGATTTTGAACCCTTTACATGCCAGCTCATCCTTGAGGATTAGTGCTCCTTTATTCTCTTTGTGCCAGGGGTATGTTAGCAGTTCATTCTTGAGATTTTGGGTTATGGCCCATCATCTGTGGGCTTTTGTTGCCTGGCTTGTTACTGCGTGGTTACTTGCGCTGCTGGTTGGGAGGGGGGAATCATCATGTGGATTACTTCTTCTCACTTGCTATTGAACTGTGGTTTTCTAAACAGGGCATCAGTGAGCATGTTCTTCCTGCCCGGGATGTACTTTAGTTTAGTTAAACCATTTTAAGTTTTGCACCCAGCAAACCTGCTTTGAGGAGAATTTTCTGGGGGTTTTTTAGTGCTTCTAAGTTTTTTATGGTCAATCCAAACTTCAAACGCTACTTGACTGCCCTCCAGAACATGTCTCTGGGTTAGCAATGCCCATCAGTCTGCATATACCTCTTACTCCCGTACTGCCCACCTCCTTTCAGTGTCAGTCAGTTTTTTGGAAGTGTAAGCGCATGATTCCAGGTCCCCACTTGCATTTCTCTGGATTGGGACAGTGGCGACTGCAACGTCGCTGGCATCTGCTTACACTACAAAAGGCTAGTCACGATCAGGGTGTTTGAGGGTGGGTGTCAGCAGTTCAAATTACATTCGTTCCAGTGCTGACATCAGGAGGAGAAGAGGGGGCAGCTGGCAAGAGGACCCTTGACTTTTCACCTACTTATTGTCCCTGAAGATAATATCCCCTAGGAGATGGGTTGGGAGAGGGGACATTCCTGGGAGCTGAAGGAGTGGATATGGGGAGAATGATTTGGAAGGTGGCTAATGAGATGCAGAGAATTGGGGAACAGAAAGGGGAGGTTTGGGGTCAGGAAGTCAGTGTTGGCTTCGACATAATCGGGGACAGATTGTCGTGCTTAATAAATGAAAGATTTCATCAAAGACTATTTGTTTGGAAATGCAATTTTAATTGAGACGACATCGAAACCTGACAGTGGGTTCCTCAGGAAACAGTCTTTTCAGTATCTCAAATGCCCGCTGACATTCCAAAGTCCAGGTTAAGGGTTGGCCGGGCTGGGGTTTCTGCCCCCCCCCCCAGGTTTTAGTAGTTTCATTATGGGTAAAGCTATTTTGGCAAAGGAAGGGATGGATAGCTTATAGAAGCTGGCAAACTCTAGAAGTTATCTGTGAGTGCGAGGGGACTGCCAATCTAGTACTGCTTTGACTTTTGCCAGGTCCATTTCCACCCCCTCGTTTGACACTTGGTAGCCCAGGTAGTCTAGAGCAATCTTGTAGAACTCTCATTTTAACAGTTTGATGTATAGCTTTGCCACAAGTAGTTTTTTCAGCGCTTGGCACAACAACTTTACATGTTCTTCTATGGTTTCACTAAAGATAAGAATATCGACCAAATAAATGAGGACCCCTTTATATAGGTGCTCATGTAGCACTTCATCAATTAATTGCATAAAGATAGCAGGGGGCCCTTGTAATCCAAATGGCATTACTTTGAATTGGAAGCTGCCTAGTGGGCAGTTAAAAGCGGTTTTCCATTTGTCTCCTTCTTTGAGCTGCACCCAGTAGGATGCCTCCTGCAGGTCTATCTTGGTGAATCCCACCCTTGGCCAGATGGGACAGCATGTCCTCCATTAGTGGCAGTGGGTAGGTATTTTCCACGCACACTGACTTTATAGCTCTAAAATCAACACAGAGCCTCAACCACCCATTTTTCTTCTCTTTAAACAGGACAGGGGCGGCCACCCTAAATTTTTCTGATTGTATGAACCCCAGGCTAGGTTGGCATTGATATATTCCCCTAACGCTTTATTTATTTATTTATTTTATTTTATTAGATTTCTATACCACCCTTCTCCCGAAGGACTCAGGGCGGTGAACAGCCAAAAGATAAAACACAGAAATACAAAATTTAAAATAGATTAAAACAGATCAAACAATTTGGCTCAATTTTAAAAATATCCCATAATTAAACAAATTAAAATTGGTGTTTAAAATTTAAATTTAAAAATTTTTAAAGGGAGAAAATTTAGGCCAGGCCAGCTTGATGAAATAAAAATGTTTTAAGCGCGTGGCGAAGGTGCGCAGATCCGGGATCCTCCGTATCTCCTGGGGGAGCTCGTTCCAGATCGTAGGTGCCCCCACAGAGAAGGCTCTCCCCCTAGGGGCCGCCAGTCAACATTGTTTGGCCGACGGCACCCAGAGGAGCCCCTCTCTATGGGAGCGTACTGGCCGGTGAGAGGCTATTGGTGGTAGCAGGCGGTCCCGTAGATAACCAGGTCCTAAGCTTTTAACTCTTTAGGAGTAATACAGTTTTGATTTTGGTAGTTTAGCCCCCGGCACGAACTCAATTGCACAGTCTGAGTTGGTGGAGTGGGGTAAAGCATTACATTCTTCTTCACTAAACATCTCTGCTAAATCCCTGTACTCTCTTGGGATCTGGGGAGTCCCTGGGAGCAGCTCTGACATTTGGGCAGCTTTCTTCTGTCGGTTAGTATCACTCAGCTGCTGGAGGGCTTCTCTCTGTGTCCAGGTTGGGGGAGGCTCTTGACCAGTGCTAGCTTTAATTTTCAGTAGCCCTCATCCCAGGTGATTGTTGACTCCATTTGTCTAGCCAAGCCAGTCCCAGTATGACAGCTGTAAGTTCCCACCGGTTTTACACCTAATTAAAAGTAAAACTTTGACACTTCTCCCAAAGTCCCCAGTCACATGATCCAATCAGCATATAGTCCAGTTGCTAAGTGACTTCAGTCTCCACCTTTCAAAGACCTGTATGAACGTCCTTGATTCCCAGGGGAAAGAATTTTATTTTGGCTACAACACCCTAGTTATTTCTACACCACCCCCCTCTGTGCCCCTTAGCTCCACGCTGTGTCAGCCATGAAGAAATGCAAAGAGAAACTCCCTTAAAGGAAAGCTACAGAAAAGAAAATGGCCATAGTTAGGACAGCTTTAGGGTTGATAGAGGGAATGGTTAGCAGGTGAAGGGAGTAAGGCCATGCAAAGTGCTTGTTTCCTTGCTAGTCACAGTTAGAATGACATCAAGAAGTTCATGTTCCAAGTGCCACAGCTAAAAATGCAGCTAACTGTGTTCATCTGTAGTGGCTCCATTCTAGATGTTGTAGATCAAGCATGATGGAGGAACACCAAGTTTATAAAGGTTAATTTGGTCATATTAGCATGTTCAATCACAGTTCAAGAAAAAGAGTGACAAGAGGAGGGCTATGAAGATAGTGAGGGTTTTAGAAATTAATGACTTCTCAGATACTTGAAGACTGGTATCATCTCTGTTATGTTATCATTTTTTCTATAGAGTATATGTACTGCAACTAGATTCAACAGCTGTGAATCAATAATGCTGAAACTACAGCTAAATGATCTAGATACATATAGCTATAGAACAGTGGTGAGATTCAAATTTTTTTACTACCGGTTCTATGGGCCTAGCTTGGTGGGTGTGGTGTGGTTTGGTGGGCAAGGCAGGGGAAGATATTGCAAAATCTCCATTCCCACTCCATTCTGGGGGCAGCCAGAAGTGATATTTGTCGGTTCTCTGAACTACTCAAAATTACCGCTAGCAGTTCTCCAGAACCTGCTGGATTTCACCCTTGCTCTATAAAATATTATTATTAGGAGATATATGGCAAAGGACCAGCCCATGGTACATCTGCCAGCAAAAGTGGAGCTTGGGAGGGCCACATGTGACCCTGTCCCATGAACACAATCGTGATGCTTCCCTCAATGAAATTGAGTTTGACACCCCTATAATGTAATTGGATTTTCTCCCTCTCTGGTTAGTTCTCCATGTTGGGAATATAATCTGGGAGACAGCACTCAGTATTGCCATTCTTTTATTGGCCAATCCACTTTGATTGGCAGTTTCATCACACAGTCATCACTCCCTCATTAACTATTTTTGAAGTAGGACTTTCAAGTAATTATGCTTGTTGAGTGCAATATGTTGCCCCAAAACTACCACATGATGAGTCATATAGTAAAGAGAAGATGCTTGGTATTTGCCTCAAGTAGGGCAAATCAAAGTAAGAGATCATTTTGAAAAACTGAGTAAGGGCTAATGAAATTGTTAACCTGGATTCTAAAGTCAGATGTGAAAATGTACTAAAGAATGGACAAAGCATCAAAGACACAGGTATGACCATTTTCTGCTTCTACCAAGGAGATAGATAGAGAAGATTTAATATTTTTTTTTAAAAAATTGCATCAAAGGTGCTGAAATGAAAGAATAATTCAAATGTACATGTTTTCAATTAAAACTGGGTTG
This sequence comes from Arizona elegans, assembly GCA_022577455.1. Lineage (NCBI taxonomy): Eukaryota > Metazoa > Chordata > Lepidosauria > Squamata > Colubridae > Arizona > Arizona elegans. The sequence continues at coordinate 27,568,219 of JAKOOJ010000004.1, forward strand.
AAATAAACATTGGTACCAGATAAGGCCTGCAACTGAAAAGAAACACAAACTTTTAGAATCTTCAGCCACAAGGACACTATACCCATGTTCTGAACTAAATGGATGTTTGCTAACAGATGCTAATTGAAAAATGGTGGTTACCACAGTGACTGATGACACCCTTGCTTAAATCCTTCCTGAAAAAAATGAAGTAGCTGAGACCAATTGCACCTTTCTTATTTATACATAAATGGCACAGTTTGCTTTTTACATGTTGATTATCTCTTGCATCTTCCCCATTTTTTAAAATAATAGTAAATATTGACCAATTTTGAACATTCTTAAAATTCAAGGAATCTCTTCTTGATATTTTAATGACTTTTTGTTGTTGTTGTTTCCCATTTTTTCCCACGTTTCTGTTCCTTTCTTGGGTACTCTAGTTTCTTATAGCTGAGAAATAGTAGTTAAGTGATTTCCACAGATGAAAGTTGAAACATACTTCCCAGCTGTAGGGGGGAAAGGAAGACAGACTGTGTGATGTGATCATTCTTTCCATACGGTTTTGTTTATAACCCACAGCTTTTTTTTCGGACTGCAACATTCATCTGGCAGCTATTTCTGAGTTAATGAAAAAGGGCCCTGTTCAAATTCCAGTTGGATCATGTGACAAGTATTTATATGGCTGAGCAGCCATATTTGAGGAGAAAGGGGCTGAACTGAAAGAAGATTGTTGTTTACATGTAATAACACTCTGCAGTTCCTTTAAAATATACATGAATATGTACAAAACATCTCTCTTCTAATTGTTAAAGCAGCCACATTGTTTTCTAAACTCACATGACTATTTCACAAGCTGTTTTAGAATATTTCTCCATATCTATCAGCTGTTTCAGAGACAATTGAGAAGGCTTCGTGAAGTAGTTTTGAGACTAGGAAAAAATGCAACTACTTTAATGATTTTAAAATTGGTTTATTTAGCGTATGGCTTATCATACATGGATTAGCAATTTATATAAACATTTCATCTAGATTAATAAAACACAATAAAATATACATGTTAAAAAGATCTTTGTTCAAATACCTATGTCTTAGCCTTCTAACAATTGAAGTGCAGCATCGTTTATATTTTTAAAAAATCAAATACTGGACCAGTATATTACAGCTGGTCACCATGTGATCTACAGTTTGATGTGGGACCCCAACAGGAAGATATTATGCCTCATTTATACAGGGAATCTTAGCAGATGCTGTGTGAGGTGTAAATCCTATTCAGGATTGCCCATTGCTAATTGGTAGTTCAAAGCCAGTCACCATTTTGTGGGATCATTTTTACATCTTCCTATGGCTGGGCATTCAACAATCCATTTGGTTTTCTATTGGGACTGATGTTAAATTTGTTGGGTAGATGTTGTACCAGTGGGGGCTTCCTGCATTTGAGCATTCTAGATTATAAATGAGGAAGATTGGCATGCACCAGTAGGACTGAATGATTCATAATTTTTCTGTATTCTCTCATTAGTGCATCTTGCCTTCATAAAGCTGGTTCAGAACAGGAAGCCAGCAAGCTGGAATTGTTTTAATACATCTGCTTATAATCCTCATAGTGTCACTGAGTTTGGGGTCTAACTATGGCAGCTGTTAAGCCATACAGGGAGACAGTATTCTGCTGCAGAGTAGACCCTAATGCTGATGCCCTGAGGGAGGCAATTGAAGCTCCTCATTTAGTTTCACATAATTTCTGGAGTATGTTGTTCTTTGTATTGATTTTTGCTGCCGTATTCTCTAGTTATATCTTGTAGGAGAGAGTTTAAAATTAGTAACACTGCATTTCACACATTTCAAAGTACTTCAACTGAAGAATTTATACAATTTGTCTATATAGCAGTAGCATTAGATTTAATGCTAGCACTTTGCAGCACTCTCTGAGTGATTTACAATGAAGCATTATTTGCATATTGCTTCCAAAAATCTGGGTGCTCATTTTACTGACCTCAGAAGAATCAGCCTTGACTTCCGGTTTGACATCGCGGTGAGACAGTCAGGGAAATAGTGGGCTCTGATGAATCCCGCGAAAACCCCGGCTGCCGAACCACCCTCGATGGGTCTTCGGACTGAACCCATCCTGCAGGAATGGGGGTAGAAGAGGGGCACCTCGGATGTCTGAGAGAAACAGGCAAGTTCCTTGGAGGTCAGAGGGAACCTTCTGTGAGTCGGCGGTGGGGGACAGCAGCCATGGCGGCTGCCACGAAGCTGGGACAAACCGAAAAGAATAGTGTAGGAGGAGAGAAAATGAGAACGATGTGCTAGAAGCCGGGTGAGTGACACCAACCCAGGCATGAAACAACAATAGAGTATAAACTATTACTATAAGACCCCTAGCCATAAATAGCGGCTGTGGATTAGTGGGGCATGAAGAGTCAATAAAGTAGCAACGGGAACAAAGACCCATTAAAGGATTTTTTTTTCTAAGATTGATTTGGAATAATTGAACATTGAGACATGTTGGAAGTTAGGAGAAACCCTTTTTAAAGTGAAACTGGATGAATTTTTTTTTCTTTTGAAGAAAGGAAAAGAGGGGAAAAAGATGTAACACCTTTAAAATTTAGAAGCGGAGAGAGTTCAATGACTGGCTAAAAACTGCTACATATTGTAACAAAATGGAGAATGCTGAGACTAAGTGAAAATGTTGATTACGAAGATTTGCCTCTCATTTGAAAAAGAAACAAAGTGACTGGTCGTTTAATTTTGATTACTTTGAAAACAACTAAAGGGCTTTCTTTGAATGTTGGAGATTTATATTCTGTCTGTGGGTGGTTTTACTTGATGAAAGAAAGAAGAAATAAAGTGGAGTTTTTAAAATCGGAAGTGGTGTAGGAACAAAAGAAGGCAAATGGCGCAGCAATAAAAGAAGAAAAATTGATGAATTTGCATGGAATAAGAAACAACTAAAGAGCTAAAAAGATTTATAGAACTTTAAACTTGGCAATATTGAATTTGTAATGGAGTGCCTATGGACAGATAGGGAAAGGGAAAAAATAAAATATTTTTGATTGTGAAATAATAATATAAAATAGTTTGATTAAATGGAAACACTATGATTAAATAATATTTTTTTTGGATATAAACAGGAGGCATATATAGAATAATAGAAATGGAAAATAAAGCAAGATGATTTAAAATTATTCTTAAGGTGGGGAAAGACTACTTTTAATAGAATAAGAGCATAAATGAATATAAGATGATATATCTGATGTAAAATGTCTCAATGTTATATTGTAACTAAAATAGAGAATGGAATATGTTTTAATACTAAATGTTCAATGTACTGGTGGAAGGCAAATATGTAACACAGATTTAAATAGTAAAATAAGACTGATATATTTTGGAATTGATTATTATTAGAAGATGTTGGGAAATATCCAGAAGAAGTAGGGTGAAGATGAGTTTTATTTGTTATTTACTTTTTCTTCTTCTTTTCTTTTTTTTCGTCTTCTCTTTCTCTCCAACTTTTTTATATCTTATTGTCAGACTGCGGTAGGCAAAAGGTCAGTCTTGTCCGTCTGTCAGACTGCGGTACTATCTCAAAAGTAAATGAATTTCCAAACTGCCAATCTTTAAGGAAATCTTTCTTTAATTGAGAACAGCCACCGGATCATGACTCCGCACGGACAAGACTGACCTTTTGCCTCCCAATCCCTCCCTTTCCGAACCCCAAATCTATGCTTCTCATTGGTTGTCTTCCAAGTCATTCTTCAGACTTCTTTTCCTCATCATTTCCCAGGAATGTGCCCCCCCTCCCCTCATCTCCACGACAACCAGGCTTCAAAGGGATTTATCAGGAAAAAGTTTCAGAGTTTATCTTTTGTTCTCCTCTGCTTCCTCTCTATGCCAGCGTTGCAACGCTGACATCCGACCCCTCTCCCTTCACTCTCCCAGAGGGGCCTGCATGAAATAAATAACAAGTTTAATACCTCACCCCCTCCGAGGAGTTACCCCACCCCCTCCTGGCTTGTCCAGGTGATCTGCATGGAATTTAGCTATGAGGCGGTCAGCTTGGATGTTTGTGCTCTTCACCCAGGAAGCTTCTGACAAGGGGTAGCCCTTCCACTTAATTAAGTACTGGAGGCGCCCCCTATGCCACCTCGAATCGAGAACCTGCTGTACTTCATAGTGGGTCTGGCCTCCAACAATTAAGGGCCCTGGGGGATCACAGGGTACCGGCCTTAACATTGACCCTACTACAGGCTTCAGGAGGCTACTGTGAAAGACGGGGTGTATCCTCCCTAATAATCGGGGCAACTGCAATTGTACTGTAACCGGGTTGATTACTTTCACTATTGGAAATGGCCCTATGAATTTCGGCCCCAGTTTTCTGGTCGGGAGTCTGAGTCTCAAGTACTTGGTGGAGAGGTAGACCTTTTCCCCCACTTGGAATGGTCTCTGGGGGTCTCGGTGATTATCTGCTTGTTTCTTATAAGACCATGCTGCCTTGTCTAACACCCTCTTGACATTCTCCCAGGTTTCTCTTAGCATCGCCATCCATTCGGTCAAGGTAACTGAGGAAGGAGGCTCCCTCGGGTACTCTGGCATGGGGACGAAGTCGATGCTGCTCACTATCTTAAATGGGGTTAGTCCTGTACTACTGTGGACAGCATTGTTATATGCGACCTCAGCAAACGATAAGAGGTCTGCCCAGTTTGATTGTTGGTAGTCAACGTAGCACCTCAGGTACTGCTCTATCATGGCATTCAATCTCTCTGCCCCCCCCCCCATTGGTGCTCGGGTGAAACGCTGAGCTGAGGCCTTGGGATGATCCTATGGATCGAAGAAATTCCCTCCAGAACTTCACTGTAAACTGGACCCCTCGATCAGAGATGATTCTTCTGGGTACTCCATGCAGGCGGTAGATGTGTTTTATGAACAGTTTGGCCAATTGGCGGCTGACGGTAGTCTGCTGCAGGGTATGAAATGCGCCTGTTTGGAAAACAGGTCTATTACAGTCCAGATCACTGTGCTTCCGCTGCTCCTTGGCAGCTCAACTATGAAGTCCATAGCAATCTCCTCCCATGGCCTTGACGGTTCAGCTACCGGCTGCAGCAGCCCCAGGGGCCTTCCTGATCAGGTTTTTATCGTGGCGCAGATGGTACAACTTTTTACATAGCTGTCCACGTCTTTTCTCATGTGGGGCCATCAAAATTGTCTCCGAGCTAAGTGTAAAGTTTTTAGAAAGCTGAAATGTTCCGCTGGTTTGACGTCGTGACTTCTTTTGAGGATCAAGGTGTGCAAGGTGGATGGGACATAAAGTTTCATCCCTCTCCATGCTAGGCCATCTCTCTTTGTCAAGATTTAGGTTACCAAGTGTCAAACTGAAGCGGGATTTACTAATCCCAATCAGTACCTGTAAATAAGTCAGGAGACAAGACCACGGAGATCCAGAGAAAACAGGTTTATTGAGTATTGCTAGCAATAGGCTCAGTGCAGTCACCTGCCGAAGACTGAGCCCCGAACCACGCCCTAAGGCAGACTTTTATAGGTTCTTGAGATTTGACAGTGACATAGCATATTCAGTTCCGCTTATGGATAATACATTGTGCATACAGATAGGTAATTCTAAGGGAGATTCACTGGAAAAGTACAAAAGCAGAAGTTCATAGTTTTGTGATACATAGGGCATACAACTTGGTACATTTTGTGGTTACAACGGTTACAGCAGAAGATTACAAATGCCAAGTTCCCTTTTAGACGTACAGATGTAGGAGAAAGGGCCTTATGATTATATCTTTTATATAAGAGTGCAATGTACAGTATAAATGAGGTTATATACCATTTGGTTGAGGGGGCTCTCCTTCATTCCCCCCTGTTGAGACTTAGCCAAGTAATGCAATTACTGCGAAGTTTCACATATGGGGTTATCTTCTTCCATTTCCACAAGTTTCTGATATTCCCACCAGGCCATAGCTTGGGCGGTAGCTTTCTTCTCAACCAATAAAGATAGAGTGCTGGTGATTGTGCGAATAAAGATAGGGAGAATGCAAGGCAAAATAACACATCCAGCTGCAATGAGGCCAATGAGAGCAACGATAGCTTGTATACCAGGCAGTTTCGGGAACCATCCCGAGAAGGCATCTGCTAGGTTGAAGCCTCTCCATGTCTGAACAGGGACATGTGCCAATTAGTGAGATTGAGCTTGCCATACACACCTCCCTCTTTAGCTAACAAATAATCTAAAGCAAGGCGATTCTGCCAAGCTTCTCTTCCCCCCTGTTCCCAGCAGAACGCAATAGAGATAAAGAGCGTTAATGACAATACCAACAAACAAAAGAACAACAACCATGCTGAGCAGCACCCATCAGGGTTATGAAGAGGGGACCTTCCTCCCAGAGCGCAGGGTGTAACGAACACATACCAAATTGCTTTGAACCCTTATCAACAGCAGGCTCATCCACATCCACTCAGATCCAAACCTTCCAACCATGTTCAGTCCACTTCCATATTTTATAGGCATACTTATCTGCTGTCTGTTCTCTTAGTTTAGCTCTTTCGGCATCCAGCAGTGCAGCCTGCATGGTGGGGCTAAGCTTGAGAGTATAATAGGAGGGTTTATCTAGACAACTTACAAGGTAACGAGATAATACTTCTTCTATGATTACTACATCACACGTGGTAACACAATGTATACAAAGAACACAGTCAATACAATGTGCACAGCAGCAGCATCCACACTTACATGAGCAAAACCAACACATTAGCAGAAGAAAATAAATACTCAATACAAAGAAAATAGGCCTTCTTCATCCAATCTTCCCCCGTGCGTAGAAAGTCAGCTTCCGGTGTGACTTAGCAAGGGTTCCAACTTCGGCTCCCGTTCGTAGAGGGACAGCTTCCGGGGTGTCACCAGAAGGGGTAGCCTGAGGTGAGGACCGCCCTCGACGAAAGGTAAGACGCAAAGGCTGCACTGGATGGGGTTTCACTAGCCAGGTGGATGGCACGGCAACCTTGACTCGTGACCAATGGATTCAAGGCTTAATTTCAGCAACTTTAATAGCAAGCGGAGAAGTCATAATTACAGAGAAAGGACCCCTCCATTTAGGACAAAGGGGTTCCCGTTTCCACTCCTTAACCCACACCTCCTGTCCCGGTGAAATGTTATGGGTGGGGGTTACTACCAAGTGAGGACGGGAAGACAAGACATAATCCTGTAACTTATGGACCATTTGATTAAGCGATTGGAGCTGTTTAAGCTTAATAGCGTCCCCCACCTGCGCGACGGAAGAAACAGTGGGCCGGACTAAGTTGGGGATTCTCCCATAAAGTAATTCAAAAGGGGAAACAAGCAAATCTTTGCGAGGAGTGCAACGCACAGCAAATAGAGCCATCGGCAGAGCATCTGGCCACTTTAGGTGCGTTTCCTGACAAATCTTTGCCAGTTTATCCTTGATAGACCTATTAACCCTTTCTACAAAAGAACCGCTGCTAGCGTGAAAAGCACAATGAAGGTGCCAGTGGATGCCCAGCATAGTAGAATTTTTTTTTGTGTAGCCTTGTGAATAAACTCAGGGCCATTATCGGACGAGATTCTAGAGGGTAGGCCATAACGAGGAATGATTAGCTGCAAGAGGGCCTTAGTGACCTCAGAGGCCCTCTTGGTGCGAGTGGGAATGCATTCTGGCCAACCCGAGTAAGTACAGATAATGACAAGCAGAGCAGAGTATGAACCAGAGCGGGGCATATCGGTAAAATCAATCATAAGTGAGTCAAAAGGAAAATCTCCTCTAGGCTGGTGCCCCTGCGGAGGCTGGGGTCTAGTCCTAGGGTTGTTGGCTGCACAAGTGTGGCACCTGGAGCAGACGTTGGCAGCAATGCTGTGGACCTTGTTGATATACAGTTCACGTAGCAAAGCATGTGCCAAGGCAGTCTTGCCTAGGTGCAACTGTTGGTGAACTTGTGTGACCACATCCCAAGCCAGGTTGCCCGGGAGGAAAACGCGAGAATCCGGTAGGACCCACCAGCCCCCCTGTAGGGAAGCGACCAGTTCATGGGCTTGGGCAATTTCAAGTGTGCTGTAGTGTGGCTGAATGGTGTCGGGGGGTTCCATAAGGTGAGACAGTGGGCCCGCAGTTTGAAAGGTTTGAAAGCAGCAAGGCGGGCCTCCTGGTCAGCCCTGTGGTTACCCATTTGTGTGTCAGACGGTGATTTCTGGTGTCCTCTACAGTGCATGACAGCCACCTTATGAGGGGCCCAGACACTGTCCAGCAGGCGGAGAATCTGAGGACCATACTTGATGTCCTTTCCCCCTGCTGTAATAAGTCCTCTTTCTTTATACAATGCCCCGTGTACTTGGACAGTCAAAAAAGCATACTTCGAGTCAGTGTAAATGTTAACCTTTAGATCCTTAGAAAGTTCAAGGGCCCTAGTCAAAGCATGAAGTTCCGCCAACTGTGCACTAGTCCCAGGAGGGAGGGGCTCGGCTTCCCAGACATCTGTCAAATTGACGACAGCATATCCAGCCTTGCGAACTCCATCCTGGAGAAAACTAATGCCATCAGTGAAAAGTGTGTGATCAGGATGAGGAAGTGGGACATCTGACATATCAGGGCGGCTAGCATATGTTTCCTCAATAGTTTGAATGCAATCATGGGTGGTGTCAAGATCGGGCTCAGGGAGGAGAGTAGCAGGATTCAAGGAAGTGGATTGCTTTAAAACAATCATGGGGTTGTGTGTTATCAAGCCTTGGTATTTAAGCATTCGGGGATTGGTTAACCACAAATGGCCTTTTGTTTCCAAGACAGCCTTGAGGGCATGAGGGGTTTGGATTTCAAGTTCTTGTCCAAAGGTTAGTTTGCTGGCCTCCTGAGTAAGAAGAGCAGTGCCAGCAACAGCCTTCAGACAAGCAGGCCAACCCCTTGCAACAGGATCCAGCTGCTTGGAAAGATAGGCCACAGGGCGATGCCAGGTGCCCAACCTTTGGGTTAGAACCCCAACAGCAACATTCTGTTTAGTATCTACAAATAACTGAAAAGGTTTTTTCTAAATCGGGCAAGCCTAAGCTGGGGGCTTGCATAAGAGCATGTTTTAAACTTGAGAAACTTTTCTGTTCCTCTTTTTGCCAGAGGAGCGGCTCACGGTCACTGCCTCTGGTTGCCTCATATAGGGGTTTTGCAAGGAGGCTAAAGTTGGGAATCCAAATGCGGCAAAACCCAGCAGCTCCCAGAAACCCCCGGAGATCCTTCTTGGTCCGAGGGGTGGGGAGGCGGCAGATGGCTTCTTTTCTTTCATGACCCAAGGTGCGTTTCCCAGGCTCAATATCATAGCCTAGGTATCTGACCTTATGCAAAACCAATTGTGCCTTTTTCCGAGAAGCCTTGTAGCCCAAGCGCTGTAAAAGGTGTAACAGGTCATAAGTGTTGTGCCAGCAGATGTCCTTTGACTGGCCGGTGACCAACAGGTCATCAACATACTGTAAAAGGACATCTGGCCCAGGAAGGCGTAGGGCATCCAAATCAGCCACAAGGGCATTTCCAAACAGAGTGGGGGAGTTCTTGAAACCTTGGGGCAACCTGGTCCAAGTATACTGTTGCTTACGACCAGTAGCCGGATCTTCCCACTCGAAAGCGAAAAGGTGCTGGCTCTTTTTATGAACAGGGATGGTAAAAAAGGCATCCTTAAGGTCGATGACCGAAAACCATGACGTAAGGGTTTGGGACCAGAGGATGTATGGTTACTGTTGCGCTATTGACAGGCTTTAGATTCTGAACCGGGCGGAAGCGGCCATCCCCTTTTGGAATGGGCAAAATAGGGGTGTTCCAGGCCAATTCAGTAGGGACCAGAATATCATGAGCCAGATAAAGATTAATAACCTTTTGAATAGCTTGCATAATGTGCCTCGGGTAAGCCCGCTGACGAAGGCGAACTGGAGTTTTGGCAGGGAGCTCCTCGACAACAATGGGCGTCTGATGGCTAGCAAAACCGGGGGGGGGTTGTCCTCTGCCCACAGAAAAGGGACATTCTGTCTAGCTCTTTCTAGCTTGGATCTCCCAGCCGACGCTGGCCTATTTTTAAAGATCCAAACACTTCTCTATCTATTTTAGACCTCCCAGCAGGCGCTGGCCTATTTTTAAAGATCCAAAATGTATAGAGACTTTTGTTCACCACAAATCGATGTGTTATTGTTTTACCCCCCGTGTGACAAATTAGGGGATTGAGGAAAGGGCGTTGAATTGGTTGGCCTGTGGCCCCCTGGACCGTGATGGTATGCGGGGAGGGCTTAGCCAAGGGTTTGGTTATGACGGATCGGGTGGCCCCTGTGTCAACTAGGAAGGATATAGGCTTGCCTCCAACAGTTAATCTGACCATAGGTTCTGGGAGGCGGGCTGAACCCGGTCTGTTTCACTCCCATTCCTCGACTTCGGCCAGACCAATGAGGGGGGTGTTAAACGTCCCACGTCCCCTCCCTCTAAAGGGTCTGCCTCGTCCACCTCGGTCTGCTCTGGCAAAGCCTCCCTGGTTCCCTTCATTGACACGTGCCATTTCCCTGTCGGGGCATTCTCCTCTCCAGTGGCCAGTCTTTTTACATATGGCACACTGGTTAGGCGCCAGGGGTCCCCCTGACCCCTGACCCCGATTCCAACCTAGGGGTCCCCCTGACCCCTGGCCCCTGTTCCAACCCATGGGTCCCCCTGACCCCTGGCCCCTGTTCCGCCCCAGGGGTCCCCCTGACCCCTGGCCCCTTGAGCCTCCGCCCATTCGTGGCCCATCCCGGGCCGCAGGTCTGGCCATTAGGGCAGCAGCGAGCAGTTCTGCTTTCTTATGCATTTTCTGCTCCTGTTTCTTCTCCTCAATCCTATCTCTATTTGCGAAAACCTTTCTTGCAACCTCCATCAGCTCACTCATTGATTTCCCAAGCGCTCCCTCTAACTTTTGTAATTTTCGCCGTATGTCAGGGGCAGATTGAGAGATGAAGGCCATTGCCAACATGCGAGCATTTTCAGGTTGTGTGGGGTCAATGGGAGTGTACATGCGGTATGCATCTAACAGCCGGGCATAGAAGGCTTCTGGGGCTTCTTCGGCACCTTGGATCACCAAAGAAGGCTTTGACATGTTGGTGGTGGGTTTCCCCGCCGCCTGGATTGCCTGCACAACAAGGGGACCTGAGGTCCCCTATCTTATAGGGGTCCCATCTTGGATCTCCGGAGGGGAAATCCCTAGCCACCCAGCGATCAAAAGTCATATCCTGGGTTGGCATAGTTCCCTTTAAAAATTTTTTAAGAGCTGCATTCCGAATCTTTTCCCTCTCCTCTGGATTAAAGATGGTACCCATCAATTGTCGTAGATCCCGCCAAGTAGGATTATGGGTATCTACAATAGTTTTAATCAAATCAGTGACCTCTGATGGTTTGTCACTAAACGGACCATAATGCATTTTCCAGTTTAAAAGGTCCGATGAAGTAAAAGGGACGTGTTGAAACACAGAGACTATCACGGGCGCTCTGTTTGGTTCAACCACAGATTGGTCTACCCTTCGGAGGGGATTCAGGAAGGCCACACCACCCTCAGCCAGATCATCTTCCTCACCCCGTTCGGTGTGCTTTGAATGAGTTCGCTCAGCTATGGGGCCTTCCTTAACTTCAAGAGGCAATGGTTCTCCCCCCACTGCTTCTTCTAATTCATCCCTGGGGGGGGTTACCCGTTCGCTTTTCCGGGCTTCTCGTTCCTTTGGGCGAGCCCCCAACTCCACCCTGTCCAAACTGGTTTGAGCGGAGCGGTCAACTGGGGTCGGTACCCCAGGGGAGTCAGGGATGCCCAAGTCATCCAAGGCTCGCAAAAAGGTACCAGCTCCTACTCCTGTGCTGCTGGACGCTGAGGAACTGGCCCTAGGGCTTATTTGGTCATCCCCACGTGGAACATATGGTGGTGGACTGGGTAATTCCTCGGGGGAGCTGGGGAGAATTGGGGCCTTGGCTTCTCCCTTCTTGTGTGGCAAAGTGCGGGAGACTAACAGCCTGCACCTTGTGGCTTTGCATTTTTGTAGCCATTGGGGGGGGGTGTTGTACCAGATTAAGCCAGACATCGATATAAGGGGCTTGGTCCGGGTGTCCTAACATGGGGTGGAAAACCCTCTGGTGTACTTGCAGTACAACCCCTGGGTCCAAGGACTCTGTCGCTGGCCAGTCAACTTTAAAGTCTGGCCAGTCTACCTCACAGAAAACCCTTAGCCTTTGCCTGCTCCACCTTATGCTGTAGTCTTGGCTAATGTAGGCATCTTTAAAATGTTTTAACGTACATGCCAAAGGGGTAAGTGGCGTACTTTCTCCTCCACCCATCTTCCACCCAGGGCACCAGACAAGACAAGTAGGAAAAGGGGTTTGAGAAGGAGGTAAGGGGTCCTTCCTTCCCAGAGAAACACCAAGGGATCTCTATCACACTTCCCCGGCTGCCAGTCCCGGACTCTCAACGGCCACTGAACAGAACCGCGGGGAACACTCACACCAGTCACACCAGACAAACCTCCCACCTTTAACCTTTAGGGAAGGGTGCCCTCTGCACCTGTCATATGAGACAAACTTCCCTTAGGGGTCCCCCTGACCCCACCTTTAACCTTTAGGGAAGGGTGCCCTCTGCACCTGTCATATGAGACAAACTTCCCTTAGGGGTCCCCCTGACCCCACCTTTAGCCTTGAGGGGAGGGTGATCAGGCCTTCCCCTATCTACAGGCTAATAGTTATTACCTCTTCCCAAGAAAACAGATACTTGCCTGCAGGCTTCTTTTCTTTTCTTTCCTTTCCAGCTGGATTGAAGTGTTTCTGGTCTCTTGGTCTCCCTCAAGTGGTTCTTGGAGGCGTCAACCGAGGCTGCGAAGGGGCCGGCTCCACAGGGAAGTCCCTCAGACTAAAAGATGTCCGATGGCGCCTGGGATGGTTCCCCGAGCCTCCGAGACCCTCCCACAGCGTGGTGACGGTCCAGAGGAATTTAAAAATTCCGTTGCCTCCTGGCTGGCTCGCCAGAAATGAAGCGGGATTTACTAATCCCAATCAGTACCTGTAAATAAGTCAGGAGACAAGACCACGGAGATCCAGAGAAAACAGGTTTATTGAGTATTGCTAGCAATAGGCTCAGTGCAGTCACCTGCCGAAGACTGAGCCCCGAACCACGCCCTAAGGCAGACTTTTATAGGTTCTTGAGATTTGACAGTGACATAGCATATTCAGTTCCGCTTATGGATAATACATTGTGCATACAGATAGGTAATTCTAAGGGAGATTCACTGGAAAAGTACAAAAGCAGAAGTTCATAGTTTTGTGATACATAGGGCATACAACTTGGTACATTTTGTGGTTACAACGGTTACAGCAGAAGATTACAAATGCCAAGTTCCCTTTTAGACGTACAGATGTAGGAGAAAGGGCCTTATGATTATATCTTTTATATAAGAGTGCAATGTACAGTATAAATGAGGTTATATACCATTTGGTTGAGGGGGCTCTCCTTCATTACGAGGGGATAGAGATGGACCCGGCTAAAGTACAATCAGTCCTAGACTGGCGACCCCCATGCACCCGCAGGCAACTACAAAGCTTCCTGGGGTTCGCGAACTTCTACAGGCAATTCATCCCCTCCTTTGCAAGAATTGCCAAACCTCTGACGGACCTCCTAAAGACAGGAAGTCCGACAACGAAACCCTGCTTGGGACAGCCTCTACAATGGGACTCAGCCTGCCAACAGGTGTTCGAGACACTAAAACAAATGTTTGCAAAAGAACCGGTCCTGAAGCATCCTGACCCCGAACAACCCTTCGTCATCCAAGCAGATGCCAGCGATATAGCAGTAGGGGCAGTCTTACTCCAAAAGAACAGCCAGGGGGACCTGCAACCTTGTGCCTACACATCTCACAAACTCACCCAGACAGAAAGACGATGGGCAGCATGGGAGAAGGAAGCATTCGCGGTGAAATGGGTGCTATTAACCTGGCGACACCTGCTAGAAGGAGGCCAGACACCGTTCGAGGTCTGCACCGACCACAAAAACCTACAGGCCCTCAAGACCCCACGGAAGTGATCGCCCAGGCAAGTCCGGTGGGCCCAATACTTCAATCGTTTCAACTTCGAGCTGAAGCACATCCCAGGGGGGAAGAACTTTCTGGCTGATGCCCTCTCCCGAATGCCTTAATACAACAGTGAACATGAGCAGATAGTGAATCCCATCATCCCTTCTGCCCAAGGAGTGGGCCAAGTAACCACCAGATGGCAGCATCGAGATCAGCAGGGCCAGCCCGCGAGTGACCTAACGACGAGGCTCAAGGCAGAAACATTGGCGGACCCCTGGTTCCGAGACAATCAACATCTCTTGACAAAGAGAGATGGCCTAGCATGGAGAGGGATGAAACTTTATGTCCCAGCCACCTTGCGCACCTTAATCAAGAGAAGTCACGACATCAAACCAGCGGGACATTTTGGCTTCCTAAAGACTCTACACTTAGCGTGGAGTCATGATCCAGTGGCTGAGTTCAATTAAAGAAAGATTTCCTTAAAGATTGGCAGTTTGGAAATTCATTTAATTTTGAGACAGTACTGCAGTCTTTTCTTTTTTTTTCTCCTCTCTTACCGCTTTTTCTTTTTTTCTTTTTCTTTTTTTATATAATATGCTAAGAATCAGCCAAGCAATTGGAAATACTGAGGTGATTATGGTGGAAGATAGCTATAATAAAATATGCTGGGATCCAGCTAAATAATAGGTAGAGATATAGAGGAGAATGTCACTGTGTTATGTATTTGTCAGCTGAGCTTCCATCCTAAGACTTACGGTAGCCTGGCCAAGAACTTTATCATGTCTCTATACCAACTGAGATAAGACTGTCTTGTGATTTCTGAGTTATTGCGCATGTCCAAGCTTAAGGAAGAAGCTTCCTGACTTTTTTTTTCTTTGTTCATCTGCGTTGTAAAACTGCTGGTAACGATGTAGATAGTAAGTTTGTTTTATTTCTTTATAATAAAATGTTTCTTAGAATATATTTCAGGTTTTCTTTCTTTAAAGTAGACAGCATGGAAAAACAAGATCGCTCTGTCTTTAATCAAGTGCAATTATCCCAAGGGGGAGTATCGAAGCTGATTTACGCTTCAACATGCTGCAAAACAGCCAAAACAAATATGCTGGGAAGCTGGGAATCAGCTAAACAGTAGTAGGAGGTATGGAGGAGAGTATGCTGTAAAACAGCCAAAACAAATATGCTGGTAATCAGCCAAACAAAAGTTGGAGATATGGAGGAGAAATGCTGGAAATCAGCCAAAATAGAAAATGTTGGGAATCAGCCAAACAATAGTTGGAGGTATGGAGGAGAAATAAATAATGGGAGATATAGAGAGGAGAAATTTATTTAATATGAAATGAAATGAATATAAAACGATTCTGTGTTAAATATAAAATGTAATAGATGATAAATATAAGAAAATTCGATTTTAATTAATGGAGTTTAAAATTAATAGAATTGATGAAATGGGTTTAGAGATGAAGGAGGATATATAGAATGGGATTTGTAAATGGATATAAAAATTGTGTTGTGTTTATCTGGAAATTAGATTAGTGGTGATAAAATAATGGGAAATGTTTAAATAATGATGCTAGAATATTTGTTAAAATTTGTGTTTTGATTTTGATATTGAAAGAAATAATAGAAGAAGTTATGGAAAGAGCTGTTAAAGAAATTGTAAGCGATGTATCTATCAATGACCAGAACAAAACATTGTTCTCAAAAGATGTATTTTATGTTTATGTTTGAGGGAAAAATAAAAACAAAATATTTTACAATAAAAAAGAAAGAAGAAGAATCAGCCTTGAGCCCTAGCAGGATCAAACTCTAGATTGTGGGCAGAATTTGCCTGCAATACTGCACTTCAATCACCAGGCCACCAGTAGTTAAATATTGCAAATAATATCCCAATTATATTCATCATCCTTGGGACTAAAAAAGGAAAAGTGTATTCTTTTAAACTACTCAGAATAGCTATAGTATGATGGCAATGTAGTCTTGACACTATCAATTCTAGAAGAAATCAAGTTCAGACACAATATGAAGAACAGTATGCTGAAATATTACTGCATATTGAACATGTCAACTGTGGGCTACTGTTTCCCAGATTAATATCCTTCAAATATGGCAGGATTACAACTCCAAGAATTTGCAGCCAGTACTGACCATTTGTAAGGTACCAGGCCAAAAGGCATGATCAGAACAAGACAGGGATGGAATCAATAAGTTAAATGCAGCCAGAATTCATATACAAATAGCTTTGCTTAATGTCATTTAAGGACAATTTTAATAATAAAATTTTTTTAAAAGTTAAGTAGGTGTCTAATGCTTGGCAGTAGGAGACAGTAAGCTTACTTCTTGATAAATTGACTAGTGCATTTACCACTAAGGTAAAGTTTCCTACCCAATCCTCTATCTATGTGGCTATAGCCTAGTATTTAGTTTAGCTTCCAGACAGCCTGACAAATGAGAGGGCCTTGAAAGTAGACTTCCGGAGAGACTTATCATCATGAACATTTAGAGTTACATGTACACTGTCATTTTCTGACTCTGAAAATATGTCAGCCAGTTTAGCTACATTAGTTATTTTCTGAGTTGTTTCTTTCATTTGCCTTCCATATTGATGTAATGTGGTAGTAATAGTCCATCTGTTGCATGATCCATGGGTGGCTGGCGAAGAAGAAGAAGAAGAAGAAGAAGAAGAAGAAGAAGAAGAAGAAGAAGAAGAAGAAGAAGAGGAAGAGGAGGAGGAGGAAGAAGAAGAAGAAGAAGAAGAAGAAGAAGAAGAAGAAGAAGAAGAAGAAGAAGAAGAAGAAAACAATACATGTACAGAGGAATATTTCTATGAATTTATGTGGATATAATAAATGTGTATCACTCTCTGGATGAAGAGGATGCAATGAGTAATTATATCTCTAGTAATTGACTCTGCCTTAAGTCATATTTTAATTCTGGTTCCCACCCACCCTCCAAGCCACTAGTTTGCATCCAACTCTTCCCTGCGGTATTATCTTATACTTTACTTTTGTTGAGGAATACAATTTTATACTTCACAAAATTAAAGAGATTTACAAGTCTTGAAAATTTCCTACCACCAGGGAGGGGTACAACTGTGAGCATGGTCTATCATCTCAAAGAGCACACCAGGTTCAGTGTTACATATTGAGGTTGGCACTACAAAAGTGGCCTATGCAGGAGCTGTTTAGAACTGACTTGGAAACTGAAGGGACATGATGTTCTTCAGCTCCCTCAAAGTGGTGGGAAAAGAGGAAAAGAGCGAATAATATTTGACAATGCTCTCTTGGACAATCGCTTCTTACAATTGTCAAAGGAATGCTGGTGGATTGTGCATTTACACTATTGGGTTTATCTATATAAACCAATGAACCTCATATGCAATGTTTATTTTAATGCTGTAACATGTAGGCATAACTTTTCTTTAATTCAAATAATGTAGCTAATACATGGATAGTACATATAGTTGCTGGAGACTTAGTTTCATATCCCTGCCTGTTATGCGTTTGTGCAAGGATAAATTATTTGCATTCTCCGACCTACATACATGCCAATATATTTTCCAGCCCCCTCAACCCCCTCCATTCAAGTGGGTTTCCCTTGACAGGGATGGCTAAGAGCTCATTAAAAAATTCAAGATGGCAATGACTATGTGATGAAGCCCCGCTTTGTTTGAAGCTTGATGTTTAAAAAGGAACCTCACAGTAGCAATAGCAGCAAAATTTAATTTCTTTAACTCACTATGGATGCCCCTGTTTCCTAATATGCTGGTGAAAAGGGAAAAACAAAAATTATAACATAGGTTTTAACAGCCTTCACATCATTTTAGAACAAAATATTATATCTCCCCACAAAAAACCCACAACAAAATCCAAAATAATGTTATCCTGTTTCGATGATGTGGCTCCATTCATTTGTATTATTAGTCATTCCTGGGCCTTTTTCCTCCCTCCTTCCAAAGCTGGTTTCCCTAAACTAACACCAATGAAAAATGAGTTTAACCGCATGTAGTAACTATGACAATGAGATCTTATTAATACGTGCAGAAATATGTATGTATATGTATAGGATCCAAGAGTGAGAGAAAGTGGGGGGAGGGGAGAGAGAGCTAGAGAAAGGGTGTGTACAGTAAGAGCTGTAATTTAAAGGCTAAAGAATGCAGACATAAAGTATTAAATATATGCCTTACAAAGGCAGATGATTCCATTTGCTTTAACGAGCTATGATCTCCATGTGTCCAATGAAATCTTCCCAAAGTGTTTGTTCAGATTCCCTCACCCCACCCTTCATGTATTCTCCAGACAAAGTTTCTTGATGTAGAAAGCTGGAAAAGAAAACACAGACTCTTGCTATGAACTGTTCATTGGCTTTTGCTTTGCTCTGCTCACTAAGTATCTTGCTTAGGTTGGCTTGGGGCTCTGTTTTTCCTGGAAACGTCACTTTGGTTTTGGTCAGCTTTCCAAAACCGCAGTGCACTGAAAATAAATTCCTGCTCCACGCTGTCAGTTCGTTAAAGACTTCCCATTCTAGAGATTTTCAATTCTTCAGGCTGTTGGAGCTCCACCTGTATTTCTGCTGGATTAAATTTATTTGTTAGATTTAAAGGTAGCTCTTGGTGGGACTTTTTGCAGCATAAATATTTGCCATCACTTTGAACAGTGCTTTAACATACATGGTAGTATTTGGCAAGAGGAGGAGGAGATAGTAAATAATTGAATGGCAAAAATGAAGTTGTAAATTTAACAAAGAGAGAGAACATGAAAGACAAGAAAAGATATTTTTCAAAACGGGGGCACTTCTAAGTAAAAATTCTATGTTAGAAAAGATATTGCTCTACTCATAGTTTAGACATATTAGACACATATCTGTCACTAAAGTACAGTCACTAACATCTGTTTCTGTTTTAAGCTATAATTCCCTCTGACATCTAATCAAATCTCAGCAGTCTTCCATTTTCAGATATTTTAAAGAATCAGATCTCTTTAATGCCTTGAGCTATTCCAAGCTTAGTTCCAAACTCACAATGCTTGTTATAAATTGCTCTAAATTCTAACCAAAGCATCCAATATTCCAATATTTTTCCCAAACTTCAAACCAGAAGGTTTGTTCTGTTTCATTCTGTTCATTTTGTTTCTGTTTTATTCTGTTTCAACTACAGAAATTTGAAATAGGCATTTACTCCTTTTTTATTCCAAATCATAAAATTATGGTGTGATTATAATCCTTATTGAGTGTTATTTGTTTAAATATATTTATTTTGTTTTATCATAAAAAGTAAAATACAAAACAGAAAAACAAATGAACAAACAAAACAAAACATACGTCCAGCATTAACAACAAAAAATGCTGTACAAAAAAAGAGAAAATTGTGTTATTATCCACCCATGAAAGGAAAAATTGCCAAGCAGATGATTTTTTAAAAAAGATTAAATATTTGTAAAATGCCCATAGAAAATAATAAATAGAACAGTTATGCAGAAATACCAGTTTTACAATCTGTTTTAATTAAAAATATTTAATTTTAAAATGATGTTATCATCTTGGCCTCTTTTTTTTTGGTAGGTTGAATGGGTTGGTAGATAACGTCAGAATGGACTAATTTCCTTCTTCTCTTATCTATTGTCCTATGTAGAATGAAAAATGAAGAAGCATATTTTTGAGCTTCCATTATTCCCAATTATAGAAAAGGAAATATTCTGACCAAAGTTGTTTTGCTCTAAACTCATGCATGGCTTTATTTTACACTTGTCTTGAATATATATTAAATGCAATTGCATGTATGTATCAAAGTGTGATGACTTGATTATTCTTCTAACTATGTCTGTGTCCATACCTAAGCATATTCAAATTTGAAGTCAATAGCATCCATAATTGAATTATCAATTAGGAATGTTCTCATAATAGCAGATTCCAATAATGATAGGAAACAAGGAGAAGCAACAGAAAGTGCAAGTTATTTCTAATTCGTATTCTTTGCATTATTTACATCATTATGTAGGTGTATTTTAGGTCATTTTTGAAGTAAGAGGCCCAAATTTCCTTTCATATTAGAGAAAATGCATGATTACATCCATATTATTCCAAAAAGTAATTCAAATTACATGCTTATGGAGGACATTAAAATATATTTTATTTTTAACTCTTAAACTTAGTTGACCTTAGAACTCAATCAAAGAGGATATATATTTAATGAATAAATTAAAACAGTATAATGTAATTCCACTATATTCTTTCACATTATACATTAAACTTTTCATTGGGAGATATCCTTCAAAGGTTTTATAGAATACCAATAAATTTCTGTCTATTGTTGTCAGATTAACTGGAAATTTTAGAAGATACTATTCTCAATACAACTTTAGGGTCTCCACTGGGGGCAATTGAACAAAAGCAAAATTGAATGAAATCAGAAAATAATGACAAGATATCCTACTATCTTTTTTAAAGAGAAGTTTTTAAAGATATTTGAATTGCAGCTCTGGCACAAATGTGCAAGGTACTTAGGTATTTTTCATACATTGATTTCTCTATTTGAATTATTTGCAGTATAAGATAAAATCTCAGCTGTTACACAGTTATTTGAATTTATAATGGCTGCAATTTGCAACCAAATGAACAAGGAAGAGAAAGGAGAGGAATCTATTTGGCAGAGCTGGTCTTCAGCATCCATGAAGATCTAAAAAATCTTTTAAGTTTATTTTCATAAAAGAGGGAAAATATCAGTACAACAGAGCTGAAACATCACAGAGGTTCCCCATCTGAGGCAGGAGTGAAATCCAGCAGGTTCTGGAGAACCAGTAGCTGGTAGAACCGGTAGAACCTGCAGATTCTAACAGGTTCTGGAGAACTGGTAGTGGAAATTTTGAGTAGTTCAGAGAACTGGCAAATACCACCTCTGGCTGGCCCCAGAGTGGGGTGGGAATGTAGATTTTGCAATATCTTCCCCCAGGAGGGGAGGGAATGGAGATTTTGCAGTATCCTTCCCTTGCCTTGCTCACCAAGCCACGCCCACAGAACTGGTAGGGAAAATTTTGGGATTTCACCCCTGATCTGAGGGATGAAATGATAAACTCCCTTGTGATTTATGCCACGTGTATCTGAAACTAATCTGCAAGTCTGCGCCCTTCTTTATAAAGTTATGTCAATGGTGGAAATATTTTATTCTTGGTGATGAGAAAGAGATAGAACCAATGATACTTTGAATTCATAAATATAGATCCCAGGCTCAGGACGATACTTGATGGCTAAGAAGGAAAATGGAACAAACTGTGTGGGTTTTTTTTTTTTTTTTTTTTGTGGGGAGATTTTGTGACAGCAGCAATGGTGCCACATAGCTAACTGCCTGGGAAGAAGCCAAGCCAAATTCAGCAAGCACCTCCCAGAGCAGACGTGGCTAAGTTGAATGATTCCAGAGTGAGAACATATGCTTAGAGATGAAAAGAAACAATCAGTGACTTTGCCATACACTCTTTCACTCTGGCACACTCTGCTGTACATATTAGCCTCAGCAAAATATCTATTTTTGTCTCAATATCTGTAGCTCATGGTTGAACAGGGGAGTCCTTGGTGCTCTCTGAGCTTGGTTGTTTCTTATCAGAATAGGCAACATCTTTAGTACTAGAAGGGAGTGGAGTTTGCTTTCTGTTTATACACTTGCCCCATCCAGTCAGTGTTGGTATGCATATGGGGGGGTGGGGATATTTTCTCCCTGGTAGTTCCTTGATTAGGCTATTGTTTATAATTTGATTGTTGGCTGAATTGGTAGGACCATCAACAACACAAGCTACATACAAATAGAGAGCAAACCCCACTTTCATCCAACGCTGAACATCTATTTCTGACTATCAGAAATAGAGATGTTGATAGGCCAAAGCATAAAATCTTCCTCAATTAAGGGACCGTCCCTGTCCTAATGTTCCCTCTATTTGTACCTATTTTATGTATTTAATTCATGCTTATACTTATATAAATTACCTAATACATTCTTGACAAAAAAACAAAACAAAACTCACAGGTGAAAAGTTTAAACTAGCTACTTTATTGTTTATTGCCTATTTCATACGAATCTTTCCAGATTGGCAATTTGCCCCTGGAAAAGACTAGATAAGGTTCAATGGCATTCAAAGGGGATCGATCAAACCTTGCCCTGTTGTGTTTATGTAACGATTCCAGACTAATTCCCCACTTGATTTTTCCTTTCGACTGGGAAAGTCTCTCTCCAACATTGAAGTACTTGTCCTTTTTCATCTACTGTAATTCCATTTGCAGCTGAATGTTTGTAGCTTTAGAAATGTCAGATTTAACATTTTTACTTTTTTGATGATGTTCTCCACTAGCACTTTTATTCCCCAATTCCTCCAATTTTTGCAAGTCCAGTGAACTCAAAGAGAACACCATGACCTAATTTGGTCTTAACCCCTTTCCTCCTTTCCCTCCAACTGAGCAACAAGACTGCATATATTTTATCCAAGCAGTGTCCTGTCTTTGTTTTATAAATTGGTCACGGGATAGAAAAATCTTCAAGACCAGGATGCTGAATCTCTTCTGGTTTGGGGCTAGAATGTGAAGTGAGACAAGTATTTCCATCCATGATGAAACTAACTTTAGATGAAATCTACAAAGCCTCAACACTAATAAAGTAAAATACCAGTTTTGCAGAAGTTTAAAATAATTTAAACCAGAGTTAGAAATATATTTTCTCAGCTCCAAAATGGACTCTAGTGGGAGAGCATTCAGGTTCAGGACCAATCCTTAAATCATGCAAAATATTCAAATACAAGTAGTCCTTGACTTATAACAGCTCATTCATAGCTTAGGCCCGGGGTACTTGCAGGACCATCTCCTGCCACTTTCTCATCGTCCCGTGCGCTCTCACAGAGTGGGCCTCCTCAGGGTGCCGTTGGCCAAACAATATTGGCTGACAGCCCCCAAGAGAAGAGCGTTCTCTGTGGGAGCCCCGATCCTCTGGAATGGATTGCCCACCAAGCTCAGGACAGCCCCCGACCTCCTTTCCTTCCGTCGCGAGCTGAAGACGTGGCTCTTCCATCAACTCAACTGATCCGTTTGGGTGTACACTGTTATAATTTTAAACTGTATTAATTGGGCTGTTGATTTTAATTTTATTTTATTGTGATTTGTATTGGAAATTGTCATTTTGTAAGCCGCCTTGAGTCCCTCAGGAGAAGGGCGGCATATAAATTGCAATAATAAATAAATAAGTAAATAAATTTAGTGATGGATCCAAGTTACAAAGAGACATGATCATTTTCCACATTTTTGACTGTTGCAGCATCCCCATGGGCCTGTGAACAAAATTCAGGTGCTTGGCAACTGACTCATATTTATGACGATTGCAGTATCCTGGGGTCATGTTATCACCTTTTGCGACCTTCTGACAAGCAAAGTCAATATGGTAGACAGATTTACATAACAACCATGTTACTAACTTAACAACTGAAGTGATTCATGTAACAACTGTGGCAAGAAAGGTGGTAAAATGGGCCAAAACTCACTTAACAAATGTCTCACTTAGCAACAGACATTTTGGGCTTAATTGTGGTCATACGCTGAGCACTATCTGTACTGGGTTCAAATATCAGGCAGATAATGGTTTGCTTTAAAACAATTTATTAAATAAAGTACAATTAACTCGGTTCACATATATTACTAAATCGTAAACTGTGGATTACAAACTTTTCGGCATGAGAAGCCAAAACTGAACACAGTAAGTTTAGTTTGCTTCATGAAACAATCTATAGCAGTGATGGCTAACCTTTTCCGGACCAAGTGCCCAAAGTGCACGTGGGGGGGGGAATGTGCAAAAGGCAATGCACATGCGTCCCCTGCATGCGCCCCACCCCCGCATGTGTGCATGGCCCCTTCATATGCCCCACCCTCTGCACATGCACGTGCCCCTGCATGTAGCCCGCCATGCATGCACATGTGCCCCCCCATGCATCCCGCTCCCCTGCATGTGCGGCAGAGACCAAAAGACCAGCTGGCTGGCTGGAGGCATGTGCGCATACGCAGCAGAGCTGTGGGGCAATAGCTCGTGTGCATCAGAGAGGGTGCTGAGTGCCATCTCTGGCACACGTGCCATAGCCTCGCCATCACTAGTCTATAGGGTTTAGGATGCTGCTGAATTAGGAACCAACATCACTGTGCTCATTTCTATTGCTAATTCTCTGAGTATGTGTAATTATTGTAATGTTTTTATATTATTACCATATGCACACATACTTTACACCTGAGATTTTTCAGAAGTTAATTAGATTGTAATATTGTATAGCTAGGTGGTCCTCAATTTACAACCATTCATTGAGTAACTGTTTAAAGTTCAAATAGCACTGAAAAAATTGACTTATGACCACTCCCTGCACTTACAACCATTCCCATAGTCATATAATCAAAATTTAGGCATTTGTATTTATGGCAGTATGTCATGTGATCACGATTTGCCACCTTCCCAGATGGTTTCTGGGCAAAGTAAATGAAGGAAATCAGGCTCACTTAGCCTGGTGATATATTTAACAACCTTGGCAAAAAAAGGTAATTTAATTTAATTAATTTAATTTAATTTAATTTAATTTAATTTAATTTAATTTAATTTAATTTAATTTAATTTAATTTAATTTAATTTAATTTAATTTAATTTAATTTAATTTAATTTAATTTAATTTAATTTAATTAATTTAATTTAATTTAATTTAATTTAATTTAATTTAATTTAATTTAATTTAATTTAATTTAATTTAATTTAATTTAATTTAATTTAATTTAATTTAATTTAATTTAATTTAATTTAATTTAATCTAATCTAATCTAATCTAATTTAATTTATATGCCGCCTCTCTCCGAAGACTCAGCAGGTGTGACTCAGTTAACAGCCACTTTGCTTAACAATGGAAATTCTAGTCTCAATTGTGGTCATAAATTGAGGACTGGACTACCTGTATATATATTCTAAATATATTGCTATTTAGAGTACATACAATATTACCAAATAATAGTTTTGGAAAGTTGTCAACTGAGACTAGAATCTCTATTCATTGTGAAATATGTCAAAACAGATATGGGCCTTTCTTTCCTTTTTTTAATTTTTTTTTAAAAAATATTTTTTATTGAAAACAAAAATAATTATAGTCAGCCAAACTGACTATATTTTTCCTCTTCTGGGCTTGTTTCTTCTTTTTTTAATGCAGTTTTCTAGATATATAAAAGTCAGTATGGAAAATCAGTTTTATTAGAAATTTCCTCAAGATAAAATTATTGATACTGTACATTAGTTTTCATTGAATTCTAGTGCGTAACCAGTGAAATGTCATTTACCCAATGTGAATGATAGAATTCATGCAGAATTTTTTTTTGTCACTTAACTTTTTTATTTTTAGTCTTACACAAGTTTAATATCATTTTACTGTCTTCATAATATATACTATAGGCCATGAACTTATTAGAGGGGTAAAATAAATTAAATAAAACATCATGCAAGTATTAAAATGAAATTAAATATCCCAGATTTACACAAATAAAAAGCAGCATAAGAAGATAGTCATTTATTAACTAAGAGCAGCTAGAAAAGATCTGCTGGCTAGAAAATTCTGGGAGCTGAAATCCACAAATCTTAAAGTTGCTGAGGTTGAGAAACACTGGGCTAACAGAATGCTGTCTGAATTAAGCGTTTCCCTGAATTAAGTTCATAAAACAAATATAGAAAATTGGGATTTCCAGAACCCAAGTCCTATCTTTAATGACCACCTGCTATAACTCAAATATTAAAAATTGTAGAATATCCAAAGTGGTGGGTTTCAATTTTTTTTACTACCGGTTCTGTGGATGTGGCTTGGTGGGTATGGCATGGATTGGTGGGCGTGGCTTGGTGAGCATGGCGGGGGAAGGATACTGTAAAATCTCCATTCCCACCCCACTCCAGGGGAAGGTTACTGCAAAATCCCCATTTCCTCCCGATCAGCTGGGACTCGGGAAACAGAGAATAGATGGGGATGAGGCCAGTCAGAGATGGTATTTACAGGTTCTCCAAACTACTTAAAATTTCTGCTACCGGTTCTCCAGAACTGATCAGAACTTGCTGAAACCCACCTCTGGAATGGATATAGCAGTAGCAACAGCACTTTACAACCCTCTCTAAATGGTTTACAGAATCAGTATATTTCTCCCATGGGTATATTTCTCCCATGGGTATATTTCTCCATGGGTATATTCTCCAGTATATTTCTCCCATGGGTCCTTATTTTACTAACTTTGGAAGGATGGGAGTTAACCTTGAGCCAGTGAGAATTGAACTGCTGAACTGCAGGTGGGCGGCAGTCAGCAGAAATAGCCTGCAGTACTGTATTCTAACCAATGCACCACCATGGCTCTTATCTGATGCTCAGGTGATAAAAGTGGCAATGTCACATGACCACATCATTTATCAACAGCAATCTCACAGTACCATTGTAACCCCAGTTGAGTGGGTTGTTAAGTAGAAAATGGAGGAAATCTCATGTAAGAGATGCAGGGTGCGATAAGTCCTGGGAGGCCTGGCACAGGGCACACATGAGTTGGGGACTAGGCTGAAGGAGTGTTCTTCCAGCTATGGACCCCAAAGAACGCAGCACATACAAAGTTTACTAAATTAAACAATTTTTTTTCAAACAAAGGCTGTTAATTAACTTTCTTAACAGCCTGCAAGAATCCAAAGAATAATAAATAATCTTATTCTTACTATGGTTGGCAGAAAGCCCAGAAGCAATTTGCAGAGAACTAAGATCAAGGCACGAAGGAGAGTGAACAAAGTTGTTCCCTGCAAATTGCTTCAGTCGGCATTCCTCCTTAAATAGGCTAAGGGAGTGCCCAATTAGCCCCAAGCCTTACTCTTGAGGAAACCTCCTCCTGAGAAGCCACTCATGCTTTTTGGCAGCTCTGCGCGCCCGTGCATCGAGAAGATGCTCCTCCTCTTCATCCTCTTCACTTAAGGGAGCTTCTGGAGGGTCTGAAGGCCCTCACTGAATCCCCGCCTCTGGCACCACATCTTCTCCTGCCTCATTATCCAACTCAAGTGCCAGCTGCACAGGTTGCTGGCGCAGCACCACACCAGCCTCCTCGCTGTCCGAATCAGCCACCAACCGCACAAGGACGCCAGGGAAAAAGAGTGGCAAATGCATGTGTCTGAGGACAGGAAGGCTGAGGAAAGAATACTCTGTGGCTCAGGGTCTTTTTAATATGCACACCTCTGCAAGAAGCCCCCAAATCACAGCACAGCACAAAGCCCATCCAAATCAGATCCATGAAACCACTGTGAGTAATCTGGGGAAGAAAGCTTTGTATGATCAGCAGCAGCTGCAGAAGAAAAATAATGTTGAAGGTCAGGGATCAGAGGCCCTGGAGTACAGATAGAGTATACAAAAGAGTATAGATAGGTATGTGGGGGAAACTGAAGTACCGTTGCAGGTCATAAGTGTGGGTGGGCTGCCAATTATTCAAATCTTGATCATGTGATTGTAGGGCCCTGCAAACTTTGGGGACTGATCTTTAGTCCCTTTGTTCCACCACTGAACAAAGCACCACTGAAACTTTGAATGGTCACTGAACTAATGTTCCTAAACTGAGGACTACCTGTAGCCATCTAACTTGCAGAGGAAGATCTATGTCATTTCCAAAGTTCATTATTGAGCTTTAAAATTATTATAAAGAATGTTAGAGACTTGTGAAGTTAGGCTCCCATAAACCTATATGCTCATTTTGGATCATGCTCAACTCCACAATAGCCTGCCCCAATTGGTATCCTCTAATGTGTTGGGTAGAGGTTCCATCATTCACAGTAGATACAGAAGCACAGTGAGAAATAATTGGCAAAATCAATGGTTATATCAGGTTACATATAATTTCATTGCATCATCATTAAACCATGCCATGAACCAAACATATGATAGGCATTATTGTTTAGAAACTTTTAGATTTAGAAAAGTTAGAATTGATGTTTTGTTTTTGCCCCTGTTTTGAGTTTATCTATTGAAGCAAAACTAGAGCTATATTAGATTTACATAAGGATGTGAACTTGTAAATGCTGTGCAACTTGTACTCTCATTTGCATGTTTATCTGGTAGCAGATCCAGTGATTTGAAACATTTAGGCCCTAACCTGCACAATTTGAATCGTATATTTCATCTTACATTAGTAGAAGCAATCTGATTTTTATTGCCAGCAACTGAGAAGGAGCAGGGAAATATGAGAGTCAGGAAGTGCAACCAATAAAAGTTCAGCTGGGACAGCAGTCTTAAAAAATATCTGGAATATGACAAATTCCATGACTTCAGAGTGGGGCTCTGAAACCAGTTACAGAAAGTGTTTCTTCCCCCATCCAGCACAAAGGGGAAAAAATGCAGTCTCTGGCAAGCTAAAACATTCACTCCATGCTGCAGTTCTTCACTTATTTCCCCTTCAGGCTGCTCTTCCTTAGGAAATCCAAATCTATGCACTTTTAAACAAGTCTAGTTATGCTTGAAATCTTACTCTCTCTCTATAAACCTTGAAAGTATCCAGTTCAATTCCTATAGGAAACTGTAGTTTCTTTTTAAACAGTAGTTTCTTTAAAGTAGTTTCTTTTTTAAAAAAAAGATTTACTTCCTCACTCTTACACTAGTACTCCCACAGTACAATATATGTTATGTGTAAATGTGGATGCACAACTCAATTGTAATATGAAACAGTGTTTCTCAACCGTGGCAACTTTAAGATGCCATTTTTGTGTGAGGAACTGCCTCACTCTGATGGGACTAGCACACCCTATTCATTCCAGCAGAAAAGAACTACTTTGGATCCCATAGACCAAAATATTTCAACTGGTGAGATCCAGGAAAAGGGCCTTTTCTGCTGTGGTCCCTGCCCTCTGGAATATTGTCCTGTTGCGTATGAGGCTTGCCCCACATTCCTGCCTTCCATAAGAGTCTAAAAACTTGGCTCTGCCCAACAGGAGCCTACTACATTGAGGGTAATTGACTGGCTAGAGAAGATCTCATCCCTAGGCCACCCATCATCTTGGTTTTTAATTAGATAGAATGGGACTATAATGTCTGGAATTCCAAACCATTGTAAGCAGCAACAGGAATTCTGGAGTTGCAGTCCAGAATTCTAAGCTATAGTATCAATTTGCAACATCCTATAATTGTGTCAAGTATCTGAAGCATCGAATTATCAGACTTGGAAGATGGGCATTTAGAAATCAAATCCATTTCAGTTCATGCTTCTTTTAACTTCTCATGATACACTCTCTGACTGTCTATGGAGATTCTCAATCATCCAGGTCATAGTCTGTCCCAAAGGTGCTTTTTCAAGAGGCAACTGGACTTTCTGGTTTTTATTTGAAGATGTTTTGCTTCTCATCCAGCACCTTTGTCAGACACTCTCTGACAATTGTATCATATATTTATTTGCTCTGTAAAGTCCTAACTTTTTACAGGTGTTAATAACAAGCTAGAGGTAGTCCTTGATTTACAACAGTTCATTTAGTGACTGTTTGAAGTCACAAATGGCACTGAAAAAAGTAGCTTATGATTGTTTTCACACTTCTGACCTTTGCAACATCCCTATGGTCATGTGATCAAAATTCAGATGCTTGGCAACTGGAATATTTATGACAGTGGCAGCGTCCTAGGGTCACAGGATCACTTTCTGTGACCTTCTGATAATGGGGAAGCCAATTTCATTTAACAACTTAAATGAATGTTACTAACTTAACTGCAGTGATTCACTTAACAACGGTGGCAAGAAAGGTAATAACATGGGGCAAAACTCACTTAACAACTGTTTTACTTGGCAACAGAAATTTTAGGCTCAATTATGGTCATAAATCAAGGACTACCTGTAACCATAATAACTACAGGTCTCATCCTGGTGTCTAAGTGAATGAAATATGAGAGAAAATATAATAACATGAACGATTGCCATTCATATTTGCCATTATTATATGAGTGCGTTCATGACCCTTTCAATTTCCCTTACTCATGAGAAGAGGTGGGGGAAAACATTATTTTCATGACCTGTTCTGAGCTTTCCGAGTTCAAATGATGAGGCCCAGAATACTGATTAGATCTGAGTCGGTTTTTTAAATAAATCCACCCAAGAGGCAAACTTCCTTTCCCCACATAAAACAATCTATTGCTTAGAAATAGTCATCTGAACTTCAGATTAATCTCTAATCAACCTAAAATGAGTTAGATTAGGAACCACTTTAATGGCTGATAACATATAAGCATAGAAATTAATAATTGTTTACATATTAGAGAAAAATAGAAATCATCATCGTTGTCCTAGGTTTTTTCCACAGGAGCAGGGTCCACATTTCAGATCAAAGGACATCTTTTCACCTGATCAAATGCAGCAACCAACTGGATGATTTTCATGTCTGCATTAATGGTATCCTGCCGCATTTCAACTTCCACCCAGGTGTTTGTCTTCCATGATGCAAGCAAGAGTGTGGCTGTGGTATGTGCCTGTAGAACAAGGTCAGATCACTGTAAAGGTTTCTCTTGCATTTTCTCGGTTAATAATGCAACATCCATCTGTTATTAAACTGCATCATTGCTGATACGGTCAAGAAGGGAAATAGTGAAATTAAGACATTATTCCCAACTGCAATGACACTCATTAGTTAATTGAAAAGCCATATCATATCTGCAAGGTGATTTTTTTTCAAGGGATCACAGTTTTAAGTTTTTGGAAATATATTCCTCCCAAACAACAGTGCAAGAATTAGCAGATTACTGAGTGCACATAACAGGGCATCATATGACTGACTGTCTAGGAGGAAATAAATTCAATGCAATTTAATCCCAGAAGCCCTTGAGGGTTCCTTCTTACAAACTAATAAATTATTGCATTCTGGAACTGTCTTAATAATATTTTTTCTTATTGTTCTGTGAATACAGCTTCATAATGGAATTAAAGACAATGGGGATTTTTTTTAAATTAACAGTTTAAATATTTCTTATTCTTTTCAATATTTAAACACATGCAGAAAATAAGTTTTATAGAGAGAGTATATGTGCACAAACGATAACATGACATACTACTACTAAATACCTGTAAATATGATATAATAGAATAACAGAATTGGAAGGGACCTTGGAAATCCTCTAATCCACCCCTTACTTAAGCAGGAAACCTTGTACCATTTCATACAACTGGTTGTCCAATCTCTTCTTTAAAACCTCCAGTGTTGCAGCACCCACAATTTCTGGAGGCAAGTAGTTCCACTGATTAATTCTTCTGTCAGAAAATTTCTCCTTAATTCTAGGTTGGTTCTCTCCTTGGATAGTTTTCACCCATTGCTTCTTGTCTTGCCTGCTTTGGAAAATAGTTTGACTCCCTCTTCTTTCTGGCAACCTCTTAAATATTAAAACATAGTCATCATGTCACCCCAGTGGTTTTTTTCATTGAATTAAATATACCCTAGTCCTTCTTTTCATTAAACTTGACATACTCAATTCCCACAATTGTTCTTCATAAATTTTAGCCTCCAGTCCCCTAAACCTCTCTGTTGTTCTTTTCTGTAGAATTTCTCAACATCTTTTTTATATTGTGATGACCAAAATTGGATGCAATATTTCAAGTGTAGTCTTACCAAGGCATTATAAAGTAACATTAACACTTCACGTGATTTTGATTCTAGCCTTCTGTTAATACAGCCTAGAGCGTGTTGGCTTTTTTGGCAGCTGCAGTATACTGCTTTCTCATATATAAGTGACTGTGCACTAAGGCTCCAAGATCCCTTTCTCAGTTATTACTATTGAGCCAGGTACCACCTATTCTATTACTTGTGCATTTGGTTTTTCATGCCTAAATGTAGAACTTTACTTTTCTCACCATTGAATTTCATTTTGTTAGATAGGGCCAGTTTATAGTATTACTAAATACCTTCACCTGTCTATAATGACAAGAAGACGTCTGCATATGCTCAAGGCACATTATTTTTTTATTGATACTTAACTCAGATTATAATTTGTTGCTGTTCACTAAGCAGGATTCTATCTGCTTTCTCATTTGCTTTCCTCCCTTCCAATAAAAAGTAAAGGAATTTCAGTCTGCAAGCGCCTCTCTTCCTCCCATCTCCTACTTCAGAGTGGTAATGAAGGGGGGGAAATGGCATAAGAAGATCTTATGAAAAAGCCAAAGTGGGGCAGTAGTTAGAGTGCAGCACTGCAGGCTACTTCAGCTGACTGCTAGTTGCAGTTTGGCAGTTCAAATCTCATCAGCTCAAGGTTGACTCAGCCTTCAATCCTTCCGATGTGAGTAAAATGAGGACTCAGATTGTTGGGGGCAATATGCCGACTCTGTAAACCACTCAGAGGGGGCTGTAAAAGGACTATGTAGCGGTATATATGTCTAAGTGCTATTGCTATTCTAAAAAAAAGGTTAGTCAAGAGAGGGAGACATTTTTCTGGAAGTAGATCAGCCAACCCAAACTTCCATCTTGACACATGCCAATGCAGCTGACTTTCCAAGAAGGGGTAAATAGGAAGACACGCCCCATCAAATGGAAGCAAGCTTGGCAAGGAGGAGGGACCACGTCAGCCACCACACAAGGCAGCAGGGCGGGGGGGAGCAATGGGAAAATTGGGGTATCAGAGATTGTGATGACAGCAAGACAACCTTGGGAAGCTGTGGAGAAACAAGACAATTGATTTACATTTAATGTTTAAAAGGCTTTCTTGGAGGCAAGATACCTTGGAATAAAATGAATTTAGAAGTAAGTGGAAAGTTAGTTGAAGCCCCTTCTCCCTCTGAAAAAAAAAAAAAACAAAAACCAGGCACAAATCTTGTAAAGGCAAAAGTATAGCAGGACATAGTACAGCTATGAAATGTAAACCAGACTAAGAAAACAAAAATCTTCCTTAATCTTAATTACAAGTGGATTATTTCTTGATCTCAAATTTCACTACTTGTGAAATAGTAATATTATCAACCAACTTTAGTAGATTGTTTGTGGAGTTAAAGGAGATCACAACTCCATTTCGAAGTCTTATATACTGTCTAATGAGAAGATTAGAATTTGACTGTGGGGATGAGAAACCAATTAAAATATTCTCAGAAGAGAGAGGTGGAGGCAGAGGGGCTCTGTTAAAATAACTACAAAACCATAGAGCAGATATGTGAAGAAATGAAGTATTATGTATACATGTGCATAGGTGCATATGGATATTTGCATATGGATAAATCCCAGACTAGGTTATTTGAAAACTGGTGTCCTCAACTTGGGCTATGGATGTCACGGGTTGTTTGTTGTTAAATGTAAAAAAGGAAAAATCTGTTTAGAAGAAGAAAGCCTGATGATCATGATGATAATGATATATTGTTTATGTGAATCATAGACAAAATAATGGTGATACAAAATCTTGCAGGAACAACAGCAAGCACCACTTCATAGCTGGAAAGTATAGCCATGTGGGCGTCCAGAAAGTGCCAAATATCCAACTCTCCCTTGCCCACCTTCCTTTGGGCCAAAATTCCAAACTGGCTTTGTCTCAAAGTAGCTCCATGATGACCCGGAAAGACGGGACTGGATTGGCGACAGATCCTAGAGAAAGGCTTGGATTGTGAGGAAAATCGCCGTACAAGAAGCAGACGGAGAATAGCAAGGAGGTAAGAAAAGGGGAACAAGGGGGAATAAGCAGTTTTTGCAGTATCGAAACCATCGAGCTTCCGCCTGGATGCCACAGTTGATGGTAGAACCTGGACAGCTCCCCTTTTGAACGCACAGGAGGGCTTCACGTCCTGCCCCGCAACCTTCTATTTCCCAAAAGGGCCAGAAACAATAAGTGCGAGGAGGGAAAAGAGGAGGAAGAGGAAGAAAGAAAGAAAGAAAGACACACACACACACACACACACACACACACACAGAGAGAGAGAGAGAGAGAGAGAGAGAGAGAGAGAGAGAGAGAGAGAGAGAAAGAGAGAGAGAGAGAGAGAAAAAGAGAGAGAATGCAAACAGCCACATTCTCTTTTGTAAAGCTTCAAAATGTCCACGTCCTCAAAAAGAATGGAATCAATTTAACATTCCCACCTCCTGCCCGGCCCCTTTCCTGCAAGCAGCCCACCTCCCCTTTCCCCTTCTGCCTCCCCCGCCACCATCATCGAGGCGTGCGCTCTCTCCTTGCGCCTCCTCCTTCTCCCCTTTCCAGCTCCAGATCCCAAAGTAAGGAATAGGTTAGAAGGGGGGGCAGGTCACGTGACGACCACGGTTCGTCGCAGCCCACCCTCACCCACTAGCCAGTTTTGCTAATCTCCCATTGGCTGAGGCGCGTTCCACGGCTTTGCCGGAGCACAGAAACTCCTGCCATATAAATAGGGCCACCGAGGGCTTTATTATTTTAGCATCCCGGGCAGCAGGTTTCTGCTAAGTTTGGAGTTACGCGCCCCACGACTGTATGCCTGCGTCCCTTAGGTAAAAGCTCACCATCGACACCCAGGGACTCAGAAACACAAGGAGTCTGCATGTCTAGCAATTAGACATGCTCAGCTTTGTGGATACACGGATTTTGTTGCTGCTTGCAGTAACTTCATGCCTAGCAACCAGTCAATGTAAGTGCCTTTGGGTCTTATTTGCAATAGGGTGGGGAGCGGGGAAATTGAAGAAAAGAAGACTGACTTGGGGTTGGAAAACTATTTCGAATATCCCACCGGTGGCTCCCCCCCCCCCCACCCCACCAACACTATTTGCCCTGGTAAAGCGCCATTCGGACAGGCTGCTCTAGTATAAATAGTTGGGATTATGTCTATGGAGATTCTCACTCATCCAGGTCATGGTTGTCCCAAAGGTGCTTTTTTTAAAAGAGGCAATTGGACTTTCTGGTTTTTCTTTGAAGACGTTTTGCTTCTCATCCAAGAAGCTTCTTCAGACGAAGAAGAAGCTTCTTGGATGAGAAGGAAATGTGTTCAAACAAAAACTAGAAAGTCCAGTTGTTTCTTGAAAAAGCACCTTTGGGATATCTTAATTATCCCTTTTGCAATGATTAAAATTGACAAAACGCCTTCTTGCTTCGGACCGACGCAAAGAACAGTTTAAATTGGTTTAAAACGTACTGAATTTTTCTTCCTGCTTTTCTTGGCTTAGATCAAGAGATCCTGGCCAAAAGCCAAGAAGACCCCCCCTCCTCTGGTTTAAGAAAGAGAGTTGGAACATAAAAGGGAATCCAAATCCGAAGTAGGAATAAAAAGAAACGACTTGCATTTAGATTAACTTGCACAAACAAGAACTCCTAGACTATTTTTTAGAGAAATGTTAACATTATTGTTCATCTTCCTTATGCCATGTAAGGAATTTAGAAAACAAGAGGTGACCAAATGTTTAAGAACAGTTCGCCTTCTAGGGCGTTGTACATAATCTTTACTGAAGATGCTGAAGATGCTCTAAGAGCTCCCTCTAGGGGAAAAAAGGGGGCAGGGCAGGTAAGAGTGTAAGTATCCCTGAGCTTGTAAAGAATTTAATTAAGAAAATTTTGTTGAATGTAATGTTCCTAAACAAGGAAAGGACTGTCAGCAGTCCTTTCAGGGTATTTTTTTTTCTTGTAAAGAA
This sequence comes from Arizona elegans, assembly GCA_022577455.1. Classification (NCBI taxonomy): domain Eukaryota; kingdom Metazoa; phylum Chordata; class Lepidosauria; order Squamata; family Colubridae; genus Arizona; species Arizona elegans. The sequence continues at coordinate 27,603,807 of JAKOOJ010000004.1, forward strand.
AGAACATTCTTTTAATAAAGGGCCACCAAGTAAAAGTGTTTCCTAATGTTTTATCAGAAACCCAGTTTATATGGTGGACGGATATTCCAGTGATTACGTTGTATGAACCTCAGAGATTGATTTTACTATAAGATTTTAAATGGTTTTATAAATAATATTCTAGCAAATAATATTAATAAGCAGTATCTTGTTTTTAGTAAATTATGGAAAAACAATAAAATTTGATGCTAGCAATTATTCCCTGATTAATTTCAGAAAGTCAATATCTACTTCCTTATCTTGGTACAGTAAAATTAATGTTAATTTATTGAGGTCTCCAACTAAACTAGCATGGATTTAAATTTTGGGTTGCCATGTCCAAACAAAATTTTAAGGAAGTATAACTTCTATCTTCTATGGGCCTCATTTCTAGTACTGTAGGCAAACATCAGAGTTACTGCATAATTCAAAACTTGTCAAAGCAGTCAGTTTAGGTCTGCATGCACAAATGTTATGTTCCTGATGCTAACACTTCCATTCTCCAATTTTTATATTTTAAAAAACACTTTTCATTTTGAATAATGCAGATCCTAGCTCTGCCCACAATTGGCCTTATTTGGCTTAGTTGACTGAGGAATATCTGAGAATTCCTGGACTATAAGCGACACCAGAAAATTCGGAGAAGAAATGGCAAACTATTTCCATACTTTTGCCAAGAAATTTATATGGAAGCAGACCCAAGCAGCTTTAGTTTGTTTTGGAAAGAAGACTGCCATGTTTTCAAGAAGATAATTAGATCTGGTGAAATCAACTGGCAGTAAGAGATTCTGCAAACTCTACAGTGTTGAACATTCAACATTGCAGAGTTTGCAGAATCTCTTACTGCCAGTTACTTACTGCCAATAAATATTTAACACTGAATTCAGCAGTAGTTTTTTGTTTTTTTTAAAATGGCAACATTATCAGTTTGCTTCAGTTTTACAGTATTACAGGTAGGTCTATAGGATGCCCTCTAGTGGCAAGGAGAAAAAGTGACTTTTTCCAACCAATTAGTATTTCTTTCTACCATTTAGTTCACCTTCGCTTAAGGTTTCACCTCCAAGCATCAGCTTTTCAAAAACAATATGTAACTTTATTCAGACACCAGACTTAAACCATAATTACAATTTATCCTTTCACCAAAGTAATTATATATATACTTGAGATAATAAGAATTTGCTAAATTAGTTACTTCCGCTATGAAGCAATAATGTGATTCAAATCAGACATCAACTTTAAGCATAATACTGTAGTAATGTGCCAGCATCACTATTAAATTTTATAATAATAACAATTACACACTTGAGGAGGGAGAAGAATGATAGGTTTTTCTTTCAAGAAGTTATCTGAAGTGTAGAATTAGGCTGTCAACCTAAATAGACTTGCAATGTAATTTTACAAGCATTTTCCTGGAATTACATACTACAGAACTCAGTGGGCTTACTTCAGTGAATGACCTGCCAAGAAAGGCCCATTGAGTACAATTCATCTTGTTTCTGAGTAAATAAGATGCCTGAGCATTTTTTTGAAACTAGCTACCTAGTATTGATTCTCTTTGAGTAACTAAACAGAATTATTTTGAATAACCTAACACGATGGGTTCATGATGCATCAATACACATGTGTTGATATAGATTTGGTACATAGCATTGCAAGTTTCCAAGGGATCTCTTGTCATGAGAGACCTCATTTTTTTCAGTAATCCAGGTTTAGCTTTATATCACCCAGTAGCCAGAGACAAATGTATGGAAAAATAAATTGTTAACAATGTATATCAAAACAAAGTATATCAAAATATAGTTTCTTGTAGTTCCAATTTTTATGCTAAACTGAGATTTAGCTATTTAATTATAAAACAAAAGCCCAAACAAAGGAGCAAAACCAGAATGTAGACATTTCAAACACATTAGATGACAATGAAGTTTCAACAGCATGGGATCTACTTAGAAGTTTTGTACAAACTTAGATGGACTTCGTTATTGAAACAATTGGCATCTCCTTGATGCCACATCACAATCTACATCTGGAAAGATAATTTGGACAAAAGTCAAAACCAATTGGCTTTGGGAATCCTGGCCTTCATATGCCTGGAAAATGTGGTGTGAAGTTGTTTCCCAGTTTTAAAAAAAGTATTTAAAAAGAAAATAATATGTAAATGTTTGCTAAATCTCAGTTCCCAAAAGTTACTATTCTGCAATCAATTTGTTTTCATATCTGAAAGGGTGTGAAATAATACTGTGAGCAGAAAAGGACTTTTCCGTGTTTAACAAAATTAGTTCAATGTTATGCAAAGAAAGATAAATATCTTTTTTGAATTATATCACATAAATATTACCTAATGAATTTTCTCTATCAACGTGATTCTAGCACCAGAAAAAAAAGTTCATGCAATCCAATTCTGAATGACCCCCCAAAAATTGGTTTCAATGCATTTTCCTTTTACCTCAAGCTCTCTGGAGATTTTTTTTTTTTTAATTTAGTAATAGGGTTAATATATGTTCAGGTTTTATAGTATAAGAAAACTCAGGACCCACCTCAGTTTATGAGTTTCTATGGAATTTGAACATATTTTTGTGTTATAATACATTTTATTAAACATATCAATTGAGTCAAAATCCTTTGTCAGCAATAAACTGCAAAAATCAATTCTAAATAAGCTTTTTCTAAAAAAAAGAAAGACATGACATATTTGTATTTCCTACAATCATGCATGTAACAGTGTAAAATGCAGCACTTCAAATGCAAACCAATTTGCAAATTAATATTAATCATCTGTTTCTTCTTGTTATTTTTTTCCAGATGTAAATGAGGTCAGTATAATTATATTAAAATACTATAGAGCATAACATAGAAACACCAGATAATCTCTTTTTGGAGGGGGAGCATGGCCATTTACTAACTACAGTTTTAAAACGTGCACGGGTAAGCTAATTACTAGGTTTCATGGGTATTGCCCCAAATACACCCACCCCTAATTTCCTAGTGGGCTGTCCTTATAATTAAAAAAAAAGTACTTTCATAGGTGAATGCAAGAGTCACATGCATGCATCTGATATTTCTTGCTGGATTTTTGTCTAGGATTATAAAGCATGAATGAATTCAGGTATGCTTTTTAACAATACCTAACTTTTGTGACACTAATTTTTCTATCTTTTCAAATTTGAAATTGATTAGGCTTCTTTGTATGTAATAATGATTAATTCTAGCATCTAGAATGGAACATTAATAATTTAATACTTTACTTAAATTAATTTTTATTTCTTTCTAGGCAACGGAAGCACGGAGGGTAAGCAATTTTAGAAACGTCTTATATAAGAAATATAGATTAGATTAAAGGGCAACTAATGCAGAAAAATAGAATTGGTACAAATAAGCCCTTTTAAAGTGAAAAATTAGACTCAAAGCAATTTAAAGTCAATCCAAACACAGAATCAAAATTTGGAAGAAAATATGTTTAATTTTGAATGGGTATATTTAAATGGGTATACTTAAAGATGATTTGATTTCAGAAGTTGTGGGGGGCCATCATTGGAGTCTTTCAAGAAGAGACGAGACAGCTATTTGTTTGAAATGGTATAGAGTCTCCTGCTTGTGCAGGGAGTTGGATTAGATGACCTTCAAGGTCACTTCCAACTCTGTTATTCTGTTAGGCTACTATTAAGATTCATATTTAGTCTCATGTGGTTTCTCTCAAACAATTGTTGATAAAAACACTCTTCATTGAAACTATGTTCCAGCATGAAGAGTGGGATTTCTGATGTATTAGCGTCCAATAATACGTGGAGCATAGCTGTAATTACAAGCATATAATTAATAATTTAAAATACTAATTTAATTTAATGATTTAAAAATATTTCTAAGGAATATATTCAATTGCTTTAAAGATTAAATATGCAATAAATGAACACCAGATGTCTAACAATTGGAACTTCCTAGTAAAAAAGTAGAAATTTACTCATATGTATTATACCTCTCCATTCCTTTTTACAAAAAATTATAAGTAATCTATTAGTTTGATTCTTGAATTAAGTCTTCTCTTGATAGATTGAGAACTGTCTTTAGTAATACTAAGAGAGTAGCTTTTTAATCTATTACATGTTTAATATCAGATAGTTATTATTAATACTGTATTATTCTGTAAATAATTATTTGAAGGTTAATTTCTAATTAATATTTTTTATTTCTGTTTTTTCAGGGTCCAAGAGGAGATAAAGGGCCACGAGGAGAAAGGGTAAAGATTGTATTCCTTTGACTGTATAACATCTGCATCATTTTGGTTCAAATATGAAAAAATATAGTCATCTGCCCTATGGAAATCCCTAGAATGACAGTATTAATACTGCATCTGATTCACATTTCCAAAACTGAGTCTTAATCATGTATGTATGTATGTGTACATACATACACATATGTGTACATATACACACATGCGCTTTAAATATCTTGGCAGAATTGGATCAATGCTATATAAATGAAGCTTCAGCCCCCTTCACTGAGGATTTTTAATGGCACTAAAATAAAGGCTCTGGTCTACCTAAACACCTGTTTTGGCTACCTGTCTTTTAGCTAACACCTATAGCCCTTCCCATTAACTCTTGCTACACGGATGTATTTGTATGACTGTATATTTCCTTATACAAGTCACTTAAATACAGTTGTTCTGTGTAGATTGGAATGAATTTGTTTGGGAAAGCTGGTATAATTTAGGAAAGCACATAGAGATCTGAGAGGAATATTCAATTTTATGTCAAAACTGGGACAGCAGATGTCTTCATTTTATAGTTTGATAAGTCAATGACACAACTTTATTATTCACAAATCCTATATCAATCCTATATCAGGATTTTTCAAGGAGTTTTTACCAAAACTGCACTTGCAGATTATTTTTACCTATGGTGAAGGTTTCTATTTGCTATAATTTAATTAATTAATGGAGGTTCACAGGATGAACAAAAATATAAAAGAATTAGATATATTTCCATATAAAAATTACTAAAACTATCACTACAGAATTCACGTTACAGTGACAAAGCCTCACTTTTCTTTAGCATGCATTCATAATGTTCCTTAGTTCAAAATGCATTAAATGCAGAAGATGGATATGACCCCGGGGTTAATTAGTGGCATCCCCATTATGACAGGAAAAAAGTCATATATAAAAGCTTTGACAGCAGCTTCTGCCAGTCACTGTCAATATTACTATGCTAATATTATCAACTGTTGTTCACAACTAATTCAGTTTAAAGCAGTTGCCTTTTTCCCTTGAGATTCTGTGGTTTTAATATAACTGCAGTATCATTAAGATAGATACCATAGTAATTTGGGAGACACTATGAAACTACAGTCTAATTTTGCTTGCCCAAACTAGATTGTAGCTCATCTCTATGATATATTTCTTAGGCCAGTCCTCCTACACATGGTATCTTCTTATGTTTTTGACTCTCATAGCCACCAGCAAGTAAAATAGGAGTTTTATTCCTAACATACTTGCCTAATGATTGATATATAGAATAAACTTCATATTGTAAAACAACAAATTAAGAGAGTAGCTCTTTGTCACACATTAAATCACACATATTTTAATCTCTAACTCTCTCTGTGTGTGTGTGTGTGTGTGTGTGTGTGTGTGTGTGTGTGTATTATACATGGCTTTCCACTATAGTATGATACTGATATATATCCAATATCATATAGGTACATTACTTACTACATGCAATGTTAAACTATGATACAACATAAGAAGGTAATATATCTAGGTTTTCTATATCAATCACCCTCAATCCAGTACCTTTCATATGTATTAAGAGTGCAGCTCCCATAATTCCTAATTAGCACAGAATTCTAGCTATTAGTCTAGAATCATTTATGGTATGTTCTTCCTTCATAATTTTAATTAGCTAACATTGAAATATGCACCAATGTTTGGCACTTAGTAAACTAAGTGTAAACTAATAATATTTGTATTCATGCTATACAATCTACAAAACAATTGCCCAGAAGGAACTTGACAACAACTCTTCTTCCTCCAAGTTTAAGAATATGTGTTACCAAACTTTTTGAAGCTGGAACATGCACTTAGTTTAATGGGTCACATCAGAATAGATTTAGTGATGATAATGTGCTATGGGAATATCTTAGCTTAACAGTCCATCAGGGTTTTTTTCCTCCTGATGAGTTTCTTTCTTGAAATGTTAACTGTAAAAGTAGACATATTTCCCAAGTTTTCCAGACATCATGATTCTGTCTGAGCTGGAAGTCTCAGTGTTAAAACTAACAGTCTGCTGGAAAGTCTTTCAAATCAGCACCACCTTATGCAGTGCAGATACTGCAGAGCTGCAGCATAAATTACTAAGGATCTGAAAACACCATAGTATTATTTTGTAAGTCATTTTTAGTCCATCAGACAATACAATGATATTTGTTAAGTTCTACTTTAGGTCATGTTTAGTTTAAGAGAATATTTGTATACATTCAGCCTCTCCTTTTGAAATAAAAGTTGGACATTGTTCATAGATATGCAGAAGTCTATTAAGTTCTCTAAATGTGATATTATTCAGCTCCCTATCAATGTACACATTTATTAGTAAATAATGCTGTAATTATTAGTTAGCCAAATTTTCAATATGTTAAGATATAATTTTCATTTATTGTGGCAAACAGACATCATGAAAGTTAATTCATGATGGGCCTGGTAGCTCAGCAGACTAAAAAGCATTGTGATTAACACCAGCTGTCTGCAATTACTGTAAGTTCGAATCTCACCAGGCTCAAGGTTGACTCAGCCTTCCATCCATTCTAAGGTAGGTTAAATGAGGACCCAGTTTGTGGGGGCAATAAGCTGACTTTGTATAAATATACAAAAGTATGAAGGCTATTGCTTAATGCATTGTAAGCCGCCCTGAGTCTCCGGAGAAGGGCGGCATATAAATCAAAATTAAAAATTAAAAAAAAAATTAAAAAAAATAATTCAATATTTGATTAAATGTTTTAATAGGCTTTTGTTAAACTAACAAGTTTGAGTAATATTAATCAGCTAATAGAATACACACATCTATTTTTATTAGCTATGAGCTTTATCAGTGGAAAGTACAATTTATACAAGTAGGCCTCAACTTACAAAAGTAAGTTTTGTAAGTTTTGTAAGTGAAAACAGTGACAAATGACCATTTTTCACATTTACAACCATTGTAGCCTCCCATGGTCACGTGATCAAAATTCAGATGGTTGGCAGCTGACTTATTATGGTGGCAGTGCCCTGGGGCCATGTGATTCCCTTTTGTGATCTTCTGACAAGCAAAATCAATGGGGAAGCCAGATTCACTTAACAACCATGTTAACAACTGTTAATAACTGCAGTGATTCTCTTAACAACTATGGCAAGAATGGTCATAAAATGGGCAAAATTAACTTAACAACTATCTCACTTAGCAATAGAAATTTTGGAATCACTCATAAGTCAAAGACCACCTGTATTCCTGCTGTTACAGATGAAATATCTATGATTTTGTGGGAGGAGGTCAATTTGCTCAAATATCTAAGAGGTAAATTATCTTCCTCTTAAGTGACACTTAGGAATGAATGCACATAAATTGCAGGGTTAAAAGAATATATAGAGCTGGCTCATTTACTTACATCATGATAGTTAAAAGATTATAAGATGTCCAGGTGTTATCTTCATAATTATTCCAGTTTCTAAAGTAATAGCCACAAAATGAACTCAAATTATATATTTCAAATTCCTAGAGCGTTTTCCTTTTGTCCCGTTGCCTGAGAATTGTGAGAAGTGTAAAACAAATGTATCTGGAAAAGATTGATGTCAAAACTTTCCCAAGATAGTAGGAATGTTTCTTTTTCTTATGTCCTGGCATAAGCCATCCTAAGTTTGAGACACCTATTTATATATAGCTTTAAGTGATATCAAATACCCACATAAAATTATCCATGTCTCTAGGGATTCAGTCGAATAGTTACACTCATTTACTTGGGAGGCAATGCCATTGGTCATAGTCTGACTTATTGCTAAAAAATCATGCCTGGGATTGCATCCCTAATCTTCCAGTTTCCTTGAAGTATAATGTAACATGAAGTTTGTAACTTACAAAAGCTAAGGGACAGACTTTTTGTGCTGAGCAATATAGCATGACGTCTATGAGTCTCCCCTAGTTTTTTTTTTCTTTTCTGTTTTGCTTTGTTACTGATTACTGTAATATATTTTTCCCCTAGGGTCCAGCAGGTCCACCCGGCATAGATGGTGAAGATGGTCAACGAGGTCCTCCAGGGGCCCCTGGACCTCCTGGTATTGGTTTAGTAAGGCTTCCAACTTTTTATTTTACCGACAATGCATCTAATGTCTAAGGATAAATATTTATATAATACCAAAGAAGTGACAAAAGACTTCTTTTGTGACTTCTTTTAAAAGCAGGAAGTATACATTTAAATGCATCTTTTCACATGTATATGTGCTTCAGGTAACTCAGAAACTTTTAAAGAAAAACCAATATACTGTTCTTCAATCTAGAACTAAGGAGAAATTTCCAGACAGCTAGAACAATTAATCAGTGGAACAACTTGCCTTCAGAAGCTGTAAATGTTCCAACACTGGAAGTTTTTAAGAAGAGATTGGACAACCATTTGTCTGAAATGATATAGAGTTTCCTACCTAAGCAATAGGTTGGACTAGAAGACCTCCAAGGTCCCTTCCAAGTCTGTTATTTTATTCTATTTTCAGTCTTCAGTCTTCTTTCACTCTACCCATTTAAGAGCCATTTGATAAGCTGAAGTTTCAAAATCCCAGAAAGTAATACTGAATATTTACGATGATGCCCACAGTAATCAGAAATTTAATACCATTTAGTAGGATGAAGTTGCCATCCCTTTTTCCATGTAATTACATTTAATATACATTAAAATAAGTATAAAGGACTTGAGGTACAATTAATGCCTGTTCAGTGTTTCCAAAATAGCTCTTCTTAGTCATGTTGATATCTGTTTTTACTTATTTACAGATCTTTGCTGCTCAATATGACATGTCCAAATCAGCTGATATGGGCCCTGGACCTATGGTAAGCAAATGTTTCATTTCACACATATCCAAATTGCATCAGTGGGCATCATTTCACACATATCCAAATTGCATCAGTGGGCACTTTCAACAAAGCAAAATTCCCAATATTGCATTTCTGCTATTTGGTGCAACCCAACATAAATTATATTAGTGAACTATGGAACCCATTTTGGCTTTTCAAATTCCATTAGAACCCAAACTGTGCTTGGCTGTGTGTACAGCAGTCAAAACTGTCCTCTACAAAAGATCCTAACTATTACAGAGCAAAAGTTTGTATAATTGTGGGATTCAACAGCTGAATTTACAGAAATCTAGAAATTTACAGAATTTACAGAAATCCATCTAGAAAAACTGTGAAACCATGGCTATAATGCTTCTGCTCACTGTGAGTTCATGAACTTTCTTTGCATCCCTTCATTAAGAGATTCCCACCTTCATATGTGTTGAAGTGGTTTTGATACCAATTTATAATACTGCATTTCTCTTTACATGTTATAAACATATGCAGTTATGAGAAAACTGCACTCCTTAATAATGTCAGAAAAATAATACTTGCTGAGAGATACAGATCTAGACAAAAGATCCTCAAAGCATTACAAAGCAGAAATAGCTTCAAAATTCAATGGAATTGAATAGTTTGTTTCCAGTTTGCAAAGAATATCCATCTAGAATCAGCCTAAATGAATTTTCAATGTACATATTTTGCTTCTTCCGGATTAGGAAAGCAATCCGGATCATTCCAATAAATGACAAGAACACCACAATTCTTGTCATTAAATGGAAAGGACTGAGCTATATGGCCTTTTATATAGTAAAATGTATCAGTAGATCTTGGATCTCATTGAAGATAAAGATAATATATTCAACTCTTTAAAAGATTTTATTACCTGTTCCAGTATATTTAGAGCCAGTTTTATCTAGCAATTAAGCACCAAGCTACAGGGCAGGAAACAATGACTTTAACTCTTGTGTTATGCCTGAAAGCCAGCTGGGGCAGCCACTTTCTCTCAGACCCATTACTCACAGTGTTGTTGTGGGGAAAATAGAATGAGGAATATGTTAAAAGAAAAAAGAAAAGAAAAAGAATGAGGAATATGTATTTGCCGCCTTGAGTTATTTCTTAAAAAAAAAATAAAAAAGGCAAAATAAAAAACCTCAAATAAATAAATATTGTCACAAGTAATGTAATATAATACCAGCTCCATCTATAGAACAAGAGACATAATAGGAAGCATGGCCCTCTGGGGAAAAAGGGAGGGAATATTAATATCAGTGTACTTAGGCTTCCCATTTACAAACATGTAAACTTTAACATAAATACACTTAGGAAATTTCACAAAAAGAAAAAAAAATATTCATGCTTTCTTTCTTTCAGTTATCTATGGCCACTAAAATTAGCATTTCTAGGGAACTGGAAACACTGGAAATTATCATGGCAAGGACTATGTGAGAAACATCCTTATGTTATGTCACCTGAAAGTGAGATTTCTGAGCAGCTTCTCTCTTTCCTGGCATCTCACTCCACATTGTTTGGAGAGCCCACTCCAAAGTCACAGAGACATTTGGGGAAACCAAGGAAGAAGAAGAAAGGAAGAAAGCTGGACTGCGAACATTAGTCTTTTAATTAATGTTCAGATCCAGGCCACATTGTAGTTGTTAGGAAATATAACCAAGGTTCCTGGATCAGAGAAACTACATTCAGGAAGCCTTCTTCATACATAGGATAAATGAAAGTGGCTACTCTCTTAAACTAAAAGAGCAGAACAAGAAAGGAGTGGGTTGCACCCATTATTATATAAGCTGAACAGGTTTTATTCATGCAGTAGAAACTTATTTTCCAATTCTTAACTTTAGAGAGGATTCAAAAATCTTCTCAAAGTTCATGGGACTTTGGAGAAAAGAAGGAATTTTGATCGATCAGCAGCACCTGTTTCTCTAGTTGAAGAGTCCTCTCCTATTATGGTGTATTCTCAATATTGTCAAACCCCAATGATGAAAATCACAAGATACTCCAAGCAGTACGACTTTCTATTTACTGGCTGATTAGGAGACCATTCTGTCTTTTTGTTCATACAGCTAAAAATCTTAGAGGATGCAGGTCGGCCAGAAAAGAAAAAAGGAAAGGAGAAAGGAATTTTATTGATTTTTTTTTAATTTTTTTTTGTAAAACAAATTTTAAAAAGACTTTGGGCCAGTTACAAAAATGATATTAAAGCCAGACATTCAGCCAACTATTAAAGTCTTCTAGGTAAAGATGAAATGTTCTGAATAAAAGGCAATATTTTTGTCAGTTTACTAAATTATATGTGTGAAATTACAAGATATCTCCTGGGGTTGCTGTTACATTTCATTTTTATATGCTTTTTCTCATGTTTGACAAGCTCATACCATGCTTGACAAGAACCATTAGAAAACAGAACACTATTGCTGTTGATTTGCATTCCCAGCATAGTGAGATCCACTGGGATCCACGCATAACTAATCCAGCTCAAAGTGTACAATTTATGAAATCAAAAACTGTGTCTCCCATTAAAAATATTCATTCTTCAAAAGCAGTAATGTTAGCTGTCACAGCAGCAACAACAATAGAGGGTCATGCAGAAATACCATAATAGCAAAAAGGATTTATTTTCTTTTAGACAAAGCCAAGCTAAAATGCAAATGTTAATTCTCCTCTAATCAAAAATAATGTAGTGCTTAAATTCAAATTAGATAGACCAACGTAGGGATTAAACATATTTTCATCAATACTGTATTAACAGTCTATTACACAGAAAGAATAAGCCAATATTTGCTTTTTTAAAAATTGGCTCAGTGATTACAGTAAACAAAGTCTTCGGTTATATTGGATCTCAAATCCAATAATCCTCATATATCACCTTCATTGTTATTTTTAATGCCAATAATGCTATTTCTTTATATTTCAGATTTAGACAAATTATTACTGTATATTTCATGAGACATTATCCAGTGACTTATTTTATATGAATTTGACCTTTTAAAATACCCTTTTTCAGGGATTAATGGGACCTAGAGGCCCACCTGGAACCAATGGACCCCCTGTAAGTATATTCTATTGATAGGAAAGGAGCTTCATAAACTAGAGCTGTCAAAAGCAAGAGTTGTCAATATGAATAACTCAAGTTATCTGTAATGTAATCATAGTGTTCCACATTGGCAAGTTCCATATTATAATACTCAATTGATGATCGAATATAACATGACTGAATTTTTCTAAATTTTCTGCCATGGTAGAAAAACAAACAAAAACCTTGTTTGATTATTCTATTCGCCTACTTCTCCGTTTAAGCTTAAATATTCTTAGGAAGGATAAAGTATATAATGGCTGGCTTAATACTATTTACTCAGCCATAGTATAGTTTATCACGGTATAAATTTAGCCATTGGGTTTTGTAAACTAGTGTTTAGGCTTAGCAGCAGTATGAATCACAAAATGTGATTAAAACAAATCATCATTAATACAATGCGAGACCTAGTCACAACCCTCCTGACTATGAATTCTTGGCATTTCAATTAAATTATAGGAATAATTTGGACTGTTCCTTCTGTCGAAACAGATTAGTAGTATTCTCCTTTATTATTGGTGTTTCTGGGTCACATATTTCTTCTCTGGGAAGGTCATGGAGAGGAGAGCAATCTCAACCACTCAAGAATGGCCTCTAACCTTGAGAGGGGCAGCATATAAATTTAATAAATAATAATAATCTGATTCCAATAATTCTGCATGGTCATAGCTTGTTCCATTAGAGATTTTCCAAAAATGAGCATGGGGTCACTGAACCCTGTATTTACTGGTTGAATCTGTTCAAACTATTCTCCAGGTACCTTTATTATAGAGGGATGTGTACTTTGCTTTTTCTCACAAATATTGAATAGCATGCCTTCTTTCTATTCTAGGGTTCTCCAGGTTTCCAAGGACTTCCAGGTGAACCGGGTGAACCTGGTCAATCAGTAAGTAAAATAGGGTTCTGCTGTAAGAGTGATTCTAATTATTAAATAACTGTTTCATTTCATCCACAATGTACCCCTTTTGGCAGTCTGCATAAGTCTACTGCTCATTGTTTTGCAGGAATTTATGAATTTATTTTTTTAAAAAAATCTAAATTATGTATGATATCCTGTGAGAAATGAGATCTTGCTAGAAAGGAAGCTAGAATAATTGCATTCTATTGTCTTGTATTAATTGAATAATGATTGTAAATGAAGAATATGGAAAATTGGACTATGTAATAAGGAGCTATGCTCTCACAAAATCTAGAAACCATCTTAGGGAGAAATGATTCAGAATTATGATTTTGATTTAGCTAAGTCACCATTCAAATGCAGGATAAAAGGAGTGACATCTCTTAATTCCCTTTATCTTGTTTCAAAATTATTTTTTTTTTAATCACTAGGGCCCTCAAGGTTCTCGTGGTCCAATGGGTCCTCCTGGAAAATCTGGTGAAGATGTAAGTATTCATGAACACAAGCCATGATTTTCACTAGCTGTATTTTATAATGTGCTTGATTATAGTATTATGGAAAATATGCAGAATAATCTCATGACACATGACAAAAAAAAATAATGGATATTTTGCCTGTATATTTAGGAAGTAACTTTGAAGAAATAAAATTTATGCCTTTTAAAACCTAGAAACAAATAACAAAAGTTGTTTGGACCAATTCATGAAAGTCATGGGGATCAATGGCACTGAAAGCCATCTGCTGGGAGACTAGTGACTATCTTGAGCATTTGGTTGGCTATTGTGGGGACAAAGTGCTGGAATAGATAGACTAGGTTCTGCTTATATTCTTAAATGCAGGTTTAATTAATTTGCACATTAAAAAGTCAATTTTTGTCTCCTACTTAGGGCCATCCTGGAAAACCTGGAAGATCTGGAGAGAGAGGTGTTTCTGGACCCCAGGTGAATATTGTATTTGGGTGTAAAATAATTTTTATTTATAACTAAATTCAACATTGCATATAATGACAGAAATTCAAGAACCGTTTTCTCCAAAGGCAGTTTTCTTTGATGCCTTTCAGTTATGCTCAATGTCTAACTTCCAGAATTCCCATTCAGAATGGCTTAATGTCTGCACTAATTGGGGGGGTAGAGATTAAGAGAGCCAAAGTCCATCCAGAAGGAATATCGAGATATTCCAAGTCTGTAATCATAATTAACAGCTAAAAGCCTCTTTGTGAAGAAAAGAGGTAACAGCTCAGTAGGAGAATACATTCTTTGAGTCTACCAAGTTTTGCTTCCTTTTCTGTTGTTTCCACATTAAAGTTTCAATCTCCAGGTAAAGGAATAAAATCCCACCTTCTTCAGACAGTATTGGATGATTTTTTTTAAAAAAAATAGTTCCATTGGGATCTGGGCAGTTTTGCACACATGATACTCACTCTTGGATGGGTCAGTGGCTATCTCAATAAAACAGATAAATGGTTTGCTATGTTGACAGGAGATGAAACTTGGCCCACTCACTGTCCATCTGCCACTTCCTCTGCATGGCCAGAATTACAGTTCTTACTGCAGTGATGCTCATACATTGGATCTGGCAATATTGCCTGTAGAGCAACTCAGTATAGTTGGAGACCTCACAAATATTTCTGGAAAAGAAGAAACCCTTTCTAAATTACATGCATAGTTATTTTAATTCTAAAAGCTCAGAAAGTTGCTGACTTGTTGAACTCACTGTCTCCATGTTTCTATGCAACATCTCAGAAGTAAGCAGAACAACGTTTGATCTTCTCTCACACAATTATAAAAAAAGAAAATAGAGAGGCCAGATTAGCATTCTGACCAACACTCTTATATTTGCATTGTTAACCCCATAAAAGCACAGACATTTTTCAACCTCATTTGATAAGATACTCAATTTGTAAACCTGTCCCAGGATACTGATAGTCTTATGCTAGATGTTCAGTTTCCTAACTGGTTTCTTCATATATGTTTTACATGTTGTGTAAACAAGTTATTTACACAAATTAAGCCTATTCTCCTGTGTTATTTTCAAGGGTGCTCGAGGCTTTCCTGGAACTCCTGGTCTGCCTGGATTCAAAGGAATAAGGGTGAGTGTTTTATGGAGACGTGAGGAAACCTATTAAAATGGTGACACCTTAGAAGATAATATGTACAACTGTTCTTCAGAGGTGCAAGTAACTCCCAAAATTTTAGAGCACATTTATAGAAGATGTTGTCATCATGAACTGCCATAAGAAGCTAGAATTGGAAAATCATCAAATATACAGAATGTAATATATTTACTGTAACTATGAAGTGCAGCCTTTGTTATTAATAAGAGAATTAGCATTTATCCTGTTCCCTGCACCTGTCAGAAGCAATAGCATTCATACAGATCAAAATTATCCATAACCGTTGGTTATGTACCACTCTTAGCTACACTAGCAGTTTAAAGCACTAGTTTCCTAATAATGTCAGCAAAGAGTTCAGTGAGACATCAGCAATCCATTCTGATCAGCTATCTTGGGGAGGGAGAAATACAGGAAATGATAGTGCTCATACTTTTTATAAAATTCCATTCATGCATCCAGGAGGGAAGAAAGAAAGGGACGAAAGAGGGACTATGAAATTATAAAGTTGAAGAGAGCTGTCATATAAAGAACGTGTGAAGCTTCTCTCTTTGAATGTCTTATCATTTAAAAATGCTGTTCCAGATTTTTTATTTATATTACATAAAAGTAAATGTTTCTCCATAACAGGGACATAATGGTTTGGATGGTCGCAAAGGAGAACCTGGTGCTGCCGGTAACAAGGTAATATAATTACTATAAATGGTTTCTGAGAATATGTACTGGAGACCTGTAAGATCAAAGTAAATGCACAAAGAGACACAGAAAAAGATAGAGATTTTAGCCCAAACCCTGTTTCAAAAAAAAAATAAAGACATCAAAAGTTTTACAGTTCTAGAAAGCACATATATAAATAATTATAGTGAGAATGAGCAACAAATATACACATGGTGTTGCAATCATGTATTTACTTTCTTTAGAATAAATCCAAATGAATTATCTGAATATATCAATGCAGAATGAGAATTAGATAGTAAGAAACAAAAAAGCAAGAACAAAGATGCTCTTTGGAAGCTATTATAAATGGGTTACCACTTGATCTTGAGATTAAGAGGTAAAAATCTTGCAAGGAGAGAGTCAGAGAATAAAATATTTTGGATCTCCTTTATGGCAAGTAATCATATTCATTAATTTATTCAGTTCTTTCTTCATTTTGTTTAGGAAACAGAGTGAGGGTGCAAATATAACTTGCAATGTATTGATCTCAGGATTAACTATTGGCCCAGGGTATCAGACTTAATTATACAACATATCATATTTGTCTAGACATTACTTATAGAGTATATAAAAGTAATTTAGTTTTTCCCTAAATTATATCACAGTCTTTGTAATCTATTGAAGAGACTTTTTTTCAAGTTAAAACAAATATTGTTTTGACTGAAAGCTTTAAAAAGTGCAGCAGATCAAAATCAAGCCCCTCTAATAAAATAAGTATGTATTTGGACTATGTTATATTATTCGTGGGAACATGTAGTGATGGATATGATGGATATGTATAGATCAATCTTATGTTATATATTTTGTTTCTCCACTGAAATGAATAGGAGAATCTTAGTTGTAGGGAAGTTCTTGCAAGCTGTCGTGCTTATAAAATACACCTTATCAGTTCAATATCCATCAGATCAAAAGACTGGATAACATCATTATATATTAACTAAACTGTGTCTAAAGCTAATCTATTCAATCAGCTGTGATATTAAACTTTAAGCCAGTAAAATATTCAAATCAAATATCCCATTTATATGAATGTGACTGAATTGGAGCTTAGTTTCCTCCCATTGTTAGGAAACTCTAGGTTGACTGGTTTCTCTGGACAACAGACAACAATATTTATTGTGTCCTTTTTATAGGGTTTGAAAATGTATAATTAAGTATCATAATAAAAAAAGCTTTGTCTGATATTAATATTGTTAAATGTATGGCTGGTTGCACAGTGAACCAGATGATTAAGAGTGGATTTGACATTATTACCTGCCTATTGAGTCCTTCCCAAAGAAATGAGATAGTGATTGTTGATGATTGATGATGATGATTCCATTTTGCATTAGATTTTAGAAGCATCAGCCTAAATTTTCTAGCACATTTTCAAATATATCCATAGTAAGCCAATACAAATGTTCATAAGGTGTATTTCCTCTTTACAGGGTGAACCTGGTGCTGCTGGTGAAAATGGTACCCCAGGACAAGCTGTGAGTGTTTTCTCTTTTATAACTTGCATAGGATCAAATTTATCAAATATTCTAAAGCGTCATTTATTAATCTCAATTGTATTGTCCCCAGTAATGATAAAACTGATACTATTCTTATGCATACACGATGACTTATTAAATAACTTGCATGTGCTTTGCTTTCAGGGTGCTCGTGGTCTTCCTGGTGAAAGAGGAAGAGTTGGTGCTCCCGGTTCTGTTGTAAGTTATTTTCTTCCTGTGCAACAGGGTGTTTATTTTCTTTGTATGTGTAATTATTTTATTTTATACTCGGAATTTAAAATTTACATTTATTTTCTTTAGGGTGCTCGTGGCAGTGATGGAAGCTCTGGCCCTGTCGGTCCTGCTGTAAGTCCAATTATCTTTTATCCAACATGTTCTTACTTTGAATGATGCAGTCAGTGAACTGTAACTGGGTCTATCTCTCTAATCCAGAGGTCTTCAAACTTGGCAGCTTTAAGACTTGTGGACTTCAACTCCCCTGCTCCCTGCTCTAATTCATTTCACCTCTTCCCCCTCCCCCCCTTTATTTAGTGCATAACAGGGAGTTTTCAAAACAATTTTCAGTTATTTCCAAATGCGTATCAAGGATTTTAATTTTTATAATACTTATTGTGGTATAAAACTATGAAAATATTTTTAAAATGATATAAAATGGCATTTTGAATTAACACTGTTTAAGACAGGTATCTTAATTACTTCTTGGCATTTTGGAATGAAACATTATCAAGTCTTGTTTTTAGGGAATTTTCTATAGACTGTTCAGCTAAAATTGCATGTTTTCTTCCTGGATAAGTTGAGAAACAATTGGATTCCAACCATACCTTTATATTATATATAATATCTTAATTTTTAAACAGGTACATTACATTTTTACACAAACTCCTAATACACTACAAGCTTTGCATGACTTTCCCAACATGGATTTTAGTTTAGTATATTTACTCAGTCCTCTGTAACCAGACAACCCATCTAAGTTGTTATACAGTCCCCAGAAACAAACCTCAGCTAAAAGCAGGTTCTGTTAGGAGTTCACAATATATTGTAGTGAATCTTGAGGGAGAATGTGGTTTCCTGGTATTCCATGATATTGCAATCCATGATATTTAAGTAGATAATCTCTACTGTAAGATCTTCTCTTACAATTTTTCCCACTCACATTTTTTCTTTCTTATTTTCATGCTAGTGATTTATTATTTCAGTAAAAATATTTATGCCATTCCACTTAATGGAGTGGCATAAAGTATATTTTAGCTACTCCATTAAATGTATCAGACGTAAGTCTTGTTTTCTGTACTTTTGATAGGCTCTTGTAGATGTTTAACCATTTGCTTTTGTCTTTTATCTTGCAGGGCCCTATTGGTGCTGCTGGTCCTTCTGGATTCCCTGGTGCTCCTGGAGCCAAGGTATGAACAAGCTTCAGAATGAGAAAATATCTAGAAAAGCCTTCTTCTCTATTAGATCTTCAGATACAAACAACTTTCAAACACAAGTCTTATAGTTTCAAAGAAAATAGAGAATCTCCAGCTACTAAGTTATAACAATTGTCAACTGTTAGTCTCATGTTTTTGAAGAAAAGAGTTTTATGAGTGTATCTCCATTTTTAAAGGATCGTAACAACATGGTAGCCATTTCAAACATTTAGGTTAATCAACTTTCTAAATCCGTTAACTGATTTGTTAGAGCCACTACTCTAGTTATGTATCCTTCAAAATTAAAATTGCAGGTAAAGTGGAATGAAATGTAATTGTTTTACATAGTTCCATCTTTTCTCCCCATTTCATAAAATAAGAGTTGCATAAAATTCTGTTTGCTTTTTTACCAATCATCATTACACTATTGTAAAATTATTTACCTGTGTATAAAGGCCTTTTCTTAAATGCAATAGTTCCTATGACACAAATATAAATATCAGGATATAAATATGTTTTTAATATTTATTGGTTTTTAATTTCTCAAACAATACTATGCTTGAGACATGGATATCATTTGCATGTCATTTTTTTCTAAACTAAATATTAAAATGACTGTAGTAATTAATTTTACATCTCATTGATAGGTACAATGTGGTATTGCTACTGATACACTCTACTGATCAATAGATTTAAAGCACTTAAATTTTACCTACTCCCTTAACAATTTTACTAAATTTCAAGAATTTTGTAAAAGGAAACCATGTATATAAAAGAAACTGTGTATATAGTCACATTCAAAGATACGGGAAATAAATACCTTTTAAGTTGTCCTCTAAATTATAATAAGAATGCCTCAATTCTAGCAAATGTTTTTAGAATAGGAAAGCTCCATCAGTAAAAAAGAAATGTTACTGATGTTGGACAAATTCATGATGAAGTCTGCAAATGGTGCCTCACGGAAAACACTGAGCATGGGACAGACTGTGAAGGAATAGATTTACGCACATTGGGCATTTGCATCAAATTGAGCAGCTTAAATTGGATTTTAAAGTCAAGAGCTGTGCCAATAATATAAACTGAGTTAATACTAATTTGCACTAAAACAAACCACATCTGTCTAACATTGCTATCCTGTCTTTGAAAATTGATTAGTTCCCGATCTCTTTCTGACAGGGTGAAATCGGTTCTGCTGGAAATGTTGGCCCAAGTGGACCTGCTGGTCCCCGTGGTGATATTGGACTCCCTGGTGCTGCTGGACCTGTTGGCCCTGCTGTAAGTTACACAGAATCTCTGCCATTTATTGAATAAATGGCACTCAACAAACATGAAATTACGACCCTATACTTTTGTAAAACCAACTAATTACATATATTTTGCTCTCTTTTTTAGGGTAATCCTGGTACCAATGGTCTTGCTGGTGCTAAAGGCACTACTGTACGTATGCTTGTGTTGAAATCAATGTATTTCCTTATGGGGAATATTATTCTTGGGGTTGCAGAGACAATCCTAGCATTGTAAAGTGGTTTCCTTTTTTTCTTTCTTTGGACAGGGTCTTCCTGGTGTGGCTGGTGCTCCTGGCCTGCCTGGTCCTCGCGGTATACCTGGTCCAACTGGTGCCTCCGGTGCAGCTGGTGCAAGAGGACTTGCTGTAAGTTAAATGCACTTAAACCCTTTTGTATTTGCTGCTTTTTCAAAGCCTGAAGTTTTAATACTGAATGTTTTAATTGACTATTAGACTTGCATCTACTCTCTAAGTCTGCAGTCATCTTCTGGATAAATGGTGCACAATTGACAGATTTTCAATATTCTTAATATTCTGCATCTAGATTTAATATGGCCACATCTCTTTAAAAAGAGATGTTCTGTATCATTCTTTCCAACTATTTTATGAAGGAGGTTTTTCTCCATGTTTGATTAGCTACTATAATCAAGTTTACAACTGACTACTTGATTATGCACAATTGTAGTATATAGTGAAAACAAGTTCTCAACTGACTACTGATTATATACGATTATGGTATATAGTGAAAACAGCTTCCTCTATTAGGCTATTGCGGCTTAATCCCATCCTAAATGCATAATGTATAAGCATCCTATTTTCCACCAAGATTTCTCCACCATTTAACATTTTAAATCCATACCGTAATCTTATATAGTTATCATTAAATTGTGAGAATTTAAAGGAATACCTGTAGGCATGTTGTTCACTGCCGGCTGAACTCATATTTGGCGCATCCTAGCTAAATTATCTGTTATGCTATATAAACAACATTTCTTATTTTTTCCCAACTCATCTCTTTCTTCTGTTCTCTGAATGAGTACATTTTCTAAGCCAGGACTGAAATTACCATAAATCAAAGTAAAATGAAATATAATTTTGCTAAAATGGTTAGATAAGCACAGAGAATATTTGTTTAAAGATGCCTGCTTTGGCCCGATCCCTTAAAATTTAAGCAGTAATCCAAAACTAGAATCAACTTGATTGGTATGGGCGAGCATCTTAGTGCGTTATTTTTAAACTTAGCTTTTTTCATTACAGTTCTTCATAAAAAATATGTACTTAGAAGAGAAGAAACTAAATACTCTTCTCTGATATCTTGTTCTGTTTGGTTCTAGGGTGAACCTGGTCCCCCTGGATCCAAGGGAGAGACTGGTAACAAGGGTGAGCCTGTGAGTATTATAACAATATGAAATATGTTTACTTTTCAGAATGGCTTTTCATCCAAGTTAACTGGCTTAACAAGCTAGTGACTTTTCTGCTCTCTTTACCACCCCACAGGGTGTTGCTGGCCCAGCTGGTCCTGCTGGTCCATCTGGTGAGGAAGGCAAAAAAGGTCCCAATGGTGAAGCTGGATCTTCTGGTGCACCAGGATCTGCAGGTTTAAGAGTAAGTCTCTTGTATACTGTAAAAACAATGCTTTAAAAACATTTGAAAAATTGATAGGAAACATTCTATAGTGCACATACTTCATGAAAAGCATATTTAGTCTCCTAGCAGTTACAAAACTAAATAGGTCATTTGAAAAACCTCCCAGAATTATGTAGCAGTTAAGGTGTAAGACATTCCCCATCCAATAATGGAGGTCAATGAGTGATCTCTATTTCATCTTACTGTGTTTGTAATAATGAAATGAGGAAAGGCCTCCAATTTGCAGTCCCGGTTCCAACCTAAAGGCACCTAGCAGACGAAAGCTTTTTCCTTTATATGTAAAATGTGTTTTTTACATTCTCATGTAACTGCTGGATTTGGTCCAACAAGACACAGTTTAGGACCAGGTTTCTAACTGAAAGTTCCCAGATACTAAGATAAAAACATAGACAATAAAATAAGAGAATTGAGGATAATATGCTGTGTGTTAAACTCTTGTGAACTCTTGCCATAGTATACTTATTTTTACTTTTTAACAGTCCTGTGCATAATCTCAAAACCTTCACAAATGAATTATGATATGATCTGCTTCTTTCCCAACATATAATTTTTAGTCTCCTGAACTGATTCTGAGAAAAGAAGCAATTTCTATGTACAAATAATGAATGAAAAGAAGTAATAGATATACATTCATGCCTAATGCAACCTATTTATGATGCTGAAATCATATCCTTCATACCACAGAAAAGTTCTGTTCATTTAAATTTTGCTGCGCTATAATCCATAAAGATACTGAAAGCTGAGTCTTAAAAAGTCACTTTTCACTTTCAGTCCCACATGCTGAGTTCAAATTAAATGATAAAGTGCAGGAAAACTAACATTTTGGAGCTTTCATAGTGTTCACTGAACAAAGAAATAGCCTTCGTACTTTCCAATGTAAATGCTAATGCCTTATGTGTTTACCAAAGTCTTTTTCCAGTTCTGATCAAAAGTTGTGGTTTCTTTTATAGGGTGTTCCTGGATCTCGTGGTCTCCCAGGATCTGATGGCAGAGCTGGTGGTTTAGTAAGTTTTCAATTTCTTTTTTACAATCAGTTTTATAATTTAGACAAATAAACTCCCCTCTACCTATCCCATAAAGTCAGCCAATAGATTTCTGGCATTATGTTCTAATGCAAGCCTCTTCTTTTGTAGGGCCCAGCTGGCAGTCGTGGTGCTACTGGTCCTGCAGGTGCTAAAGGTCCCAGCGGTGACACAGGTCGTCATGGTGAACCTGGTCTCATGGGTGCAAGAGTAAGTAAAGATGGATGATCTTTTGAAATCAATGAATAGTTTTAGATAGCAGCTGCATTCTGAATTTACATGGGCTTTTTTGCTTTCCCAATGGCCAGTTTAAAAAAAAAAAATTAAAAAATGTTTATCAGATCTAGTAAAGGGATATTTTGTAGATTCATGAACTGATCTGCCTCCCATACCTGCACTGTAAAGCAGATTGTTCCTCTCATGTTTTAGACATATGAACCTGAAGTTGCAAGCTCCTCTATATTATGTTGTCCTCCCTATGCTCTGTTCCCCAGCAGAAAGTCAAAATGAACTGAATAATGGGTGGTGGTGTCGCTTTTAAATATATTTGTACAATTTTGGCAAATAAATCTAATTGAATTCAAAAGGGCATCTCTAGATAACAGTTTTTGATAGCGAACACTGCATTGTATTACATTTATGCCCATATTTAAATATGCATGTAGAGTGAAATTAAGTTTCTCATTCCAGTTTTAAGTAACTCAAAAGACACATTAAGGGTAAATACTGTATCTCTGTATATTTAGGGTCTCCCGGGACAATCTGGAAGCCCAGGTCCGGCTGGAAAAGAAGGTCTTGGTGTAAGTATCCCCTTCCATTTTGTTCTGTAAAGATTGAGCAGTAGAGACATAGATATTTTAAATGCATTTTCTGGATAGCGTTTATATTTTATATTGATGTTTTCATACCAAGCTTTAATATTTGAATCCTATTTTTCTGTGATGTTTTTTAAAATATGGAATGTTCAAGAATTAATAACTAAGCCATGAACTGGAATTGCATTTTTATGTATATTGTATCTAAGCAATAGCTGTGAAATTTAATATTTATTTACTTTTTTTCTAGTTATGTAGATCCATTTCCATAAAATCATGAAGGGGGGGGGGTTATTTGATTTTTTATTTTTTTGGAGGGGTATCAAACTACTGAACAGTGCTATAAGGACAGCCATGTAGGAAAATAATAAACTCTGAAATGTCTTCATAACCAATTTAAAATGTCTTGTTCTCAATGGTCACACAATATTCAAGCAATGATATAAACTACAATGCAAGATCTGAATTTTTCTTCCTACAGGGTCCAACTGGACCTGATGGTCGCCCTGGCCCAACTGGCCCAGCTGGTCCACGAGGTGAACCTGGAAATATCGGATTTCCAGGACCAAAAGGTCCAAATGTAAGTACTATACAATAGAATAGTATGATGTTGACAAATAACACAACAGCAATTTACATTGCTGTTCATAGCACCAATTTTATGGCACTCCACTGAATGGCACCTCTGGCACCTGTATGTACCAGAAGTATACTACTCTAGTGCTAACACATTTGTCTTACTTAACACCTCTTTGCTGATCCAAGAACTTTGGATTTAGCTGGCAGTCCCATTTATGAAATCCTTTACTTTCCTTTGTCATTTTAATTCTTTACCAAGGAAAGGGCTGAGCCTCACTAAAAGAAATTTATTTTCAGCTTAACGCTTATTTTAATTCTAAACCACTTATTGTTTTAACTGATGGTGGGTTTCAATTATATTTTCTTTCTTCTTTTCACTTTGGGGTGTGTGTGTGTGACAGAGAGAGTAATGCTTTCATTTTTTACCAATGCTTGGATAAGGAATGGTGTGGGTGTAACATTTATTTGTATTCATTTCTTCCATGGTTATAGCAAATATGTCACCTAAATCTTGCTCGGATGTGAATAAACATAATGCCATTGAACTGGAAGAAAATGGCAAATATGTTTGGGTAAATGCATCCACGGCACTGAATCTAATGATAACATATCAAGTCAAAACCACAGTGGAATAAATTGCTTAGGAGAGTTACAAAACTCTTATCTTTGGATGTATTTGAGGCAACTTCTCCCTTGGATAAATATAATAGCTGGTTAGAGGCGTGATGATTTGTCATTTCTCTTTCAATTCTACATTTATGTGATTTTGTGCATACACATTTTCACTTTATGTATTTTTTTAACAGGGAGGAAGTTACTCAGTATTTACATTACTATAAGTGTAGTTCAGGAAGTTTTATTTGAGCAGGTGTGGGGAACGCATTCCTTTGGCAATTGTTTGCTTGCCAGTGAAAGTATGCAGGCTTCAACCTGTATTGCTGATTGTTCTTTTATCAGAATTCCTAATTTACTCATTCCTTCTTAATCTGAGAAAGGATGAGCCAATAGATAGCAACCTTAAGCAGGAGAAGCAGCAGATTCAAGATGTTCATCATGATACATCTTCTGCTAGAGCAGGCATCTCAAGAAATGCCCAATTATGCCAACTGTAGACCCTGTACAGAAATATAGAAATCTGGAGTCAAGTATTGTGGCGGGGTTGCTGTTATTAATTTTAATGCAGTAACTTATTTAACTGTGGTTCATTTTATCAGGGTGAACCTGGCAAACCTGGTGACAGAGGCAGTGTGGGCCTGACTGGTCCACAGGTAAGTGAGACTAATTTACATCCTATTTTTTATACCTTAACTTTAATAAGGGAAACATGATTTGCCAATAGTTAAGAATCTGCAATAATTGAATAATTTATAAAACAGAAAAAGACTGCTGTATTTATAACTTCTCTGGCAGTAGTCATAAACTAACATTTCGAATGAAGGTTACATGAAATAGAAACAGATAGAGTGGAACCTCTGGTCACGACGGACCAATTTGGTCATGACCCAAACCTAATTTTGGAAATTTGGCGCTTACAAAAAAAATGGCGCAGAAGGGGAAATCGGCCACGGAAAAAAAATTGCAAATTTTTTGGTCTGAACCCGATTTGGTTGTGTTCAGAAGCATTCATGACCAGAGGTTCTAGTGTACTGTACTCTCTAAGATATCATTCAGTATCTGGAGTATTTTACTTTATACCTTATACTGTATACTTTAGCTTATTGTAAGAAATTAAAATTTTCCCCTACCTTATTTTCTGGATCCAGGACAATATTTTTAGGAGAGCAATCTACACTAACAAATTGTATTTTAAGCCACACTAAACTTTTATAGCAATGTCCCCCAACCTTTTGGGCACCAGGGACTAGTTCTGTGGAAAATGGTTTTCTGTGGACTGGAGGGGGCATTGTTTCATGTGCTGCCTGCATCCTATGAGTGGGGCTTCACTTGTTTGTGTGGCAGTTTTTCTGGCATGTCCCATCCCGATGCTGGTCCACAGACCAGGGTTGGGGACCCCTGTTTTATAGTACAATGCTGAAAGTTTCTATATCGTATCTACTAGTGAGAGTTCCACATTCATTAAAAGCAAAGTTTCCCTCATGTTGAAATCAGTTCTTAGTAATTTCACCAAAACTCCTGGAAATAATTAAGTAAGCAAACAAAACCAGTGTATATTTTAGAATATGATTGTCCACACTATGAACAATTGAAGCTTTGTGGTTCTAGGGTCCTCCTGGTCCTGATGGAAACAATGGAGCTCAAGGTGCACCTGGTCTTGCTGTAAGTACAAGATTAATCCTAGTTAACTTCTGATACTTCTTTGCCAATGATTTATTTCTCATCATTACAATTTTAATTATTTATTTTAGGGCAATGCAGGTCCAAAAGGTGAAACTGGTCCATCTGGTGCTCCTGGCTTCCAAGTAAGTAAAGTTATCTTTTATCCAATATTGCCTTTTCTTGATCTGTAATGCTAGAATTGAATAAAGGCTGTTCAAATGTTACTAAATATCTCAACAAACCTTGATGACTTTAATATAGCCAAGCATCTTATCCTACCAAGTAAATTCAAAGGCTTTACTGAACCTACGTTGCTAGTTAGATCATATCTTGCAAAGTGCACTTACTAAAAATAGGCATGCATAGAATTCAAATCACTAAGCTTCAGTGGATCAAAGACAATCAGGTTACGAGAATTGAAGACACTGTTCTTGATTGACAATAGATACACACACATTTGCTATGTAAGACTCTGCAGTGCCTCCAATTCATTTCAGAAGAGGTGTTTTGCAATAAACAGGAATGTGAACTTAGCCGTGGTTGGCAGTTCATGAAAGAAATTAGATTTGGTTGGACAGTCACAGAGGGTCACTCTGTTGACATCACTAGGCATTTTGAAGCATGCCTCTTTCAAGTCAGATTTGAAGTACTATATTGCTATGTTCACCATATGCAGGCTTAGTGGATGGGGCCAAAACATGGAAGGACTTGGGAAGAGAAATCAGTTGCAAAGTAACTGAGATTCACATATAGTGATTACTTTCATGTAGAAGGCTGGTTTTACAATTTTTGATTTCCTATTCAAAACTCAAGAATGAATAAGATTGAATACAGCAGTGGCCCCCAACCTTTTGGGCACCACAGACTGGTTCCATGGAGAGGGACTTTTCTGCGGATCAAAGGGGTGTAATTTAGTATGCTGCCTGCATCCCACAGATGGGGCTTCACAGATGTGGCCCAGTTTCTGGGATGTTGTAGCGCTGCGCCGGTCCATGGACCAGGATTTGGGGGACCCTAGAATAGAGTACAGTAATAGGGACAGATGAAGATATTTATTTTATAGCATGACCTGCGGTTTCCTTTATCTACAGCACATAAACAAATTACAGGACAATTACATTGTTTTTCCTTCATCTGTTCATTTATTTTCCTATAGGGCCTTCCTGGTCCCTCTGGTGGAGTTGGTGAAGCTGGAAAACCAGGTGAAAGAGTAAGTAGTAAAGTAATTCAGATTATCCCTTGTCGTTTAATTAAGAAATTTGTACTTTAATTTAACACAGGGTTTTGTTGTTGTTGTTGTTGTTGTTTTTGGACATGCATTGGATAAACTGCAGATTGTATTCAGTACTTTGGTCTTTCCAAGTCTGGATCCTTCCAAGACTTTCCATCATCCCCAGATCCTCGAGCCATTAGGAAATTATACAAAAAAATGAGATTGAGGGAGTGATTATATCCCTTGGAAAGACATACTTCATAAAGTGTCGGAGGCCTAGCAGTGAATTTTCTATTTCTCTGGTATAATCAAAGTACACTAAAATCAGTGAAAATAGCATGCCAAGCAGATACATATTTCTTCAGCATTATTTGAAATTCCCCCTTTTCATACGAAATGGATTTCATTTATCTGCCTACCCTTATTCTGGCAAATTGGAAAAACAAATTTACTGCTGCTTTTTGTCCTGTGAAACAAAAAGAAAACAAGCTGGGATTTTAAAAAGGGACTATTAAAACAAATCTACCAGCTTAGTTTATTTTCAGACAGCCTTCAACAAGTGACATATGCATTGGACACAAGTCTTTCTTTTATCTCCAGAGTTTCCCTTCCTTTTAATCTCACAATTAAGAGTAAAGCTCCTGGTTCCTTCTATTCCTTGAAACCAGCTTGGTGACTTCACTGATTTGTATAAGTAATTTTCATGGCAAAAATACAAAAATAAAAACAAAAATACACATTGCAGCACCTTAGAATCTTTTCCCGTTTCCTAATGTGGGGATTTCCTGCCAGAAAATCCAAGTAATAATCATAACCAGCACTATTTCACTTTTGAGATCAGCCAAGATTGACCTAAGCACTGCAATATTCTTGAGTGAATCTCACAGCAACCCTGAAAAGTCAGTCTGACCTAGCATCATTCAAAATCTTAAAGGGAATTTGAATCTTGAGTAGTCATTCACTTGACATCCCTCAAGCTATCACATCTTCCATAGCTTCCAGCTACAGGAGAATTAAGACTCCCAGAATTCCCAAATCACATGGCATTTAGCCAGACTAAGTGACAATCTGGGGATTGTAGAGTAGCCCAAATGCATCTAGAGGGCACCAGATTAGAGAATACTGTTCTATGCCACATAAATGTCATATTCTGCCACACAAATGTCATACTCTGCCATAAAATCAAACAGCATTTGAAAAAAAACAAAAAACAAATATTGTTCCCTTCCTGCAGTACTAAACATTGATTTGGTGGCCAAGGCCTGAATTTAAATTATTCACAACTTATTCTGAACTGTACTGAATTACAGCAAAACTTGCAGAAAGGTATAATCTGGTTTTATTTCTTTTAGTGACCCGATTGTCTTTCTTTTGTTCAGAATATCTATTGCTTTTTATCTTTCTGGATGAAAATATCATTAGATGTCTGAATGTCATATGAATTCTGAAGCAGTGATTTTAAAAAATCATTTTAAAGAATGTGTTAACTAATCTTTATTTGTACCTAGGGTGCTCATGGTGACTTTGGTCTCCCTGGTCCTGCTGGCTCAAGAGTAAGTATATGCATTTCTACAGTTTAGTACTTTTTTTCCTGCTGTATTTGAAATACAGTAGAATATAGTATTAGGTAGTATTATACTATAATTTGAAAGTATGTGAGAGTATATAAGTTCCTTATCTTGTAGAAATCAGTATTTTAAGATGAGTTCCTATATAGAAAAGTAGTTCTATCATATAGTTAGATTTTTTTTGAATCAAGTAATCATTATATCAGAGAAATATAAATATTGAGATAATATTTCTATTATTTCTATATAGAAATATATATTTCTATATACAAATATTTCTATTTCTGTTATTTAGTGTGATTTATAAATTTAGTATGCAATGTACATTTAGTCAGACCCAGAACAAATTAACACTGTAAATAAGTAAGCACCACAATAGACCAAAAATGGACACCATTAAATCTAAATCATTTTAAGTAGCTGTGACATCTTATGAACCAACAAGCATAACATACATGTACAGCTTTCCACACCTTTTCATTTTCTGCATTGGTGAGATTGAGACTCCCGGATTGCCATTTACTTTATACTCATCTGCTTCCTTCAGGGTGAACGTGGTGCACCAGGTGAAAGCGGTGCTGCTGGTCCTGCAGGCCCTCTGGGAAGCCGTGGCCCATCCGGTCCACCAGGTGCTGATGGTAATAAGGTAAGATAGAAGGAAGAGTTGCTATTTTTCTTAAATCCAGGAGAGGGCAGTGTGAAGGTCCTGTGGGAAGAATCCAGTCAGATGCAGAGAGCAATAACATCTACATTATTTCTAAATCTTCATTGTGAAAATGATAGATTTTAACATGTCTTCTGTAAAATTTTGCAATGTGCAGAATATGCAACTGGGAAACATCAAACAATTAGATGGTGAAACAATATAGCTGAGGTCTTTTTAGCGTGGGCTTTATTAATTTCAGTTAACAACAGAACTTTAAAATGTTATATGTGTAGCATTGAAAGTTTCTTCTATGTTAAAAAGTTTGGGCATATGCTTTCAAAAGTTCACATTTCGTTTTTGTTTAAATAACATCTTGTTATGTAGCAGTGATAAATCATTCTTTGATAAAAAGAGACTTGGAAGTCTTCTGCATCAGCTGATCTACACAAAAAAGCTGTCATCTTGGAATGGCAACTTCCTCTAGGGGTATTGAGGAGGAAGAAAAGGGAAACGAAACATGTCACTATCTTTGCAGGAAGAGGACATTTTCACTGACAGTCTACTACTTTTCATTCTAAATATTGCTGCTTTGCTGAATTTGAGCAGGGAAAACAAGATCCACTTGCCTCTACTATAAAAAGAAATAATATTTCATTTTTCTGTAATCTATTTTTCTCATCTATTCTGGATTAAACCCCTATGAAATGTACAACAATCTGAAATGAATCCAATTTATTTATCAGAGATCCACTGATATATAGTTAAGGTATATGCATCCAATTCTAATCACTTGAACATTAGAGGATAAAAATGCCCTTCAACCTATTGATGATGATGACCAATACATCCCTTGCAGGTTATGGACCGTAATCTATTATGCTGATCTAGTACAAGTTTGTAAAACAGGTTGTTGTTTTTTAATTTCTCAATCTAAGATGAGACATTGATTGGACTAGAGTCTTCAGCTGACTTCTGGTTCTTAGTCTAGCATCTTAACCCTTACATCACACTGGATCTCTCTTTACATGTCTTAATACTGATTTTCTTGGAAAAATAACAAACGAGAGCAACAGAAGAAACCTTGCCTGGTTTTCTTTTGAGTCCTTAAATCTTTTCCTTTCTTGTTTCGCTAGGGTGAACCTGGATCTGTCGGTGCAGTTGGTAGTGCAGGCCCATCTGGTCCTAGTGGAGTCCATGGTGAGAGAGGTGCTGCTGGTGGCCCAGGAGGCAAAGGTGAAAAGGTAAAAAGAACACTGTCCCACAATTAAGAATACATAATTTACCATCAGTTTTCTGCAGGGAAAGACTTATAGCCCAACAATAGTGCACATAGCTTGCAATCATAACATGCCCACCATGACCAGAAATAGCAATAGTATTTAGACTTATATAAGTCTAAATACCACCTCACAGTGCTTTACAGCCATCTCTAAGCAGTTTATAAAGTCAGCAGATTGTCTAAAACAATCTGGCTCCTCATTTTACTGACCATGGAAGGATGGAAGGCTGAGTCAACTTTGAGCCGATGAGGATCAAACTGCCAGCAGTTGGCAGTCAGCAGAATTAGCCTGCAGTACTGCATTCTATCCACTGTGCCAGAAATGAATCCATTCTAAAAATCTAGTTTGCTGTTAAATCGGGAGGGCGGGGCGGGGACCTGATCAAGAAGTACCAATAATCTTGCTCTGAAGCACTTTGTGATACCAGGAGAACAGGAAAGGGGTGGGGAAATTGAATTGGGTTTGTCTGGTATCCCTGATCAAAGACATTTTTGCTCAATTCCTGAAGTAGCCTTCAACTTCTACAATGCTATACCAGCATGAGCAATGTGCTTAGACTATCCCTGGTCTGTTTTTTTTTTTTTATAGTTCTGAAGGTTGGCACAGATTTGAAACTATACAGTCAATACATTATATTAAGAAAAGTTAATTGATTAATTAAATTAAGGAAGGTTTCAGACAAATGTTGAGAAAAGGCTGAGAAGAAGAACAGAAAAATACCTTCTAGGACCTAGGAAGAGGGTTTGGGGCATAGTTAGGATTGAGAGGAGGCAAATGAGGTAGAGGAAATATTGTACCAATCTTCAAATATCTGGAAGGATCTCACACAGAAGAAAGTCAGTTAGTCACAATATAAAATAATGGATTGAAGTTAAGGGAAAGCAGGTGCCAAATGACCACTGCCAAACAATACTTAGCAATAATAGCTATTCAGCAATGAAACTAAATCCATCCTTTAGTGTCTAAAGGGATCTGCCACCTTGGCAACTTGAAGACTTATGGACTTCAACTCCAGAGTTCCTCAGCCAGCGAAGCTGAAGTTCGCAAGTCTTAACTTTGCCAAGGTTGCAGACCCCTGCTTTAGTGCATGTATTCAAATTAAGGCTAGATAACCATTTATCAGAAATGTTTTAATTCTTTTATATTAAACCAGGGATGGAGTACATGGTTTAAAGCAGTGTTTCTGAACTTTAGCAACTTTTTAGATGTGGGTGGACTTAAAGTCTCAGCAACTTGGCTGGGACATTTTGAAAGTTGAAATCCACACATATTAAGGTTGTTGAGGTTGAGAATCATTGATTTAAACTATTATTTCTAACTCTTTCTTTCCACATGCTTGTCAGAGAATGCAGAATGCAGCATTGGATAGGGTTAAACTCTTAACATCTTAATAATTGAGAATTTCAAAATAATGAACACTTTTAAAAACAAAACAAAACTGGCCATTTTGTTTTTTGAGTATATTTGAAATATTGAAGTGTCTTTAGAAGGTTCACAGTTATTTCTGTCACCCAAATGAGAGGGATTGTTTCATCAGTAAATCAATGAATTGGCTGAAATGGTTAACCAAGATAAAATTGAAACTGTTTCAATGGATGAAACTGTTCATCAGCATTTCTTTTGAAATCATAATCATATAAAGCATCCCACATTAGCTAGGCATAATCACAATTTGTGCTTTATTTCAGGGTCCATCTGGCTTCAGAGGAGATACTGGAGCATCAGGAAGAGATGGTTCACGAGTAAGCATGCATCTTTAATTTATTTCCAAGGAACTGTGCAATTCTTCTAGCAACTACAACATGAAAGCCAGCTAGTATTTTAAAATGTAGATGGCATGAAATTCTCCTTAAGTGACCTTATCCTAAAGTCAGTGGCAAAAAGCATAAAAACTGTTTAGAATTTAGATCAGATTGCACGGAATGATTGTATTTTATTTATGGAAACTGTGAAATTAAATTTATTTCAAATTACCTGGAAGGTTAGGAACATTTGGGGAGAAGAGGTGTTAGTAGAATTGAAAAAAATATAATTCTTTTTTTTAAAAAAAAACCCTCTGTAGTATTTTATATTAAACTCCTTATTGAGGGCTTAATACTATCAGTTTAGTGACCATTCAAATTTACAGCAAGACTAAAAAAGTTATTTATGACCAGTCCTCGCACTTATGACCATTATAGCATCCCTACAGTCACTGGATTAAAATTCAGGTGCTTGGCAATAAGCATGTTGTATATACAATTGATACAACTTCCTGGAATCATGCAATTGCCATTTGTAATCTTCCCAACTGATAAGTGAAATCAGTGGAGGAAGCCGGATTCATTTAACAACTGCATGATTAATTTAGCAACTGCTGTGATTCACATAACAACTGTGGCAAAAAGGATTGGGCATGACTTAGCATTGGAAACCTGGTCTGAATTATGGTCATAATTGAAGGACTACTTGTACACTAAACTCAACAAAAATACACAGAGATCAAATTATTCTTTTTGGTTTTCAGGGAGCCCCTGGTGCTGTTGGTGCCCCAGGACCTGCTGGTGCTAGTGGCGAAAGAGTAAGTCTTATTTATTTATTTATTATTAAATTTATGTGCCACCTATCTAGTCCAGATATTTTTTGGATATTTCCTAGGCATATTCCCACAATATAGATGTGGAACATTGATCATTTTATAGCTAAACAAATCATCCTTAGTTAGGAAATAGTTCAGAAATAGTAGGTTTCTGCTCACTGTTTAACATATTAAAACAGTGAACTGGAACAAAAAATAAAGTTATTGCACATTCATGCCATGGTAAAATAAGGGAGAAAAATCAATCATGGCTCATTGAAATTTCCTGGAGTTTTAATTAATTTTAGTTAATAGACCTTGAAATTAAATAGAATATTTAATTTCAGGGTCAGTCTACAAAATAAAAAGAAAAGATAAATAGAAATTCCGTAGGTGAAAAAAACATTTCATTTGATATCTTGGAAGGAATATTTCTAACTAATAAAGGAGAATATTTGTAGCTCAGGGTTGAAGTGAGTGGTCCTCCGTGCTCTTTGAGCTTGGTTGTTTTCTTGCAGTCATTTCCTTACCCAAACTGGTAACATGAGTGCTGGCACCAGGAACCCCTGATACATTTCTAAGTTTGCAGTGTACTGAAACAATCCTTTCTTCAAAGCAGTACTTCCCAACTTCAACAGCTTTAAAGGTCTCTGAACATCAACTCCCAGAATGCCCCCAGCCAGCATTCTTCTAGCATTCTCCCAGGATTCTGAGACTTGAAGTCTATCCATCTTGAAGTGGTCAAGGTTGACAGACATTATTCTACAGCCTAGCAACAGCTGATCTTTTGTTTCTATTAGGGCGAAGGTGGTTCTGCTGGACCTGCTGGACCTGCTGGAGCTCGTGGATCCCCTGTAAGTAGTAAAATAATGATAATTTTTTTTAAAAAAAATGACGTTAACATTTTTGGGAACCTCTGAAGTAGAAGAGCAGCTAAAGAAAGGTGTCCTTAACTTCCTTTGTTTTTCTCCTTACTGTAGGGTGAGCGTGGTGAAGCCGGACCTGCTGGGCCTCCTGGATTTGCTGGTCCTGCTGTAAGTATAAAGAAACCTCGTTTGCTTTCTCCAGTTTTCTACCTTCCGTTGTTTAATTAAATATCTCAACTTTAAATATCTCAACTTCGAATTTTAAATGTTTTGTTTCTGTTAGGGTGCAGCTGGTCAGACAGGTGTTAAAGGAGAAAGAGGTCAGAGAGGTCCTAAAGGTGATGTAGGTCCCCAAGGTTCCATTGGTGCTGTCGGTAGTGCTGGTCCTGCTGTAAGTAAATGAAATCTTACATTACATTCTTTACTTTTTGGCTATATAACGTAATCTTGATATTTCATATTCACGTTCTTAAATCCACTGCTAAGATGCCAAATAGCACACTTGTTAAGTAACCTCAAATCTAGATTAATTTATTTGTGGGATATCAAGAATTTCTCCCAAAGAAATTTTTTTTTATTATTTATATGTTGCCCTTCTCTGGAGACTCAGGGCGGCTTACAATGCGTTAAGCAATAGCCTTCATACTTTTGCATATTTTATACAAAGTCAGCTTATTGCTCCCACAAACCGGGTCCTCATTCCTCAAAGAATATCTATATATTAGTGACTAAAAATGAAGATTTCCTACCTCAGAGGACATTCTCTCTCTCTCCCTCTCCCTCCCTCCCTCTTCCCCTCCCTCCCTCTCTCACTCCGTCTCTCTCTCCCTCTCTTTCCCTCCTTCCCTCTCTCGCTGTGTCTCTCTCCCTCTCTCCCTCTGCCTCTCTCCCTCCCCCTTCTCGCTGTGTCTCTCTCTCCCTCTCTCTCCTTCTCCCTCTCTCTCCCCCCTCTTGCTGTGTGTTTCTCTCTCCCTCTCTCTCCCTCCCTCCCTCTCTTGCTGTAGGTGTCTCTCTCTCTTTGTCTCTCTCTCTCACACACACACGCACACAACATAATTTGTAATGACTCACAGTGATTAACAACATTTTTCACTGCTGAAATAAATAACTGATTTTAATCAGGTAGGATGTACTGGTTCAAGTTCAAGAAGTTAAGATTCATACTATGAGCTGTGATTACTCATAAATAATTACAAATTACCTTATTAATGAATTTTGCTAACCAGTCATGTAAACCAGAAGTGGGTTTCACATAATTTTATCACTGGATTGCCACACAGCAAAAATGTGAGCGCGTGCAGCTTGCACACATGCGCGCGGCTTGCACACATGCGCGCAGCTTAGAAAACATGACATAGTGCCGGGGTGGGTGGGCGGACCACCATTGGTGTAAACACTATTCCAAAGTTATAAATTTTTTTGTGACCTCTCCTGTCAATGTTATATTCTAAAAGGATGGGGCACAGGAGACCTCTAACATATAGCATCTGTTTTTGAGAAAGAGACCACTTCTACAAACCATCTGTTACTGTGACTTCGTTATAGGATAGCTAAGTAGGCAGCCAAGATCCATATAATTCCTAGATGGTAGCAAAAAAAATCTGAAACATTTTGTTTCCTACTTGTAATAGTCCTAAGAGAATGACTAAGAGAAGTCATTGCTCCTATTGTCCTTCTCAATGAAATCATTGTATTTCCTTAAGCCTGAAGACCATTGTGAAATAGGAACAAATAAGCTACCATTGATTCTAAAGAAAATAGGGTCATCATGAGGTACTTCATGAGTCTTATCTTAGATGTGCTTTCTTCCTACATACAGGGCCCTGTTGGTCAAGCCGGTCCTTCTGGAGGCCGTGGTGATAATGGTCCACCTGTAAGTCTGGAAACGTATCTTATTTATCCATTTCATTCATGTAGCTATTAATTACTATGAAACCTAATTTTTCTCTTGCTTTTTTAAAATAGGGTCCCAACGGTTTTCCTGGGAATGCTGGCAGACCCGGACCTCCTGGCCCTGCTGTAAGTAATTCCTGCAAAAATCCCTTTGTAATTCATACCAAGTAAGTTTTTGCTTTCTCTGTCCAGACCAATGTTTCTCAGCCTTAAAATCTTTGTATGAACTTAAAACTCCAAAAATTCACTTTCCGGATATTTCTTTGTTTCACCTTAGAATTTTTATCAAGCCGTTATAATATGAGAAGATTATCCATTATTTCCAATCCATTACTACCAGTTATTGTACCTAAATAGGTTGGGGCCATTTCATATCTCTATAGGCAAAGCGGAACCATACTGAAATTAAAGTCTCAGTATTGCTTGTGAGAAAACCACAAATGCAGAATGCAAAAAGATCTAAATCTGGAGTATTTCTTTGCCGTTTTACTGTTATGCTGATTTTAATGCTCTATAGTTTCAGTCTCAAAATCACAGGAAAGTACTATCAGTTTTCACCCTTCACAATTGGTAGAACTATCTGTTTTCTCGAAAATAAGACCCTGTTTTATATTTTTTTGAACCCAAAATAAGCTCTTGGTCTTATTTTTGGGGAGACCTTATTATTTTGGGGCACGTGGATCAAGATGGGGCTCCTCTTGCGGTCTTACCTGCTTTCCAGTTCTGTGGCCATAACCCTAACCAGAGGAAATGGTGGGGACCGGCTACGCATGCGTTTAAATATTTTCAGGGAGGGCTTATTTTCAGGGGGGACTTATTTTGCACATGCACTCAAAAGCCCAATTGGCTTATTAGCAGAGGATATCTTATTTTAGAGAAAACAGGGTATTAAGGATCAAAAAAAAAAAAAAGAGGGGGTAAGATGTGAATTGCTTATAAGCCTAGGGCTATAGATTGCCTGTGCCTGATGTAAAGTATATTTTGCCCTATTTTTTCAAAATCAGAAATACCTGGACAAATCACAGTCCTAATCATAGCAGTCTAATAACCGTAATGAGCAAAGAGTTCATATAGCCTGCATGCATTATTGACCAGGCTCAAATACTACGCCCTTT
Source organism: Arizona elegans (assembly GCA_022577455.1). Taxonomy (NCBI): domain Eukaryota; kingdom Metazoa; phylum Chordata; class Lepidosauria; order Squamata; family Colubridae; genus Arizona; species Arizona elegans. The sequence goes on from JAKOOJ010000004.1 coordinate 27,641,365, forward strand.
GAATTTATTTATTTATTTAGCGTATGGCATGCTCTTTGAAATGTAGCTATGATGTAGGTGCTATAACACAAGGCAGATGACCTGGCATTTATGTAGATTTGCTTGACAATCTTACATATAATACTTTTGTGTCTTATTTCACATTTCCCATTAAGTCCAGCAGGAGTGGCCCATAATAAGAAATATTTGGAGTTGTAGTTTAGACAGATGGATAGGATAGATAGATAGATAGATAGATAGATAGATAGATAGATAGATAGATAATATAACAGGCCACATAACAATCAATCTAGATGACTAAAATTCTATCCCAGCAAATGCTATTTAACAGTGAGATCAAGCTTTCTTTACATACTTGTTTGATTCTGTGCAGTTTATTAAAGCAATATTACATGAGATCCCATTAGTGTCTTTGTTCACTCTTTATTTGGATTAATAATTTCCTATCTCTTGACTGATGAAGCTGAGATGTCACTATGCAATTACATTATGATTTTATTCCTAGGGTATCACTGGTCCATCTGGCCCCCCTGGTCCTGCTGGCAAAGAGGGAATTCGAGGCCCACGTGGTGACACTGGCCCAATGGGTCGTTCTGGTGAAACTGGCATTGCTGGACCCCCTGGTTTCAGTGGAGAGAAAGGCCCATCAGGAGAAGCTGGTGCTGCTGTAAGTTGTCCAGAACACTTTTCAATACTTGTTCGATTTATATCCTTCTGCTTTGAGTTTTTTTCTTCTTTCCTGATAATTTGTTCTTCAGTTATCTTCCTGTATTTCATGAGAACATACAACCGTTCATTCTAAACAAATAGACGTGTTTGCATAATAGAACTTTTTCCCCCTATGAGCAAATATAAACAAACACTTCAGAGTCTTCTGATTTGGATCCCATGTAATGAACTTGGCCACTAGGAGGCACCATTCTGACCAATTTCATCCTATTGGGACTTATCAGATGTGGGGAACCAGAAGTTATTCCATAGTATTCAAACACTGTACTGGGAATCGAACTCACAGACTGTCCCAGTTTAAATGGCTATATTTATTTTTTATCAATTTTATTTATCTATTTTTTTTAAATCCTGCTTTCTCATTTTTTTAAAATAACTAAAATATTTAAAAACAAAGGAGCAAATATACCAGATTCTTCTTTTTCCTATTTTTGTGACCACAACAACTCTGTGAAGTTAGGTGGGCTTGGAGTGAGTGACTCACTCAAAATTATCCAGCCAGTTTTCATGCCTAAAACAGGACTTCCCCCTCCCCTTTCTTATACAGTACAACAATATCTATTTATTTGTAAATAAATTTGTAAACTGCTTTTATTATTTTTACAAATAACTCAAGGCAGCAAACATATCCAATACATTTCTCCCCCCTATTTTTTTCCACAAATAAAGTCAATAATCTCAGAAGTGAATATAAGGATGCCATAAGAATTTTTCCTTAATCCATAATGGTTGCCAGTTGCATCAGCCGCAGGTAGGCTTCACTACTCAGCAAGCAATGCTTCTTGCAATGGCACCTTATTCCACTGGAATGGCAAAAAATAATTGATTCAGAGAATGCAGACCATATCATTTCATAATATTTTTCCCAGTGAAGTTGTTTAGCCAAGGGCACTTGCAAAATACATTTAAAAGGAAATAAGGATGTTTAAAATAGCTGGTTCTGCCCCAGTGCCTAATTTTCCTTCTAATAAGATAGTCATGACCTAGATTGACATACTATCCCTAGTACAAAATAAAGGCTGCTGATCATAATTTGTGCCTTATCCTTCTCAAGATGGTCTATCAGCCAAATAGTTTTATTTTTCATAAAACTGGGCATAATATTGTATTTATAAATGAAGAACAATTATGAATGTATGTATTAATTAATCAATCCATCCTATTTCTTCATGCACATACTTTCATAAATTCACATAGAAAATGATTTTTAAGGCAATACAGAAAGTTTGTTTGTTTCTTGATGATGGCTGGATGCTAAAAAGAGTCTAGTATTGAGATCAAAGAGAAAGAAAACTAATTTTTGCCCAGACAAAACTCTGCTAATCTGTTATACGTACTGAAAATGTTTTTTCTTTCTTGTTTCCCTTTTCTTCAGGGTGCTCCTGGCTCTTCAGGTCCTCAGGGTATTCTTGGAGCACCTGGTATCCTTGGTCTTCCTGGCTCTAGAGGAGAACGTGGTCTTCCAGGCTTGTCTGGAGCACTTGTGAGTACCATCTTTACCAAATTTGCAAATAGGAGGCATAACAGAATAACAGAGTTGGAAGGGACTTTAGAGGTCTTCTAATCCAACCCTCTGCATATTTGATTGGATTAAATAGCAACTGCAAAAATTAACTGCTTGTCATATTGACAGCTGACATTGCAATCCTAGCCAGTACACTGAAGCACGAATTGGTTTATGGACAGCATTAGTAGCAAAGACAGACCTAGGCAATAGAAGGAGTTGTTATATATTTATGCAAATTAGCATATACGAGTGATTGGAAAGAGAAGCAAGGTATTTGGGTATAAATGAAAGCAGCGCATTTGATCGGATACAGCACATCATTAATCTAATGAATCAATGAGGCAATTAAATAGTTGGTTGAGGAGCATAACTATGAGGTAATGGAGCAGAATTATAAAAACAGTGGTAGAGTTGAAATAGCCAATGTTTTCATAAATATGGCCTTCTTTCTAAACAGTTACTATCCCTGTCAAATTGTCCCTGGTTTGATATTTGCCTTCTGGTATCTTTTCCCCAAGTAGAAACATCTTGTTATGTTTCTTGTCTGTCTACTGGGAGAACTGATATGTATTGTGAGCACATGTTTTGTGATATTAGATTTCAGTGCAAGAATAAGATTTTAGGAGTAGCTTCTTGATGATTGTGAAAGGGAAATAAGTTTTGGGAAATGCTCAGCAAATTAAAAGGTTCTGTCTTGTCTGAAGGCCATTATGCTTTGATGTTGATGGTGCAAGTTGTTGTTTATGCTGCTATATTTAGGATCAATAAAGAACTACTCTTGTAGGTTTTGTACTTTATGTTGTAATATATTGAATACAGTGAAATATCTCATGAGGATTAGTGCTGTTAACTAAATATTTAATACCAATTAATCCAATAACCAACAGATATAAAATGTACATAACATTTTGAAAGTTCATGTATAATAACTAAAAATAAAATATATTCCAATTATAATTGTTTTCCTAGGGTGAACATGGACCTGCTGGCATTTCTGGTCCCACAGGTGCCCGTGGCCCATCTGGTCCCATTGGTTCTTCTGGTGTAAATGGTGCCCCTGGTGAAGCTGGACGTGATGTAAGAAATTCTTTTTGGTCATAACTTTAGGGGGAAATTAAAGTAAAATACTAAATATGCAGCAGCATTTGATGTAGTATCCAGTTATTGTATGATACAGCTCTTTCTCCCATACTGTCAGTTTTTAAAAGATTTATTCTCAGTTCAGTTATATGAGTTGGGATAAATAAATGAGGTTGAAGTTGTAAAGCATTTTTAGATTTTGTATTAAAAAATGATTGACAGACATGGAATTGCTTTAACAAAACAATGTATTTTAAATCAAAGCAGCAGAAAACTCAAAGACACATATCGGTACTTTTCAAATCAAACAATTAAGATTTGAAAGTTCTAATTACCTTAACTATGATCTTTCTTAAAACTTCTCCAACCGTTAAAAGAAGTAACTATAAAGAAAACACATGAAGGATTGCAGCATATACCTTCTGTTATATAATTATTTTTCTAACCTGGTACGCCTCATATTGGTTGAACCAAAATCCATAATCCATAATCCCTTAGTCCTCGATTTACAACAATTCATTTGGTGACTATTCGAAGTTACAACCACACTGGAAAAAGTGACTTATGAACAGGGATGAAATGCTCCCGGTTCGGACCGGATTGCCCGATCCGGTAGCGATGGCAGCGGATGGTTCGGAGAATCGGTAGCAAAAATCCCTGCGCCGCCCCCCCCCCCCAGCTGAGCCGCATGATCATCAGGGGCTTTTTTTTTTAACTTTTAAAAGCATTTTTTCTACAATCTCTCCCGACGTTGCTTTTTTGCTTTTAAAAGCAAAAAAAAAAAAAAGCCTCTAATGATCGTGCAGCTCAGCTGGGATCATTAGAGGCTTTTCAAAGCATTCTTTTCTGCAACCTCGTGGCCAAAGAGGTGGTAAAAAAAATGCTTTGAAAAGTCTCTGACGATCCCAGCTGAGTTCCCTGATCGGCAGAGAGGCTTTTCAAAGCATTAGAAAAAATGCTTTGAAAAGTTTAAAAAAAAAAAGTTGGCCACGCCCACCCAGTCACATTACCCACCACCACCAAGCCACGGCCACAGAACTGGTAGTAACAAATTTTATATTTTACCCCTGCTTATGACCATTTCTAACACTTATGACCATTGTGGCATCTCCATGGTCACGCAATTACAATTCATACACTTGGCAATTGACTCATATGTATACCAGTTGCAGTGTCCTTGGGATCATGTGATCCCCTTTTGTGACCTTCTGACAAGCAAAGTTAATGGGAAAACCAGATTCACTTAACAGCTATATTACTAACTTAACTGCTGTAGTGATTCACTTAACAAATGTGGCAAGAATGGTAATAAAATGGGATAAAATTCACAATGTCTCACTTAGAAAAAGAAATCTGGAGCTCAATTGTGGTCGTAAGTCAAGAAGTACCTGTATCATGGCTGAGGATTATACAAGTTTCTTTTTCTAAAATATCACACTGCTCAATCATAGTTACTAAAAAACAAGTTACAGGATTCAGAAGATTCTTGTACTACTTCAATACTTTATGGCTAACATTCAAGTTAGGAATTTGGAACAAAAAAGGGAAATTGTTTTACTGGCAGCAGAGACTATCAGTCCATTTAAAATTTCATCTTATGCTATAATTCAAGTATGGTAGGAAGAATAGTCGGTAATATAATTTTAAAAACACTATGTGTCGCTAAGAAGACATTTTTCTTCCTAGGGAAATCCAGGTAACGATGGTCCTCCTGGCCGCGATGGTGCCCCTGGTTACAAGGTAATTGTGGCTTTCTTCTGTAAGCAAAAGGTACTTCTTGCAAGCCAACTTTAGCTTGTACATCTAAGTCAAACCATTTTCTTGTTTGTTCTTGTTAGGGTGAACGTGGTGCTCCTGGCAACACCGGTCCTGCTGGTGCTCTTGGTGCTCCTGGTCCTCATGGCTCTGTTGGTCCTGTTGGCAAATCTGGAAATCGTGGTGAACGTGTATGTAACTTTAAACCATTGTGAAAACATCAAAACACTTCTAATTGTGTCACATATATCAAGACCCTGTGTTTATCTCTTAAAGAAACTAGCACACCTTTTAAGATTTTGTGAAGCCAGAAAGGCTAGAAACCAGAGCCACTTGGATTCCCCCCAAAATATGTTTTATTGGTAGTCAGATAATGTAACAAAATCTCAAACACCTATGGAAGCAATTCTCTTGCTCAGCTTAATACCTAGAGTAAATAAGGAACAATTGTCCTAAAGCAAGAAGCTCCAACCATAGCAATTTTAAGACTTGTGGACTTTCAACTCCCAGAATTCTATGAGTTTAAGTCCACAAGTCTTAAAATTGCCAGGCTTGGAGAACCCTGCCCTAAAGTTTATTTGCATGTTAGCATATAGTTCACCTGAACATAATGGTCTTTGCTTGGCTACAACCCTGTCAGAACTTTCTTGAGATGAGTTTTTTACTAGAAGGATTAATACTTTTTGAAATTTTGAAGCCCCATCAATTCATGAAGAACTCTTGAAGTTCCATCAATTTATAGGGAAAGATAAATTTTGGCAGTGGCTTGCTTTCCAAGCTTGTTTCAATTTAGTTTCCGAACATTTTGTTACCAGACTAGGTAACATCATCAGTGGGATTTTCTTATCCTATTCATTTTTGGCTTATGTATGTCTTGTAAAAAGAGAGATAAAAGATAAGAGATTGATAAGGATGATGATACTTTGATTTAATCCATTTTCTATCCTATTCTTCTCATCATACTTCCAATGAAAGACATGTGTATCTGTAGTCTTACTTAACTGAAATATACAAAATTATTATGTTCACTTTTAAGATAGTTATATATCATTTGCTATGGTCCATAAGCAACATCTCCACTGTGTTATCATTTCAGGGTCCTGCTGGAGTTACTGGCCCCAGTGGTCCTGCTGGTTCAAGAGGTCCTGCTGTGAGTATAATTTTAATTATTGGATAGTTGTTGGCTTTTTTTAAAAAAAACTGTATATATGTCAAGTATTTTTAAGAATACTCTTTTTTGGACTAGAAATGAAGGCATAAATTTTGAAAATAATTCAGAAGGTTGCCTAACTGATTAAGAAATGAATGAGTAAATAGGAAATGTGGATATCCAGGCAAGGATGGTCCAAGCCATTTCACTGTTCAAGACAACATAGGAAACTCAATTGTATTCCAGAAGTCATATGGGCTGGCAGTTATATGCATATTTGCAATATGATAGGGTCCTCAGGTAGTTTACAGATTATGCATCATGTCTTCCCAATAAAAAAGAGATGTGACAGCAAGAATAGCTGGTGGGCTTTTTAAACTTTCTTGCTGGGGTTACCTCACTTGGATTAAGGTGTAGAGAAAACCCAGGAGAGGGAAGAATAGTAGTTACTCCCTGTAGGTGAAAAGAGTTAAGTTTATAAAGGCGTAATAGTATCCTTGGAGACTTAATTTAATAATCCTTTATCATACTGCTGATTCGTACGGCCTGATGACACTTTGGAAGATGCTAAGATAAAGAGAGAAGCAAAGATCAAGCTTAATCTTTTTTAATGCAAGATCAAATACAGATAACCAGGGATGCAACTCAAAATAGAACAGGATATATGCAAAATGTATAGAAAAATAATGCCCAAACCAAGAACTTGATTTCTTTCTGTTGGTGTAGAACATCTTTCACCAAGCTCCTGTTTCCAAGGTAGATTGCGTTCCAATTTCTATCCTCCATTTGATAATTGGAAATGTAGTCCAGTACATGTAGATCAAGGCAAATTGAGGAAGAGTAATGGAATTATTAATAGTAGTTTGAACCAAGATATAAATAAAATAAGAAAAGAGGGAAATCAAAACTGGTGAAAACTAATGTTTGTGGAAATTTCCAAATTGAAAGAATCTACATGCATTTGAGTTCTTGGTTAATGGAATTGTTCTTGGATAAAGGTGGTGTATCTGAAACTTCTTCCAAGCTTTCTAGAGTAGAAAACTTCCATTTGTAACTTTTCTCTATTTATCACTCTATTTATTAGGGCGCACAAGGTATACGTGGTGAGAAAGGTGTTGCTGGTGACAAGGGTGCCAGAGGCTTGTCAGGTTTCAAAGGACATAATGGACTTCAGGGACTGCCTGGTATTGCTGTAAGTACAAGTATCCGAACTATGGCCTAAACAAAAACAAATCCACTATTTAGAACAGGTGTAGCTGCTCTGTGAGGAAGAAACAGGCATTCTCCTTCTCATCTGATAAAATTCCATTTTCTCACCCTTGATCTTTCAGTCAAATGTCCGCTTTTAATGTCCACTGAAATCTTAGTAGTTTTGTTGTTTCTTCATTTTTGCTTTGTGTGAGGGCTTTAGTTTGCTTCTGCAAGTTTTTTTCCTCTTCCTAATCCAACACAAATTTTCCTATTGAAGCTGGCCATTTCAGTATGATACTGAAACACTGGTTTGTGTTCACATGTTTACAATAACATACAAGAATTTTGTATATCAGGATATACAGGAATGTCAAGGTGACTCACGGCTCAGTATAGTGAGTTAAAATTAAGCTATTAAGCTCCAGATCATTGGATCCATATAGATCAACAAGTTTATCCAAGATTCTTTGATTTCCTAAGAGCTTAGTGATGTATAGAGTCATAGGTGCTGTCAATTCAGTCAAGGCCACTGAGAAGCAAACTTCCCTATTAGAAATCCTGCTCCTACCATCTTTTCATGAGGAAGGGAGAAGCTGTATATGTACACTGGTATTCATATCTCAATGCTGAATTTCCCAGTCAAAACAATTCTTGGTCAAAATGATTCCTCCATTGTAATTTTTCCCCAATTTTGGAATCCATCAGTTATGAAAGGGACAAAAGTCTGCAAGAAGGTAGCAGGAAATTATAATTTCGCATCTTGTCTCGTATTAACAGGGTCATCATGGAGAACAAGGTTCCGCTGGTGTTACTGGTCCCGCCGGTCCAAGGGTAAGTTTATATGAATGTTCTTTGAGTGGAATATTGAAATGTACTTTTAGATCACCAGGTATGTTATCTCACATTCTTATTGTTTACTTGCATCAGAAACATACTGAGTGCTGGGTTTGTTCTTTGTTCCTGTTTTAGGGTCCTTCTGGTCCTTCTGGCCCTGCTGGAAAAGATGGTCGCAATGGTCTGCCTGGACCTGTTGGTCCTGCTGGTGTGCGAGGGTCTCATGGTAGCCAAGGACCATCTGTAAGTCTAAGTCTGAAGGATTGTTAATGTTACAAAAACTATTTTTTTAAAAAAATGAACAGCAGATTACCCTGCATGGTTATTCCAAAGTTAAACTTCACTTCATTCATTAAACTTGACTCTCAGATAAACGTATATAAATTTGCAATCTCATTCCTTACATATGTCACTGGGACTAGGTTCCTTTGGCCATGCTGGGTTCCTGAATATATATGTTACTAGGTTCTTAGTATATTTCAGCTTCCAGAAGTTTAAGAGAGAATTTTAAGAATTGAAGTTCCAACACATCGGGAGGATACCAAGAAGGGGAAGATTGCTTTATGCCATAGGCATAAAGGTTGATTTCTAAATATGCTTAATTGAAGCATGAGAACAATGCTAGTGATATATGTCACTAGCTAGATAGCTGCCATTCCAAGTGTTTAAATCAGCATTTTAAATTAATGCTGTCACATAAGCATTAATTTAAGTGAAGGCTGCATTAAGTCACATAATACAGCCTTCACTGAAGACATTCTTCCTGTTTCTGCAAGTTGCCAAATAAAGAATTTACTCTCTGATTAGTAAACATTTCATTAATAATATATAGGTTCATAGTAAATTCATAGCATTATTCTCCAGTTTAATTAACACTAACCATTTCTGAACTCAGGCATGAATAGATGTATTGTTATAATTATTACTCATTCAATTTATATATCTTTCTAGCCAAAGTTTATAATCCTGATTATATTCAGATAGTCTTGAGATAGGACCTTATGCATGACCATGGTAAACTGAGTTTCAACAAGCTGATTTTATTTCTTCCAAATGTATGTTTTAGGGTCCACCAGGACCACCTGGTCTTCCTGGCCCACCTGGTCCCAATGGTGGTGGTTATGAAATTGGCTATGATGCAGAATACTATCGTGATCAGCCATCTCTTAGACCCAAGGATTATGAAGTTGATGCCACTCTGAAAACCCTGAACAATCAGATTGAGACCCTCCTGACCCCAGAAGGCTCCAAGAAGAATCCAGCTCGCACTTGCCGTGACTTAAAACTCAGCCACCCTGATTGGAACAATGGTATGTTAGCATCAAATGGTCAACATAAAATAACTGGTTGCATTCTTAATTTTTACAGTTATCACACAAATGATGTAACTTGCATACTCAAAAAGACATCATGATAGTCTTAGTTATCAAACTATTTGAATCATGATGTGATGATACATATGTTATTCAGACATTATCATAGCTTAGTATAAATACCACTGGAATCAATAATGCAACTGGACATTCATTCAAAGGAATAAAACTCTACATATAATATTTTCAGTGGAAATCTGTTTAACCTAGTGTAGTCCATATCTCGTACGAATAACACATAAGTATGACTATTTCCCATTTCATAACAAGAACAAAATAACCATAAACTCACTCAATGAATGCGTATAAAAAGCAGACATTTGGACACTTGAGTTTTTCCATCTGTATATTCAAATGTCTCTCATGAAAGTGGTGCTTTCCAATGTCACCGTGTGTCTGGCTTCCAGGGATTTCATTGGTAAACACATTTATTTAGTTCATCCAGAATAAGGTTTTTTTTAATGCATTGTTTTCATATTTGTTATTTTTAAAGTAATGACTTTCTACTAAAATTTATAAAGCAGTTCTTTCTCCATAATCTAGATTATGTAGTTAGCCTGGATCTCCATAGTATCTCAAGTGCCAGTTTATAAACCTTTCAGGTTATTATATTTGAAAAAAAGATCAACATACTGTATTATATGTTAAAATTGTACAACATATTATATTCAAGAAAATATTAATCAACAGATCTATATTCTCAAGTTCCATCCTTATTTTTAGACATTGTATTAATCGAATGTAAAGTTATAATCAGAGACAAATAACTAAGTGAATATTACATTACACTAGGATTTCACAAGTTTTTTGTTTTATTTGTATCCATGCTATTCCAACAGTTGAAGCATATATGGATCTCTGATAGGTGCCTAAATCATTTTCTGTTTTTGTGATAGGTTTCTACTGGATTGATCCTAATCAAGGCTGCACAATGGATGCCATTAATGCATATTGCGATTTCTCCACTGGTGAGTCTTGTATCTCTGCTAATCCTGGAAGTTTCCCAGCCAAGACCTGGTACGTTGGCAAGAAACCTGATGAGAAGAGACTTGTTTGGTTTGGAGAAACCATCAATGGTGGTACCCAGGTAGGGTTTGTTCTGTATATCTTCTAATATATAGTAAATCATATTAGGAAATATTTTAACCAATACTTAATATACTTTATGTTAAGTTAATCTACATATAACATGTAACTCATCTACTCGTTAGTTGTCTTGCAGCTCCATTTTCCTCTCTTAAGAAACCTGTAGTTTACAAACAGCATTTTTCTATTGATATTGCTTTCTCGGAAAGTTACTGCCATACTGGCTACATAAGCAACAAAAATTGAATAATCAAACACACACACATATATACGCACACAAAACAAATTACTAAAATAAATTATAATTACCTTAAGCAGACCTGTGCCTTCCTTGTGCCAGACTTTATGTCAAAAGCATCTGTTGGGGAATTTTGAGTCATAATCTAACAAGTGTAAAGTGCCAGATTAAGGAAAACTCATCTGTCTCTCAAATCTTGTTTAAAGCTGTCTAAACTAGTCAGTTACCAGAACTGTATGCCCCGATTGAATCCGTTAAACACAGTTACATGTTTTGTGATGAGGTATGTTGCTTTTACATCAATAAAAAAATAGCTTCAGGAAATATCACTTAAATTCTGGAAGAAGATAGTTTCTCTTCATGTGCCATTCGTATTATTCAGAAATGCAAGGATTATCTCTTTGGAATGATTAGTAAAGTTATAACAAATAACCTATTTCTGAATAGGATAAAAGTTGAGTTCATTGGAATCTGGTTTCTGTCTAGCAGTTAATTACTTCCTAGACTAACCACTAGTTGTGATTATTTTTGGTTGTATAATTAAAATTATTTCTCCCCCCCAATTATTTTAACATTCACATTGCTATGCATGCCATTTAAGCACAGAGCATATTAAATGTTTATTTCCCTGATTTCATTTTTTTTCCAGTTTGAATATAATGAGGAAGGTGTGTCTACCAAGGACATGGCTACCCAACTTGCTTTCCTGAGGCTACTGGCTAACCATGCTTCCCAGAACATTACTTACCACTGCAAGAACAGCATTGCTTATATGGATGAGGAAACAGGCAACCTTAAGAAGGCTGTGGTGCTGCAGGGATCCAACGAAGTTGAATTCCGAGCTGAAGGCAATGGCCGGTTTACTTTCACTGTTCTTGAAGATGGCTGCTCTGTAAGTTCTATGTTACTTCCATCTTATAAATGTCTTTGATTATAATTTTATTGAGGGTCTTGATAGAAAAGTAGGCAAATTCAGCTTTTAATCACTGAAGACCACTTGGGTTCTGCCCCTCCCTTTGAGAACACAGCTCCAGAACATCAAGAATGGCTGGTGTGGTGTGGAAATGGAAAGGTCATCAGAGGAATGAGAGAAGCCCAGGAATGAGACTATGAGGGGAGCAGTGAGAAGGGACATGATTAGGCTAGAGGTTGAGGTCTCCAGAAGAGTGAGTGTATGGAAACACAATTCAGTGCAAGGGATTATGTCATAGAAGCCTTTACTGATTTCTAATAACGGCAGATCAGTGAGTGCCTTAATAATGTTTTTAATGATTCACTATCATTATCTTGCAGAGAAAGACCAATGAATGGGGCAAAACAGTGATTGAATACAGAACAAACAAGCCTTCCCGTTTGCCCTTCCTTGACATTGCACCTTTGGACATTGGTGGCGCTGACCAAGAATTCCGTTTGGACGTTGGCCCCGTCTGTTTCAAATGAATGAACTAAAACTAACTTAAAAACAAAACAAAAAAAATTCTCTCTTTGCCATTTCTTTTTTATACTGAAAGCTGACTCCTTCCATTCTTCTGTTCATCTACTTGCTTAAACTTTTGGCGAAAAAGAAGGAAAAGGATTTTTTTGGGAACGTTGTGCAATGCAATTTAATACAGCCCCAAAAGGAATCAGAAGTTTTTCAAGATTTTGTCACCATGTTGTGGAAAATGTCAGCCTTTGTGTAAAAAAAAAAAAAACCAAAAATATAAAAAAAAACCAAATAAAAAAATTCCTGAAAGTTTGCACCATTTGTGGCCTTTGAATATCTTCCACAGAGGAAGTTTAAAACCACAACTTCCAAAGGTTTGAACTACCTCATACACTTTTAAGCCAAGTGTGATCCACATCCTTATACATATGTTCTGAGGTGCTTTTGGACCCATTCATAGTAGAAAGGTGCTGATTCAATATTACAGAGTATATTACAATACTTGAAATTTAATGGTGCTAGTCATTTGGGGAAATAAAACAAAACAAAACAATCAATCCCTGCCTTTCTGTATTAAGTTGTATTGTTTATTTGCAAACTGTCTGAGAATAACTTCAGAATGCCCCATCTCACCATCAGGTTAAGCATGTGGATCATATGTTCCCACACCCCATCTTCATCTTCTTCTTCAACATCAAATGTCCATGCTTTTAAATCTCATTTTCTTCCTCTACAATGGGCCAAAAAGGAATCATCATTTCTCAACAACAAAAAATTGTACCTATTTTGTATATGTGAGATGTTTAAATAAATTGTGAAAAATTGAAATAAAGCATGTCCAGTGTTCCAAAAGAAACCACTGATGAGTAAAGTTCCTTGCTTTAGTATATCTATTGATATTCTGCACTTAATATTTACTTTCTAACTCTTTTTAACCTTAAAAGTAGTGGGATTTGCCTTTGCTCCTAGTGTATATGACTGTATTTCCCACTATATTTTGGGTTTTCTTATAAGCAAAAACTACAGGAAAATAAATCTTTCCTGTTTAAATCCATCCAAACATAGATGAATGAAACAAAATATTTTTTTTATTTTAACAAAGGATTTATTATCAGAGATCCACATTGAAATGCACTTTAGAACACAAGTATAAAATTTATTTATTTATTTATTTATTTATTTATTTATTTAGCTAATTTATATGGTCACTCAGGTTACTCTGAGTGGCTTACCATATTAAAATCCAACATAAAAATCGTAGTTCCATGCATTAAAATTTTCCTTCCCATGGAAAGCTTAATATAATAATACAGTTGTAATATTATATTCTTAATATGTTAACTTCCTAGGTAAAAGCACCTGTTAAAAGCACCCATAACACTGAAGTGACACAATCTAAGACTCCTAAGACATTTATACCTTATTCTTTTTCGGAATGCATTAATTCTCAGGTCTCACAGAATAGTTTCTAAATAAGAGTGGATTTGTTCTCAGATGCATTATTTCATTGTTAGGTTTAACTAGAGAACTATCTTGCAAATGAGTAAATTGGGAACATTATAACACAATCACACCTTTACTAATCCTGACAAAGCTAAGCAAGGACAGCCTGAATAGGAGACCAAGAGGATATTCCGAAACTAGACTATATACTAGACTGAAAAATAAAATCAAAATATTTGATGGAGTAATAAGACATCCATTTCCATAGTCCCAGAAGAGAATAGTGTCCTTATAGTCCCCAGGAGTTAACTCAAATGTTGGAATGCAGGATCTACATACTATCTTGCAAATGAATCTATCTGGAAACATAACACAATCACACCTTTACTAATCTTGATAAAGCTAAGCAAGGACAGACTGAATAGGAGACCAAGAGGATATTCTGAAACTAGACTATATACTAGACTGAAAAACAAAAGCAAAATCTTTGATAGGGTAATGGACATCCATTTCCATAATCCCAGAAGAAAACAGGGTCCTTAAAGCCCCCAGGAGTTAAACTCAATTTTTGGAATGCAGGATCTGCATACTGATATTAAAGAAGTTTTATGTTTTATTTAAAAGTTCATTCACATCAGCAAGCTGTCAATTTTACTTAATTCCATAGAGATTAGCAATAGCACTTAGACTTATATATAACTCTATAGTTCTTTACAGCACTCTCTGGATAGTTTACAATGTCAGCATATTGCCTCCAACAATCTGGCCCTCATTTTACCAACCTCAGAAGGATGGAAGGTTGAGTCAACCTAGAACCAGTCAGGGTCGAATTTCTGGCAGTGGGCAGAGTTAGCTTGGAATGCTGCATTCTAACCACTGGGTCATCATGGTTCTTAACCCTACATTTTCATATACCTACAAATAAATGAAACTGAAGCAAAATGGTCTGGCCTGTGTAGAAAGACAGCACTCACACAGTCTCCTAGAGAATGAAATGTTTTGGGGAATATTAAAAAGGCAGGATAGAATATTTCCCCTAAAGGAGAAATGAGAAGAAAAATCTTAAGGGAGGCAGAACCTAGTCTGTCTCCTTGCTCCAAGCAGAAACTGAAGAAATGCAGCTTTTAGAAGTGCAGATTTGCTAATCACTTCAGAAAGACTGGGTCAGACAGAAACTTCAGATAAGCAACAAGCCAAAGGTTGACAAGATTAGCTCAAACAAATACCTAGAATTTGTATTTCCCCTTTTGTCTATAGAGCCAGCTATGACATCTACATGACCCCCCTAGGGATCCAGAAGGTATAAAAGCCACACGCTCTCAACTCCATTTTGTCAGCTGTCTCAGAACTTTATGCTGTGTGTGTTGGTTCTGTTCACCAATAAATAGAATCTTTCTTTCCAATCAACCTCCATTTTATTCCCAGCTTGGAACTGGAACTGGATTTTTCTTACAACACATGCAGCATACTATCATCTCTTGAGCAGATTCAATTAAAATAAACACACTTTTTAAAAAAATCATCTTGAAGTAGTCCATGTGCCTAGAAGAGATGTCATGTCATTAAGAATATTATCACGATGGTTTGTCTATATCTTACATTGTGGACAATACACAATCTCTATGGAAAGCACAACATACAATCAATGGATGGAGAACAAATCTGTCCTGAACCATTGTCTTCTGCTTGGAAAAATATCAGAGAAATAATACATTTAGAAAAAAATAAAGAGCAATTTACTTTTCATCAAGACTTTAAGTCCTTTAACTATTATACCTATAATACAATGTTAAAGATACTTACATCTGAAAAGAAATTTGATAATTTTTGATCATTAGATGTTGTCTTTAAGTAAGATAATTGTGAACAGATAGGATATCTATTTCCATTTCTATTTTCAGTTTTCAGACCAAAACATTACTTATTTAGCCAAACATTTAATCCAGAAATTAAGGGAGAATGAAATAAATTACCCCATAAATATCAGGCTAAGAAAATTCCCAAACTGACAGACATACAAAAAGAGAGGGCAGGGAGAGAAAAAAGAAATGGAATCTCTAAAAGACTACCCAGGAAGGCATTGAGGATAATATTGACTGTGGGGGGGGGGAGGGGGGGAGGAGAAGAGGGAAGGATGAATTAAATGGATTTGCTTGGAGTTCTAAAAATATTATTCACAAAAGTGAACTCTCTGTTCTCTATCCTCAACAGTGCAATTTTAGAAATCATCGAGGGCCTGGCGGCAACACACAAACTGGGTGTAATTGCAATCTCCTTTTTGCAATCCCTTAGAGTTCTTCCTAAAGGCATGCCATGGAACAACATGACTTTTATTTTAAAAGAAAAAAAGCAATAAAAAATAATTATTGAGCCTTCAATAAGCTAAGTGCTTCTATTTTATCCTTCAAAAATATTCTTAGAAGTTGCAAAAAAGGAGAGAGAGAAAAAGTATGAGGCCACCTCCGTCCAGGGACATCAACTCATCAATATTATGATTCTAATAACATTTTTTAAATATTGGGAAATTTGTATCTATATCGGTCTGTCTGTCGCATCTGGCTGATGTTACTAGGCTCAAGACCCAATTAGTAAGCTAATCCCTGGGTTACAAGTGTTCATTTAGCGCCCATTGAAGTTATAGCATAAAGAGCCCCCCTAGGGTTTATGAACAAATTCCAAAATTATGAATGTTGCAGCACCACAACAGTTGTTTGTCCTTACGAATGACTGGAGCTCTGCAACATTCCCCCTATTCCCCCTATCCCCGCTCCCCACAACTGCTTCCCCCTCCCATCCTGCCCTGCGCCAGAATCACTTACCTTACAAGATATGTCTCCTCTCTGCAGTGGTTTCTTTGCTTTTGAGGGAAAGGAGAGTTGATAAAAACACCTGGGTGGCATAATATCACACGAGTTCAGGCAGCCATCCTCTTTTGTAGAGACTGAGTGCCTGAACTCTCGCAAGATCACTGATCCCAGAAACTTATATTCTCAGCAAAAAGTATTTGTGGTGCCTGCTCCTTCCGCCCAACTCCTTCCCACTATCACTGGGACACTTTCTGGAAAGACCTGATGGGGACTGGAAGCTTCATGAAGAATTCGCTCTGTTTTGAAATGCCCCATAGACTAAGGTGACCAGATTTTAAGATTGGTAAAGAGGGACACCATTGTGGGCGTGGCTTATTTTGTGGGCGTGGCTAGCTGGTAATGTGACTGGGTGGCCGTGGCTACCTGGTCATGTGACCGGGTGGCCATGGCTCGGTGTATAGGGACTACTCAGAGGGCTGAAAAAAGTCATTTCTGACAGGTCCTTGCACTTTTGACTGGTCCTCACACTTATGACCATCCTCACATTTATGCCCATGCAGCATTCTTAACAACCATGTCACTCATTTCACAACTGCTTCTCTTCACCATGGTGATAAGATAGGGCAAAAAACATAAAATGTGAAGACAGTCGTAAGTTCGAGGACTGGTCAAAAGTGCGAGGACCAGTCAAAAATAACTTTTTCAGCCCTCATGAGTAGTCCATATGCATAAAAGGATACAGCAATAGAGAGGGATGAAGGAAGAGAAGAGAAATTAGAGTAGGAGGGAGGGTAAGAGGGGGAGGAAGAGAGGAGGAGAAGGAGAAAGGAAGAGGAAGTAGGGAGGAGAAGAAGAGGGGGGGAAGAGAAAGTAAGAAGGAAAGAAAAGAGAGAAGTGGTAGGTTTGAGGAGAAAGATTGCTGTACAATAAAAAAGATGAAAGGGAAGAAAGCCAACCCCAAACAAATATAAAGATATTAAGATAAAGAATGAATGGTTAAACTTTAAAGAATAAAAGAGAATAAATATGAATAAATAGCAGTAATTAGAAACACACATACAAACATACAATTTATTTTCTTTGAACAGAATATTTGGCCGGTTCACAAATTTAAACGGTGTTTAGTCACTTCAATTAAATTTACAATTTCTATATTTCCTTTTTGCCATATTTATTCCTCATCTATTTTTTTAAAAAAACCAATATTACCCTTCATCCTCATCTCTAATCTTAATCAAATTCAATTTTTCCCTTCTATTCTATATTATACCCCTTCCCATTGTCATCTATTTTTATATCCATCCCCACATTGGTTAATTATGTAATTATGTAATACAGTTGTTTAATACAAATTCAACATTTTAATATAAATCAATTATTATAAAACTATCTTTTTTGTATATTAATCAATATGAACATGAATATTCCAATTATTTCCATGCAATCCAATTTCTTACAAATCAATTAATTATATTTACCAATAATAATAAACCAAATAATTTCCCCCATATATTCCTCTGAACCACAACTTAACCATTTCTGCTTTCAACACAATATACAATTAATAGTATCTCAATTATTACAATTCCCTAGTTAAATAGAGCTTTTTTTCTTTTGTGTTTTAAAATCTTGAACCTCCTCTTGCCCTAAATTTCCCATTGTTTGCAGTTTTTCACCTACCTTTTTTGGGGAGGAAAAATAAAAATAAAAATAAATCTCTCTCTGCCTCATTTTGTCACGATGCGCCAAAGATCCTGGTTTTGGTTTCGTTTCTGCAGCTTAGCTAGGGGGGAAAAAAACTGCTTCAGGAACTCTTTACACTGATTGCCCATAGGGTGGCCCTTTGAAGCCCCGGGCAAGAGTTTAAACAGTTTTTTTTTTTCTTCTAACCATCAGCTGGGGCTCAAGAGGCAGCGGGACTCAGGAGGCAGAATGAAAAATCGGGACTTTTTTGAAACGCCGCGGGATGCGGGACAAATTGCTAAAAATCGGGACTGTCCCGCCAAAAGCGGGACGTCTGGTCACCTTACCATAGATGCCTATGAGGCCTTTGAAAATGGAGCAAATCCCTCTGTTTTCAAAGGCCTCATTTGCATGCAGATGAAGCGTCCAGGCTCCATCAGGTCTCTGTCTTTGGGCAAAAAGTGTCCCGGTGGTGGTGAAAAGGAGTTGGGGAAGGAGGGAAGGAGTAGGAGACAGGTGCCACAAACACTTTTCACGCTCAAGAGCTTCCATCAACTCTTCTCTCCCTCAAAGTGAAAGAAACTGCAGCAGAGAGGAGACAGATCTTGGCAAGATAAGTCAGTGCACCACACCAGGGAGTGGGAAACATGAGGTATCTTAGTGGGTTGGGAAGGCCTTTGGGCCTGTTCCATCATTAGCAACCTCATGACACATGAGGTATCTTATCCTGAGATACCTCATATGCACTTAACAAACCCACATTTGCCCACACATTAAATTAGCAATTAAATTAACGAATGTGTGGGCAAAAGCAGGGATCTTATTCAAAGTACAAGATTCACTCCCACCAATCCTCGAGGTATGAATGGAATGGGCATTACATTTGTAACTTGAGGGTTACCTGAACTTGGATAATAGAAATTGTCAGGAAATTCCAGGGCTATAGACTAGAGCGGGGGAGGGAGGAATAATATAGAAAAAAGGAATGGAAATCCACTTCCATCTTACACAGCACTTAGGACAAGAGGTTTGCTCAGCCTGAGAACTTTATCTTTTTATCTTGTAAGTGTGCTTATAGATATTTCCCTTGCAGTTCAACTAAGTAAAGGGCATGACTATAGCATGGTACGTGTTTAATTCTTCTGCATAGTTTCAACACACTTAGTTAAATTCTTTGTTAGGTAAATGGTATGCATCAAACAAACTATTAAAGAGGGAGGGAGAAACTAAACTTTCTTAGATCTAATGCATGGATCCAGAGTGCCACCTGTTGTTTCAGAAAGAAATTACAGATCTACAGAAATTTGGGGATCAGACTTTTATATACTATACATACAATTCTAAATGACTATAATACATAGATATTAAAGAGCTTGGAGACACATTCTGGACTTCATTGGTTAAAAATATTCTAAAGAATTATCTGGGTATCACTTTTTCTGTTCAGTAATTCATGCACAATGTTCTCTCATTTATAATTCAGGATTCCAAGGGAATGGTAAATAAAAGGAAACTGTTCTGTATACAAAGCAGTTCTACATACCTAAGGCCTCAAGCCAAGGAACACCACTTCTACAGATCACAGGCTGTAGCTGATATATTCTAAATAACTAGTGGGCTGCAGAACAGAGTTGTCCAATGATGTGACGGCATTAGCAAAAGAGGCAGTATTATTATTTTTTTGTCTCAGGGATGTTGGAGGTATTAGGTTAGAATGAAAGTGGGAAGAGAGGAGTCTTTTACTATTCTTAAAATTCTCCTGCCCTTGGAACTAAATTGTATTATTGAAATTCCACCACTTTATCATGGTTTATCAACTGATTTTATATCATTCAGTGGATCAGAGATAAGGATGGGAATGAGAGTAGTCTGTGTCCTAATGCTCACAATCCAAAAGAAAGAAGGAGAGGCAGAAAAATTGCAGGTCTGTGTCAAATGCAGACAAAACACCTGTTAGTCGCTTTACCTCACAGAGATGCTGCACTAAACTATTAATTATGGCTTACAAATCATGCTGGCTGCACTCACGCAACTGACTAAATTGTGTGAGTGCTAATTGTATCTAAATCACTTTTGGAGCTAAACACTTAGATCCCAGTATTTCATTTTGTTTTAATTATAGTCCTACAAAGCTTATAGGGAGTGTAATATGCCAGATAAATTAAATAAAAATATTTGAGACACATTTTAAAGCCTAATTTTTTTCCTATGCTAAAAATATTTGCCAGGCAGGATGTTCACAGGGAAAAAACTTTACAAATGAAATTGAGCGGGGGAGGGGGGAGGGGATCCCCAGAGCCCAAAGGGACATTCACATTACAATCCAGAAAGTAGCAAATTCTGGAAAAGGTTAGCAAGCTGATGGTGGAGACTCTGGCAGAGGAATAGTGCCTGATGGCTGACCCTGGGATATGGATCTCAGCAAAGGCCCCAACCCAGGGGCCAAGGAGCCAAATTGTGAGGCAAGACAAATTAAAAACATTGCAGTGAAGAACATTTTTGCTCAAAAGTCCAATTCAAAACTGAAGCTTTTATGGGTATCTTGTAGAGAACCCATTGCCAGATTTGCTGTATAAGCCAGAAGAGAATCATAAAATGTTTCATTGTTTGACAAAGATGTTCATATATTCTGGGAAGAACACAATGTCAAACTATTTTAATGTTACCCAGAAAGTAAGTTACCTCTCAATCTGTCTATCTCTCTATCCAGGGATTTCATGATGATCTTCCATAGTTTTCCATAGTTTTCTGTAGTTTTCAAACTCAATCCTGCTTAGCTTTTTCAAGATCAGTCAAGCTTGACTACCATGTTTCCCCGAAAATAAGACATGTCCTGAAAATAAGGCCAATCAGACTTTTCAGGGCATGTGATAATATAAGCCACCCCCGCAAAATAAGCCCCCCCATATGCGCCCCACTCCTCCCGCTGGGCATGACAGGGCTCCTGCCCTTGCTTAGCCACCCGCCCCCACCCGCCCCTTTAGGGTGCAATTTGGGGGTGGCAGGTGGGGCGGGCAAGAAGCGGGATGCACGTCTTACTTTTCCAGCACCATCGCATTACTCACCATTCTGTCCAAATGTTGTGGCCTGCCAGCAGCCTGCGCAGATTGTTGCTGATCCCGACAACGAGGAGGCTGGTGTGGTGTTGCACCAGCAGCCTGTGCAGCCAGCGCTCGAATCGGACAGCGAGGAGGCTGAAGAAGTTGTGGTGCCAGAGGCAGGGATTCAGCCAGGGCCTTCAGAACCTCCAGAGGCTCCTTTAAGTGCAGAGGATGAAATGGAGGAGCCTCTTCTCAATGCATGGGCACGTAGAGCTGCCAAAAGGCAGGAGTGGTTACTCAGGAGGAAGTCTCCTCAAGAGTAAAGCTTGGGGCTAATTGGCCACTCCCTTAGTCTATTTAAGTTTGCATGCAGCTTGTAAAAAGCTACAAGAAACAACGTTCATTTGTTCGCTGATCCTTGAGTTTGGATTTTCTTTGCAAACCTTGCTTCTGGGCTTTCTGCCAACTCTAGTAAGACTCTATCTTATCTGTGGAATTTCTGGCAGGTTGTTAAGAGTGTTTTATTAACAGCCTGCATTTGCAAAAGACTGTGTTTTGAAGTAAATGGAGTTTGTTCGAAGTTTGTGTGTGCGGCATTCTTTGGGATCCGTAGCTGGGGCAGAACACCAGGGAGACACGCTGTAGAAAAAACTTTCTCGCGAGTTCAGCCAAACTCCTTGAACTTGCGAGAAACCTTTTTCTACAACGTGTCTCCCTGGACAGAAAGGTGAGGAACATGATGGTGCTGGAAAGGTAAGACACGTGTCTCGCAACCCAACACGTCCCACCCCAATGGCGGCAGCAGCTTCCCTTCCCCACCATCTCTTTATTGAGAGAGGTGGTGTTGTGGCTCCGTTGCCTGAGCCTGGGCTATCGACAGATGCAGACTCTGAGAGTGAGGGAGAGGAGTTGGCAAGGCCTCCCTCTCCAGGACCCTCTTCTCTGGCAATGCCTCTGGAGGACACTGAAGGCCAAAAGATAGGCTCAGAGCCAAGTACGTCCCCACAGCCACAGGTGGACAGAGACGAAGAAGATAAGTGCTGGCTGGACCCTCGGCAGAGGCGCAGGGAGAAGCGTGCACAGCAGAGGGGAAAGCGTGCCAGAGATTAGCTGAGTCACTGGACCACAACCCACAGGGTATAAATGTGGGTGCGGTGGCCGGTTCAGTTTGTGACGAGCAAAAACTAGAAATAATCCATGATCTCTGTATTACTAGACTTTGCTTGCTTTATCGGACTGCATTTGGATTAATCCTTGTATTGTTGAAACTCTGCCTGTTTTATCGGAATGCTTGCAGTCTAATCTTTGTTTTGTGTGAGTAAAGTCTGAATTGGCAGCTAGCCACTGGGTTGTTGCCAGGTTTATCTTCAAAGAGTTTTGTTGTGTGGCTTATTAACTCCGGGCCGTCCGTGGGGGTGCCTGTGTGGTATGGGGACAGAACAGGGGGCAGGTGGGACGGAGAAGCGAGATGCTTCTTGCCCGTCCCACCTGTCACCCCCAAATTGCACCCTAAAGGGGGCGGATGGGGGCGGGTGGCCAAGCGAGGGGCAGGAGCCCTGTCATGCCTGGCGGGGGGAGAAGAGACAGCAAGAGGAGCCATGTCTCACTCCATGCGTGTCTCTTCTCCCCTGCTCCATCTGCCAGAAATGAGTCTTTGTGAGACTCGTTGCGCTGCCGCCGCCTCATAGAACAGGACTCCGCAAGGCTTGTGCCATTGCATGCAGGAACTGCAGCACAGCCACGAGGTTTGACATACTGGCACAGCCACGAGCGGAAGGATGCCAGCTGTGCCGGTATGATGAAGCTTGTGGCAGTGCTGTAGTTCATGCATGCAACAGCACAAGCTTTGCAGAGTCCTGCTCCACGAGGAAGTGGTGGCGGCGGGACACATCAGGGCAGCGGCCAACGCAAAGAATGAGGAGGGGAGGCAATGGCAGCAACAGGACATCCAGTCCCACGCTCATCGCCTCCTGCACCCCCAATATAATAAGACACACACACCCCAATAATAAGGCCAAGCTCTTATTTGGGGGGGGGGTGTCAAAAGAAAATAAGACCTTGTTTTATTTTCGGGGAAACATGGTAGGTATTAGTCCTATTTAAAATCTCAAATTACAATTCTGTGAAACATTACAAGCAATTTGCTCTGTTCTGTGTTCTTGCAATATGTTATTAAATAATTGGCTTCAGGTAATGATTTTGAATTTGAATAATCACTAAGAAATAAAATGACTAGCTAAGCTTAATACTAGTAATTCTCAGAAAGTTACGTAAATGGATTTTCTAGATCATTTTCTATCTTGGTTACTGCCAGTAAAAGTGAATAATTGCTAATAGGACTACATTTTTAATGTTTTTCAATCACAGTGCATTGGAGCATGAATTGCACACACAGTTTTACCAACAATGGGAAAAAACTTTCACCTCTACAAATACCAACTCTATTATTTTATGTTCTGAATTCTGTAGTATTATGTTGAATTACACATGGCATTGCCATGCTAGCTAGTTCATATAAACAAATGGTTTGAAGTAAGGTAGCAACTAAATTGAATAAAAGTAATGAATTATTTCATAAGAAGTTCTGATATTTAGGTAGGGAACCAATTGGATCCGAAGAATTAAAATGGATGCTCTACTTTATTTTCATACATTGGAGGTCTGAGCAGTTAGAAAGATTATACTAATTACAAAGAGAAGATAGGAAGAAACTTCAGCAACAATTGTTTCATTTTACATCATTTGATAACTAATGGACTATGGAGGGGGAAGAGCTTTTTGCTGCATTTATTAATTTGGGATGCTGGCAGAATAAATTAGTAAGACAAAGAAAAACCAGAAATGCCCTATTAGTTGTTATTGACCTTTTTACAGAAACAGAAACATGTTTATCCAAGGTCTTATCACAAAAGATAAATTAATCACAGATATATTTTGTCCTCCATTTTATTTAACTGTTAAACTAAGTTGATTTGATTCTGGCTATGTATGTTCACAAGTGTTAGTACAGTTACTGGATAATATGCTGGTCTAAGGCCTGGAGAAACTCAAGATTCCATCCTTAGTCATGGAGGTGAATTTAAAGCAATCAGTCTGTCAATTCAAGCTAATACATCTGGTGTCCAGAAAAAAATGAAGAGAGATCCTGTGTGTGTGTGTGTGTGTGTGTGTGTGTGTGTGTGTGAACACACACACACACACACACACAATATACAACCATGAAAAACACTCAGAATAAAAATTAAAACATTAAAATCGTTTCAGATCATCCATATAACTTGCCCCCAAAACCCACATTTGCAGATAGCTATTGCCCAGTTTCAACTTGGAGAATTGTAGATGGAAATGCCATTCAAAATGGTCATCAAGATAATTGCTGCATTTAAACAATTGCTTTCATTTTATTCTAATTTAAATAAAGAAAAACAATGATTCTTTTAATACAGGTAATCCACATCCCCTTACTACACCAACTACAATTGGGACCAGAATTTCTGTTACAAGGCAGTTGTTAGGTGAGTCACACCCAATTACACAATCTTTTTTTCCACAGTTGATAAGCGAATCACTGTAGTTGTTAAGCGAATCACACTACCATTAAGCAATTCAACTTCCCCATTGACTTTGTTTGTTAGAAGCCAGCTGGGAAGATCACAAATGACACGGGACTTTGCAGTCACCAAAAATATATGCTAGTTTCCTGAATATTGATTACTATACATGATGTTAGGGATGCTGTGCTGGTTTTAAGTGTAAGGACTGGTTGTAAGTCAATTTTTTCAATGCCATTCTAATGCCGTCACACATTAAATGAATGGTTATAAGTCAAAGACACAAATTTGACCTGGTGCTTCTCTCGGGGCAGTGGAGATATGATCTGGAATTAAGGGGTATAGATGCTTCTCCCTTGTCGTGGTCAGATCATTTCCTGCTGAGGTTAGACTTCAGGGCGCTACTCCTCCATCGCAGGGAGGCGGAGCCGATTAAGTGGTTCTGCCCCAGGCGCCTAATGGACCCTGAAGGGTTCCAGAAGGAGCTTGGGGAGATACCTAACTCCCTTGTCCACAGTCCAGCTGAGTCCCTGGTGGCTGCCTGGAATAGGGCGGCATCTAGGGCACTGGACCGAATTGCGCCTTTGCGACCTCTCCATGGCAGTGGATCCAAGAAAGCTCCCTGGTTTACTGAGGAGCTCTGAGAAATGAAGCGCCAGAAGAGACGTCTAGAGCGATGCTGGAGGACCAGTAAGTCCGAATCTGACCGAACACTCTTAAAAGCCTTTATTAGGACTTATTTAGTGGTGATACAGGCACCAAAATGCTCAAATTTTTCCGCACTTATTGCATCTGCTGATTCACGCCCAGCTGCCCTATTTAAGCTGACTCGCTCCCTCCTTAATGTAGGGGGAGTGGAGGAGCCCTTGCAGGGTGGAGCTGAGGAGTTTGTGCAGTTTCTGTCGGATAAAGTCGCTCAGATTCGGATGGACCTGGACTCCGATTGGGCAATTCCGACCAAGATGATGGGCAGGTCTTAGTCCCATTGTGTGGGATGAGTTTGAGCCTGTGACTCCTGAGGAAGTGGACAAGGCTGTAGGAGCGATGAGTTCTTCCACTTGTTTGTTGGACCCGTGCCCCTCCTGGCTGGTTTTGGCCAGCAGGGAGGTGACACGAGGCTGGCTCCAGGCTTTAGTTAATGCGTCCTTGAGGGAAGAGGCCTTCCCGCAACCATTAAAGGAAGCAGTTGTAAGGCCCCTCCTCAAGAAGCCTTCCCTAGATCCAGCAGAATTAAAGAACTTTCGTCCAGTCTCGAACCTACCCTTTGTGGGAAAGGTTGTAGAGAAAGTGGTGTCACTTCAGCTCCTGCGGTCATTGGAGGAAATGGATTATCTAGACCAGTGGTTCTCAACCTTCCTAATGCCGCGACCCCTTAATACAGTTCCTCATGTTGTGGTGACCCCCAACCAGTGGTGGGTTCTAATTTTTTTTACTACCGGTTCTGTGGGCGTGGCTTATTTTGTGGGCGTGGCTTGGAGGTCATGTGATGGGTGGGCGTGGCTAGCTGGTAATGTGGCTGGATGGCCATGGCTATGTGTATAGGGACTACTCAGAGGGCTGAAAAAAGTCATTTCTGACAGGTCCTTGCACTTTTGACTGGTCCTCACACTTATGACCATCCTCACATTTATGCCTGTGCAGCATTCTTAACAACCATGTCACTCATTTCACAACTGCTTCTCTTCAACATGGTATAAGATAGGGCAAAAAACGTAAAATGTGAGGACAGTCGTAAATTCGAGGACTGGTCAAAAGTGCGAGGACCAGTCAAAAATAACTTTTTCAGCCCTCTGAGTAGTCCCTGTGCACAAAAGGACTACCCAGATGGCTGAAAAATGTGATTTCTGACAGGTCCTTGCACTTTTGACTGGTCTTCACAGTTATGACTGGTCATCATTTATGCCCATTGTACCATTCTTAACAACTGTGTCACTCTTTTCACAACTGCTTCTCTTCACCATGGTGACAAGATAGGGCAAAAACATAAATTGTGAGGACAGTCGTAAGTTCGAGGACTGGTCAAAAGTGCGAGGACCAGTCAAAAATAACTTTTTCAGCCCTCTGAGTAGTCCATATGCATAAAAGGATACAGCAATAGAGAGGGATGAAGGAAGGGAAGGGAAATTAGAGGAGGAATGAAGGTAAGAGAGGGAGGAAGAGAGGAGGAGAAGGAGAAAGAGGAAGTAGGGAGAAGAAGACGAGGGGGGAAGAGAAAGTAAGTAAGAAAGAAAAGACAGAGGTGGTAGGTTTGAGAAGAAAGATTGCTGTACAATAAAAAAGATGAAAGGGAAGAAAACCAACCCCAAACAAATATTAAGATATTAAGATAAAGAATGAATTGTTAAACCTTAAAGAATAAAAGAGAACAAATAGCAATAAATAGCAATAATTAGAAACACACATACAAACATACAAAGAGTATTTGGCCGGTTCACAAATTTAAACAGTTGTAGGAGGTTAGCACCCACCCCTTTCCTAGAAGAATGAAATATTTTGGGAAATATTAAAAAGGCAGAATATTATATTTCCCTACCTGGATGAGAAATGGAGAAGCATATTTTACAGACAAAGCAGCTCCCACCTTCCTGCCCCACACCCTTTGTTAATGGGCCAGAGACAGAAAGTCAATCCTTTGTCAAAGGTCATTTGCAACACAATAGCAACAGAAACTAACACAATGGGCCCCATCAAGCCATGTGATCCTGTCCACCATTAAACCATCTTTCCAAGCAGTCTCCATGTTTCCAGTGTCTTTTTCCCCACTTGGAGCAGAACCCAGAAGGATATTTCTTCCAACACAGTATTTAGTCATTTCAATTAAATTTACAATTTTTATATTTCCTTTTTACCATATTTATTCCTCATCTATTTTTTTAAAAAAACAACATTACCCTTCATCCTCATCTCTAATCTTAATCAAATTCAATTTTTCCCTTCTATTCTATATTATACCCCTTCGCATTGTCATCTATTTTTATATCCATCCTCACATTGGTTAATTATGTAATACAGTTGTTTAATACAAATTCAACATTTTAATATAAATCAATTAGTTATATAACTATCTTTTTGTATATTAATCAATATGAACATGAATATTCCAATTATTTCCATGCAATCCAATTTCTTACAAATCAATTAATTATATTTACCAATAATAATAAACCAAATAATTTCCCCCATATATTCCTCCAAACCACAACCATTTCTGCTTTCAGCACAATATACAATTAATAGTATCTCAATTATTACAATTCCCTAGTTAAATAGAGCTTTTTTTCTTTTGTGTTTTAAAATCTTGAACCTCCTCTTGCCCTAAATTTCCCATTGTTTGCAGTTTTGCACTTACCTTTTTTGGTAAGGAAAAAGAAAAAGAAATCTCTGCCTCATTTTGTCACGTTGCAACAAAGACCCTTCTTTAGTTTCAATTTCTCTTTTCAGCATAGCTAGGGGGAAAAAAATTTGCTCCAGGAATTTACCTCTTTGCAGCTAGCTCTTTGAAGCCCCGCGGCAAGGATTTAAAGTTTTTTTCCCCTCTAGCCACCAGCTGGGACTCCGGAGGCAGCAA
The DNA here is from genome assembly GCA_022577455.1 of Arizona elegans. NCBI lineage: Eukaryota > Metazoa > Chordata > Lepidosauria > Squamata > Colubridae > Arizona > Arizona elegans. The sequence goes on from JAKOOJ010000004.1 coordinate 27,669,827, forward strand.
TAGATTGGGAGTGGGTGGGATAAGCGAACGGCGACCGGGTGATCCAACAGAGGCAGAGGATGAGGGTGAGTGAAGGCGGGGGGGGCGAGAGAGGGCTTTGGCGACCCCTGTGAAATGGCCGTTTGACCCCCAAAGGGGTCACGACCCCCAGGTTGAGAACCGCTGATCTAGACCCTTTTCAGTCTGGCTTCAGGCCTGGCTACAGCACGGAAACTGCTTTGGTCACACTGATGATCTCTGGCGAGATGAGGGTCATTCCTCCATCTTGGTACTACTTGACCTCTCAGCGGCTTTCGATACCATTGACCATGGTATCCTTCTGGGATGATTGAGGGAGCTGGGAGTGGGAGGCACCGTGTTACGGTGGTTCTCCTCCTATCTCTCTGATCGGTCACAGTCGGTGTTGGTAGGAGGACAGAGGTCGACTCCTAGGCCCCTCGTTTGTGGGGTGCCTCAGGGCTTGGTCCTCTTCCCCTCCTATTTAATATCTACATAAAGCCGCTGGGTGAGATCATCCGATGACACGGGGTGAAGTATCAGCAATACGCGGATGATACCCAGCTGTATATCTCTACCCCACATCAATTCAGTGAGGTGGTGGATGTGATGTGCCGGTACCTGGAGGCTGTGAGGGTCTGGATGGGAGTCAACAGGCTCAGACTTAACCCAGACAAAACAGAGTGGCTGTGGGTATTGCCTCTTAAAGACTATGTCAATTGTCAATCCTTGGTTCTGGGGGGGGGAATTGCCCCCCTCAGAACAGGCTCGCAATTTGGGTGTCCTCCTAGACTCACAGCTAAGTTTAGAGCAACATCTGACAGCTGTGGCTAGGGGAACCTTTGCACAAGTTCACCTGGTGCACCAATTGCGATCCTACTTGGATCGGGAGGCTCTCCTCACAGTCACTCATGCCCTTGTCACCTCTTGGTTAGATTATTGCAACACGCTCTACATGGGGCTACCATTGAAAAGTGTTCAGAGACTACAGTTGGTCCAGAACGCATCCGCGCGAGCTGTCTTAGGTGCACCTAGGTACACCCACATTACACCAATTCTCCTCGAGCTGCACTGGCTCCCTATTGGTCTCCAGTCACAATTCCCAACCACAATGTTGGTTATTACCTTTAAAGCCCTACATGGCTCAGGGCCAGGGTATCTTCGAAACCGCCTTCTGCTGCATAGCTCCCAGCGACCGGTAAGATCCCACAGAGTTGGTCTCCTCCAGGTCCCGTCAGCTAAACAATGCTGGCTGGTGGGCCTGTGGGAAGGGCCTTCTCTGTGGCTGCCCCAGCTCTCTGAAACCAGTTACCTCCTGAGGTCCGGACCATCCCCACCCTATTGGCCTTCCGAAAAGTGGTGAAGACCTGGCTTTTCCGGCAGGCCTGGGGCCATTGGTCTCGCTCTTGTGATCTGGCGAGATCTGGCCATGAATGGCGTGAATGAGTTTTTAATGTTTTTAATGTTTTTAATTTTTCAATGTTTTTTTTTATAATTATTTTTTAAAATGTATTGTGAGTCGCCCTGAGTCTTGGGAGAGGGGCGACATATAAATTTAATTAATTAAATTAAATTAATTAAATTAAATTAATTAAATTAAATTAAATAATTAAATTAAATTAAATTAAATTAAATTAAATTAAATTAAATAATTAAATTAAATTAAATTAAATTACATTACATTACATTACATTACATATAATGAAGAAAGAAGAAATAAACTTGTTGGTTGCAATTCAGCCAGGTTGCTTGGCCAGGCTGCAGCTGATACAGAGAGAGTACCATATGCATATGCAGTATGAGATGCAGTTTAGAACTAACACAAATATTGATAGCTTCACCTCCTCCAGTTAGTCTTTCAATACATTTTCCCTTTCTCCTTCTCCATGATCTTTCTCTCACGAATCAGCACCATTCTTTCCTTTCTTGTTTTCCACAAAGTCCTTAATAGGCATCCCCATGTGGCACATTCTGTAAGATCAAAATACCAAGGAGAATTAGCTTGTTCTGCAATGCTCAAACACTTAACTAAAATTTTCTTTGTGGACTTTCTCCTGGTATCAGCTGCAATTTCTTAAATATTCTGCATCAACACAACTTAGAGGCTTCACTAGATATTGCTTCTTCTGTGGAACAGATTTTAGGAAGTAGCATAATTCCTTCATTGCATAAATTACAGTATTATTTTGTTATTTCCAGAATAAACTGTTAGAATATTCATGACTGGGAAGACATGGTAACAAGGTCAGCCAATGAATAGGCATAGCAACTAAATCAGCCAATTGGGAGCTGAGACAGACTGGAGCCAGGGCGTGTCTTAGTCTGCAGCTTCTGAGTCTGTAAAGAGAAACTGAAACAGAGTGTGTGAATTTATCTGCTGATCTGAGCTGAAATGAAACTGTGAATCTGCTATTGGTATTGTAAATTTACTTCATGTATTATTATGCATATATAGAAGTTAATGAATTCAACTGAATCAGTTATCTGTGTGTGCTTCTGGATATGATTTTTGTAAAAAACTCTGACAGAATCGCAGGGGAGAGATGGGGTCAGTTAATTAGTCCAGTCAACAGAACATACAAGGAATATGTACTGCTTGTGACTGGAGATTGGAATGCCAAAGTTGGAAGATTAAACGCAAAAATGTAGTTGTATAACTACATTTGTAGGAAAATGAAATGAAGCAGGAAGTCAGCTATCAATTTCTTCATACCTAACATTATCTTCAAACAGCCAGACATGAAAGAGGGGATGCCAGAGGTTCAAACTGATTGTAGAAAAACTTGTGAACATAATATGTTATTGCTGAACACAAAGACATGAGTTGGATAATTGAGAAAGCCAATGAACATCAAAAAGAAATCACTATATTCTTCATTGATTATAGAAAGGTTGTGCTGATCATATTAAGTTGTTGACAGTGCTCAGAAAAACCAGAGTCCTAGAACATATGATTCTCATGAGAAATTTGTATATAAGTTTGGAAGTCACTATATAGGCAAAATAGTGAAGCAGACTGACTGGTAAGGTTGGTAAAGGATTGCACAAGGATGTATATTATTTATACATCTTATTTATTCAGCCTATATGCTGAATATATATTAAGAGAATCTGGACTGCAAGATCCAGTAGTTTTGGATCTTGGGAGTGTGGTTTTAAAACTGGAGGAAGAAGCATCAATAACCTGCACTATGATAATGATATTAGCCTAATAGCTAAAAATGCAGAGAGTCTGCAAGCTGTAATAATAAAAATCAAGTAACATAGTGAAAAAAGGGACTAAAGTTAAATATAAGCTGTTTTGAATAAGCTGTTTTGAATAACACTTTAATTGTTTTAGCTAGGATCTTTAAAATGTTTTAAAGGTTCTTTAAAAATATTATTGTTATTTTATTATTGTTAATAATATTACATATGATTTCCTGGTGGTAATATGAACCAGAAAATAAAGTATTGATTGATTTGTATGCTCCACGTTTTATACTAAATATAGGTCTCAGTTATAAATATCTAAAAATAAATACAATTAACATAACATAAAAAAGGATTGGAGTTATGCTTGGGATTTCTGATTTTCACCATGGGATATATTGTGATCTAATGCTAAATGCAATTCATAAAAACTTTTGATATAAGATCCAGAGGGCTTTTTTTTTTTATGCAATTGTTCCAATTCTCAGAGACTGCCTAGACAAGTCTCTGCAGTTCTATTGGGAAGATTTTTCAGAAGTAGTTAGCCATTTCTTCCTTCCTAGTGTTGTAGAAATAAGGAACTGAAGCACATTCCTGGGTCAGACAGATCTGCTTATTTGCGCAAGATTCAGGGCTATGTTTGAATGTTGCAACCTGAATGAAGATGGGTCATTTTTCTATTACTTAAATATGTTTTCAAGACAAAGAGTTCCATGAGCCTTTTCCGGCTTCCATATATGGTTACATTAAAAATACATTTCACTTACATTACACTTTACTAATTATCAAACCATTACCTACTGCTTAATACAATTATTTTGGCTATACATTTTCACTACTCCATGATTAAACCATTATAACCTTAACTAACCCATCACTTTATGTTTTACAACTGTTCTTTAAAAGCTGTAATGTGTAAATGCAGAAATTATGACTATACTTTTAAACAATAAATAACCTTTTGCATCCCCTGTATCCGTCCAGATGTTCACATTTGATTCTGTTAAGAAGATGTATAGAATCAGAGGGTTTGACACAGGGCCATAGGTCAAGTGATTATGGGGACATCCATGAACTAATTACTTAGTTCTATTCACCAAACTCCACTCTTAACTTTTCTGCTGGATGACAGTTGAGCCTCATAAGAAGATATATTTGACTAATAAGGCAGTCCATCTGCCTTTAGCCAACACGTATCATTAAGTGAATAGATGAGCTCATTCAAAGGTTGCTTAGAGTTCATAGGATTTGATCTGACTTTATATACCTGACTTGGATTGATTATTTCTTTTATTCACCTTTTATTTTCTCTTATTTACCTTAATTCCATCTCACTAGGACTAAGAGAAAGTGAGTGGCCCAAGATTACTATGGGATTATAGCTCACAATCTCTTAGTTTCTAGCCTGTTGCTTTAACTACTACACCAAAATGGCTTACTACAAAGTTAATACTTTCTATAATTTTTCAAGTAACTTTAGGAGAAAAACATTAAATTGACGAATGCAGGCTAATTTTATTAATTATAGTAAATTTTATTTGGTTGTATTTGATCTTTCTGGACATGTAATCAATCTATTCCTCTTTCCTTTATCTATTTTAGAGAGAGGTGGGTGCTAACTTTCTACACACCCTTATATTACGCAAAATATTCAGAGCCTTCTGAATTGGGTATTCTTTAAACCAATGTCAAAAACACGTGAACTCTGAAATTTTATTCAGATGTTGAGGTCCCCACCCAACAAAAGGCCCAATTACAGCAAAGCACATTGCCTGGAACTGACACCAGGCTCTCTACGAGATGAACCGCCCAGCAATGGCACAATCTTTACTACTCGGTGCTTTAAATCCTTCCTGTCCTTTCGTAATTTTCAAAGCAGTTTAAGTGTGTAGGATAACTTTGGGAGACAAGAAGAGCCGCAACCTAGACGACGGTCTGAAAAACGAAATTTGAACCCGAGGGCGAACAGATACAGAAAGGGTCCCAGATAGGACCGTTCCTAGTTTTCGGGGGAGTAAAAGGTGGGAGGGGTATTTTCACATTTGCAAGATACTAACCTTACATAAAGGAGAGTAGGGAGAGTAGTACTCATGAGTGTGCTTTTTGCCTGGATACCAGGTAGGGCTAATAAGTAGCTGTTCCTTGACCGCCGCCTCCTGGTTCAAGCTAGTGCCGTGTTTCTCCCGCGAAGTGCTGCCCTTGCAGTTTAAGCAGGTGGAAAAAAATATATAAGTCGCTACTACAGTATCTTCATTCACCATGAGCCAGAATGCCATAAAAGGAGGGCAAAGACGACTAAAGGGGGGGAAAGGGGGGTTATTCCTCAAATCTCTCTCTGCCTTCGCAGCCGTCCCACGGAGCCCCGCGTTGGATCGCACGGGGACGGCAGCGGCGGATCCTCCTCCGTGGCGGCAGAGAAGCACAGAGGATCAAAGGCGGAATGGCAGTCAGCGTTTCCCAACCTTTTTGACAACTTGATAGTGTATGGACTGCAACTCCCAAGATTCCCGAGCCAGAGTCCCATGGCTAGCTGGGGAATTCTGGGGATTGAAGTCCGCCTATCTTCAAATCGTTAAGCTTTGAGGAACGCTTCCCCGAGGCCGTCACTCCAGGAGGCGGCAGACCCAGTGCACGTGCTCCCTGGCTGCCGAGTTGAAAAGGCGACGAGTAGTAGTAGGAGAAAATAGGGAAGATGGGGGGAAATCTGCGCCGCCGAGAGAGGCGGTGGGATGCTGAACAGGAGCGACCCAAACGGGCGGTAGTGACGCCCTCTCAGCTGCAGTAGAGGCGTTCATCTCGCCTTTCCGCCGACCGTGGCGGCGGCGGCAGCAGCAGCAGCTACTGCTTTCTCCTTCCCTCTTGGGAGCCCAGCGCTGCCCGTGTGCGCCCTCCCGCCTGCCCGCTTCTTCGCGCACTGTTGTCATGGAGGAGCCAAGATGGCGGCCCTGGCCTATAGCTTGGGCAAGCGGGAAATCAACCACTACTTCAGCGTGAGGAGCGCCAAAGCCCTGGCGCTGGCCGCTGTTGTCTTGCTCACAGCCTGCTACGCCGTCTCCCGTCGGTATCATGGTGAGTAAAGAGCCGGGGGTGGGGGGGGCGAACGACCATGTCCGCAGACGGAGACTGGCTAAAAGAGAGGGACATCGCCGCGAAAGGTACGAGCGCAGTCCGCGGACTGCCGCTTTGTCTCGGTCGGGAGGAGTGTGTCACAGGCTTCCACGGATCCGAAGGGGTGGTCAGTTGGGAGCGGGGCCTTTGAGCTCCTGAGGCGGCTTGGGTCGCTTCCCCCCCCCCCCACCAGGGAACATAGAAGACCGGCCAGGTAACTGAGGAGGCGATTAGCATCTGCTCCGGAGAGCATCTTGCTCCCTCTAGCCTCTTCTATACGTTGGGACGGAGACGCGATAATCTTTCTATCTTGGTTCCTTTCCCTAACAGACAAGTGCCTTTTCACCTGTTCAGATAAAGCAGCCACAGTTAAGCCAAGCACTTCCTCATTTGTTACCCCTGCAGTAGGTGTAACGGATTCAGAGTTGTTATCTAAAGAAATTCCTTGCCCTGAGGGGTAGGTCTAATTAGCACTACTCATTATAAACAATGTAGGAAATGGGAGTGACAGTATTAATTGTGCATTTTGACAGCCTTTGCAGGAAGTGGCTTGACAAGCAAAGTAGATCCTGGAAGATAAGCCTGCAAGTGATATATTGTGAAGAATAGGGGTTTGAATCCCCTTCCTCGTGCTTTGTTTTATAGTTCCAGTGCAATTGGTTCAGTAAATACAATTATTTAGGCTTGCCGTTCCAAACAACTGGCAACTATGATGACAAAATAAGGGCCGGAAAAATAGCAAGACCAGTGTAATGACCAGGAAGGCAGCATCTGATTCAGCATGCTTTGATTTGCTACCTTGGTGTCCTATAGTCCTTTTCTATGGAGATAGAGACACACAGTGGCTAAGACGCTGAGCTTGTCGATCGAAAGGTTGGCAGTTCAGCGGTTCGAATCCCTAGGGCCACGTAATGGGGTGAGTGCCTGTTACTTGTCCTAGCTTCTGCCAACCTAGCAGTTCAAAAGCACGTAAAAAATGCAAGTAGAAAAATAGGGACCACCTTTGTGGTGGTAACAGCAATGTCAAAGGCACACAGCATTCCGTGTGTCTTTGACATTTAGTCATGCTGGCCACATGACCACGGAAACATCTTCGGACAGCCCTGGCTCTTCGGCTTTGTAACAGAGATGAGCACCGCCCCATAGAGTTGGGAACTACTAGCACATATGTTACTTTACCTTTATGAAGATAGATCGTAGCAAAATGGTAATGGCTTCCAGTGAACGTGTAACGTGTGTGTAAGTTATTTGCATGTAAAATCAACACTTACCCTATTACAGGTAGTCCTGAACTTATGACCACAACTGAGCCCCAGATTTATGTTGCTAAGTGAAGAGTTTGTTAAGTGAGTTTTGTGCCAGTTTATGATCTACCTTGCCACAATTGTTAAGTGAATCACTGCAGCTCTTAAGTTACACATTTGTTAAGTAAATCTGGCTTCCCCATTGACTCTGATTGTCAGAAGGTGGGTAAAGGTGATCACGTGACCCTGGAACACTGCAACTATCATAAATATGAGTCAATTGCCAAGCATCTGAATTTTGATCACATGACCATGAGGATGCTGTAAAGTTCATAAATGTGAAAAATGGTCATAAGTCACTTTTTTCAGTACTGTTTTAACTTTGAATGATCACTAAGTGAATTGTTGTAAATTGAGGACTACCTGTATACCTTTCTCTAGTTAATAAATAAAAGAATCATATAGCCAAAAGCTATTTGAAGAATAGCCTTTAAATAACAAGAATAGGTATGTAAAGGAGCAAGAGTGTCTTTGTTTCTCTGTGCATTCTGAATTCATTATAATAAGAATTACTTCATTTTATGCATAGTGACAAATGGCTGCAGGGTTTGGTACATTTATTTATTTATTTATTTATTTTATTTATATACCGCCCTTCTCCCAAAGGACTCAGGGCGGTGAACAGCCATAATAAAAACAATGTACAAAATAGAATTTAAAAGCAGATTAAAATAATTAAATCATAAGCAGAATTTAAAACTCTCATTTTAAAACCAATTTTAAAACCCCATTAAAACCAAATTAAAATCATTTATCCCATCAGAGTGGCTTGCTGGAATAACAGGGTCTTCACTGCATGACGGAAGGCGCGGAGGTTGGGGATCCTTCGAATGTCCGGGAATAATTCATTCCAGAGGGCAGGGGCCCCCACAGAGAAGGCTCTCCCCCGGGTCTACATTGTCTACATTGTTTGGCTGACGGCACCCTGAGGAGGCCCTCTATGTGGGAGCGTTCAGGTCAATGGGAGGCAAGCAGAATGCGGTCTTGTAGAAACCATTGTGAAGATAAGCAACTATTGAAGTAAATCTCTGTATGAAACACCTGTACTTATGTGAGTTTACAAATTCTAAAAAAAGTTAGTGTGCTTTCCTGTTCAGCATCAAGTGACTGGACCAAAAGGTAATCCTGCTTAACAAACATTCAGAATTATGATGCTGCTGAATAAAATGGTTTATAACCTCTCCCCCTGCTTACAATAGTAGCAGCATCCTTGTGGACACATGACTGGGATTCAGGCACTGGCAACCTTCGTGCATTTAGAAGGTTGCAGTGTTATATGGCCATGTTAACACAATTTGCAACCTTCCCAGTCAGCTTCTGTCAAGCAGAGTAAATGAGAAAGGCAGCAAGAGATTGCAAGCTGAGGTTATTTGATATCTCAATCATCATTGCCACTGCCATCATTAAGTAGGGTGGTTACAGGATATATTTTGCTTAGCAATTGCTTTACTTATTCATGGAGTTGCCATTCCCAAGCAAAATTTATTTGTATTTATTTATTTTTTATTTTATTTTATTTCTATACCGTCCTTCTCCTGCGGGACTCAGGGCGATGTACAGCCAAGATAAAAACATAGCATATAAAATTTAAAAAACATTTTAAAAAACAATTAAATAATTTTGGACCAAGTTTAAAACAACCCAATTAAAACCAAATTCAAATTAAAAACTGAGAGGATGGGATCAAGCCAGCCCAGCTAGATGGAATAAGTGTGTATAAGTGTGTTGGTAAGATTGGGTGTGTTGGTAAAATTGGTAAGGGAGGACTACTTTAAATTCCCCAAGGGGTACTTTGATTAAATTTCACTGAGGTTGCCACAGAATCCTCAGTATGTTATTAGTCTTGATAAAGTTTTAGCAGATTTCCATGACTAAAGTTGTAGAATTGGATGTTTTAGATTCAATCAACTTTTTTTCATTTCAGAAAAATCAGGGAGCAAAAGACAGAATTGCTGTTGAGTGCTTTTTAACTGGTTATGCTGACACATTGCATTTGACAGTATTTTAACGCTTTAATGGATGCATAGTAAACTAAATGTCTAGTTATAGCAGTAATTGCTTATAACACATGGATAGGGTAATTAATCTTTATAGTGGCATAGATGCCTTATATCTTGATAATGTTGAAAATTTACAACATAAGATATAATTCAGGTTTCTTATTTCACATTCTGTATTTGATAATAGCTGTATTGACATATTAAACTTTCTTTTATTCATTTCTGAATAGTAGCATTCTGAGTTTGTGACCATACATCTTTTTTTAATGTAAAAAATCCATTGCTGGCAAAAGAAGAGAATCAACCTATGATATTTCCTGCACACATAATGGAATAGAACCAGCATCTGAATCTGAATCCTGCATTTGTATCTGTGCTATGAACATTGCCTCATCCAAGTCATTTAGAAGTAAAGAATAATTGTCCAGGATTGTTATCTGAAATAAGCAATTCATACATTGTAGGAGGCTCCTGAACTCTTTTGCCTACCCAAACCTTCTCTAACTTAATCAACAAATATTGGTTAGTAAAGTTACAAAAAATTGCAGTTTTGAATCATTTTCAGATTGATATATGTGAAAACTGTAGTTTAAAGCCTAATGTCTGTAGCATTCTTTAAAAACCAAATAAGGGATTATATGAATATCCAATTATTTACATGCCATAGTACAATTCACTCTGCCTCAGTGCCCCACCAGTTATAACTTTTATTGCTCTTAGAATCATTAAATATATTTCTATTCACCAAAAACTTGATTATTCTTCTATAATAAATAAATACTTTAGAATGGCTTTTGCTCTGTTTCCCTTTTGTGTCTTTGCTTTGAAAAAATTATATCTGGATAGTTTAGCCTTTGTTATCCACTTTTTGCATCATTTGATGATAAAAAATGTTTGATACTATGTTTCTCCAAAAAGAAGGCTGGGTTTTATTTTCTTTTGACCCCCCCCCCCAAAAAAATAGCTAGGCCTTCTTTTTGCACAGCGTTCTAATTATTGACTTACCTGGCACCAACGGCCCTGCCCAGCAGGAGCCTGCTACTGGCCCAATTCTGTGGGCACTTGCCGCACACATCATCCCTACCTCCGTTTTGCCTTCAGATGCCTGCCAGAAGGCAATCAATCATATGTTGTCTCTAGATTAGAGCCTTTATTTTGTGCAAAATAATTGAACTTTGGGTTTTGGGCTTATAGAATGGCATGCTTCAGGTGGTTTTGCTACAATAAAGAGTGGTAACTTACTATTTACTTTCTCTGTATTACTGAAAAGTATAATGTGCTGAGTTTCTTATCTGAAGCTAAAAGGAGAAGAGAACATGTAAATCATGCATGACCATGTCTGATCTGAAACAACTTTTTGGTTTTAAATCCATACATGTATTCTAAAAATACTATGTCACAGCAAAAAGCATGATGATGATGATGAATGACAAAGTTAATAAACTTATTATAAATCCACCTACTTGACAATTATGGTATTTGGAAATCTAAATTGAAATATGAGAGGAATAAATATTGATAGAAAGGGAGGGAAATAGTTATGTTCTATGTTTAAAGCTAAGAGAAAGGCAGAAATAAGGGAATGTTGGAAGAACTGTTTCTAAGATTTGAATGATAATAATAGTGATATGTTAAAAAGGGAATTCAAATATCAGTTTTAGCATCCAAGAAAAAAATGAAAATTAAATCATAAATACTTGGTAAATATTGGCAATCAGACTGTATATGTTAATGGTATAATTGGAAAAGGTTTGGACAACTTATTTAATATATTCAGGGCTTGTCCTTCTGCCTGTCATATGTAAGAATGCCAGTGTTTTTTTGTACAGAGAAAAGCTAATAACAATGAGTCAAAAATTAAAGGGCACTGGTGGTTGGCAGAAGTTGCTTGGAAAGGTGCTTGGCAGAAATTGATTGAAAGGAGATAAATACAAAATTTGAAAAGTGCAAGGAGGTTTTATGCAGCAATGAAGATTGTATTTTCATTCTTCAGCAGCTAAAAGCAGTTATATTCTGTTGCCATCATTTTAATGAATCCCTAACCTAAACACATATATTCCTGATCCCATGTAACAGGTAGTTTTATTTCATCAAGTTTCACAACTGGATGGTTAATAATGAGTTTGAAAAATTACAGCTACTGCTACAGATCCATATTATTGACTGGTACTCTTCTGGATGTGGAAATTTAGTCACAGATTGACTTAGTCACAGATTTGAAATCAGATTACGTCCAAAATTCCACATCTTAATTAATAATTTTAATTAGCAATTTTATGATGTTTGTGTGTCTATATTTTTCTTGACTGTACACTGCCTTGAGTCCTACGGGAGAAAGGCGGTATAGAAATATAATCAATCAATCAATCAATCAATCAATCAATCAATCTGATTTCTTATTTTTAGCTTGTAATTTTAAAATACTTTCTAAATATTTTAGATTAGAATATAGTATATTTATTTGGTGTATTTTAATTCATTCTTTAAGTTAAAAAAATCTTCCAAGGTGACTTATAAAAGAAATAAAGACAACTTATTTGACCCTTATGCTCACAGTCTGAAAAACACCATGTGGAACAAGGTTTGAGGTGAAAGGAAGAAAGAAAATCAAAGCCAAGATATTTTGAAAAAAGCAATTTAGAGATAATTTGGGTCCTAAATTTATATAACAAAATCATTTTAATATATCTAGTTAGAGAAGCCTGTGTAGGAAACCTTGGAGGGAAGTTCTCAGCCATTAAGAAATTAAAAGTTTTTAATGAAATAATATCTATGAAATAAGTAGGATAATGTTGATGCATGTTGCCCTTCTTCCCCTCAGCAGCTCACTAATCTGCGTGTCCCCCAATTTCCCAGCACACTCTCTTTCCTTACCTTCTGCCACATCAAAGTGCCAAGTTTCTGTCTGGAACAAAGCAGCCTCGTTTTGTTCTATGTTCAGGATAGAACAGCCATGTTTTGTTCTGTACATGGAATGGAGCAAAACTCCCCAAACATGCAATTTCAGTTTGGGCACAGGCTATTTGAAACCAGCTGTTTTGCACATAGAACAATTAATGAATAGAGAACTTTGCATATCTCTAGGGGAGCAATTACAAGCAAGATAATTCAGTTAAAGATATTTTTATACTACACTTAACTGCTTTTCTTTCTGTTTTGGCAATGTACCAAACTCAAAAACAAAACAAACCTCTGGGGTTGTAGTATTAGATTCCATTTTCATCAAGGGGATTTTCCATAACCACTTATTCTTAAAGTGATAGCAATCTTAATAATTGCCAATTTATTACATTTTCTTATTTAAAAGAATTGCATGGCCACACATCTTAGAATGCAACTCTAATGGATACACCTAAGAAACAAAGAGTATTTGGACCAGAGCACTTTAGCTTCTTCATTTTTTATTTCTCTATTTTATGGTCCCATCAGTTTTTGCTTACAGACTATTCTTGTTACTTTATCATGCCATTGTTTGTAGTCAGCCTGTGCAATTATATAGCAGCACCCAACCAGGTTATACACTATTTCTTCAGCTTCTTTAGAGTTTATTATTATTATTAGTTCATCATATAATCAGTTAAATATTTAGAGTGAATTAGTGTTTTTTTCTGTCTTTCTTATTATTATACCTCTACTTCCTTTCTTTTCTTTTCAGGTAATGATACTTGTGAATATCTTCTCTCTACTGGAAGATTCCTTGGGGACAAAACATGGCAACCTTATAGCTGTATGATGCATAGATATAAACAGAGGTAAAATATTGTTGTAAATGTATTTAAAGCAAGTCACAAACTAAATTTAATTTATACTTAATTAAAAACTAAACATATTTACATAAAAAATTTGCTGTGATTAGTTTGCTAATCATGGCTTTAATATTTTTCATCTTCTGTAAATTGAAAATACCTATTTCAACTAAACTAATTTTGATATTAGATATTACTATTAATCTTTTAGAGGCTGTGTGACACTGTTGGTCTGCTCAGGTTTTTTATCTTGACTTTGTATGGTTATTGTTGCTATTGATGTTATTATTGTTAACAAGACTTCTTGGACACCAGGATGGCAATTGTGAATATAGTTTTGATTTTTCAAATATTTTGGTATATTTCATTTTATAAGCCTCTCTGGAATAAATAGGATTTGCCCACCAGTATATTCTTCTATTAAATGTTTGCAAACTTCATTTTTGTTCTCATACTTGAAACCAATTAATATTGATGTTTGTTTTTACAGTGAAGCAAAATCATGCCTCAAAAACAAATATATTGCATTTATAGGCGATTCTAGGATTCGTCAGCTATTCTACTCATTTGTAAAACTAATAAACCCTCAAATTAAGGAGGAAGGAAACAAGGTATAACTTTCAATATTTTTGTCCTCACTGTTTTTATAGCTATGGAACCATAAATATTTACAGAACCATTATCACTGTTCTATTAATTTACTGCTATGCAAGAAGGCCCTAATTCAGTAGCATATCTGCATGTCACAAGAACCTTAATAAAAAAATTAATAAAACTTGCAAGTATTTTAAAAATCAGGAAAAAGAAAAAAGGGAAAGTTATAAATGAGCCGTGGTGGTGCTGTGTTTAGAGTGCAGTACTGCAGGCTACTTCTGCTGATTGCCGGTGATTGCAATTAGGCTGTTGAAATCTCACCAGGCTCAAGGTTGACTCAGCCTTCCATCCTTCCAAGGTAGGTAAAATGAGGACCCAAATTGTTGGGGGCAATATGCTGACTCTATAAACCGCTTAGACAGGTCAGTAAAGCACTGTCAAGTGGCATAGAAGCCTAAATTCTATTGCTATAGAAACATTCTTACAAGATAATTCGAACTCTTGTCCATCTTTCGTCACCTATTTTATAAAGTAAGCATTATATTAGAAGTAGGAATTTATTGTATGCAATCCTTGAATATTTTTTTTCTGTGGTTTGCACCCATGTATGTATTATGCCCTCCCAAGTTCATTGCCATTAACTGGAGGAGATAGTTCTCAGTATATCTCCTGCTTTGCTCCAGGATCAGATGAGTAATTAAAAGTATAGTTGTGTTGGACAGCTATTTCTGTGCAGTCTTTGACACTGTAATCCTCATCTTGATATTATTTCCTTGTTGTTAATACTGTGATTTCCTGAAAATAAGACCTGGTCTTATTTTATTTTCAGCTCCAAAATAAGCACTAGAGCTTATTTTCAGGGAATGTCTTGTTTTTTTCACATACAGAAGGCAGCAAGTGCGGGGGCCAATGGGACTGGGAGCGCTGCTACTGCCGGGTCGACTCTCTGTCCCACCATCTGCCTGCCTGCAACTGCAATGGGGCAAGCTCTTGGCGTGCCCCGGTTTCCACCGTCCTGCCTGCTGGCCTGCTGCTGCTGGAACATTGAAGCTCCGTCTTGCTCAGGCTGCTGCTACGATGAGGCAGAAAGCCATGCAGTACATTGGGATCGCCTCCCTCCCCCATGCCTCTGACTTGCTGCTGGGCATGCTGCACCTACTGCTGCAGGTCTCTCTGGGGCTGTTTGCCATCCTGGCCACAATGCTCTCAGCCTCCCTGCTGGGCTGCTCCTGCCAGAGTCCCTTTCCCCAGCTGTCACTGGTGGATCCATGCTGCTTTGCCCACCGTTGCCTTCAGGCTCTGCCTCTTCCCTGCCCTCCATGTCTTTGGCAGGCAGGAGCTCTATGGCGGCCTTGCAGGCCAGGGGCATGGCGGCCAGGGAAGATGGTGTTTTGAATCGCAAAGGAGGAAGGAGAAATCCCCTCCTCTGTCCATCTGTCCCGCTGCAGGGCCACCACAGAGCTCCTGCCCACCAAAACCACAAAGGGCAGGCAAGGGGCAAATCCCAAAAGCAACAGTGGGCAAGGCAGTGTGGCTTCACTGGGGATTGCTGGCAAAGGGGCCCTGACAACTGGTGGTAGGAGAGGAGAGCTTCAGAGGTTGTAGATCTGGGCCACAGCAGCAGCAGGCCCAGCATCCAGACAGAGGCATGGAGGGGACCAGGCAAGCCCGACACACTGCGCAATATTCTGCCTTGTATGGTAGCAGCAGACTGAGTAAGACCCAAGTTCCAGGCCTGGCAGAGTGCAAACTGTGGTTGCTGCCTGCTCCAGAGCCACAAGATGAGCTGCGGAAGAGAGGGGGTGTCGGCTGCGAGGTTGCCTGGTGCTGGAAACACCTCCAGGTGCCCGGAGAGACAGAATCAGAAGCAGCTCCTGGCCCTAGCAGCTTCAGTCGATCCACGGGGACCCTAACCCTAACCCTAACCATGCGGCTGCTGCCAGACACTTGCCTCCTGTACTGGCCACGTCCACACTCACACCCTTCAGTAGAGCTTATTTTTTGGGTAGGGCTTATATTAGGTGCAAGTTTAAAAATTGGACTATTTTTGGGATAGGGCTTATTTTTGGGGAAACACAGTAGCAATGGAGAAATAGTGGTCAGAATGTCTTTAAGATTTCTGGAGAAAAAGGCTTTATGAGTCCTTCCAATAAGATAAATATGTCTGACATAATTTGTGTTATATACCAATTATTGGGGTTGAAATATTCCTAGATGACAAAATTGTACAGAAAGCTATACATTCTAAGAGTGTAAATGTTGTAACATCTATTTGGAAAAGTTATTTCCGTGTCTTAAGTATCACAATTTGTTAAAGTAAGTAGATATGCTGTGTAACAGCCAGAAAACAAAAATGTCTATGCTGTATTTAACAGCCAAACAAAAATGGCAATGCTGTGTAACAGCCAAAACAAAAATGAATATGCTGTGTAACGGTCAAAAAGTAAAAATGAGTATGCTGTGTTTAACAGCCAAACAAAAATGGTTATGCTGTGTAACAGCCAAAATAAAAATGGATATGCTGTGTAACGGCCAAGAAATAAAAATGAGTATGCTGTGTTTAACAGCCAAAAACAAAATGGTTATGCTGTGTTTAACAGCCAAGAAATAAAAATGATTGGTTTAACAACAAAGATAAAGATAAAGATGCTGGGTTTTATAGCAAAAATAAAATGAGGTGGGATAGCCAAAATAAGGAGGAGTATGTTGAGATTAATAGTTAAAATGAAATGAGTAAGTTAGGTTTAATAACAGAAATAAAGATTATAAATGTTGAGTTCAATAGTAAAAAAAAATGATTATGTTGGAATTAAATACTTTATGAATGTTTATAATAATTATATGATTTATACTTTTAAAATATATCCATCTAAGCAAATGAAAGAGGAAAAGGAATGATAATTGGTTAGGAGTTAAGATTTAAGTAACGGGTTTTTGGGGATAATGGCATAGTTAAATAGACAGATTTGAGGGAAATAATTGAGTAAAATATTAATTTGTATTAATTGAAAATTAAGATTTGTTAGTGATTCGTATTAATTTGTGACTGGATCAAAAGCTCTGTTTTGAAAAGATGTGTTTTATGTTTATGCTTTTAAAAAAATAATTAAAAACTTTTTTTTAAAAAAATAATAATTTGTTGAAGTACATACATACTTCATACCCATTTGTTTCATTTCTCCGTCCCTCGTAGTTCCTAGCTTTAACAGGGTTCTGGCATTATTTAATTAATTCATTATAACTTGGAATTCCCTGCAAACTAGGTTTCTTTGTTGGACTACAAATGTGATTTTTTTAAAAAATCAGAGTTGATAACTATGATAACATTAGAAAAAGAAATAAGTAATTGCTAGCTTAATAGATTAAAAATAGATAAGTGATAGAAAAAAAATCATGTTCCATGTTCCCTTGCCATTGTTGTGGTCTGTCTTAGAAGGAAGAAAATGGATGAACCCAGGAGTTCAAAATGGCCTGATTAAGATTTAACTCCAGCACTACTGTCACATTTTAATCTCCATGGAACAAATGAATATGAATATCCCCATGAATATGTTATTGAGGATTATATTAGAGCTTTGATGTACTTCCTTGAAATATTCATAATGCACCTTCAGTAGCTAGACATTTATTAAGCAAGGGCCTGATTACACAGTTGATCTTTACTTTAAAAAAAGCTGTGGGGAATAGCTTTTGAAACCACAGTGAGGGAAGAATGTTTTAAGAAATCCTCCAAATGCTATTTCTATTGGCTTAGAAACCCATTGATAGAAAAAGCAACTTACTTTCTGATATAAATAGTGGTTTCAGAGGGGAATGGTTTTAATCAAGATTGTGAAGCGACAAAAAAGGTTTGAAAAAACCCCTTGCTTGCACCTGTAATATCACCGATTTATATATTTATATGTAATATATTTGTATATTCCTCTTACCATATTCTGATTAAAGATTAAAAAATGATAATACATATGAAAAACCAAATTAATGCTGAATATGAAGCCTGTAAGCCTTCAGATATTGCTGAATAACAATCTCCAGAATACTTCAACATTGATATGGGCTGCTACAGTACAATTAGGAGGGCAGCAGGATTCCCTGCTGCTAATTTACATGATGTTTGTAAACAGCATATAAATGTTTGTAAATCTTCAAGTTTATGGAAAACGTTAAAATGTGCATGTTTTATTTTGACAGCATGAAAACATTCCTTTTGAAGACAAATTATCTTCACTTAAAGTGGTAAGTATTGCTGGTTCTCTAACTCTAATAAAGAAAAAGAGTTGGTCTATTGCTGGAAGTAGTAGTTGAAAATGTATGCCCAGCAGTGGAAGGAATATTCAGCCAACTTTTCAACAGGCAACTTTTATCTTCCATTCTCTTTGGTAGCAAGACAATTGTGGAAGGAAATGCTTTGAAAGTCTGGGGCAAGTGAGTGCCACAGAAAAATAAACAATTATCATTAGAATAAAAATGATCATTTTTTTTATAATTTAAATCAATTATAGATGTTGTAGGCATAGTAACTAATAGGAATTGTTCCAATTTTTTGGATTGGTTACAGTGTATTTTATATTTGAAAGAAAATATTTCTATTTTAAACCATTGATTGGTCCTTCCTCAGATCCATGGCAAAATGCAACACATAAGAAATTTCAATATTTTTGCACTCACACAAGTATGTCCTTTTCTCTTCAGGATTTCCTGTGGTATCCAGAAGTCAATGGTTCTATGAAGCAGTGTATCAAGGCTTGGATTGAAGTGAGTTGTATAGATTATTTTTATTATTATTATAATTATGATGATAATTCCAACAAATGAATGGTTTCTGAAATTCGTAGTCTTGAAAGTAATTTTAGTAATTATGATTCTGATCATAAGTGTGTTTTATAAATCTATTTCTAATTAAGAAATCAATCAATGATAATGATTTGTGTTGGGATTAATTTATCTTTTATTATGTCATAGGGTTCTTCATCCAAACCTCATATACTTGTAGTAGGAGCTGCTACGGTAAGTTATTTGGAGACTAGTCTTTGTAGTAACCAAATAAAATTATGATAGTCTCTAATTTCAGCTGTTTCAGATTCCATATACTGTAAACTCTGATATTATTTTTTCTTTTTTCCACTCTATTATTTTAAGTTACCCAAAGAATTAGGTTACTGGCTGACCTATCATTATCAATATAGTATACTATTCTTTATTACATTGCATAACTTGTCAACCTAAGCTTCCACACATTTCTTTTTCTCGCTGCTACTGTTTCTACAGCTAATAGAGTGTAGTTAATTCTTGACTGACAGCTGGCATCAGAATATTTTTTTACTAATGCTATGCTCTTATAGACTGCTAATACATGTATGCAAACTCATTTCAGGTAGTTCTCAGTTGATGCCTATACAGATAGTCCTCGACTTATGTCCACAGTTGGAACTGGAAATCTGGTCATAAGTCATTGCGGTCGTAAGTTGAGACACCCACACTATCAGTCCCATTTGTCCAACATTTTTTCCAGCAGTTGTTAAATGAATCACTGCAGTCATTAAGCAAATCATGTGGTCATTAAACATACGAGTGCTTTTTTCTGGAAACTGGCAAAAAACGTTGGAATTCACAGACATGACCATAGGATGCTGCAACTGATCATAAAAGCAACTTAGTTGCCAATCATCCAAAGTATAGTCAGATAACTATGGGGGAGCCGTGGAACCATATAGCACGATATTTTATATGAGTAAAAGTGCCTTAAAGCATCCATTACCAGGCTGTTGTAATTCTGAAAGGTTGTAAAATGATCAATTGTAAGTATAGCACTACCTGGATTTGAAACTGGCAATTCCATTGTTAAGCAATGCAGTCATAAAGAGAAAAATTATGTGACTCCACTGACTAATGAAGGGAGTTCTGGTTGCAATCATTAAGCGAATCACTGTTATTAAATGCAATGGCATGTGACCACAATTTACAACTTCCTGCTCTCTTCACCATTTGCCAGTAGATCTCAAATGGTGTTCATATTACCATAGGACACTGCAATCATAAATCAATCATAAATCTCCTTGTTCACTCCTATGGTAACTTGAATAGTTGCTAAAGGAGTGCCCATTAAATGAAGATTACCTGTATATAAAAATAGAACTCCTAATAAATATTCTATATTATATGCATCCTTATTAGAACTAGGCATATTTATATTTATATATATATGTATGTATGTATGTATGTATGTATGTATGTATGTATGTATATAAGCCCAGAATCATTCATATATATATATGAGAATGATTCTGGGCTCTTTTCCTTTCTAGCAGCCAGCAAGCTCTTCCTGCTAGGTGGGAGACCTATATAGATCTATTTCCAGCTCGAGCTGGAAATAGATCTATATAGGTCTCCCACCTAGCAGGAAGAGCTTGCTGGCTGCTAGAAAGGAAAAAAGCCCAGAATCGAGTGAATGTGATTCTACTGAGCTGGGGCTGCAGAAAAACCTTGGTTACGTAGGGAAAACCTGGCTAGAGGAAAAACACACATAAACCCTATGAAGAAGTAAGAAAATAAATAAATAAATATATTCTATTATATATATATATATATATATATATATTTTCAAGAGTAAAATATGAGAAGAGTAGATTTGAATATTGTGATACTATTATCAGTCTGATCAGAAGTATGTCTTATTAATATTTTTAAATGTCTTATTTTTAGAAATGTCTCAAAGCTGTTAGTTTCATGGTTTGCAATATTCTATATAATATTCTATGTATGTATTCAACTATTTTTGATTTATTTGTTATAAAATATCTGTTGATTATAAGATTTCTGAAATAGCAACAGTTTTAATTCATTTATCTTTAATATCCTTTTCAGTGGTCTATAAAAATTCATAATGGCAGCAATGAAGCACTCACACAATACAGGATCAATATCACTTCAATTGCACCCCTTCTGGAAAAGCTGGCAAGGAGTAGTGATGTCTATTGGGTCTTGCAAGGTAAATTTTATATTGCATTGTACATTGGTGTATTGTTATTGTGACTTGGGACCAGCTAAATAATTAGTTGATATTATCCAAAATGCTTGTAATTTTTGTTTAGCCAGAATGCCAGATTTTTTTCTAAGAACACCTCCTGAAGTTTGTCCCATATTGTGGATCATTATTGCTACATTATTACATTTCTGTGAAATCACATTTTGTACTGGAAATAACTCTTAACATGATATCTGAGCAAATACTGAACAAATATTAACTTCCTTTGGAACAGATGATTTATTCTAAATTGCATTAGAGATTAGAAAATTTCCCAAAATGCCAATTTAAATAATAGCCTACAATTTTCCTGATCACCTATGAGGAAAAAAAAAATACATGCCAGCTATTTATTTTATTGTTTATTGTTAGGCCTCTCTGCTATGTGGAATCCCAGAATAACTATCATAGTAAAGATCTTCAGTTAAAGAAACTTCGGAAAGTCTTCCCAAAAGTGGACTGTTCAATGGCAGAAATCAATGATTTGGAGAAGTGAGACTTCATTTAGTTGGAAAAAAATCAGGCTGAGGTTATATATACAGCCACCTTTCATAGTTTGAATAGCTAGATTAAGCAGCAAGCTTTATGTATTTTATAAATCCTTTTGTGACATATTATCCTAATTGTCAGAAATATTCTCGAATTTATTCCTATATACTGGGAACAAAGATAATATGAAGCAGTAATTTTCTAATTATGGGGATGGAATTCAGTAAGATTTTTTTTTGCTTTATGTGAAGAAATATTTTAATATTAATTTATCCCAACTATTTCATTTAGCATCAGACACACTAATTATTTGAACTGTTATTAAATGGCAGTTTGTTTCAATGAAATTTGGTGGCAATCAAATTTGCCATTGTTAAAAGGGTGTAGGCTAGTGATTTTCTACTCCCTTGGAACTGAATATTTATTTATTTGTTGCTTTGGTTTATAAAGTAGTAACTCAGATATTCTTTTCAATTCAGATCCAGTTTATGAAGATATGTTGAGTGAAAGCAGAAAAATGATCACTAATGAGAAAATAGATGCTTACAATGAAGCAGCGGTCAGTATTCTGAACAGCAGCTCAAAAAATTCAAAAGCTAAAGTAAAAGTTTTTAGTGCATCTAGACTAATAGCAGAAGAAACTATAATTCAGTCATCAGACGGCTTACATCTTCCTGAATCAAGCAGAGAAACAGTGAGTAATCTTTCTGAAACATAGCCATTAGAAGTGATAATGACAAAAAAATAGTTCTAGACCTTAAAATAATAATGACTAATTGAATGAACTTGATTATTATTTTAATAGGTATTGAAAAACTGTCTCAAAATCATTTTCAATTATATACAGTAGAAACCTTGTTCAAAGGCAACATTTAATTAATACCCTATACATTTCATAAGATATAATATTATAGACATTTGAATTAAATTTCTTAACATACTTAATTTAATGATTTTTCTTTCTCTGCATAAATCATTCCCAGTTAATTCAGATCATTTGATTGAATGCTTATATTCTCTTGTATGCAACAATTAAACTGACCGGAAAAAAACTGATTCAAATTTTGCCATTATTTCATTTAATTAGCACTATAAAAGTTGCAGAGTATTAACTTTAAAAGCACACTTGTAATGTAAGAAAGAAATTACTCTGTATTTTATGGTTGTTCTGTGGATTGTTAAAATCCAGAAAAGTCCTATATTGTCTAGGAATTCTAAACCTTTTATCTTGGTTAGCCCTGTACTTCAGTTTTAAAAAGCATTGAGATATGCCAATCAAAAAGATTTTATCATGGATTTCCGATATGCAATTTGCTGATAAGATGAAGACTTAACTTTTTGTTACGCCATATTGTATTGTTATTATTTTCACTGCTGAAAAATTAACTTTTTCAAAATTAATTTTATGCAAATAAGGTATTGTATTTGGTTTAATAAAATGCACTTTAAAATTTAAGAAAGGTAAACAATTGACAATTATGTTTTCAATTTTTGTTTTTCAATAGAATGCAATGATTCTAATGAATAACCAATGCAACAAGATTGTGAAACCTATTGATGGCTCATGCTGCCAACCTCAGCCTCCTGTGACTTTGATACAAAAGCTAGCTTTTTGCTTTTTGGCTTCATCTGTAATTGGATATTTGATTCTTGTTTTCATTCGTCGTAACAATAACCAGAAAAACAAACTATTACCTGATATGGAGAGTGGAGAAGAGAAAAAACCTGCCACTAATTCTCCAACAGTTTCTACTCTTGAGACACTTTTCCAGTCCTTGTGCAAACTTGGCTTAATTATGGGCTACTTCTACCTGTGTGATAGAGCAAACCTATTTATGAAAGAAAACAAGTTTTATACTCATTCATCCTTTTTTATACCAATAATTTATATCTTGGTGTTAGGAGTATTTTACACAGAAAATACTAAAGAGGTATCTTTTTCTTTTGTGCTAAAATTAAGAATTTAGATTAAACAAAACAAACAGTAATGGCAAACAGTAGTGACCTTTGTATTGTTTCATTATTACTGCTTTTAGATATTATAATTTTCAATAAAATGGGAAATAAAAATTGAGAGTTTAGTCCTATATGTTTTCTTGGAAGCCAGTCTCATTGAATCAGCATAATAAACTAAAGTGATTATGTTGTAAAACCACTAAAAGTAAAATTGCACTTTTTGAACAATTGTATAAATGTAATTTATTATTTAATACTATTTTTATTCTTTTTACCCAAAATTATTGACAATGTTGTTTCAGTGGACAACATTTAGTCAGCCTTAAGCAAAGGAATTTCCTAAAATGCTTGTGGCCATTCTTCCCCTAAAAGTACTTCTTCATACAGTATTGTGTCAGAAATCACTTTCTGCTGTGTTTAAAAAGCTAACTGGCAAGAAGTATATGAAGTTTGTTAGCTGAAAACAAAAAGATTTGATGGCCTTGCAGCTTATTCATAGTGTTCTGTGTAATCCTTTGTCCTGCAGTCCCTGTCAAATACTTTAGCATGCATACTTATGGTTAATTTCTGTTGTAATTATTAGCATGATAATTTCAGATGTATTTACTGTATGGTAGTATGGTTTAAAGAACTTAATTGTTCTTTAAAGTAACTACTTTTTCCTTTATTTTGCACAGACTAAAGTGTTAAATAGGGAGCAGACTGATGAATGGAAAGGATGGATGCAGCTTGTCATTTTGATCTACCATATCTCTGGAGCAAGCACAGTAAGTAATTTTTTAAAATATAATTATTTTTCAGGAAAATAGACTTTTGGACTACAATATTACATTTAAAATAAGACATTTGTTCCATTGGGATGGTTAAAGATTGTTTTGAAAGATGTACCTTTGTTTCAGTTTTCTTATTTTCTTGTAGTATGAAGGGCTGTAATATGAATAAAAATATCAACTATTGAAAATGACTGGATAATTTGAAAATAACATTAAATATATTTTGTGTATTTAATGCTACCCTTATTATGCTTCCTTCATCTTATCTTTATGGTTCTCAAATTGGAGTACATCCACTTGTGCAAGAGAGATTTGATTTTTCTATTGGAGAGATTTGAAAACTGTCCTGAAATAGGTGATAATTTTATCTTTCCATAAGATAAAATTAGCAAACAATACTAATAGATGCAAATTAAATGTAATATAATTTATCCCCTCACTGGTGTGACATCTCTTTAGGAGAGCTGTTTTAATTATGGCTCTTTGTGTATGGCTTTAAGAAGAGTCACTATTTTGTTCTTTTAATGGAGTAGTTGGAACAATGTCCAGTCTACATATCTAAACCATGCTATTATTTTATTTATAATAAATGCTTCTATGTTGCTTCCTTTATTTGACTTTTAACTCCTACATGCATACGTTTAAAAAGATCTGTCTCTTTTATCATGAAATCAATGAATGGTTAATTGGGGATGTATTGAAAAGACCTATAAGATAAAATAAGTAGGGAATGGAGCATTAACTGTGTCTAGTAACACAGAGGTTTACTGAGGCAAAACTAAAATCAAATGAATTTTATATATAATTATTTTTAAATTGGAATTTAATTAGTGAGAATTACTTGATTTTTTTAAATGTTCCTATGTATTTGTTCATAGTTCTTGCCAGTGTACATGCACATCCGTGTTTTGGTTGCTGCGTATCTATTCCAAACAGGCTATGGACATTTCTCATACTTTTGGATTAAAGGAGATTTTGGCATTTATAGAGTGTGTCAGGTAAGAAACTTATATATAACATTCAAGATTGACTACAGTCATAAAATTCAATTATTTCCTAGGTAAAGTTCTATATTTGGTACATTCTTGTAATATCCATTGAAGCTGTGCAAAGAATAATGTCTTTGTCTCTAAACCAGTTATCCCTCTGTTGTAGCAAGGTTTCAGCATAGATTCAAATTCATCATTAGTGCTAACTTGGCTTGTGTTAATGGTGGATCTATTCTTACTGTAAGTTAAAGCTTACAGCTTTACTCCATCTCAGAATGCCTAGACTTTTGTATTCATTGGGGGAAACTTTACACAACTATGCCTTTTAGAAAAGGACTTTCCTTCAATTCCATATTGAAATAAAAAATTATGAAAATGGAAAGACTTTGTTCTCAGCCTAATAAAATTTTAAGCAACTTTTTATAAAACTGGTAACTGCAGACTGTCTCTTTTTCAGAAAGAAAATTCTGCCTCCTTTCCAAGCACTATAAAGCTTAGAAAAAAAAGACTCTAGTTTCTAACCTAAACATATCTAACCTCAGATAAACATATTGGTTCCAAGTTTTAAGTTGCCTGTTAGAATTCTTGAATCATTATTTTCAACCAAATAAAATTGTTATGAAATGTCTAGCATTAAATAATAAAAACAACAATAACAGAAGCAACACTACATATGCATCTGGACCAAAAAAAGATGGAAAAGAAAAAAAATCAAAGAAAGATTATGGATCTTGTGTTTTACCAAGATGCTACTGGAAACAAGAAGATGACAAAATTGGCAAAACCACACAGTGATATCAAAGAAGGGAGTCCTCTGGAGCCATTCACTATTTGAGAACTGGCTCCAAAACTACTCAGGACCGTGCACCATGTTTAAGATTGATACATGTGTCAGAAGGGGGGCAGGTTTCAACTTTTTTCCCCTCCCAACTAAAGGCTTACCAACTAGAGGAAAACTGTAATATGACAAGTTTGTAGAGAAAGCTGGTAGTGGACTAGATGAGATAGGGAAGATGTGGACCATTGTGATGTGTGGATTTGATTTTTTCAGTCTTAAGGATAGTGATAGACAGGATAAAGGTTGATAACCAAGCACACCAATAATAGTGATTGCCTCTCCCTCCCAACAAGAAGAACCATGGAGAAGCTTCTTCCACATCCATGGCCACCGGAAAAAAAATATTGGACCAAAAATGTTACTCATCTTGTAATGGCTTGCCCACTATATCCCATCATACTTTCAATCTCTTAAGGGCTATTTACAACCAAAATGCAAGTCTTAACTATTTTTATTTAACAGCAAACCATATTAAATTACAGAAAATTTCTGTAAGATCTTTATTTTAGCATCCAGTTTATCTCTAAGTTCTTTGGGCAGAGATTTTTTTTTTATTTTGCTAATTTAATTTTGCTAATGAGGACCCAGATTGTGGGGGCAATAAGCTAACTTTGTATAAATATACAAAAGTATGAAGGCTATTGCTTAACACATTGTAAGCTGCCCTGAGTCTTCAGAAAAGGGTGGCATATAAATTAAAGCAAAAAAAAAAAAATCCTTGTGAGTGCAATTTGTATGTTCTTGACTGCAAAATGGTTAAGTTGGAGAACATGGAAATTGCTCTATGGGCATAAGTCAAAGTACTAAGCTACAAATTTCAGCTTATATTCCAATGTAGACATTTCATTTATTAAAATAGAAAGGTGCATCATTTCAGATGATACACATTTAATAACAAGATCTTGTTTCTGTTTTTCTTTACCATGCACAATGTATCAGGCCCTGTAATTGTAGATAACAAAACTGATATGATCAATGTGTTTCTAAATTTCTAATCATTAGCTGGTTCTACTAATTAATGTGTTCCCCTTTCAAGGTAGAATATACTGTTTTCATGTCATAGAGTGATTTTCAGTAGCAGAGCACAGAGAGCTTGCTATCTGTGAGTTATTTTGCTCTACAGTCATTCCCCAAAATAAGTAAGCTGGTATATTAATTTTCATTCCATTATTTTACTATTCAAGTGTTATTAGTTAGTTAATAAGTTTTAATGTTAAGGTCCCTGCATAGCAATAGGAATTGTGGGAAATACTTTCAGTGCTGGAACCAATCTTAAATTTCTTTGTTGAACTGGAATTCTGCAAATCTGCTTTAAACTAAATCTATCGCAAAATGTTGGAGATATTTTGCCTAGATCTAAAAATCTATAATTTGAATCTATATTCAAATTATGAATGCAGACTCCTGTTGGCTAAACAAGAAAATGTTCTATTAGGGAGTTTTAGAGGTTTTTTAACTGAATTTTAACTCAACTTTTTTAAAGCCTGAGTTACAAAATTGTTACTATCTAAATTGTAATAGAAGTAATTTAAACTACAAATGTGCTTAAAGTAGTCTGACACTTCTGGTGAAATTACAATTAGATTAAGATTATATTAAAATATACAGATAAATTTATTTAATATTTCATTGCCATATACTTACGTACTTTTCTCAATATTAACAGGTTTTGTTTCGACTGAACTTCCTGGTTGTGGTGCTATGCATTGTAATGGATCGATCTTACCAATTCTATTACTTCGTTCCTCTAGTCACTTTCTGGTTTTTAATCATATATATTACATTAGCTCTGTGGCCTCAAATCATCCTGAAAAAAGCCAACGGTAAATATTTCATTTTACACCAAAAAAACTGTTAACATAGCTAACAATCACCATCTAATACTCAACTATTTTTCTACTAGCATTTGAATATCTTAAAAATTCTCTATTCATTTTTCCATCTTTGCTAAATAGGAATTTACTAAACGTTATGTATGTGGCTCTTTTTGTGCGCAAAACAATTGTTTTCAGGTAGTCTTGGCCCAAACCAAAAAATATATATGGAGTAAAACAAGCTTCTTACCTTTGATATAATTATCATAGAAAGAAGTAGTTCAAGGCTGTAGAAAATTCCAGTTAATAAGTTTCATTGGAGATTGTATGATCAGATGTTGATGGTTATGATGAATGCTGAAGGGAGTGCCTGGAGGGAAAGTGCTGGGAAGATTGGAGATGGGAGTGTGGGAAAGGATCTGACATACAGATGATGCGCTACAGAAAGGAGGCAGCATGCACACAGTGCTCTCTTGTAGCTTAGTATATAGTTATCCAAATCTTACCAGAAAGAGAGTTATTCAATGTACTGACCTACTCACAGGATTTACATAATGTTATTTACTATATTAAAAATAATACTGATTTTTTTCTCTAAAAATGAATAATAATTTCTCTTCACTGTTGCTTTTCTACAGGTAGTTTCTTCTGGCATTCTGGCTTGCTGTTAAAATTAGGATTCCTGTTTGTCTGCATTTATTTTTTAGCATACTCTGAGGTTTGTATTGAACTTTAAGTGTGATAGAATATAAATTTCAACCTTGAATTAACACTTAAGTAAAAGAATTCACAATGTTGGAACAGGCAAGGTAACAAACTAGTGTGTCTGAAAAGAACAAGGTATTTTTGTTGAAAACAATTAATATGCTTTTGGCTCTGTGGTAATGCATTAACCATTTTATGACAATTTGGGTGTTGAAATGCCTGACAATCCAAAAACGTGCATCTGTTTTCATAATGCACATTAATTAGTCTATGCTCTTTAATTATGGAGAGAGGGTGTTAGATATTTAATTTTAAAAGCTTTTATGTTTTTATTTTTCTGCATTTACTATTAGTAAACATGGTAGTAGAATATTAGGAACAAAAATGTTCTAAAGAGAAATCAAGGGAAAGAATATTTGGATGTTTTATGAAGGATGTGTGTGTCCATACACATATAAACAAACAAACAAAACAAAGCACATTCTGAAACAACTACAAGAATTGCCAAACCACCACAAACAAAAGCATACCATGGAGTTTATAGACTTGTGACCTGTACTAAATTTTTCAGTATTTCTGGATAAATATGACCCAAAATGATCTATTCTTTATATGTCCTAAATAAACAAGTATAATTTTTGACCCATTTCTTTAATTGGGTTCTCTTAATCTAGTTTTAGGACTTGTCTGGAAAATATATCATATTTATGCAAAAAATATTTTTAGAAAGGTTCACAAATGCTTAAAATTGGATATAGATAATTGTGTATAGATAATTTAAGTTAATTCCAAAAAAATATTTTTATTTGTATATATATACAAATATTTTTATTTGTAATAAAAATTTACACTTCTGGAAACACAGCTGAACAATGAGTTGTATATATTTTTCAGGTTTGAAACATGCTTATATGTTGTGTTGTTACATAATACAATAATTTACTTAAGCATGCAGACATTGCTATTTACCAAATGCTACACTATTTGCAGATATATACAATAGGAGTTTTACATACATATATGGATGTCCATGAAGACATATTACAAGTAGTCCTCTTACAACTGTTCGCTTAGTGACCGTTCAAAGTTATAACAGCACTGAAAAAATTACTTATGACCTTTTTTTACACTTACAACTATTGTAACATCCCTATGATTACATGATCAAAATTCAAATACTTGAAAACTACTTCATATTTATGACAGTTGCTGTGGCCCAATGCTTAACGCATTGTAAGCCGCCCTGAGTCTCCGGAGAAGGGCGGCATATAAATTAAAACAAATATATATATACACACACACACACACATACATACATACATACACGAAGCCGAGAACACCAGCCTGAAGATGACGAATGAGACTTCGTCGAAACGTCGCCAAGACACTTCCAATTTTACGTGGGAGAAGACCCGAATAACCAAAGACATACATACGTACATACATACATACATACATACAATCACAAGCAAAGTGAATGTGGAAGCCAAATTCATTCAATAACTCTGTTATTCACTTAACACTGCAGTGATTTGCTTAACAACTGTAGCAAGAAATAAAATTCATTTAACAAATTTCCCACTTAGCAAAAGAATTTTTGGGCTCAATTGATGTCATAAATTGAGGACTACCTGTACATATAATT
The DNA here is from genome assembly GCA_022577455.1 of Arizona elegans. Taxonomy (NCBI): domain Eukaryota; kingdom Metazoa; phylum Chordata; class Lepidosauria; order Squamata; family Colubridae; genus Arizona; species Arizona elegans. The sequence goes on from JAKOOJ010000004.1 coordinate 27,700,001, forward strand.
TTGCAAGTATTTAGTAATAAAAGGAGTTAAGGAATAAAACAGGGTTTTTTTCTCTTAGCATAAGATTTTAATGAGGTATAATGCTTCATGAATATAATCTCCTTTTGCTAAAAAAAATGTTAACATATGCCAGATGGAGTCTGATGTGAAATAACAGATCCTTTTTCCTATCATTAAATACTAAAATTAGCTATATTTTCAGGATGTTTTCTTTTCATATATAGTGGATATAAAATGTCTACACACCCGTTAAAATGTCGGGTTTATGAGATGTAAAAAAATAAGTGAAGCATAGTGGTAGCTTTTCTTCAGCTGGAAGTGACTTTAGTCAAGATGGACGGAATTATACCCCGTTCCAAATATCAATCAGTTTTGCACAAAAGCTTCAGGCCTCTGCTAAAATGTTGAAGATGAAGAGGGCTTTCATCTTTCAACATGAGGACTCAAAGTATACCTCCAGATTAACGAAAGAATGGCTTCACTAGAAGAAGATTAAAGTTTTGGAGCAGTCCAGGCAGAACCCAGACCTGAATCCAATTGAAAGTATGTGGGGTGACCGGAAGAGGTGCCCTCTTAGTCTGACAGATTTGGAGCACTTTTGCAAGGAAGTGTAGGCAAAGATTCCCAAGGCAAAATGGGCCATGGTAATAGGCTTCTACCCCAAAAGGATGAATGTTGTCATAAAATCAAAAGAGTGTGCACACTTATGCAACCAGTTTGTTGTATGTTTTTATTCTCTTTCCCCCTAAAAAAACTTAAATCTATTTTTTTTATTGTATAGCTTGTGTGTTATATTAAATGTGGGGGAGAAATCTGAAATGATTTATCTTGGTCTTATACATCTTGAAAATCTTAATGGGTGTGTGAACTTTTAATATCAACTGCATGATGAAGTATGGAATCTTGTATTTTCATCTAAATATATTTCTACTCACAGAAATTGAGTATTTGTGTCAGATGACCTAGTACTGTAACATAGCTGTTGTGTACATATTTGTTTTTTTCTTACAGGATGTTTTTGAAAAGGTTTTTTCTATATGGCCATTGTCCACATTTTTTGAACTAAATGGGAGCGTCTATGAATGGTGGTTTAGATGGAAATTAGATCGATATGTATGTATTTTTTAAATTTTTCATATATATTTTAATGTGATCTTACCATAGCTATGCTCTTATTATGTTTGAATTATAATTTCAGTTTCAAAGCAAAATAAAATTTTAAGAAGGGAACAGAAATTTAATGTTGTCCGAATATAATGTTAAATAAATGTTTGTTAAATGCTGAGATAAAATAATATTCTTTTGTCTTACAGGTTGTTTTCCATGGAATGTTGTTTGCTTTCATTTATCTAACTTTTCAGAAACGACAGGGGCTCTCTGAAGGAAAGGGAGAGCCACTCTTTCCTACCAAAGTATCAAATATTTTCTTATTTATTTCAGTAGTGTTTTTTCTGGTAAGTTTGTAAACTGTGATAGCTAAACATTGTTTTTATTAAATTGGAGGCTTAAGTGACATGTGATCAAGAATATCTGCTAACAGACACTTATAGACTTGCCTGGAAAGGGACAATTAGTGTTTTAAATTTGAATGATTACAAGGATATTTATCTCATGGGTGAAAACAATATCTGTTTTCATAAATAGTTGAAAAAATAATTGCTTTATTTGGTTCATAACTTTGTTTTATATTTGTAGACCTATTCCATCTGGGCAAGTAGTTGTAAGAATAAAACTGAATGCAATGAAATGCATCCTGTTGTTTCAGTTGTGCAGGTAATTATATTCTCTGCCATATCTATGATTAAATTGAAACATATAGCTAATAAAGTATAAAGTATTATATTTTGTAAAGCAAATTTGAACTCGTATTCACAAAGAAGAAAGCAGGGCCAAATTAATTACCGTAGTAATTAAGAATTTTGTTGATTAGTGGAGCAGGAGTCCCTAACCCTCAGGCAGACTGTACTAGTCTGCAATCCATTGGGAACCAGGCCATGCATATGGCTGGTACGTACACAAAACCTATTTGTGCATGCAAGGGAGCTAGGTTGTGTGCGGGAAACCTGTCCCTCTCCCACTGCTGCTTTGGAGTCAGAAAGGTTGGGGATCACTGCAGTGGAGTGTATAGCTGTTATACATATTTATAACAGACATTCCTGGTTAATTTTACTTTCATGAGACATAAATTATGGATTCTACCACTTAAATACTTCTAATCAGAGATGTGCAAAATGGGACATTTTAGCAGTGGATTATTCAGTGTTTTCTAATGAAATTTAATATTTATTCCCAAGACCATGTCAATATGAGCATTTTTATATGCTTCGTGTTGCTCTGCAAAATATCATCTGGAATACCATCTCTGATGAATGTACTTCTGGAAACGGACAAATTATATCCATAATGCCAGTATTGGTGTATTACAGGGGCTAAATGAAATATTTTGGGAGTAAAATGAAAAAGTGCATATCCCTGCTTTCAGTCTTCTCACAACTGTACAGAAAAATATTTTGGATTTAAGATTTGTTTTTCTTTTGAATTAAGCCTGGTAGACATTGGAATAGGATTCTTTGGGATGTCTAGTAAAATCTTTGTTCCAAATTTCTTTTTTGTGTCATATGAAAGCCTCAAGAAGCTATTGCATGCACTCTACTCTAGCATGATAATCATGCATATACATATAGACACTTGCAGTCCTTTAATACTTAGCAATATATGTGACCCTGGAGCAGAAATTGTTCACTGTGTGATGAACTCACCATGGCCTGAACTTAGCAATTTGTTGTAATTCAATTTATGACTAATAGATCCACATTTTTGAGGAAAGTATTTGTAAAGATATTCAGGTGTAGGTTGTCATTTTTGTATATGATAAAATCTAACAGTTTGCTTATGTATGTATGTATGTATATATGTTTTGGTATGTTATTTTAATTTTCGGCTGTTCACTGCCCTGAGTCCCTTCGGGGAGAAGGGCAGTATATAAATAATAATAATAATAATAATAATAATAATAATAATAATAATAATAATAATAATAATAATAATATTCCTTGGTAATTTTCATGTTAACAGAATTTGAATTTCTTATACCATCAATTGGTTGTGTAACCTAAATGCATAGCATAAACTGACCATATTTTTTACATGGTACTTTGTTTTTGTCTTTCAGATTTTAGCTTTCATCCTAATTAGGAATATACCTGGCTATGCTCGTTCAGTATACAGTTCATTTTTTGCATGGTTTGGCAGAATTTCTCTTGAGGCAAGTAGCATTACAAAGTTATAGTTTTAAACCTGAAACATCTAAATTGGGTGTAATAAGAATTCATTAATAAAGCATCATATAGCAAGCATGTAAACTCCCAAAAATCTGGATTATGTTCTATATTGACTTTAAAATACTCCTCCTAGATTGTAATTTTTAATGTGATGCAAAACAAAGTAAAGTTAAATAGAATTAAATGAAAATTCGTGTTTTACTTGGCTAACCTATCTTTACCTGGCATCTCATCCCATTGTTTTGACCCCTGATATTTTTTCTAAAGATGAAGTATAACCATCAGGTCTTATAGCCACATGTAAAATTGAGCAAAAATGGACAATTTTGAAAGGAGTGTCATGTAGCATGTTAAAAATCTATCCTTAGGCATCCAAGCCTCCCAAATTATTTGGCTGATGTTTCATTCTGTCATTGCAACAAACGTCATCACATGGCTTAGGTGGTGAAAATCACAGAATATTATTGGGTTGCGTTGACACAACTAATATATAGTAAAAGCAATACCAATTAGACTTATTTACCACTTCACACTGCATTACAGCCTCTCTGAGAAGTTTAGAGTCCACATATTGCCCCCAACAGTCTGAATCCTTATTTTACCAACCTCGGAAGGATGGAAGGCCGGTCAGAATTGAACTGCTGGCAATCAGCAGAGTTAGCCTGTAATACTCCATTCTTAAGTGCAGTATTACAGCACCATGCGGTGGTGAAATTATGATTTTTTTCCCCCTTTGTACAAAAGAATTTAGATTTGATTTTCACTGTGAGTAAAGAAAGCAATTTATATTCCAGCTTGAATAAATGTCACCAACCCTTACTAGAGGAAGTTTGCTTTTTCATCAGTTGGTAGAGATGATGCTTTGTTGCTATAGACATATTCTATTTTTTGGTGTATAAGATGCACCTACCTTTTTTGGTGAGGAAAAGAAGAAAAAGAAATCTCCCTCTGCCTCTGAGCAATTTTGCCTCCTTACAGCAAACAGCCTGCTTTACTTTCATTTTCGTTTTCAGCATAGTTTGATTAGCACAAGGGAAAAAAAAAATCTGCTCCAGCAATTTACCTCTTTGCAGCAAGCAGCAGAACCCTGCGCAAAACAGCTGAGAGCAAATCATCTGAGAGTCGGGAGGCCGATCTAATCAACTTGTGCTAATTAGGCTGTGCTGAAGCTGAAAGGAGCTGTTTTTTCTTGCTGTTTGCTTGCAAGGAGGTAACTTTTGTGAGGCAGAGGCCAAAGGGTGGGGGCCAGTCGGTGGGCAGGGCTACATTCGGTGTATAAGATGCACCTAAATTTTCACCCCCTTTTAGGAAGGAAAAAGTATGTCTTATACTCCAAAAAATATGGTAATCTGTTTCACTAACTTTACAGTATGTAGTAACAGTCCATGTGTTCAAATGTCTTACAGTATCACATAGTTCTAATTCTTGTTATATTTTCTTTCCAGCTCTTCATCTGTCAGTATCACATCTGGCTGGCAGCAGATACAAAGGGAATCTTGGTCCTTATTCCAGGAACCCCCATGCTCAATATTATTGTCAGCACTTTTATATTTGTCTGTGTGGCTCATGAAATTTCCCAGATCACAAACGATCTTGCACAGATTGTTGTTCCAAAAGATAATGTAATGCTGCTGAAGAGGTTAATATGGGTATGTGTGTTTTTTTCCGGATTTATCTTTTTATCAATTTTTCAAAAACAGTGAAGCTGTTAAATTCCACAAAATCCTTCAGTCATTGCTTCTGCTTCACTTTATATCTCCTGAATAAAATGAAAATCAACTGGAATTACATACTTTCTCAACTTTGTTTCTGTTCCTGAGGAGCAGAAGAAAAAGAAACATAGGAAGTACACTAAACATGTATATGTTGCCTAAGGATAACATCAGTTCAGGAAAATAGGAATGCATTATATACAACTGTATGGGGAGAAAAAAAAATGATTTTTCTGCTGGAGGATTATTCTGTTTACAAATCTTTCTAAAATTAATGTAACAATCGAACAAAATGAGCTCAGCTAAAGGCATTTAAGACTTTTTATGGAAGCATTTCTTAAAATGATTAATAATTATTTACATCCACTGTATGGAAAAACAAAACTGCTTATGCTGCAACTAATTACATAACCCACCTCTTGATGGCATTTTGAATTCCTGAAATCACAGAGAAATCATTGAAGACCATAAGGCTTCAACAGAGTACTGCATTGAATCTGGGAACAAAATGTCAGTAGTGATTTATTTTAGATTTCTGGGTATGTGTATTATTTATGGGGAGCTTCTCAAGAACTGAGGGATAAAAAAGACACTGAAATATAATCTTAATGTTTACAAACTGCATTTCAGTTCAGATGATCTTCAGCAATTTCTCTGCGTTTAATGATTGACATCCACTTTGAATACTTTGAGCAGTCTTATTTTTCTTCCACTATTTATTTTTAATCAGTATTTTCAAGTCTCTAGTTTCAAATGTTAATTGGAAATTTAATATTTCCTGTGATTTTCTTCTGAATTCCCCTTTCCGGTATACTGCTGAGTTACATTTTACTTCAGTTTTTCTTTTTTTCATGAAAATAATTTCATTGGAACCAGATAACTTTTTATCTGACACACTTCTTCAAACAAGTTGGGCATTTAGCTGTGATTGTTCTGTGATTTCTGTAATAATTACTTTTTGGCTTGGGAGAAAGTTTTTTTATTCAGAATTTGCATGGACTGCATGAGAAGGACAAAAAAATTACCTCCTCAAATATAGGAATTTCAAAGCTATTTTACCAATCACTGTTTTAAAAGGGCTATAAAGCTGTTGTCATTTCTTTTTGAAATTAATCATGCACAACCCCATGCAAAATAGGTAGTTCAGGAATAGTATTATAAGGTTTTAAAATACAAAATGCTTCATTTTGTTTTACATATACCCTTCAAATTCCATTAATATTTAGCTATAATCTCATAGTAGTATTTCTGTTCCTATTCCTAAGCATGCTGTGCAGATGTTAAATACTGTACGTAGTAATAGAATTGAAAGAAATAGTGTGACTTAATCTAAAAAAATTAAGTGGAATATGCCAGTTCTGGTATTTTAATACTGGCAATTTGGAGTGTGTTCCTGGGCAATTTGTAGTCAAAATAAGATTATAAGTAAGTATTATCCAGTATACTAACATTTGTGTGGAATATGTAGATTCGAAGATGCATATTCACATTAAAATTTCATTCATAATTTTTAAAACTTATCCCTCATTGGCTTTCTATCGGTATCAGCTTCAGCACTAAGTTTGAGAACTGGAGCTTTGTGGTGAAATGGTGTGTGTAATCTATATTTTTTTAATTTTATTTTTTTGGCATTGAAAACTAAAGAGCATTTTGATGTGCTTGGGGAAAGTTGTTTGGCAAAGAAATGTCTGCCCTTAAAAAAAAAGTAACACCTTAGGAGGTATGTTTATGGTATGTTCATTGGGGACTTAGCTTTGATATCAGTTGCAACATGCCTGTAATATGTCTGCATGTTGCATCCAGTTTTAGCACTTGAAGAATGAATAGACAGTATTGTTTTCTATGCATATGTGCAATTATAGGGCTTTTTATTTATTAGTATGTTTTGATGTATGGAATTAGGAACTCTTATTTCCATTGTAATAGATTATACTGAACAATGGGAAAGGAGAAGAGGAAATCCCACTAAATAATAATAGGAATAATAGGTTTCAAACTGTTAAATGTTCGTTACATTAGCTTATTGTGTAAGTCCTGTGTTTATCTGACCATTTATTTCAAAAAGTGTGAAAAGTTCTGTTTTATCATTAATGATATGCATTTTTTTCTTCGGTTTTGTTTATCATGGATGTAATGGCTGGCAAGTCAGGAGTTGAATGTACAAAGGAGATCCAGTGAGAATTTTTGTTAGGATGGGAGTGTTTTGTTATGTTATAATCTGAGTGCTATAGATATTTTATTTATCTGTTGTACAGATTTGGTTAAAGATTATTTTTTAAGTTTGAAATATTGCACTTGTTTGCTATATATTTTTTAAAGAATATATTTCAAAGTTATGTGAAAAATATGAAGTAATTTAAGGTTTAAATAAATGTGGTGTAAGTGCTTATTTTTGTACTAAAGGAGCATCAGTTAAGTAAAGGAGTGTTATGTGTATGTGTGTCTTTTTTAAAAAAAAATCTTTCTGAAGTTTTTTAAAAAATCCCAGTCTTATCCTCTGACATAAAATACATGAAAATACTACAATATTACTCATACAATTTTTATGCAAAATATTGCAAATATATTGTTAAACATAGATCCTTTCAGAAAAGGGTCCAGTAAAAAAATAGGACCTACTAATAGTTGTTTTGCTGTATATAATTTACAATTACTGTGTATCAGGTTTGCGGAAAAGGAAAATGGCCTTGAATTACAATCCCTTCATAGAAAAACTAGGGGGACGACAATAAGGAACTGCATTTTGATACAAAGTTTCAATTAGGTTATGTTACACAAAAAAATGAAATAGTTTGAATATTATGTTGGAACAAAGCTTGAAATACCTTGAATGTTCCATGTCTAGAAAACAGCAACTCCTTTGTTTGCTCCTCATAGCTGTAGGAGTAAGAATGGTAATTGTACAAAGTATTATACAAACAAAATTGTATAAAACTTTGTTGCTTAAATTTGGTTGAAAGAAATGTAAATATTAAACTACATCTCCACAGCAACCTGGAAAATTAGTTCTACTTTCACAGACTGAGAACTGATTTAGAATCTAAACCTTTCTTTAACAAAGAATAAAGGACCTTTTCACATTCTTCAACTAATCCTCAGGTGACTTGTCCAGATCATAGGACAGAGTGAATAGTTGTTTTATCATCACAAATTTTATGATGTTTCCATTCGTCAGTTTTGTGTGGTTGTTAATCCTTAGTAGAATTCATCACAGAATAAGATGGCTAAAATGGCTGCTTAGTCACTATGTTGAGGTCAATTGCCTGCTTAAAGAAACAGGAATCTTCAAGCTTTCTGGGATGCCAAGAGCTTGAAAACCTGGCTCTGCCAGTTTGCCTGGGATATTCCAATGTGGACCGCCACATGGGAGGTGATTGTTAGATTAACAACAGATCCCCCCTCCCCTCTTCTCATCCTACTCTCCTCCCCATCTTTTAATTATACTTGATAATTTGTACTTTTATAGTGCTTTATTTTTTATTATATTCATGTTTTTGTATTTTTATTATTTTTTTTTAACATTGTAAGGTGCCCAGAATCATGTCATCGTGAGATGTGCAGCATTTAATAAACAAATAAAATAAATAATAGTGTATATGTCAGTTGTGGATCTTCATTTCTTGATCCATCTTTCTTAAATCAGCAGTGGTATATTTTCCTTCATTTTATTATTTGCATCTCCCTTCTATTTTCCAATTTTCGACATCACATTTTTATCACTGCATTCTCAAGGAATGCAAGAAAGTTCTCTCTCACCATTCACTTGTAATTTTTGGAATAATAATTGATCTATTCCAGAATCTTTTACTCAGCAGATCAAATTTGTTTAACAATTAGTCTTAGTCTTATTTTAATTTGTATACCACCCTTCTCCTTTCGGACTCAGGGCGGTGAACAGCCAAAATAAAAACATTTGTACAAAAGTTAAAATAATTATTTAAAACTAATTAAATAGAATTTGGCCCATAATTTAAAACATATCAATTAAAATGAATATCAAACGTTAAAACCAACATGGAATCAGGCCAGCCTGGCTAGCTGAAAAAAGTAAGTTTTTAGGGCCCCTACCCTCTGGAACGATCTACCTCCAGAGATACGAGACCTCCGGACTGAGATCACTCGTATCTCTGGAGGTAGATCGTTCCAGAGGGTAGGTGCCACCACAGAGAAGACTCTCCCCTTGGGAGTCGCCAGCCGACATTGTCTGGCTGACGGCACCCTGAGAAGGCCCTCTTTGTGGGAGCGAACCGGCCGGTGGGAGGCAATTGGTGGCAGAAGGCGGTCCCGTAAGTACCCTGGCCCTAAGCCATGGAATGCTTTAAAGGTGGTCACCAATACCTTGAAGTGCACCTGGAAGTCCACTGGAAGCCAATGCAGCTCGCGCAGGAGAGGTGTCGTGGGAGCGCCCCGTCACTCCCATAATCTCCCGCGCAGCCGCATTTTGCACCAGTTGGAGCCACCGGGTGCACCCCAAAGGGAGCCCCATGTAGAGAGTGTTACAATTAGATGGCTAGTGCTTCAGTTACTATTTGGAAACTGCAACAATTGAATTTGAAATTCAATTTGATGAAGAAACTATATGAGAATAAGGCAAGTTCCCAGAATGCATTATGCAAAAAGGTTTCTTCCTAAGATGTCATGAGGTTTAAAGATGGGACCTCATTGTTTTGTGTGGATGAGTGGATAGGTGTTCAGAGGCAGAACCATGAGTATTTTATTGGACAAAATCAACTCATTCAATATTCAGAATCTCCAATTTATTTAGAATATGAATCAGAAGAATATGTAATATATTTTCATTTGGGAAGAGGTCATTAGAAGTTAGTAATATTTAGCAAATTGCAATTTTAAAAAACTTCATTAAACTAGATGTAGCTGGAGTAATGAAAAATAATGCTAAAGAAATCCATTTTCATTCTAAAAATACAGTATCGAATAATAACACAGGAAATCAATATTAGTGCTAAGAATAGAATATATTCTTAATTAACATCTAGTATTAGTAGCTTTCTGATTTAACAATTTCCATATACAAAGCATGGCAGAAAAAGAACTACAAATTTCCTGCAAAATGAGTCCATTAAATTAAAATGCAACATGCTTTAACTTCACCTTTAGTTTTCACCTTTAGTTTTCTAACAAAACTAGCAAAACCTTAAAATGAATACTGGACATTTACATTTACATAGTACAAAAGAAGAATGCTTTAACAATATCTAGTTGAAATAATGAATAGCTGAGTCCCTTATAAATGTTTTAATTAACTGATATAAAAATTAGTATTTTACAAATTTGTTGAAAATATCTGAAGTATAAAAAGATACAGTACATACAACAATATGGAAATGATATTTGACGTCAGAATATTCTCTAGGCATGCATTAGAAACATTCATGTGTCAATGGAGCAAATAAGGAAATGAAATCTTGTATTGGTGTTTGATTTAATTACAAATTAATTGCTTCTGTAAATTTTCTTTCCTCAGGGATACCGTTTACCTGGAAATGACAATTCATAAGTGTATTAGATTTCAGAAGCTAATATAGTTTTAAATTATAGGATAATTGTGATGAATCTGGACCAGATTTAATAAGCAACTGATATATTGAACTTGTTCTGTTTAACTTCTGCATAAAGTTAAAATAGTGAATATTTGGAATACATACAAATATAGACAAAATAAGGACAAAATAAAGATGGAATTTGTAGCTCTTCAGGTGTTCCTGAATTATGACTCCCAGCACCTCTTATTACTGATCATGCTGCCTGCAATTGCTGGAAACTATAATAGCAACACAAGAAGAGTTTAGATTCTTCTTTTATCACTGTTTTTCACCAGGTGGGAAAAAAGCAATACTAATGTAATACTTGCCTCCAATCTTTGAAATGTTGTCATGCGAAATTCTCCTTTAGTCCCCGAAAGCAGTAATAAAAATAAATAAATTGAATATAGATCTCCCACAAATGAATTCCTGTCATAATTTTCAAGAGGGATGGCCTTGAGAAAGTTTTTTGCAGCATAAACTAGTGTGTTGTTGCACCTTGAAGACTGATGTGATGAACACTTCACGGTAGCATAGATTTTTGAGTTTTAACATCAATTTATCAGTTATATGAAGTATCCAACACTGACAATTACCAAGCCAATGGGCTGCTTTAAATAGATTATACTGTATAACACCTTAGCATAAAGTACTTTTTAAAATGCTACTCTCAATTTCTTCTTCCTAAGTGAATCTTCTATCTAGTTTTTGCCGTTCATGAAGCATGTGCAAAATGTTTCACATAAACCTTTATTTGAGGAGCACAGCTGGATTCAGGTAGCTTTCCCAGACCAAAATTGAGATGTTTTCCTTCATGCGTAGGATGAAATGGAGCTATTTTGTTCCAGGGAAGAGCCAATAGAAACCCCATAACAGTAGTTTACAATATTTTTTTGGGGGGGGAGGGGAGGCATTCAGAAGATCAAGAGAACGAGCAAGCGTATGGAATATATGCCATATTGGAATATTCTGTGCAGCTGGAAGGAGGGAGGGAGGGTGCTAGTGGGATTGGGGTTGGTGACGCATTGGCAGCCGTTCAAGCAAGGAAGGCCAGGAGTTGGTGAATGAAATATGACAATTGGGACACACACAGACAAAAGACGAGGTGATTTGCACAAATATTAGACCCAACTGAATTTTGTTTTGTCCAAATTCTTGAAAAATAAGTGCTCCAGATTTTGGCTTTGCCAAGTCATACCTGACCTGAAATGGTTCAGATGAACCTCCAGGTTCAAAATAAATACATTTTCTTTGTGGTCTGCATAGCCCAAAGCTTAATTTATTTGCCTGTTTGCCTGTCTCCAATTTTTAGACAGAAATTAGAAACAACCAGCAATTCTATGTTAATATAACTGCATTTAAATTCATTTTGATAATTAACAATAATACAAATCTCCCCATCTTTTCTCATTCTGCTCTGTGAATGATGGTCCAAGAACTAATCCAATATTGGATTAAAGAAAAAAAAAAGATTGTAATAAGTCTGTACAGTAATAGGGATCTGCAAAATCTCCTGCATAATGTATTCATGCAATGCATAGCCCATTTTGGATTATCTTGCTGGTGAACTGAAACACATACTTCTGTTGCAGACAGAATCCAGGGCAGGACTGGTTGAATCTAGATGCAGTCCAAAATGTTATAGTCTCTCACAATTTTTGAGTGTTCTCTTCTGTTCTAGCTATATAGTTAGATGTGATGCTATTTTTCTTTTGGGTGTTAATCTGTTATATTTTGAATGCTTCAGTTTGGATCAACAGAGAGGAGGTAATCTATTTGTCCTGGTTTAAGTTGGATGGTGAGGTGATCTGGCTGGAGCTTTGGAGAAAAGCAGTAGGCATTCCATTCTTAAACAAATGGTGACTAAAGGGTGAACTACAAAAGAAGAAATTGCTACAAGGGATCTTGACTAGACTGAGTTTTTTCTTCAAAGGGGTAATATTCTGGCCAGCAGCAGACCAGATAGCCCAGGCTGAAAAAAAAGTGGATTGTTTTTTCTATCATATTTTGCTTTGGCTGTCCAGAATGTTTGCTACTGGTTTCTTATACAGATTCTTGCATGAAAATTGGACTCCCAAGTTGGTGAATTAATGTCCTATGGTTTTCAAATGATAAGCTGATGTAATGTTGAAATTGCATTAAAGCTGTGTGTTCATGCATATGTACTACTATTCACAGACAAGACATTAAAACACAAAAAGTATCAGTACTGATTGCTTTGGTTATCCTGCTACTTAGGTGATTCAATATAGGTGCATTCTTAGTTCCTTCTGGCCTTGAGATTCTAGAGTCTTTGTATATGTAAATCAGGTGTCAAATCCAGCGGGTTTGACAGGTTCTGGAGAACTGGTAGCAGAAATTTTGAGTAGTTAAGAGACCCAGCAAATGCCACCTCTGGCTGGACCCAGAGTTGGGTGGGAGTAGAGATTTTGCAATATCCTTTCCCCAGGAGCAGGGAGGGAATGGGGATTTTGCAGTGTCCTTGCCCTGGAGTGGGGTGGGAAGGAGATTTTGCAGTATCCTTCCCCTGCCACACCCACCAAGCAACACCACGCCCACCAAGCCACACCCACAGAATTCGTAGTAAAAAAATTTGAATTTCACCACTGATGTACTTTAACCTTCAAAGATATTTTGGAATCTCCACAATCAACAAAATTATATTCACAGCTAAACTCAACAAGACATCATCAATGTATTGAGTTTTTGCTATTACCGTTGTTATTGCTGCTGTGAACCCAATAACCTACATGGCTCCTAGGACTGGGTATTCTATAGATCAGTAGACTTGTTCTGAATCCCATTCTAGAAATATCTGTTTCATTTAACCAAATTAGGAAGAAACAACTCTTTACAAATTTTATTTAATCTGAACTACAGTTATATTGAAATGGGGTTGTCAGAACTTCTGAAACACAGTATTTTGTACGACTCAATACTAACTTCCATTTTGTGTAAATTTCATTCCTTTATAACCTGGCTCATTTATTTTTATTTAAAAAACATTAAAAAAATCACCTTCTGTTTGCTGCTGAGGAATCTGAGTCTGATGAGGAAGGTTCCTATAAATAATAATTTTTAAAACTTAATATGCTATTATGTTTGTAAACAATAAATGCCATTGTTCTGCCTTGTTATGTAATTTAGAATCCATAAAAATAAGAATGCAAAAAGACTGCATTTATTTTCACTGTAAGGTGGTTACACTAGCAGTATTTCTCTATATGCATACATACATACTATATATATATATATATATATATATATATATATATATATATATATATATATATATATATATATATATATATCAGAAAATAAATGATGTTATGTGTAAAAGGACATTAAATACATATTTCAGAAAATAACCCAATCGTAATTAAGCCTCCAAACAGAAAAGATTATATTGTACAATTGTTTGCTAATTGGGATTTATAAAAATGGCATTTTGAGTTATTGGCTATGATACCTGCTTTTATAAAGCAAAAATAAAGTTCTTTCAAAAATGGGAAAGCGTATGCTCTTGTGATCATTCTGCTGTCCTTTGCATTTCTTTTGGTCTATTATTTGTATACCATTTTTCCCTTTATCAATATGTTATCAATATTCGCTAGTTGCCAAGATATATATGCCAAATAACCCTATATCCTACGAAATCTAATCGCTTTCACCCAATTTTTTTAGTTTTTATGATGCCAAAATTTATTGATTTTTTACAAACAGAAATTGTAAAATACTATCACCCATCTCCCATTAAAACTAGAATTAAGTTAAGGGTCATTCTACTTGTAGGCAATAAGTAACTTTAATTTTAAAAAATACCCATAGCTATCTGTTGAAGAAGACTTCTGAAAATCCCATGGCAGTCAAGAAAACACACAAATAGGTCAACAAATAATTCACCCTAATTTTTCATTCAAGGCCGAAATGACCAGGCTCTATTTATCCTACTTCAGCTACATTATGTGAAGACCTAGCACTCTGCAGAAGGATCTAATGATGCAAAGGTGGACAAAAAAAAAGAAGAAAAAGATAACCAGGTGCAAGGTGGATGGTCTTAGTTAAAATAACATTGAATGCACACTTGGAAATCTTGAATGACGGTATTAGGGACAGTTCATCATAGAGAAAATTTATCAGATTCTTAGGAATATACATCGACTTAATGACACATAATAAATCATCTAGGCTTATTAACTTATAATTTTAAGAAACTTTTTTGTTTCTGGACTTTGCTCATTAACATTGCTAAAAAAAATCACTAAATGGAATTTAGTATCACAAAATGGTACATATTTATATTTAATATTGCCTCTGTTGCCTCTCAATAAACCTAACCTTTAGATCTATAAATGCCAAAAATGACCTGCTAGAGCTGGTTCTATGAAGCACACAATGGACAATTCTTGATATATCATTCAAGGTCCTGAAATATCTGAAATCTTTGGAGTAACCTATGTTTAATATGCTACATATAAAATTTTAATGAGCAGAATTAAAGCTTCTCTTCCCAGAATCTTTCCACTAAATCATATTTCATTTTCCATCTTGTGCTCATTTTGATCATTGTTCCCCATTACTGACATGCATGATTGTTGTGCAGCATTGGTGGTGCTACCTCAAATCAAGTCAAAGAACAAATCACACTTGTTTTAAGACATTAACTAGTCAGTCATCATATACCATAGATATTCTATCTGATAGTATAACTTACTGATGGCAGCTATGATTTATCTGAATATGATATTATGAAAATCTAAGATAGAGTGATGGGATTCAGCTGGTTCTGTCCAGTTCGGGCAAACCAGTAGTGGTGACTGTGGGAGGTAGTAATGCACGATTACTGTGCATGCACAGAAGTGGGGCGTGCGAGTGTAGCGAGCGCACGAGTGCATGCACTCACATTTGCGAACTGGTGGGGAAGGTAAGTGAATCCCACCTCTGCTACTGTAGGGCAAAATTAGGAAAACTGTAAGAGAGTGTATATATGTTCTTTAATCCTTTTCTCATCCCTGGAAGTATCTCTGAGAAACATATTCAGTTCTTCTGCAGCTATAAATTATGTCTTAAAGTAGGAACTCATGAGCCTCTTGCCCGTTAGGTCACAGATGGCCCATCACCTGAAGTCATCTGTTCTAAAAAGTAATTTACTAATTCAGCCCATTACACAGAGAGAGACGGCTTGTTGATCTTTGGGGAGCCATTCTCCACTTCCTTCAGCAGGGACAGAGCAATAACTATCCCATGTTGTTTGAGGCCCTATTAACTGAATAACAATGTTAATTGTAACATTGTAACAATTTTTAAAAAACTCTGTAAGATCGTGTTTCAGAAACAAATAAATTACGAGAATTTGTTCTACATGCGGCTTTCCCATCTTCTGCACATTTTAGAAGAGCTGGAAATAAAATTCAGAAGCCTCCGACATTCTGATAATGTAGTTTCAACACCTGTAGGACCACAACTAGGCTGAAGACTTTGTAATAATATTGTAATAATAGTTTTGTAGCAAAAAAGATTACCAGATGTCTATCAAAATTCAATTAAAATACCTCACTTCAAGCAATCTGTATTGATACTTACTGTTGTGTTTGCATCAGTGGCATGCTAGTATTGTCATAATTGTCTGGGTGAACAGGTGGTACAATCTCACCAGTGACTGGGTGAAAAACAGGAAGTGTTGAGAGTGGCCATGCTATCTCTCTGTTTTTTGCCATCTCCCGAAGTTCTTTTGTGGATTTCTGAATTGCACTGTGATGGACCA
The DNA here is from genome assembly GCA_022577455.1 of Arizona elegans. Taxonomy (NCBI): domain Eukaryota; kingdom Metazoa; phylum Chordata; class Lepidosauria; order Squamata; family Colubridae; genus Arizona; species Arizona elegans. The sequence continues at coordinate 27,716,301 of JAKOOJ010000004.1, forward strand.
GCTGAATACTAGGTAAAGAGGAAACATTTTTTTAAATAGACCTTATCACAATGAGTGCTGCAAAAAAATAATTTCAAACAAATTATTGTCAAATAAATTCAAAAAATATGATTCATATAAAAAAAATTACTGAATGTTATTTTTAGGGCAAAGAAATTTTACGCAGGCATACATGAACCTATTAAAATTCAATTTACATTGCTTCTAGTTTGACTTTACTTCTTAATTCTATGAAAAACACACACACACAGAGGAACTGACAATTGTGTCACAATTTCATGGCTATTTCCTCACGAAAACAAAGAAAAAGATCACAGACAGGCAAAAATTCAGTGGAAATTTCCAACTTCCTGTCGGCTTCCTCACTGAGCTTTCTTGTGGGAACTTATCAGTTGACTTTGGAAATCTCTGTTCCTTTTCTCTCCCCCTATCTTTCTCCCTATTCCTTGTTTTCTTTTTCTCTCTTTACCTTCTTTCCATCTACTTTTTCTTCTCTGCAGGCAGGTAACGGGCTGCTGCATATGGGGAAGGGATGGAAAGTGTGGGGGGGGAGGGGACTATATGGCTGGTCGGGGATGCACCATTTCTTCATTGACTTTCTTCTACAAGCTTCCCATAAGTAAAGTATCTCCTAGGGAAGGTGGCAAGGGGTGTTGACAATCACACCAGTTTCTTCTGGGTTCCCCATGGACTTATGGGAAATTGCCAGGGAACAATGAAAATGAGGCTCCCTTGCTACAGCTGACAGTGGAATGTGGTAACCCTGAATAGCAGCAGTGCAGCAGTACTGATGCAGCAACAAAATTCCTGAATTTTATTCCTTTGGGAGTTATAGGTCCTTGCATTCTGTAAGTTAGCCCATTTGGGGTAACCTTGTAGGCAAGGTTGTGATGTAGTGTTTTAGGGAGGGTTACAAACTATCAAATAGACACTATAGTTTTAATAGAATATAGATATATATACCCACTGAGAGAGATAGTCTTCATTTAGCAATCATCCTTCAGTCATTAAGTGAAACAACTACTAAGTGAAACTGTGCTTATGATCTTACTTCAGGTTTCCTTTGTTTTATAGACCTGTGAAGGTTGCAAATGCAAGGTTTGCTTGTAGAGTTACTTTTTCATCACCGTCATAACTGTGAACAGTTGCTAAATAGGATAGTCACTAAATAAGGACAACCTTATACCAAAATAATATTCAGTAATTTTTTGATATGCCTCAAACAAGATAGATAGATAGATAGATAGATAGATAGATAGATAGATAGATAGATATCAGGAGAGAGAGAGAGAGATAGAGAAGGAAGGAAGGAAGGAAGGAAGGAAGGAAGGAGAGAAAGAAAGAAAGAAAGAAAGAAAGAAAGAAAGAAAGAGAAAGAAAGAAAGAAAGAAAGAAAGAAAGAAAGAAAGAAAGAAAGAAAGAAAGCCATATAAAACCTGCAAAATTTCATTCAGCCCATTAAATCTATTCTCAATTCCTCACTAGGAATTAAAAGATGATCTGAAGTTTACTGCATCTGAGATACATTTTTCCTACATAAAACTTGGAAAGAGCAGGGTTTTTCATAACGAGATAACAATATATAGTACAGGGGGATTATCTCTTTAGATCACTAGATGATCATTTAGATCCAAAACCAGCTGAAATTTGTTTCAGGGAAGAAATTTCCACTGATACCTATGGCAGCCTTTCTTAGAGTCAAAACACTGGAAAATTAATGGAATGTAGAGCTGCCATAAAATACACAGCTGTTATTTAGAGCAGTGAACTTATTGCTTCTAGTTTGACTTTACTTTTACTTCTTGATTCTATGAAAAACTTTATAGATTCAATATCATCTATTGTCTGTTTAGCCTAATTGTGCTATAGAACTACCATTAAACTGTAGCCCTTCATACATTACTGAATTAAAATTTCCATCATCCACAGCCAGCATGCTAATACTAGAGAGTACTGGGAGATGTATTTAGCAGCACTGAGAGTATAACAAATCCCCTTATTGTTTTAGATGGATGAGCAATCCATATCCTTTCAGATGTTGTTGTAATACAGCTCCAAGCTTGAACTATCTTCCCTGAGTTCCAGGAATTCATAATTTGGCAACACTATGAGGGTCAGAATTTCCTCCTTCTACTATTAAGTATCAGACTTCTATTCCATTGAAGGAACTCTGTACAATCAAGCTCATATATTACTGCTTTCAGTTTTATAATTATTTGGTTCCTTATTCAGAAAAGGAACATTCTGAACTTAAGGTATTCCTTTCACAAATCAGAATTTTAAACTTTTAATTATCCTATGAATATTTATCAAAAGGAGGTTCTTTACAGATAGGATAGAATTATAGTCCCGGAATTCTCAGTTAGCAAGAGGATGCTCACTAGGAATTTTGGAATTATAGTTCAGCAGATCTGCAAGGCACCAGATTGTTAAAGACCACCTTTAGATATGGATTTAGTCCTTTCAAAAGACCGGCCTGGGTCTTCGGAGAGGGGCGGCATATAAATTGAATAAATAAATAAAATCCAGAAATACAAATTTTGGTTTTAATCTATTTTATTATTAATGTTAGCCCTTTTTATTTTGCCCTATTCAACTCCTTATAAGTGTATTTTTTTTCCAAAGCAGCTAACTTGGAAATGAAGGACAAGATAATGAGGATGAAAATGGTATAGGTGTATATGATGCATGAAAAGTTCCTAGGAAATGCTTAAATTAAAAGATGGGAGAAAATAACAGGAAAGAAGAAGACACTTACTCTGGTGTTTGCATGTTTCTCTTTTCCCTAAAAATAAAACAAAAGTTATGAATTAAATAATAGCATTGATATTTGGAACATTAAAACTAAGTGTTGATGAAAACAGGGAATGATAAGGAAATGCTGGCTTTTATTACAACAGGATCGTGATCCAAAAAAGCCATAAAAGAGCCAGAAATTGGCATGGCCCACAAAGGGTGCCCCAGCAGCCACCAGCCAAGCTGTCCTCAAACAGAAGGTTCTTTTTGGTTGTGGGACCAGAAGTTGCTGCCTTCACAGAAAAACTTTAGCTAGGTCTGCCTCAGTTTCTGCCTTCATACAAGAAGCTTGAATAACCTGAGTTTCATGTCCTTCAGGAGCATTTACCACAACTTTATGAGAAGGCATGGGTGAAGGCATAGAAAGAAATGAAAAAGAGGAATAACACAGATATAAACACATGAATATGCAGGACAGATGATGGACTCAAAGGTCCCCAGAACATGTGCATGTAAAATGGAAGAGGACTATGCTTGTTTCCTTATGATTGTAATAAAAAAATGGATTTGATGGTATGTTGCTTGCTGCTTTTTAGTAATGCTTTCTTTGGTTTTTATTGTCCTAAAATTCAGTTCACAATCTCAAGAAAATTTATTTTAATTATTAGAAAGACATTTTTCCTACTTTTAATTCCAAATGAGACAAGTTAACTTTCTTTTTTTTAAAGAAGGATTCCTTATTTTGCAGTTTCTTAACAAATTAAGATTGCTAGCTTGAAAGATAATGGTAGAAATTTCATTTTAGCGCATGTTTTAGAAAATATGAAGCACTGTTTTTATGAACTGAATTAAGTTGAACCTAACAATCTTTTTGTATGTGTAGAACTTTACAAAAATAAACAGTCATATATTAATGCTTCAAAGTACTCACACTCCTTCCCGCCGGCAGCACATAATATAAGCAAGTATTAGAAAAAGCACCAGGGCAACTGCAGAGGGAACTGCCAAAGTAATGAGGAAATCTGAATAATAATCTCTGCTTTTCAGGTTCTCAGAAGGTGGCTTATACTCGCCACCATCTGGTAATATGCCTTCTCCACGGATCACTTCTTGATAAGTAGAAATTTGCTGTGTTTTATCAACCTGATATCAAAAGTACAAAAAGCATTTTAGACTTCTTTAGAAAAACCTGAAGGCAACAGCTTAACAAATATATACATTTGCTTATTACAAAATCTTAATTTCTCAACTTTAATAATGCTGCGGCCATAATAAGATACTGTATCTACCCAATTGCTTTAATAAACAGCATAAGGTCTATTAAAAATATTACAGGAAATCAGTTTATTGCACCAGTTTTCTTGTAAATTCTTTTCATGAGGCTCAAAGACCAGAGATTTGTACAAAAAAATGAAATATTCTATAGAACTCACAGTTTGACCCAACAGCATAAAAAATAATTTCACTGGGAACAAAACTACAAAAAATGTTTAGAAGTGCTTGCATGAGGACACAAGGTATCAGGGCAGATTTTCTTCTGTTCTCTTTTCCTTGTGGCTCAGATAGTAGAAGTAAACAAGATTTGATTTCAGTAGTGGATTCCACTGTGCTACTGGATTGGAACTGTGAGCACGCACATGTGTGCGCACGCTTCACTCGTGCATGGTGCTTCTGCACATGCACAGAGCATTTGTGATGACTTCCAGGCGGGTGGGTGGAGCCTCCCGCCGCCACCACTACTAGTTCGCCCGAACTGGGGCGAATTGGTTGAAACTCACCACGGGTTCCAATGTATTTAGATTTATTCTATTTCTTAGATTTATATTCTGGGGTGTGTTTTTTTTGTTCGGGAACACAAGGCAGCAAACACAGAGCCCACTCCTCTTATTTTTCTCCACGTCAATCCTATGAATTAAGAGAGGCTGACAAAGAATGACTGCTCCCGAGATGGACTTACATCTAGTGTCACTAATGCCAACCCATTACCTTCTTCTCTGCACAATGCTGATTACTCTGTTTAGATTTCTGGACTGTATAGCCTGATTCACCCTTACATTTAAGTTATAGTGTAGTTTGTTTTTATCTTGATGTACAAATAAGGATATAATGACTTGTTGAATACATTATGATTTATAAATAATCTTAACATTATGTGTGGTCACTCCCTATGCGGGAGCGAGGAATTATAATTTAAAAGCATGCTAGTCGATTGTTAGATAGTCTACTGCAGTGTTTCCCAAACTTGGCTATTTTAAGATGCATGGACTTCAACTCCCAGAATTCCCCAGCCAGTATGCCTGGTTCCCCAGCCAGTATGCCTGGTTAAGGAATTCTGGGAGTTGAAGTCTATACATCTTCAAAGGGTCAAGTTTGGGAAACACTGGTCTACTGCAACAACAAACCTATCCCAGACTTACAAATACAATGGCTTTTGCTAAATTTTGCCTACACTGCATGAAACAATTACCCTTGATTGAGGGATAGAATCAAAATCCAAAGAACCATCAGTACCACTTTATAATGCCTTGATAAGACCATACTTGGAATATTGCATCAATTTTGGTCATCACAATATAAGCAGATGCTGAAACACTAGAAAGAGGGCAAAGAGCAACAAAGATGATTAGGGGACTGGAGGCTAATACATATGAAGAACTGTTGCAGGAATTGGGTATGTCTAGTTTAATAAAAAGAAAGACTAGGGATGACATGATATCAAAGGGGCTGCCATTAAGGGGCTGCTATTCTCCAAAGTGCCTGAAGACAAGATAAGAAACAATTTTACAGAAACTGATCATGGAAAGATCCATCCTAGAAATAAGGAGCAATTGACAGTCAGAACAATTATTCAGTGGAGCTTGCCTTCTATCACTGCAGCTTTTTAAGAACAGATTGGACAACCACTTGTCTGAAATGGTGTAGGGTCTCCTGCTAGACAAGTGGGTTAGATTAGAAAACCTCCAAGATCTCTTCCAACTTTTATTCTGTTATTCTGATTTGGCTCCTCTATCTACAGGTGGATGCAAAGGCAGAACTGCTAGGCTTCTTTTCCCAACATCCCTTGAAAACATCTCTAACATCCTTTATAGATCCAATCATTTCACCAAATCTGTTAACTTTGAGGATCAAACACATTCCTAGAAAGCTGAGCTTAGCCTTGCAAAATAAGGAGACTGTAAAAAAAGCTCTTGCAGACTCTCAGCAGTTTTATTAAGGTCCCATGTAGCTGACGAAACAGAATGCTCCAGGAGCAATAGCAATAGCACTTAGACTTATATACCGCTTCACAGTGCTTTTCAGCCCTCTCTAAGCAGTTTACAGAGTCAGCATATTGCCCCCAACTATCTAGATCCTCATTTTACTGATCTTGGAAGGATCTTGGAAGGCTGAGTCAACCTTCACTAAGTAACGCTGACAAAAGCACAGATCTTCTCTAGAAATATGTACAGTTGCACGTTTGCCTCCTCAAATTGAATGTTTATCCACTGGCTTTTACATTGTGGAATATTGTAAGCTGAAAAGCCAGAAATAAGGATCCATCATTCCTGGCATGCATTTCTAATTATGTCATAGTTATAACAAAAACAATAAATCACCAGTTTAGTTTTCTTCAATAAGTTAGATTTTCATCAGTCACGAAATGGCATCCTGGAGGCAAGCACTACAAAATTTGCAAGCAGGGACATGGCAGAGCATTAAGATTGGAAAGGTACTTTTCAGGAGGCAACTGGGCTTTTTTGTTTATTTCTTTTGAAGATGCTTCACTTCTCATCGAAGAAGCTTCTTCAGCTCTGACAGGATAGTGGGGAATGGAAGGATTTATATTCCTTGCAGACAGCTCATCTGCATCCTTTTAGAGGGTCACTGAAGCACTTGGAAGTCTATCTGTGTCCTCAGGGTCACCTGAGTAATGCTCCTGGTTCCTGTAGTCTGAAATTTTTCCTCTAGAAATCCATTCCTACTCCTACACCATTCAAAGGGTGTTCATCCCAAATTGTATAGCTAAAAGTCTGTAGAGATTCTCAGTTATCCAGGTCAGGATTGTCCCAAAGAGACAACCATGACCTGGATGACTGAGAATCTCTACAGACATTAAGACTGCAAGTGAGAAAAATTATGCCCATCCTATGAAATTAACAATAGAACAGTTTAAACATTGAGCAGGTATGATTTCTAAAACATCTCCATTCAATAACTCACCAAAGAAATTTTACACCAATCTATGTGAAACTGAGTACGAAACTTTTTATCACAAGTTATTATAGGTTCCATTTCTTGACTGCATCTCAGCTGATTTTGTGGGTTTTCTACTTCCCGTAAGCAGGAGGAGAATGTAACATCTGCACCAACCATAACATAGACACTGCAAAAAAGAAAAAAAAAAGTGGAAACAGTTTTAGGATGGTCAATGACAATATTTTAAATTAATTGTTTGTTTTGTTTCTGTGAATGAAAACGGTTTCCAATTTTAGCATTTTGACTGCTGTTTCTAATTCAAGTTATTAATACAAAATTAATAATAGTAGCATAAGAATATAGTTTTATCGAATCCAAGCACATAAAATATGTAAATAATAACAAGCTTCACAAAATACTCTTTGGCAGCAAATAAAGATTTTCCTAAGGATAGCTAAATCAAAACATTGTTTAAAAATAAATATTTAAAGGTATTAAAGAAGAGATTGGACCACCGATTGTTTGAAATGGTATAGGGCAGTGATGGAGAACATTTTTGGCACTGAGTGCCCAAACCAGAACATATGTGCATGCATGTGCACACACCAGAGCACCAGAAACCCAAAGACCGGGTGATCAATGCGCATGCCTTTTTTTGGCCATTTTCAGACCATTTTTCAGGCTGTTTTCAGGCTGTTTTTTTGGGCCATTTTGGGGCCATTTTGAGGTGCTCCAGCGCTCACGAAGACCAACTGGCTGGCGCACATGTGTGCACTGGAAACCAGAAGAGCAGCTGGCGATTATGCACGTGCCCACAGAGAGGGCTTTGCGTGCCACCTCTGGCACACATGCCATAGGTTCACCATCACGGGTATAGGGTTTCCTGTTTGAAAAGAGGGTTGGACTAGAAGACCTCCTATGTCCCTTCCAATTCTGTTATTTTGTTATTCTGTTAATATTCTGCTAAAGACTTTGTATTTTAGGAATCGAATGTAAGCTATGCTTGCAAAAATAAAAACATTAGGTCATTTAAGTTTGAGGTTTGTTATTACTGTACCATGTTAAGTTTCTATTTCTCAGCCTGTTTTCAACAGCTTCAAATTATAGAGTAGCTTTCAAGTACATGCACCAGAAACTATCAAGGTAGGATAGAAATGCCAGGAATACATAAAAACACTGTGAGTGAAATTCAACTGCATTTGCCTGTTTATTAATGATTTGTTTGGAAATTAGGTCTGAAAGCGGGTAATTTGCCCTTTTCTTTGCAGACACGATCTGAAAGATGAGCAGATATTAAGGAAACAAGGGAATTATATTGCATATGCTGGATTTCACCTATTAAATAAAAGCCCTTAGGACAGTGGTTCTCAACCTGTGGGTCGGGACCCCTTTGGGGGTCAAACAACCCTTTCACAGGGGTCACCTAAGACCATCGGAAAACACATATTTTCAATGGTTTTAGGAATAATTTTATGACTGGAGGTCACCAGAACATGAGGAACTGTATTAAAGGGTCGTGGAATTAGGAAGGTTGAGACCCTCTGCCTTAGGAGATCAGTTCTAGCTGAAGTGTTCAAAAGTGCTCCTGCAGATAAGCAGGGTCATGGAGAAGCTGGAAAAATACTTGGATTTTTCTATAATCTTCGTGGTATATTTTGTTCTCTTTTATTAGTTCCTTCCTACTTAAAATATGGGTACAATTTTATTTAGATAAAAGATAGAGCTAATATTATTCTATTCTTGGGGCTAGTGGAATGCTAATTTTCTTCTACATCTGCTCTTTCTCAAACATCTATAGATCTATTCTAGCCTCATACTATGCCATCTCCCACCTTCCTGATAGAATTTTTAATATGGAGAAAAAAACAGGCTTTAGAATCTGCCTAGGTAGATAACAGAAACATGTTGTTGTTTTTTTTATCCTACTGTAATTTCATATATGAAGCTCAAGATAGATTTCATAGGGATTTCCTTACATCTCTGTGAGACAGATTGGGCTTCAAGAGAGTAGTTCAAAGCTAACTAGCATACTTCCAAGGTGGCAAATTGTCTGAATCTTTCTTTTTCGTAGTCTAGCATCATAATCACAATATAGTTTGTACTACTGAATGACCATCTCTCCCTTCTCAATGAGTGGTAGGGATTTTTGGCTGTCAAGAATCTGTCCTATCTATTTCAGCCAGCATGGCTCAGGGTGAGCGATACCAAGAGTTGGGGTTTAACAACAACAAGAGATTTTGGAGTCCTAGTGGACAATCACTTAATACAAGACAAAAAAGCCAATGCAGTCCTAGGCTGCATCAACAGGGGGATACAATCAAGTTCATGTGAAGTGTTTATGCCACTCTATAATGTCTTGGTAAGACCACTCTTGGAATATTGCATCCAGTTTTGGATGCCACCATGTAAAAAAGATGTTGAGACTCTCAAAAGAGTACAGAGAAGAGCAACATAAATGATTAGGTGAAAGGAGGTTAAAACATGTATGGAACAGTTGCTAGAATTGGATATATCTATCTTAATGAAAAGAAAGACTGGGGCGATGTGACAACAGTATCCTAATATCTAAGGGATTGTCACAAAGAACAGAGTCAACCTATTGTCCAAAACACCTGAAAGCAGGACAAGAAGCAATGGATGGAAACTAATCAAGGAGAAACCAACCTAGAACTAAGGAAAAATTTCTTGACATTTAGAACAATTAATCATTGGAACAACTTGCAGACATTGTGGATGCTTCAACAGTGGAAGATTTTAAGAAAAGATCCTGTTGCGAACCTGAACCGGTAGTAAAGGTAAATAGAACCCACCCTGCTGCTAAAGGTATTCAGCTCTTTTCGTAAGAGAACACAATTAGGGAAGGAAATTCTCCAAAAAGAATTTAAGCAACAAAATGTAAATGTAGGGACATTTATCTGTTTTTCTCTTCACACTTCATGTCCCTGCTGTCTATCCACAGGGCTGCAACTGGTAAACTGACTGGAAGGGTGATTATGACTTAAGAATAGCAATAAATACTTGCAGCCTGAACGAACACACTCTGAGGCGACATCCAACAGTAACCTTTTATCTTTATTAACGAACTGTAACAAGCATAACAACAACAACTCCCGCGCTTGCCAGCTCCTTTTATACCGAGCTGTCATCGTCTTAACCAATCAGAACAGTTGGAGCAACCAGCCCTTCCACTAGGGGACGCACCTTCACTTTCTTAATATGTAACACTCCTTCCCCCTATAATTGCGCATGCGTTGCCGTCAATCACAAACGTAGTCCCTTAAATACGCCAGTCGATGCCGGACCCGCCCTGAACGTCTAGGCTCCACCCCTTCAGCTAAGGCGGGCGGTGGGTTCGAGTACTCAGCACAACTCGGCTCCTCCCCTTGGGGTCTGGAATTTAAGGCTTCCCCTTCCTCCTGCCTAATCCGGTCATTGACAGGTAAGTGTTCCGATCTTTCCTGACCTGGGGTGGGTGTGTCAGCTGGAGTCAGGTCATCAGGGTCCTCGGCTGTTGGAGCGGAAGAGCCTACCCCTCGTTCCGCACTGCTAGATTGACCTGACACAATTCGCCGCGACCTCAATTGGTCCTTATGGCATTTCGAAATCCTCCCCTGATCCACCTCTATGCGGTAGGAACAGGGTCCCAATATGCTTATGATCTTACCCGGCAGCCATAACGGCTGTCCACCATAGTTTCTGGCGTAAACCAGGTCCCCCAATTGGAATGGTCGGTACCTACTGTGAGAATCTAACGGTTTGCTAGGGCAATAAAGAGGGTGCAACCGGTCTAACTGTGTACGCAGTTTGCGGCCCATTAAAAGCTCAGCCGGGCTTTTATTTGTCAGTTGGCATGGCGTGGTATGTTGCGCCAATAAGTATTCCTCCACCCTTTCTAACCAACTTCCCGGTCCTATTTTCATTAAAGCCTCTTTTGCTGAACGCACGGTGCGTTCAGCAAAACCATTGCTAGCCGGGTGGAAAGGAGATATTAGAGAGTGTCGGATCACCCGGCTCGCCAGGAACTCCTGAAACGCTGTGGACGTAAATTGGGCCCCGTTGTCCGACACTAACACATCGGGCAGCCCATGGGTGACAAACAATTGGCATAGAGATCTAATTATGGCATCCGAAGAGGTGGAACGCAAGTGTACAACCTCTACCCACTTTGAAAATGCGTCGGCAACCACCAAGAACGACTGAACCTGTATAGGTCCAGCCAGATCTATATGCAACCGAGACCAGGGGGCTTTCGGTTCCTCCCACACCTGTGGCTGGTCCTTGACTGGCACTGCCATTTGGCTTTGGCACTGCGAGCATGTAGAGACCCATTCTGCGATGTCCCTATCTAGGTGTGGCCACCACATGTAACACCTGCCTAAAGCTTTCATGCGCACCACCCCTGGGTGGCCCAGGTGTAACTTTTTCAATAATGAGTGCCCGATGGGGGGAGGAATCACCACACGATGTCCTCACAACAAAGAGCCGTTCTGGGTGGACAACTCAAATTGTCTCAAAGCATAGGGCTGCAAGTCCGTGGAGAAGGGACCGGGCGGCCAACTCCGGGCCATCCAATCGAGGACTGTGGATAGGGTTCGGTTTTTCACCAATAGACGGGCGACCTCTGCGGCGGTGACGGGCAGCATGGAGTCTTCTATCAGGAACACCGAAGAGGCAGGTACCGGGTCTGCAAGGAGAGCAGGAAGGGGACAGCAGCTCAGTGCGTCGGCGTGCGCAATGTCTTTGCCCGGCCAATGAATCAACTTGTACGAGTAGGCGGCCAAGAACACGGAATAACGAGTCATTCGAGGTGACAATATCTGCGGGGCTAAGCGGTCGCCGGCCAGGATGCCCAGAAGGAGCTTATGGTCGGTGTATAAATCAAACGAGCGACTGTACAGATAATGGTGGAACCGTTTGACACCGGCCACTAATGCGAGGGCTTCTTTATCGATTTGCGAGTAGTTCCGTTCCGCCGGGGCCAAGGTTTTGGAAAAATATGCTATAGGCAATTCCCGGCCATCGGGGAATTTATGGCTCAGAACTGCACCCACCCCGTACGGGGACGCATCACAGGCGAGAGTCAGCGGAAGATGATGACAGAATTGCATAAGGACTGTGTTAGAGGCGAGCAGGCATTTAACGGAGTGGAAAGCAGTTCGTTCCCTGGCACCCCACTTCCAGGCCGCCCCGCGATCCAATAAATGGTGCAACGGTTCCGCTACCGAGGCTTTATGCAGAAGGAAGACCGTGTAAAAATTCAAAAGTCCAAGAAAGGCCTGAAGGTTGGCTTTGCAACATGGAGGCAGGGCATCCATGATGGCAGATGTCTTGGCAGCTGTTGGGTGAATGCCGGTGCTATCCACCAGAAACCCTAAGAACTCCACCTGAGGTACTGCAGTGTGACATTTAGCTTTGTTCACTTTGAGACCGGCGTTGCTAAATTGGCGAAGGACCTGGCAAAGTCTGTCCATCAACTCTGGTATGCTGGTTGCGGAAACCAGAACATCATCAAAGTAGGGTACAACCCCGGGGATTCCATGTAGCAGTCGTTCCATCATGCTCTGGAAAATCCCCGGGGTGACACTGACCCCAAATTGTAGGCGGTGACAATGGAATGCCCCCCGGTGCGTCACGATGGTTTGCACCTCTGCCGTTTCATCATCCACCCTTAACTGCTGGTATGCCTGGGCCAGGTCTAGCTTGGCGAACACAGATCCCTGGCCCAGGGAATGTAGCAGGTGCTGCACTACCGGAACTGGGTAGGCGTGGCCGAGGAGTGCCTTATTTAACGTCGCCCGGTAGTCAGCACAAATTCGGATCGAGCCATCTGCTTTTATAGGTGTAACAATCGGCGTCTCCCAACGGGCAAATTCTACCGGCTCGAGCACCCTTTGCGATATTAGTTTATCCAGTTCTGCATCTACCCTCGATTTCAGTGCAAAAGGCACACGGCATGGTTTGAGCCGCCGCAGGGGAACCTGTGGGTCCAGGCTAAATGATACAGGGGTGCCCTTATAACAACCCAGTTTGCCATCGAAGACTGATGGAAACTCGTGGATTAGTGTGTCTAGGTCGGCTGACCGGATGGCATTCACCCCCTGAATGGTGAGCCCCAATGCCTCGAACCAATTCAATCCAAGCAAGCTCAGTAACGGGGATTCTACCACCACCAACGGAAGGCGGCCAGCGAACCCCTTAAATTTAACTCCACAACCGATTATTGGAATAGGGGTACCCTGGTAGTCTCGTAAGTATAGGTGACAAGGTGCAAGGCGGCTTTTAGCTATATGAGGAACGAGCCGCTTCAAAGTACTCCATGAGACGATGGACGTCGCCGAGCCCGTGTCCACCTCCATCAGGCAGGGCCGTCCTTCAATTGAGACTGTTAAGCATATTTTCTGACGGACAGGCAGCTTGGCACCAGGATATACCATATTCACTCCCCCCATCTCTCGGTCCCACGAAAAACAGCCTCCTTGGGCACCCGCTCTTCTCAACGGCGCCCGGTGATCACCTCTGAGGGGGGCGGGGGCAGCGCTGCTGGTTGCGGCGATCTGCAAACCTTGGCGATATGGCCCTTGGGACCACAACGGCGACAAATTGCCTCATTAAAATGGCAAACGGAGCGTGGGTTTTTTCCCCCACACCTCTTGCAGTCCCCTTGCGTCAACTTTGCTTGCCTGCTCGGCTGCTGTGTTTCCTTAATCCGGTCGACGTCGCCCTCTAGATTCTCTTCCCCGTCATCGCTCCACTCATCAGCGTTATAATGAATAGCCTCACATTTTTGTTTATTTGACTGTTGGCCCCGGGGAAGATCGGTGAGGGAGAGAGTGGCTAGCTCAGCGGCACATGCTTCATCAAGGGTCTCTTGGAATGTCAGCTCGGGTTTAGCAATCAGGCGCCATTTAAGATTCTCGTCTCTCACGCCGCTGACCAGTCTAGCTAATAAATAGTTATCTAAGTCCACAAATTGGCAATGTCTCGCTGCTTTCCTTAGGGCCGCCACATACTGACTAATTGACTCCCCTTCAGCCTGATCCCGATGATAAAAATGCTGCCTTCTCGCAATCTGGGACGGTGCCGGGGCATAATGTTTTTTTAATTTAAGCATGAAGTCCTCCCAGGTACCAGCGTGAATGGACTGAGGGGCCATTAAAGTCATAGCTGTCTCGAATATTTCAGGCCCACAGAAGCTTAAAAAATACGCATGCTTCCGTTCACTAGACAAGTCCTGATAATCATTGGCTATGAGGAAGCATTCAAACCAGGCTACATATGCCTCCCATGACTTTGTCTTAGGGTTGAATGGGGCAAAATTCTGTGAAGCAGCCATTCTCTCCTCAGATCTCTGCGTTAACGTCATGAGAGGACTTTCTGTGTTACTGCAGACTCTCAGACTGCCTGGACACACTTCTTTTTATTCAAGGATGGCCGCCAATACACATCCCATCCTCGTCGCCACTAATAAATACTTGCAGCCTGAACGAACACACTCTGAGGCGACATCCAACAGTAACCTTTTATCTTTATTAACGAACTGTAACAAGCATAGCAACAACAACTCCCGCGCTTGCCAGCTCCTTTTATACTGAGCTGTCAACGTCTTAACCAATCAGAACAGTTGGAGCAACCAGCCCTTCCACTAGGGGATGCACCTTCACTTTCTTAATATGTAACAAATAGAGATTAACATTCATTATAATTGGGAGATTCTCATAATCTATAACAGTGTTTCTCAATGTCAGCCACTAGTAGACCACCTTCCAGAATTCCACCAGCCACGTTTCAAGTCCACAGATTTACAGTGGCTAAGGTTGAGAAACACTGATTTACACAATGAATAATAAGTCAAATAATGGACAGTTTAAGAGCAAGGCAGGATTACTGATCTCTGAAGTTATTCCTCTTCCCACCCTTCCCCATCAAGAAGTTGCAAAAATAAATTATATTAGGTATTGTTTTACTTTTTTCACTCTTGGCAAGCAGATAAGTCTTTTTGAACCCAATAAGGTCCCATACTATAGATTGGAGGCAGAACTCTGCATAGGAATTCAAACTGGGGAGAATTAGTAATATTTGTCTTGACATAGAGGGTTAAAAACCACTTGAAGTGCTCATTCTACTTTGGAGTAAGGCATCATGTCAAGGCAAAACATCATCCAATCAAAACTAAAATCATCAGGTCTTTCCTTCCTGCATCCTTAAGTTTGAAAGAATAATTCCTTCTAGCAAAGAGAGATGGATTAGACTCACAAGACAAGAATTAATTATTCATTAGTCCAGTTGCCACCCACTGCTTTTTACTGAATTGTTTTTTTAAAAAATAGATACTAAACTACTTAATAAATAATTGCTATAGCAGAAATATAACTTCTTACCCTTCTTTCATGTCATTAATAGGAAGGGGCACTCTGCCTCCCCTATCAAGAGCTGATGTGATGTTTATGGCATTCAGGCGCTCAGGCTGCCATACGTTTTTTACGGCTCCAAGAAAGTCTCCAAGAACCTCACTGGCCAACATTTCCTCTACATTCATGTTTTTAATGAAGAATTCTGCTTGATATGGCAAAAGAAGATCTAATTGCAAAAAAAAAAAAAAAAAAAAAAAGGTAATTATTTCTTAGACCTTTTCAAATTTACTAAAAGAGACGGACTAGTAAATCATAAATACAGCCCAAAATTTGTGTTGTTAAGCAACACAGTTAAGTGAGTTTTGCCCCATTTTAAGATCTTTCTTGTCACAGTTGCTAAGTGAATCACTGCAGGCAAAGACAACCCACTGTCTTTGCCTGTCAGAACATTGCAAAATATGACCCTGGGACACTGCAATCATCATAAATATGAATCAGTTGCCAAGCGTCCAAATTTTGATCATGACCTTGGGGATGCTGCAATGGTTGTAAATGTGAAAAAAGGTCATAAGCAGGGATGAAATCCAGCAGGTTCTGACAGGTTCTGGAGAACTGGTAGCAGAAATTTTGAGTAGTTCGAAGAACTGACAAATGCCACCTCTGCCTGGCCCCAGAGTGGGGTGGGAATGGAGATTTTGCAATATCCTTCCTCCAGGAGTGAGCAGGGAATGGGGATTTTGCAGTATCTCTCCCCGGAGTGGATTGGAAATGGATATTTTGCAGTATCCTTCCCCTGCCATGTCCACCAAGCCACACCACGCCCACCAAGCCACGCCCACAGAACTGATAGTAAAAAAATTGGATTTCACCACTGGTCACTAAGTCACTTTTTTCGATGCCATTGTAACTTCAAATGATCACTAACTAAACTGTTGTAATTTAAGGATACATGTATAGTAGTACTATATCTTTTTATCTGCATGAATAAATGTAAACATGCCTAAGAAAGGGCCAGTCTTTTAAGTGATTATAGGACCTGGAATGCTACATTCCATGGATTGATTATTTGTGCTGGCACCTCTCTTATACTGCTTTTGAACCAATCTAAAAGGTCACTACATCATTCTCATTTAATAACAGGCCATGACTTGTATAATTTGGATGTAACCAACCAGAGCATGTTCAACTTTGGAAGAGGTCAGTCATTCTCTCTTAACCCAACCCACCACATGGGGTTGTGGGGAAAGTAAGAGGAGGAAAGAGTATTAGGCATGTTCACCATCTTGAGTTATTTATAAAAATAATGGAGGAGGGATATAAATGCATAAAAATACTGTGCAAATACGAACTGATACTATCAATGTTAATATTTCAGAGATTATATGATTTGACAAGACACAGTATCAAATACCCTTTTCCCATTACCGTTGCCTTTAACTATTTAGTAAAATGTAACTAATTTATATTATTTATCAACTGAATCATCCAAAATACTGAGATAATTCTTGAGGACATACCTTCTGCTGACATTATATTAATAACTAAATTATGTCTTGCTGTCTCAAAGGTACGTCTGTTATAAGCAGTGATCTAATAATGGGGAAAAAAGTAAAATGGTAACTAATTATTACATTTTTTAAAGGATAATATGGTAAACAATAATAATGGTTATCTTAAATTTGTCGCAAATAAGGTTTTCGTTTAATCTTCTTTTACTGAAAAACAGAAAATCACAGAAGAAGCTATGTCAGGGGTAATCTACTCTCTTTTCAGTTATAATGTGATTAAAGAAATTTGAGAACTACGGGGCATTCCAGTACTGATGGATATTTCTGTCAACATGCATTTTTTAAAAATAAACATTCTGCAAACTAAGTACCTCAATGATAGTTGGCTTGCCCATGTTTTCTACAGTTGGTGACCCGTAGAGTACACCATCACTATATGGTGTTCTTTGGATGTAACGCAACCAGCCAGGCCTATCAGGGTAACCCATTAGATTCGTATTAAATGTTATGGGATCATTGTTTATCTCACCTGGATAAACAGAGACAGTCATGTTAAGATACAGTTTAATCATCTATACACCATATTTTTATGCTCATTCCAATGGTAAATTCCTACTATTTAGATCTTTAATAATTTAGGTTCTATTTTCATTATGGTAGTAAACCCCAAAAAGTATAGCTATGGTTCTTTACGGTTTTGGCCAACAGTAATAAATTATTTGAAAACAAAATGAAAAATGTAATATTCAGCAACTGCCACTGACTTCTAATACTAAATAAATGCCAGTATCAGTACTAAATTAGACCCAACCCTAATTGAATGGGCATTACAGCTTAAGCAATGTTGTTTCATTAACTGTGAAGGCTGTATCCCTCTATAGGAACAAGTATTAAATATGTTAAGAATGTTTGTTAATTTTACTATAATAGTCTGATTTGATGTCATGGAAATAAGAATAATAACATGTATCACAATAGATATTTTTTATAAAATGTAAATTGGAGAAGAGGTGATAGCCAAGAAAAATTGCAGGCTTTTTAATGCTACGTACATTCATGATCCTTGCAAGTTAGTCTAAAGGCCAAAAGATTTGTGATACTAACTGTGTTGTTGTAAATCTAATCAGAAAGAGAGAGCAAGAGAGATGATATTTTCACATCAAATTAACAATGCCATTTTTACTGGGATTCTAGCACATTCAGTATTTTCACACTTCCCTTTCTCTCTCTCTCTTATGCACACATTGCCAATCGCTTTTGAGCTAGCACTTTTGAAGAGAAAGTAATGATTATGTGATCTTCATAAAGTTAAAGTGGAAGCTAGGTAACAGTTTTATATGCCTTTACAATTGTAAATATTTCTTACCAAGCTTTGCATAAGGAGGAAACTCTCCCTTAAAATATTCTCTCTCCAAAACATGAACAAAGAGAACTCCAGCAGAAGGATAAACATTTCGATCAGAATGCACCTTAGAGAGAATTGTGTACACTGGAAAGCAGGAGAATAGAAGAGGACACAACATGAGAAAAATAGATCCATGGAAAATAGTGATTACATATGCTTATTAAAACAAACTGAAAAATATGACATGGAATACAAATCGCAAAATATTTGTTGCCTTTTTTATATATCTTCACAGATCTTCTTCACATATGTGGCCCCTGATACTGAACAATTTAGAATTTCAATCTTAATTATATAAAACCCAAGAAGCAATTTACAAGTCACTTTGTATGTAGCAAAACATGTCATTCAAAACAGCTACATTTTTTGACTAGTTTGATGAAAAAGAAGAAGAAAAGCATTTTCATGGTACTGTATTTCTCAATTCATGTAGTTATTATGAAACGATTCATATTGCAATCAATTTTATTTCCAAATATGTTTGTTACAACAGTCTTAGTATGTTAAAAATAAATAACACAGAGAAGCAGAACAAAAGGAGGGCTCTGTTTGAAAGAACTTTCAGAAAGCCTGTAATTTATGGCTAAATGCATTGTTTCCTTACTCCTGACAACCCTCTTGTTAAAAATATTTTATTATCAATCTTTCAGGAAGTATATATAACTGATAACAAATGCAACTTGCATTCCTTGATGAGTTCCAGCTCATCAAGAGCATCTCTCAATTTGAGAGGAAATGGGTGGGGCACATTCTGATCGCTATCAGGTAAAGGCTGGGGCATAAATTCCACTGTTTTTAAGCCTGCATTATAATCAGTATGAATAATAAGTGTTAAGCGCACCAAATCTATGATTATACTTTATTAAAGCTATGTAAAATTACATATATGAATATACATGTATGAGAACTTTAGATGCAGGTTTTATATTGCTTTTATTTCTTCTCTTTTCAGTTTTATTTTTCTTGGTTTTTTTAATAATCTAAATAGTCTAAATAATAATCTAAATAAATAAATAATCAATATCTGCCTATGTCAGGTTCTTGGGAAACACTTGGTAGGTAGAGAAAAATGCCAAATCCAGTCTGAATATATGGCTGACTTTGTTAAGAACACAATCTATATAAAATAAGAAATAAATGCAGTTTTATAAAAAAAATTCTGTGAGGAAATCCTTGGCAATAGAAGTCTAATGGAAACACATTCTTTAACTCTCTCGTTGAACTGTCTTACTATTTACTTATAAATATGTGATTAATCTAAAACTTCGTATTCATAGGAGAACAAAGTAGAATCAATCTAAAACCAGTCGTGTATGAGGTAGTAAAAATTGCAGTGAAGTATTTCTCTGTAATTCAACATATATAATGTGGAAATATTAAATTAAATTCTGATTTTTACCCACATCATGACTATAGTATCAACTGCATCAGCATTTCAGAAACTTCTTTTATCATTTGTTCACTTCTATTATATTAAGACTGAGTTTATATTTTAGAACTGCTACTTCATAAAAGAGGATAACATTTTAGTTGGCTTCTAAAAGTTCAACAATGAAAGCTACTGACAAGTGGTAGTAAAAAGCAAGTACAATTAGGTTATTACATTCAACAAACCTGGAAGATAATATATACTTTCTGTTCACTGTGTCTTAAGATATATGTAGATGAACTTTCCTTGTTACCCTTTCTGTAAATCAAGGATAAACAGAAAAGGGGCGTTTGTCCTACCTGAGATGCTCCTTCTCGTTAGATGGAGACAGCAGCCAGTGTGGGTGGTACTCATCCAATCAGCTTCAAGGACTGAGTCTGTCAATAAGTCTAAATCCCGCCCTTGTTACCGGGTAGACCAGCTTTTGGCGAAGCACTGAAGGAAACAGACTCGGCATGTGGAAGAAGAGTCAGAAAGTCAAGAAAGAAAGGGACCAGACTGGCATAGGGAGGGTCTGGCTGCTGTCTCCACCCAACGAGAAGGAGCGTCTCAGGTAGGACTAACGCCCCTTCTCCATTGTGGGTGGAGACAGCAGCCAGTGTGGGACATATCCACTGTCCCGAAACCTGGGGGGACCAGGCTGGTCCGAAACATCCTCCCTAGAAACAACCCGCTGCAACACTTGCCGCCCAAACGCAGCCTCCGCTGAAGCAAATTTGTCCAGTTTATAGTGTCGTATGAATGGTGCTGGCGAAGTCCACGTAGCCTCCCAACAGATCTCCAGCAATGTGGCCTGGGTAGCCCAGGCCGCCGATGTAGCCGCGCTGTGTGTGGAGTGGGCGGTCACACAGGTAGGGCGTGGAAGGGAGCGTAAATCATAGGCTGAAGTGATGGTCTGTTGGATCCAGCGGCCTCATGTCCCAAGGAGATGGGAAGGAGACAAACAGAGCCTCCGATAGCCGAATGGTGGCAGTCCGCTTAAAGTAGATTCGTAGTGCCTGCCTGACGTCCAAGGTGTGCAAATGGTGTTCACGAGGATGAGAAGGGTGCGGGCAGAAGCTCGGTAGAATGAGCTCTTGTGAACAGTGGAAAACAGAGTTGACCTTTGGCACAAAGGTAGGATCCAAGCGGAGGACCATGCGATTTGCATGGAACACGCAGAGTTGGCACGTGTGGACAGGGCAGCAACCTCCGAAATATGGCGAGCCGAAGTTACAGCCACCAAGAAGGTGACTTTACAAGACAGCAACCTGAGAGATGTCGTCCGCAGGAGCTCATAAGGAGGCCCCATGAGCGATTCCAAAACCAGCGGAAGGTCCCAGGTAGGATAACGGTGCAGCACCGGAGGACACAGGTTCGTGGCGCCCCTGAGAAAGCGACGAATCAGCGGATGCTGTGACAAAGA
This sequence comes from Arizona elegans, assembly GCA_022577455.1. Lineage (NCBI taxonomy): Eukaryota > Metazoa > Chordata > Lepidosauria > Squamata > Colubridae > Arizona > Arizona elegans. Next base: position 27,737,311 of record JAKOOJ010000004.1, read on the forward strand.
CGAGAGAGACCCACAGATAAGTACAGAGGAAATAGCAGCCACCTGGCAATGTAAGGTGTTAGGCGAGAGCCCGTCAGAGAGTCCCTGCCCTAGGAATACCAGAATATCCACGATAAGAGGGTTGGAGAACAGCCATGTCAGTCATGTCACACCATGAGCAGAAGGCCTGCCAGGCAGCAGAATAGATGCGGTCTGTTAAAGGACAACGCAAAGCCTGGATTGTCCGAATAATGTCAGCCAGTATGTTCACGCCTCTCAAAGAGAGCCGCTCAACCTCCAAGCGGTCAGACTGAGCCAAGGAAGATCCGGATGGCTCAAGGCACCCTGTGTCAGTGCGGCCACGTCGAGAGGAATGCACCAGGAGGGAGCGACAGAGAGGGAGACCAAGTCCGCAAACCATGCCCTGCAGGGCCAGTGAGAGGCCAGGAGGATCACCTCCACTCGTTCATCCAGGATCTTGCAGATGACCCTGGGAAGCAGGGACATCAGGGGAAAAGCGTACAGAGTCCCTCCGGCCAAGGAGCCCGGAGGGTGTCGGTGGCCTCCGCCTGAGGCTCCAGAAACCGGGTGAAGAAGTGGGGCAGTTGGGCATTTGAATACGTTGCAAAAAGATCCGCAACCGGAGTGCTGAACCGAAGGACCAGGTCTTGGAAGATCCATGGATGGAGCCGCCACTCCGCATTGTCCACCTGCTGCTGGCTCAGCCAGTCCACCTGAGTATTGGCGACCCCGGATATGTGTTCCGCCTGAAGGGATCCGAGGTGGTGTTCTGCCCAGAGTCCCAACTTCATGGCCACAGACAACACGGACTTCGACCTGCTGCCCCCCAACTTGTTCAAGTGCGCCTTGGCTGTCACATTGTCTGTTAGTACCAGAACATGGGCCCCGGACACTAGATGGCGGAATGCCCTGAGAGTGAGAAAGACTGCTTGCAACTCCAACCAATTGATTGGACGACGAGCCTCCAACTCGGTCCACATCCCTTGTGCCAGCTGACCCTGGCAGTGGGCACCCTAGCCTCGAAGGCTGGCATCTGATGTCACCACCATCCTCTGGGACTCGAGAAAAGCCCGCCGACAGGGCCGGAGACCGCAACCACCAGAGGGATTTGCGAACCGAGGAGGGAACTGGGATCGGCCTAGTTGACGTGCCTCTGACAGCCTTCTGTAAAGGTAAGAGAAACCATTGAAGCTCCCGGGCGTGGAGCTGAGCCCAGGGAACAATGGCTATGGCTAATATCATCTTTCCCAAAAGTTGAGAAAGAACAAAGGGGGAAACTGCCTGACACCCCACGATCTTAGACACTAAACCTCGCAAGCTATCTTGCCGAGGATAGCTCTGGGGAGAGGAAAACCCTACCCTGAACCGAATCAATCAGGGCCCCAAATTGATGGAGAACCCATGGGAAGCCAAAGTTTCCAAAGTGAGCTGAATATCTAGGACAGCTTGGTGAGTGGAAGAAGACAAAACAAGAATGTCATCTAAGTAACAAAGATGTCTAACAGAATGGACCCTGAGGGAGGTGGCCAATGCCGCCAACACCTTCGTAAAAGTACGGGGACGGAAAAAAGCCCAAAGGGCAAAGCCCTGTATTGGTAATGACCCCCCCATAACAAAATCTTAAATAACGCCTATGGGAAGGGAGAACAAGGATATGCAAATAGGCCTCTGTAAGATCTCTTGAGGAAAGGAGATCGCCCCTCCTAACACCGTCAAGGATAGATTTCAAAGATTGCATCTTAAATTTACGGTATTCCACATACCAATTTAGACGTTTTAGGTCCAGAATGTGTCTCCACACACCCCCGAGGACTTAGGCACGAGAAAAACCCAGGAATAAAATCCCGTCCCCTTTTGATCGGGAGGCACAAGTTGGATAGCCCTGATCGCAAGGAGATGCTGAACCGCAGAGTCCATAAGAGCTCTTTTTTCGGAATTACGAGAAAGCGGACAGCAGACAAAGGTACTCGGGGGGGGGGGAGAAATTCAATGGCCATCCCTGATCGTAAGGTGGCCAGAACCCATTTGTCAGAAGTGGACTTCTCCCAAATGGTAGCGAAGAGGACCAACCTGCCGCCTATGGAAGGATCCGAGATGCAATCAGCGCCGGCGCCGGTAGGAACGACCTCCTCCCCCTCAAAAGGGCCATTTGGACACAAAGGATTTGCCTCAGAACGCCCTATCCTGGAAGCCTCATTGCCTGCCAGAATTATTGTACGGCCGAGGCGAAGGAAAAAAGGAAGTAGAAAGACCCCCACCGTCAGCACCTTGAGACTGGGGCCGTGAAGCATAAGGCGAGAAACATGATTCCCCTCTGTGATACACCACTGCCAACACCTTCTTCTTGTCCCTAGTCTCAGTCAGGAAGGGCTCTAATGAGTCCCCAAACAGACTTCCAAAGGGAATGGAAGCTAGGCGCCACTTCTGCCTGGCATCCGCCTGCCAATGACGGAACCAGACCAAAGGGCGGGCAGCGACAGTGGAAGCCAAGCATTTGGTGGCAAAATGTGCGGCATTAAGGGTTGAATCAGCCGAAAATTGGACCGCTGCCACGATCTTATTAATGTCCTGCTTGACCCGAATGTCCTCAGGCAGCAACTTTTCCTGCAATTGGCGCAGTCATAACAAGGTGGTGCAGTTGAAGAAGGACGCCGTAGAGGCAGCTCTAATCGCCCACGCCGACCCTTGATGCGCCCTCTGGAGAACCAAGTCAGAGGTCGCAAGCCTTCATTGGGATCCCCTGGAACGTTGGCATTGGGCAAAAGCACGGAAACTGGAGCATCCACAGACGGAAGTTGCAGGATAGAGTCCAAGTCCAAGGAGACATTAAAATTCTTCTGGTCATTAGATGAAGGGAGAGGAGCCGAACCCGGTGAAGACCACTGCCGTTTCACTACATCCAAGAAGAGAGGAGGAGTGGGAATAGTCGTGACCTGCTTAACAGGCTCTGCAAACATTGGATCCAAGGTCCCAGGAGGAACAGGAATAACAGGCGCTGCAACCGGCGAAGAAAGCTGAGCCGTGTTCACGGCTTTGTAAAGCAGAGACTTAAACAAAGCTTGCGGAAAAAGTCCAGAAAAAGCCGGTTGGTCTGGAAGGAGGTTTTTATCCTCCGATAAACCGGAGTTACTATAGTCTGCTTCAGACAGAGTAGAAACATGGCTCGCGTGCAAACACAATGGTGATGCAGGAGCCCTGGCTGACACATGCTCCGAGGAGCGCAGCCGCTCAGGAGAGACATCTCGCACGGAACTAGAAATGCTGGGAGGACAAAGCCCAGCCGCCAGCGACTTCTGTACCGCCGCCCCGATGAGCTTTTGCAGTTGGTCTGGAAGAAGCTGGTAAGACAGAGGTTCAGAAGGAGGAGCAGAAGCCTGAAGTGATGGAGTAGAACCCTGCGTCACATCAGAGTGAGGCGGGGCAGAAGGGGCAGAGGAATTGTCACCGCACAGGTCCAAAGTGGATATAGTAACAGGGCAATCCCAAAGGGATAATTGGTCAGGATGGTAGGACGGGGCTCTTTCACCGAGTCCAAGACCCCAGTATCCGCAGTTGCAGGTGCAGCCGCTGATAGATGAGCTCTCACCTTGTCACAAAGTTTAGTGAGAACTTTGTCTCTGCGCTTTTCCACCTTGGAGGAAGTACCGCCATACTTGTGACACTTGGATTGGGAGCGAGAGTCCTGTACAGCTGGAGGCGATCCAACAGGGGCCTGGATGGAAGGTCAATGGGTAACAGACAAGTTATCTGATTAGCCATGGTCAGCAGAGCCGGGCCTCTGCCCGTGCTTCGATTTAGACAGAGCCTTCGGCATAATGGCAGAATTTGCGGCCAGGTAATAAAGTCACAGACCAAAGAAAGAGAAGGCAGCAAGTAATAGATAAAGGAGGAGCGCAGAAACTCCACAAATAAATCTTCGTGATCAGTAGTTGGAGGCAGGAACAGGGAGAGAGCACAAAAGCTCACAAAATGGCCACCGTGCCTCAGGCCAGGGAAACCAAAATGGCGACCGCGCTGGTCACGATCAGAATCACCCTTAGGGAAGGAGAGCTGCCAATCTGCCAATAACAGGGAGCGCGCAGCTCCACGAAACAATATGCCGCAGCCTTGATGGTGCAGGAGCCGATGCAGGGTTGACGTAGAGAGACGCCAGGAAGAGAAACGCAGGGAGCGCGAAAGTCCGCTGAAGCGAAGCCCAGCTGGTCATCGGGCACGCAAGCTGTCAAAGCGCCACTCTCTATGCTCGGGCTAGATGGTCAGAGCGTCGGCTCCAAAGCGGGAAGCCAAGCCACAAATCACTGTCCCAAACAGCTGAAGCCTTCAAATCAAGCAGGGGCCGCGAGGTAATACAGCAAGGAGCCGGAATGCTTGCTGCATCAAGCGCCTCTCCGAACGATGTGAAAGACAACAAAATGGCTGTCGCCGCTCTCCAAGACAAACAGCCGAAACCAACAGGAGCACTGAACTGACCCAATGGCATGATCGACTGATAAGGGAGACCAAAATATCAAGATTTCCGGCAACGTTCAGCAGCGATCCCTCGCAAATCTCTACACCCCCAAAGGGGCTTCCCCCCGAAGGGAGAAACAGAAACGTTCAGCCACCAGTCAATGCAGTCCTGGCAAACAGGCTAAGTATAACTCACAAGAAATTCAAAAGGAGTCCAAAGGCAACCAGAATACAAAGGGATGAAGCAGAATCCGTAGTCAAACAAGCCAGATCGAAAAACACCAGAAAATCCAAAAGAGAGATACAATTTTTAAAATAGAGAAAGAGCTAGGGACCCACACGCTCATCCAAACTGAAGGACTGAGTCAAAAGCTGGTCTGCCCGGTAACAAGGGCGGGATTTAGGCTTATTGACAGACTCAGTCCTTGAAGCTGATTGGATGAGTACCACCCACACTGGCTACTGTCTCCACCCACAATGGAAAATATAATGTCTAAAATAACTGAAATACATAATTAGATGCAATATTTATGATTTTCCTGAGGTGTGCAATAAGTTGTTATTTAATCTTTCATGCACATAACAAAACTACTTTCAATTTTAACTCCACTGAGAATGAATAATAATTCTAATTACCTAGGTCATCCTGACAATTTATCATAGGATACCCAGCCAACTTTGGTAAAGCTAAACCTATTTAAAATGCAAAACTTTTCAATTAACCAGCCAATACAAGCATTCTTCAATTTACAACCAGAATTGAGCCCAGAATTTTGGTCATAAGTTATGCCACTTATTAAACAAGTTATCCTAGGACTATGCCCGATTTTACATTGATCTTAAAGTAAATGCTGTGGTCATTAAGTGAATGTTATGGTCATTAAGGAAAACTGTGGTCATTAAGCAAATCCACTGTCTGCAATAGGCTTTTTTTTGCCAATTTACCAAAAGTAAATTCGGATTTGTATTTTTAAAAAAACCATAAATGGTAGCCACAATGCAGGATGTTGCAAATGGCCATAAAAGCGGGCCAGTTCCTATCCACCCAAATTGCAATCATGTGACCGTGGAAGGGGTGGGATCACAATTTTTAGGCTATCTCAAATTTAAATGATTATAAGTCAAGGAGACTTGTAATGCCCTTTGTGAGCTGTCAACCATATGAATATTTAGGTATGTAATTCATATCTATTGGAAACAACCTTGATGTTTTGATATGTTGCTTGGAATAGGAGCAAATCTGATAGTTTGTTCACTCTGTCCCAAGCCAAAGACTACAGGTAAGAAACGTACAAGTCATAACAGAAATCTGAATTGATAACTTTAGAAGCTTTTATAAATAGGCCATTGGATGTACAGAATGAAATTACCTAACAGTAAGCCTAAGGAGTGAACACTGCAGGTTGGCCATCTCACACTAGACAAAATCCACATCTTCATGTGAGGTATGCAAAAAATACTTTAATTAGTGATTTCTTCTATCCCAAGTATATGCTCTGGAATATCATCAGTTGGCTGATAGTAACAATAGTCTCCTGTGCGAGGTGCGATCTAAAGAAGCTGAAACATAAGAGGGTTCTGTGTAATTCTGCAAGCACATAAGATCATGCTTCAGGATCAACTCATTGCATCCCACTGTGCAATGTACCCTACAATATAAATTCTTGCTTTATTCCACAGAGTTCTCTTTACAACCCTGTAATCCCTGATTTCAAGGTGGGGTCAGGGTGACTGAATAGAGCTGAGCATTTACTAGCCAGATGCGCTCCCTGACACCTACATGGAGTTCACAGCAGATATTTTCTCTTTGCGCCCTGATAGAGAAATATCTCTTCCTGCCTAGTACTGAACTCTCAACCGTCCGAGTGGGAGGCAAGCGTCTTCACTTCTAGGCTACCGCGCCACTCTTATTCCACAGAGTATGAAATAAACTAATTCAAGAGAGATTTTAACTCTTGCTTCAGTGGGTCAGTCCACACATGCCAATAAAGCTAACCATTAGGCATTTTTCTATTCATCTGAAAAACAGACTGAGAAATTGTTCTCCACATCTGATATAAATGCAAAATCTCCCAGTTTTTGAGTCATTTAATTAAATATACTGCATTATCATATTTTTTGTCACTTTCTAATCCAGATGTTCCTCTACAGTATTTTCACATTAGCCAGTTATTAGCCTGCTTTCTAATTAAAGCAGGTATTTCATTAGCATATTTAGTCCACTAGTTCAAACAGTATCACTATTAAAATAATGTGGTGACCATATTGTGTGGTACTCTGAGCATATTAGGAAGAAATTAAGAGTAGTCCAACTATATCTGCTGTTCATTCATCTTTGTCAGCGTAGAATGACTACACAATGCTTCAGATATTATTCTTTAAAAGTGCAATAGAACAATTAGGGGTTTCCACAACCCCAAATTAATCTGCCAAATTAATCACAAACTAGCTATTGGCAGTTCTTATTTAATCAAAGGAGTCCTATCGCAAGTGTTATAAATGTTCTTTCATTTCTAGTTATGGTTGCAAATATATGTTTTCCTAATTTCCAGCTTTGTCATGAAGCTCTTGCTGCATTCCAGTTTTCAGATGATCTGTTTTTCCACTGCAGTATAGGAAATGTTGCCTTGCCATAGGAAGTTGACTTATTTTTTTTTAAAATTAAACTAGTATTGTATTTAATTCATTAATTGAACCAGTATGTAATTATTCTACAGAAACATTTCTTTCCCAAACCATACTTTTAAGATTCTAGAATTTAATCTAGCGATTCTCAGAAGTGGTGCACTAATTGTTTAGTTCCCCTTCAGTCTTATTCTTCTATTTTTATTTTTTTTTTATGTAAAATAGCTAACTATTCACAAAAAAATTAAAATCAGCCTAAAATGGTAGGAACAATTTTTCTCTAACTGATCCTGACATTTAAAATATCCCCTAAAATGAATTCAGTCAAGAACTATAAATGGTAATAACACAAATAAGCAGCATTATAAACAAATTATCTCACTCACCAGTTTACTAATGTGGTTAAGGAAATGCCAGTACGGAGGAATGCACAATATCTTTAAACGGAGCCATTATTTGAATGAGGAAAGCCACAAAAATTTTAACTGAAAAGTTTAGTAGCAAACAAAAAAATTAGAATGAGGAAAACAACATTTAGAAGATTAGATGTTTATATATTTGTTGCTTATCTGCACACATTGTCAGTAAAACACAACAGAAGTGATTTATCACACAAATATTGCAGAAAGTAGAAAACTCCCATTTAAATGTCTAAACTTACCATTTTTCTCAGCCTTAATGCTACTGCTACTGCTAATATATTTGATGATGTACTTTGTCTTCCCTTTAATCATTCCATTTACGCCAGCAGGAGGGTATAAGAAAAAAGCTTTCCAAAGTAAAACAGATGCAAGATAAATAAATTAATACTTGGTCAACTGTTTTTTCAGTGGTTGAAGGCCATAAGTCAAAAAACATTTCTTGTGGCAGATTCTTATCTTTGCTTGTTAAAAGAGAAACAAGAGAGATTTCTTAGTTCACACATAATGCTAAACAAGCCATGGATGCTTCAATTGATTAAGCCGGTACCACTTAAAGGAGGAGGCAAATGGAAGTTATTGGAAATGTATACTGGTATACTGCTAACTTTATTATAGTTAAGCAAGAATTCCTAACAATACAGCATAGTCTAATGTTCAGGCACAATGTTTCAGTTCTTATTCAGGAATAAGAAGGAAATTCATACGTGAGGGAACCTTGGTGCTCTCTGAGCTTGCTTGTTTTCTTGTAGATGTTTCATTACCCAAACTAGCAGTGATAACAAGCAAGCCCAGAGAGCACCAAGGATCCCTCATATCAACCCTGAGCTACAAATAGTCTCCTTTATTAACAAATTCACAGGTGCTAATATTTTTTTAAAAAAGAGTGTTACTAAATCTGCTTTAAGATATTAATGGCTATTGAATATTTTTGTTTCCAAAGAAATGTAAAGATGACATCTTAACAGCTTCCTGACATTAAAAAACACCCTAAGTATAGATCACTTAGAGATGCCATAGATTTAAATTCTTCTCCAATTTGTGTCAGAAATGGAGTTTGAGCTATTACTGTTAATCTAACATTAATACGTTTCCTCAAAATTTACACATATTTCTTAAACATTGGTTTCACCCATAACATTTTGTCTTATTTATTTATTTATAGTATTTATTTATTGGTTCGATTTATATGCCGCCCTTCTCCGGAGACTCAGGGCAGCTTACAATGTGTTAAGCAATAGCCTTCATACTTTTTGTATATACCTGCTTAGTAGGGCTTTCGCCCCCCCCCCCCCGCCCCCCAAGCGGTGTTCTTTTTTATACAAAGTCATCTTATTGTTATACAAAGTCATCGATCCGGGTCCTCTTGTGATCTTGTTTTCTTGAAACATTGACTCTAAAACATGTTTTTGATGTTTTGAATAAATTATATAATGCCTACAGTATTCAGAATATAAAACCATTTTAACAAGAAACGTTGGGTAGCTCACCTGTAGTTGGTTCTACAAGTAGCTCTTGATACAGTAGTCATGACTGAAATTTTCTACAGCCCAGGTAGACAGAAAACATACCTCCAGAAGGACAAGCTCCTGGATGCACTTCCTGTAACTTTCCCTTCAGCTTCCGTGAAAACCAAGTTTATAGAATAGGAGATTAGAAATACCTATCATAGTAGAGATTTGGAGAAGGAGAGGAAGACAGAGGGCATAGCAGCCTGTGTATCTTCAAAAAAGTGTCTGTATATCACACATATGGATGAGTAACAAGCTTATTTCAGGAAGATGAACAAGATGATACCCAAATTATCTTTGGATAGTTTAATCCCTAAAAGATCCCTGGATCTTTTAACCATCTTTTAAAATAATTTAATCTCTGGCTTAAACATGGGTGACACTGAATGAATGTGAAACATTGGGACCATACTGCTGCCTGACAGAATTTGCTGAAACACACAGAGAACAGAGAACTAAGCATCTTATACATTGGGGATCTCTAAAAAATAAATCTATTGATAAAATATATCCTGTGTTGCTTGCTGTTAATATCTGTGGTTAATACCACAGTCTGCTTCCGTGACAAAACAATAAAGTAACAAGGAAGATTCATTAGCTATTTAATGAATAATTTCACAGTTAGTTGAAACAGCAAGATGCCCCAAAGGAATGACTAAATCTAATAATTAAAGTACTAGTGAAACAAGTTAATGAATTAGATTGCAAGCTGAATCAAGAAGAAACTGAGAAAAAGATCCATTTCTAAATTTTGCAATTCTAAAACTTAAACTGCATCCCAAGTATATACTGTGAAAGAGAAACTATGAGGTCAGGTGCAACTTGCCCTCATCATAAAGTGTTTGCCCAGCAAGTAGGAAAACTGTAGAAATATGAAAGTTAACATTAGCCTATGCATCACAGGGTCATTAAGACTGACTAAAGAATGTTATTGGAACATTGGAAGCAGGGGCGAAATGCTCCCGGTTCGGACCGGCTCGGGCAAGTAGGTAGCGATGGCGGCGGGCAGTTCGGAGAACCGGTAGCAAAACTCCCTGCCCCCGCCCCCCCCCCCATGCCCAGCTGAGCCCCACGATCATCAGAGCCTTTTTTACCTTTTAAATGGCTCTGACCAGCTGAGTTGCTGGGATCGCCAGAGCCATGTAAAAGAAAAAAGTTTCTTTTTTTCTCCCCGTCCCAGCCTCCAGCTTGCTTACCTTAGCTGCTGATCGCATGACAATCACAATCCATGCATCAGCAAGCAACTGAATCTCCCTGCCTGCAATCAAGCTCATCGGTGAGCAGCTCTTTCTGCCTGCCTGCCTTCCTGCCTAGACTTGTGGACTTCAACTCCCAACAAAGCTGGCTGAGGAATTCTGGGAGTTGAAGTCCACAAGTCTTAAAGTTGTGGACTTCACAACTTTCCAAGGTTGGAAAGCCCTGTTCTATTGGGTACGTTTTTTCCCCCTTTGGGAGCTTTAAAAAAAAATAATTAATTGGGTTTTTTTAATTGTTCTTTTTTTAGACCTAGCCATTTAAAATTTAGGAAGTTTTAAATTTAGCTGCTTTTATATAAAAATGAAAATAAATTAAAATAAAATAATATTTGTGCAGCTTTCTGAGATTTAGTGTGTTTCTGTAGTGTTTCACTCTAACTACACAAACACACAAAATCTCACAAAGCTGTATGTGGAATTTTGTGTATATAAAGTGTGAAAGTTGGTTTTTTGGACTTTTTGTGGCTGTGTGAGATTCCTGCTTGTTGCAGGGGCCATTTTGGGTCTAGCACAACTGCTTTTACATTGTGGGTGAGCCAATTGTGTTGTGTTGGGTGTGTGTAAAGTATGAAAGTTGTTTTTTTGGGCTTTTTGTGGCTGTGTGAGGTTCCTGCTTGTTGCGGGGCCATTTTGAGTCTAGCACAGCTGCTTTTACATTATGGGTGAGCCTGTTGTGTTGTGTTTTGTAGGTTAAAAAAGGGCAAAGAAGTGACACTGGTTTTGCCACGCCCACCCAGTCACCTTACCACCAAGCCCCGCCCACTAATTAAGCCACGCACACAGAACCGGTAGCAAAAATTTTTAGATTTCACCCCTGATTGAAAGGGACCTTGGAGGTCTTCTAGGCATTGCTTAAGCAGGAGACCCTATATCAGTGGTGGGGAACCTTTTTGGCAGCAAGTGGCCAAATGGGAATGCACGTGCATGTGCGCGTGCTAGAATGCCAGAAACCCAAAGACCAGCTGGCCGGCACACACACACACTGTTTTGTTTTGGGGGTTTTTTGGTTTTTTTTTGGGGGGGGGCATTTTCAGGCTGTTTTGAGGCTGTTTTGGGGCAGTTTTCAGGCTGTTTTTGCCATTTTCAAGGCGTTTTCAGGCCATTTGGGGGGCTTTTTCAGGATGTTTTCCAGCCATTTTTAGGGCCACTTTCTGGCCGTTTTTGGCCCATTTTCATGCTGTTTTGGGAGCTATTTTCTGGCCATTTTTGAGCTGTTTTTCAGCCATTTTTCAGCCATTTTCAGTCCATTTTTCAAAAACCAGAAGAGCAGCTGGCGACGGTACGCATGCCCACAGAGAGGGCGTGCTACCTCTGGTATGCATGCCAAAGGTTCGCCATCACGGCCCTTTATTATTCCAGACAAATGGACGTCCAATCTCTTTTAAAAAATTTCAAGTGATAGATATGGAACTTGTTACAAAGGTTGGAGTAGTTTATGATAAAAAAGGAGAAAAAAGCTTTAAAAAGGAGTGAATGCATACTCCAGAAAATGGTTTTATATTCTTTCTTGTTCTGGAACAGAATAATGGACATTTCATGCTCCACGAAGGGCAGAAAAATCCCAGCCTAATCAGAAGGAATTTTGTGAATAAGAGATCAAGGAATGCATAGTACTGCAACAGATAGGATTACATCAAGTGAAGACACTACAGACACTGTTGGCTGAAGGGATTAATTTAACTTGGCTACAATATAATCAATTGCAATTGAGATGGAAAGAGGACCAAAGAACTGGTATTATGTTGCACGAGGAAGAATTGGTTAGACATATAAAAGAGAAAGGTCCAATGCATATTAAAAGGCTTTATAATGTTTTGTTAGAAAGGGATTCAGAAACTGAATTAGTTAAAGATTGTATGATTAAGTGGGCACAAAATTTTGAAGAACAGTGATGTTGGAAACATGGGAAAAAATCTGGGTTCAGAATGTTAAATTTACACAGTCGCAGAATTTGAGGGAAAATTTTTACAAAATGTTTTATAGATGGCATTTAGATCCTAAGAAATTGTCGTGTATGTACCCTAATGTTCAGCCAAAATGTTGGAGGTGTGATTGTTTAGATGCTACATATTATCATATTTGGTGGACTTGTAAGAAAGTTAAGGCTTTTTGGATAAAAATCTGGTGGGTCATGCAGAATGTTTTAAAGAAAAAAATCCAATTTTCTCCACAATTGCTTTTATTGGGTATAGTAAAGGGTTTTACAGTGGATGAAACAAAGTTGATTTTGTATATGATTACAGCAGCGAGATTGTTGATAGGTAAATATTGGAAAAATGAAGCTCTGCCCACTGTAGAAGAATGGATTTTGAAGATGGCCAGTTTCGCGGAGATGGCGAAGATTTCAGCATACTTAAAAGATCGCTCACAAGAGACTTATGAATGTGGATGGAAAAAGTGGATAGATTATGTGCAGAACAAATATCAAACTAGGAAGTATCAAATAGCTTTTCATTGATAGTATTATATTATATTAAGATAGAAATAGTTGAACTATGTGAAGATGAAAAATGATATGGGGGTTGAGGGGTTTCAAGGTTTTTATATAGGGGATAATGATATTCTATGGAAGTCCGGGGGGGAGGGGAGGGTTAGGGGGGGTTTGGGAGGGGGGGTTGGGGAGTTTGGGGTGGGTTAGGGGGGTGAAAATGGGGTAATTGTAAAACTTTTACAATAAAAAAAAAAGGATTACATCAACTGAGAAAAATAAGCTAGATCTTTTCTTCATAGGGCACTGTGCAATGAAAAAAGTATAAAAGATTTGAAAATTATCAGGTTTTAACAAGTAAAAGAGATGCCAGTTACTAGTAAAAGAGGTGCCAAAGAAATAAACAGATGCAAACTGCTTCTTGTTTACATAAGGTTCAGCTCTTTTCATAAAAAAAATAAATAAAAGGAAATGTACAAGAGTTTTTCTGCCTCAAATTTTCCTATATATAGGTATCTCACTCTATACAGTAGAATAAAAACTCCCTTTTTATGACCCTGTAGGCCTTGTTTAGGGTAGAGCTGGGGCAACTGGATGAAGTTGAACATTTACTAGCTAAATATTTATTGAAATACTTGTAATTTTTAGTTTCCTCCTATAAAAATACTGACTATAGAGATGTAGTCTCTATTCGTTGGTATTACTACTTCTAGTTCATATTGCAAGGAAGGCAATAAAATTCTATACCATCCGCCCACCTGTTCAGAGACTATCCATTGTCTGTTATTGTTAAACTTATTTTACATATAATAAAATAATAATTCCTTGCTAATTGGGCCTTGACTCTGCAAGGAATCTAGATAGCCAATCTACACTAGTAACAATCTGTGGGTGGAGCATTCATTTGTATGCATATGTCTATTAAAATTCACTACAGTTCTAGAAGATTTTGATTATGACTAAGGACAAGTACATTATTCAGCTGTGTGATAAGCAAAGGAACATAATAACGTTCTTATGTCAAATCATTCCTTTAAAATCAGTTATATATTAAAACAGACTTTTAAAATTATTACTCAAGCCAGTAGTTTATTAATATATTTGACCTTTACACCTTTTTATAACTAATTGGTAAAATAAGTTCACTTACCACCATCTAGAATCAAGACATAATTTTACCAAGTTAGGGACAGTGCTAGACGAGGAGATCTATTGTTTTTATTTTTTTTCCCCGACCACTGTAGAGACCGTAGAGATGTAGATCGGAGAGGAAGCGAGGTCGACCGTGTCGGGGGAAAGGACTTGCAGAAGGGAACCGAGTGGCGACTGGAAGAAAGGAGACCGATTGAAAAAGCGGAAAGAATTGACAGGTCGGCACGGGAGAATAAGGGGATTGTTTCAACAGAGTAGCGCTGCAAAGAGGAAGATCGGTGGGATGCCATAAATAATAAAGTGGGGAAAAAAAATCTGTGTCACGGAGAGACTTGACGGAAAGCTAGATTGAGGAGGAAGGAGACAGGAAGTATGGCCATTACAAGGAACCGATGGTGGCAGTAGCAGAAGAGTGACTAATAGACTAATAGACTACTAGAACTGAGAAAGGCGCATCAAGTGTACATTTAATTAACTTGGATAAACCGGAGAAATTGATGTTTTAAAACGGAGAAGAAGACCTAGGACAGGAGGACTCTGAAAGCTTAAACAACAGCGATTTCCGCCAATTAAATACTATGAAAGAATTTAGGACCTAACTCTTGGAACACAATTACAAGGATAAAGTATCTTACTTCTGCCTTTGTATCCCTTTGCGATTTTTTTTCCTTCTCTTTTTCTACTTGTTGATAAAGTATTAATTAACTAGTATTAAGTAAGTAAGTAGGATATATCTGTGATACAAATTAATAGTTTATTATTAATCAATTAGTAGCAAATCAATAACAACTGTATATTTTAATGAATTGAATCAATTTATTTATTTATTTATTTATTTATTTATTGGTTCGATTTATATTTCGCCCTTCTCCGGAGACTCAGGGAGGCTTACAATGCGTTAAGCAATAGACTTCATACTTTTGTATATACCTGCTTAGTAGGGCTTTCACCCCCGCCCAAGCAGTGTTCTTTTTTTATACAAAGTCAGCTTATTGCCCCCACAATCCGGGTCCTCAATTTACCTACCTCGAAAGGATGGAAGGCTGAGTCAACCTTGAGCCTGGTGAGATTTGAACTTGCAATAATTGCAGGCAGCTGGTGTTACTTAACAGCACTTTAGTCTGCTGCACCACCAAGGCTCTTTAAATTAAATTTAAATTAAATTGATTATAAGTTAAGCAGATAAACTGGACATTTAGATTTAGATATTGATTGACATAGATTGACTAGGGTATTTATTATATATTTGATAAAATACATTATTGTATAGAAATTTAAGACTACTGGACAAATTTCCAACGGTGAACTCATCTCCTTGTAGGGAAAACAAATTACAGGTACAAGTTTTTTTGGGGTACAATTAAGACGACCTCTAGTAATATCAGAAATCAAAATAACAATATATAAAGAGAATAAGAAAAAGAAAAAGTAGAAAAGGTAATACTAGTGGATGATAATTTGGAGGAACATTGATAGGATAGTGAGAGATCAAAATAAGATCTTGAAAGACATGACAAGCCTTGCCTCAACAGTATTAAAAACAGGAAAGAAGACGACCTCTAACCCCAAAATCACTATGACCTCGCCTGCAACTCAAAGGTCAACGGAAGGATTATCTAAAGCCGAAAAATCCGTGGTAATTCCAACAATGCAGGCTATGCAATCCACCCTGACATTAATACAAGAAACAATGATGAAAATGCAGGAGAAAATGTCTAGCAACCACAACAAGTTAAAGACTGGCATTAAAGCTCTAGACTGCAAGATGAACGAGATACAAGAAACAATCCACGATAATGAACAAAAGATAAAGAAAGTAGAAACAAGAGTGGAACAAAATGAGAAAAAGCTTGAATTAGTAGACCAGAAATTGATGGCACAAAATAGAGAATTAGAGGATTCGATTATTCAGTTAGAAATGGATCGGGCAGCGTTCTACCTGCAATATCAAAATATAGCAGAAGGAGGCTTCCGGTTTGGCTTCCGTCACCGCCAGACGGTCTTTCGAGACCGCCAGCCTCGTCGCCCATAAGAGCCGTCTCTACAGCTGAGAGACGGCTCGAAAAACTCTGTCTCCTTGAGGAGACGTGAGAGAGAGCCGGCGAGAACAGGTAGAGCCCTCTGCGAACTCCCCAGAGTTTTTTTTTTACTCTTGGGGAGGAAGCAGAATGTGGCTCCCTATCCAGCTCGCCGCTGCTCCAGGCTTCAGGGGAACTCTGCGTTTCGCAGAGCCAAGCAATGGGACCAACCCAATCAACGAAAACTGATAGTCTGAACAAACAGGATGAAATCCGGATCTGGGACTCTAAATTGCAAGTATTTCTAACAACCCTGTGAGTGATTTTAAAAGCGAAGAAAGAAAGTTTAAAATGGCGACTGGCTGAGGCTTGAGAAGAAAGCTGAAAGCAAAAGTCCTTCCGTTTGAATAGCTTAATACGTTACAAAGTATCTGAAACAATAGCGCTGGCTAGAAGTGAAGAGAAAAATTCCTATTTCATGCTTCTTCCTTCTTAGAGACTTGATATTGATATTGTTTGGAGAGAAGTCTTTTTCTTTAAAAAGAGTTTGTTTGTGTGGCAGGATGGCGTTAAAACTGACAAAGCCAGACAACCAAGCTGTGGGGGGGGGCTCCCCCATTTACAAATCACATGAACAAGTTTTGAGCTTGCAGATGCAGAAGAATGGCTTTAAAGACCTAAAGGAATTTGTTTTGGAGGAGATGGCAAGACATGATGAGATTGTGAACCAGAATCTTGAAAAATTCAGACAGGAAATTAAAGAGTTGGTACAACAAAAGTATGATAACCTGAAACGATATATTGTAACAGCTTTGAAAAACTTTTCAGAAATAATTATAAAGATGGATAAAGATATAAACTTAGAAATAGAGTCTAAAATGAAGGAAACTGATTATAAGATTCATAATCTGGATAATAAAATACAAAGAATTGAAAATGATTTGATAAATATTCAAGAAAATAGCTCAGAAGTAAAGTCTAAAATAAAGGAAGCTGATCACAAGACTTACAATGCAGATAATATAAAACAAAGGATTGAAAATGAAGTCACAATGATGCAATACAGATCCATGGAATTTGCGGTCAGAATGAGGGGAATACAGGAAAATAACAGAGATGACTTGAGAAAGATGTCTGCTGAAGTTCTGGCTATGATTTTAAAGGTTAGTCCTGAAGAGGTATCCTGTAAGATTGATAAGGCCTACAGAGTAAATTCTTGGGTGGCAAAGCAAAGGCAGTTGCCTAGAGATGTGGTGATTTACTTTACTGATAAAGGAATAAGAAATGATATTGTGCAAAAGTCTTTTAACTCCACTCTAGAAATGAATGGAAGGAAGATTTGGATATATAAAGAGCTGCCGTCCAAGATGTTAAAAGATAGAAAGGACTTTGGATTTTTGGTGACTGAGCTAAAGAAACAAAACATCCCATTTAGGTGGGATGCTCCAGTTGGTATAATATTGAGATATCAAGGAGAAAGATATCAACTAAATACTGTTGAAAAAGCGGAAGAATTTTACTACAAGGTTTTTAAAATGGATCCAGCATCTCCACGTATGCCATCAGTGTTAGGAACACAGGAGGGGGATAAAGAAAAGCAAAATGAACAAGAGATTGAAATTCAGGCTAAGCAGATGGAGATGGAGGTAATGGAAAAACAAGTTACAGAGGCCCTTTTGGATGAGCCGCTTTTGGATTCTCCTTCAGAGGCTATAGCTGGATCACCTATAAATATAAGAGAGGCGACTTTGGATCTCGATTTGATGTCTTATCAAGTTATAGATCAGCATGGAATTCAATCAACTGATATACAAGCCCTAGAAAGGCAACCAGGATAGAGATCTAAACCACAACAAGTTAAGAAAAGAAGAAGCAGGTTCTACAAAACTAAAAAAATGTAAACTAAACAAAAAAAATTTCTTTTTCTTCTTTTTTAGCCAACAGACTAATGCCAATTACTTAAGAGACGATTAAATATAATAAGCGGGATTTATAGAAGGCTGATACATGAAAATATAACTGAGGCAAATTACTGACTTATACTATTTTGAGAAGAATAACAGATCTCTGTAGTGCTGGTGCTTTTGGGATGTGGAAGATGGCCTCTAATTGAGCGGATTGGAACTTTCTATTTTGGACTCTTTGAAAAATGGATTACGTATATGTTGAGTTATAAGGCAAGAGAACTATGGGATTGGGGCATGCAGAAGATCTGATTGTTACCCTAACGTTGTGGTTGGAGTTAATAATCTAGATAAAAGACACTACAGAAGATACTACATGGAATATAAATATAAAGTCATTCGGGTGGTTTCTTATATACGAAAACACTTATTATTGATGGGGGCAGATGGTAATTGAAGATACTGAATATACTGTTGGAAGCAGAACTTGATGTTACCCTAATATGGGTGATGGAATTAATAATCCAGTTGAAAGACATTACAGAAGATTCTATATGGATTACAAATTTAAAGTCATTTGAGGATTTTATTTATATATGGCAATATCTTTTAGTGGTGTGGTGTGAGCAGAACAACAAAGATATTAAAAATATTATGTATGGTAGACCTGTAGGAAAATGGGTGGAGATAGGTTAGGTTACTGATTGTTTAGTTTAGGAAAAGGGATGTTATGTTCAGATATTAATATACGTAAAAGATTTGAATTAAGAGATATATGTATGGGGGTGGAAAAAATGGGTAGATTATGAGTTGAATAAATGCTAAATTAGGATTTATTATATAATTTTATAGCTGAATGTTGCTTTGAAATGTATAGTATAGGGGGGATATAATAATAATGTTAGAAAGAAATGGTTAGCATATGGGGGGTGTAAAAGGATGGTAAAGTATTATATAATCTGATATCAATTTGGATTTTATTTTGGAGAAGCCATGGGGGGAAGGGAGCGGGAGGGGGGTTAGGGAGGAGGGGGGGAAAAGGGGGAAAAATCTGTATTTGAAAAACTTTTTCAATAAATATATATATATATAGCAGAAGGCAAAGAGGAAGACCTGGGACAAGTGATGGCAGAGTTGATTGCAGAAGCCCTACAACAAGATAAATAGGAAATAATAAAAGAGCTAGATGAAGTTTACCAGGTACAGACTAACTACGCCTGAAGGAATAAGTTGCCAGGGGAGGTCCATGTCAGGTTCGCTAGGAAGGAAGTCAGAGATATACTGTACAATGTAACGAGGGAGGAACTGATGATTTATAAGGGGAAGGAAATGATAACACTGAAGCAAGTTTCTAGGAGAGTAAGGGAACTAAGAAGGGACTATCGTTTCCTAGCCATACAATTAATTAGGGAAATATCTTATTCAGATGGATCCTGCCGGAAGGCATGTTAATTACCTGGCTGGGAAAAAAAATCAAGATCGATAGTCAAGTAACCGCACAAGACTTCCTTGATCAATTGGTAGGGATTGAGGAAGAACAGAGCAGCAAGAAAGAAACTGAAATAGTAGCCCAAGAAGAGGAAATCCCCTATCAACAAGAATCTAAAGAAGGATCCCAGGAAAAGAAGGAACCAGAAGAAAAAGAAAGCAAGGACACAAAAGGAAAGAAACCAAGAACTCAAAGAGTCACACGAGCAAATAAAAACTAAGGCCACCCAGGAAAACTACAAATGGAAGATTGGAAACTAATATCAATCAATGTTAATAGATTGAATGAAAACAGAAAGAAAAAACAAATATTCACGAAACTAGCCAAGCGGAACGTTGATATCATATGCCTTCAGAAAGTCCATATACGTAAGCAAAACAAAAGATATTTAGAATATAATAAATTAGGGAAAATCTTCACTTCATTAACCGAGAAAAAAAAGAGGGGGGTAGTAATATTCATTAAGGGAAGGATTGTTGCGGAACAAAAATATGTTGATTCTAAAGGAAGGACATTAATGATTGAGATAAAAAAAGGAAATTTTTTAGTAGTACTGATAGCTATAAACACCCCAAACAAAAATCAAGGAAAATACTATAAAAAATTTCACAAACGAATAAGTAAAATGGAATATAGCAACATCTGCATAATGGGCGATTTCAATGGGATAGCGGACACTGATAAAGATTATAGGAGCGGCAAAGGCAAAAAAACAAAAAGAGATAAGCTACCCAAAACTTTTATTGACCTAACAGAGGAACTGAACTTAATAGATATCTGGAGGACCCTACATCCAAATGAGAGACAAAATACCTTCTATTTGAACCCCCAAATACCATGGTCTACAATAGATATGATGTGGGTTAATAAAAAACTGGGACTGGAAATTGAGTCCGCAGAAATCACACCAAATATATGGGCAGACCACAACCCCTTAGAAATAAAGTGGAGGATCTCACAGAGAAAAAAGATGAGGAGATGGAGATTAAATACACATCCTGAGAGATAAAGAATATATAGAAAAAAACTAGGAGAGAATTAGAACTATTTTTTAAAGAAAATGAGAATCAAGAAACATCCCAAATAAATGTATGGGACACAATGAAGGCATATTTAAGAGAGTTAATAATATCATACAATGCACATAAGAACAAAAAATAACGGAAGGTGCAAAATGCCCTCCAGGAAGAACTGGGGAAAGTGGAAAAGAAGCTGCAGCAAAATCCAGGAGATAAGGTGATGAAAGAGAACTGGACAATGTTAACACATAAATTGAATATATTAGAACAGGAGGAATTGGCCTATAAAATAAAACAATCTAAACAATATTATTTTGAAAATGCCAACGAATCGGGCAGATGGCTGTCCTACAAATTAAAGAAAGAAAATGAAAAACGGATTATTCATCAATTGGAAGACAAGAAGGGAAATTTGCAAAACAAAGAAGAAGATAAGCTTGAAATTGCTCGGGAATACTATACAGAGCTTTATAAAGAGGAAGAAGTTCCAAGAGAAAGGATTGAGCAATATCTTTCAGAAGATGAACCCGCATTGATAGGAGAGGAGGAGACAGAAGTGTTCAATAGAGAAGTTACGATAGAGGAATTAAAAATGGCAATTTCAAAACTAAAGAATAATAAATCACCAGGCCCGGATGGTCTCCCAGGAGAACTATACAAAAAATTGGAGGAAATATCATTACCAAAACTATTGGAGATATGCAACGAGGCGTTATTGGATGTTAAAATACCTGATTCATGGAAGGAAGCATACATCACATTACTACCAAAAGAAGATACCGACCCAAAACAAATAAAAACTATAGACCAATTTCCCTTTTAAATTCGGATTATAAAATTTTTATGAGCATAATGGCCGAAAGAATGAAAAGAATATTAAATGTTATGATATATACAGATCAGAACAGCTTCCTCCCCAGCAGACAGATAAGGAATAATATAATAGTCATAGATACTCTAGAATATTACAAGGCCCACCTGGAAAAGCAAATGGCCTTAGTTTTTCTAGACGCCCAAAAAGCATTCGATAATCTAAATTGGGAGTTTATGACTGAACAAATTAAAATAATGAAATTTGGAGTGAATTTTGAGAGAATGATAAAAACAATCTACAACAAACAAAGGGTGAATATAATATTAAATGGAGATATGACTAAAACATTTCAGATTAAGAAAGGGGTAAGACAAGGATGTCCTCTATCATCATTATTATTCATTATAGCCTTAGAAATTTTGTTAAACAGGATTAGAAACAATAATGAAATAAAAGGTTTAAAGATCAGGAATGAGGAATAGAAAACACAGGCCTTTGCCGATGATGTAGTGTTGATCATGGAGGAACCATTGGAAACGGGCCAAAGAATCTTGGAGGAAATAGGCAGATACGGAGAGGTGTCCGGATTTAAACCAAACAAAGCCAAAACTAAAAGGTTGGTTAAGAATTTGACAGAAAGGCAAAAGGAAGAAGTGGAAAAGATATTGGATTTACAAATTGTTAAAAAAATTAAATATTTAGGAATTTGGATAACACCAAGATGCTCAGCCCTGAAAGAGGATAATTATACACCCCTGATTTAAAAAATTAAACAAGATTTGGAAAGATGGGGGAACCTGCAACTATGACTTTTAGGTAGGATAGCCTCAATAAAAATGAATATCCTGCCCAAGTTATTATATCTATTTCAAACTACGCCGTTCAATCTCGATAAAAAAAAATTTCAGAACTGAACAAAATTACAAGGAAATTTGTTTGGGGTGGGAAAAAACCTAGAATTCATTACAATCACTACAGGACAACACAAGTAGGGGAAGCTTTGGACTCCAAGCATGGGAAATTTATCACAAAGTGGCCAACCTAGTGTGGATAAGGGAATGGGTTACCCTAGAAAATAAAAGAATTTTAACTCTGGAAGGGCATTACCTACAGAGAGGCCGGCATGCCTACTTATGGGATAAGGAAAAGAAGAAAAAAAACATACTTTCATAGATGTAAGATAAGGGACACGTTAATACAAACCTGGAAGGAAACTGGGCAAAAACAATATATGAAGGTCCCGAACTGGCTTTCAACAATGGAAGCTATGATATACCCTAATGTGTTAGGAATTGATAAAATGTTTAGGTACAAGGATATTTTGGACAGCAGCAGAAACCTTAAAACTAATGAATCATTGAGAGAACAGGGCATCTACATTGACTGGTGGCCATATTTGCAGATTAAATCCAGACCCCAAAAAGACAAGGAGGAATTCAGAATAGAGATGGGATCAAATAGATTTGATAAATTATTGATAGCCACGGGAAAAAAATACTAGCTAAATTATATAATTACCTATTAGAATATGACAGAGTAGAAGAGGTGGTAAAAGAACAAATGATCACGTGGGCAAAACGAACGTTGCTTACCTGAACGTTCCTTCTCGGCGCGCTGATGGAGAATCCAAAGCATGGGTAATGTTCACATTGAGCTTATCAGAGACTGAGTGTATCCCTTTAAATTTTCTGCCTCAGTTCCGCCTCCTCTGCTCGACTAGCGTCAGTTTAGTTCACGAAGAACAGTAAAGAAGCAGACGGAAGACCCAAGTCAACAAAAAAAGTCCCCTGGACCTGAATGCCTAAGGTAGGGAGGGTTGGATTCTCCATCAGAGCGCCGAGAAGGAACGTTCAGGTAAGCAACGTTCGTTCTCCAGCGCGCTGCTCGGAGAATCCAAAGCGTGGGATATACCCAAACAAGTTATTCGGGGGGGGGGATCATCAGGCAGGTCCGGAGTAGAAAGTGGAGCAGCGACCGACTGCAGGACCCGCCGGCCAAAGGAGGCATCAGCAGCCGCAAAAGCATCGATCTTATAGTGTCTAATGAACGGCGATAAGGTGGTCCAGGTGGCTGCTTTACAAATCTCTGAAACTGAGGCTTGAGTTGTCCATGCAGCTGAGGTGGAGGCACTCCTGATTGAATGAGGAAGCACTTTGCGGGGGATGGAGGCTTGCCTGACGCGGAGTAAGCTTTACAGATACAGGCCTTTAGCCATCGTCCGATCGTAGTAGATGAAATTTTTTGGCCCAGAGACACTGGGAGAAAAGAAACGAAGATAGCTTCAGAACGACGAAATGTCGAGGTCCTCTTGATGTACCGACAGAGGGCCCTCCGAACATCAAGGGTGTGCCACTGGTCCTCCAACGGGTGTCTAGGGTCCGGGCAAAAATCCGGAAGGACCAGTTCCTGCGCTCGGTGAAAGGTGGAATTGACTTTCGGGAGGAAAGATGGATCCATCCTGAGGACAACTCGATTAGAATGGAATATACACAAATCATCACGAACTGACAGGGCAGCCAATTCGGAGATTCGTCGAGCTGATGTCACCGCAATCAGGAACACAACCTTAAGGGTTAGGAAGCGCAGTCCAACGGAGGCCAAGGGTTCAAAGGGGGCCGCCGTGAGAGCTCAAAGAACCAGCAGCAGATCCCATGAAGGATATCGATGGATACATGGAGGACGGAGATTAGGTGCGCCCTTCAAAAAGGATCTAATCCGTCGATGGCGAGAAAGAGAAACATCGGAATCAGAAGAAAGGACGGTGTCCAAGGCAGCCACGTGTCTGCAGAGAGTGTTCGCCGCCAGATCTTTGTCGAAGCCAGTATGTAGAAACTCCAACACGTCGGAGACTGAAGCAGAGATGGGGTCAGAATGTCTGGCGATGCACCAGGCTGAGAAGGATCGCCAGGTGGCATTGTAAATCCTGGTTGTGGAAGGCCGCCTGGAGGCCTGGATCACGGAAACAACCCCTCTGGACAAATTGTCTTTGGTCAGGAGGACCCTCTCAAGTGCCAGACGGTCAACTGCAACCATTGAGGATCTGGATGCAGTATGACCCGCTGGCTGAGAGAAATTCTGTGGTCCGGAATTCGTCACGGGGCGGCCACCGACAGGTCCACCAGGTCGGCGAACCAGGATCTGCGTGGCCAGTGGGAGGCGACTAGGAGAACCTCTGCCCATTCTAGCAGGATCTTCCGGATCACCCTCGGCAGAAGCGGGAGGGGAGGAAAGGCATAGAGAAGTCCTCGTGGCCAGGTGCATAGAAGGGCGTTGGTGCCTTCTGCCGTGGGACAACGGAACCGGGAAAAAAATGTTGTGCATTGGTCGGATGGGCGAAGAGGTCGAGAATGGGACGGCCAAACCTGAGGGACAGCTCCTGGAATAGGGATGGATGGAGTCGCCACTCGGCATGGTCGATTTGCTGACGGCTCAGCCAATCCGCCTGGCGGTTGTCGGTCCCGGAGATGTGGTCCGCCGTCAACGACCGAGTGTGCAGTTCCACCCAAGTTAGCAGCCTGGTCGCTTCCGCCATGAGGGGGGCTGATCGCGTTCCTCCCTCTCGATTTACGTGCGCTTTTGCCGTCACGTTGTCTGTGAGAATGCGGACGTGTTGGTCTTCCAATAGAGGCTGGAAGTGCGACAGCGCGAGTCTGATGGCGTGAAGCTCCAGCCAGTTGATGTTGTTGGCTGCTTCTGCTGGAGACCATCGACCTTGCGCGACCCTGTTCAGGAGATGAGCACCCCAGCCCAGCAGACTCGCATCTGTGGTCACCGTCACGCGCGGGGGGCTTTGGAACGAACACCCAGAGAGAACGGATGGCAAGATCCACCAAAGTAGGGAATCGCGGACCGACCAAGGGAGCCAGACCTGAGACCTGGAGTTGCTGCGATGTGCCTTCTGAAAGGGCAGCAGGAACCATTGCAGGGGTTTGGAGTGGAACCTGGCCCAGGGGACGATGAAGATGCAGGATATCATCTTCCCTAGAAGAGTCGACAAGAGCAGCAATGGCACCCGGGTCAGCGACAGGACCTGGAGGATCAGAGAACGGATGTTGAGCCGGCGGTCCTCTGACAGAAAAACCATCCCCAGTTGAGAGTCCAGGATCGCCCAAAGATGTATAATTCGAGTAGTGGGATGAAGATGACTCTTCTTCTCGTTCAGCGTGAAGCCATGAGACCGAACAGTGGAAATCACCAACTCGAGATCCCTCCGGGCAAGGTCGGGCATCGACGAAAGGATGAGGATGTCGTCGAGGTAACAATACAGCCAGATAGGAATCTGCCGGAGAGAAGCCGTCACAGCGGCCAACACCTTGGTAAAGACTCGCAGGGCCGACGACAGGCCGAAGGGCATAGCCCGGTATTGGAAATGCCGGCCGTTGAAGGAGAACTGTAGGAAGCGATGGTGCGCCGCACGGATTGGAATGTGCAGGTACGCCTCCTTCAAGTCGATGGAAGTCATGAGGTCCCCGGGTCGAATACAGTCCACAATTGACCGTAGCGTCTGCATTTTGAACTGACAATACGTGATAAACTGGTTGAGAACCTTCAAATCCAGGATTCCTCTCCAACCCCTGAGCTTTTGGCCACCAGGAAAAAGACGGAGTAGAAGCCGGTCCCGTGATGACAACTGGGAACCGGCTCTATGATTTGAATGTCCAGGAGGTGTTGAATCTCCGTCTCGAATAAGGCCCGCTTCGTCGGGTTGGAAGGGACGGGACACCTGATGAACCGTGGAGGAGGGAGAGAGCTGAATTCGAGTGTGAGTCCCAGGCTGATGGTTTGGCGGACCCACGCATCTGTGGTGGTACGCTCCCATTGAGACGCGAAGAGATGAAGGGTGCCACCAATGGGAGCCAAATGGTGGGCATCACTTTCCCCTCCGGAAGGGGCGGTTGTTCTAGCCCCTGGAGGATTTTCTGAAGGAAGGCTGTCGACGGCCACGGTCTCGAAAGCCAGACCTGTCAGGCGATCTGTAGTATCCCTGGGAAGAGGATCGAAACTGGTAGGACCCACTGGTCCCGGACTCTCTCCAAAAGGGCGGCCGTTGAGGGTATGGCGAATAGCGACGATCACCCACCGAAAGGAGGTCAGCATCACCTTTCGTTTGTCCTTATCCTCGACGAGGATGGGGTCAAGCGCGTCACCAAATAAGGTTGACCCTTTGAAGGGGGTGGAAGTGAGCTGCCATTTGGACTTGTTATCCGCCTTCCATTGCCTTAACCACAGGAGGCAGCGCGAGGCTACAGTGGTGGCGAGGGATCGAGAGGTGAACTTGGCGGAGCCCAGGGATGCGTCAGTGGAGAATTCCGCAACCACCACAATTTTATTAATATCCTGGTGTAAACGCTTATCGTCCTGAGGAAGGCAGTCTTGTACTGCCGGAGCCATATGATGGAGGCCCGGTTGAAAAAGGACGCTGATGTTGCCGCCCGGACCGCCCAAGCTGCCGCTTGGTGATTTTTGCACAGGAGTACCTCCGCCTGTCAGTCCTCAGTCTTTAGTCCGTCCGCCACATTGCCCGTGAGAACCGATGATGCCGTTAGGTGAGCGACTGGGGCGTCCACTGATGGCAGCTGTAGCATCTCCTCGAGGTTAGGAGCCGCACAGTATAACTTAAGTTCCAGGCTGTTAGGAGCCGGCAAGGAGGCTGGTAGACCCCAGGGTCTTTTGACCACTTCCGAAAATAATTGAGGACAGGGAATCACATCCTGAGCAGTCGTGTGGACATTGAACAGACCGTCAGGAAGCATTGACGACAAAGAAGCTACCTGCTGATCTGGAGGATCCGCCAAATTAGTGGAGACCTTTGCTTTGTGCAGTAACGATTTGAACAAAGCCGGACGAAAAAGTCGCAAGACCAGGGTTTTATCTGGTAGGAGGGTGTCGTCCTCCGAAAACTCTGAATCTTGAAAGTCATTGTCCTCCCAATTGGAGTCCTCACTGTGGGCCGAGTCCTGTTGGAGGTTGTAATCATGGTAACGGCTGGAGACATTTGTCGTAGAACCCCGGTTAGGGCGGTGTGAGCTCACGAGAGGAGTAGAAGACCAGGCGCCCGTAGCCATGAGATTAGATATAGTGGCCACCACAATGGACTGAACATCCATCGGTGTATCAGAGCGGGAGTCCTCGCCACGCCTGAGACCTGCCGCGATTGGAGTAAAGGTAGAAGATGGAGCAGCTCGAGGAAGTGATTGGTGACTGGTCAATCCGGGTGGAGGTAGTGAGGCCACAGTGGCTTCGCCATGACCAGATGATACGCCAAGCAGCCCCGAAACAGGATGGGTCTCAGTGGCCACCCGGGGCTGCGAGTCAGAACCAGTATCACGGTCAGCTAGAGATGAATTGAGGTCAGCGGCCAAGGCCTTCTGTTGTACAGCCAGGAACTGACGTTCTAAGGCCTTATGACGCCTCTGTTCCACCTTGGTGGACGAAGGACCGCCAGCAGGGAATTGTTGTGAAGAGGATGGAGGTGCAGAAGCTGCCCATGGAGGTCTTTTTGACCGTGACCTGTTCCCTTTTTTTACAGACACTGGATCTACAGCAGGTTGAACATCGGAGACATCGAAATCAGAGGAGAGTTCAAGGTCCGCCATGGAAAAGGTAAGTTGGAATTGATGATAGTAATGAATTACAGGTAATAAACAATAACTGATTGTTTTTTTTAAAAAAAAAAAACAGGAACGAGGAAAAGAGGAATGTAAACAAGAGGAGGTGTCTCAGGTAAGCCCGAGCACTTGACTGGGCGAAATCTCTGCACCAGTGAATGCAGGCCGGAAGGAACACCCAAAACTGTCTGCAGCAATAAATTTCTTCGAAGATTGCCAAATGAAGAAACCATTTGCAGTCTAGATCGAAGGTAGATAGTATGGAGCCTGGGCTTAGATGAGGAAGACCGGCGAAGTCCACAAAATGGCGGGTGGCTCAGAGTCCAAAATGGCGGCCCGTAGTGTTAGCCAAAATGGCGGCCGGCTGTAGGTAACAGGAGAGGCCAGGTGTAGTCCCCAATGGCGTCTGGCGCTCGGTGGCGGTCAGGGAGAGAGCAGGCAGGGTGGAAATAACAGCCGGGGCGATGCCACAGAGGGTCGATCGCCGCCGGTAATTAAGCAAGCCGCAGTTCGGAAGGGAATCAAACGGCCGAATGTTCGTCTCCCAGGAGGCAATCAGGCCGAAAGCAAAGATGGCAGCGGGCGGGAATCAGGCAGCCAAGCTCCAAAACGGCACTGAGGAGACGGGTTGGCAACGAGTATCGTCGGGGCGATGCCACGGGGGTCTATTGGCCACCGAGAATAAGGCGAAGGGCGAATCTGGCGATCGCTCAAGCGATTCCGCTCAGAAGCCCGGGGCGGAGATAACAGGCGGCTAATTTACTCACAAGACTGACAGTGTGTGGGCGGCAAGCGAGGCGCGGTAAATACAAAAAGGATAGCCGCCGAGATGCTAGCGAGGCAGCAAGCTTCAGGCTAGATGTCTCATTAATTCCTGAATGAACAGTTTGCTAAATAGTCCAGCAAGTGAGGCATGAAGCCTCCAAGGAGGGCAGGGAGCCCAGGGAAGACTCACCCAACCCTCACAAGTCCAGAATAATTCAACTGAAGAACTGTGAAAATGATTCAAGGAAGAAATGAAATAATGGAGAAAAAATCCAAAGCGTGGAGAATGAAGTACAATGAGGTTGTCAGAGCAAGCCAAGGTACAGTCTCTTCCACTCGACTGAGTGAACTAAACTGACACTAGTCGAGCAGAGGAGGTGGAACCGAGGCAGAAAATTTAAAGGGATACTCAGTCTCTGACAAGCTCAATGTGAACATTACCCATGCTTTGGATTCTCCAAACAGCGCGCTGGAGAAAATATAGGGCATAGTATAAATCTGAATGATTGGGAAACAATTTGGAATAGAAACTATAAATTGACAAGAACGTTAAAAGAACGCTGACAGTAGCGTTTAAAGAAAATCAATATAAAATGCTATATAGATGGCACTTAGCCCCTACAAGACTAGCAAAAATTTACCCAAACATAAGCCCAAATTGTTGGAAAGGCGACCACTACCAGGATACCTTCTTTCATATGTGGTGGACGTGCCCCAAAGCGATGAAGTATTGGAAAAAGATCTGAAATTGGATCCAAGAAGTAATTGAGGATAATATAGATTTGGCGCCCGAAACTTTTCTCCTGGGAGTATTAAAGAGGGTGTATGAGAAAAAAAAGAGATACTTAATCATAGATATCACTACGGCAGCTAGATTAACATACGCACAACACTGGAAAGAAAAGGAAACACCACCGGAAGAACATATAATTCAGAAAATCCTAGAATGTGCCAAGATGAGCAAACTAACATATGAGATCAACGAGATAGAGGATTCGGAATAATATACGGTGTGGGGACTTTGGTATAACTGGATGGCAGATCGAATAAGGAAGATATAAAAGACAGTATAAATATTAAAATAAGTGGGTAAATTAGGAGACACTAGAATTAAAGAATATATATATTATCATTGCAAACCGATACCTTTTGTATTGTATTATAATGTAATCTATTAAAACCAAAAAAAAAAAAATTACTAAGTTAGTCTAGGATCCTATATATATTTATCACAATGACTAAGGAAACACAAGCATTATACAAATTATAACAGAGACCAATCTACAAACCTCACAGAGTTCTCATTAATCACATAACATGGGAGGAATATCCTATAAAAAAAGATCCGATCCCCCATACTGCACACACAAGTACATATTTTGATATACTCAGACAACACGCAAGGGTGACCATAATTCAGATGGCAAAACCCCAGCAAATTAAAATATCCAAAAATTCTGCAATCTCTGTTAGAAAATGCAAGAAAGGAGCAAGAAATAATAAATCAAAGAAATTAAAGCTATATACCGTGTTTCTCCGAAAAGAAGACAGGGTCTTATTTTCTTCTGATCCCAGAAATATGGCCTAGGCCTTATTATCGGGGGGGCATACTATTTTTCAGGTGCAGGAGGCCCCTAAACATTGGCCTGCTGCAGGGGTGCCACAGTAGTGCCGGAGCGCTGACCAGCTGCTTTGCCGGTGCCGCTCAGGCCACTGCCTCCATCAATCATGGCAGCTTTTAATTTGCTTCTCATGCAAACAGCATGAAGTGAGGAGGCGAGGCGGGGTGGGCGAACAGGGGGGGAATATGCCCCATGTGCACCTGCCATCCACCTGGAATGGCTTCACGGAGGGCACTCCCGCAAACCGCTCCCCTTTCCTCCCCCCACCAGCGGTGTGTAACTTGAAAACCAGCACCTTGGATTCTCTCTTTTAAACTCTTCCTGGCCATCCTTTTGTTCTCTGCTTCGGCTCCAGGAGCTGCAACCAACCCACATCCCACCCTATCCCTGGCTACGGGGGTGGTGGTGTTCGGGAGAACTTTGGCAAGGCTGGCCGGTGACTCTCAGGGCAGAGACCTTCACTCTGGCCCCTTTGACTGCTTTGAGACCGGCCGTGCAAGCCCAACCCAGCCCAATCCAGCCAGCCTCCTTGGTTGGCAGCCAGGGAAGTGTGGTTACACACTGCTGGGGATGGGGAGGAAAGGGGAGCAAAAGGAGAAGCACTGGTTTGGATTGCAAAAGCCATGGACTGGCTCGATTGGCTTCCTCTTGAAACCTTGCAGGGGAAACAGGAGATTTGTAGTTTGGACAAGCAGCAGAATTCTTGCTTCTCTGTCTCCCCACCCCTCCGCACCTGCCATTGCCCCTCGTAGCCAAGATCGGCAAGCCTGATTCAGGGAGCTGAACATGCTGCGGCCGCCCAGGAGGAGAAGAATGTCAGAAATGGGCTCTCGCAGCGCCTTTTCTCTCTCTTCTCCCGAGTGGCAGCGGTGCATCCGGCTTACCGAATCTGGCCTGCTGGTCTCAGGTGGCAGCGGCTCTGACCTGATCCTCCCTGGCAATGCTGCAGCCAAGAACCAGCCATGCAGATCCTGCTTCATAGCTGTGCAGATAGCCTGCATCGGCCACTGCTTGGAGCTGCGGCGCCAGTACCCCTCTCCCCAGGTTGACAGGGCTAGGGCTAGCAAGGGTTTGTTTGCAGACGCTACTAAGAGAAGGAGCATGCAAGCTACGATTTGTGGGAATGGCCTCCACGAGGCCATTCCGGGTAGATGGTAGGTGCATGTGGGGCATGTTCCCCCACCATTCACCCTCTCTGCATCGCCTCTTCACCTCATGCTGTTTGCACAGGAGCTGCACATGCGTTTAAGTATTTGGGGAGGCTTATTTTCGAGGGGGAGGTTTGTTATAACACACACGGTCGAAAGCTCAATTGGGCTTATTATCCGGAAATGTCTTATTTTCGGGGAAATACAGTAGTATAAAATAAAATATAGCTAAATTTATTCTTACTTTCACTGTCTTTTGCATTACTTCATATATTTTGTTCTTTAAACTTCCTGCTTCTCTTTTCCACAATCTTATCAATTCATTCAACTACAATTGAATCAATCTTCCCCTTCTCTTTACTCATTCATCTTCTCTTCATATATTTATTTTGCAGTTCCATTTTCATGTACAATGTCTTAGGTCCAAACATCCTCGGTATCTTTTTTTTTTTACTGACCCATCCATTTATATTTAATCTACATTACTTCAGAACTCATTCATTCCTGAGACTATATTTTCTTCTCCTTTTTCTTTTTCTTTTGTCCATGCATTTCTTAACCACTCAATTCCCACTTAATTCAACTTACTTTTATGTTTCTCCTAACATTGCTTAACTTTCGCTTACATATAAGATAATGGACAAAAGTCCATTTAGCTTCTTTCAACAAGTACCATTCTTTGCAACTTACAATATACTCCCTACCATTTTTCTACCAAGCTTTATACACATTAAAATTTGTATATTCATTTTCAACTGGTTTCAACCTTGCAACTGTTAACTCTATTTTTTCTGAAAAGTGTGACTACCTAGGCATTTGACAGACTAATTTTCATATTTTACTTTTCATTGTATCATATAATTTATTTTACATTCACTGCAAACCAGAATAAATTGCAAAGTTTACAGGTAGATACAAATATGCATACATTCTAGACCAACATATGAATGTACCCAAAGCCTTATACATTTACCTATAAATATATTCAACAACCAAAAGGGTATCACATTTATCTTACCCCCTTCTTAGTGCTAAAAAATATTCAACAATTGTCATAATGATATACATCTCAATACTTGCTGCAGAGCCAAAAAATATGTTTTGCAACCATTGCACGACCTAACACTTATCAAGTTTTGCTCACTGTCATGTTTTCAATCAGAACTCCTCTAGATATTTTCCAAGATACCTTTAACACACTAATCCACATGTAGCTTTTGCCTTAATTTTTTGATACATTTTTCTTTGTGTAGCAATGGCTAATCTTTTGGGCTCATTATGTCTAAAAGTCAGGAAATGCCTATCTTGATTCTGCTGGTGTATCACTCTCACACTCATACTGAACAAAAAAGGCCTCTCTGGATCTCCTCTCCTCTCTTCCCTTCCCGTCCCGTCCCGCCCCATCCCATCCCGTCCTGTCCCTTCAGTCCGCTGCCCTTCCATCCACAGTTCCTCTCCATACCCTTGGATTTGTGGGTCCTCTGGAACCCTAGAAAACTGCATGAAAATGCTCACACAATTTTTGGACACCCCAGAAGCTGTGCAGGAGCAAGATTTTCTCACAAAAATTCCAGAAGGCCTGGAGGTGTAGTGTGTCACTCCCAGTGGCATGGTATGTGTCAAAGGTTTGCAATCATTAGTGTAGGAGAAAAACAATGGATTCTTTCTATAGTCAAGTATGGAAGCAGTCTTTACTTATGTGTTAAAATTGCATCCATGCCATAAACAACCACATGCCAATTTTAACTATTTGCCGGTTTATTTATTTATGATTCAAATGTATTGCCTGCCTA
Source organism: Arizona elegans (assembly GCA_022577455.1). Classification (NCBI taxonomy): domain Eukaryota; kingdom Metazoa; phylum Chordata; class Lepidosauria; order Squamata; family Colubridae; genus Arizona; species Arizona elegans. The sequence goes on from JAKOOJ010000004.1 coordinate 27,770,331, forward strand.
ACTCCAGATTCTAGTGCCATGCACAACTTTAAAAAATCAAAACCATAAAAATAGCAAACAACATTAAAAAAAAACAGGAAATCTAGACTAAAATATTCAGCTAATAAATCATATACAAACACATACAACATACACACAAACATTGGCCATTAAACAATGACACACATCAACCTCAGGTCTGAGAAGAAAGCTAGGTTTTCAAGTTATCCTATATGCTTTGCTCTTAATTTATACTTTAGTTATATCTTTATTTATATTTACTTATAAATCATCACCCACTGGATAAAACTAAGGAAAAAAAATCCCACTTCTTTGAACGTGGTTAAAGAATGTGATCAAAATCTTTTCCAACACTGTACAACACTTAAAATAATATCCATATCTCTTCTGCACCAATAGTTTATGGAAAAATGAAGTGATATACCTTTCTGATAGATTCTATATATTTCTTCCTCAAACACTACTAAGCTCCAGGACAGGATAGTTCCTGAAGTTAATGCATTATTCCAAATAATCTAAAGTGCAATGGTCCATATATTCAATTCTCAAGTACCTTTGAACTCAAGTACATTTGAAGAGAAAGGACTGACTGAAGAATTCCCATCTAGGATAAAACCAGTTGTATACTGCCCCTTAGTGGCTGATATAAGTAATGTGTTGCATTATCATTATTTTCCAACGTTCTGTTATGCATATTTTTTCGTTTATTTTTGTTATATATTGACTTCTTTGATAATATTCCACTACATTCCCATACAAACCACTCAGCTACATTGGGATTACAGAAGTTATGCAAAAATATGTATTTTTGTAGAAGAATTAATAAAGTATACATTTTGTGCCCCTGACTATATAGTGTATGCATGCAATATTCATGTGTAAAACAAGCAAAAAAAATCAAACACATTTAGACATCATATGGGGAAAGGAATATGGGTTTGGGGTAGGAGAGAGGAACGAAAGAAGAGAGAGATTTCTAAAAGGGAGTGTATTTTGTGGAATTCTTTTGGCTGTTCATGCAATAAATGTTATGATTCACCAATCCTAAAATAAACAGCTATTCTGTGACTGTAATAATGTTCACAAAACTTTCTAAAAATTGAATGAGTTCCAAAAAAGATCAGAAACATTACTAGAATTACAGGTACCTAATTTAGGATATCTCTTCTATTTGAACTTATTCGCTAATATGTGCATACCCTGCTTATAAAAGTGTTTTAGTACAATCAACCCTGATTTCAAGGCCAGAAATCAGTTTTAGCCTCATGAACAAGATCACAAGTATTTCCAATCTCCTATGATCATATAAAAGGATGTTGTAAACATTCAGTGTTCTGCTGAATGAGCATGATTGTCTAAAAATTGTTTTGCAAATCTTTGTGCATACTATTCCAACGCAAAGGCCTGGGGATAGAGATATTTACAGTCAAACATCTATTTGCATGCAACAACAAAGCGACAAAATCGCTTAACAATATGTTAAGCAAACATCATGCTGAATGAGATAAGGAAAAAAACTAGTTTATATCACTATACTACAAGTTTAAACTACTATAATTTACTTTCTTTATTTTATTTCATTTATCAAGGATCACATATTAATATTAAAATACCTGTATATACTTCAGTAAGAAAATATGCAATTTACTCTCCAAATTCTAACTTCTACTTTTAATAAAATGTCATTTACATACCTCCTTTAACCTGATTTTTTAAATTGTTAACACTCTTATTCATAGACTTCAATATCTTTTTATCTTTATTGTGATTTGTAATTACAGAATAAGGAATAATTGTTGAATTATTTTGTTAGTTTTCTTTAACAGTTTGTGGATTTTAGTGCAAATTCTAAGTCACTATATTGTACCAAAAGTTCAAAGCTATTTCTCCTCAGTTTTGCAGGAAGTGATCTTCCTATTTTAGTGTATTCGTTACAAGATTTAAAAACTGGAAGCTTATTGGAAAATAGATGTAATACATACAGTTCTCATCAATCTTGTAAATCTAGCAGCAGAATATTTAATCGCTTGCACATAGCTTGCATAAAAAGTTATATGAACTTAGAACTTCTTTCAGACCGTCAGAGCATGGGGAAACTAGAATAAAGTGCTGGTATAATATTATGTAGGAAAAACTTGTGAGATGGGTCAAAGAGATGCTGCCTAGGGAACAGTCAGACGAGGTCAGAAAAGCTACAGCTGGATAGTGGGCAGAGCAAGTGGCGTAAAAGGAACTCTCAATAGTTTCTCGGCTGTAAAGCAGGCAGCGGGACAATTGTACTTTCATACTTGCAAGATTCCGTTAATGTAGCTTTACGATAATACGGAATTAGCTTATCTGATTGTGTTTCCTATCTGGTCTATCTGGTAAGACAAACCACCAATGAGCTGGCCAGCTCTTTGCAATTCCTCTCTGGACAAAAGAAGGATTTAAGATTGCCCACTAGCGCTCCAGACACTTGCTTCTTGCAAGGGGACCATAACATACTGGTTTCTAATACATTTAGCACTATGAGGGACAAGAATGTAGCCATCTTGCTCAAATCATGGTCAGCACCTTTAAAAGTTCATGTACTTTATTTTCTATCACTTTTGGATAGATGCTTTTTAGCTATTAAGAATCTTTGGATTGACAAATCTAAAAATATCAGATGAGTTTCCTTCTATAATTAGTAAAAGAAATTTTAAATAAAACTTTAAGGCCCTTTTTTAATAAATAGCAAATGGAGAGTTAGAACTTTGTTTTGGCAAAGTTACAAATGGACTCAGGCTCAGATGGATGTGAAATAAGATGTTGGAATTAAGTATAAATCATCCCCACAGGAAAATGCTTTTGTTTTGAATTATTTTAGAAAAAATTTGATAGAATAGGACTTTGACTTTGACGCTAGAGGAAAGTAGAAGGAACCAAAGATTGCAGTTAAAGGAGAAGAAAACTTAGATTCAACTTATAGATACAGCATGAAACAAAATATTTTAACATTGGTCATATTGCAGAATATTTTTGAACAATGGACTCAAAAGTTAATCTTAAAAGTGCCTATCACTATAGACAGACTGTATTTAAAATGTTATAGAAAAACACATTTTGCCTTTCAAGACCGAGACTGATCTGAAAATGAATTTAAAAATGACAGGCTACAAGAATGATATGGATAATGATGCTACACCGGTCATACAAAGAAGTCATCCATTGTTTTAATAATTAAAAGAGATACACAAGTAACAATCCATGAGAAAATTTTAGATCATTTTCCTGTATTAAAATTTACAAAAGTGGCTTGTTAAAACTTAGAAAAAATTTATGAAAAGGGATAAAGAAAAAATAAAAAGTAAAAAGGAATATGAAATTAGTTTATTTGATCAAGATTAAAATAGGTATGTTATTATCTCTACTGACCTTTAATGAACTTTTGCTGACATCAAGACTGAAATGGGTTTTTTTAAAGAATTGTTTACAGATAACAGATAGGATATGCTAAGAGATCATTTGTCATGTTTTAAGAAGACTTAAGTTACTAAAATTGTTTATACTTGTTTAAGGGGAAAGTAAATTCTTTATACATTTCTTTTTCTTTACTATGTTTTTTTTCCTTTTTTCCATTTCTTTCTTCTTTTGTTCCTGACCCCTCTATTTTTTATTTTATTCTTTTATTTTTAGTTTGTGTTAATTTACTATTGTAATTTCACTTTTTAATAATGTTTCACTATTAAAAAGTAAGACATGTGGTCTACTGAGGAATGTCATCATTCAAAGATATAGTACATACCTTATATATCAATTACTTATGGTAGACAAAACATCCTTAGAGAGCCGTAATTTAGTCAGAACTGAATAACATGGACCATTGATTCTTATTACTTGAAGAAACAGGCAATAAATCTCAAAGGTGCATATTCCACATTATATATATATTTTTTTTACTTTAACAGTTAATACAGGTAATCCTTGATTTATGACCACAATTGAGCCCAAAATTTATAAAGTGAGAATTTGTTAAGTTAACTTTGCCCAATTTTACGACATTTCTTGCCATACTTTTTAAGTGAATCACTTTAGTTGTTAAGTTAGCAACATAGTTGTTAACTGGATCTGGTTTCCCCATTGACTTTGCTTCTCAGAAGATTGCAAAAAGTGATCACATGACCCCCTGGGACACTGCAACTGTAATAAATACAAGTCAGCTGCCAAATGTTTGAATTTTGATCACATGATCATGGGGATGCTGCAAAGGTTGTAACTGTGAAAAATAGTTGTAAATCACTGTTTTCAATGCCACGGTAACTTTGAATGGTCACTAAATGAACTGTTGTAAAGTCGAGGACTACCTGTACTATGTATCCTTAGCTCTCTTACCATAACTTTAAAGGCAGTTACTTAATGATAAATACAGTAGTCATCACATATTATTAGAATGTGAACAATTAATCATTTGGGGGAGAAGAAAAAAAACCCAAAAAACCCCAATATTTGAGATTGTTGTCTTTCTGAATTTACCCCATTCAAGATTTATTTTTTTGAGCAGGTCTTGTTCTATGTCTTTGCTTCCTGAGACAAGTATTTACATATGTTTTCCTTTTTTGGTTAGCAGGATACTTTCATCTCCATTTGCTGGTATTGCTCAGCTTTTATCCACATAACCAAGAATGGAAAAATGTGCCTGTTATTCCAAGCTCAGGAATGACAGAAAGCTTTGCTAATGGCTTGTCTGATCTGGAAGACGAAAGTAGCCTCTATCCATTCAGAATTCACACAGTTTAGAATTATATGGAGGAGAAAAGGTGGGGAGATGTACACCTCTGTGTACATGTTGCCTTATTATTTTTTAAAGCACATTTTCCTCTATTTTCTTCGAAATGCAAGTTCTAAAAAATTATTCGACGTTTTGCAATATATTTAAACACACCATGTGTTATCATCTAAAATCAGTTGATCCTTAAATATATTCCTCTCTAAGGTAATCTGCTCCTGTTTGTGGGGTTTTTCTTTCATGATTGTAAAAAAAAAAACACCAGTAATACATCTTTAAAAATATTTTTCTGCAACATGCCCTGATGTTATGAAAGGGGGAAGGGAATGGCATCTAGCCAGGGAAGGCAATGCCTTTTTCAGGCAACTATCCCAACTGCTCCCTCCTTTCTTGCCCGCAAAACAAAATAATTTTTTTTTTTGAACCCTCCCGGGGCAGCTGCTTTAGGAAGGGCGTGCAGGGAAAAACAGCGAGCCGCTGCTGCGGGAGCCGCGACAGAAGGCTGGCATCAGGGCAGAGACGAGAAGGAGGGAATCCCCCGCTTGACAAGGGACGGGCATGGGGAACAACGGTGTAGCAGGCCGTGACCGAAGGAGGATGTGCCATCTAAGCGGGAAGGGCTGCGTCCAAGCGGGGGCTCAGCAGAGACCAACCTGTCAGCAAGAGGATGGTAAGAGCCGCTCCGCTGGGTTTGCTCTGGGACTGGAACCAGGATCCTGCTCCGCGGTGCGGCATTGCTCCTTGCTCGTGGAGCTGGTGCGGTCCTCTCGCTGCTGCTGCTCCTCCTCCTCCTCCTCCCTCCGCCGCCCGCCTTCTCCGGCTTCCCGCCTGACATAACCATCCCCAACAGCAGCAGCAGCAGCAGCAGCATCGCTCCCTCCTCCTTCTATAGAAACGATCGCGAAAGCAGCAGCCAGCTAGGCCTGCAAAAGGGGGTCGGTCTATGCGTAGCCAGGCCCGCCTTGTGTCGCCCAGGGGAGCTGCTTTATGTCTCGGAGGCTTGGTACTGGCTTGCTTTCGTTCCAGACTTCGGGAGCTGGGACTGCTAAAACGCACGCCCAGAGCTGAACAGGAGAAACTGAGACAAATGCATTTTGGCTCCCTCCAAGCTGGCCTAAGGCCAAGCGAAGGGCCTCCATACATAAACACCCTGTGCTGGGGCAAACATGATCTTCTGAAGGATTTTTTCCCCCTGCAGAAGCACCCGCTGGTGTGTTATTGGTACCCTGCCCTATTCCACTAGCTGTGAGAGGAACCAAAAATATGAAATCAGTACATTTGAAAGAGAGTTACAGGAGATGGAGTAACAAATGCCAGAGGCATTTATGCAAAAATGTATAATGCCCCAAAGCAGGGTGGGTTGTTTGGTAAGAACAGAAAATGTCACTTCCACTCATAATGAAAATGTAGCAAAGATGAGTAAAATACCCTGCTAACCAAAATCGATCCATCTGCCTTTCTCTAAATACAGCTTTATATCAGGGGTGAAATCCAGCAGGTTCTAACAGGTTTTGGAGCATTGGTAGCAGAAATTTTGAGTATTTCGGAGAACCAGTAAATACCACCTTTGGCTGGCCCCAGAGTGGGTGGGAATGGAGATTTTGCAGTATCCTTCCCCTACCACATCCACCAAACCACGCCCACAGAACCACTAGGAAAAAAATTTGAATTTTACCCCTGCTTCATATATATACCCACACACCACGAATCTCAAAACTATATTTTTCTATCTAATGATGCAAAATCCAGAAGTCTGAAATTTCTCAGGAAGATTGGAGATGATTATAATACTATAAATGCTCATGAAATTTGGAGCAATTTTAATTAGTAGAGTTTCTTCTGTATTGTATTGGTCTGACATTTTTTGTGTTTACTTCCATATACTTGCTTATACTGTAATTTGGAGGCGTGCTTCCCCACCCATAAAGGTCACATTCACATACTTGATAGACCTGTCCTCCATGAATCTATCCAATTCCCCCTTTAAAACCACCCAAATTTTAGTGGCCTTCACGCATCCTTATATAATGGTACATAATGGCTTCCACAAATTAATTGAGAGCTATGGGAGAAAATATCTTCTTCTATTAGTAGTCTGCTAGTATTCCTAGTTTTCTGCTAGTAAACTTATTTTAATTAAACTTAGAAATTATTGTCAGAATTATTGTCAGATTTCAAGATCATAGTGGAAAGACAATTGGCTTTACAGCAGAATCACCACTTAACAATTTATAGAATCTTCTAGTTATCCAATCATTTTTGTTGTAGCAAAATACCAATAATAGTAGGCTTCTTTTATACTGCATCACAAATTCTGAGACATGGTAGACACTAGTAGTCACTAAGTCACTAATTAGATATCCTACTATCAATTTATTGCTTAGATTTCTTCTTTTCCTCCATTAACAGTTGAAAGAGAAAGTGCCCAGTTAGAACTAAATAAAAGTAAAGGCACTACAATATAGTTTTTACGAGCATTTAGTAATTGTGTATGTTTATAATTAGTAGATTTGGGGAAAAAATAAAAATATTAGTTACAGAAATAAAGTTTATTTCAGATGTTTAAAAAAAAGTGAAAGATGGATTCTAGGAAAGACAATGTGGTGTTCCTTCATGTAAGGGGGCCTCAACTAATAAGTACATGGCAAAGAATATTATATAGCTTCAAGAGGTGCTGAACATATATTTTTTCTGTCTGGAAAAAAAGGAACTATTTCAGAGGTGGGTTTCAGCAGGTTCTGACTAGTTCTGGAGAACCAGTAGCGGAAATTTTGAATAATTCAGAGAACCGGTAGTAAAAATTCTGACTGGCCCCACCCCCATCTATTCTCTGCCTCCCGAGTCCCAGCTGATCGGGAGGGAATAGAGATTTTGCAGTTTCCTTCCTCTGCCAAGCCCACCAAGCCATGCCACACCCACCAAGCCACACCCACAGAACCAGTAGTAAATATTTTTGAAACCCACCACTGAACTATTTGTATCAAACTGCTAATCTATTCTACCATATTAGCAAATAATTATATATGTAAATTATTTTGTGCTACATAACTGCAATAGTGATAAGAAAATTCATCCCATAGTATTATCTTGTTTTTAATGCAGATATAATCACACGCATATTATAAAATTTACAACATAATTCTATAATATACAGGAAGGCTTCGACTTACGACCATTCATTTAGTGACAATTCAAAGTTACAACAACATTGAAAAAAGTGACTTCACACTACCGTGGCAGCATCCCCATGGTCACATGATCAGAATTCGGACACTTGGCAACTGGCATATATTTATGATGGTTGCAGTGTCCCAGGATTATGTGATCCCCTTTTGTGACCTGATAAGCAAACATCAATGGAGAAGACAGATTCATTTATACACCCATGTTACTCAGTTAACAACTGCAGTGAATCACTTGAAAACTGTGGCAAGAAAGGTCATAAAATTCACAGCAATTGTCTTCCTTAGCAACATAAATTTGAGACTCAATTGTGTTCGTAAGTTGAGGACTACCTGCATACTGTTTCTGAGTCTTTCCATGGAAACAGTGACATTCCTGGGGTTGTGACTACAGTATAGTCAATTGTTAACTAACTTGCCATGGTAACTTGGCTATGTATTCTTCTGCCAAACAATGAAAACATTTATATTCTGTAAGAAGATCAGTTATTCAGAGAAATGGGGGAGTTCTGTAACTTTGTCCTTGAAGATATAAATAGCTAATTAACAAAATTATTAATATGTTGAACATACATGTATCAAATCATGTTACCGATCCCTGTTCTTATGCAGCTATGTGATCCTGTGTTTTCCAGCAGATTTAAACTCTTTCTGAAAAATTTACTATTCTCAATAAACAAAACAGCTTTGATAGCATTTTTAAGACTTTACTTTTTTTTGTTCAGCAATAACAGCTGACTTTCAAATCCCCCTCAGACTTTGCAATAATGAATCGTAAAGTTGTGCCTTTAATATGAGTTCTTCATAAATAGTTTTATTTCAATTTGTATAACAGTGATAAGTTAATTTATGAAATAAAATTCATGTAATTATTGGTTTTAGTCATCATATTTATTAGCATTATTTTATCAAGGAAATTTTCCAAAACAAAACCTTAACCTCTGAACTTTTTCAGATTTCTTGGACTGGTACAGAATTTATATTTAGATTTAGCAATAAATCTAAATATAGGTTCATGGCAACAGATCTAAAAATGTAGCATTATCTAGCATCATAACTTTAGTCAAAAACATGCTTTAATTCTGCTTTTCATTGTAATGAATATTTATGAACACACAATCCTTACATAAAAAAACAAAACAGAATTGTTAAAACAAAAATCATTACTTGCTTCAATTGGTATACCAGTTCTAAAATGTATCACATGTTCAAAAAGAGAAAGTAGCACATATCTAAAAATTGAAGCAAGGAAATGTCTCTTTGAAGCATTATTCAAAATAGCTTACAGGCAATTTCAAATGATTGAACACGTTTAAGCCAACCATCATGCGTTTTTGTGATGATACAGATCTTATAACTTGATCTGACACAAGTATTTATGAACCATTTCTGTATAGTTTCATAAACAAATCAATGCCATTAAGTGCAATGGAAAGAAGATCTTGGTAGAAATTTGGTTGTAAAACAAGGGGATAGATGAATTTCCCCACATTTCATGACCTTTCTCGCCACTGTTGGTAAGTGAATGGTAAGTAATTGTTAAGTTAGTAACATGGCTGGGTAAGTGAATTTGGCTTCTCCATTGATTTTGCTTGTCAGAAGGTTGCATAAGGTAATCACATAACCTGCGACATTGTAACTCATAAATACAGAGAGTCCTCGACTTACAACATTTCATTTAGTGACCATTCGAAGTTGCAACAGCACTGAGAAAAGTGACTTATGACCATTTTTCACACTTATGACCATTGCAGCATCCCTATCCAGAGGTGGGTTTCAGCAGGTTCTCACCAGTTCTGGAGAACCGGAAGTTTTGAGTAGTTCGGAGAACCGGTAGTAAAAATTCTGACTGGCCCCATCCCCATCTATTCTCTGCTTCCCGAGTCCCAGCTGATTGGGAAGAAATGGGGATTTTGCATTATCCTTGCCCTGGAGTGGAGAGGGAATGGAGATTTTACAGTATCCTTCCCCTGCCACACCCACCAAGCCATGCCACGCCCACCAAGCCACACCCAGAGAACCGGTAGTAAAAAATTTTGAAACGCACCACTGCTATGGTCACATGATTTACATTTGGATGCTTGACAACTGACTCACATTTATGACAGCTGTAGTGTCCCAGAGTCGTGATCCCCTTTTGCGACCTGATAAGTAAAGTGAATGGAGAAACCAGATTCACTTAACAACCATGTTACTAATTTAAGAACTCTAGGGATTCACTTAACAAATGTAGTGAGAAAAGTCGTAAAATGGGTCAAAGCTCACTTAACAAATTTCTCACTTAGCAACTTAAATTTTGGGCTCAATTATGGTTATAAGTTGAGGACTACCTTTATATTCCCATTACCAGGGGTCCAAATTTTTATCATGGAGATGCTGCAAGGGTCACAAGTGTGAAAAGAGGTCATAAATCACTTTCTTCAATGTTGTTGCAACTTCGAACAGTCACTAAATGAATGGTTGTAAATCGAGGACTTCCTGCACAGAAAAATGGGACTGATGTTCCAAGGTAATTTAGTCCTTGGCTGATTTTGATTGAGACTACAGGTCACCTATATGTCAGAGGTAATTCTCCAATGATCTACTTTCTGGAGATACAAGTCCATTTGTATGATTAGATGAAAATGATATTATTTGTATAGCTGGCATAAATAGATGTCTATTTTGTATTCCACATGGGAAAGCTTCTTCCCTTCAGAAGTTGTGTTGGGTTGTCTTAAAACATTAATTGCATATCCCAACCACCATATAATACCAATAATTTACTAGAGAGTCAGGTTTCAGGTTTTCTAGTAAAAAAACAAAAACTATACAGTGCATCCTTGATACCCAATACATCTTTTATATAAATCTGATTGAGAACTGTGGTACTCATCCATCTTCTTTCTGTTTGTACTGTTTCATGTCACTATTCAGGAAGAGGTATCTTTCAGGTGTAATACCCATACTCTGGAATCAGCATCAACTTTTAACAACCCCATAATCCCTTGCGGGGTGGAATCTGGGCAACTGAATGGAAGTAGCAGTGTTTTAATAGCCGGATGCCCTTCCTGTCGCCAATGCAGAGTTTTCTTTAGCTGATATTGTGAGGCAAAAGCTTCACCTCTAGACCAATGCACCACCCCACCCATACTCCGGAATGCCCTTCTTAAAATACAATATATGAGCTTGCTACAATATAGGAGCATGCAAATAAGTTTGGGAAATTTTGTCTGCGTTGCAAAACGCCATCATTCATTTATTTTGTTTTATTATCATAAATCAGCCGAATTGCATGATGAATAAATGGCCAGATACTATCTTCGTAATTATCAATTGAGTGAATTCTTATTTTAAATGACTATAAGAACAAATCCCTGCAGTTTCCTTGGCAACATTTGAGGAAATAACTTGCCAGTTGCTTTTTTCTTGGGTTCAGAGGTGACTGAACTAAAGTCACCCAGCTGGCTTTCATAACTAAGGCAAAAACTAGACGTCATAATCTTCTACTTACTAAACCTTCTTTAACTTCACCAGTTGGACAAAAATCATATTTAAAGAGTAGTTACTAACTTTTCCTTATCAGTATGCATTGAGTGGGATATGACAAACATCACTCTTTGTTAAAGTTGGTATTGGAAGCATAAGCTATGCTGTAAATTTTGCACATAATACCCAATTTCATTAGATAATTAATAACCTAGTGTGATAGAAATGTAACTTAAAATAACATTGACATCTATTTTCTAGTTTAGAAAATATAGAAACTAGTTTAAATTAACAGAATTAATTTTAATAGGCACATGCAGTATTTCCAGTTGTTAAGTGAAACCCTGCAGTTATTAAGTTAGTAATATGGTTGTTAAGTGAATCTGATTTCCCCATTGACTTTGCTTGTTAGAAGGTCGCAAAAGAGGATCACATGAAACACTGCAACTGTCATAAATGTAGTCAGCTGTCAAGCATCTGAGACCGTGCAGATGCTGCAATGGTCATAAGTGTGAAAAATGGTTGTAAGTTACTTTTTTCAGTGCCATTGTAATTTCAAACAGTCACTGAATGAACTGTTGTAAATTGAGGACTGACTACTTGTAAATCAATACGTCCTGCCTCAGATAAAATTTTAGGATCCTCAACTTTCAGCCTGTTGCTTTCATATTATTTTCCATATGAGAAAATATTGCAAATACTTTTTCCTTATTTTTACATCTGTTCCTTTGTGGATTTTTTAAACTCCTATTCTAATTTGTTCTCCAATAACACTTCTTCTGGCGCTCTCTGTAGGCCAAAGAGAGTAATGAATACCGAAACTCCAATTATAGTGAACTTAATCTCTACAGTATAGTATGAAAACCTATCTGGCAAACTACTATACAGGAATAATGACTCTACATCTTCTAGAAATCCACAAATTGACTATGAGACACACGGGACTTCTTTTTAATGAAAAAAAATATTGTAAAAATAAGATACTAGTTTTATGTAACCAAATAAGAATAACAACATACACAATACAAACAACATAAGAAATAACAATAAAAAGATATTCAGGAAATACTGCATTTTTATATAGTAGAAGGGCACAATAGGTCCTGAGAATTATACCAGTAAAGAATGTAAACCTCTAGAATGGTCATTCTTACTTATAACTTCAAAAGAAGAGTCAGGTTTTGGATAATCCATAACATGGCGAGATTGGATAGGACTCTGCAGGCATGAGAGAAGTCAACTTATAAAAGAACTCCCAAAAACAATTCCAGAAGAATACAATGGCAACTATTTTTTGATTCTTTTAAAGAAAAGTGTATTGACAAATTGGAAATATTTAGACAAGTTTAACTGTCAATGAGGGGATTCCCCAGGTTGAAAGGTATCCTTTTAATTAATTAAAGGCTTAAATATGACATGGCCAGAGCAAAGTCAATCAGAAAGAGAAGTTTGATGTTTTACAAGGACACCTAACTGAAATACAGAATGTGGAAAGCAGTGAATTCAATATTGTTAAAATAGAAATGAAGCATATGATACTAAATTTGGATGTTTTTGGTACAGTTAGTCCTCAATTTACAACTACAATTAGAACCAGAACTTCCATTGCTAAGCAAGGCAGCTGTTAAGCAAAGCATGTCTGATTTTAGACTTTTGTGTTAAACAAATCACTGCAGTTATTAAGTGAATCACATGGTCGTTAAAGAAACCTGACTTCCCCCATTCACTTTGTTTGTTGCAAGTCAGCTGAGAAGATTGCAAATGGTGATGACATGACCCAAGAAGGCTGAAACTGCTGTAAATATATGGTGATCACCAAATGCCCAAATTCTGATCATGTCCCTTGGGGATGCTGGACAGTTGTAAGTGTGAGGATGGTTTTTTTTCAGTGCTGTTGTAACTTTGAAAAGTTACCACTAAATGAATGTGTTACAATATTTTGAGGATCAGACTCAATGATGAATTCAGAGGCAATTTCTTCAGTTAAAGAAAAGTTTATTCATAATAGGCATTCTACTTATTCTTGTCAGATTTACAGATGTCAAGTATTTGTGTTGTTTAGAAGGTAAAGGTTTAGTTAATATATCAGCTATTGTTCTGAGGTTTCGCAGTGGATTGCTTTAATGAATCCATCCTGAGATAATTGTCTCACGTGTTTAAATTTGATATCTATATGTCTGGACCTTTGACCAATGGCGTCAGATCTTGATATTTCTATAGCCGCCTTATTATCTTCATGTATGACAAATGGTAGTATTGGATTCTTCCAAATATCAGATAATAAATCATTAAACCACACTAAATTATTTGAGGCTTTAGATAAACAGACGTATTCTGCCTCTGTTGTGGAAGTCGCTACTAAATCTTGCTTCCCAGTGTACCAGAATATTGGGCAATCATTTAAAAATAATACATAACCTGACTTCCGGTTTCCTCGTCTTCGGCGGCGACGGTGCTTTCTTTTGGCACCGCCACCCCCGCTGCTTGTAGAGCCGCTTCCTGATTGCGAAGCGGCTCGAAATCTTCGAAATCCTTAGGATTGAAGAAGAAGAGGCAGCAGGGCACAGGTAGAGCCCCTGCAACCCCCCCAGGGAACAGTTTCTGGGGAGGAAGCAGGCGCGGCTCCCTTACAACCTGCTGAAACTCCGGGCGGCGTGGGACGTCTTCTGCTTGTGCGGAACAAGCCGACCTCAGGAAACCTTTAAAGAGCGAGGAAATAACTCAAATAAACATCCGCAATCCACTTGAACCCTGAAACTTTGAACTGCAAGTATTAGTCCTTTGCTGAACTTTTTTACTGAAGTGAAAGTCTCGGAATGAGTGAAAGTGATTGAAAAAATATGGCGCTCAGCAAATGAATTAGTGGGTGTGGATTGGTGAAGTTATCTTGTCTTGCTACAAAGTTAAAAAGTTGTTACAGAGCTGCTCCGGCTGCAACAGAAATAAGAGGAAAATCTCTCCCTTTTACTTGTCTTTGCTGCATTATAGTTTTGCTTTGAGTAATTCTGGGGGACTTTTTTAGAAGGTATTGTGGAGGTGGCAGAAGAGGCGGACCCTCCCTTTTTAAGAAAGCTAGCTTACGTGGCAGGATGGCTTCAAAAAAGCAGGAAGGCAAAACAGGGGGGGGATCCCCCCCACGTAAGCAGGATACGCAGTCACAAGCCCAAAAAAAAGATTTGGATATGGGAGAATTAAAAGCATTCATCTCAAATATTTTGGATGAGAAATTTCAAGACATGGATGACAAAATAAATAAAATAGATGAAAAAATCCAAAAGTCACAACAGGAAATCATGCAGGAAATGCAGCAGAGCCAAAAGATGGTGACCAAAAAAATAACGGATGTGGCGTCTGGTCTGGCAGGATTTATTATGAAAGTTGAGACAAAAGTGGATGAATTTAAATTAGAAGTTAATGCTAAGATGAAAAATAATGATCATAAATTTTTTGATGTTGATGACAAGATGCAGAGAGTTGAGAATGATATTGTTATGATGCAATTTCGTGCAATGGAATTTGCTATAAGGCTTCGAGGAATTAGAGAAGAGGAGAGACAAGATTTGAGACAGATCTGTGCTGAAGCCCTAGCTGTGATTTTAAAAGTTGAACCTGAGATGGTTTTTTGCAAAATAGATAAAATCTATAGAGTTAACTCGTGGGTGGCCAGACAAAGACAACTGCCTAGAGATGTGGTCATATATTTTACAGATAGAGCAATAAGAAATGACATTTTGCAAAAATCTTTTCTCACTTCTGTGCAAGTGAGTGGATCCAAGATTACAGTTTACAAGGAGCTCCCACCCAAGATGTTGAAATCTAGAAAAGAGTATGGTTTTCTTGTTAAAGAACTGCAGAATAATCAAATCCCATTTCGTTGGGACGCCCCAACTGGCATAATTTTGAGATATAAGGGAGAGAAACATCGTCTGAATACTGTGGAGAAGGCGGAGCAATTTTATAATGACATCTTTAAAGAAAGAACTCCATCCCCACTCACATCTACAGTTTTGGAGATTAAAGAACAACAATCTAAGCAGGAATTAGCAGAGCTGAAGGGTGCTGAAGGAGGCTTTCTGGATGAGCCTTTGCTGGAACCTTCTCCAATCTCGGAGCTGGCTTGGGCGGCTGAAGTTAAGGATCAGCGTATAACTCGAGCAAAAGCCAAGGAACTTAAAGAAAAGTTACAGCAGGAGAGTCAAGACAAGGCTGGGGCTGTGGGAAAAGCAGGACAGAGGATCTCAGATGACATCCTAAGGTTCTGCGCTTCGCTCCAGAAGGAGAATAAGGATGATTAAATGTTTATCTTGGAATGTGAATGGGTTGAATGCAACACAAAAAAGGAAGAAAATATTTGCATATTTAAAACAACATAATAATGATATAATTTGTTTACAAGAAACGCATATTACAGTTCAAGATCAAAACTATTTGAAAAATTCCAAATTAGGAACACATTTTATATCCTCAATTAACCAAAAAAAGAATGGTGTGGTTATTTATGTAAACCAAAAATTAACAGCTAAACTTATAGAAGCTGATCAAGATGGTAGGTTTGTAGCAATTGAATTACTTTCTGCTAATAGTCAAATTCTTCTGATAGGAATTTATGCTCCTAATCAACAACAGGACTATTTTTATAAAATGCTGCATACTAAAATACTTCAATGGGATTATAGATCTATTTTAATTATGGGAGACTGGAATGGAGTAATGGACTCTAAATTAGATAAAAAGACTTTGGCAAAATCAAGAATTAGATTACCACAGACTTTTTTTGATATGAAAGAAGACCTGGAATTAAAAGATATTTGGAGAATACATAACCCAAAAGAGCTGGACTATACTTTCTTTTCTGACAGACATAGATCCTTTTCCAGGATTGATTTTATTTTGTTGTCTGATGACTTACTTGTTAGGACAAAAAGAACAAAGATTCTGCCAAGAACTTTGACTGATCACAGTCCAGTCTGGATAGAAATTGAGACATGTAAGAATGAGAGACGTTCTTGGAGATTAAATGAAAACTTGTTTAGATATGAGAAAAATATAATAGAACTTAAAAAGCATCTGAAAGAGTTTTTTGAAATGAACTTGAATAAAGGCACCCCAATGGAAATTGTGTGGGACGCAAGCAAAGCTTATATGAGAGGGGTGCTTATATATATGAACTCTAAACATAAGCGGATTCGACAAAAGAAAAGACTTGAATTGGAAGCAGAAATAAAGGACAAAGAACAGTTACTTATTAAAAACCCAACAGATGAAAGAATACTTAGTGTTATAAAACTTCTGAAAGACCAATTCCAAATGCTTATAGCGGAACAAGTTGCAACAAACTTACAATATGCGAAGCATAATACATTCTGCAATGCTAATAAACCAGGCAGGTGGTTGGCTTACACATTAAGGAAGAAACAAAGCATACGGACTATTGATAGTGTTGATATTGGGGGGAAAGAAGTTTTTCAACAGAATTTAATAAAAGAAGCCTTTCTTCAATATTACACTAAACTATATGCCAGAGAGGAGGTGCAGAATGGACTTATAGAAAAATATTTGGACAATAAAAGAGTTACAAAAATCACTGAACAACAAAAGGAAAGAATGGATTATCCCATAACAGAGGAGGAGATAATAGCAGCAATAAAACAATTAAAAACAGCCAAAGCTCCTGGAACGGATGGTCTGACAGCAGTGTACTATAAAACTTTACAGGCAGAAATGGTGGAACAACTCAGAGACTTATTTTGCAACATACAACAAGGGGGAAAAGTACCTCCATCGTGGACTACAGCTTATATTTCTTTGATACCAAAAGAGCAAGCAGGTCCCAAAAAACCGGAGAATTACAGACCAATATCTCTTTTGAATACGGATTATAAAATTTACGCAAAAGTATTAGCCAACAGACTGATGCCAGTAATTCAAAAGGTGATTCATGATGACCAAGCGGGATTTATTGAGGGTAGGCACATGAAGGACAACGTAAGGCAAGTAATAGATTTATTGGAATATCTTGAGAAGAATAAACAGATCCCTGCAGTGCTGGTCTTTCTGGATGCAGAGAAGGCCTTTGATAGAGTGGATTGGAATTTTCTATTAAAGACATTAAAAAAGATGGACTTTGGGGACCAATATATACAGGCGGTCTCAGCAATTTATCAAGAGCAAAAGGCACAGATCATTATCAATGGAAGTTTGACAACAGAGTTTAAAATTGAAAAAGGTACAAGACAGGGATGTCCACTGTCCCCATTGTTGTTCATTTTAACACTAGAAGTCTTGTTAAATACAATAAGGGATTCTAACACATTGAAAGGTATAATGATAAGGCAAGAGGATTACAGAATAAAGGCATTTGCAGACGATCTGGTTGTTACCCTAACACAGCCAATGGAATCGATAATCCAGATGAAGGACATTATACAAGACTTTGGTAAAGTTTCAGGTTTCAGATTGAATCAGAGAAAAACTAAGATGGTAGTTAAAAATATGACACAAGATCGTAAACTGGAGTTAGAAAGGAGGGCAGGTTTTGAGATTGTACCAAAGGTAAAATATCTAGGAGTTCAGGTTGCAGAATCAAATATGAAATTGTTTCAAAATAACTATGAGGTGTTGTGGCGAGAGGTGCAAAAAGATATGGAGATTTGGAAAAAACTGCAGCTGTCTTTACTTGGAAGAATAGCAGCAGTTAAGATGAACATTTTGCCAAGATTTCTTTTTTTGTTTCAAATGATTCCGGTGCTCAAAAATGATAAACAACTAAAAGCATGGCAAACTGGTATCAACAAATTTGTCTGGAACGAGAAAAAACCAAGAGTAAAAATGAAAATTATGCAAGACATCCCAGAAAGGGGAGGTCTCAAACTTCCAAACCTACAATTATATTATGATGCAACAGCTTTGACTTTAGTAAGTGATTGGTTTGGAGGAAAAAAGATTGGAATATTGAATGCAGAAAGTTTTGATTTGGAATTTGGATGGCACGCTTACTTATTTTATGACAGCAAAGTGGATAAAGTATTTAAAAGCCATATACTTAGAGATTCTTTGCTGAGAGTTTGGAAGAAGCACCGAAACAACTGGAATTATAAAATACCGCTATGGCTGGATCTTGGTCATACCTTGTGGAATACAAATATAATGTCACTCGGGGGGTTTTTATATAAAGAGGTTCTTTTTACAGATGCGGGCAGATGGCAGCTGAAGACATTACAGACATTGTTGGCTGAAGGGATTAATTTAACTTGGTTACAATATAATCAACTGCAATTGAGATGGAAAGAGGACCAAAAAACTGGTATTATGATGTATGAGGAAGAATTAGTTAGACATATAAAAGAGAAAGGCCCAATGCATATTAAAAGACTTTATAATGTTTTGTTAGAAAGGGATTCAGAAACTGAATTAGTTAAAGACTGCATGGTTAAGTGGGCACAAAACTTTGAGGAACCAGTGATGTTGGAAACATGGGAAAAAATTTGGGTTCAGAATGTTAAATTTACACAGTCGCAGAATCTGCGGGAAAATTTCTATAAAATGTTTTATAGATGGCATTTAGATCCAAAAAAATTGTCGTGTATGTACCCTAGTGCCCAGCCTAAATGTTGGAGATGTGACTGCTTAGACGCTACATATTATCATGTTTGGTGGACCTGTAAGAAAGTTAAGGCTTTTTGGGTAAAAATTTGGTGGGTCATGCAGAATGTTTTGAAGAGAAAAATTCAATTTTCTCCACAACTGTTTTTATTGGGTATAGTTAAGGGTTTTACATTGGGGGAAACAAAAATGATATTGTATATGATAACTGCAGCAAGATTGTTGATAGGTAAATACTGGAAAAATGAAGCGCTGCCTTCGATTGAGGAATGGACTTTGAAGATGGCCAGTTTTGCGGAGATGGCGAAGATTTCAGCATATTTAAAAGATTGTTCTCAAGAGACTTATGAATGGGAATGGAAGAAGTGGATAAATTATGTTCAGCATAAATATCAAACTAGGAAGTATCAAATAGCCTTTATTTAAAAATGTTATATAAGATAGAAACATTTTAGGGTTGAGGATAAAAATTTGTTAGAAAATGTTATATTAAGATAGAAATATTTTAAGGTTAAGGATGAAAATTTGTTAGAAAATGTTACATTATGATAGAAATATTTTTAAGGTAATCAGGATGAAAATTTATCTGAAAATGATATACCAAGATAGAAATAGGTTAATGTAATGAAGATGAAAATTTGTAAGGGGGAGGGAGGGGTTCAAGTTTTATATACAAAGGAGGGTTTTTTCCTTTTATCTGACATGAGCATACTAGGAAGTCTGGGGGGAGGGGAGGGTTAGGGTGGGCTGGGGAGGTTGGGAAGTTTGGGGGGGTAGGGGGGGGAAAAAGGGGGTGAAAATGTAATTGTAAAACTTTTGCAATAAAAAAAAAAATAAAAAATAAAAATAATACATAACCTGAGGTGCTCTTTCTACATTTGATGTCACCTGCCCAGTCTGCATCAGCGTAACTGGTGATAATAGGTTCTTTAATATTATTGGGTTCTAAGAGTAGGCAGAAATCTATGCTGTGTTTTAGATATCTTAGTATTCGTTTAACTGCTTCCCAATGATACATAAGTGGTTTACTTACATGTCTAGATAATAAATTAAGTGGCAGAGCTATATCAGGCCTGGTCCAATTAGATATATACAAGAGAGAACCAATAATTGATCTATATAATGTATTGTTCTCGAACTCAGGTGAAGATTCATCCATATTCCTTAGAAAATCAGTCTGCATAGGAGTATCACAAGGTTTGGCATCTCTTAAATTGCATTTTTCCAGAAGTTCTATAATTTTATCTCTCTGGGATAATTTGAATCCCTTTCTTGTTTTATTGATTTGAACTCCAAGGTATTTGTTTACCCTTCCTAGCGACTTTAAAGAGAAATGTTCACTTAGCTTGGATACAAATAAGTCTTTCTTTTCTTTATGTTTGCCTATATACAAAATATCATCCACATAGATTAACACAAATTCTAATGATTCATCTTCCTTTCTAACAAAAAAGCAATTGTCTGCAGTTGTGGCTTTGAAATCCATATTTTTAAGCACGCTGACTAGACATTCATACCAACGCTTGCCGGATTGTTTTAATCCGTACAAGCTTTTGTTAAGTAACCAGGTCTCATTTCTATTTGTACATTGGCTATGAGGTGCCCTTACATATATCTCTTTGTCGAGCTTTGCATGTAAGTATGCAGTCTGCACATCATATTGAAAGACATCAAGATTGAGTATAGCAGCTATGACTAAAGCTGTCTTAACACTTTCGGTTCTTACAGTGGGAGAGTATGTGTCAGTGTAATCCTCAGGATATTTTTGAGCGTAACCTTGTGCGACTAATCTAGCTTTATATAATTTATTACCCTCTTCTAAATCTTTGATTTTGAATATCCATCTGGTGCCTATAATTGTCTTGTTCTTAGGGGCAGGGACTGGTGTAAATACACCTAATTCACGCAAGCTGTTCATTTCTTTTGTTATGGCTAATTCCCATTTCTCTCTTTCTTCCATGGGAAGTTTCAGCACTTCCTCGTATGTGTTAGGTGTTGGTGTCTCGTCATTCACACACATTATATAATCCTTATACTTATTGGGTAATTGTTTTCTGTTACACCTGATTGTTCTTATTGGAATGCTTTCATTATCGTGTAGATACCTTGCTTCCTTTTTGGTTAATGAATCTGTTTTTATCCTGGTATGGTTACCTGTCCATGTTTTGTTTTTGTCATCATGTGTGTTATGTTCATGTTTCTCTCTTTCTATTCTGTCTTGTTGTTCAATATTTGGTTCTGTATTTTGGATTATCTCGTTAAGATGTATCTTAGACCAGTTGGCCTGTTCATGAAATACTGCTGTTCTTGAGACTATGAATTTGTTATTATTGTCAATGAATCTATATCCTTTTGTGCCTGTTTCGTATCCCATGAATCTGAGCCTTCTGGATACGTTATCTCCCTTACGTCTTAATTGTTTTGGTATGTGTACGTCTGCTGTAACTCCAAATATGTGCATGTGTGATATTTTTGGTTTCCTATTGTACATCACTTCGTATGGTGTTTTATTTAGGATGCTAGACCAGGTCCTATTTTGGGTATAGTTTGAATATAGTAATGCTTCTGACCAGAATTGTTTTCCTAAACCAGCATCTTCTAATGTACATCTAATCATGGTTTGCAGTGTCGAGTTCTTTCGTTCTGCTGTACCATTCTGAAAAGCAGAAAATGGGCTAGTCGTGAAGTGTATCATTCCTTTGTCTTTTATCCATTGTGAGAATTCTTTTGACATGAATTCGGATCCCCTATCTGTCATGATTTGTTTTATTTTGATATTGTGTTGTGTTTCTACACGTTTGTAAAATTCTTTGAATTTTTGGAAAGTTTCATCTTTGTGTTTTAAAGTATAAACAAATCCATAACGGCTATAGTCGTCTACAATAGTTAGGAAATATCTTTTTTTGTATGTGATGGATGGTGTTAATGGACCAACCAGATCCATATGTACCAGATCAAAAATTTGGTTAGAGGTCCTTGTTGCCCTCTTTGGTTTTGGGTTTGTTCTGAGTTTTGAGGATTTACATACTGAGCATTCCAAATAGTTTTTACAATCCTTTATTTTAACGCCATCAGCATGTTCAATCATTTTTTGTATTACAGGGAAACTTGCATGTCCCAATTTCCTATGCAACATGTGTGCACATTCATCATGAATTGGTTTGCCTATATTGGGTCTTTTGTTATTGTGTGTATCACTAGTGGGTGTGTCTTTGTGATTACAGTGTGTATTGGGTTCTTCATTGTCATTGTTGTTACTATGTTCACTGTCTATGTTGATGTCGTCATCAGTGTTTGTATTAATGTTATGCAACCATTTATCTTCTGTTACAAGGAAGGGTAGGCCCCCTTCGATAACTACACTATTCAATTTAGTCCCATCCTTTTCTAGTATTGTTTTTCCCCCAGAGAAGATTATATTTATGTTGAAATCTTGGCTTAATTTCACTGCACTAAGTATGTTATGTGATATTTCTGGTATCAACAATACCCCCTCTACTTTACCTAAACCAGGTATATTTACATCTCCTTTCCCTATGACTTGAACATTTTCTTGATTGGCTACTCTTATCATAAATTTATTATTTGTGAATGAAGACAGTATTTTCTTGTTATTTGTTGTATGATTAGTCGCCCCTGAATCTATGAGCCAAGTATTGTTTTTTGAATTTTGTGTGATGACATTGTTATGTTTATCTAATCCATTTAATGATCCTGATTTTCTGTCCCTTGAATTATCTCTATCCTTTCTGCGTTCTCTGTAGTTTGGGGAGTCTCTATATCTGTATCTATCAATAGATGATTGCCTGTCTTGATATCTACCCCTATAATCACGGTTTTGTCTTTCCCTATGAAACATGGGGCAATTAGAGTGTTTTCTGGATCCACAATTGTAACATTCAATTGTTTTTTGGTGATTTTCTTGGAAGGTTACCCCTTTTGCCTGTCTGTGTTCTGTGTATGCATTGTATCTACTTCTCCTCAAATTATCTTCAGCTATTAACTTATTTGACAGACTTTCTATGGATAAGTATCCTAGATTGATTGAGTCTAAGTGTGATATGTAGTTATCCCATGATGAATCTAATGAATTAAGGATAACGCTTTTCATTGTCTGTTCTGATATTATTTCTCCTCTTAGATGTAATTCTGCTCTGGTTTTGTTTAAGGATATTAAATGTTCACTTATGGTGGTTCCAGATCTTAATTTGGCTGAAAAGAAATCTTTAGACATTCTAGTGGTTGTTGCTACACTTTCACTATGAAACAATTTAAACATGCATTGAATTATTTCTGAAACAGTAAGATTATGCTTAATACTGTAGTACATGGCAGGTGATATGCTAGAAATTATTAAATAGAATGCTCTGTGATGCAGGCAGTCCATTTTTAGAGTCCAAGGTCTTTTGGGAGGATTGGTTATAAAAAATAATAAATTTTCTTTCATAAAGACAACCTGAATTTGTTGACACCATTCCTGTAAATTGATGCCATCAATTCTAAGTTTTGGGAAATCACTAGGTAGATTCCCAATATTACTATTCCCACTACTTACAACTGTGGGTAGTCCATGGTCCTGTAGATGTTGAAAATTGCAGAATGGTGTGGGTATTCTGCTGATGAGCTTGAAAGGTTCTCCTTCTTCATAAAGTTCATTGTAGTTCTCTGTGTTCATCTGCGCATGCACGTTGGTCATTTCTCTGCTGAAGCCGCTAGGAGAGGTTCTCTTTGCTGTAGCTCCCTCGTAGTGCTCTCCTTCTGATGATTCGGTCTCCGGCTCGATCTTGGGTGTTCTGCTGGCAGCTGTGGTTCGTTTCTTTTGTATTTTTGCATTATTGGCTTTTATCGATTCTTTTGAAATTGTTAGACTTGTGCCAAACGTTTTAAATATTTTTCTCATGGGTGTTTCGATTTCTTGTTCGGTGGATGATTCCTCTGTATCTGTTTCTGACTCTTCAGAAGAGTAAATATATTTTTTGCTATTTTTTATGTTTTTTCGCGCCACAGTTTTTGAATGGTGCATTCTGATTGGTTCAGCCGTGTTCATTTCTGTGGCCGGTTGAAGAGAAGATGGCTGCCTTTCAAAATTTTGAGCGGGACCTCTGGTCTTGCTTCTGGTTATTTTTTCTTTCGTTGTAGGTTCGCTCACCATTTTTGTATTTTCGGGTTTGGCTTTTTCAATGTCTTTTTCTCTCGCTGCTCCGTTTTCTTCCAAGAAGCCTCGGAGTTCCGCGATGAGTCTGTGGTCATCTTTTTGACTTTTTATTAGCCTCAGTATCTCCGATCTGAGGTCTTTGTCTTTCATTTTGTTCTCTTCTTGGTTGTCGGTTTCATCTGCTGTTTCTTCGATGTCTGTGGTGTTATCTTCAGATTCTTTGATTGTTGTATTTATTGGTTCGTCGATCATTTCTTGATCTGTTTTTGTTTCTTTATCATTTGCCCTGGTATTGGGTCTTTCTTTTTTATTCTTGAGGTTTTCTTTCTTAGGCATGTTGGATTTTATTGAGTCAGTTCAAACCATCCTCTGCTACCAGCTTGTTACAATATTTTGAGGATCAGACTCAATGATGAATTCAGAGGCAATTTCTTCAGTTAAAGAAAAGTTTATTCATAATAGGCATTCTACTTATTCTTGTCAGATTTACAGTGAGAAGCAAGCATGAGGTAAAAGCACTCTCTATTTATATCAAAGGGGAGGAGTCAAGGAAGGGGGGTGATTACACATGAATACATTAAAGGAGGATGAATAAATATACCCTTTATATTCTGTACGTATATACATATCTCTTGTTATAGAATAAGGCATTTACTTATGACAGAATGTTGTTGTTGTTGAATGGTTGTAAGTCGAGAACTTCCCATCAAAGTCAGCTTTTGAAACGCAACCTTTTTATATCCAATGGCTCTTGGGCTGGCGACCATCCTGGTGAGATTACAGTTATGGCAGAGTCCAAAACCAGCACCATTGATTATATCCTTACTTCTATGGACTTATTACATTACATAGAAAATATTGAAATCCTACCTTACCTGGAAAGCGATCATTTACCTTTATATATGAAGCACTTCATCTGGCAGATGCCCTTTGGGGACCAATTTATTCCTGCAATTTCTCCAGCAGGCCCAACAAGATGTAGGGTCAAATGGTTACAACAACTTGATCAGGTGAGGAGAGCTCTATCAGAGGACAATCTTCAAAAACTTCACTCAGCCTTTATTACAGCCAACCCTTCCCAAGATTTACTAGAATATATACTATATAAACATAGTTCATAAGCTACAACCTACTAGTACATGACCAAAACTTCTTAGCTAAGAGGCCCTGTATCACCTCCAAACCATGGTTTGACAAAGATTGTGTAGAAGCCAAGAAAGCTCTCGCCTTGGCTTATAAGATGTACAAAAGTGAGACTGGGAATGATAATAAAACAAGTCTTAAACATCTTATTACTCTCAAAAAACAATATAAGCAATTGATTGCTCTTAAGAAGAGACATGACACAAGGCTCTCCTGGGAACAGCTTATTGTGGCAGGAAAGCAAAAGAACTCTCCTCTATTCTGGTGTCTAATAGCTAAGTCATTCTGACAGAATTCATACCCCATTAGACATCCACATACCTACAACCTGGGAACTCCACTTTTGGAGAATGTATGAAGATCCGTCCAGTGAGAATATAAGGTATACAATGAAGGACTTACCTGAATGGCCCCCGGTTTCAGACTCCAAAATCAAATCTCTCATTGGCCAACTCAGGACTGGGAAGGCCCCAGGAGCTGACTCCAATACCGCTGAATTACTAAAGAACAATTTGGAGTGGTGGATACCAGTTCTGGCAGTGCTATTCACTTATATCGATTCCACTGGCTATGTTCCAGAAGATTGGAGCTTGGCAATTGTTGTTCCAATTTAAAAAGGGAGAGATGACCCTGCAAATTATAACCAATAAGTCTGCTATAACTAATAATCAGCAAATTTTATGCCAAACACCTCCAAGACAAACTAAAGGAGAAGCTGGATTTTGAGAATTTGATCGCTGAAGAGCAAGTCGGGTTTAGAGAGGGGAGAGGCATCACCTATCAGTGCTTAGTTCTTCATTACCTGATTGAAAAATACATAGACTTGTATCATTATATGCCAGTTTTAAAGATCTCAAAGCAACCTTTGATACAGTTACCAGGACTAAGCTATGGGAGAAGCTAGAAACTGCCTCAATTGACCACAGGCTTCTTCATTTATTACATGCCCTACATACTAAAACATCCCTCAAGGTGAGGTGTAATATGCAAGAGTCCAGTGGTGGGTTGCCCCCGGTTCGCACCAGTTCTATACAGGGGTCAAATGCTCCCGGTTTAGACCGGATCACACGTCTGGTAGCGATGGAGGCGGGTGGTTTGGAGAAGCGGTAGCAAAAATCCCTGCCCCCCCCTCCATGCCCAGCTGAGCCACACAAGCATCAGAGGCTTTTTTTTTACTTTTAAAAGCATTTTTCTACAACCTCTTCTGCTGAAAAAATGCTTTTAAAAGTAAAAAAAAAAGCCTCTGATGATCACGCAGCCCAGCTGGGATCATTAAAGGCTTTTAAAAGAAAAGAAAAAAAAGCTTCTGCCGATCAGGCAACTCAGCTTGGATCGTCAGAGGCATTTAAAAGAAAAAAACCCTTTTTTTCTTTTAAAAGCCTCTGACGATCCAAACTGAGTTGCCTGATCATCAGAGGCATTTAAAAGAAAAACAGCCTCTGCCTTTCAGGTATCTCAGCTGGGATCGTCAGAGCCTTTTGAAAGCATTTTTTTACAACCTCTTCCCCGAAGAGGTTGTAGAAAAAATGGTTTTAAAAGTAAAAAAAAAAAAAATTGGCCATGCCCACTCAGTCATATTACCCCCCTCCCACCAAGCCACTCTCACAGAACCGGTAGTAACAAAATTCAGATTTCACCACTGGTTCAATAGAACCAGTAGTAAAACCGACAGGAGGCTCCACCCACCAAACCCGACGTCATCAAAATGCTTATGCACATGCGCAGAAGAGCTTGCGCACGAACAAAGTGAGAGAACGCATGTGGCCCCGCTGCAAACCGGTAGTAAAGGTAAGTAAAACCCACCCCTGCAAAGGTCCCTCTCAAAGTCAGTTAAAACTCAAAAGGCGATTAAACGGGTGCATTTT
This sequence comes from Arizona elegans, assembly GCA_022577455.1. NCBI lineage: Eukaryota > Metazoa > Chordata > Lepidosauria > Squamata > Colubridae > Arizona > Arizona elegans. Next base: position 27,797,496 of record JAKOOJ010000004.1, read on the forward strand.
GGCCCCCTTGCTTTTCAACTTTTACATAAATGACATGGTCAAATGGCTAAACAAACCAAATTACCACTCCCCAAAAATAGGTGACCAAAGAATCGCCCTCCTGCTCTATGCAGATGATGCTGTGATTCTCTCCAGGACACCAGTAGGCCTTAAAAAGCTTTGCAAGCCCTTTTCCAGTTCTGCAATTACAATAAACTGGACATAAATTATGAGAAAATAAAGATCATTGCCTTTGCAAAAAGGCCAAAACTTTATTCATGGTTTCTAAATGGCCACAAAATAGAGCAGGTAACCACTTTCAAATACCTGGAGGTGGTCATTAGATGAATAATAGTGCAACACAATATAAAGAGTTTTATTTTTCTTAACAGCAAGACCTTTGATTGTGTCAATTGCTCCAGAATGTGGAATATATTTGAGGCTAATGCACATATCAGGCCATCTGATTCTTCTTTGGTGAAACCTTTAAGCCAAGGGTGTCAATCTCGCAGTGTCACATTGGCATCATGTGACATATCATGACTTTTTCCCCCTTCGCTAAAATGGGGATGGGGTTGCCAGCTGTGATGCATCTGGGCCACAAGTTTGACGCCCCTGCTTTAAGCAAACCAGCTAATATACGAACTGAGTGGTTCAGACTAGAGAAACAAATGAGACAACAAGCTACAGGTAGTCCTCATCCTATGACCACAATTGAGCCCAAAATTTATGCTGCTAAGTGAGACATTTGTTAAATGAGTTTTGCCCAATTTATGACCTTTCTTGCCACAGTTGTTAAGTGAAACCCTGCAGTTATTAAGTTAGTAACATGGTTGTTAAGTGAATCTGGCTTCCCTCTTGACTTTGCTTGTCAGAATGTTTGCAAAATGATATCACATGATCCTGGGACACTGCAACCATCATAAATATGAGTCAGTTGCCAAGCATCTGAATTTTGATCACCTGATCATGGGTATGCTGTGTTAGAGAAAATTTATTTCTCTATAGCTGTGCCTATTAATGGCTTTTGGAATGGACAGATACATAAGCCAATCAGAGGGCAGCTAATATGTTTGAATCTCCAGGGTCCTACCCTAACTGTCATAGCAGTATAAAAGGAGATTCTTGTCAGAAACTTTTTGCTCTTCGATCTTCACTCATCTAAGCTATTTGGTCTTAGGTCTTAAGTCTTAACTCTTCTAGGATCTTCCGTTAGACAACTGTGAGCAGTTTGGAAGTCTGTTAGAAGAGCAGTTCTGGTGGTTTGTAATAATATTTCTTCTGAGGAAGAATAGTCATAGATAACATAGCTTAGAGAGAATAAATATATAGACATATAACTGACAGGATAATTAATCATAGTAACTAAGTGCTGTTTATTAATTGTATAGATATTGTTATGTTTTTATTATGTAGATGAAAACATTTACTGTTAAATGATTTAAAGGCTCATTTGTTAAAGTCGAAATTCATAGAGACAAAGGTTCACGGTTCATTGATTTTATTAACCTCCACAACATGCTGCAACGGTCATAAGAGTGAAAAATTGTCATAAGTCACTTTTTTGTTGCTGTTGCAACTTTGAATGGTCCCTAAATGAACTCTTATAAGTCGAGGACCGCCTGTATATTGTCCAGGTATCTGATTACCTAATACTAATCCAATTTCCTTCCTATTTTCACCTCCTATAGTTTCTGTTGCTAGTTTGGTTAGGCCCAATATAAGAGACTGTAGACTATCTTGTAGTAATAATGTTTATTTCTCTTCTTCCTCAGGAACACATTTAGACAGCTATCAATCTGAGAGGAGCGAAAGCTTATATACAGAAGAGGCGGGGCTAATGGTAAGTAGTAACCAATGGTAAGAGACACAATGACATCACACAATGACATATACACAAGCACACATATTTACAGATAGCAGGTTAGGTATTTTCAACTGTAACAAATCCCCCTCTAAAATACCTAACTAATGATGGGTTATTAAGATTATATATGTACATTAAGTTTGGAAGTCAAATATACATGTTGTTTGGTTGCTAATGGCTTAGTGAGGATATCAGCAATTTGTTCATTAGTATCGCAGTGAACAGCTTTAATGAATCCTATACTTGACAGTTGCCTCACATGTTTATATTTGATATCGATATGTCGAGATCGTTGGCCTATTGCTTCGCAATCTGATATATCTATCGCTGCCTTATTATCTTCATTGATGATAATTGGATAAATAGGTTCCTCCCACACATTAGATAACAAATCATCGAACCAAGTTAGATTATTGACCGCTTTGGATAAGCAAACGTACTCGGCTTCTGCTGTAGAGGTGGCAATTAAGTTCTGTTTGCCAGTGTACCAGTGCACCGCACAACCATTTATAAGAAAAACATATCCAGAAGTGCTTTTTCTGCTTTTTGAATCAGTAACCCAATCTGCATCGGCGTAGCAGGTCAAAGTTGGTTTTTCAGAAATGAATGGTTCTAGGATAGACATACATTAATGCTAGATTTCAGATATCTCAAAATTCTCTTGATTCCTTCCCAATGGTATAAGTTAGGATTGCTTACATGTCTCGACAACAAATTTACGGCAAGGGTGATATCAGGCCTAGTCCAATTAGATATGTATAATAAGGACCCAATAATTGATCGATATAAAGTGTTATCCTTGAATGACTCATATTCATTGTACACATTTCTATAAAAATCAGTTGACATGGGAGTTTCACAAATTTTTGAGTTAACCATATTACATTTTTGTATGAGTTCTATAATCTTGTCTTTCTGAGATAATTTGAATCCCTTATCTGTTTTGTCAATTTGGATTACTTATTTACCTTTCCTAATATTTTTAAGTTGAAATTTTTGCCTAATTGTTCAGCGAAATTATCACATTTAACCTTGTCACTTCCAAAATATAATATATCATCAACATAAATCAAAACATATTCAATAGAATCATTATTTCTTTTTGTGAAAAAACAAAAATCAGATGAAGTAGCCACAAAGCCTATATCGTTAAGTATCTTTGATAAACACTCATACCACCGTTTGCCAGACTGTTTTAGTCCATAAAGGCTCTTATTCAATAGCCAAATTTCTCCCTTTTTTGTATCCTTTCCTGGGGGTGCTTTTACATAAATTTCTTTATCGAGATCAGCATGCAGATAGGCTGTCTGTACATCAAATTGATATACTTCCAGATTTAAAATGGAAGCTAATACTAATGCTATTTTCACACTTTCTGATCTAACGGTTGGGGAGTATGTGTCTTCATAGTCATCCGGAAACCTTTGGGCAAAACCCTGAGCCACTAACCTGGCTTTGTATAAGAATTTACCATCCTCTAGCTCTTTGATTTTATAGATCCATCTAGTGCCAATGGTGGACTTCTCAGTGGGTAGATCTGTTGATGTATATACATTTAGTTCTTTCAAACTGTCCATCTCTTTTTTCATTGCTTCTTCCCACTTACTTTTTTCTTCTAGAGGTAACTTAAGTATGTCATCATATGTGTTGGAAGTCAGGTGTTTAGCTTGAATAAACAGTACATAATCATCTAATCTTTTAGGGATTGTGCCCCTATTGGATCTAATGGGCCTATTCTGGGGATGTTCATCGCTATGCATATATTTAGCTTCTTTTTCAGTTAATTGATCTACCTTCAAAGTGGGGTGTCCTTTCTTCCATTCATCATTAATTATTTTTGGGCATTTGATTCTGTTCGTGGTTGTGGTTTTGGGGTTGGTATCTGATGTATGATGTTCTGTGTGCGTGTGTGTAATATTTTTTGATTCTGGATATATTTCGTTGAGATGTAATTTTGACCAGTTCATGTGTTCACGAAACACGGCAGATCTGGATACAACTAAATGGTTATTTTTATCAATGAAGCGATATCCCTTGGTTCCTGATTCGTACCCCATAAATATTAGTCTTTTGGATACTTTCTCTCCTTTGCGCCTTAATTGTGAGGGGACATATACATCAGCTGATACACCAAATACGTGTAGATGTCCAATTTTTGGTTTCCTTCCATACATGAGTTCGTATGGAGTCTTGTTGATTGTACTGGACCATAAGCGATTTATAGTGTAATTGGAATAAGTAAGGGCCTTAGCCCAGAATGATTGGCTTAAGCCAGCATCGTCTAACACACATTTAACCATGGTTTGTAGCAAACAATTCTTTCTTTCAGATACTCCATTTTGAAATGGGGAAAATGGACAAGATTTAAAGTGCAATATTCCTTGTGATTTTAGCCAATTTGAAAATTCGTTGGATAGGAACTCCGACCCCCTGTCAGTCATTATTTGTTTAATTTTAATATTGTGTTGTGTTTCTACCATTTTAAAAAACTCCTTAAATTTTTTGAAAACCTCACTTTTGTGGTTAAGGGTGTATACAAAACCGAATCTACTGTAGTCATCGACTATGGTTAGAAAGTATCTTTTTTTATATTTAATTGAAGGTTTTAATGGGCCCACTACATCCATATGGATTAATTGAAAAATTGATTGTGTGGTGCGAGTGGCTTTTTTGGGTTTGGGTTTGTTTTTAAGTTTGGATGAATTGCACACAGAGCATTCTAAATAATTTTTACAGTTCTTTATTTTTAAATCTTCGGAACACTCTAACATTTTTCGTATGATGGGAAAACTTGCGTGTCCTAGCTTTCTGTGGAGTAAGTGACTACAATTATCGTGTATAGGTCTTCCATTGTTTAAGTTTTCAGACATATTGGTATCAGTGGTTGATGCATTATCATTATTACTTTCATCATGACTATCTGAATTTGGCCTTTCGTTTCTTAATTGATAGTTTGCGTAGATTAATTCGCTATCTTGTGGCAGTAGGTATGTTAGTCCATCATTTGTGAATAGTTTACCTATGTTTCTGTTGTTTTTAGTCATAAATACCTTTCCACCTCTGAAAGTGGTCTCTACTTCATTCTCTATACTTAATTTTAGAGTTGCCAATATATTATTTGGGATTTCGAGTACAAATAGTACCCCCTCTATTTTTCCTATACCCTTTATATGCGTGTTTCCTATTCCTCTCACTAGGACTTTATTTTGGTTTGCTACTTTAATGTAATATTTCTTTTCAGTGAAGTTGCTTAATATTTCTCTATTGTGAGTTGTATGACATGTGGCTCCAGAATCGATGAGCCAAGTGTTGAGTGAATCAGATATTAAAGTATCATTGTTTCTTATTCCATATAGTGATCCTTTCTTATTTTCTCTAGGGTTATTTCTGTACATTTGTCTTTCTCTAGAATGTGGTGATTCTCTCCGTTTATACCTGTAGTCTGGGGAAGTTCTGTCTAAGAAGTGTATTCTCCTATCCTTGTGTTGGTATGAGTCACTGTATCCTGCGTTCTTGGGGCAGTCTCTTCTTTGATGTCTTTCAGATCCACATATGGAACATTCATGTGAGTACCTATCTCTGACCCTAAAATCAGTTCTTCTTTGATTTCTACCTTCCCTTTGTTGTGCATATTGCTCTCTTCTAAGTCTATCTTCAGTAATAAGCTTATTGGTGAGATTTTCTAAGGTAATTTGCTCTATACTTAGGTTATCTATTAAGGTAATATAGTTATCCCAGCTGTGATCTAATGAATTAAATATAATGCTTTTCATGGTGTTGTCAGAAATGGTTTCCCCCCTTTGGATAAGGTCTGCTCTTACTGCGTTTAGATTCAAGATATGTTCACTCATGGGGGTATCACGTTTTAGTTTGGCAGAATAGAATTCCCTAGAAATTTTAGTGGTGGTGGCTACACTTTTACTATAGAACAAATTGAATAATTTTTGGTATGTTTCAAATACAGTTAAATTATGCTCTATACTGGGGAGTATACTTGGGGAAATAGAGGCAATTAATATATAATATGCTTTGTGATGGAGGCAGTCTATTTCATAGGTCCAAGGCTTATCTGGTGGGTTATCAATAAAAAATAAAACATTCTCTTTCAAATATGTAATCTGTAAACACTGGTTCCATTCCATTAAGTTGCTTCCATCTAATTTCAATTTTATAAAGTCTGAAGATATTGTCCCTGAGTGTTGTGAAGTGTTATTCATGTTTAGTAGCTGTCCATGGTTTAAGACCTTAGCATACTCGCAATAAGGCCTGGGTATGGTAGATGCATGTCTGTATTTACTTATCTCTATGTTGCGCTGACTTGTATCTATGTTTTCTTCTTTTTTTTTTGCAGGCTCGTTCTGCGCATGCTCAGTCCTCATTCTTCTCCAGCAGTCGGCGATGGAGGTTCCTGTGTCTGCAGCTCCCGGGGTGAAGTCCCAGACGGCCTTCTGTTGTTTGGTTTTGTTTCCGGAGGGCCTCTGGTGACTGAAGGATGCCTGGGGTGCTGCTCTGTTCGTCGGGGAGTCTTCGAAGTCGCGAGGATTGAGGGAGAAGACACCAGAGGCTTGTCGGCCATTTTCTCTGAGGTCGTCAGTAAGTGGAGCTCGAGGCGGGCCGCCATTGCCGATGGAGCCGGGTTGCTCAGGGAGTCGCTCTTCGGTAGGTGAGTATGATTGCCAGCGCGTCTTTTTTCGGGTGGCTAGGTCTTTCTTTAGACAGTCTATTTCTTTTTGGCTTTTGGTAGATGGTAGTTTAGAATTTTCTATTTCATTTTCTGGTTGTTCGTTTGGTATTGTTAGTTTAGTCCCGAGTGCTGCAGTCAGCACCTGTATAGCGTTGTCTATTTCTACTTCAGTAGGTTGAGGTTTGTTTTGTTTAAATAATTGTTTTTTATTTGTTTTTGGACTCGGGTAGTCATCTTCTTGGTAGGTTTTGTTTTCTATTTCATAGTTTGAGGTTTGGAATTCTTTTAGTAATTGATCGGGCATTTTAGAGGTATTAGGTGGGTAAGATGGCTGCCATGAAAAAGGCGGGAAGCTGTCGCCATCTTCGGTGCCGTTTTTGAAGTCAGGGGTTGAGTTTCTTACCTTGCAGTTTTCTTGTTTGTTATTTTCGTTATCTGCTGCTGTTCCGTGATCGTTTATCATGCTGCGGATTTTCACAAGCAGATTTGATTCAACTATAGTTGTTTCTATTAATTCTAGTATTTTTCTTTTTACTTCATCTTCTTTGTTTGGTGTTGAGAAAGTTTGTTCTGCTCCAGCTAGTGGTTGTTTGTTTTGTGTTAGCAGTTCATTTTCTTGTAATTGCGTTTGTTTCTTCATGTTTTCAAGTGGTGTATATTTGTCAGGAGTCAGTTGAGCTGCCATTCTTTTCGTTATGTATCTGGTGGCAGGTCTTCTTTTGTCGTTTTGTGAGTCTTGCATCTTTATGTTCGGTTGGGCCTACCAAACCATCCTCTTGCTACCAATTTGTTGCTAGTTTGGTTATCCTGGTTAGGCCCAATATAAGAGACTGTAGACTATCTTGTAGTAATAATATTTATTTCTCTTCTTCCTCAGGAACACATTTAGACAGCTATCAATCTGAGAGGAGCGAAAGCTTATATACAGAAGAGGTGGGGCTAATGGTAAGTAGTAACCAATGGTAAGAGACACAATGACATCACACAATGACATATACACAAGCACACATATTTACAGATAGCAGGTTAGGTATTTTCAACTGTAACAGTTTGGCATCAGATTCTTTGCTTATCCCATTCCTTCCTCAGCAATTACCTTTCAGATATTGATTTTCCTCATATGCGCTCATAGAATTATTTTTAGAAAAATCCCTATCATTAATTGAAACCTAACTTTTCTACACATAATAAACTGTGTTGAGGATAAACATCTATGTGTTAGATGGAGAACATATTTGACTCCTGAGCAAGATGTTTCTTTCCCTTGATTTATGACCATTGGGGATGAAGGATATAAAGTCCAAGATAGTTTAGACTTGATAGGCTTAAAATTTGGGAATTAGTGGAGGTACCTAAAAAAGGAAGTATAGAAACGAATGTCAAATTCTCAAGGTTAGCAATTTCACTGTAGTATTTTACTTCATAATGTTTCTTTTCTATGTGCACCTTAATAGCACCTGCTGTTATGTATGTCTGTGTAATTGATGAGACACCACAGATTTTGTTAAACAGTAGGCAGTGAGAACATATAAATGTATTGAAAAATTGCTCCTTCAGCTTTCTGCCAACTTCAGTCTCATCAAAACTGTTGACGTTTTGTTTCTACAAATGACACTAGATACAGTGTCAGTTTCCATGGAAACTGAAGATTCGGCACAAGGATTCTCGAAACAGGCAGATATGAGTGTGTTTATTTTTTATTTTACTGATCAAACATTGAATGTCACATTAGAAAGCCTTAGAATATAGCAAGTTTTTAAAAAGAAGATCCCCTCCCCCACTTCCACATCGTAGACATTAATTTGTGAAATGGTATAATACAGCAGATTTAACACATCAAAGGTTTATATGTACATTAAATACCCTTAATTGAAGAAGTTATTTCTAATCGTATAACATCATCCTACCAGAAGGGACAGTTGGGCAAAACTCCCACCAAAGTGCATCGGGGAATGACCCACAATGACCCAGGGTACCTTCTCCTGATGTTGCAACGGGCTGCATTTGAACTCCAATAGATCTTCAGGCAGTTAATAGTCTCCTCCATGCTATGGACCAGGAGTCATAAATCAATGTATTGGTATATTGCCTTTTTACTCTTTGTTATCTGGGCACAGCCTAGATGGAAAAGGTTTTCTCCAAAGGTTCTGTTGCAATATTTTTCAGGATCAGACTCAATAATTAAAATAAGAATAGTATGTTTAAATAAAGCTCTGTTTAATCACAGATGGCATTCTATATTCACTGAATATTCACAAATAGAAGCACTGAAAAATGGCATACAGCTCCTTATATATACAAGGGGAGGAGCTAGATATGGGAGTGGTTAGACATACATACATTAAGCAATGGAAATAAGTTAACTCTTGATATACTGTACAGATACTATTTACATGATGGAGAATAAAGCATTTACTTGTGACAAATCCCCCTCTAAATGCTGATTCGACATATGACAATAATTACATTCAGATTCGGAACAATATAAAACTTGTAGCTTGGTAGTTAAGTATTTGTGTTGTTTAGAAGGTAAAGGTTTTGTCAAGATGTCAGCTATTTGCTCTGATGTTTCACAATGAATAGCTTTAATAAATCCGTCTTGTGATAATTGCCTTACATGTTTGAATTTTATATCTATATGTCTAGATCGCTGTCCAATAGCATCAGATCTAGATATTTCGATGGCAGCTTTGTTATCTTCATGTATGATATAAGGCAATGAAGGTTTTTTCCAAATATTAGACAATAAATCATTAAACCATACTAGGTTATTTGATGCTTTAGACAGACAAACATATTCTGCCTCAGTAGTTGATGTAGCTACCAAATCTTGCTTACCAGTGTACCAGTAAACTGGGCAGCCGTTAAGGAAAAATATATAGCCAGATGTACTTTTTCTACAAGTGACATCACCAGCCCAATCTGCATCTGCATAACATGTGAGAATGGGTTCATTTGTATTATTGGGTTCTAATAACAAGCAGAAGTCTAAGCTATTTTTTAAGTATCTTAATATCCTCTTGACAGCTTCCCAATGGTATGATAATGGTTTACTGACATGTCTTGATAATAAGTTAAGGGGTAAAGCAATATCAGGTCTAGTCCAGTTAGAGATATAGAGAAGAGAGCCGATAACAGACCTATACAATGTGTTATCTTTAAATTCTGGAGATGACTCATCAGTGTTTCTTAGAAAATCAGTCTGCCTGGGAGTATCACATGGTTTGGCATCATTTAGGTTACATTTGTTTAAGAGTTCTATAATTTTATCCCTTTGGGAAAGTTTGAATCCCTTCTTTGTTTTGCTGATTTGAACACCAAGATATTTGTTTACTTTCCCTAATGATTTTAAGGAAAAGTGTTCATTGAGTTTTGTTACAAAAGTTTATCTCCTTTTTGTATCTTTGCCTATATATAGAATATCATCAACATAAATCAATACAAATTCTGGAGAATCACCTTCACTCTTAACAAAGAAACAATAGTCAGCAGTAGTGGCAACAAAGTTCATAGTTTTAAGTACTTTGACTAAACATTCATACCATCGCTTGCCAGATTGTTTCAATCCGTATAGACTTTTGTTTAATAGCCATATATCATTTTTGTTTGTATATTGACTATGAGGAGCTCTTACATATATATCTTTATCTAATTTGGCATGTAAATATGCAGTTTGTATATCATATTGAAATACCTCGAGATTAAGTGCTGATGCTATAACTAGAGCTGTTTTAACACTCTCAGTTCTTACAGTAGGAGAGTAAGTGTCTGTATAATCCTCAGGATATTTTTGAGCATAACCTTGTGCGACTAGTCTGGCTTTATACAGTGTGTTACCTCCTTCCAAATTCTTAATTTTATATATCCACCTGGTACCAATAATAGTCTTATCCCTTGGGGCTTGTGTGGGTGTAAAAACATTCAATTCTTGTAAGCTATTCATCTCCTTGGTCATTGCTGATTCCCACTTTTCTCTTTCTTTGGGGGGAAGTTTCAGCACTTCTTCATAAGTGTTTGGTGTTACTATTTCTCCATTCATACACATTACATAATCTTTGTATTTATTAGGCACCTGATTTCTGTTACTTCTGGTTGTTCTCACTGGTATACTATCATTGTCATGTAAATACCTTGCTTCCTTTTTTGTTACTGAATCAGTTTTTATTTTGTGTTGACTATTTGTCCATGTTCTAACTTTGTTTTTGTGTGTGCTGTTATTGTTTTTCTTTTCAATATTCTTATTTTGATGTTCAGTGTCTGAATTGGTGTTTGGGAATATTTCATTAAGGTGTATTTTGGACCAATTGGCCTGTTCATGAAATACTGCTGTTCTTGAAATTATGAATCTGTTATTGTTATCAATAAATCTGTATCCTTTTGTGCCTGTTTCGTATCCCATGAATTTAAGTCTTCTGGATACGTTTTCACCTTTACGCCTTAATTGTTTAGGTATATGTACGTCTGCAGTGACTCCAAATATATGCATGTGTGTTAACTTAGGTTTCCTACCGTACATCACTTCATATGGTGTTTTATTCACTATGCTGGACCAAGTCCTATTTTGGGTGTAATTGGAAAATTGTAAAGCTTCTGACCAGAATTGTTTACCTAAACCAGCATCTTCTAATGTGGATCTAATCATGGTTTGTAGTGTCGAGTTCTTTCTCTCTGCCACTCCGTTCTGGAATGCAGAGAAAGGACTAGATGTGTAATGCAACATCCCTTTATCTTTTAGCCATCGTGAGAATTCGTTTGACATGAACTCACATCCTCTATCTGTCATAATTTGTTTTATTCTAATGTTGTGTTGTGTCTCTATGCGTTTGTAAAATTCTTTGAATTTCTGAAATGTTTCATCCTTATGTCTTAATGTGTAGACAAACCCATAACGACTATAGTCATCCACAATGGTTAGAAAATAGCGTTTTTTATATGTGATTGATGGTGTCAATGGGCCAACTAAGTCCATGTGTACTAATTCAAAGATTTGTTTGGTTGACCTGGTTGATTTTTTGGGCCTGGGGCTAGTTTTGAGTTTTGTGGATTTACACACTCAACATTCTAGATAGTTTTTACAGTTTTTTATTTTAACACCATCAGCATGTTCAATCATTTTTTGTACTACAGGAAAACTAGCATGTCCTAATTTTCTATGTAAGATATGAGCACATTCATCATGAATAGGTTTGCCTATATTAGGTCTTTTATCATTGGATGAGTTTTTGTTGTTATGAACTACCTCATGTTCCTCATTATCACTATTACTATTTTCTTCGTTATTTATGTCATTGTCATCCTCTATGTTGGAATCAATATTGTGTAAACATCTTTCATTTGTTATTAAGTAAGGTAAGCCTCCTTTTATAATGACAGTACCTACGCTTGTTTCATTTTTCTTTAAAGCTGCATTCCCTTTTGAAAAGACTATGTTTATGCCAGATTCTCTGCTTAGTTTTATTGCACTAAGTATGTCATGAGGTATTTCGGGTATTAACAATACCCCCTCTATTTTTCCTAGGCCAGGTAAGATTATATTTCCTCTACCTATGACTTGGACCTTCTCTTGATTAGCTACTTTGATTACAAATTTATCTTCAACAAACGAAGATAATATATTTTTGTTGTGTGTAGTGTGATTTGTTGCACCAGAGTCAATGAGCCAATCGTTATCTTCTGGTCTATGTATGTTGTTGTTGTTGTGTTTGTTCAGTCCATTCAATGAACCAGATTTTCTATCTCTTGAATCATCTCTACCCCCTCTATGTTCCTTATAGATGGGTGGACTTCTATATCTATGTCTGTCAGTGGATGACTGTCTGTTGTGATATCTATCTCTATGATCTGTCCTATGTTTATCTCTGAGGAATTTAGAACAATTTCTTCTATTATGCTCCTTGGACCCACAATTATGGCATTTGATTGGTTCATGGTATCTTTCTTGAAATGCCACTTTCTTATATTGCTTATGCTCTATGTGATTATTATAACGATTTCTTCTCGAATTGTCTTCAGCTATCAACCTATTAGAAAGGTTTTCTATGGATAAATACCCTAAATTGATTGTATCTAAATGGGATATATAATTATTCCAAGATGGGTCTAATGAATTGATAATAACACTTTTCATTGTTTGATCTGAAATTATTTCTCCTCTTAGTTGTAATTCTGCTCTGACTTTGTTTAAGTATATTAAATATTCACTTATGGTGACCCCAGATTTTAATCTGGCTGAAAAGAAATCCTTAGACATTCTTGTTGTAGTGGCTACACTATCACTGTGAAACAGCTTAAACATGCATTGAACAATTTCTGATACAGTTAGATTTGACTTAATACTATGATACATAGCAGGAGATATACTGGATATTAGTAAGAAAAATGCTCTATGGTGTAGGCAGTCCAATCTTAAAGTCCAAGGTCTTTTTGGAGGGTTAGTAATGAAAAACAATAAATTTTCTTTCATAAAGACAACTTGGAGCTGTTGGCACCACTCTTGTAAATTAACACCATCTACCCTCAGTTTTGGGAAATCATTGGGTAAATTCCCAATGTTGTTAGCTCCATTACTTACAACTGGAGGAAGTCCATGGTCTTCTAAGTGTTGGTAACCGCAGAATGGCATGGGGATGCTAGCGACGACTTTAAATGGCAGTCTCTGTCTTTCTCTTGCTTCGAAGCTGTCTGTGTAGCTTTGCACATGCGCATTGTTTATTTCGCTCCTGAAGTCATGGTGAAAGGTTCTCGTCGCTCCCTCGCATTGTTCTTCTTCGGAAGACTCGGTCTCTGGTTCAGCCTTGGGAGTCCTGGTGGCGATGGGAGTCTTTTTATTGAGAACGCTGGTCTCTGGAATTGTTTGCGGCGTAGGTTGGTATCTGCAGGGCTCTCTGGGTTCAGGCGTCGATGCTTTCGCTGTTTGCATAGAGGCGTGCGATCTTCGGGAAGTTCGTTTACTCACTGTTCTTCCTTTTGTTTTTTTACTGCAGTTTTTTGCTGATTCTTTAGTTATTTTCAATTTTGACCCAAAAGTTGCAAAAAGCGTTTTCATTGCAGATTCTACTAGATTTTCTATTGATTCTTCTTCAGTCTCTGTGTCAGACTCTTCTGATGTATGGATCTTTTCTCTTTTGTTTTTTGCATCAAGTAAGTCCTTTCGCGCCAGATATTTTGAATCTTGTCTTCTGATTGGCTCTTCATCGCTTAGACTGAAGGTTCGTTGAAACCAAGATGGCTGCCATTCAAAATTTTGCGCGGGACCGTTGTTCTTCTCCTTCGTTGCATTTTTGTCTGTAGACAAATTGCTCACCTTTTTTGAGTCTTTATTTTCATCTGTAACGATGTGCTTTTCTCTCGCTGCTCCGCTTTTTTTCAGTAAGTCTTGGAGGTTCGCGATGAGGTTTTCATCGTTCTTTTGATCTTTTAAAAGTTTTAGTATTTCTGACCTGAGTTTGTTATTTTCTATTTCGTTTTCTTTTTTATCATTGTTCTCATCTATTATTTCTTCGTTGTCTGTAGTACAGTCTTCAGATTCTCTCGATATTTCAGTTGCGTATTCATCAATTATTTCTTGTTCTGCTTCCATTTCTTTAGTATATGCCCTGGTGTTGGGTCTTATTTTTTTGCTTTTTGATTTTTCTCTCTCAGACATTGTTGAATTTTTTATTGAGTCAATTAACCATCCTCTGCTACCAAATTGTTGCAATATTTTTCAGGATCAGACTCAATAATTAAAATAAGAATAGTATGTTTAAATAAAGCTCTGTTTAATCACAGATGGCATTCTATATTCACTGAATATTCACAAATAGAAGCACTGAAAAATGGCATACAGCTCCTTATATATACAAGGGGAGGAGCTAGATATGGGAGTGGTTAGACATACATACATTAAGCAATGGAAATAAGTTAACTCTTGATATACTGTACAGATACTATTTACATGATGGAGAATAAAGCATTTACTTGTGACAGGTTCAGTATGGTCAGGGTTCTCTGTTATTGGAGGTTCCCCCTCTGGCTCCATCTGTCATAGGGAAGGCTCTTACCCCCGCCTCACCTGGAGACTCTATGCCAGGGGTGTCAAACTCAAGGCCTGCGAGCCAAATCCAGCCCACAGGGTACTTAGATCTGTCCCACAGGGCCACCTTGAAAACAGCAAAGAACCAGCCCATGGTGTTTCTGTCAGCAAAAAATGGATGTCAGGAGGGGTGCGTGAGGCCCTTCTGAGCTCTGTTTTCAGCTGCAATGGTCTCCTGCAATTCTCTGCCAGTGAAAACGGAGCTCAGAAGGAATACACGCTGCCCTCCTGAGCTCTGTTTTCACTGGCACAGTGTTCCGGTGACATTGAGGTGGCCACCCTAATCCTGGCTACCCCACTACACCTCTGAGGTCAAACATAATCATGTGGTCCTCAATAAAGTTGAGTTTGACACCCCTGCTCTATGCATTTTATGTTCTTGGCACAAGGCACAAATTCAGAGGCCTGCAGCCTAAGAGTCCCTGAACAAATTTGTGTCAAATGAGGATGGTGTGGCCTCAATAGACTCAGATGGTCACCAACAGTCCATACAGCATTCTTCTGGGTGAATTCAGTACACTGGCAACCCAGTCAGCTTCTCACAGACAAGGTAAGGCTGGGAACCCTACCAGTCACCTAATTTATGTTTTCTGGGATTGCCTAAATTCCTCAACAACATTCAGTTGCCAAGTTGCAAGTCCTGAACCTTTATTTTCAGATTGTAATTTTTCTTATTTCTTTGGCCTCAGCCCCCTGAAGCAGCCTTCTCATACAAAGTCTTCAGGTTCTTCCACATAGCTGGTCCACATAGCTCCAGTGCGAGATGGGTGACCAGTGATGGCTGGTCAGAGGGTCTGGTCTAAGGAGACACCAAATGCTAATTCCACCAGCAATCGGGCTTCCTTCCCAAACATCAACTGATATGGGCAGTGTCCAGTAGCATCATTTTCCGAACTATTGTACGATGCACAACTGCAGAAATATATTGAGAACAATGTTGCTTCTTTTCCACAGTCAATGTCTCTAACATATCAAAAAGGGTGCGATTAAACCTGTCAGGTTGAGGAGTCCCTTGTGGATAATAGGGAGTGGCTCGTTATTTTCTTTTTTTTAGCCCAAGTTTTTTTTAAATAAAAATGTCAAATTAATGTGTGAACAGTGTGGCACCTGGGCGCCTTACATTCCCATACAAATGAAATTGATAAGATTAAATATAATTATTACACTCAATCAACATGTATTTCTAATAACAATACATATCTATATTAGATTTCAGTCTATCATTATTCAATTATTCCAAATTTTCTCATTACTTTCATTTTATAAAATAAAAATGTATACATTAATATTCCCCTTATTTCTATCCCTTAGTCTAGCTTTTAATCATGTCACCCTTTATTAATAAACTTTTTCTTTCCTTCCTGTCTAACTTCTAATCATGTCACCCACCTAAAGAAAAAGAAAAAAGAAAAATGAATAGGGAGGGGTAGAAACAACTTAGAACAGCAACAACAACAAAAAAGGAATCATCCATCCATCATTTCTTGCCCGCTTCATACTTTAATTGCTATGCTTTAAAAGAAAGAGGGGGAGAAGGAAAAGCGAGCCAGAACAATAATAAACAAGAAAATCATTTATCCATTGTCTCTTGTTGCTTCAATATTTTAATTGCTATGCTTTTTTTTTCCTGACTTGCCTCCCAAATTCCTCTCTTAAATTTCTGTCTATGTCTATTTCTTAGATGTCCAATCTAGATGTTCCCCCCTCTTCCATTGCCTAGTTTCTAAAATTTCTACCCAGGCCCCAGCCTCCATTTCAGACATATCTTCCAATTCTTTTAATATGTTTCCCCCTGGTTTAATTCATCAATCACTATTGTTTTCATTGTTATCTCCTCTTGGTCTTCTTCCTTCTTTATTTCTTCTTCTGCCTCCTCCCTTTCCTGGGTGTCTTAGTCTGTACTCATCATCCCTTGCATGGTATTTTCCATTTTTTCCATAATCTCCTTAAATCCTTTATCCATAATTGTACAGGAGATGGATTTTGTATTTTGAAAGAGTAAATCCATCTCCTGTACAATTTCTCTCATTCTTCCTTTTTAAGTATCTTATTTTGCTTTTTTTTAAATTGATTTTTATCCAACAGTCCAAGAATTATTTATTCAATCTTTGAACTACCTTTCAAGGAGTACACTAGTCCCAGTTCTTTATATCTCATAAGTTAACAATCAATTCCATTTAAATAGTCCCAGAGGTTATCAAAAGCCCATTTATGTCCTCTTTACAAATTCAGTGCTCTGGTATGATATTCCAATGTCTCTTTAATTGAATAACTTCCTCATTTTCATATTTGGATGTTCAGTACTGATAGGATAGCTAAAAATTATCCAATGGAATTTTCATGTTCACTGTCTTTCATATAAGTAGAAGGCTTGTAATTCTCCTTTTTGTCAACAGGTGGCATTCTTCATTTAGATTTCAGCTTACTAGTCCAACATCATTTTGGTTATAAAATAATTGTGAAAGCAGAATAAGTTTTATAAATAAATAAATAAGTCCAACATTTAAAAATGCCTTCCCAGTACCAGTCCTTTTGGAACTGGGACTGGGAATTGGGAGTCCAATTTTCTGTTTATTTCAAAATCTATTATTTACTCTCCTGTGCCTTTTGTTTCCGATTAGGTATTTCTTCAGAGTGTCCCTAAAATGCTTAAATGCTGCTTTAACACATAGTTCTGAGCAAATAATTCTGAATTGTTTGTTAGAGTTAGGCTTAAAGCGAAAGAAAAATCCTCTCCCCCAGTTCCAACACAGCTCACTTTTTTCTCTCCAGCACCAGGCTTAGCTGTTGTTTTTTGGTTGTCCCAGTTTTGTAGCAGCCATCTTTAGGCTGCTTCTTTTTCTTGCCATGGCTGAGAGGGAGAGAAAAACCCAGGCCAAACAGGAAAGCTGCAACTTTTCCTAACCTCACCACCCCTAAACAGGAAGAATTCAGCACAAGAGGCATGGAGACCCATTCCTCTGTGTCAGTACAGCCATGACGTCAACTGGAAGTCTGAAGTGGCTCGTGATTTCTGAACACCCAGCAGATCAAGCAGTTGTTTGATACACTTTGCTCTTGAAATATCCATTTTAATCAGATTGCATTAACTCGGAGAACCCATAATGGACAAAAAACTTCTTCATCAGGACCTGGCTACAGTAGCAGACTGCTGATCTTCAGTTGGAAAAGCCTGGTCATAGGGGGTGAAATGATTGATTACTACCAGAACATTTCCATGTCCACTTGTATCTGGTTCCAAACACAGAAAGTCAATACCACTAACTCCAAAGGCCCTTGATTATGTGGGTGTCCCTTTGGAACAGCCCTGGAGGGGTGGGGTATGGCCTTTCATTAGATACAATGCAGACAGGATCAACAAATAGCCTCAACTTCATCTCTCTTGCAACTCCAGTAAATCAATCTCTTACCAGCTTATAAATTCTCTCTGCTCCCAAATGTTATCATGACCAGCAGATTCTCCCTATGTTTTTCGAGGAGAAACAATTTCACTTACTACCTGCCTGCCCTCTGCTGTGCCTCCCTTGATGCCGCTTGTTTACTGGCCTGCTCACCGACTCTGCTGCACCTGTCTCGCCACTCTTGCCTATCCACTCGCTTGCATGGCTCTGCTGCACCTTTCACTGCTGCTCGTTCACTGGCCTGTTCATATGGCTCTACTGTGCCTCTCTTGCTAGAGCTCATCTACTGGTCTGCTCACCTGGCTCTGCTGAGTCTTACTCGCCACCACTTGCCTGGCTGCTTGCTTGCACAGCTCCACTGCGCCTCTCTCATTTGCAACTCATCTGCTGGCTATTTCAAAATAGTGCCAACGTATCTCATCCAAGGTATTCCAGGCAATATGCTGCCTGATGTGAAAGACAAAATGATTCTTTCTCTTCCATTTAGTAAACAACTGGTAAGTAGATGGCTAGTGGCATTGGTTCAATACCAACTATAGGACATAATTCCACATCATACTTGAGGCCTTGACCAGGAGGTCACTGTAGGCTACATTCTAAAAGAAAGCATATTAGGGAGAAATGGCAGATAATTTCCCCTGGATCCCCTGGATCTATCATGAAGGCAGTTCTCTCAACAACAATTAACCAGTGGAACAACTTATCTCCAGAAGTTGTGAATTCTCCAACACTAGAAGTTTTTAAAAAGAAATTGGACAACCATTTGTCTGAAATGGTATAGGGTTTCTTGCCTGAGCAGGGGGTTGACTAGAAGACCTCCAAGGTCCCTTCCAACTCTGTTATTCTATTCTATTCTACCGTGAGATAGAATAGGGCTATCCTCGCCTTCTCAAAAACACACACATGTGCACAATCCAGTTCCTCCGTTATTGATGAACTTCATCCTGGTTTCAGCTTTCTCTACCAAAGCAGGAAATATGTACTTCATTGCTGCCTTTTGCCATGATATTTAAATTAGTCTATCTTTCTTCATAAAGTTAAGATTGATCCCTGCGCATGATCTCTGCGCATGCGCAAGATGGCGGACCTCCAAGGGGCTCGCTGTTGAGGTTGATGAGGAAAAGGAGAACTTTGGAAACGTTGGAGGCCGTTTTAGTGATCTTGGGCCCCACGTTCAGCATGCCGATGGTCTGACGGTTCGGATGTGCCATCCCTTATTAGGATTGGCCCGGGGATGGCTGAGATACAGCGAGAAGATGCAATCGGAGTGCTGCAAGGAGGGCGGCGGCGGCGATGGCGGCCTCCACAATGACTCCACAGCCACGGAGCCATGGAGATCGGGCATTTCATCCTACGGACCAACTGCAGGAGGTGAAGGAGTTAAGGTGGTCCGGGGAGTCTAACTGAGCCGGACGGAGAACTGAGGGAGCCGAGGGAATCATCTATAGCGACCCAAGCCTCCCTTTCGATCTGACGGCGGCTGGAAAAAAGCTGGGCTGCCGGGGGGGGTGCGGGAAGCGGAGGGCAATGGACCCGGCACCCGGAGGCTCGGAGGCCGGTATGCTGCTTCAAACAATTATTTAGCCCAGATTTGAGCCTTGTGGTGTATGGTCCAGCGGTCAGCTGCGCCTGAAAAACCCCCCATATGGACCGAGACCTGGGAAGATCGTGGCAGAATTTGCTCGGAGAAGACGGGCAGGACTATTGGGGGTGATTTGGCCCAGAACATCGAAGGGAGTTGGGGAGTGATAGAGGTGGGGGTTGCCAATTACCATCTGGTTTCCCCCTTGGATTTGCTCCCCCCGCTATGAAAATGGCCTCCCCCTGTTGCTGCCTGGACTCTCTATTAGGTCGGCGCATTTTTACCATCATTACTGACTCTGGGACTTTATTATCACCCTCCTGGATTTTTATGTTTGATCTCTATCTCCTTCTGCTGCTGGCTAGTTTATTCCTGTCGCCCGATTACCACCTTTAAGCCTTGGCTTGGGGGAGGAGAGATTGCAGGCTGGAGGGAGAAGCTGAGAGTCCAGGTCAAGGACTGCTGCTCCATCTGCAGGGAGAGAGTGACTATTGTTGGCCTTGACATCCAGCCGCAGTGAGAGAACGGCTGTGGCCATCCGCCTGCACTGCAACCATCTGATCTGGTCGCCCCATCACTGTGAGAGAGTGAAGGGGCCCCAGCTTCATCCTGGCCAGCCTCTTTTGCCATCTCTCACCTCAATGACTATCTTTAAATTTCGCTGACATCCAAGGTTCCCCTTTTCCATCTCATCATACTTGTATGGCTTATACCTCGGCAGATTTGCTCGCGCTGCGAGATGTCCCCCTCTCGCGGCGATGGCCTTCCACTCTATCGAAGGCCTACCTTAAGGACGAGCTTTGGAGCCCCGAGAGGTGGCATGTTTTAAAGCGGGGATTGAGGGGTTTTTTAATTAGGGTTTTTAATAATCTTTTAAGAGGAACTGGGAGGGCGACCAAAGGGGATGGGGGGGTAATCCACCTAGGTCAGGGCCCAGCCCGGCACAGGGTAACGGTTTGGAAGGCGCAGGACGAGAGATTGGGAATATCATCAGCACGGTGGATGGGAGGGGCAGATATGGCGGGAGCAGAGGACCTTATCTTGTGCCGGGGGTGCGCATTCGCTACTTGAGAGCAATTGCGCGCCCCGGTCCTCAAGGCTCCCCTCGGATACTAGGTGGCTCAGATACTCAGGACCTGGGCCTCCGGGTGATGCTGTGCAACGCCAGGTCCGTGGTAAATAAGGCCCCCCTCATTTGTGATTTTATTCAAGAGGGGGAAGCGGACCTGGCGGGTATTACGGAGACCTGGTTGGGCCCGGAGGGAGGGGTCCCTCTGGTTGAGATGTGCCCACCAGGCTTCAGAGCATTCCATCAGCCGAGGGCCCAGGGGAGGGGCGGGGGTGGCAGTTATTATTAACGAAGGTCTTGGTCCGAGGGAGACCACTGTGCCACAGATGGCCGGATGTGAGTCCCTCTTTGTGAGATGGGGGCATGGGGTTCAGATGGGCTTGCTACTTACGTACCTGGCTCCCTGCCGCGTGGCAACGGCCCTGCCCGAGCTACTCGACATGATAGCCACGGTGGCAGTTGATACACCCAGGCTTATGGTCATGGGTGATTTCAACCTGCCGTCCGTTGGTGAAATGTCGGAGATGGCCCAGGAGTTCATGGCTTCCATGACGGCCATGGACCTGACCCAGGGGGGGACACATGCTGGACCTGATTTTTGTCTCTGGCCAGTGGTTGAGTGGTCTTATTATAGGGGATATAGACATGAAACCCTTGTCATGGTCAGATCACTCACTCCTTCGTCTGGACCTTCGAACCGCTACACCCCGCCGCAGGGAGGCGGACCCAATTAGATGGATCTGCCCCAGGCGCCTGATGGATCCTGATAGGTTCCAGACGGAGCTTGGGCCAATTCCTGAAGATCTGGCACACGACTCGGCCGAGGACCTGGTAGCTGCCTGGGATCGGGCGTGTAATGAGAAATAATGGGAAAGATTGATTTCAAGAATAATTTAGCTGTTTCTTGAAAAGAGAGAAAAAAGGCAGAAAAATGTTCTTTTACTCTGGAAAACAGAATGCATGAAGAAGAAACTCAAATAAATCCACAGAAATAAGTTAAGCAAAGTGCATTTATTCTATCTGTACAGGGAGTCCTCAGGTTATGACCACAATTAAACCAAAATTTATCTTGTTAATGAGATAGTTGTTAAGTGAGTTTTGCCCCATTTTATGATCTTTCTTGCCACAGTTATTAAGTGGATCATTGCAATTGTAAATAACATGGTTATTAAGTGATGGTTTTCCCAGTAACTTTTCTTGTCAAGTCACAAAAGGTGATCACATGACCCGGGACACTGCAACCATAATAAATGGTTGCAAGACCATGATCACCTGTAATCAAAGCCTAGCCAACCTTGAGGCTCAACTTTTAAATCTAATCTCAAAAGGTTAAGCAGGGATGGCTCTGGTTAAAACTTGGATGATTACTATGTACCGTATTTTTCAGAGTATAAGATGTACTTTTTCCCCCCTAAAAGAGGCTGAAAATTTGGGTGCATCTTATACTCCGAATGTAGCACCGCCCACCTACTGGCCCCCATCATTCGTCCTCCATGTGACCTCTTCTTGCCTGCAGAGATTGCCACCGACAATGGCTTGTGTTTTTGGGCTCCATGCATGGAGCCCAAACGCTCCATTTAAGAGCTCTGTTTGACAGCCTTTCAAGGCTGCGGGGATTGCTAAAGCTCATTGCCACCAATTGCCGCCCAAAAACGCAGTGAGTTTGGAGTCTTAAAATGTGATGTATGGTGCCCAAAATGGCTACCCAGAAGAGCTGCTACTTTCTCTTACCGTTTCCGAGCTTCACTGGAGCTCCCTCCGATTATCAGCTGTGCTTTCAAAGCTTTTTTCAGCCCTAATGAGGCATTAGCGATCTTCCGCACTTCACCTGCTTTTCTCAATGCTGTTCACTCCGATGATCAGCTGTGCTTTAGAAGCTGTTTTTAAGCCCCAACCAGGTGTGTGTGAGCGAAGCGAGGGCGCATGCGTGTGCTCAAAACCAGCAAACTAATGTCCTGAAGCTGATCAGGCTAAGGACGCTAGCCAGATGAATACCTGGTAGGCAGATTTTTTTCCCTATTTTCCTCCCGAAAAACTAAGATGTGTCTTATATTCCGGTGCGTCTTATACTCCAAAAAAATACAGTAATTCCAGGGCATTGGCTATACTGGAAGACTGAAAAAAAATATGTTGAAAAAAAGTCATTAGCAAAACATTTCCATGTTGGTGTCAAGAAAACTGCAAAGATATATCCATGAGATGCCTAGTAGGCAAGCTCAATTTATCTACTAAGAATGCCAGTTGTTACCCTAGTCAATGGAAGCTTTATTACTAATTTCAGAATTGAACTAGGTTTGTACAATATATGTAGTGTTCGATTTACAACAGTTCATTTAGTGACCATTCAAAGTTACAATGGCACTGAAAAAAGTGACTCATGACCATTTTTCATACTTATGACCGTTGCAGCAA
The DNA here is from genome assembly GCA_022577455.1 of Arizona elegans. Classification (NCBI taxonomy): domain Eukaryota; kingdom Metazoa; phylum Chordata; class Lepidosauria; order Squamata; family Colubridae; genus Arizona; species Arizona elegans. The sequence goes on from JAKOOJ010000004.1 coordinate 27,820,564, forward strand.
TCCCATAGTCATGTGATTTACATTCGGATGCTTGATAACCGATTCACATTTATGACAGATACAGTGTCCTTTTGCAACCTATTGACAAGCAAAGTTCAATGGGGAAACCAGCTTCACTTAGCAACCATGTTACTAATTTATCAACTGCAGTGATTCACTTAACAAATGTGGCAACAAAAGTCTTAAAATGGGGCAAATTTCTCGCTTAGCATCACACTTTTTGGGCTCAATTGTGGTCATAAATTGAGGACTACCTCTGTATCCAAGACAGTCCTATAATTACCCAGAATGAGACAGATACCTCAGGTAACCACCTGAGGAATTGAATAATTGTTCTTCAAACATGTAGTTCACTCATCTTTTATCATGTTAAGAAGTATACTAACAATTTTTGGAGATTGTATTGGATGCCTGAGACCCAAGAACATTTGGTGATGTACTTCTGTATATGCCCTCAGGTGGCTAGAAGACTATGTTGTCTTGCCATCATGAAAATAAGATTCAATTGTCAGTTTAGTCAGCTGTGAAATTGGGAAGGGTGGCAGAATATCATTTGGTCCTTTGTCTGATGCAGCAAAATTTAATGAATATGTCCTGAGATATTTGCACACAAAGAACAAGGTCATGCAATTGTGGTAAAATTGTGACATTTCACTGGTCAACTGGGATGGTTTAAAGTACTTCAGAGTTTGAGGTATTACAAGTTTTTCTGTAGATATTCTAACATTGCTATGTATAAAGTGTTAATAAATGCAGATGGCATTTGTTTCATGATCTCTTTACAATATAGAAGCAACGACTTGTGACTTTGGATGCTAATAACAATCCTTGCATATTCTTAGGGGCACTCTGTTAATCCTTCAGCACTAATTTTAAAACCTTTAGTGTTAAAGGTTTTACTAACCTTGTCTGAAATTTAAAGCCTGTAAGATTTTGAATCATCTTATGCAGTTGTGTAGAATTGTAGATTTTTTTCCCTTAGGAAAAAAAGGACTTCCTTCCTTCCTGAACTCTGCAGGAGCAGAAGAAAATAAAAAAGGGTAATGGAAAAAGGAAGGAGGGAAGGAGGGAGGGAAGGAAGGAAGGAAGGAAGGAAGGAGGGAGGGAAGGAAGGAAGGAAGGAAGGAAGGAAGGAAGGAAGGAAGGAAGGAAGGAAGGAAGGAAGGAAGGACTCACTTAATTTGTCTTCTATGCCACTGACTAGGCATTACTTTTCTTTGAAAAAACCACCCACTTGGTCACTTCCCATGGGCCCTCTACACCTATTTTTCAATCTAAAATTATTATTGCAATAAAGTACCAATTTTAGCTCTTCTTCCAAAGTTGACAAAGAATTACTCCTGGAGAAATTAATGTTTGAGGGTACATTAATTTTCCCTTTCATTTCTGCAGGCTGGGAGATAAACAAAACAAATGATCCTCAATCTTTTGTACACTCAGAACATGTTCAGGCAGCTGTATTTTGAGGAATCAGTTTGTTATTTCCATAAATCTAATCCTTACAGTACAACAGGAGTCAGCAGCACATCAGCTCCAGTAATCCCTGCAAAACAACTGCCATATCACCTACATTACACTATAATTAAAACATACTAAGTAATTTACAAGCAACAATTAATTTTAAAAATGAAGAAAATTAGATCCCTAAATATTTAGTTTGGTATAGTGGTTAAGGCATCACACTAGACTAGAAACTGGAAGACCATGAGTTTTAGTCCCACATTACTCAGAAGGCCAGGTGGGTGACCTTGGGCCAATAATTTTATCTCAGAAGTGAAATGCTCCCGGATCGGACTGGGTCACCTGATCCAGTAGCGATCTTGGCCAGTAGTTTGCCGATCCAGTAGCAATGGCGGAGCAAAGCTCCATCCACCCACCCGGGTGTCATTACTTCCTGATTTTAACCAGGAAGTAATGTGTTTCTTTACCTTTTGCACATGTTATACAGTTGCAAGTTATACAACTGCACCTTATTCCTTCAACATTATGCCAGAAATAAGAGAGGAAGACAGATTCAGATGTAGGTAGTCCTCAACTTACGACCAAAATTGAGCCCAAAATTTATGTTGTTAAGTGAAACATTTGTTAAGTGAGTTTTGCCCCATTTTATAACTTTTCACTTAACATTTGTTAAGTGAATCACTGCAGTTGTTAAATTAGTAGCACAGTTGTTAAGTGAACAACTGTCAGTCAGAAGATTGCAAAAGGGAATCACAGTGGTGGGTTGCTCCCGGTTTGCACCGGTTCCAAGAACCTGTAGTAAAAATTTGTAGTAGTTCAGAGAACCGGTAATAACATTCACTGGCCATGCCCCCAAACTGGTCCCTGGCCCGGTTGCCGGTCGCTTACCCAGCCCACCTCATCAGAGGCTTTTTTTTTTTTTTAACTTTTAAAAGCATTTTTTCTACAATCTCTTCAGCCAAAAAAAATGCTTTTAAAAGTTTTTTTTAAAAAGCCTCCGATGATCGCATGGCTCAGCTGGGTTCGTCAGAGGCTTCTAAAAGCATTTTTTTCTGCAACCTCTTAAGGTTGTAGAAAAAATTCTTTTAAAAGTAAAAAAGGCCATACCCACCCAGTCACATTACCCCTCCCCCCCCACCAAGCCACACTCACAAAATAAGCCATGCCCACAGAACCAGTAGTAAAAAAATTTAGAACCCACCCCTGCCCTAAACCATTTTTCACACTTATGACCATTGCAGAATCCCCACAGTCACATGATCAAAATTCAGCCGTTTGACAATTGATTCATATTTATGACAGTTGCACGGTTCAAGAGTCATGTGATCACCTTTTTTGACCCTTGAACAAAGTCAAAAGGGACACCAGGTTTACTTAACAACCATGTTAAGTTAACCATTGCAGTGATTCACTTAACAACTGTGGCAAGAAAAGTCATAAAATGGGGCAAAACTCACTTAACAAATGTCTCACTTAGGAATTTAAATTTTGGGCTCAATTGTGGTCATAAGTTGGAGACTACTTGTACAATAAAGCACAAAAACAACTCTAGATTAAATTAGATTGTCTGAAATAAATCTTGGCAAAAATATCCATAAGAATAACGTAGCATACAAATCCCCTCTCTTTCTTAACTGATAATTCCACAAAAAATATTCAGATCTATAACCCCTTTAAAAACAGGTTGTACCAGCACCACAATAGTAATTACTATTACTATAGTAATGCATGAATTTACCAGCTTTAGAATAGATGCAGGTAAACGCAGATGAGGAATCTGCAGATAAATGCCGCGAAATTCTGTAAAAGCATTTGACAAAAACAAAACCTTTGAACAGTCATCTATGAAATTGTGTGTGGAGAAGCTAAGCTGGCATAGTATCATGAATGTTTAATGCTTGGCACACTCTAAATAGAAAGCTAGCTAAGTTTCAGCTAACAGGAATGCAAGGTTGGTCACCAGGGCAAAGTGTGGCAGACTGTAGTCTGCATCTATTTGTTGAGATTTAGCCTCTAATGGAATTTACTTCAGCCTCTGTATCAGGGAAATATAACTTTCAGTGAACAGGGATTTTTTAAAATGAGATATTAGGAAGGTAAAATAAAATGCATAGGAGGATGCAAAATAAAAGGCAAATGCAATTTTCGACAACATTAATAATATAACAGAATTATAGAATTGTAGAGTTGGGACCATAAGCATTATTTACTCAAGGACAGAACCAACCCAGAAACAGGGAGAAATTTCTTGACAGTTAGAACAAGTGATCAATGGTACGTCTTGTCTTCAGACGTTATGGGTGCTCCAACACTGGAGGTTTTTAAGAAGAGATTGGACAACCATTTGTCTGAAATGGTATACGGGTTGCTGCTTGAGCAGAGGGTTGGACTAGAAGGTCCAAGGTTCCTTTCAACTCTGTTATTGTTATTCCACCCCTTAGCAATATGCAAGAAAACCAATTAAATCACAAATGAGACTGTTCAGTTTCTTTTTAAAAAGTTCCACGGTTGAGAAAATCATAACTTCTGCAAGCAGCTGTTCCATTCCTTTACAAATTGTACCAATGTGAAGTTCATATTTCAGCAAAACTTAGGTAACTGCAATTTACATCCACTATTTTTATCTTAATTTCTGTTATAGTGAAAAATTGTACTTAGCCATTTCCCCCAGACTACAGCACCCTTTTAGGCACCTGAAAGACAAATCAGCATTCTCTGGAGTCAGTCAGTTAACTCTGACCTTCCAAAAACAGAAGGAAGAATCAATGGCACTGATAAAGTTATCAGTAATCAAGAGGAAAGTTCCTTTATGTACAATTTGGCCTATATGCAAAAGTCCCTTCAAGATAGTGTTATAGGGAAGCTATTAAAATAAGTTTCCACTTTAGCTTTTAAATTGCTGTATTCCGTGCTACCATTTTAGCTTACAGTACACATTGAAGATTCTGGTTATGCATGTAATCACTGTTGCATCACTCTACAGCAGGGATGTCAAACTTGCGATGACACGTTGTCACGTGATGTATTGCAACTTTTTTCCCCTTTGCTAAACTGTGGGTGGGGGTGTCCAGTGCATGATGAATCTGGCTCATGGGCCATGAGTTTGATGCCCCTGCTTTATGGTAATGGCAGTCATTTCTCTCTGCTCAATCCACCTCATAGGGCTGTTATGGGAAAAATAAAAGAAAGGATTCCTATGTATGTTGCCTTTAGTTACTTATAAAGTGATAAAGGTAGCTTTTAAAAAAATCTAATAAATTAATAATTTGTGCTAGTATTGTGGTGCAACTGTTTTGTCATGCAACTCTTACTATAAAATACAAGTGTGGGAATATACAACTGTGACTTCCCAGCAACCATACCTCTAAGAAAAGCATGTTTTCAATATTACCCTTGGCTTTCATCTATTTTGCTGCATAAAACACCAGTTTTCCACAGCAGAGAAATTTAGGAGTGAAGGTGACTGCCGATAGCTATTGGTATAATTATGTTGCATAGCAGAATGGAAAGGGGATAAAAGCATAGCATACCCTACATTATTATAAAACATTCTTCTAGTTATAAACTATTGTATCCTGACTTTACTTTCATCATTCTCAGTTGCTGTAAGGTGACTACGTTTGAGCAGAGAAATCATAGCTTCAGTCTCTTGTATTTTTGACTACATCTGAACTAGACAGGAAAAAATCATGAAATATCATGATCTAGCCATTGAAACTACACAATTATGGATGAAACATGTAACAATGATACCCATTGTCATAGGGGCACTTGGTACCATGTCCAAGAATTTTAGATAATACATCAAAAAATTGCAGCTTCCTACAATAACACTAGCGGAACTGCAAAAAACTGCGCTATTCAGAACATCGTACATTTTAAGAAGATACTTGGTTGATAACTAGGATGCTGGGAGCAACCTGTATCAACCATCACTGTTAGTCAATGATATCAACACCAACAAAATAACTACTGTGTGTAAGAAGGGAGGAAATTCCACACTCACTGATATATTATCTAATCAGGTAATAAAAAGCCTGCAAGCAAACAACCAAACTCAGAGAGCATCAAGGACTCCACAGTTAGATCCTGAATTACATAACATTTTATTTTCTATTGGCTCCCCACCATTGCCAGACACCTAGACACAATGGGAGAGACATGTCTTCATGGCCTTCCTAAAGCTTGGGAGAGATAGGAGCCAATCTGCTATCACAGTGGGGAGGAGGGAAAGGATAATATTCCAGAGACTGGCCTCTAGGGAAGAAAAGGCTTCTGCCTGATTACACACCTTCATAAACGCGACCCATAACATGCCAGTTCTGATACAATGGGTAGATGTAAGTGGGGAGAGGGAGACCTCAAACAACATGGCTTTATAGATTTATAGGCTTTACCAGCCCTGTGAATTGAACCTGGAAGCATATTGGCAACTAATGCAGCTTGTGGAGCATAGGTGCAACAAATGATGATGGAGTTGTTTACCTAATTGCCAGATCTGTTTTCAGATGCTCTTCTAGGACAGCCTCATGTAGATTCTGGAAAGCCTGTCAGTTTTTTTCTGCTCCATCTTTCACCAAGCAGAATAAAGTCAAGAATAATTTGGATTTCTTTTTCACACTTTTGGCTTTCCCAGGAGTGAGTTATTTTTCTTCCCTTAATTATTTTTGTTTTATGTACTATTTATCTAATGTACTTATAGCTGCCCAACTTATCAAAAGAGATACTGGGAGGTAAACACAAAGATAAAAATAAAGAAGTAATAAGAAGTGCTATGTTAAAAAAGGAACTTGGCTAATCAATATGGAAAGAAAAATGGACACACCAATTTTAGTGTTTCTTGGCTTTTCAATCTTACAATAATTTGATAAACAGTGATAAAGCTCAATCTTCCTTTTATATTCATGTAATCTGAAAATCTTTCTGTTATTAAAGTTTTGTAATTAAAAGAAACTTTTGTGAAGAAATGTTGTAAGATCCTCACAACTCTTTAACAGTAGCTCACCAAATATTGATTTGATTGTTCACTTTTGAAAAGTGTTGATTATGCACTTTTATTACTTGGGGGGGGCAATAAATCCTGTGGGGGAAAACATTTTCTCATGCTGCTTCTAGCCCACTTTTTCTTAAGAAACCACTTTTTCTTAAGTAAATTAAAGTCAATATCTGAAATAATTTTAAATTATTTTTAATTAAGCTTTTACTTTTAGAATTCTGAATATGTAATGAGCTCATAAAATATATTAAAAATAAACAGGCAAATTAGGAATGGCTTTCACAGATGATCTGTTTCTGTGGAGAAAAAAAGGAAGCTAGAATATAAAATGATGGTTTATTTTATGTAGCAAGATCCTCACAACACAATTATCTTAGCTTAACAATTCTTTGTCCAAATTAGTTCAAACCACAAACTAACTGTAAGACTGTTCACACAATTTATTGGATTAAATGTATGGTTTGTTAATTTGTGGTATTTTGTGAATATAACATGTTGAGTAAAACAAAGTTTACGCCCTCACAAACATTTTTTTAAAAAAATATGAGGAATAATTTACTCCTTTTTAAATCAAGGTGAATTGCTAAATTGGTTTAAAAGTTTGCAAAGAAATAAGTACCGTTATGTAGAATTGTGCTTACAGTATTCCTAGTACAAGAATGATCAGACTCATGGTTTGAATTTAGATGGCCAGATTAAATCCATGTTTGGAAGTGAAGTTTGCTGTCATTCATCTGTGGCTTTGCAGATCATTCACAAGTGATGGAAAGACAGAAGGAACAGCAAATCTGTTTCATTTCACCACAAGGAGGCCTAAGGAATAGCCACACTTCTAACCAGATTCCTGTCCCTTATCCTTACCATAGTATTATGTTTAGGATTTAATTAAAAAAATATATCTACTAGCTAGAAAGTTGCAATGTATGTTGAAACATAATTACAATTCACTTGTTACATTTTCATTACATTTTTACTTTACTGAGGAGGTTGCAATAAATGATCAGGATAAGCACAAGTCATATAGAGAATTTTAAAAATTCTAATAATTTCCGGCATTCAAAAACACTGAGTATTAATATCAGGGAATTATATGGCTACATTACATATGTAATATAATGGAAATATTGTATAGAATATGCACATTCAGAAGCACTACGTGCCAATAACCGGGGCTTATATATATATATATATATTGTATTGCATATGCATGAAATATTAGCGTTCAAAAATACTACGTGCCCATAGCTATGGAAATACGTCTCAATTGCTCGGGATTGCAACCAGAGGGAGCCTCCATTTTACGTTTGAAGATGGGTTTTCCTTAGGTGGCGGATGACAAGCCGCTGCGAGATAGCCAGCGAGAAAGTGGAGGAGTCCAGAGCGGGGGCACTTCCAGGACAGGAGCCCTCCCACAGTCTCTTGCTGTTTTCAATGCTTTGCAGTTAGCCTTGACTGCAAGCGCGCGCAGATCTCCGCAGCTGTGATCAGATTGAATGCACGTGCGTGGGGATGATTGAGGGGGCGGGGTGATTCGTAGCCAGAAGCTAGTAGAGAAGCCACGCTTGTAGTGTCCGAGTTGTTTCAGCCGTTTGTTCCCGCTCGCTTCGGCAAGGCCCATTAGTTTCGTTGGCGACGGTGATAGGAGCAGCACCAGCGTGCTTTCTGTGCCTTCCCTTCTCTCGCGGTAAGCAAACCAGCGCAACGCGTTAGAAGGTTAAACACCTGTCAGGCGTTCTTGGCTCAAGTGGAGGAGAGTAGCCCAGACTCCTCGGAGGTTTGTCAGGGCGCCTTCACGGAGCCTCCACCTGCCGGCCCATCTATCTCGGTTGACCGAGCGGCGGGAACCAGGCTTACGGTCCAGTGCGGGAACGATCGGCAGGGTGCCTCTTCTGGTGTTGCGGAGTCCAGTCGGTGTAGCAACCGGGTAGGGGGCAACGATGGTAACTGTGGTGCTGGATGGGGGGTGGGGGCGGCGGCCGGTGTTGGCGATGGTGGTTAAACGGGACGGCGGCTTGAGCCGCGGCAAACTACCCCTAGAATAGAATAGAAGGCAAAAGCGGTTGATTTGCAACGCCCACACTCCGGGTACAGCGGCGTGCAAGGAGCTGCCACGCTATGGGAATTATTTGACGCCCAAAGTGAGCGTAGGGGTAGAGGTCCCTGCTGCGCGGATCGCTTTTGTTTCGGCACCCTTACACCCCCACCCCCGCCCCCAAAAGCAGACGGGCTGCGCGGCGGCTTTAATGTCGCGCCACCTTGTTCTTTTCCCTTGCACGGTTCCCTGCATTGCTTATCCAGAGGTGCTGATGCTCCATCTCCTGTTGCAAGGTGATGCTCCGTTCAGCGTTTTCCGCCACGGGAGTTCAGCGTTTTACCTCACTTTCATCACGCGGAAGAGGTGGGCAGAGCGCGAGAAGCGAAGAAAAGAAAACGTGCGTATATATTTTTTTTCATTGCCACCTGGTTTCTCCCCACCCCCGCCCCCCCGCAAGACTTCCTCCTTAGCGGGTTGCTTGCGCAAGCGGCGCCGAAACGGCACCGTGATTTTTTCGCTGCCTTGAGACCGACCGGTTCTCTCCGCCTCCTCTCGTTCTTTGCGGAGAGCCCTTCACGCTGTGCTGTGGGCTTCTCGCTCCTTCCTTCTCTCTACCTGCCGTCCCTCCTTTCATAACGTCCCTTGGCGAACCGGAATGGAAAAAGGCCATGCGGGAGCAGGGAAGATGCCGCGTTCCCAAAGGGGGGTTTAGGGACACGAGCAGCTAGACCCAAACCTTGGCGATGGACCGAGTCGTCAATTCTGGATGCAATATGGGCGCGAATTCTTTCTCAGCTCCGGCAGCCCTGAAAGGCTTCTCCACTTGTGAGGGAGCGTCGGGCAAGCGAATGTACAAGTGCACCTTCTCTGAGGGGGGGTCGCAAATGTTGATGAAGTTGTAACCGCGGAGAAGACTGAAACGGCACTAATGGGAGATTTTGCTGTCTTTATTATTGGTCATGTGCTCCTGCTGCTGCTCAAATAACCATTTCCTCCTTTTGCCCATCTATCATGGCAAAGGCTGCCAACTGGCTCCCTGTTACCAGGGATGGTTGTCCATGTTTGGGAAATACAGTTGACCACCTAATAATATTGAGACCCAAATTGGGAAATTGAGATTGTCTGCTTCTCATTCTTAACATGCTTCGTGCCATTTCTGTGAACTTTTAGCGGGCCTTTGTCATTCTGACAAGACTACCAGGGGAAAAGGCAAGTCTTTTCTTATCAAATTATTTATTTTTTGCTGATTCTGGGTTTCATTGTATTTGATTCTTGTTCTCATCCCCAGATTTATTGAAGCCAGTGTTTAATTTGTGGATTTGCTGGTGCATTGATTGGCATTCTAAAAACTGGTATTACTGCTCTAGTGTTGGTATTTCAAAGGATCCTGTCACTGATGGGTACATTTCACCATTTCTGTAAGAGAAAAATAAAGATATCTAATTATGTGTCACCACTTGGTGAAACTCTAGTGCAGGAATATTGCAGCAAAATACTTTGTATATGGTGGTTTCTGAGCTTGGTTATTATTATTTTTTGCAGACATTTCATTGTCAAACTAAGTAACAATGCTAAGAGGGAGTGGGCCGTGCTCTTATTTTTGTATAATAGTGGCTTGCCCTGTCAATGTGGGTAGGAGTGTTGTTGGTTTATTATTTAGGCTGTTGTTTACTTGTAGCTTGTTTGTCTGAATTGGTTTCTTAATTTAATCAGAATTAGAGTTAGAAAGTACCTCAGAGGTCTTCTAGTCCAATCCCCTGCTCAAGCTATACTATTTCAGACAAGTAGCTGTCCAACCTTTTCTTAAAAATGTCCAATGATGAAGCACTCACAACAGTTGTGGGTACTTCATCACTGGAATCTTTTAAGAAAAAAATCTATTTAGGATCAATAAGTAAAATAAGTATTAAAATAAGTAAATAAACAAATATTGTCCATTGTTGTCTAGTGTTGATTGTTGGTCTGATGTTAATCTTGGTGTTAATCTTTGCTCATATGGGTTGATTGCTACTGAGCATGCATTTTGGTCCTTTTGCTTCCTTTTGGCCTTTTTATTGTCTCTTTTGAATAGTGTGAAGATGTTTATATCCACGTGCCTCTTGATGGTCAGGTTTTCTGATTTCAGGCCTCCAAGAATTCTCTGGCATTTTTTGGACTTGGCTTGATCTAGGATGCCCACAGTTTCCTAATTGAAACTATGGTTGAGTCTGTCCATGTGTTTTGAAATTAATGAGCTTTTATCATTTCTTCTGACTGCTATTTGGTGTTCATCAGGGGTGAAATGCTCCCGGTTCGGACTGGATCGCCTGATCCAGTAGTGACTGAGATGGGTGGTTAGGAGAACCGGTAGCAAAAATCCCTGCTCTCTCCCCCCCCACCCATTGCCCAGCTGAGCTGTGCAATCTACAACCTCTTTGGCCGAAAAAATGCTTTTAAAAATAATTTTAAAAAAAGCCTCTGATGATTCTGCAGCTTAGCTGGGATCATCAGAGGCTTTTAAAAGCATTTTTTTCTACAACTTCTTAGGCCTGTGAAGGTGAACCTATGGCACGTGTGCCACAGGTGACACATGGAGCCATATCAGTGGGCACACAAACCTTGCATTGCCCTAGCTCAGCTCCAATGCGCATGCATGCACTGGCCAGCTGATTTTCGGGCCTTCTGGGCCCACCAGAAGTTGGGAAACGGGCTGTTTCCGGCAGGGGTGAAATCTAAATTTTTTTGCTATGGGTTCTGTGGGCGTGGCTTGGTGGGCATGGTGTGGCTTGGTGGCGTGTGACTGGTGGGTGTGGCCAGTTTGACGTCATTCACATCACTCTGCTGTGCATAGGGTGCTTGGAGAGTGAGCGAGCAAGACAGCTTTCCAACCTGTGTGTGTGGAAGGGAGGAAGGAAGGGAGGGAGGGAGCGATCTGAAGCCGAGGTACAAACTTCTGGCAGTGACGGGGCAGCTTCTGAGCAGCCAGCTCCACCTGACCTACTCCCTGAGTCTCGCCATTCTCCTGGCACCCAGCTCAAGCAGCGGCTTCCCTTCTCGGCCCCATCAAGCTATGCATCCATGGTGCCCACACCAGCATCCCAAGAGAAGCAGGGAAGATCGCTTGTAAGCAGACAAGCAGAGGTAGCAAGTGTATGCCGTGCTGTGGGAAAAATGAGAGATCCTGTTGTCCCGCAGAGCCTGCCACTGCTTGAACTGGGGTGTGTGTGTGCGCAGGAGAATGGCGAGACTCAGGGAGTAGGTCAGGTGGAGCTGGCTGCTCAGAAGCTGTCCCACCACTGCCAGAAGTTTGGGTGCCTTGGCTTCAGATCGCTCCCTCCCTCCCCCCCCACCCACAAAAACAGAGGTTGGAGAGCTCTCTTGCTCGCTCGCTTTCCAAGCGCCCCATGCTCAGTCTATTTGAGGAAAGGGCATAGACAACTAGGCACCTTTGGCTGCAGAAGGAGGCGCAGCACAACAGGGTTTTTTGTTCACCGAGGTGGTCCTTGAGGAGGGCAGGTGGACGTCTGCAGCTGACAACTATAATGAATATGTCCACCTGCTCTCCCGAAGCACCACCGCGGTGAACAAAACAATCCCATTGCTATGGATGCATAGCTTGTCGGGGCTGAGCAGGGAAGCCACTGCTTGAGGGGGGGGGGGCAGGCAGTAAGCTGCTAGCTACTTCCCCACAGCCCTGCCATGCTTGCCTGCCTTCCACGTGGACTTCTGCTTGCCTGCCTTTGCAAGCTGGCCACTGGGATGCCAGGAAGGCAGCATGGAAGGCAGGCAAGCATGGCAGGACTGTGGGACGTGGATCGGTTCTGTGGCCAGCCAGCCATTGCTCCCCATTTGGCGAACTAGCCTAAATCTACGCTACCTACTCCCCCGAGCCAGTCCGAACTGGGAGCATTTCACCCCTGGTTTCTGGCCTCCGGAGGGCCTCTGGGGGTGGGGGGTGAGGAAAGCCGTTTTCATCCTCCCCAGGCTCCAAGAAAGCCTCTGGAGCCTGGGGAGGGCAAAAATCGGACCTTCCGGGCCCACCGGGCCCTTGCGTACCAAAAGCGGGGGGAGCACGGAGTGGGGGTGTTGCGCACGTATATGCAGGGGAGGCAGGGTGCATTGAATTATGGGTGTGGGCACATGCATGCACTAGCCCCCTCCCCCCATGCTCCTTTGCTTTTGGCACGCGACAGCAACAAGGTTAGCCATCACTGTCTTAGGCTGAAGCGGTTATAGAAAAAAATTTTCTAAAAGGAAAAAAAGCCTCTGCCGATCAGGCAAGTCAGCTGGAATCGTCAGAGGCTTTAAATGCATTTTTTTACCATTTTTAAAAAATGGTTTTAAAAGGGAAAAAAAAAAGTTGGCCACGCCCACTTAGTCATATTAACCCCCCCCAAGCCACACCCACAGAACCGGTAGTAACAATTTTACATTTCACCACTGGTGTTCATGGATGCGCTCTGCTAATCTTCTGCTTGTTTGTCTTTCATAGTGGCTGTTAACAATCTTTACATTGTACGTTGTATGTTTTTTTTTCCTTCTGGGCTTCCTGGGTGATTTGGTTTACTTAAGATGTTTTGGAGGGCTTTATTTGGTTTGAGTGCTGTAGTGATGCCATGTGGTTGTAATAGTCTATTGATAGTTTCTGAAATATTTTTGATGAATGGCAAAATGTTATCCTTTTAACAGCTTCTATTGACTGAGCTACGGAGTGGTCAGGCACTTTTTGATAAAATTGTATGGATATCCATTTTGTTGGAAGATGTTGTGTGTACACACATACACGCACACAGTATTTCCTTTTCCTCCTGATGTTCAGGGTTTCTGCAGTAGGTTTGTCTTGTCCAAGTAGTGTTTTTACACAGCTTCTCTTGTAGAAGGTTAGATTGTTATTTTGGTAGTGGAGCACTTGGTGTGGGTAGGGTTTTTATTTTTATTTTTTTAATAAACCTGTACTTCTAATTTGTACAAGTTCTCATCACTGCCTAGACTGATGAGAATATCTAGGAAAGAGATTTTTTCTTCTTCCCCTGTGAATTTTCTTTTGAAGATGTTGATAGTCTTGTGTATTTTCTCTAGTTGGTCCTTTTTTAAGTTGTTTTCTTGACTTGCCACAGTTCATTTAGTGACTATTCAAGGTCACAAAGGGACTAAAAAAAGTGATTTATGACTGTTTTTTACATGACTGTTGCATCATCATCCCCATGGTCATGTAATCAAAATGCAGATGCTTGGCAACTGACTCATATTTAAGATAGTTGCAGTGTCTGGAGACAGTCATGGGCTTACTCTTTGTGATTTCGGACAAGCAAAATCAATAGGGAAGCTAGATTCATTCTGCAGTGATTCACTTAGCAACTCTGGCAGTCATAAAATGAAGCAAAATTCACTTAACTCTCTCACTTAGCAACATAAATTTTGGGCTCAATTATGGTTATAAATAGATGACTTGTATTGTGAGATGGTTGTTAAGTGAGTTTTGTCCCATTTTATGACCTTAATTGTCACAATTGTTAAATGAATCACTGCAGTTAAGTTAGTAAGTTAAGTGAATCTGGCTTCACCATTGACTTTGATTGTCAGAAGGTCGCAAAAGGGGATCACATGACCGAGCAACGGTCATATGTATAAACAGTCATACCTCAGTTCACAAGATCGAATCTGGATCGGTCACTGGGACCAGAGAGTTACTCTTCCAAGTGTTCGGACTCATGCTGGAGCCCCTTTTCAGGGAGCCTGTCTCTACTGGAATATGTGCTTTGGGCAATTCTGTGAGTTGTGTTTATGTGGTATTTATGTGGTATCTTCCTATTGGCAGATTGATGCATTGATGGCTGCTGATTGGCTATTGTTTCCTTGTGCTGCCAGGCCCTCCACTCCTAAATACTTACAAGCTGATGGTAAATCAGCATTCCTGTCAACTGACAAGGGCCCCGTTTTCCAGGCTTCAATCATTTCCCTGGCTATCTTTGAACCTGCACAGCCAACAATCTTAATATCTGCGAAATTAAATGTCATTCATTGCCGTGTGAGACTTCCAAAGAGTCTCACCTGGACACTCACTTGTGCTCTTGCAATCTGGTGGTTAGCTTCCTCCCCGTTTGTCCTACATAGTCCCAGGAGCAATCCATACAGGGGATCTGGTATATTACATTGGAATTACTTCTCACCTCCCAGAGATTTTTACAATGCATGATTCATCTTCATAGGGTAGCCTCTGGAAGGCATGCAGTGCCCACTTCAGATGTCAGAAGCAGTGTTCTACTGCTTCTGAAATACTTTTATGTATGGCAGGGTGTGCCATACAGTTGGTCTTTTTCCTTTTTTCTGTTCTCTCCTTTGCATTTTGGGCAGATATCTTGAAATAAATGCTTGTGGGTGCCCATTCTGCTTGAATTGTTCATGTAGGTACCTTCTCTCCAGTTATTTAGCTTGCTGGGTATTACATGGGTTCTGAGCTGCATCAGAATACTATATGGCAGGGTGAGAAAAATAGCTAGGGAAATGATTGAAGGCTGGCAATCAGGCTCCTTGTCAGTTGACAGGAGTGCTGATTTGCTGCCCGCTTATCAAGTACTTAAGAGTTGAAGGCCTGGCAGCACAAGGAAACAACAGCCAATTGTCAGCCATCAACACATCAATCAGCCAATAGGAAGGCACCACATAAACACAACCCACAGAATTGCCCAAAGCACATATTCCAGTAGAGACAGGCTCCCTGAAGACGGGCTCCAGCATGAGTCCGAATGCTCGGAAGAGTAACTCTCTGGTCCCAGTGACCGACCCAAATTCCATCCTCCACCATTATCCTTGGATACGTATATTTGCCTTCATTCATAAATAACTTTTTTCAATGTTGTAACATAAAATTATCACTAAACGAACCGTTGTAAGTTGAGGACTACCTGTATTGGAGCCATACATTAGTTCTATGTGTGGGAATGCTGTAGATTTCAGGTGTTCCATTATATCTCAGCTATGAATTCTGAAAGTGGTTATCCCATGGAACTTCCTTTGATTTGTTGATATATTTTTCCATTAAACTGAAAGTATGTAGTCAGGCAAAAGTTGATAAAGTCCATGATTCTGGGTAATGCAATCTTGGTCTATTTAGTTAAATAGGGTATATTGTGTTCTAGTGTTATCATGGATTTTTTTTTTTTTTTTTTTTTTGCTAGTTCTGGAAATACGGATGTGAAGAATGCTATGACGTGAAATAAGACCATGATTTCATCTTTGTCTATGGTCAGGTCTTTGATTGTTTGGAGACACTGTAATGGGGAGTTGATGGAGTATTTATTTACCTTTGTGAGGCATCCAAGCTTATTTGTTAGTTCTTCAACAATGTTGTAGGTTGTGATTACTGGTAGTGATACAATTGGCCAAAGAGGCCTGCCTTTGGGGCGTCCATAAAAGCACGGGAAGATGCTTTTCATCCACCACTATAGTTTTTATCTTTCTTGGTGTGTTCACTGAGAATTATCTTGATCTGATTGTCTAGTTTCTGGGTTAAATTGGTGTTTACTAGGATGTGAGTTTATTTATCTTCTAATATTCTTTGGCTTTTTATATGTTTTGGGATTTATCCACAATAATTATGGTTTGACCTTTGTCTGCTGATAGGATGATAATAGATTGGTCCTCCTTTAGGTTTTTGAAGGCTGCTTGTCCTCTGCTTTGGTTTTTTTCCTCATCTCCTTTTGATCTGTGGTATGATAGTTTTATGCTTTTATGAGTCTCTGTGGGAAGTTCTGGGGTTCTAAATGTCTCTTCAGGGCTGGAAAGATTTTTAGATGATTAGTATCATCTGAGTTAGATTTGAGGCCTCTTTGTATAAAACTGGGTTCTGCAGTAGATAGTGGACAGCTGGGCATGTTGACCATCCATTCAGGTTCCATTGCCTGTTTGGTTCTGGGATTTAGTTTCAGTAATTTGGTTTGTAGCTCAGTTTTCCTTTTTCTGGCATGTCTCTGGGAACTGTTCTCGATGGTCATTGTCAGTCTTTAAATGTGCTCTGGTATGATGATATGTTGTAATTGGTCCCTGAGATTTTTCTATGGTATGCTGATATTTATTCAGTCTGAGGTGCACATCTGTGCTCATGAGCTGTATCATTTTTCACGTGGTTTCTTGGGCTATTTTCCATCCTGCTGTGCATTTTATTGGAAGTTTATATCTGAAACTGGTGGGTAGGGCATGCTATCAGAGGCATTCACACAGAAAAAATAGTTGTTCCTTAGTGGAAGTGTGCCCACATACAAATTTCTACCATTTGCATGCTATATGAAGTGTTTTATGCCCATATGTAGTGGCGATATAAGAAAATATTTGTATATATATTATATATGATATTTATATAATACAAAATAACAAGATGCTGTATAAAATAAATAGGGAAACAATATCTGTGATAGAATATGTGACACTAATACAAATGAACTTGTAACACCAACACATATAAACTTGTAATTGTTGGATTTTTCTCAGACTTATTCCATGGTGTTATATGATATGGTAATGGACCTATTCACAGGATATCAAATGACTAACGGAAAAAAGAAGGTTTTAAACTTAATCTTCCATAGAATCTCTGTTCCTTAATCTCAAGTATGGGACATAGTAATTATTCATTTGTGAGAGAAATACAGCTAAATTGTTATCGTCTTAATT
Organism: Arizona elegans; assembly: GCA_022577455.1. Classification (NCBI taxonomy): domain Eukaryota; kingdom Metazoa; phylum Chordata; class Lepidosauria; order Squamata; family Colubridae; genus Arizona; species Arizona elegans. The sequence goes on from JAKOOJ010000004.1 coordinate 27,837,705, forward strand.
TGAATGTTTGAGCTCTATCAATGGAGTTCAAAAGACACTTAACCCCGACTTTAATATCATATATTCAGGGCTTATTTTAAAACAAGATTTTCACTGTCATTAAAGCTTTAAAAGTCTGTTTTTTCTTTCAATTTTACCTTTCCTCCAAGAACCTAAGTATCAGTGGGATATTCAGAATGAATATCTGCCTAGCTGAAGTGGGCTTAGTTCATAAGGTGGAATTACAATCAGGTACATCATATGTATAACGGTTTCTCTTTATTGCCAAGATTGTTACAAAACAAATGTATAAATCTCATAAATGGAAGCTACAAACCCAAGTATAAGTCAAAAACCTATTTTTGTATTGCAGGTTATACCAATAGTTTCTTTGTTGCTGTAACTTCATTCATAAACATGAAGTGTTCAGAAGAAAAATCAAACATCCAAAGTTCCTCTCCTCACAGGAATACTTATGGGGCTCAGTTCCAGGCCCTGAGGAATAATTTTGATGAAAAACAAGAAATAGTAGGAGCCACTTCTCAGCAAACCAGGGGAAAGAGTTATGGCTCTAATGTCAGCAGGATTAAAAAATTATTCATGCAAATGGGTACCAAACCTAGTGAGAATGCTGAAGGAATAACAAAGGTCAGATGTAGAAGTAGTCTATTGTCATTTGAAGGAAGAACTAAACCTTTTGAGATTGTGGAGAAAGCTGATGGATCAGTTGTACAGTTAGAAACTTCTGTTTCAGAGATAATTACTAAATTTGATGCTATACCTTTCAAATTTACTGAAAATAGGAAGGGGATTAAAAGAAATGAAACACAGCCTTTCAATCACTCTTCCCCAAAGAAGGAGAAAACAGCCTCTGCTGATAAAGATGAATGTTTTTTCTTTAAGTCCATCAAAGGAACTGCCCAAGAAGATTCAATGGGCAGTTCTAGTTCAAAATCAAGTTTCGGTTCTGATCGGGGGAATGGTGGAGCTGAAGAGGATGAAGAAAAAGATAGTGATGATAATAACTGTTACGATCATGACAAAGAGGATTTGGAAGTTGGTGGCTTATCAGAAGAAGAGGAAACCCCAGCAACCAGAAAAATTAAGTTTAGTACAGCTCCAATTAAGGTAGGTTTCACTAGCGTATCTCTTTTATATGCATGCACATTTTTTATTCCAAGTTGGTTGCTTTTTCATGGTTGTTGTTTTGCTAATGAATGTTGATAATGGGAGATTTTGTTCATTTCCATTGAGTACTGGATATTTTGACTAAAAAGTGATCATTTAAATTAAGCAAGTTCTGTGCTTTGATTCCCTTTGTTAAATGTTACTTTAGGGAACATTTAAGCCAATGTCACAAAATGTTTACCTATTCTGCAATTTATTCAGGTTAAGTTTATGTCTATTAAGCCAATTTCTCTTTGTAATTTTTGTTATTAGCCTAGTGGGGAATGAGGAGGCAGAATTGCTAGGATAAAATATAAATACGTATAAGGAGAGCCAACATTCAAAGGTGTAGAGAACTCAATTTAATCTATTGAAGGCGTAGTAATCACTTTTATCTATTAAGATATAATTGAAACACATTTGACAACATGGTAAAAAGGTTAAATGAGGGCTGATGGAAAAGATAAGCAGACATAATCAGAACAAACCCTCTCAAACAATTGGAGCTTTATTCAGTAGTGCAAATTTGTGTATTATGGAAGCTGTTTTTTCATCTGGTTGGGTATGTTAAATTGTATGTATCCAGCACAACTGGAAAATTCAGCAAAGGTGGACCAAGACTTACAAAGGTTTGTTTGATGTTACAATTGTACTAAAAAGATTAGTTTGCACATTAAGAACCGTTGCAGCAGCCCCATGGTCACATGATCAAAATTTGAGTGCTTGGCAACTGGCATGTACTTATGACATTTGTACTGTCCTGGTGTCATGTGATTACCCTTTATAACTTTTCCAGGTGGCTTCCAACAAACAAACTCAATGGAAGAAGCCGCATTGACTTGGATGCATGAGTCACTTAATAACTACAATGATTCACTTATATTTGGCAAAAAGGTCATAATATGGGGCAGAATTCTATTTAGCAACATAAATTTTGCTACGGTTGTATGTTGAGGACTACCAGTAGCTGTTATTTTTTAAATAAAAGGCCACTAAAACCATTTAGGGAGTAGCCAGAGTATTCAGAGATGCAAAAAAAAAAAAAAAAATGTCAGTCAACAAATAGACGTATGTTAAATTTTATCTTAATTGTAATTATAAGTTTAATACTAAGTTTTTCATCTGTGAAATGGTATGTTATGTTATGTTATGGTTCTATAAGTTTTTTATTTTAAAAAAGTTGTTTTTAATGTTTATTTTTAACCTCTCTTAACCTCATGCTCAAGATTGGGTATATAGCAGAGATGGTTAACCTTTTTGGTGCTAACTGCCCATAGCGCGCACGCTCAAATGCATGCACGTGTGCCAGAACCCCCAAAACACAATGTGAGTGCTCCCTGCGCTGTTTTGGCTTCCAGGTTGCTTCAGGATGCTTTCCAGGAAAGCCTCTTGCACCAACCTGCACCGCCCCACACACATGCGCGGACGTCTCCGATGTGCCCTAACCCCCATGCATGCACAGCAGAGACCCAAACACCAACTGGTCAGCGGGAGGTGTGCACACATGCGCGGTGGAGCTGGGCTGGTGCGATGGGGCTCTGCATGCCACCTGTGGTACGTGTGCCATAGGTTCGCCATCACGGGTATATAGCATTCCCTGCTAGGTAAAGGTAAAGGTTCCCCCTGCACATATGTGCTAGTTGTTCCCAACTCTAGGGGATGATGCTCAATCTCTGTTTCAAAGCTGAAGAGCCAGTGCTGTCCAAAGATGTCTCCCTGGTCATGTGGCTGGCATGACTAAACGCCACAAGTGATCCCTATTTTTCTTTTTGCATTTTTTACTTGCTTTCGAACTGCTAGGTTGGCAGAAGCTTGGACAAGTAACGGGAGCTCACCCTGTTACGTGGCACTAGGGATTTGAACTGACAACCTTTCGATTGACAAGCTTAGTGTCTTAGCCACTGAGCCACCATGTCCAGCATTCCCTGCTACTTTCCTAATAATATAACAATAACCCCATGAGGTTCATTGATCTTATTGCTGAAAGAAGTTGAATTTTTGATTCCATTCTCTTTGACATTTCTTGTTATTTTTAGGAAAGATTGAAGTGAGATGGTGCATCAAACACTAAATTTTTTATTCTAGACTTTAAACACGTATCCAGTCACTGCTAGAAAATTCTGTGCTGCTAAACTCCTTGCGTTTAAAAGAAAATTTATGTTAAATATTTTTAGAGTCTTAATTCCCTATATTTAACAACTGTATTTTTATATTGTAAAAATAGGTTGCAATAGAGCCTAATTGTTATGATGTTTTAAAATTATACAAGGGAAAGAATAAATATACAAGGGAAAGAAAAGATGGTATGTAGAGGAAAATACTGAAGAATAACAATATTTTTTTTTTGCTTAGGATAATAACTTATAGCATATTTTGTTATTTTCCTTTATAGCTTGGATTCAGTTTTCCCAGTTTTCTTATTATCAGGATGACTATTAACATATATTTTTAATTTTAAAATATTGTAAATTTTGGCAGTCCCACAAAACTGTTTTTCATCTTATTAAAAAATAACCCATTTATTATTATACCTTAGGTATATTACATTACCTTACCTAGTAAGGTACACTTTACTATTTAGAGTTTTCAAATTTGTCAATTTTAAGATATATATGGACTTCAACTCCATATATCTATATGCTATAGTAGCACAATATACTACTAGAATCTTTGTTTTCAGTGTGTCTGATAATTTAGAAATCTTAAGTTTAGACCCATTGATCAGGTGTCTGGATGCAAACTGATTTTAGGATGGCTGAAATGTTGACATCATCAGAATTTATTATGCTTATATCACTTCTCCATAATATATAGTATAATTTGCAATTTTTCTTAGGAACCACCTATATAGTAGTCAGTCTACTCACTGCACAAAAACTCTACATGTGTTTACTGTGGACCTGCCCTTCATTTTTGGGTTTGTTTATCTAGAGACAAATAATCCTTAAAACACATTCCTTATTGAATGAAGTTTTTGAAAATATGTTGCTTGGATTGCTACTGCTGAGACTAGAACTAGATTTAAGTACATGTGATCCTCATTCACAACCACTTGTTCATTTACCATTCCAATTTACAATGGGGATAAATGAGTTATGACAGGTGCTCAATGTTCTGGTTGTTGTAGCCTCCACAGACATATTTGCAATCCTGGCATTTAGTAACTGGCCTTGGTTTGTATCCACAAGCATTACAAAGTCAGTAGAGAAGTCAACAGAAAGTTGCAGTCGTGTAGTCCTCACTTAATGACCCACAGTTATGTGCTTAGTGACAGTAACTGGTGACTGGCAAAAGTGCTATTGCTAAGCAGCATAGCTGCGTTTTTCAACCATATCACTTAGTGATGGAAATTCCAATCCCAATAACAGTCACTAAGCAAGCATCACCTGTAAAATTTGAAAAGGCTTTATGAGTAAGTAATAAACATCTAATGCTTCAAGGATGTTGAGTATTCATGAACTGTTTGGTTATTAAAACTTCAGCAAAAGATTAAAAATTGGGTAACCAACACAGCATTTGCAGTATTTCTTAGTTGAAGAATTGTATATTAGTATGTTCTGAGTTAGTTTGCTTTGAAGTAGGATGCTATAGTTTAGCTACAGGAGTTATATGGTTATCCTTAGACTGGCAAAGACTGAGCTGAAGCAGCTTGCGTAAAAATACAGAAGAGGTTTAAAATATGAAAATAGAACTTAGTTGTCAGATGATATCTGGCACTGAAATCCCCAGCTAAAATCAGGGACTAGTGTGGGAAATGTAAAACCAGTCTGATTAAAAAAAGAAAATTATCTTGTGTTTTCCAAGAACCTTAACTCTGGGAGATTCACCTGTGAGGAGGGTTAGATGCATTAATCAAGAGAAAGTCTATTATTACATTAAAAGAGGAAGAAAACAAATCTTTGATTGAAATAATAAATTATTTAGAATATGAGTGAAGACAGCTAAACAGCCTCCAGAATTAAATGTACTTAAAAATAGTGAAATGATTTGGATTGAAAATGGAAGAAGAGATTGCTGAAAAAAAGATTCTTAATGGTTTGTGTGGGGACAATATATATGTCATAGTGGAATTGAATTGAATGCTGTAAATGTTACTATCTGCTTAAAATAATTAAAAGGAAATTAAAATTATAAATGGTGCGAGAATGCTGAAAAGCAATAAGGTTGCAAATGTAAGTGGCGCCAAGTTAAATATGGTTTGGAGGAGCTGTAGGGTTTATTTTTAATGTGTGTTCAAAGTCTGCATCTGTGCCCAACAATTGGTATCATGCTGTTATTTCCCACATATAAAGGGAAAAGAGCAAAAAATACCTGCAAAATCTACAGGTCAGCTAGTTTAAGTATGCCTGGGAATATCTTTGGAATTCTGATTGAAGGGGCATGAGAAGTGAAAATAAATTGTTCAATGCAGCTTCATGCCATGAAGGAAGGTAGTCCATTCTTTCCCTGTTCACGGTAAGTATAGAAATGAATGAGAAAAATCTGAAAGTATTTGAGAAAATGAATAGATTGTTTCTTATTAACTTTGTTCATTAATCCTGAAAAATGATTTGGTAATGTGAAAAAAATACATATATTTCCCTATGTCACTTGCTCTATTTTTTTTTAAAAAGTCGAATACATCAGTTTGATTCCCTCCTCTGCATTAATACCATTTTTAAAAAATTATGTATTAGCTTCTTAAATATTAGGAAACAAAAATGCTTTTAATTATAGCAAGAAGAAAAGCCAACATAATTCTCTTAAAGCGTTTAAAGGTATTCAATATTTACTTGAAATTATTAATAGGTTATAGGTATTTGACCTGCACTCAGTTAAAAGGATTAAGATAGATAAGGGATATAAAAAATGAAAAAAGATGTTCTTTTGCAGTGGGAAGTTTGCAATGCAAAGTGTAAAAATAGCTCTGTTGTGACTGTGCTCGTAACTGGACTAAATCATTTCCTATTCAATTCCCTCTTATTAAGTACTTCATTTGAGAGCTGACTTTACTATATGAATTCTCTAAATATACTTAGCTGCCGGGTTCTTCATCATACTTAATTACTGCATTCGATGCATACAGATTCATGTTTTTACCCTCCACCAACAACACTGTGTACATACAATAACAAAAATGCCAGTTACTCAGTTGGATTTCAGTTCTTGCCCATGTATATAACATAAAACAATAAGCCAGTATCCCAGAGAATACTAGCATATTGTCCAAGAGCAATACTAGTATATTGTTCAAGAGTATATTCCCTTGGTGCAGGATGTCCAATTCCTCACACTTAGTTTTCTCTGTGAGCAGATGCATTAATTAGGAATTTACCAAGAGCAAAAAGCTTAACATTATGAACAGATTTAAGTTTTTTTAAATTAGACACACCCTTAAAAGTCAGTTTATGCAGCTGGTATTTGCACTTTTGGTGAGAGGAGCCTTCTGGTTGTTGTGGGTCCCGTCTCCCCAATGCCAATTATAGTGAAGAGGCTAGGAGAGAACTAACCAATAAACTAAAATGGTTGCAGAATCCAGGTTTTGCTTCTAACTAAGCTCTCACTTCATAGAAGAAAACCTATGCCCATCAAATTATTCTCTCCAGTTTCTCTTTGTCACCCTAGAATTAGATACCCTGCATTCGGTTGTGTTAAGCCTTAAAGTGGCTAATGTTAGTTATTAATGATGAGATTCTGGTTTAGCATGTTTGTTCCAGTTAATTATGGTTTATTCAATGAATATAGTTAAGCAAATAACTTAGCTTACTATCAACTATTGATAGACATCCTGTATATTTATAATTACTTTCAATTCCAGGTACCAGCACTTCCATTATCTTCCTCTTTTCTCATCCCATCAAGAGGACCAATAAAGGAAAAAGCTGGCTGTTTCTAATAATCCATCTGCAACTATTGGTAGTCAAGCTTATAGTCGGGCTATACCAGCTTCTGAAATATTCAGCACTTCTGCTGATTTGTGAATCAGCAGAAGACTGAGACATACTTGAAAATACTGTTTATTATTGGAGACACGATCTGCATAAATATGCATGAGCTCAAGAATGCATGAATTAAGGAGATGCATCATTGGAGATATTTAAATTTTGTGTGGGAACTTTTTCTCACATTCTTTTTGGTGGATACTTAAAAGAATTATTTGTTTCTAAAATACCCTCAAATTACTAGATATACTTTAATTGTTAAAATATTTAAATGCATTAGACATTCTGTTTTCAATGATTGTTTTTAATCATTAATCAGTCAAACAAATGTCAGTCATTTCAATTATACCAGAGAAACAATATAGATAGTCTTTGATTAACAACTATAACTTCATCATTTTGTTTCTCTGTTTAGGTAAGATATATCTCTGAAATGATGACCCAGGGGTTAGGCACAGGTTATCTAGTCATATATAGAAACTGAGTTCCATGACTTTTTCCAACTATTTATCCATCAGTCTAAGATGAAAATTTCTGGTTTCGGTTATCTTTAAAGTTATTTGAATTAGGGCATTTGAACCAGTGGTGAAATCCGATTTTTTTTTATTACCAGTTCTGTGGGCATGGCTTGGTGGGCGTGGCAGGGAAAGGATACTGCAAAATCTCCATTCCCAACCCACTCCAGGGAAAGGATACTGCAAAATCTCCATTTCCACCCCACTCTGGGGCCAGCCAGAGGTGGCATTTGCCAGTTCTCCGAACTACTCAAAATTTCCGCTACCAGTTTTCCAGAACCTGTCAGAATCTGCTGGATTTCACCTCTGATTTGAACCCCAAATCACCTAGCTTTTCTGCATTTCCATCAGGCGTAATAAAATAGCTCTTCATATTGTCCATATTTCCAACATAAAGTTGAGCATCTTTTATACATTTTAGATAAATTTTCTGGAGCCATATACCAACAATACATCATTTAATAATTTTAATTCATAGCATGTAAATTTCCCACTGTTCCATAAATATCTCCAAAGTTCTTAACTCATTTTATCATACAGTTCTTTACTTATTCTTGTTCAGTTTCAAATTTTAATAATTTTATATCTTTTAGCAATGACATGTTCATCATTTGTACAGATATTCGATTTGCAACAGTTCATTTAATAACTGTTCAAAGTTACAATGGCACCGAGGTGGTATTCACTTACCTTCGCTACCGGTTCGCAAATGTGAGCACGCTTCCTCCACACATGCACAGAGCGTTAAAAAAGGGACATGATGATGTCTGGGCAGGTGGGCGGAGCCTCCCTCTGCCAGGGCTACCGGATCGCGTGATCCAGATAGAGCCAGCTGAATTTCACCACTGAATGGCACTGAAAAATGTGACTTACGACCGTTTTTCAGACTTAGGACCATTGCAGCATCCCCATAGCCACATGATAAAGATTTAGACACTTGGCAACTGACTCATATTTATGATGGCCTTGGGTCATTTGATCCCCTTTTGTGACCTCCTGCCAAACGGAGTCCATGGGGAAGCCTGATTCACTTAACAACTGTGTTAATAACTGCAGTGATTCACTTAGCAACTGTGGCAAGAAAAGTCATAAAATGGGGCAAAATTCACTTAACTGTCTTGCTCAACAACAGAAATTTTGGGGTCAGTTGTAGTTGTAAGTCAAGGACTACCTGTACATAATTCAACTTCAAATTCTGTCTTCTGCTGCTCTGTTCCAAATGTCAGCAGACAAATGTCATATTATTTACCTTAAATATTTCTTTTAACTGTGCACAAGAAAACCATTAAATACTAAATCCTCTGAAGCCAAATTCCTCTGCAGTATGCCAAAAGGAATTTTTTACCCTAAGGGTTTCCATAGCAAATAACCTGCACTGTAACATGAATGCAAGACTACTACTAATCATAAAAGCTCATTAGCCTAATTTCACCTTACTGTCAATAGGAGTGTTTTCTTAATTTCACCTTATGTCAATGGAAATGTTATTAAAGCAAATTCAATTTAACAACTGGGGGGAGGGGAGGGTTGAATAATTTGATTAATCAATTTATTAATACTTAAAAACCCCTCCCCTTCCACGTTTTGCAAAAAATCTTGTTCAGAAATACATGATCGCTGCTATCTTTTTAAAAAAGTAGTTTTCCTAAAGTGATTTCATTATTTATTCTCTATCTCACTAAAACTGACATGACATAAATTACATTATTTTAAGGATGATGTCATAAATGTTACAAATTGCTTTAAAATTACTTTAGAAAGCACTGCAATAAATTTCAAATAATTAGACATTAAACTAACGTGCATTGTTCTATTTAGAAATCTGTGTATGTGAGTGTGTAGATGCTAACTAATAGTGCACAAACATCATTGAATGTAGATTTTTCTTACTTTAAGAATATAAGCTAAGAAATTGAATCCCTTGCTTCATATTTCCTAGAGAATTACAATTAAATATTTTAATCAAGACAGGGAAGCTTCTTCTTACTTGATAACAGTATTCAGTGTAGGGAAATTATTTCTAATAGTATTCCTGTCAGGATGCAAGAATGGCTTTTGAGATCTTCCTTCCTTTTTTGAGATAAACTAAATAGTTTTCATTCATTTTGTTTACAGTTACAATATTGGTAAAAAAAAAAGTAACTGCAACTAATGCCCAGATTTGCAATATTCACAGCATCTCCCTCATTCACTTGTTTACCATTTAGTCAGTATGCATTGTCATGTGTAAAATCATAAGCGCAGTTGTGGCCTCAAGATATTCCAATTAGCAACCACTTAACTATTGAGTTGCATTCAGTAAAACAGGACTCCCTGTACTTTACTGAGATAGACTACAATAACATGGTTTTTTCAAGTACTATCCTCCCTCTTTATAACCCAGTGAATCAGGCAGTTGTGTGCTTGAGTTGCTTCCAAATACTATGCGATTTCCCAGAACTGAAAGAATACTTCTGCGCCAAGGTGGCTCAGTGGTTAGAGTGCAGTACTGCAGCTACTTCACCTGACTGCTAATTCAGCAGATCAGCGGATCAAATCTCACCGGCTCAAGGTTGACTCAGCTTTCCATCCTTCCGAGATGGGTAAAATGAGGACCCAGATTGTTGGGGCAATATGCTACTTAGTATACTGTCTTTGGTGTAAGCCGCCCAGAGTCCTCGGAGAGTGGGCGGCATTGAAATATGACTAATAAATAAAAAATAAATAAAATAAATAAATACTTCAGCCCTCTTTGCCTAATTAGTGCTTATCATAGATTTTTGTTAATCATCACTCTCATCGTCTATACCATTTCCCCCGTTATTTTCAGTTTCCCCTCCCATTTGCACAGAAATGGTAGAAGCCATAGGAACAAACTGCTGATTCATGACTTTCTTCCTCTGCCTAAACAAGTCCTATAACACAGCTATACATTTCTCCCCTTCCCCTTTCTGCTGCTCTGTGTATCAGTAGTGGGATTCAAATCCCATTGCTACCAGTTTGCTTGTGGGTGGGCGTGCACTTGTGTGCATGCACAATGCTTCTATACATGCGCAGAGATGTGTGGGTGGGCGAAGCCTTCCGCCACCACTACTGGTTCGCCCGATCAGGGGTGAACTGGTAGCAATTCACTATTGCTGTGTATCCTGTTCTGCCAGTCTTGTAGCCCAGTAATAGATAGAATCGTAAAATCCAGAGTCTATGTCCAGAAATGTCCTATGCTGGGAAATGCATCTTCAAACTGGGTTGTACAAACATTTTATAGAGGTGGCAGATTACATAGTTGGGTTTTCCTGGGAGCAGCAGATGAAACTGTTAAACAGGTTGCAGGGCTCCGTCTGTTGCATTTTTTCATCATTGGTCTGACTCTAGGTAGCCTTCCAATATATGAGATACTCCAAATATTTTCCTTATGTGTGGAGTCCACTTCATACTCTTCTTACTCATCCACCAGCCTAAAAGGAAGATGGAGCTGTGCTAATCTGTAGGTTGCAGTCAGATTCATTGCAACAAAAGCCCAGCTTTTAGCCCCTGTCAATCTTTATTATTGACTTTTTGAGAGTCTGGATGAATAAATTCTTGTGCCTAATTTCATCATCTGTGAAATTAGTAAATCCAGAGTCTACAACAGCAGAGAGTTGTGCTTTCCTACCTGAGTGAAAGAGTAATAGGAACAATAATGTGTGCCTGCCTGCTGTTGGTTACAGGTAATCCTTACCTAACTATTCATTCAGAGACTGTTCGAAATTACAACTGTGCTGAGCAAAGGACTTATGACAGATGCCTCAAGTCATGGCTATTGCAACGTCCCTGCGATTGTGTGCTGAACATTTGGCAGCCCATTCACAGTAATGGGGAATTTCTTCCATGTCCATGCACAGAAGGGAACTCCAGTTCTGGGCTGAAGAAGAAAAAAATAAAGCTTTAGATCTTCATGATCTGAGTTTCTTTTTTCCAGTCCTCTACTGGACTTTGTAAAGGAGCAGCAATGGTGGTAGGGGTGAATGAACTCTGTCACTGGGCTGGAGGGAAAAAATCTTGAATCACAAAACCTGAGCTGCTTTTCTCCAGTGCTGGATTTAAAAAAAAAATACATGGAAGGAGAGAAATTCTGGTGCTGGGCTGGAGGAAAAAAAGCTCAGTTCACAAAGTGAAGACAGGCTGTAAAATTTTTCCTTTTTATTTTTCCTATCTCATCTCTTTCATCTGATGTCTATTTATCACACAATATTAAAACATTTTTTCTACATTTTCTGAAGTGCCTTGTCTCACCAATATAGTTCCCAGCCTGTTAGCAAATTCTTCTCTGAATTGGTCAGTCAGGGCAAAATATTTCCCATATCTCTGGCTAATAATCCTTTTGTATATTTTTCTTAAGGTCACATCTGTTACTCCCTGCATTGGACTTCTGCTGTTACACTTTTCCCATCATATCTTTTCACTTCTTCCTTCATACCTGCCTTCGTACCAAATTGAAAGTACCGTATTTTCCGGCGTATAAGACGACTGGGCATATAAGACAACCTCCAAATTTTCCTGTTAAAATATAGGGTTTGGGCTATACTCGCCGTATAAGACTACCCCTCTTCCAACGCACACCAAATAAAAATTAAAAAACATCAACTGGCTCACCCACATTGTAAAAGCAGCTGTGCTAGACCCAAAATGGCCCCTGAAACAAGCAGGAACCTCACACAGCCACAAAAAGCCCCCCAAAAAACAACTTTCACACTTTACACACACACAACACAACACAACTGGCTCATCCACAATGTAAAAGCAGCTGTGCTAGACCCAAAATGGCCCCTGCAACAAGCAGGAACCTCACACAGCCACAAAACCCAACTTTCACACTCTACACACACAAAATTCCACATACAGCTTTGTGAGATTTTGTGTGTTTGTGTAGTTAGAGTGAAACACTACAGAAACACACTAAATCTCAGAAAGCTGCACAAATATTTTATTTTTATTTTTATATGAAAGCTAAATTTAAAACTTCCTAAAATTTAAATGGCTAGGTCTAAAAAAGAACAACTAAAAAAAACCTCAATTAACTATTTTTTTTAAAAGATCCCAAAGGGGAAAAAAAACCTTACCCAATAGAAAGGGGTCTCCAACCTTGGCAACTTTAAGACCTGTAGACTTCAACTCCCAGAATTCCTCAGCCAGCTTTGTTTTGCTGGCTGAGGAATTCTGGGAGTTGAAGTCCACAACTCCCTGCCTGCTTGATTGCAGGCAGGGAGTTGCTTGCTGATGGAATGGATTCAGGCAAGTGAAGCAAGGCAAGCAGCTAAGGCAGTGGTTCTCAACCTTCCTAATGCTGTGACCCTTTAATACAGTTCCTCATGTTGTGGTGACCCCCAATGATAAAGTTATTCCTAAAACCATCAAAAATATGTGTTTTCCGATGGTCTTAGGTCAGGGGTCCCCAACCTTTTGGACCTCGGGGACCACCAACTTCATAATTTTAAATTTTGTGGACCACTAATACGAATCCAGTGCGCCGCTTGCTGAAGCACCTGGACTCCCAGTACGGGATGGGGTCCTTCAGGTACTCTCCCTCCTCTCTGTCTCTCTCTCTCTGTCTCCCACTCTTTCTCTCTCATTCTCTCTTTCTCTCTCTCTCATTTTCGCTTTCTCTCTCTCTCTCCCTCTCTTTCTTTCTCTCCCACTCTTTCTCATTCCCTCTTTCTCTCTCCCCCCCTCTCCCCCAGTCTCTCTTTCTCTTTCTCTCTCCCCCCTTTCTCTCTCCCACTCTTTCTCTCATTCTCTCTTTCTTTCTCCCCCTCTTTCTCCCTCTCTCCCCACTCTCTCCCTCTCATTCTGATTCTCTCCTTCTGATTCTCTTTCATTTTCTCTCTCTCTCTCATTCTCTCTCTGATTCTTTGATTCTCTGTCTCTTTCTCTGTCTCTCATTCTCTCTCTCACTCTCTCTCTCTGATTCTGTCTCTTTCTCTCATTTTCTTTCATTCTGTCTTTCTCTCTCTTTCATTCTTTGTCTCTTTCTCTCCCTGTCTCATTCTGATTCTCTCTCTTTCTCTCTCATTCTCTCTCTCTCTTATCTCATGGGCCAGCCAGTGTCTTGGGGCTGACAGGAAGTCAAGCATCTCCCTGAGAGACTGAGGGCTGGAAGAAGTGTGGGAGCGAAGCACTACTTGAACTTGTGCGGCATGAGCATTCGCCTTGGTATATTTGCGCCAGCCAATGGCCAAGACAGCCCTCATCTCTCTGCTGAAAGTGCAGCATCAGGATTCATCGGTGTCTGCAATGGAGAGCAAAATCTGCCTTTTTCTCTCCATTTAAGAGCAGCATCAGGATTCCGCCTTGGTATATTTGCAGCACAAGGCAGCCCTCGTCTCCTGATGCTTGGGACTCGGAGCGGTAAATGGTGACTGGTCCGGGGAGCAGCTGGATTTTGCTCTCCATTGTGGACGCCAGATCAGCCCCCTGCAAGATCTCATCTTTCGAGGAGCGCTCCCTGAAGCAGGGCTGGAAACTTTGGTCGGGCTGCTCAATCTGGAAAGTAAAATCCAGCTGCTCCCCGGACCAGTCACCATTTACCGCTCTGAGTCCCAAGCATCAGGAGATGAGGGCTGCCTTGTGCCACAAATATACCAAGGTGGAATCCTGATGCCGTTCTTAAGCGGAAAGAAAAAGCCGGATTTTGCTCTCCATTGCAGACACCAGATTGCCCCCCTGCGAGCTCTCCTCTCTCAAGAAGCCCAACCAAAGTTTCCAGCCCCGCTGCAGGGAGTGCTCCTCAAGAGACGAGAGTAGACGATTTGGCATCTGGATTAGAGAGCAAAATCCAGCTGCTCTCCGGATCAGATGCCATTTACCACTCTGAGTCCCAGGCAGCAGGAGAGGAGGGCTGCCTTGCATCACTGGCTGGCACAAATATACTAAGGCGGAATGCTGTTGCCGTACAAATGAAAGTAGTGCTTCACTCCCATAGCTTCCAGCCATCGCAAACGCCGCTTCTTCCCGCTTCTGCTGCCCCCTCCCCCACCGCCACAACAGCACCATTCATTCCGGATGGCGAGGGCTGCGCTCATTTTTCTGTATTGCACCACCCTGCAAAACCCCTGTGAAAGGGTTGTTTGATCCCCAACCACTGAGCTAAGGTAAGCAAGTTGGAGGGGACAAGTTTTTCCCTTCTCCATGGCTCTGGCGATCCCAGCTGAGTTGCCTGATTAGCAGATCGTCAGAGCATGGATTGCCAGAACCATTTAAGGCTCGTCAGAGCCTTTCGGGCTGGTCTGCCTGGTTACAGGAGAACGACACCCGGCGTATAAGATGACCCCCGACTTTTGAGAAGATTTTCATGTGTTAAAAAGTCGTCTTATACCCCAGAAAATACGGTATCTATTCCAGTCAAACAATTATTCCCTTCCAAGAATATTTTAAGCAGCTAATACAACAATTTTATTAGGGAATTGTACCTAATTCCTAAGTCTTGGCCTATTATTTATTTTCCATTCTTTCCTGCTTTTCTGGTACTTCTGCAATGCTTTCATTTTCTTTTTAGTGAATATAAAACAAGCATGGGCAACTTACCTTCTTCCAAATATTGTTGAAATACAACCCAAAACAATTGTAGCTAGTTAGGTTAATGTAGAAGGATCTTGGCAAACTGACCAGCTTTCTGTTGTTGTTCTAAATGATTCTATAATATTTAATTAGAAAATAGAAGTTCTATTTTGGAGATTTTGTTTTGAAAGAGAAGCTCAAGAATAGAAGCCACAAATGAAAGTGGATTCTTGCTAAATGAAACCAACAACCTAGATTGTGAACTTTTACCTTTCTCTTCCTAGATTCTTTGATTTAGATGTCAGATCATATCACATCAGATGAGAAACTCCAGAGATACTGATTCAGAACATTAGTCAGGAATCGTATATACATCTATATATAGAAACATGAGCCATCACTTCTCTACATTAATGCAACTGAGTAGAAATACTCAGTTCCAATATGTAACAGAATATATTGGAAAAACAAATTAGATGCGATTTATAAATTAGAAATAAACCAAAGATTGACCAAAAATTTTTTTTAGATATCCTAGATGTTGCTTCCGTGGATCTCTGAACCGCTTTTCACATTTTATTTTTTTTAAAGTACAGCTTGAATACTGCAAATTTGGAGCAGATAATATTGGACAATTTGAACCAAGGTAGTCAAACCTTTTAGAAAATAGAGGGCTGGCATTCAGATAGAGTGTGAAGATATAAACCAACATCATCTTCTGATTAGTTGCTAACGTAATCTTTTGGTACATAACATGGAACCTATATGATTTGTAGTAAGGTTTTGATGGTGAGAGTCTAATCATTCTTGTTTTGTTAAACCTCAGCAGCTTTTTGATACATAGGGTTTTTTTTTAATTCCTACAAAGATCAAAGATAGGAAACTTCACTTTAATGATGATTCCAATCTTCCTAGGTTGGAGTTTCCAGTCAGTTGTCAGGCTCTATTCAGGGCCTCATCTTAACCTCTTATTATGTTTAATACCTATATGAAAACACTGGGAGACTCAACCCAAGCAAAACAGAATAGCTGATCATTCATTACCACCTCTGATATTCAGTGGAGTGGTGCTCCCCTGTGAAGAGCAGGCTTACCACAAGAATTGTTCATTTATTTATTTTATTTATTTTATTATTTTGTCAACAAGTACAAGGAAACAAGTATCAGTATAGACATAGACATGGACACATGAAAAAATGGCACAAATAAATGGATATAAATAAGCAAAACATAGCCATAAACACATAAAAGCCTTGGTGGCGCAGCAGACTAAAATGCTGTTAAGTAGCACCAGCTGCCTGCAATTACTGCAAATTCAAATCTCACCAGCCTCAAGGTTGACTCAGCCTTCTATTCTTTCGAGGTAGGTAAAATGAGGACCCAGTTTGTGGGGGCAATAAGCTGACTTTGTATAAAATAGAACACTGCTTGGGGGGGGGGCCGAAAGCCCTACTAAGCAAGTATATACAAAAGTATGAAGGCTATTGCTTAACACATTGTAAGCCACCCTGAGTCTCTGGAGAAGGGCGACATATAAAGCGAACCAATCAATCAATCAATCAATCAATCAATAAATGGAATACATATAAATGGGAACAGTAGGACAGAGACGGTAGGCACGCTGGTGCGCTTATGCACGCCCCCTTAGGGACCTCTTAAGAAACATATAACAATTTAAAGTAAAAAGTATGGGTGTTAAAGAAACTAACAACAGGATCAGGTAGAGCGTTCCAGACATTTATTATTCTATTGCTGAAGTCGTATTTTCTTGTACTCAGAGCTGCAATTGTCTTGGAGTCAGAGCTGCAGTAGGAATAGTTGGTAAAGAGTATAGCCAGGAGTCTTTGCCATCTTAGGTTGATGTAGTAGTTGTGGCCTTACATAGAATAAGAAGCCCTGGTGAGAGAAAATGAATTATTCCAGTAAAAAGCATGACCTAAGTAACGCCTAATGCCCTAGGTCATGTGCTCTATGGAGTATTATAATTCATTTTTCAGGAAGCTGCCCTTGAAAATCACCCAGAAAAGTTAAACTGATGCAAAGGGCAGTGGTCTGTTTATTAGATAATCTCATCATTGCCATATAACATAATTGCTCTGGGAGCAGCACTGGGTTGTTGATGTATTTCCTATTAAAATTCAGAGCACTGGTTATCACTTACAAATCTGTGTAAGACTACCTATCCCATCTAGATTCTGCCTGCCCAATCGTAAGGGTACAGAGAATGCCAGATGAATGTCTGAACTTTTTGAGAGTTGTGGTGGGACAGTTGTTAGAATGCATATTGCATTCTAATTCTGCTGACTGCCAGCTGCTCAATTCTCACCGGCTCAAGGTTGACTTAGTCTTCTATTCTTCCAAGACTGTAAAATGAAAACCCAGATGTTCTTAAATCAATTCAACACCGGCTTTTAGTTATCATATCCAAGTTTGACAAGGATTATATGCAGCTAAACAAATCAGAAAAATTCCTTAGAATTGAGGTAACTTATCCTACGTGTACTTATTGCTGCTTCTTTTTTTGACTAAATTAATGTTTTGTAAAATTAGGCATAACTCTATTAGGGTCATTGACCAATAAAAAACAAAACGCTGAAAATGTTGTTCCTAAGTAAGCTTAGTCATAGAATGAAAAAAAATCTAATTTACAACAAAATAGTTTGGAATTCTAATCTCAAACAGTAACCATATGTATTTCTCTGGCTAATTGGCTTGTTTCAGAAGCGACAGAATTTGATAATTGCTTCCTATGATAAGGCAAGAAGGGAGTTTATGAAGTACAGATGCAAAAGATGCTATCACTTAGTTACACTTTAGAGAAATGAATTGTTTTTATTGTAAAATATATGTTGTCTGATTTTTCCCTCACCAGTGCATTCTCGGTGTTGAAGGTTATATGCCTGTGAAGTATAGGTTCTTCTGACAGGAATAAAGAAAAAGAAAGTAAACAGAGATTATGGCTAGAGGAAAAGTTGTAATTAGAGTCGAAAACCAGCACCTGCCAATTACGGGCCTCAATTTATATTGATAAAACAGTCTCAAGGTCCAGCTCGTTTGTCTTTTACTATTTCTTTGTCCTGATGGGCTAAGAGCCAGTCATGCCTTAGTCAGAGGAGTATCCATTGTTATTGCTTGCTCTTCTGGCTTTCCGGCTGTCTTCCACTTTATTTTTTCCCTTCTTTCCACCCATCCCAGGGAGATGATAGGAGATTCTGCCCTGCACCTTCTCCTTTAAAGGATTAGAAAGTCCCAGAAATCTCCCTTTCCTTTCATCACTGTTTCAGCTGGAATCATCCACTTTTTCATCCCCTTTTAAAAAGCAAATGGGGTGGGTCTGTAATAGAGGCATTCCTGTTCTCAGGGAAGAGATTTATAACATCTGTTTGAAGGACAGGAATCAGTTGTAATTAGAAGAGGTTTTGTACACTTAGCTTGGTTTTGCCAAGTGACAGGGCAGTGATCAGGGTGGCCAAGCAATTTTGGAACCACAGTAAATCAAGGAAAATTTAAATTTTATTATTAGCGGTTTAACTTTTTGAACCCAGCAACTGTCTCTTATAATTACTAGTTAAAGAGACCCTTCAGAGATCATTCAGGCTGACCCCGTATTATTTCACTCTTATATTCAATTTCACTTTACGTCCTACTTTACAAATAAAGAATTAAAAGCAAAACATAAACATTTCAAGCAAGATGATACTGAAATCTTAAATTAAGGAGCTTCTAGAAGCTGCTAGAAACTCCTTATAGTATAGCACAGTTTCTGCAGTACCCAATGCTAAATTTTATGCAGAAGCTCCCACTAAACAAAAACTCACAACTTTTTTTTTTATCAAAACCTGGCACCATGACTTTATGACCCTTCTATGGTCAATGCAAGACCCAACTTTGACTATGACTCTATGATGGGAATCGAAAGTGAGACATTCAGAGCAGGAAAACCTTTGAAACTACATTAATATTTCTCCCCTTCTCCTTTATTCAGTAATTAAGAGTAAAACACAATCAGGTTAGGCCAGAATGAGCTCTAAACTTCTAGGCCAGTGATGGCTAACCTTTTTGCCATTATGTGCCAAAAGCGGGGGGAGCTCGTGCGCGTGCTCACACCCATAATTAAATATGCCACGCCCACCGCACATGCATGCACAACACCCCCCCGCCCCCCCCCCCACTTTTGGCATACAATAGCAGAGTGGGCCCGGAAGTTGGCAAATGGGCCGTTTCCAGCCTCTGGAGGGCCTCGGGGGTGGGGGGATGGGGAAGACCGTTTTTGCCCTCCCCAGGCTCCTAGAGAGGCTCTGTAGCCTGAGGAGAGCAAAAAACGGGCCTTCCAGTCCCACCGGAAGTTGGCAAACAGGCCGTTTCCAGCCTCCTGAGGGCTGGGGAAAGCTGTTTTCACCCTCCCTAGGCTCCTAGAGAGCCTGGAGAGAGCAAAAAATGGCCCTTCCCCCGCAGGCCATCTGAAGGCAGGATACAGCCTGTTTCCCTACTTCTAGTGGGTCCAAAAGGCCCGAAAATCAGCTGAGCTAACGTGCCCACCAATATGGCTCCGTGTGCCACCTGTGGCATGCGTGCCATAGGTTCGCCATCATAGTTCTAGACTTTTCTTAATATAAAGGAGGGGGGGAATCAAAATTATTTGACTAAAGTCCTTGAAAAACATATGGTTTTTCATATTGCCGCTAGAGGCATTTGTAACATTTTGTCGACTACAAAGTCCTGCTCACAGGCTTCTAGACATTTACCACTTGAATTACTGTAATATGCAGTATGTAAGACTGTCCAGGAGAACATCCAGAAGCTACATTGATGCAGAATACAGCAGCCTGAACAATTATAGATGTAATCAAATATATTCAGCTGGCCCTGCTGCTTCAGAGCTGCATTGATTACTGGTTGGCTTCCAGGTGTAATTCAAAGGGCTGGTTGTTGCTTTTAACATGGAAAGCAACATGGATGTACACCCTACATGGCTCTAGATCTGGTTATGTAAGGAACCACCTCTTTCTCTATCCATCTGCCATAATACATGCATACATACATACAAACATACATACACCCCACATACCAGTGGTGAAATCCAATTTGTTTTACTCCTGGTTCTGTGGGCATGGCAGGGGAAGGATACTACAAAAGCCCCTTTCCCTTCCCATTCCTAGGGGAAGGATATTGCAAAATCTCCATTCCCATCCCACTCTGGGGCCAGCCATAGGTGGTATTGCCAGTTCTTCGAACTACTCAAACTTTCCGCTACCAGTTCTCTGAACTGCTCAAAATTTCCGCTACTTTTTCTCCAGAACCTGCTGGATTTCATCCCTGTCACACACACATACACGATTACTGTCTTTACACCATATATTTCCCCTTAAAACCATGCTCTTAAGTTGGCCTTATTATGTGACATGTAATATATAGGGAAGTCTTCATTGTATTTCAATGTTATATAAACTGCATTCACTTGTTGAAGTGTTTTATAGACGCTTTTCCTCTTAAGGCTGTCAAAATACCTTGTTTTAAATTTTATTTCTTCATGTGTGAATAACATCAGGATGAAACATTCCATTTTATTTATTTTGCAAAACTACTGAAATAAAATAAATATGTATAGTTCTGAGGCAAGAAAGTTCAAAGAACAGTAACTAATTTGTCCAGAAAATAAGAAGCTTTGTAGCAGCCAGTATTTTGAAAAGGAGCTTGTTTCTGTACACTGAACAGATCAGATTACCATGTGACAATTACATTAGGCTTTTGTAGAAAGAAAACACTTCTTTAGAAGCTTGCAAATGTTTTAATAAGGATCCAGAAAGTATCATTTTTCTTTATTGGGGATACTGAATTGAAATTGCTAGGTTTTGGACATTCCTTATGCAAGTACAGATGCATACATTATTATTATTTTTAGAACTGTGCACACTGTACAAATAGTCCTCAATTTACAACCATTCATTTAGTGAAAAGTTCAAAGGTACATCAGCGCTGAAAATAGTGACACTTGGCAACTGGCATGTATTTATGACAGTTGCACTCTCCTGGTGTCATGTGATCATTACTTGTAACCTTCCCAGGCAAAAGCAAAGTCAATGGGGCAATCCAGATTAACCTAATGACCAATGATACACTTAACAACTGCAGTGATTTGCTTAAAAATGGCAAGTCATAAAATGAGGCACAACTCATAAAAATGCTTCACTTAGCAACAGAAATTTTGGGCTCGATTGTGTTTGTAAGTCGAGGAGTACCTGTACTTCAAAAATGTTTAATAAGATGTGGTTTAGATCAGCGGTCACTAACTGGTGGTCCGTGGACCATTGGTGGTCCATGAGAAAATTTTGGTGGTCCACAGAAAAATTATTTGCTCTTTATATTGCACTACTGTGTTTCCCCAAAAATAAGACCCTGCCTTATATTATAAGAAATAACTGCTTGGCTTTATTGCCATGAACTCAAAAGTTTGATTGGGCCTATTATCAGGGGATGTCTTATTTTGGGGGAAATGGTTAATCAGGGGTCCTCAAATTACGGACCCTGGACCAGATATGTGCAATGAATGCTTGTGTTACTGCAGAGAGTCTCTCCCTTTGAGGTCTTTTTGTGTGAGGCAGAAGGGGGCAGAAATTCCAACTTGGGGTCTGCTTCAGCCTCCTGGTGCGGGGCTTTGGGGGAAGGCTGGGGGAAGCGCCGCTGGTGGAGAAGAGCCAGAGGGCCTTGTTCCAGTGGACTGTATCATGGCCTGGAACTGGCTGACCATCTCAGCCTGCTGAGCCTCTAGGCACCAGTATCTGGCCTAGCACTCCTCGGCTTCTGCTGAGCCTCCTTCTTGATCAGATCCAATTTGAACTGAGCCAGCTGTTTTGCCAACTCTTTCTCATGACTGTTTAGCTCCAACAACTGCTTCCTGTTGGGGCCCTAAGGAGCCCAGGTGGGCAGGCGAGGAGTGGCTGGGAGGGGAGGGGCTATTAGAGGCCGGCGAGGTACCCTTTGACTTGAGTGAAATCAAGTTAGCTAAGCCCACCCAGTCACATAACCACCTAGCCACATGTAAATTTGCACGTGTATGTAAAAATAGCATAAGATAGAAATTCGTGAAAGTTCATAGAAGTTCACAATCTTTTGTTTTAACTGAATTTGAGAAATTGCTGGAAAAATACAGTCCTTGCTGGATGTTGAATCATTTGCCCTTTATGTAGGTAGACAAAAATGCTTTTGTTTCAAGTCAGTATAAATATTTATTAGCTTAAAGAGAATTGGTCTAATCATGCTTCTGAAGATCAGTTCAGGCCTACATATTCTCACACTTTGTTTAAATTGATTTTTAAATTGTTATCTGCCACAACCACATAAACAGCAAACATTAAATTACATGTAATACAAGGAAAAAGGTTGTTATATTCATAGTTAAAATATAGATAGTATTGGAGAATAATTCAGTGCCTTCCACTCTTCCCCTAGGGAGGTTGGGGTGAGTCACATTCTCACCTAACCTTACTAACTTATTTATGCATTCGAATGGAGTAGACTTGCTGTAATATAAAATGCTTTTGTTACCTTGAAAAACCAAGCTAGAGTCCTGGCCAGTAGATATGAGAGAGGAAGTTGGTTGTCTATTGTCAAAGCATGGAAAAGGTTAGTAAACAGACAAGAGAATTTGCTGTATGTGATTCGGGGGAGGTGTAGAAGAGAGAAAAGACAAACTGGATGATTGCTAATTTGGCTAGTATGTACTCTACTGGCTTCCTGTTCACAATCTTCTGGAACTAAAGCAAGAAACATTTAGTAGAAAAGACACCATTGCCCACAGGTCTTGGGAGTAGTTATTCCTTATAGGAAATACTACTTTGTACTTCCTATATATGATCATTACAGCTGAGAGTTCAGAAAGCTCTTGAGAGTTGGCAAGAGATCAAAGAAAATGAATAGAGTTCTCCACTCTTTCCCTTCTTGGTAAAAGACCTTTCATGCCAAAGATAGGTCCTGATTGGATTGAAATGGATTTCTAAACATCCAAAATGTAAACATATAATCAGTAACCACTTGCTTTTTGTACCTTACCTAGAAAAAGGATGTATTGATTCTGAGGATCTTAATTTTTGTATATATAGGACTGCACTATAAATCTGGTAACTTTGGGAACAAATCCAGAAAAAATTGTTTGTGTGCAATCATTGTTTTGTTATTCCAAATAAATGAAAGACCAAACCCAAAGTCAAGTCAAGCTAAAATCTCCTGCATTTAAAGCAAGATTGTCCTAATCTTCCTCCTTTTCAGGATCATGTTGATGCTCTTTTGGAGATAACCATAAAATGGTACAGCATACTCATCTGTTTCCTTGACAACAAGACTTGCCAAAGGCAGGATTTTCTCCCTCCTATCTTCTTAAACTTTACATACTAGCTGATGATTTCCAATATTTACTTTAAATGACTAAGATGTGTGTCAAGTTAACAAGTATACAATTGATTAAGAAATTAAAGTAATAGTTTACATGATAACATTTCAGTGTGTTGATCTATTATTGAAAAGTTTAATTAATATTTAAAGCATTTTTTCATCCTGAGTCCCAGTTAGCAAGTAGATGAAACAAACTTTTTTCAGCAAACTGATCAATTTTGCAGAAGGAAAATATAATCTTATTTTTTTGTTGTTGGATGCATGCAATAAAATTAACACTTTAATCAGTTATGTTGATTTCATTAAAATTTTTAAAACACCAGCTTCTTTTCCTTTTATTGCTTCTATTAAACAAAATACAACAATTTTATTTCTTGCAAGACAAGTATGGTCTTGCTATGATTAAATGAAGAAATCTTTATTGTGGTCAAAAATCAGTGCACAGTAAAATTTAACAGAATAAAATGGGATTATATTCTTCATCCTGTTATGCAACTAAAACACTTAATTTATACTCAAACAACTGTCAAATTAATTCAAATAAAAGAGAAAATTGTAATTATTTTAACAGTTATGCTGTTAAAATAAATATATTTTCTATTTAAGTGCTATTACAATTCTTGGATGCTTAATCTGAGTACACTTTCTATTTCTTAGGAAAGCCTCTTGAATACCAGAATTTCAGCATTGTGGTATCTGATTCCTAACTTGGCCTACTTTGAAGGGGTGGCAATAATGAAAGTCTGATTACTTCTGGGTGTCACTTGGAACTTCCATGCCTATCTACCTCAAATCCACTTATTTTATTTATTTATTTTATTTTTTACTTTTATTTTTATATGTCGCCCTTCTCCGGAGACTCAGGGCGTCTTACAATGCGTTAAGCAATTTTATATTTTGTCATTTCCAGAATTTGAATTCCTTATGGATGGAAAGATTTGCTTCATTAATGAAGCTTCTTAACCTATTGATAGATTTACTGATCATTATTTTCATTAGAGGGGGTTTAACAAAAGGAATCATTTAATCTGCTATGGTGTTTTCAATAGTAGAAACTCTTAATCTTTGATGAGTTCCAAACGCTTCATGGAAATAGTCATTTTCTCCTAGTTTAATGGGAGGCCTTAGGTGTAGGCCTTTGAATGTAATTGACTTTGATTACAATATCTTTTTAGGTTTTCAAGACATATTCTGATATAGAATACGACCGGAGAAATGAAACAATTGATCCAATATCTTCATCAGCCGAGTATGAATTAGAAAAACGTGTGGAAAAGTTGGATATTTTCCCCATAGACATTGAAAAAGGTATATATTCTGAAACTGCCATAGGGTGGGAGTTGAATAGTTTAATATATGAAGTGCTGCTCAGATATGCCCTTAAAAATATTTGGCATTTGGATTCAAAAATTAGTTGTATATTGCTCCTTGAATCTATAAATAATTATAATATAATGTATAGACATAATTTTATGGGTTTTTCATTTTTGCCACCAGAACACTGTCTGCCATCCTAGTAACAGTCATTTGCCACTGTGCTCCATTTTGCCATTCCTTTTCCCTCTTCACTTCTTTTATAACACATATATGCCAACCTTGTATTTTTCTCTATTTTTAAGAGAATGTTTTTACTTAGTTCTCCTGTCCCATTTATTCTGCTGCAAATCAATTTTGTAAATTATTTGCAGATCTGTAAAAAATACTCTCAATCCTAATGTGGGCCTATTATTAAATATATGTATATGTAAGAGTATTAGGCAATATTGCCAGAGGGTTTTTAAATGAGTCTATAATGCTGAAGAAAGTGGAAGGAAACACAACAGAGGACAACCAGTACCAAGATGGGTGGATTCAATTACAGCAGCAGTGGGTGTGCCATTGGAAGAAGGATCAAATTGGGACAGCTCATTTTAGAGAAAATCTTATCAGCATAGTGATTAGTTTTGACACTAACTTGATGGCACTCATTCATCCATCCATCCATCCATCCATCCATCCATCCATCCATTAATTCATTCATTCCCAGAGAGATCAATGATGATAAAGTGAGGAAGATTCTCCAATGCTTGCAAACGATTACGGGGTTCTTTGAGATTGCAGAAGAGTCTTAAGGATATAGTTGATCTTGTGTACAGGTCATATAGATGACCTGTACAGTTGTGTACAGGTCATCTTCAGTTGACCTGTACCAACTGAAAAATACCTATATGAACTTCTATGAAATGAATGTATACTTTGCAATGAGCTAACTTTCCTGAAACAATTCTCACAATGTACAGTTATAAATCTGGATAGTTGGCTGCTGGTTTGTGTATTAGAATATTGGATTTTATTTTAAATGGTTTAGAGGGTTAAAGTAAAAAGTGAACAGTGAAGTAAATTTGAAAAATTCACAGGTGAAAGACTAACCATATATGTGTATAAGTATTACCTAGCACTGATGATGTTACCTTGTTTTGTAATGAAGCGTAATGAAAACCACCAAGCTCAGAGAACACCAGGGACTCCACAATTCAACGCTGAGCTACAAATATTCATGTTCAATTTTTTTTTCAGATGAACAAGGATTTGGCATTTCTGTTATTGGTATGGGAATTGGAATAGAAACAGGTCATGAGAAGCTGGGAATATTTGTAAAAACTATTACAGAACATGGGCCTGCAGAAAAAGATGGCAGGTAAATATGAACTATCATTGTTTCAAGTATCACTGAAAATTAAAGTGTATTGTGCTATACACTTAATGGAGCCTATAAATAATCAGTAAAAGTGTGTGTTTTTAATTGAAAGTGAGTATTTATAAATTCTGTGGTTTATAAGTGATTTAATCAAATGAGCTAACATCACATTTGGTTTTATTTTGACCCTTCATGCTGAAAATTACAATCATATTGAAGTGTAAACGTCTAAAAGTTAAACACTCATGTTTGAGTGTCTTAACTTTCATCACAGTATTTTTTAAAAACATATCATCAGACAAGCTAACATTAGTGAGAAGGTACATCTTTGAAAAGTTGCTATTTTAATTTCACAGAAAATCTACCTTTCAGTATACAGTAAACTGAAATCAGTGATGAGAACCAATGAGGGAAATACTTATTTCTCTATCAAGCATTTAGTTCTTTTTATCCTAAAATTGCCCTAGATCCATAGGCAAACAAAAACTATGATTAATTAAATCCATGCAATAAAATTTAGAGATCAATAATGAATCATACAAATGGAAAAATTCAAGATAAAATAAAGAATGAACATTGATGGAACACAAGTTAATTATACAAAGTAGAAGGGACACTTATTATCAAACACAAAATAGTGTACTGACACTATGTTCAGAGTATCAAAGGTATGGATATAAACAAATAACAAAGAATTAATTAAAAAGTCTAAAAATGTAGAAAGGAGGATAACATGCCAAGACTTAGAATATCATTTGGAATATTATTTAGACAGTTCATATCAGTTGCCAAAAAATTTTCTCATTAAAGAAGAAGTAACACATAGCTCTTATATTACACACAAGAATTTATACAAAAATTCAGTTTGGAAATTCAACTTAAAGCCAAGTTGATCAAATATTTGAAATGATTTACTTTCCAAAGCAGATAAGTGATTTGGATTAAGTTGGGGGGGGGGGGATAGTTGGGAATGCCAACTATTAAAATTAATTTAATTCATTCATGAATTGAATTGAAGAATACACCCATTTTGCATATGGACGAACACAAAGCTAGCTGCAGAGAGAAAGAAACTATGATTATCATATAGAAATTTCTATGCATCTGTTCATTATTAGAATAGCACAGGTGATCATTTTAACACAAATTGAAGATAGAGACAAAAAATTGATATTGTATCCTAGTTGGGACCTTTATTATATGATTTTAATTCTATATCTGCAATAATTTATAACTTTCATGCAGGGGTCCAAGGATGATACGAGTAAATCGAAACCATGATGAGTAACTAACAGGTTAATATCTTTGGGTCCGTCTGGGGAGGACCATGAGATATGGAAGGTTATGACTTTGAGTATAAGAGTAGTAAATGTTAAAGAATAGATATAGCAAGTGAAATAAAAGAAAAATAAGACATATTGTTTCTGAAGCTAAGAGAATAATTTACTGGATCTTGAAGGATAAAAAAATTGTTAGGCTAGTTTTTTCCCAACTAAGCAAGTAAATATGTGACAAATGATGATACCTCATCAGTGTTTTACTAATCTAAGAGATCAACTGATAATATATTTAGCAACCATTAGGTGAATGAAAATTCAGGTGCTGACTCTCCATCTTCTCAGAAGATTTTGACACCCCCAGTAGACTGGAATCATGGCAGCAAGAAATCCAGAATATAGCAGCTTTGAAATGCTTTTATATATCTTTTATATATCTGGTATGTTTCCCAATGAAATATTATATTTAGTAAATGCAGTTACAAGGAATAAAAGTAGTGCCCAGTCTACCAGCTCTGCAACACTCCTATGGGTAGACTTTGGAAAAGGTAAGTAGATTGCAATTTTTCTTCCAACTATGAATTGTTACTATATGTGCAAATAGCATGAAGTGCCATTGGGGGCTTTGGAGGAGTCCTCATGTCCCCCAGGCCCCATTCTTTTTTTTTTTATTGAAAAAGTTTTTCAAATACAAATTTTTCTCCCTTTCCCCCCCTCCTCCCTAACCCCCCCTCCCCCTCCCCTCCCCCTGTGGCTTCTCCAAAATAAAACCCAAATTCATAACAGATTATATAATACTTTACCATCCCTTTGCTCCACCCCCCATACGCTGACCCTTTCTTTCTACTATACATTTCAAAATAACATTCAACTGTAACATTATATAATAACTCCTAATTTAGCACAACAATAATATTATTATAACCCCCAGTTTAACAATTTCTACTCATGATCTACCCTTTTCCTCCTCCCTCATACATATATCTCTTAATTCAAATCTTTTACATATATTAATATAACATTTCAAAGCAACCTTCAGCTATAAAATTATATAATAAATCCTAATTTGACATTTATTCAACTCATAGTCTGCCCATTTCCTCCACCCCCATACATATATCTCTTAACTCAAATCTTTTACATATATTCATATCTAAACATAATATCCCTTTTCTTAAACTAAACAATAAGCTAACCTGTCTCCACCCACTTTCCTACAGGACTACCATACATAATATTTTTAATATCTTTATTCTTCTGCCCACACCACTAAGGGATAATATTCCCTTATATAAATAAAATCCTCAAATGACTTTAAGCTTGTAATCCAGATGATATCTTCTATAATGTCTTTCAGCTGGATTGTTAATTCCATTACCCATGTTAGGGTAACATCACATCCTAATTCCAACAGTATGTTCGGTATCTTCAATTCGTTCAATTAGCATCTGCCCCCATCAATAGTAAATATCTTCATATATAAAAAAACCACCCGAGTGACTTTATATTTGTATTCCATATAGTGTCTATTGTAATGTCTTTCATCTAAATTATTAATTCCAACCACCGTAATAGGGTAACAACCAGATCTTCTGCCTGCCCCAATCCCATAACTCTCTTGCCTTGTAGTTCAGCATAAACGTAATACATTTATCAAAGAATCCAAAATAGATAGTTCCAATCCACTCAGTTTAAGGCCATTTTCACATCCCAAAATACAGCACTGCAGAGGTCTGTCACTCTCCTCAAGATAATATAAACCAATACTTTGCCTCAGCTATATTTTCATGTATTCAATCATCTCTTAGATAACTGGCATTACACTGTTGTTTAGTCTAAAAGTTTTTAATTTTGTAGGACCTGCTTCTTCTTTTCTTGACTTTTTGTGGCTTAGATCTCCATCCTGGTTTCCTTTCTATAAGTTGTATATCAACTGTTTGGTTTCCATGCTGATCTATAACTTGATCTTGTTGATTTTGCTTTTGTGGCTTAAATCTCCATTCTGGTTTCCTTTCTATGAGTTGTATATCAACTGATTGATTTCCATGCTGGTCTGTAACATGATAAGTCATCACATTAGAATCCAAAGCCGCCTCTCTTGTATTTATAAATAGTCCAACTGAGACCTCTGAAGGAGAATCCAGATGCGGCTCGTCTACAAAGACCTCTGTAACTTGTTGTTTTTCCATTACCTCCACCTCCATCTGCTTATCGTGAATTTTTATCTCTTGTTGATTTTGCTTTTCTTTATTCCACTCATGTGTTATACATGGAGATGTTGAACCCATTTTGAGAACCTTATAGTAAAATTCTTCCACTTTTTCAACAGTATTTAGTTGATATCTTTCTCCTTGATATCTCAATATTATACCAACTGGAGCATCCCACCTGAATGAGATGTTTTATTTCTTTAGCTCAGTAACCAAAAATCCAAATTTCTTTCTATCTTTTAACATCTTGGGCGGCAACTCTTTATATATCCAAATCTTTCTTCAATTCAGTTCTAGAGTAGAATTAAAGGATTTTTGCACAATATCATTTCTTATTCCTTTATCTGTAAAGTAAATTACCACATCTCTAGGTAGTTGCCTTTGCTTTGCAATCCAAGAATTTACTCTATAGGCCTTATCAATCTTACAAGATACCTCTTCAGGATGAACCTTTAAAATCCCAGCCAGAACTGCAGCAGATATTTTTCTTAAATCATCTCTATTATCTTCCTGTAACCCTCTCATTCTAACCGCAAATTCCGTGAGCCTGTATTGCATCATTGTAACTTCTTTTTCAATCTCTTGTTTTATATTATCTGCATTGTAAGTCTCGTGATCAGCTTCCTTTTTAGACTTTACTTCTGAACTATTATCTTGAATATTTATCAAATCATTTTCAATTCTTTGTATTTTATTATCCAAATTATAAATCTTATCATCAACTTCCTCCATTTTAGACTCTAATAACTTGATATCTGTATCTCTGTTCTAAAAATCGCCTATACTGAATGGAAAAGAATAGTTGAGTGAAGTTATAAGCCATTAGCTATAAACTATTTCTATTAATGGCTCAAAATGCTATCTGTGCATGTAGTTGTGTATGCATCTTTAAAGGGAATGGGGATCTTCACTGGATTGACACAGTGAAATGGATTGTGTTGTGGGTGAATATTTTATATGGAACAGTACTATACCTATTAGGATGACTGCATTTTGGGAGTTGCTTCCAGTGTGGAATGACAGTCCCAAAAATGAGGAGAGCTGCTGTAGCCTTTGAAGATCAGTTGGAAAGTGATTTCTGCTTGCCTTTTATCTTCCTGGATCAAAGGGAGATCTAGAGCTCCATATTAGTTCTGGACAGCAGTTCTTTCTAGCTAAACTGCAGAAACGGAAAAGTTTCTGCAGCCAGATTGTAAATTGAGCTGTGAGGAGCTTGGATTTATAAATTCTTACTCTCCCCATCTCTTAATCACTTAAAGAAATAATCAATTGAAGAGATATTTCCTTTTGTAGCAAAGACTCTTTGATACATAAAGGTTTCGGTGGTTAAAGAGGTATTATTTTTATTTTTATTTTTGAAGAGAATGCTTTGATACAGTTTATTAGAAAGCTATATAGAAAAGCCAGGCATCAGAATTTATGTTAATTATCTTTATAACAACTGTAGCAATACTATTATATGCTCAAAAGTTGGTAAGTCTCAACATTGCTGATTAATGAAGATGGAATAACTAAATTAACAATTTAGTCAAAATTGTCAAAATTTAGTCAAAATTTAGTCAACAATTCCCTTGTTTAGGGAAACACTGCCTATAATTATGACTGAATGAAAACTCCTTATAGATTTTTTTTATGAAATAGAAAAAAAATCACCTATAATTTGTGGTTTTGATGATAAGAAAAAAATGGATAATATAAAAAAGGATTTTTGGAATCATCAAATAAATAATTTTGTAAATATACAAAATTATTTGTACATTTTGATGCAAAGGAAATAGGAACTATTTTTTTCTTTCAGCACTTTTACTTTTCTTTTTTTATTGCTATATTTACTAGTCTGTTAGTTTTTAGGTGCTTTGTAAAACTTGAATTAATAATGTATAGAAAAAATTCTTCCCTCTAAAATTGTAGTTCAAACCGCAGAGTAATGACTTAATTCAAAAATTAACTCTTTAGTGTTGAAGACCTGATTTTATAATTTTTACATGGAATATTTAAACTATTCAACTGAAAAACTTCTGATTCTCTAAATATATTTCCCTCTTCTGATGAGAGAAAAAATAGCTGCTTCTATATAGATATTTATGAAAATGCTGTTACATGAAGGAGGCTGTGTCAATCCTTCCTACTTATTTCAAACAAATGAGTCATAAATAAGAGGGAGTCAGTGGCAAATAAAAAAAACAGGATTGAGAAGTCTCTGAAATTTAATTCTGAAATAAAGACACAAAAGGAGGCAACCTTTTCAACCAGTTAGCATATTTGGCATTTTTGGAACATATTGTGGATATTATCACACAATGACTACAATGAAGGAATGGCCTGTTTGTAGAATAGTTGTAATGGCGGGGCGGGGAGAGATACTCTTTCTCGTTAGTTCTCTACATACCTCCTAATGTTCCTGTTGTTACTTTCTTGATAGAGAAATAATTCTCAGGTAAAGAAGACCAAAAGAAGTTACTCAGGATAAAAATAATCCTGGCCCCAGCAGGTCTAGAGAGGTTACATTAGACTCCAATACTTGTGACTCTGACAGTGGTAATTCAGACTTTGAACCAGAGTCTTAGCTACCCAGACAAAAAGAAATAATGACATCTCTGCAGATTTAAGAGATAGTGAAAGGTAGATTACTTAGTTACAAAGAGAAGGACCTGGTTCAAGCAGAAAATTCATATGTCACAATCACAAAAACTTTGGTGGCTCATAAATCAAAAAAGACATATGTCACTGAAGTGTCAGCCTCCTTTCTTTTCCCACTCCACTGTTATTAATGGCCCAACATAGCATATCCCATGAATCTTTCCAAAAGCTTTATAGAAAAAAACAAAATAGCAACGAATCAACTAGAACAGAGTTTCTCAACCTTGACAGTTTGAAGACGTGTGGACTTCAACTCCCAGAATTCCCCAGCCAGCAATTCTGGCAATTGAAGTCCACATGTCTTCAAACTGCCAAGGTTGAGAAACTCTGAACTAGAAGGTGTTCAGAAATCTCCACCTTCCATTTGATTAGATTAGATTAGATTAGATTAGATTAGATTAGATTAGATTAGATTAGATTAGATTAGATTAGATTTATTAAATTTGTATACCGCCCTTCTCCCGAAGGACTTAGGGCAGTGAACAGCCAAGATTAAAATACATACAATATAAAAATTAAAATAAATTAAAACAGAATTAGATCAGTTTGGCTTCCCCAAATTCTAAAACCCTTTACCCATAAAATAACCCATTCAAATTTTAAGCCAGCCCGGCTTGCTGAAATAAGAAGGTCTTCAAAGCTCGGCGGAAAGTACGGAGGTCCGGGATCAGTCGTATTCCTGGGGGTAGCTCGTTCCAGAGGGCGGGTGTCCCCACAAAGAAGGCTCTCCCCCTGGGGGTCGTCAGTCGACATTGCTTGACCGACGGCAACCTGAGGAGACCCTCTCTGTGGGAGCGGATTGGCCGGTGGGAGGTTATCGGTGGCAGAAGGTGGTCTCGTAAATACCCGGGCCCTAAGCCATGGAGCGCTTTAAAGATGAGAACCAATACCTTGAACTGCACCCAGAAGACCACCGGGAGCCAGTGCAGCTCGCGCAGGAGAGGTGTTACATGGGAGCACCATGTCGCCCACATAATTACCCGCGCGGCTACATTCTGGACGAGCTGGAGCCTCCGGGTGCTCATCAAGGGGAGCCCCATGTAGAGACCATTGCAGTAGAGACCCCTGATGACCTGAACAGGATTCTGGGGAGACTTAGTGCAGCTACATGTTTACTGGATCCGTGTCCCTCCTGGTTAGTACTGGCTTCCCGGGAGGTTACACGAGGCTGGCTCCAGGGAATTATTAACGCTTCGTTGAGTGAGGGTTACTTCCCCGCGGCCTTGAAAGAGGCGGTGGTGAGGCCTCTCCTCAAGAAGCCTTCCCTGGACCCGGCAGTATTAGCCAACTATCGTCCTGTCTCCAACCTTCGCTTTGTGGCGAAGGTTGTCGAGAGTGTGGTCGCATGACAGTTTCCGCAGTACCTGGAGGAAACGTCTCATCTAGATCCGTTCCAGTCGGGTTTCAGGCCCGGGCACAGCACGGAAACGGCATTGGTCACGTTGATAGATGATCTCTGGAGGGCTCGGGACAGGGGTTGTTCCTCTGTTCTAGCCCTGTTAGACCTCTCAGTGGCTTTTGATACCATCGACCATGGTATCATGCTGCACCGGTTGGAAGAGTTGGGGATGGGGGGCACCGTGTTACGGTGGTTCTCCTCCTTTCTCTCAGACCAGTCACAGTTCGTGTTGGCAGGGGGGCAGAGGTCGACTTCAAGCCCTCTTATATGTGGAGTGCCTCAGGGGTCCATCCTCTCGCCCCTTCTGTTCAACATTTATGTGAAGCCGCTGGGCGAGATCATCCGTGGCTTTGGGGTGAAGTACCATCAGTACGCTGATGACACCCAGCTCTACATCTCCACCCCAGGCCACCCCAATGATGCCCTTGAAGTGATGTCCCAGTGCCTGGAGGCTGTGCGGATTGGGATGAGGAGGAACAGGCTCAGGCTCAACCCTTCCAAGACTGAGTGGCTGTGGTTCCTGGCATCCTGAAATAGTCAGTTGACTCCATCACTGACTATCGGGGATGAGTCTTTGGCTCCCGCAGAGAGGGCGCACAATCTGGGAGTCCTCCTAGATACGCAGCTGTCCTTGGAGGAACATCTGACGGCTGTAGCCAGGGGGACCTTCTGTCAGGTTCACCTGATTCGCCAGTTGCAGCCCTTTCTTGATTGGGATTCCCTGTGCACAGTCACTCATGCTCTCGCCTGGACTACTGCAACGCTCTCTACATGGGGCTCCCCTTGAAGAGCACCCGGAGGCTCCAACTGGTCCAGAATGCGGCCGCGTGGGTAGTCACGGGAGCCGCATGGCACTCCCATACAACACCTCTCCTGCGTGAGCTGCACTGGCTCCCAGTGGTCTTCCGGGTACGCTTCAAGGTGTTGGTTATCACCTTTAAAGCACTCCATGGCATAGGACCTAGTTATCTTCGAGATTGCCTGCTGCTACCGATGCCTCCCATCGACCTGTGCACTCCCACACAGATGGCCTCCTTGGGGTGCCATCAACCAAACAATGTAGGCTGGTGACCCCCAGGGGGAGGGCCTTCTCTGTGGGGGTACCTACCCTCTGGAATCAGCTGCCCCCAGAGATAAGGAGAATCTAAGACCTCGGTGCCTTCCACCATGCCCTTAAAACCTTCTTTTTCCAGCAAGTTGGGCTGGCCTAACGCTTTTTAAAATGTTTTTAATTGTTTGTTATTGTTTTAATCATGGGACCAAATTTATATATATCTTTTTAATTGTATTTTAATGTTTGTAGTTTATGTTTTTTACTTGGCTGTTCACCGCCCTGAGTCCTCAGGGAGAAGGACGGTATACAAATTTATAAATAAATAAATAAATAAATAAATAAACAAATAAATAAATAAATAAATAAATAAATTTGCCAAAACAGCCGGATCCAGAGAAGGCTTCTTGAGGAGGGGCCTCACTACCGCCTCTTTCAAGGCGGGAGGTAAGAAACCCTCACTCAAAGAAGCATTTATAATCCTCTGGAGCCAGCCTTGTGTAAACTCCCGGGTAGCCAGCACCAGCCAGGAGGGACACAGGTCCAATAAACGTGGTTGCATTCAACCTCCCCAGCATCCTGTCCACATCCTCGGGAGTCACAGGATCAAATTCCTCCCAGATAACATTCTCAAGACCCGCCTCGGACACCTCACCTGAACCCACCCAGTGAGAGTCCAGGCCGTCCCAAATTTGAGCGATTTTATCATGCAGATAATGCACAAAATCCTCAGCACACCCTTGCAAGGGGTCTTCCTGCACTCCCAGGTGGAGAAGGGAGTGGGTCACCCTAAACAGGGCAGCTGGGTGATTATCTGCCGACACGATAAGAGCGGAAAAGTAGTTACATTTTGCCGCTCATTTTCATAGACATAAAATCAGAGACTCATTGATACAAACATGGACCCCAATTAGGCATACGTACTATAAAAAAGTCCCAAGATGGATTTCCATGATGGAGGCCCTGATCTATTCCAATAGATGGGTAATGGAGAAAATGAGTAGGTATAAAGACATTTTAGATGAAGGAGGAAATCTTAAATCAAATGATACCTTGAAAGAACAAGGAATAATTTTAGATTGCTGGACCTACTTACAAATAAAATCTAGATACCAGAAAGACAAAGAACAATGTGGCTTAGAACTTGGACTTAATGGGTTGGATAAAGTCCTGATGGGAACAGGCAAAAAGATCCTGGCTAAATTTTTTTTTTAAAATTTGAATTATATGCCGCCCTTCTCCGGAGACTCAGGGCGGCTTACAATGTGCTCAGCAATATTATTCAAAATCATACAACTATTTATTAGATGAAGACAGGGCTTTGGATATAACAAAGAATCAAATGTGTGCATGGGAGAAAAATATTGGACGTGATATAAATTTTAATGAATGGGAGGAGGCATGGAATAAGAACCTTAAATTGACCAGAGCTATGACATACAAGGAAAATCACTACAAGATGCTCCACAGATGGTATCTAGCCCCGGCTAGGCTAGCAAAGATATATCCCAATATGCACCCCAACTGTTGGAAATGTGGCTATGGTCAAGGCACCTTCTTTCACATGTGGTGGACGTGCCCGGAAGCGAAAGGATATTGGAGTAAGATCAGGAGATGGTTACAAGAAATAATTGGGGAAGATATTGAATTAACACTGGAAATATTTCTCCTGGGAATCGTAAAGAAGCCATATGGAAAGGAAAGTACGCAATCAGCAAGCCCACCTGCATCCCATGGCCCCACTTCACAAGGAGACTCACATCCGGCTATCTGAGGTACAGTGGCCTCCCTAGGATCGAGGCCTTCCTTTACAATAACCGCCACTCCCCCCACTACCCTAGCCCCTCAGCTGACGAAATGCGCGTAAACCCAGTGGGCACATCTCAATGAGGGGGACTCCCCCTCCTGGCCCAACCAGGTCTCTGTAATACCCGCCAGGTCTACTCCCCCCTCCTGAATCAGCTCACAGATGAGGGGGGCTTTGTTGACCACGGACCTGGCGTTGCACAGCATCAGCCTAAGACCGGGGCTCTGAGACTCTGGACAACCCAGGGAACGAGGTGAGCATTGGGGGCCGGAGCACATCGCCGCTTGGAGACAGCAGGCGCGTGCCCCTATAATACGATGTGGCCCCCTGCTCCCACCATATCTGCCCCTCCCACCCACAGTCCTGATGGAATCGCCCTCCTGCATACCAACACTACTATACCACTAAATACCAACATTTGGGTTTTTTTATGCAAGTTGAGTTACATTTAGCAGAAAACTTTACTGGGTATGACCAAAATGTCATTTGTTTCAAGAGCCAAGTTTTATGAGATACTGGCTGCATTACTAATTTGATTCTACTTAAATGCAAACATTAAAAAATCAGAAGACAATTGAATGATGAAAAATAATTGATCCTCAGTACTGTGCAATATTATGCTTCTCTCTTTCCTCTTGTGCTGTCTTTTATTCCAGTGAGTGTACATTTTTCTATGAAAATGTGTTTGTATATTGTTATTTGGTTCAAAGTTTACACAACTGTATTTATAAACTTGCTACTGTACCTGATGTTGAATTGTTTATCTTGGTTTAAGTGAAGAATTAGTTCAAAAACATTTGATTTAAGTTTCAAAAGAGGCTTCAGAAGTGGATTATAGGGCCAATTTATTTTATCTTTCATTAAGCAGATTATAAAATATGCATTTCTTTCCATGTCTGTTGTTTTTATTTTTCTTAAAGGATCCAATTAAATGATCAACTTATAGAAGTAGATGGTGTCAACATGGTCGGTGTTTCACAAGATTTTGCTTCAACAGTTCTCAGACGTAGCACGGGACGAATCCGGTAACATTTTCTAGGAAACCGTGGAAAAGAAATTTTAAATTGAATGCAATTATGCTACTGTAATAAAACAAATAGCATATTCCAAATAAATGGAATGAAAACAATTAACATTTTCAAAAAGCCCTTTGCCTCAATATATTTATACTTAATATACTGTAAGTCTATTAAATATTATTCTACTGATTGTTACCTCACATTGTCAAATGGTACAGATCAGGGGTGGGTTCTACTTATCTTTACTACTGGTTCGCAGTGGGGCCACACACTCAGAAGCTTCTGTGCATGCGCAGAATCGCTTTGATGATGTCGGAGTCAGTGGGTGGAGCCTCCCGTTAATTTTACTACCGGTTCTATAGAACCAGTGCAAATTGGGGGGCAACCCACCACTGGTATAGATGGCCCTTAATAACTACTCATTAAGCACTGTTTAAACTTATACACAACAGCAAGATGGCCTGTCTTTCTGCCCATCATAGCATCCTTGCAGTAACATGATAACAATCCAGATATTTGGCAACTGGCTTGAAATTATGATTTACACTCTCTCATATGATGAAGATGGATAATGTGTGTTGTGTTTCCCACATAGTCATCTGTGTGAATTTTTAATTCTCCTGCAGTGTTCATTTCTAAGTATTTGACTTTCCTTCATTAGAAGAGTAAGAATTTCTGTTACTTTTTTAAAATTTCCTTTAAAAAATTAGACATACATGTAGTCCTCAATTTATGATCACAATTGAGCCCAAAATTTCCATTGCTAAATGAGACAGTTGTTAAATTGCCCCACTTTACAGCCTTTCTTGTCACAGTTGTTAAGCGAATCACTGCATTTATTAAATTAGTAACATGGTTGTAAAGTGAATCTGGTTTTCCCATTGACTTTTCTTGTCAGAAGATTGCAGAAGGTGATGTTATTGTCATAACATCACAGGTTTGTGTGACCTGTTTATTATTACCAGTAAACCTTAACTTGTGATCAGTCGCTTAGGGACCTGTTCTGCCCCAGCTCCGGATTCGCAAGGATATTGACACACACCTACGGTCCTTATCAAATTTATTAAGTAGCAAGAATAAACCAAAGTCCGGCAAAGATTGGCAACCAGCCCAGAAAACAAGATACGATAAGACTTCTCCAAAAATGCTCTGATGATAATTACAAGTTGTTTCTAGCAAGAAACTTACTAATGGTGTGTGACTTAAATAGGCTAAGGGAGTGGCCAATTATCCTCAAGCCTTATTCTCGAGGAGACCTCCTCCTCCTGAGTAGCCACTCCTGCCTTTTGGCATCCCTGCATGCTCGAGCATTTAAGAGAGGCTCCTCCACTTCGCTATCTCCACTTGAAGGAGCCTCTGGAGGTTCTGAAGGCCCTGGCTGAGTCTCTGCCTCTGGCACCACATCCTCTTCATCCTCCTCGCTCTCCGACGCAACTGCCGGCTGCGCAGGCTGCTGGCGCGACACCACACCAGCCTCCTCCTCATCGGGATCAGCCACGATCCGCACAGGCTGCTGGCGGGCCACAACAGGACCATTTGAAGTTACAACAGATACCCAAAGCTACTTATGATCCAGTTTTGAAGTTTCAGTGTTGCTGCCCCCCTCACAATCATTTGACACATTTGGGGGGCTCTACAACCAGCCTAGATTTATGGCCATTTGCGGCAGGCACCTGCGGTCATATGATTACAATTTATGAAGGTTTTGCTGGAAACCAGTGTTTATTTCTGCTTTCTGGCAAGAAAA
Source organism: Arizona elegans (assembly GCA_022577455.1). Classification (NCBI taxonomy): domain Eukaryota; kingdom Metazoa; phylum Chordata; class Lepidosauria; order Squamata; family Colubridae; genus Arizona; species Arizona elegans. The sequence continues at coordinate 27,877,014 of JAKOOJ010000004.1, forward strand.
CCCCCATCCCATAGTGAAGAATTGCTTTCCTTTATGACCTCTCTATTTGTTTTATGATTGCCACAAAAAAAGATAATAAAATTGCTCCTGGTAACATAGTGACCTGCTATATGACAATCAACTTACGGTCATAATTCCCAGACTCAATTATGGTCATAACTCAAGGATTACCTGTGCTGTGTAAAAATAGTTTTCTAATTTTGATGGGCATATAAACAACCTCAGGATTATAAAGGTAAGTGAAAGCCACATGCTCTTTTGCTCCTGTTTTTGGGATGAATGTATGTGTGCAGCTGCTTGCATGGTCCCTTGGCCCTATGCTCTTTTGAATGTTCTTATTTAAAGTGTTGTTTTGAGTGTTTCTCCTTTATTGCATAGAACAGTCAGGTACAACTATCCAGTATCAAGAGCTTTGGCCTCTTAATACAGTCACTATTCTTTTCAATAGTTCATAGTCCTAAACCATTAAAGAAAAAAATGCACAAATTGATATACATAAATTCAAGTGTTCACTAGAGCAGGGGTCTCCAACCGTGGCAACTTTAAGACTTGTGGACTTCAACTCCCAGAATTCCTCAAATCTTAAAGTTGCCAAGGTTGGAGACCCCTGCACTAGAGGTACCTAAATTTGCAGATAGTAGTGACACTTCTGCTGCTTAAGAGAATCTAATTTGTAAATTTGTTCTGCATCAAGAATGTAAATGATTTGCTGTCCCTCATTTAAACAAATTTTGAGGAAGTTCGAGCCTCGAAGTTTTCTTTCATTGGGGGTGTTACTTGGAACCCTGACATTCAGTATAACTCAGTTACAAACAATAATGCATTATAAAATATCTCCTTTAAATGAGAGGTTTGGGCTTTGGTTATGCCGTATTGATAAAGTGAATATTAGTCCACAAATGTATAAAGCGTATTAGTTGTAAGATGTTCCATTACTGTTTTCTATATTTGGCTATTTAGAAACCAAGAGAAGAGAGCGGGGGAATTACCCTTGTTCATTTATGTTCTCCCCAGGTTTTTAATAGGCAGAGAAAAAGCAGGACAAGTAAGTGAAGTGGGTAAATTGATTAAGCAGACCATAGAGTATGACCAGCGCCAGAGAGGCCATCATTATGCACAGTATGAAGCTGATGAGGATGAGAATGAAGAAGAGGTATCCTGTTCATTCCTTATTTGTTTATATTTCATTCTTTCTACTTTAACATTTTTGGTAGTTGCAACTGGAAATAATACCTTCTACCAAAGTTCCAAATATTTTACTATTTTCTGATTTTTTTTGAAGTCAGAAACTGAGAATCCAGGTTTGATTATTTTTAAAAGCTTCCAGCTTTCACTCTAGCGACCATTGAGAAAAAGAAGAGGTAGGGATTCCCAATCTTCAAGCATATAAATGAATAATTCACACTTAGATAATAAAGTAAATAAATAATGAAATAATACTTTTAAAAACTGCTTTACTTCTCATCTAGAACTGTTCTAGAAGGCTCAACCTTTCTTACAGATTTTATGATTTTATTGGTGGTTAAAATTGTTTAGATTTACTTGTCTGGGAAATTTTTTTGCAGTAAATTTACTGTTTGTTTAATGAAAGTATGTTAAAAATTGTTTAAACAAATTTAAAAAATGAATTGGCTTCCAAGACAGAGGAATATGGTGCTGATGAAGACAATGAAGATTTTGGGGCAGCTTATCCAAGAGAACAAAAAACCATTCAATTCTTTCATTGTCCTGAAAATGATAACATCCTTTCTCCAGAAGAAATAGAGACATTGGCCGAAAAAATTAAAGAGGTAATCTAGAGAATTAGAAATGGATAGAAATGATCAAACAAAAGCTTGTATTCGGGATTCAGAAAACATTGAAAAACTGATATTTTCACTGATATAGACTCTATCAGTGCGAAGTGTAATATTGCCCATTTGCATTCACAGTTAATGAATACATGGCTTGAGCACAATTAAAGAATTAGAATCTCTAATCCTAGTTTTTCATTTTTAATTCTCTAATTCTTATAGTAGCCACCAGATTGTCTGTAAGACTATACCCCAGATACGAGGTCATTCTCTTCAGCGATTCATGCAAACTGGTATTCAAAACCATAGTAGCACAAATCCATTTTCATTTCCTTCTTTAATATCAGGAAAAATCTGCAAAGGGACATAGAAGCTTCCCTTTGCCTTAGAAGACTGAAGCATTGGGTTTAAAGCAAGTGTTGTGATGATAGCAATAAAAGGAATTGGCTAGAATCTGAAGTGGTATAGAGTTTCCTGCCTAAGCAGGGGGTTGGACTAGAAGACCTCCAAGGACCCTTCCAACTCTGTTATTCTATATCCCCCTTTATCTCCAGGATCTCAAGGCAGAATTTATAGTATTTGTAGTATTTATAGTATAGTATAGTATAGTATTTGTAGTATTTATAGAATTTATAGTATTTATAGTATTTGTTTGCCAATTTTTCCCCAATATAATAATGGAGAAGTGGGCAAGTAGGCAAGATTACAGGGTTAAAATACATAATTTAGCCTAACTACGGGGCTAAATTAACTAGTGAATTTCTATGGCTGAGAGTAGGCTACAATGTACATCAGGAGTCTCCGAACTTGGCAATGTTAAGATTTGTGGACTTCAACTCCCAGAATTCCTCAGCTGATCATGCTGGCTGGGGAATTCTGGGAGTTGAAGTCCACAAATCTTCAATTTGCCTGATGTAGATCATGCCTAGCTTAATCTAGCCCTTTACCCTTTCTGTCATACTGATATTCCACATATCTCTTCATCTTACAATAGAACACTGCCTTCAGTATCAGAGGAAATGTTACTAGTATTTATACACTGGTATAATAGTATTGGTGTTCATAGAGGTTCATTCCCAATCAATTATTGGATTGTTTCTATTACCTTATAGGCACTACATTTAGTTAGGATTAGACATGGTTAATTTACAAAATAAATTTCTGTTGCTCAGATAGTTTTTTTTTAACTCTTAGTTTATTGTGTATCATCAGGTTCTACTCAATGATCTAAATACAACTAATTGGTGTTCATTGTTTATATTGATAATACAAGAACCTGTTTTAATAGCAGAGGAACATTGAGTAAACCATCTGTACGTGGACAGATTGTAGTTATCAAAGCCATTTGAAAACCTATTTATTTAGAAACCTAAATACAGTTCAGTGGCTTATAGTGCTGTTTTAGAAGGGCAGAATCGACCATAAACTTTGAGAATAAGAGTGATTTATGGGCTTTATAATTTTTTTAAAAATCCAGCTCAGGAATTCATATGATCAGATCCTTCCCCTTTCCCACACCCAAATCCATTAAAATGGGCGCAAACTAAGCAATTATTCCTCAGTGAGTTGGAAAAACACAGAAAGTAAGTGTTTATGTTATAACTATGGAATGGAAGACATTTATAACCAGTTTTAGTTATGCTGTAACTGGACTATAAAATTCCAGATGTGGAATATGCTCTGGTTGCCAACTACTGATCAAGTCAATTTTGCAGCTCACTTCTGCTTCTAAGCCATACATTTTATTCCTATCAGTCACACCTGACTTTTCTCACAGTTTATCAAATGTTTTGTTGAAGAGAATTGCATGTTTACAATTTTTTAAAAAAACATTTTTGCTGTGAATATCTGTTCATAAAGGAACCCTGACACTTAAGGGCTCTGTTTAGAGTCTTTTATGGTGGCCTTTCATTAGCAGGTAAATACTTTCTCTGCTGATTTTCAACCTGAGTTTGATCTGGTGTTGACCACTGTTTAATTTATTTGACCGCTGTTTGTTTGTTTGCATCACAATTTTTTACTTTTGCTTTCCATTAATCATCACAATTTTGGTTTTAGAGTTGAGATAATTCGTCTTACCAGAAAGTTCCAAATCTGGAATTTCTGTTTCAGAGATTCTCAGAAATAAAAGTACAAGAAAGATAGCTTAAAAATTTCTTCAATTATTTTTACCAGTTCGAGGGTTACAAGTATTTCCTTTTGGTTATAGTATATATGTTTATTCTACTGTTTCCTTCCTAGTACTGATGCATTTCATAGATTCTTCCAGGTTTTGCTGCTACTTTAGAACATGTCTGCTTTAAAAAATTGCACTAATATTTTTTAGAGTATTTATATGCACTAGAAAATTTAAATCTAGTCTGTTTAAGAAACTAAATATGACTATTCATATTACATCTTTAAGGAGAAATGATTTCACTAGGCAGTTTGAATATCCTAATCTTATATTTAGAGAGGTAGGCTAGCAACACTTTTTCTTTAATTAGCTTGCAAAGACTGAGTTATTTTTCAGATTAGATATTTTAATTTATATTCTTCTGCACCACAGTGTTCCCACTGCAAGTGCAACAAACCTGAGATAGACAGACAGAACTCACAAGACGTATGCATGCACAAATATATGTATATAAGAATAATGGCATTTGCAGCTCACTTGTTTGCTTTGTGGTTTTGCATTTTTAGTTGCAACTCCGGCATACAATTACAGGAACACAGGTTAAGCAGCTAAAAAGAAAGGTAAGGATGGTTATCACCATCAAATGACAATATTCTTATTTTCAGATGGATTAAAAGGGAAGCAAAGAAAAGTTCTTTTTAGAAAGGAATAACAAGAAGTAATAGCCTTAGTTGATTTAGGAGAATTTATGTTATAGAAATGATTTACAAGTAGGCCAAATTAAGCCCAAAAATGTATGTTGCCGAGACATTTATTAAGTGAGTTTTGGTCTGTTTTACTATCTTGTTTTTTTTTTTGTTTTTTTTTGCCATAGCTGTAAAATGAATCACTGCAGTTGTTAAGTTAGTAACCCGGTTGTTAAGTCAATCTGGTTTCCCCATTGACTTTATTTCTCAGAAGGTGATTCCCTGACCATGGGACAGCGGTGAAATCCAGCAGCTTCTGACAGGTTCTGGAGAACTGGTAGTGGCTCAGAGAATACCACCTCCAACTGGCCCCAGAGTTGGGTGGGAATGGAGATTTTGCAATATCCTTCCCCCAGGAGTGGGGAGGCAATGGGGATTTTGCAGTATCCTTCCCCTGGAGTGGGATGGGAATGGAGATTTTGCAGTATCTTCCCCTGCCATGCCCACCATGCCCCGCCCACCAAACCCCATCCACAGAACCGGTAGTAAAAAAATTTGGATTTCAACACTGCCCTGAGACACTGCAACCATCAAAAATATGAGTCAGTTGCCAACCTTCTGAATTGACTTTAAATAGTCACTAACTGAACTGTTGTAATTCGAGGACTACCTGTGTTCAAACCTTTGAGAGATGCAGGTAACTCATTCAGTAGTATAATATTACTACATCTCCATACTACATTGTTATTTCTTTCTCCATCACAAGATCATTAACAGTCTTGAAAGGAAATTATAAAGCATCCACTCTCTCTCTCTCTCTCTCTCTCTCAAGGACATTTTTCCTTAAAAAAACATAAAAATTACTTTTTTGAAAATATTTCATCATTTAAAAAGAAACTTTTAACCATTTTAATAACCCATGTTACTTCTAAACTGCTTTAGGAAATTTTAATTTCCCCTACTTAGATCAAATATTATATTTTAGAATCAAACCCGTGTCAATTTATCTATCTTGCTCAACATCCAGATGTCTTTATGTTATTATCTTTGAATTTATATTTAAATTCAGAATGAAATCACAATGTTTATGGCATTTGAATTGTGCTCAATAATTTTTGGAGCTCTAATTTTAAATGTATTCACACATCTCTTATAATTCTGTAATTTTTTTAGAAGCAAATGCTAGACATTAAATTATTGTTAAAAATAAAGAATGGTTCCTTAGTGTAAAAGAACATAGAATTGAAACAACATCATACATAACCTACAAAATGCTTTGAACTTAGTGTTAATGTATTCAAATGTAGGTAGTCCTCGACTTACAACCAAAATTTAGTGCCAAATTTCTGTTGTTAAGTGAGTTTTGCCCCATTTTATGACATTTCTTGCCACAGTTGTTAAGTGAATCATAGCAGTTGATAAGTTAGTAACCTGGTTGTTAAATTAATCTTGTTTCCCCATGGACTCTACTTGTCAAAAGATTGCAAAGGTGATCACGTAACCTTGGGACACTGCAATGATCATAAATATGGACCAGTTGCCAAGGATATGAATTTTGATCACATGATCATGGGGATGCTGCAAAGGTTGTAACTCATAGTCATGTCACATTTTTCAGTAACGTCGTAATTTTAAATGGTCACTAAACGAACTGTTGTAAGTTGAGGACTGCTTGTACATCAAATTTAATTTCATTAATCACTGTTAACAATAGCTTTCATAAAGGTGTCTTTAAGCACTTACATGCTATTTTTTTAAGTACAGGCATCTCCGTAATGCATGAGTAGATATACATAATGTAGTACTGTTAACATGGTATCAGCAAACTTCATAAAGCATTTATTTCTAAACGTTTTTGAACTATAACTTTTAAAAATTCTCAGTTGCATTGGTCAGTGGGAATCTGAGAATTTTAACAACAAACTGGAGGCCAATATATTGGTGAAGATTATTATTTATTTATTTATTTATTTATTTATTTATTTATTTATTTATTTATTTATGAGTTTAATAAAGCTGTTTCATTCCATATATTTTGGAATTATAATTTTCAACTAAAATCTGTAGAACTAGAAAACATGAGGGGAAAGCTGTTTGAATTATTGTTATTCTAAATAATAGTAGCCATATTCCCAACATTCTTTCCAGTCAATTAAGCTGAATATATAAATCTGTAACTTAATTTTCTCCAGCTGCAGATTGCTGAAAATGAGAAAATAAGCTGGCAGGTGGAAAGGAAATTACTTCAGCAGAGCATTAAGGAAAACAAGGACAATATGGCGAAAATCGAGGCTTATTGGGTTGAAGCACAAGATCTGTGCCACAATGTAAATGGACATCTGAGAGAGTCACAAGAGCAATATCAGATCTTGGAGAGGAAATACAACAAAGCTAAGAAATTGATTAAGGAGTTTCAACAAAAGTAAGCAACATCCTTGTGCTTAGTCAAGAACCAATTCCCAAACTGTATGAAGACAAGCAGAGAACAATATAACTGTTAAGCTTGATTGAGGGGAACACTAATTCAGATCTTGGCTCAGCCATGAATTATATGGTTGACTTTGGGCAGCCTCACCCCTCAGCCTAATTTGTAGGGGTTTTGCGAATGTAATATGAGGTTATATATGTAGATCGCAGCTAAAAGGTTTTAAAATGAAGAACAGGTTGGATATAAGCCTCCAAATATGATTAATCAAATAGTGCCTGTATGCTTAAACCTTCTAAAATGTATATGACCATTTAAGCTAAAATTACAAATTTATACAATATACCAAACAGATTGACATATAGCTTTTGAAATATTTAAACATATTCTAAATGAGTAACACTAACTAAAAATGTAATGCCTTTATATCACAGCTTTTCTGTCTATGAAGCAAACTATATGACATACATTGATTTTCCTTCATTGTTTTTTGATAGTGCTAATTAACCATTTTTCATAAAGGATAATCTGAAATGCTATTTTAGTGCACTCAGTAAACAAACACCTTTCCACCTTTTATTGTCCCATAGTTGTTATAAGATTAGTATTAAACCTCTTTATCAACAGGAATTCTCTGAGAAACTATATATTAAAGTATAGTACACCACCTCAGCAAATTGATTCAGTATTTATCACAATTCAAAGATTGTTCTAACCAGCAAATATGTTTTTCCCTAAAGAGAACTTGAGTATCTGCAGTACCATGATGCTGACAAGCAAAAAATTGAAGATCTGGAAAAAGATCACTTTCTTGAAGTTCAATACTTAGAAGCTCGGGTAAAAAAAACTTTGTAACTTTTATTTATGTTGAAAGCATTAATTCATTTATTATAATTTGATACCAAGAAGAGCAGATTATAAATCTTTTAAATCAATGAGCAACATTGTAGAACTATAAGGCATAGAGATTATCCCTGCATTAAAACAGGGACTTGAAGCAGCCCTCATGATCTGAAGTATTGAGAGATGCTTTGTTTATTTGCCTCAAGAAAACAAAATGTCTCAAATCTTTTCCTAACGGTTGCCTATATTTTTCTCAGATTAAAGAACTTGAAACAGAAGTGCTCAGGCTACTGAGGCAAAATGAAGGCCAGATCAACAATAATAACATTTTTGAACAACAGACCTTTGTTGGAGAATCCTCAAAAGCAAATATAGCAGAAAAGCTTGATGTAACTTGCCTGGATACCTTACTTCAAGGTTTGTCTGAATGTGAATCGGAAGATTGTTTCGTTACTACTGTGTGATAAACACGAGTATATCACTACTGTGGAAGTAATTGGAATGATTAGTATTTTTGAAAAGTAATAAATGATGTGCTGAACATATCAAATAATGTTATATAAAAATACCTTTATAAATAAAAATATAAATATAAATATAAACATGTATAACTTTTTTTGGTTCGATTTATATCTGATTTTTTCTCTATTATATTAACAAATTAACAAAGAGTTTGCATACTCTAAGATGTTTTATATTTACCTTATTTCAAAGCGGAAAATGAAGTGACTTTTGTATCTGTAAAAATAAACCAAAGATTTATGCAACAATAGAGACACCTGTGTGTTTATGTGTTCAGAGCAGAGCATCTCTATTTCGGCAAGAAGTTGTACATGCTTTGACAATGAATTTCTCTTTCCATTACATTGAAAATTCTGGGTTTTAAACTGCCCAGAGTTTTGTTCAAGATAGGCAACTATATAAATATTTAAAATAATTAAAAAACCATTCTCATATAGTGGTCAGCTGCAGGAGAGCAGATGGAGCATATTAGTAGCATAGTTTGTATAGTTCAATGTAGAAATGGATGGCAGAGAGGTATGACTGCATACAGAAGCACTATATATATATATATATATATATATATATATATATATATATATATATATATATATATATACATACATACACTGTTGGGAAGCAATTCTTTGTTAATTTATAAGAACAAACCCAGGTATAGGTGTATTTGATTTAAAAATTGACAGAATCAGGCTCTGGAAGGAAAGAAAATAAGACACAGCTGATTTTCAGCATAGTATTGGCAGATTCAGAATTAAATCTATAATCTAAAGATTTATCTGTAGTCCCAAACACACATGAACTTTGGGTTGTATAAATGCTGTCTCATTTATATTGTTAATACTTGTATAATTCTTTGTCACGTTGCTAATACATTTTAGTGAAAGCACCTTTGTCATTTACATAAATCAAATTTTTCTAGAGTAAAGTAGCTTCTTGGTAATATGTTTCAGATAGAAAATTAGTTTTCTGACTGTTATTGTCTATTGTAGCTTTTTAAAAAATTTCCTTTTAGAAGATATTTGTAATATTTAAAAGATAGGATATAATAGGGTATTGGCTAATAGGTTTCCTGTGCATATTTGCAGAAGGAGCTATAAAGGGGGTTGATTCTGATGATGTATTCGGTAAGTTTTTTTCTACAGCACATGATCTAATGTTCAGTGTTAAAATATGTCCATTGCGACAGCAGATGTAATCAGTCTCCTGTCTGTTAGAATTTTCCTCACTTCCCATTAGTGTTATAAATGTATAGTGGATGTTTAATTATGGGATCATGTCCTTATCCCATAATACTCATAAATAGTATGGCAAAAGAAATAATGTGAAAACAATGTAGTTGTAGATCCATTCCATTTGGCTGTTGCTCATTTATATATGTGCTTCATAGCCTGTACAACTTTGGGAATCCATGTTTTGTTATATCCACTCACATGCTGGTTAAATATATGTGTGCAGACATGATTTCTGATATCTTGCTATTTCCTGATCAGAAAGTTGGCTTCCATTTTGGGAATCAAGAGTGTAGAAAGTTGACACTGTTATGCTAACTAGTGTTTTGAAATCAAACATCCTGATCTTTATGTGATGAAATATTGTGAAGAGTCATTATCAAATATATAGGGTCAGACTCTTGATACATTAAACATCTTGCCAGTATACAGAATGATGAAGTTTAGCTACAACTACACATCACCAAAAGTATGAAATGCTTTTTAGGAAAGAACTGCACACAATCAAGAGTCTTTTTTCAACCTTGCCTAACTCTGTGGGGCTTCCTGAGTCATACCATGATATAACTAAGGTAAAAGGCAACTATTGCAAGAACAACTTTTTTAAATGAATAAAACTTCAAAGTATATAATTCCTTCCTTTGTCCAGAAGAAACATGTTTGATAAAGTTTTCTATTAGAATTGCCAGTTGGCACTTTTTCCATGGACATAAAAAATATTGTCCTCTAATCTGTCTAAGGTGAGAAACAAAAGATGTTCATTAAAAGAAGTTTTAATTTTTACTTCAGTGAAAAAGGATTAGCTAATGCTATATAGCATGTCTATATCTTAGAAAGTATAGAATATAGAGTTTCTATTGATCATTTGTTACATAGAGGATTCTTTTAAATTTGATTCTATAAACACACTCATATAGGTTGGCTTTAGCAGACTTAAGTAAGTAATTAAGTAAGTAAGTAAGGTACAGAAGAAGGGTTCAGTCAAATCATTTACCTTTAGCTGGATTGATACCACTTTTTAATGCTTCTACATATCTGCCTTGTTCAGTAAGTCAGAGTAAATTTGGATTTAATTTTATCTTCCATTAAATGTGTCAGTTTATAATATAGGATTTCATCTAGCAAATATTATGTTCTATTTCTTTTGTTAAATAATGTACATAGGAGTCTTTGCTTTTCAATATTATGAGCAAACGAAGTGAAAATGCTTCTTGACAAGACATTTCTTCAAAAATATAATAGTGACATATTTACTATTATTGTACGTAACTAAAAATAAAGATACAATTGATTCAATTGATTCACTTGAGTCTTGATAACTATCCAAATAGTTTTCTTGGCAGTCTTATACAAGTGGTTTTCTTTGCCTTTTTATCAATAGGCCTTTACTTTCCAATAGTTCCCCACCCAAGTACTAAGCAGGACATAATTTACTTAGCTTCTGAGGGCAATTAGCTTCTGCTACCTGCCTATGTCTTAAACTAAGTATAAAATGTTAAAATGAATTACAGTATAGCAATATACCCAGCCACTAAAGCCTAAAGTTGGGCAATCCAATTACATTCCTATTATTGCTTTGATTCATAAATGTAATTTTAAAAAATCTTTTGAATTGGAAAATAAAGAATGGCCAGATAAATTATCATTAAATGCATATTGAAAAACAAGATTAAAATTCATCTTGTTGATGTCAAGTCTTTCCTAAGTGCTACTATATTTTCCAGTATAGCATTATAACAGATATTTTCATTATGATTTTTGGTAATTCTTGGTCCACTTATTAAAATGAATCTTTTAAAAAATCTGACTCCATAACAACATCTACTATGAAAATTCTGTAAAGTTTTTCATGCCAGTGAGATGTGAGTTTAGTTATTAATCATAAATAAAACAATTGTGGTTATGCTGATTGGGTATATTTTGTATCAAGGCTGCTTTGTGCTTGTGTGGTTGCTACCTATGAAAAACACTGAGTAAATAAATTAATAAGACAAAACCCAGCAGCTGATACCTCTAGTTAATCTCACTGAGTTCCTGCTCTGCTAGGTCTGGCCTCATCCTTTGACCCAATAAAGTAGTTGCCTTAGGTAGTAATACAATTAGTAGCTGCTAATCTCTATTACTAACTCCCAAATCATTTCTTGCTTTTGCGTGCTAATAGTCTTTTTGCACGCTGAATGGTTGCTCTCAGGTATGCTTGGAGGATCTAATCCTCCATCCCATATTTAAAAAGATTCAGCTCATGGCTTTTCTAGATGGAATGAAAAAAGAAAACATTTTGTCAGATACCAAATGTTTCAACCTGGTTGAAGTGAGGTATATTTTGTGACAAATTTTAAGGAGAAGGTTTGAGGAGAAGAAAAGTATTTTTTATTTGACTTATACAGTAGTTGAATCAGTGCCAGGTGTAAGCAACCAAAACAGTTCTAATGTTTAGGTCAAGAGGGTTTTTTTTTTAAGATTCATCAGTTCACAAGAATTTTGCTAGACTGTTTGCCTTTCTTTGAGAAACGCTTGTTATTGTCCTAAGTATTTGGTCTCGTTCATTTCCTCCTCGCTTTGGAGTCCAAGTTGGAATATTTCTTAACTGCCCCTACATTGCTTTCAGTCATTGATTCTACCACAAATAGAAGTGAAGAAAATTAGGTTTTGATTTCATATATTTACATAAGTGCATTGAAATGCATATAAATGCATGTATACATTGAAAAATTATCTAGACCTGAGGAGCACAGTTTATAAAATGATTTGACCACCACCATCAATAACAACAATAAAAGGAATAAAAATAATATAAAACTCGTTGGGAAGCATTCCAGGTCTCAAAAGAATCAAAAGCAAAATATGGAATGTAGGCATATTATACATATTATATATCTGTGAAATAATTCACAGTTCCACTGTCCACAGTTCCCTCCGTGGATATGGCATATTTGTTGAGCATTTCAAAATGAACATGGAGAAAAAAGAATGTTGGTTTCTTACAGTGCTTTTTTGGTACTGCTAGACACAACCTTCCAATTCTGCTCTATAAATCTGTAGGACTCTTTGAAGCATTAATTCTAGAATAGGGAGAGGAGTCCATAGACTATGAGAAACCAGTTGATGCCATCTTCAAAACCTGAATATTATAGGTCTCCCATGCTATTTCTCTAACATTCTTGGAGCTAAGCTATATTTTCCCTTACTTTTTTTGCCTGCCTATCCATCTATCTATCTGTGTATCTATCTATGCATCTCTGTGTGTGTGTGTGTGTGTGTGTCTGTCTGTCTGTCTGTCTGTCTGTCTATCATCTCTATCATAAAATATAATAACAAAAAATAAAATATTATTAGGCTTGCAACCAAGTAAAACAAGACAAAATATTAAATAATAAAATAATAAATACTAACATTAAAAATTACTTAAATTTAACAAAAATTGTAAGGAAAGAAGCAAGGTGCACAGAGTAGAGCATATAGGTGGTTATATTACTTATTGCTGTGAGGAAAATAATTCCATGTAAGCTGCATACCTAAAAATCCATATTTATTTTTTATAGAACTCCCTGTTTTAATTCTTCAGCTAAATATACTTTTAGAATATCAGTACTGGTAAGGAAATGAAAAGAAAGTGAAAACTTGTTGGGAGAAAGAAAGAACACAATACTGAAGAAAAACATGAAAGGATGCTTTTCATTACTTTTTTTTTTTTTGCCATCTCTTTAAAAAGTTTATTTTTATCACTTCTATTCTGTATTTATTCATGTATTAAATAGAAAACAACCCCAGAGATGAATGGGGTTACACAACACGATAACCAACCTCCAAACCAAACTAGCTCTATAGCAAGATATAACTATTTCATAGCCCACATTCTCACTTTTCCTTTTGCTTTGCTGATTTTTCTAATCATTAAAATAACTAGTAATGTGGTTATCATTACCTGATCATTGATATCTACATTTACTAATTAATTCCATCAATAAGACTTGGGAGTTTGCGACAAAATCAAAATGACCTAAAATGAACCCAAGATACTTTTTATAGAAGTTAACTCCTGGATCCCTTGAATGAATGAACTGTACTGTACTACTGTTGTTGTAGTCACCCTTTCTACAAAAGAGACTAATGAAAAGTTTTCTTGCAAAATAGTCTTTGATTTTAAATTTTCTGTCACCTACTCACATACTGCTTAAGGACACAGTACTTCCTAATATCTAAATACTCACTAGTCGACACCCATTTAGCTTTGGGAGAAGTGTGGATATTAGTGACATGCTCAAACTATATTAACTATATTTCCCGTGTTTTTTACTGCTCCCTAGTAGAAACCAAAATAAAAGTATCTTATCATATAATGAGCAACTATAGAAGTGATATAAGAGTCATTTGAGAAAGAAGGTGGAATCTGAGCATTTTCAGGAAACATTTAATCTGAATTTGAATTGGCCTGATATCTCTCTTTGGAAGAAAAGCTTTCATTTAGTACTTCCAGTACAAATTAGAGTTACAATCCCACCAATTTATTAGTCACAACCTTTCTTTAATTTTCTTTATTTTTATCCACCATTATTATTTTTTAAAATAATTCAAGGCAACAAACATATCCAACACAACTTCCTCCTATTTTCCTCACAACAATAGCTCTTTATTGTAGGGTAGGGAATGATCGAGACAGTGTGACTGGCCTAAAGTCAGCCAACTAAATAGATAAAAATTAATTTAATGAATTGTAAGAACAAGGGGAGATGCCCTACCATCTAGAGTGGTTTACATTTCTTAGAATGCAAATAATCATTCTTTATCTTCCACTGAGGAATATACTAAGCTAAACAACATTTTCCTGGGAAAATACCTATCTTAAGTATATTTCTATCACTAAGGACTTAGCGTATGTTAATTTTTAAATAAAAACTTATTCTTCAGTTTTTAACAAACCATCAGGATGTCTCAACATTTTTAACACAGTTTTAATTTCCATGCAACAAATGATCAATTCACTTTGATGACAGTATGCAAAGACAAATTACTTCTTCTATATTTGATCAATAGAATATTGTTCATTCTGTACACCCTATTGTGCAGGATATTCCTGAGTATTGAGACAGTTGAGTGTTGTTGTTTTTTCCTCCAAAAGATTTCAATGAAGCAGTCCCTGAAACAGAAAGATTGGATTCTAAAGCTCTGAAAACTCGTTTGCAGCTTTCAGTGAAAAACAAAAGGTCACGGCCAATCCGAACAAGACTTTGTGACAGCATCAGCTCCACAGATGGAGAAGACAGTCTTGAAAAGAAGGTGAGTACATTACTATGACAAACATCCCTTGTTATTTTGCTCAACCTTTGCTGTCAGGGTAATACAGGTAGTCCTCCTCTTACAACAGTTCATTTAGTGACTGTTTGAAGTCACAACAGCACTTTAAAAAGTGACTTATGACCATTTTTTTATACTTATGACGGTTGCATCATTCTCATGGTCATATGATCAAAATTCAGATGCTTGGCAATGGATGTTTATGATGGTGTCAGGGATGGTTGCAATGTCCCAGGGTTAATCTTTTGCAACTTTCTGACAAGCAAAGTAAATGGAGAAGCCAGAGTCTCTTAATAACTGTGTTACAGGGGCTTGGACCTCCAAGGTCCCTTCCAACTCTGTTATTCTATTCTATTCTATTCTATTCTATTCTATTCTATTCTATTCTATTCTATTCTATTCTATTCTATTCGATTTAAGAAATCGCATTGGGAGCCGTTTTAGTTTCCTTTCCCAGTCATCACTTATAGATGGACTGCAAACTGATTTTAAAGCTACATATCTATGCAGAACAATAGAAGATTAAATCTTTAGCCAGGCTTTATTCACAAGCAATTTTTTAAAAATCTAATTTACTGTGTTCCCATGCCCACAGCAGAAAGCACAATTCAGTCATGGATCAAAGTGATCCTTTTTCTTGGACACAGAATCTGCTTTCTCAGCATAGTGGAAACTAAAAACCCAATTGTTAGCCCTGCTGGAAGTATATTACTGACTTTTATCCAAATAAAATGAATATGTAGTTTAAAGTAGCAAAATTGTGTAACAAAGTTTTATCTTGACATAGTTCATAGGATATTATAACAAATCAAGAAGCTACAGTCCTTTCTATTTGTACACACTTTTGTACACATTTGTACACACAAACTGAGAGACTGATAGTCTGCATTCCAAATAACATGGAATCCAAATCAATTAAGGCAAATATAAAAAGCAAGCCGCCTAAACCAGCTCCATAACACAGCATTAAAAACAGCAGCAAAACAATAAAGCAATAAAAGCAATTTCCTTTCAGAAATTTGTGTAATCAATTGAAATTAGCAAGCTAAAAATAAGTGAAGGCAAGACCTGATTCCTTTCTTTTAGAGACAATCTGTCATATTTAGTTATTAAAGTTATTACGTCTTTGACACTTTTTAATGGTTTATAGTAAATTTAGTGGTTATATGCTTGACCCTGTCAACCATATAGCTAGTAGGAAAAGACGAAGAGTAGAATGTGTATGAAGATAACCCATCAATTAAGTTGGTTACAAACCATATAAGTGTTATAAACATTATAATTTTAAATGAGTATTTACCTAGTTGGCATAAACTGTAAAAATGCTCTCTGATTAGTCAGCATTTTGGCCATTACATTTTGCAATCAATTTCCAATCAAACTTTATACAGCCCCAGCGCAACAGAGCGCAATAGTGTAATTCAGTATTAAATATTAAATAAAAATTAAGATGACCTCAAATCATGGTAACAACACGGAGGTTTTTTTTGTTTCCTAATCTCAATCTAACCCTAGTGTTGCCTGGAGTACTAACCAGTGCCAAGGCCAGGCAACAATAGTCAAGCACTCTTAACTGCTGTGATATATTTAAGATGGCCTGCATAACTGAGATCAAATCTGTTTTCAACAGGTGCAGATTGCAGTTTATGGATCCACTGCATCTGGTTAAAAAAAAAAATAGGGGACTTAATAGCCTTGAACTGCATTGACATATTTAATTTGTACAGGACTGCCAAAATAGCAAAAACCAAAACCCAGAACATAGTTTCATAAGTAGTATGGAATGTCCATTGTCATATAATGTGTGTATTTCAATGGAAGAGAATTATCTATAGCCCAGGGTTAAACTGTGGTATTCTTTGTGCTCTCTGATCTTGGTGGTTTGCTTGAAGACATTTTAATATCCAACTAGGTAACATCATCAATGTTTGTGATTGTGGGACCTTCCCTTATTTTTATAACCTATATAGCCATTATGACAAGCCTATGGCACACAGGTGCCAGGTGCACACAGAGCCATCTTTCTGGGCAAGCGAGCTGCCTTCCCAACTCACCTGCAGCTGTGCATGCACACACTCCCCAACTGGTGTTTGGGCCTCCCATGTGCATACATGCAATTCAGGGGACCCAGCTGGTTTTTGGAACTTTCCTGCGCATGTGTGTGCATTTGTGCATGTGCGCAAGAGTACTTGTGTGCAGTGTACACATGCATAGATGGCATTTGCACACATGCATTGCACATGTGAAAACTGTGCACATGCACAGATAGTGCGATTGCACCCACAGTGCACAGGAGAAGCCGTGCAAAAGCACACACGCAGATGGTGTGATTGCACATGCAGAGCATGGGGGAGCCACACAAAAGCTGCATGCATGCCCAGATGGTGTGAATGTGCACACAGCGCATGGGGCATGGAAAAGCCGTGCACATGTACAGATGGTGCGGTTCTTTCTTTCTTTCTTTCTTTTAATTTGATATATATGCCGCCCTTCTCCGGAGACTCAGGGCGGCTTACAATGCGTTAAGCAATAGCCTTCATACTTTTGTATATTTATACAAAGTCAGCTCATTGCCCCCACAAACTGGGTCCTCAATTTACCTACCTTAGAAAGGATGGAAGGCTGAGTCAACCTTGAGCCTGGCGAGATTCGATCTTACTTTAATTGCAGACAGCTGGTGTTAAATTACAGTGCTTTACTCTGCAGAGCTATCCAGGCTCTGCACAGTTCCACGTGCAGCGCATGGGGAGGGGCATGATTTTGTGTGCTGCCTGCATACCATCATGGGGCTTCACTTGTTTGCATGGCCCAGTTGCTGGCATGCTGTGGCCAGTCAATGGACTGGGAGTTGGGGACCCCTGGTTTAGAGTATTGCTTTCTGCTTGTTTTTTGGAGCTGATTTCTGAATGTTAGCTACTGGAATTCTATACAGGTATTCTAATCTTTTTGTTCTAGGTTTTTTGAATGGTGTTTAAAATGTGGTTTATCTATATGTTTTTATTGATGACTGATCTTTCTAAATGCTAAACTTCTGTGAATTCCCTAACATTTTTTTGGTTTTAGCTTGGTCTCAGGTGCCAATTAAGAAAACTGAAAAAAAAATTGGAGGAGGGAATAATAATAATAATAATTTTATTGTTTGAAAATTATTTGAAAGAATGGAAAACAGCTCACACCAAGAAGTATCAGATGTAGCTGAGAAAAGCAGTATTTTTCATTCACCAAATTGGCATATTTGAGAGACAGACCTTTCCTTTGCATGGAAGCCAAATGAAATGATGGAAAAGGAATGGGGAGGCCAGTTCTCCTTCCTCCAGTTGGTCATCCGAAGCTTTCAGACAAGTTGTTAAAAATTGCTCTGTTTTTCCTCAAGCTTGTATTTCTTTGTACTTCCCTCTGGAATGGGAGGAAGTATCATTACACTGTAATAAACATAAATCATAAGTGTAAAGAGGCTTGGTTTGGAGGAGGTCCTTAAATTATAGCCTCCATTAGTTAAAAAAAAGAGACCATTTTATTTTTGTAATTTCCCACTTTTATGGACCAAAGCCTTGTAATTAGGTTGTCAGAGTGCATTTGAATAATTTTTTAAAAGCTCAATGGGCAAATAATAAAATGTTGGGGTTGTATTTATTGTTTATCCTAGAATTGTTTATTGGCCAAGTGTGATTGGACCCACAAGGAATTAATCTTTAATGCATCCTTTACAATTTGCTGCATCCTTTACAATTTATTGTAATTCCTTTACAAACCCTGTTCCTGTCATTTATCTTGAGTATGAAATTAAATTATAATTTGAAGTTATTTGAACTCAGAAAAAAAGTACTGTTTAAACGTGTGTTTACATTACCTGAGAATCACATAAGTCATATGAGATTGGAAGCAAAATGTTTACAGAGGTAATTGTCCTGCTTTGATATTTACAAATCTCTAGTGGCAACCAAATACATGGGGGGGAGGGGGGGCTAGTATTACTTCAACCTTTTCTAAAACAGAATCCTATTATATTTCTTCCATTTACATTAATGAAATTCAATCTGAAAAGATTTTCAGTACATTTCAAAGGCCAATATCAAGGGCACTGTAGTAATGCTTTGCCTTGGGTTGGAAATTGGAAATATATAAACTAGTCATTTGATGATACAAGTTGTACTTTTCCAAGATAGTCAAAAGAAATGCCATAATTGTATCAAGAGTCAGAACTGGAACAATGTTATTCTATGTTTTATAGTTTGTGTCTCAGGCAATAATGTAAAAGAACCTCATTTGAACAAAGCAGTACTTAAATGTAGAAGGAAAAGGAAGGGAAGGAGAGTGGAAGGAGAGAGGCAAGGGAAGGAAACAAAAGGATGAGTCCTAGTCATGAAATAGAAGAAAATATTTGTCTAATTTTCTCATTTTGTATTTGTAAAATCAGATCTTGATTTCAGCATTAAAGCTACTTCTTGGTTACATCAGTAAATTATATACTATTGCCCTCATCAATTAGGAATTTGTAAGTCCTAAACTGAAATCAGCAAAACTACAGGAATTGGGTATGTCTAGTTTAATAAAAAGAACATGGTAGCAGTGTTCCAATATCTGAGGAGGGGCTGCCCCCAAGAAGAGAGGATCAAAATATCTTATGCTCGGAACAAAATACCTTGAAATTTTGGGCTTAGAAAATTTAGAACTACGCCGCCTTCTGTATGACCTAAGCATAACTCATAAAATAATCTGCTACAATGTCCTACCTGTCAATGACTACTTCAGCTTCAACCACAACAATACATGAATAGATACAAACTTAAATTGAACCGCTCCAAACTCGATTGCAGAAAATATGACTTCAGCAACAGAGTCAATGCCTAGAATTCACTACCTGACTCTGTGGTTTCATCCCCAAACCCCCAAAATTTTAACCTTAGATTGACTACTGTTGACCTCACCCTATTCCTAAGAGGTCTTGTAAGGGGCGTCCATAAGAGCACCAGCATGCCTACCGTCCCTGTCCTAATGTCCCCTTTAATTGTATCCATTTTATGTATTCAATTCATACATACATACATACATACATACATAGATACATTCTAATCGAATACATACTCGACAAATAAATAAATAAATAATAAAACTTATTCTTAAATGCACCTAAAGTCCTTCGGGAGTAGGGCGGTATATAAATCAAATAAAAGTAAAGTAAAGTAAAGGCAAAACAATAAGCAACAGATGGAAATTAATCAAGGACAGAACCAAATTTAAACTAAGGAGAAATTTCCTGACTATGAGAACAGTTAATTGGTAGAACGACTTGTCTCCAAAAGTTCTAGGTACTCCATTTTGGAGATTATTAAAAAAGAAATTGGACAACCATTTATCTGAAATTATACAGAGTTCCTGCTACAACAGAGGATTGGACTAGAAGATGTTCCAACTCTGTCACTCTGTTCTGTTATGTTTGGTATTAACGTCTGCTCACGACAGTTTAAAGAGAGTTTGTGCAAAATTTGTGTTGTGGAATTTTCACAAAGATCAGAATTCTGCAGCAAAGATTAAACTACAGCATTTGAATTTTATTTATTAGTTAAATTCTGTATTATCTTATTTACCTTCTCGATGCTCCGACACTCCACTGTATGGGTTTCCTTTCACCGTCATTCGAACGACTGGGTGCCAATCAAATCCTCCTCTACAGCTTTGTCCCACCTACTCCAACTGCGCATGTCCAGTCTTTTCACTCAGTCGCTAGTGATCAGACTGGAGTGCTTATTTCGCTATCGTTTTAAGTGACTTATTTGTCAGTAAATTGAAGAGGGCTTTTTACTCGAACGGGGTTTCGCTGCGCGGACTGGCGATCCCGGCTGGGGCGCCTTCCATTGCTTTTTATAGCGATATTTTGTGAGCTAGGGGAAGTTCGGACTTTCCCTCAGCTGATTGTCGCCGCGAGCGTGGAGTGGGTTAACCGGCGTACCGGCAAAACCGCCCTCGCTATTTAAACATTCAATTCAGCGGCAATTCTACAGTCCCTGCCTTGCCAGCAAACTTAAATAGTCAGGAGCTTGCTTCCGAAAGAAACAGATTGGCGTTTTGAAGCCAAAGTCTTGCGATTCCTTTGACAGCGGTACAAGCAAGCAAATGGCAATAATTGGAGGCGGTTTTTCATAGCGCTATCACTTGGAACCGCCGTTACTGCGCCCAACCGTCTTCTTGTCAGAGCGGTTAGAGGGCTATTTGATTAGTCAATTCTCGTGGAAGCCATCTGAGGGACAGTGCCAAGGTTTGGCCTGGGTCCTGACTCCTGACTGGGATAACCAACTATCATTACAGGAAAGTATATATTATTTAAGATCTATTTTGGGGGCGTTGGGTGATTGATTATGGCAGAGGAGGCAATTTCTTCTGAGTTAGATCAAAGCCCATCCCCTGTTAGAGTCCCTTCTCCTAAACCATCGAAACAAAAAAAGGTTAGATCTAAGGCTTCAGGGCATTCTCATCCTCATGAAGCCATTCAAGCTGATGGGTCTTTAAGAATAACAAGACAAGATCAGCGTAGACATAATGCCTTGGAAAGGCAATTTGATAAGGTCAAGCGTTTGGCGCAGACTAATATTCAAAGTGGGGAAAATGAAGTGATTAGGCTTCATCCCCAGTTGGTCCAAGATCAGCAGAGCATAACTCAGGATTCGGTTTCTAACCAAAAAGATCTCTTAGCCCCGTTGGCGACGGTTCAAAATATGGACCAGAATCCAGAGGGATTTAATTCAAAAGAAGCAGTTTCATCAGGATCCTTTACCAAAAATTTGACCCGATCAGTACCAGAGGCCACTTTTACGCCAACTGCGGCCGGACTTAGACTTGGTAACGATTCACTAATTGACCAGGCCTCAGAATTTCAAGCATTTTTGACCCAAACATTTACCCGTATATTCCAAGCTGGTTTACAACACTCAGGTTTACCTGTAGCACCTAATGTACCGGTGGAAGTCCACTCTGGCCATTATCACGTCCTAGAGCTGAGTATTCAGATTCTGTACAAGGTGGTAAATCAACAGAATTGATTGATCCAGAAGATAACTTGGAAGAGTTTGATTTATCTGATGATGACGGAGAAGTGGTTGACAAACCGGCATTTCAAGGTTTATTTAATCCAGCTCTATTTAAATCACTTCTTCGCAAAGCTAAAATAGCTACAAATATGGATAGTGATTCTAACCAAATTTCTTCTTCTAACAATCTGGTTGATTCGATGAATAATCTTTTACCAGTACCTATTTCGGATTGTGATTTTGTTCCATATCCTGATTTATTTGCCCAAGTTGTCCAGAAACCTTGGGAAAGACCTGGTTCAATTTCAGTGCCAAATAATTTTGATAAAAAACTTTATTGTGCATCTCCGAAATTAGATACGATTTTACAAGTACCATCAGTGGATGAGCCAATAGCTAGTCTCTCTTCGTCATCTGTGTTAGTAGGAGATGCGGGAGATGGTTTAAGACAGGAAGATAAAAAAGCAGAGTTAACTTTCAAAAAAACACATCAAGCAGCAGCCTGGGCTATCAAGGCAGCTACATCTGCATCCTTTTTTAATAGAGCTTCATTAGTATGGCTCAGACAATTGAAGGATAGAGTTTCATTTCAAGATAATCGCACCCAACATGATATGGCCAAATTGATTGCGGCAGCAGAATATGCGGCAGATGCTTCTTTAGATGCTGCAAAATTTGCTTCTAGAGCTCTTGCGTCTACTGTAACTTCTAGACGTCTATTATGGTTACGTCAATGGCGTGCAGATATGAGATCAAAATGGCGTTTGACTACAGCTCCATATCAAGGTCATTCCTTGTTTGGAAAATCTTTGGATGCCGTTCTAGTGGAAGGACGGGATAAAAAGAAAGTATTACCTTCATCTTACAGACGTTATGATCATCGGTTCTCTCCATTTTCACGTCAGCCATTTCGTTCAGAGCAGGGATTCGGTGGATCCTATTCTTCTCGTTCATCTTACCAACAGTATAACAGTGCCACAGAAAAATCTTCCTTTCGAGATAGGGGAAGACGTCAGACAGGGTTCAAACGGCCATTTAGAGGAACGAATTATTGTTCCTTCCGTCGTGGGAAATGACTCCTTGATGCATTTTCCCATTGGCGGAAAAATCAAATTGTTCTATCACCAATGGGAAATGTCAACAACAGACAATTGGATAATACAAACTGTGACCGACGGACTTCAGCTGGAGTTCATTTCATCTCCCCCTTCTTGTTATGTTCAATGTCCCCTACCATTGATTCAGTCCAAACAACATCTTATGAAAATGGAGATACAGCATTTATTGGAAATAAAAGCCATCGAAAAGGTTCCTTTAAGTCAACAGACAAAGGGATTTTATTCGATCTTATTTCTTGTGCCCAAAAGCTCGGGTGGATGGCGTGGCATACTAAATCTGAAGCATCTGAACTTGCATGTGAGGTACCGCCGCTTCAAAATGCATTCCTTGAGAACATTACTCGGATGTGTTCGATCAAACGATCTCATGCAATCCATAGACCTGAAGGAGGCGTACCTTCATATTCCCATACACCCGGCGCACCGGAAATTTCTCAGATTTGCTTACGAAACCCAACATTTTCAATACCGGGCGATGCCCTTTGGCCTATCATCAGCCCCTCGGACGTTCACGAAACTGATGGCAGCTGTAGTGGCCACTCTCAGAGAGCAGTCGGTAAGAATTGTCTGTTATTTGGACGACATTCTGATACTGTCTTCGACAGTACAAAAGGCTCAACTGGACAGAGAAATGGTGATCAAATCTCTTCAAGATCATGGTTTCACGATAAATTGGGACAAGAGTCATCTAGTACCCACGACAAGGTTATTGCACCTGGGAGCAATTATAGATTCAAAGCAAGGTCTGGTGTATCTTTCAAAAGACAGACAAAACAGCATAAGAAATTTGATTTTACAGGTACTATCGCACAGAACAGTTTCCCTGTTAGTACTGTCTCAACTTTTGGGAAAACTGATATCGTCCATCAACATTGTACCGTGGGCCAGACGCCATTCTCGTCAGCTGCAATGGCTTCTATTGCCATTTCAAAAACAAGGAATAGCCAACTCCTTAAAGAAAGTAAATGTTCCTCCGTCGGTGAGGCTTTCACTGAAATGGTGGCTATCCCCGGCCTTATTCAAGGGGACTCTGTTTCTAGAACCAGCCAGAGTCATTTTGACAACAGATGCAAGTCTGATAGGATGGGGAGCGCATCTGAATTCTCAAGTAGCTCAAGGAAAGTGGTCGTTGGCAGAGAAACAACAGAACATAAACTGGTTAGAACTGAGGGCGGTCAGATTAGCACTTCTACATTTCCACAGGGAAGTAGCTCAGAAACATGTGTTAATTCTCACAGACAATATGGCCACGAAGGCACATTTAAACAGGCAGGGAGGAACAAGGTCCAAGTGTCTCATGAGCGAGACAGAGAGATTGATGGCATGGGCAGAAAGAAATGTAAGTTCAATAAGAGCAGAACACATTTCAGGATCATTAAATCAGCAAGCGGATTGGCTAAGCAGAGGAAAATTAGATCAAGCAGAATGGAAATTAAATCCAAGACTGTTCAACCTGATTGTAAGCAAATATGGAACACCGATAGTGGATTTGTTTGCAACACAGAAGAACAAACAACTCCCGAGATTCTTTTCCAGGTTCCCATCTCCGGGTGCAGAAGATCACGATGCGTTGAGGGCCCAATGGCCGAAGGGGCTTCTTTACGCATTTCCACCTATTCCGATCATTGCACATGTAATCAGGAAGATGATGGGAGAAAAGGCAGATCTTATTTTGATAGCTCCATACTGGCCACGTCGGGAGTGGTTTGCAGACCTCAAGGATCGCTCAATAGAAAAACCATGGAAGTTACCACTGGACAGTACTTCTCTAAGTCAAGGAGCAATATTTCATCCAAACCCAGAATGGCTGCAGTTGACTGTCTGGCGCTTGAACGGATTCGTTTAATGAAGGACAATTTACCAAATGATGTTATTGCCACTATTCAAGCAGCCAGACGGCCAGCCACAATTCGTATTTATAACGCGACTTGGAAAAAGTTTGCTCTTTGGTGTTTAGAAAAACATACAGACCCCACGTCGGCGTCCATTCAAGACATTCTTAGATTCCTACAGTTAGGTTTTGATAAAGGATTGGCTACAGCAACTTTGAGACGTCAGGTAGCAGCTTTAGCTACAGTACTATCAACAGATAGGAATCATTCTCTATCACAGGATGAAAGAATTAAATCATTTTTACATGGTACAGTAAATTTAAGACCACCTGTGGTACATAGATTTCCGAATTGGGATCTTAATTTGGTGTTACAATCTTTAACATCTGGTCCTTATGAGTCCATCAAGGAATCATCTTTAAGACATTTGACAATTAAATTAGCATTTTTGTTGGCTATAACATCAGCAAGGAGAGTGTCGGAATTGGCAGCATTGTCAATTTGAAAGGATTTATGTGTGTTTTTTCCGGATAGAGTTGTTATGAAACTAGATCCGACGTTTATTCCTAAAATCAATACTATTTTTCATCAAGCTCAGGAGATAATATTACCAAACTTCTGCCCAGATCCGAAACATCCGATGGAAAAGATGTGGCATACATTAGATGTACGTAGAGCATTGAAATATTACTTAACTAAGACAGCGGATTTCAGAAAGTCAGAAGCTTTACTGGTTTCATTTATGCCATCAACTATGGGTCAGAAAGTGTCATCTGCAACGATAGGTAGATGGATAAAGTTATGTATTTCTTCGGCATATAAATTGAAAGGTTATCAAGTACCTGAGGGTATAGTATCTCATTCTACGAGAAGTGCAGCTACCTCGATAGCTTGGGCTAAGCAAGCATCTATAGAAGAAATTTGTAAAGCGGCCACTTGGTCATCTATTTCCTCTTTTATAAGACACTACAGAGTAGATACATTTGCATCCGCAGATGGGGCTTTTGGTAGGAGAGTTTTACAAGCAATAATTCCCAGCCATGGCCAGGAGATGGATGCAGCTCCCTCCCATATGAATTAGGCTTGGGTAAGTCCCATACAGTGGAGTGTCGGAGCATCGAGAAGGTAAATGGAACGTTGTCTTACCTGAACGTTCATTTTGTTCTCGATGCTCCGACACTCCGACCCGCCCAGTGCCTATCCATCACCTGGTCTGGCTGGGGTGTTCTTTTATTTTCCTCTACAGTGAAAGCTTAATGAACGACATAGAAGATAAGGTTGAGGTTTCAAGTACTATAGTCATTAAGAGTAACAGTCTAATGATAGTTCTGGTTGGACTTCGTGAAAAGACTGGACATGCGCAGTTGGAGTAGGCGGGACAAAGCTGTAGAGGAGGATTTGATTGGCACCCAGTCGTTCGAATGACGGTGAAAGGAAACCCATACAGTGGAGTGTCGGAGCATCGAGAACAAAATGAACGTTCAGGTAAGACAACGTTCCATTCTTTCTGTTTTCTCTTGTTTTTCACGTTGTCCTTTTGTGAATTTCTTGACAGAAGTAATGGTTTGAATTAGCATCAGTGTATATTGGGAAAAGGAGACAGAGATTTTTTTTTAAATATTAAGTTTAGTGGGTGCTGCATAATTTTCGTTTTTTGAATTTTATTTCTTCAGGTGCATAAAATAGCAATAGAGAGAGAGATTTTATTTCTTTTGAGTTGCTATGAGAAAAGAGAAATGAAAATTAAATAATTTCAGATCAGGACAACACCCCTCCCGCCCCAAGAAATAACATAACTCTCTTAAAGAATATTTTACTAAATAAATCTTCTAGCACATTTTACTTTCATTCAAATAAACTAGAGCAGGAATGTCAAACTTGATTTCATTGAAGGCCGCATCAGGGTTGTGTTTGACTTCAGGGGGAGGTGGGGCATGGCCAGGGTTGGTATGGCCAGATAAAAGTCATTTGTGTCGGGGGCACCTGTGGTGGCCCAAGCATTCTGCCAGCGAAAATGGAGCTCGGGAGGGTTGTAGGAAACCATCGCAGCTAAAAATGGATCTTGGGAGAGCTGCGCATGGCCCTCCCGAGCTCTGTTTTTGCTGGCAGATGCTGTTTCCAGGGCAGCCCTGCAAGCCAGATCTAAGCACTCGGCAGGTCGCATTCGGCCCGCGGGCCTTGTATTTGACACCCCTAAACTACAGTCATTTGCTTGAGCAATGATATTTAGATTTAACCCATACTGTTTTCCCTTACCCAAATTCTTTTTAGAAACTGCTGTGGCTCAGAAAGATACAAAAGGAATACAGACTCAACAAATGAGTTTTCCCCTATTCCAATGGTTCTTCTATCAAACATATATTAAACCATATTAGTGAATATTTTATTTTAGTTTATCTTTTAATTTTCTCTTTCAGTTAGATAAATACATTTGTATATTATTGATGCTTCCATTGCTCATTCTTAACAGTATGTGGGCTTGTTTTCAGGAATATTAAATATTTCACAGGAAACTTTATTTGGAGAGCTATTTGTCTGTTGTGTTTAAAACCTGATATATGATCTAGTTCATTTTTTTAATTCAATCAATTCAATGTAGAAGAAATTGCTTCTTTCTCTTCATCTATAAAATATAATTCTTGCTTTATTGCATTGATAGGAACAAAATATATTTTGTGTTCCAGTTTTATGTTTAGGTGATGATTGCTCTTTACTTGTGCAATACAAGTGTAACAAAGAGATAATGAAAACCATATTAGCATTTTTAATAACATACAACAGAGCTCTGTCTAGAACAGGATTCTGTTAGCAGGAAAAAATGGAAATTTACCAAGCTAAGAAAAACAGGTATATAAGAATTTTATCAGAACTTAAAAAATAGGGATTTTGAACTTGATAGTGATCTCAATATCAAATTACATTCATCATCATCTCAATTAATTTATGTTGGTCTTAAATTTATATGCTCCCTGACTCCCAACTGTCAGGGATTTTTTAACATGTTAATATCTGGTTCAGAATTATAAAATCCCCCATCCCACCTGCAAATCAGATTTTATGCTGATCCTATAATTTTGTTGCTGCAGAGCATTATTTGAAACCCATTTTTTTCACAATTTCATTTGATTTGCTTTCCATTGAATTGTTGGGAAGTGAAGGGGATGAGAAACTTCACAAAGATTGGAGGGTCAAACTGGAGAAGGGTTTGAGAACATGGATATGCCCCTACTTATCCTAAAAGTAGGGATAACTGAAGCTCTGTGCAGAGTTTTTGAGAATGCTAAGACCACAAAATAGAGAATACTACAAGTTTTGGATTCCTTAGGAGGCAGCTAAAGATAAATGTAGACAGTTTTATTGCTATGGAATTGTGAAAGCAGTTCTCAATAGTTTTGCTGTGGGAAAACATAAACTCATTTTGTTTTCTGCTAATCCACACACCTCACTAAGCACAGGATTGGATTTTTTGTTTTATGAAGTCATTTCCTAAAGGAAACATTTCTGTTCTCAACTCAATGCATAATTTTGTGGGATGGAAATTGCCTTTTCCCTTGGATTCCCAACGAGTAGAGTAGAGTAGGATAGGATAGGATAGGATAGGATAGGATAGGATAGGATAGGATAGGATAGGATAGGATAGAATAGAATAGAATAGAATAGAATAGAATAGAATAGAATAGAATAGAATAGAATAGAATAGAACAGAACAGAACAGAACAGAACAGAACAGAATTTTTTATTGGCCAAGTGTGATTGGACACACAAGGAATTTGTCTTTGGTGCATATGCTCTCAGTGTACATAAAAAGACAAGATACATTCATCAAGAATCATAAGGTACAACACTTAATGATAATCATAGGGTACAAAAAAGCAATCAGGAAACAATATCAATATAAATCGTAAGGATACAAGCAACAAAGTTACAGTCATGCCATCATAAGTGGGAAGAGATTGGTGATAGGAACGATGAGAAGAATAAAAGTAACGCAGCCTTAGTGAATAGTTTGACAGTGTTGAGGGAATTATTTGTTTAGCAGAATGATGGCATTCGGGGAAAAACTGTTCTTGTGTCTAATTGTCTTTGTGTGCAGTGCTCTATACCTTTTGAGGGTATGAGTTGAAACAATTTATGTCCAGAATGCCAGGGGTCTGTAAATATTTTCACAGCCCTCTTTTTGACTTGTGCAGTATACTGGAAGGCAGGTTGGTAGTAATTGTTTTTTCTGCAGTTCTAATTATCCTCTGAAGCCTGTTTCTGTCTTGTTGGGTTGCAGAACTGAACCAGACAGTTATAGAGGTGAAGATGATAGACTCAATAATTCCTCTGTAGAACTGTATCAGCAGCTCCTTGGGAAGTTTGAGCTTCCTGAGTTGGCGCAGAAAAAAACATTCTTTGTTGTGCTTTTTTGAAGACGTTTTTGATGTTAGGTGTCCATTTTAGGTTTTGCGATATGATAGAATCTAAATTTGAAGGTCTCTACTGTTGATACTGTGTTATCTAATATTGTAAGAGGTGGTAGTATGGGAGGGTTTTTCCTAAAGTCTACCACCATTTCTACGGTTTTGAGTGTGTTCAGTTCCAGATTGTTCCGGTTGCACCACAAGACTAGTTGTTCAGCCTCCCATTTGTATGCGGATTCATCGTTGTCTCAAATGAGACCAATCGGTGTATTATCTGCAAACGTCAGTAGTTTAATGGATGGATCGTTTGAGATGCAGTCATTGGTATATAGAGAGAAGAGAAGTGGACAGAGCACACAGCCCTGGGGAGCTCCTGTGCTAATTGTACAGATATCTGATGTGATTTTGGTTAGCTTCACCTGCTGCTTTCTGTCTGTTAGGAAGCTTGTGATCCACTTACAAGTGTGTTCAGGTACTGCTAGCTGATTTAGTTTAGTTAGAAGAATGTCCAGTATGATGGTATTGAATGCTGAACTAAAGTCTACAAAGAGGACCTTGGAGGTTTACATGCAGGGATGTGGGAGGGAGTGAAGAATTGATTGAAGTTCTAAGGATTCAGTGGAATTGGGCCTATTTTTAGTAATATGCAGTTTCTAATGAACTCACTT
Organism: Arizona elegans; assembly: GCA_022577455.1. Lineage (NCBI taxonomy): Eukaryota > Metazoa > Chordata > Lepidosauria > Squamata > Colubridae > Arizona > Arizona elegans. Next base: position 27,906,969 of record JAKOOJ010000004.1, read on the forward strand.
GCCCTTCAGATTGAATTTGGTTCATGGTTGTGAAATTGCACAAATAAAAACCAGAGCCTACAATAAAAGCTACTATTTTAATGGTATTAGTTTCCCTTCTTACAGCATAAGATGAACAAGTTTGAAGCACTCTGTGAAAAAAACTTAATAGCTCATCCTTTTGAGATCAGTTAAAAAAATGAAACCATACAAAGAAAACAAAATATATTTTTTATATTTTAAAAGTAAAAAAGACTAAATTTCAGATCCTCCTGAAGCTTGAGTCCAGATCAAATGAACTGTTTACTCCTCCCATTTTTAATGTGTCAATTTACATCAAATGAACTTGGTAATTTTCCAATGTTCTTTGAAACATTATTTTTTGATTGGCTGTCTTTATTTTATCTATTTATCTTCCCACAAGCAGGGAACTGTTCTAACCATATTGGTCATTAAAGCTATAATACAGATCATCTTTCTTACTTTCAACAATCAGGTGTAGAAAATCTGCTGAAAAGACTGGAGTTTTTACAGATCATAACATGGTAATGTAAACCATAGCTAATTAATTTGCAATATCACTTTGGACAAGTTGTCTTGATAGCAAATATTAAAGTGGGAAAGACCAAAAGGTCACTGCTGTTACTAAGTTGATACGAATTTTAAACCTTTTCCACCAGGTCTCCAGTTTGTTTTTTTTAAAAAAAATATTATTAAAAGAAGATCTTCTAAAAATTTAAAAAGCTACAGAATAAGAAATAAAAAAAAGATAAAGATAAAAGAAAAAACAATTAACAAAAAAGCAAGGAAAAGAAAGATATTAACAGTAATTTCCAATCTTTGCAACTGTTGCAAACATAACAATTTTATCTTCCCATATTACATATTATAGTTCCCTTCTGCCTATAAACAAGTCCCTTTAATCAATAAATCCAGAAATCAGAAGTTAATTTTTATCCATTTTCAGCAAAAGTTATATAAAAAGTTTCCAGTCTTTGTAAATAGTTTTAAAGATGCATAAACCCATGTTGAAATTTATTGGGATCTTTCAATTCAGCATATCTACCACAATAAACGTGGAGGAACACACAAGGTTTGATCTTCATTGTTAATATATAACATTGCCTTATTTATTTATTTGTTCACCTTGTATGCCGCCTTTCTCCGAAGACTCAAGGCGGCTTACAATGCATTTAAAAACCATATATAAAACATTAAAAGTTAAACCATTAAAAACAATTAAAACCCATTCACACCATTCATGGCCGGATCTTGCCAAATCGCAGCAGCGAGATCAACGGCCCCAGGCCTGCCGGAAGAGCCAGGTCTTCACTGCTTTTCGGAAGGCCAATAGGGTGGGGATGTTCCGGACCTCAGGAGGTAACTGGTTTCAGAGAGCTGGGGCATCCACAGAAAAGGTCCTCCCCCACAGGCCCGCCAGCTGGAATTGTTTAGCTGACAGGACCCTGAGAAGACCACCTCTGTGGGATCTTACCGATCACTGGAGCTATGGAGTAGAAGGTGGTCTCGAAGATACACTGGCCCTGAGCCTTTAAAAGTAATAACCAACACCTTGAATTGTGACCAGAGACCAATAGGGAGCCAGTGCAGGTCGCGGAGAATTGGTGTAATGTGGGTGTACCTAGGTGCACCCACGACAGCTCTCATGGCTGCATTCTGGACCAACTGTAGTCTCCAAACACTTTTCAATGGTAGCCCCATGTAGAGCGTGTTGCAATAATCTAACCGTGAGGTGACAAGGGAATGAGTGACTGTGAGGAGAGCCTCCTGATCCAAGTAGGGTCACAATTAGTACACCAGGTGAACCTGTGCAAAGGTCCCCCTAGCCACAGCTGACATATGTTGCTCCAATCTTAGCTGTGAGTCTAGGAGGACACCCAAATTGCGAGCCCATTCTGATGGGGACAATTTCTCACCCCCCGCCCAGAACCAAGGATGGACAATGGTCTTTAGGAGGCAATACCCACAGCCACTCAGTCTTGTCTGGCTTAAGTCTGAGCCTGTTGACTCCCATCCAGACCCTCACGGCCTCCAGGCACTGGCACATCACATCCACCGCCTCACTGAATTGACACGGGGTAGAGATATACAGCTAGGTATCATCAGCATATTGCTGATACCTCACCCCGTGTCGTCAGATGATCTCACCCAGTGGCTTCATGTAGATGTTAAATAGGAGGGGAGAGAGGACCGAGCCCTGAGGCACCCCGCAAACGAGGGGCCTAGGGATCGACCTCTGTCATCCAACACCGACTCTGACCGACCAGAGAGTTAGGAGGAGAACCACGTAACACGGTGCCTCCCACTCCCAACTCCCTTAGCCGTCCCAGAAGATACCATGGTCAATGGTATCAAAAGCCACTGAGAGGTCAAGTAGCACCAAGATGAAGGAATGACCCCCATCTCGGGCTCGCCAGAGATCATCCATCAGCGTGACCAGGGCAGTTTCCGTGCTGTAGCCAGACCTGAAGCCAGACTGAAAAGGGTCTAAATAATCCGTTTCCTCCAATGACTGCAGGAGTTGAAGTGCCACAACTTTCTGTACAACCTTTCCCACAAAGGGTAGGTTGGAGACTGGACAAAAGTTCTTTAATTCTGCTGGATCCAGGGAAGGCTTCTTGAGGAGGGGCCTTACAACCGCTTCCTTTAATTATGTTTTCAAAAAATACTTAAACTAAGGTCACTATTCATATTTCCAATCTAGAGGAACAAATTATCACAATGAATGAAATCTTAGCAGATTCTAATTTAATCTTGCAGGCCAATCTTTATTGTTGGACTTGATTGTCCTTGTTTTATTCTTATTCCCATACAGAATTATGACTTCAGCCCAAGCAGCACGAGTTCATCTGATTTGAGTGGCTTAGGGACAGGATCAAAAACCCCAGGATTTTCACATTCCACAGTTGTATCTTCTGATGAGGTATCTTTTCCACATATACTTAAAGAGCAGGAAATGAGTTCTGTGCTCCTTGTGAACTAGTTAGTTTGTGTGTGTGTGTGTGTGTGTGTTTGTGTGTGTGTGTATACTTGTTTAGATCTGCTGTTTATAATCATTAGCTTAATGGATATGTTAAGCTACCGATCATGAAATAAAATCTAAAACGTGCAGGAAAGAAAACAGTTGTAATTACCTAATGAGTTTTAAATGAAGGAACAAGGAAAATGCATAGATAGAAAACAATGTATAATCTTTAAAATTGTAAATAGTACATAAATTCAAAAGGAACATAATATAAAATTGAAAATGCATGTTCACACGCACACATGTTTTTTTTACATGCGTTTAGCATCCCTTCCGCTCAGAAATTACAACAAATTCATTCTGAATCTTGAAAACTATTTAAAGAAGAACTGTTTATATTACTAAATTGCAATATAAATATAAAATGATATATTGCATTTTATACGTGCAATAATGAGAAAGAAGATTCTATTGGTTATGTACCAAAATTCCTATAAAATTTTGTTTTCAAAATAGATTGTTAATGGTATCTTCAGTTATGAAATTTGTTGCAGCATCAGTTCTTGGACTTTCAGATCTAGAGGGCAGAAACCTAGGAGACCACTAGATGGCAGCAAAATGTTAAATGTGTCACAGCAGCAAATGTATCTCTTGGTTGACATCTAATGATCATCTGAACCTCTGCATCTGAACCTAGATCTGGAAGCTTTATATGTAGGCACTTTTTCCCCTAAATAAGTTTCTTTCTGTAATGTTTTATTTCCCATTGTTTTTAATGCTGACTCTCTCAGAGCTTGGATATGATTGATGATGAGGTGAGACAATAGTAAGCTATTTATTTGTTAACATTTTATTGCATGGTGTATTGAGTTCATTCAAATATATCTTACTATAAAAGATAGTAAGTAAAATATATTTTTTACTTGATATATTAGGTATAGGTATTAGGATGTGGTTTTCAAAATGGTAAACTTTGCATGAAATTTGGTCAGATGGAACCTTTGTCATTCCAGATGCAGTCTATAAAATCAGCATGTGGTAGTTCTGATAGATAAAATAATATGAGAAATAAGCTCAGATACTAAAAGGATTTTTCCAAATGTTTGTTCCCTCCAAAGAATATTAAGCAATTGAATGTTAGGTTAGGCACACTTTTATAAATGTTAAAACTTTTCAATTTTGATATGATTTTACAATTAGTTGGGAATGTTATCGAAATTATATTGAAGATATGCTACTATCGCCATGATCTGATGGTTCAGCTCTTCTGAACTTTGTATTGCAAAACATTTTTGTTATAGATTCTTGATGATGGACAATCTCCCAAGCACAGCCAGTTTCCAAATCGTGCTGTTTCAGAATGGAGTGTGCAGCAGGTCTCCAATTGGTTAAAAAGCCTGAATTTAGAACATTATATTTCTGAATTCACAGCCCATAATATAAATGGAGAATGTCTCCTTCAGCTGGATGGCAGTAAACTTAAGGTAATTGCTTCTTGGTGTTGGAAAAATAATTTAGAATTTTATTACGTGAATGTATAATGGGAAATGCAATCAAAATCTTGATATATAGAGATGATAAGATATAGTAATAAGTTATAGTAATACCAATTGCTGAACATTTAAATTATACAACTGAAGAGTTATCATTGAAATTATGAAAATATCATTACCCCTAAAAATCATATCTATATGCACAATGCTATCTATTAAAATTAATATACAATTTAATATTCATTGTTTAATTTGTTATTTTTCAAAATTCTTTTTATTTTGAAAATTAATGGCCAGAGATAGTACACCTGGCATTACAGTATCATGAATTCAATCCTGACCCATGTTGCTGTAGGAGGTGACCAGGCTGAGTCCAAAAGAGGGGTCAAATGTGTCATAAGTCACAAATCTCTGCGTACCCACAAGAGTTCTAAGTCCAGTTCACTTTGAACTCCTTTCTATCCTTAAATCCTGTGAATTTCCCTTGACTGTTAGTAGCTCAGATTCTTGTAGGGAGCTTAAGCTTGCAATACTTATTTGAACTGCCTGAAGCTCCTGATTTCCCCGTGCTTGGCATTGCGTATTTGAGTGCATCTCTTGGTAGCATTAAATGAAGGTTAGTCCAAACGGTAAAATACAAAACATAAATAACAAAATTATATAATATTTTACAATTTTCTGCATTTTTTTCTTTTGTTTTCTTTTTGCCTTTTTCTATTATGTTTTTGGTTTTAAAAATGTAAAATATTCAATAAAAATATTTTTTTTAAAAAAATAAAATAAATGAAGGTTAGTCCTATAAGTTTATAGGTGGTCCTAGATTTACAACTGATTGCTTAAAGACTATTCAAAGGTACAATGGACTCCAAAAAAGGTACCTACAACCTGGATTTAAAGTTCTAATGGCCAGGGGCTCTTTCCCCCATGGTTACGGGTTCATGTTTATGTGTCAGCGTTCCAGAAAAGTCCCAACTCCAAGTAAAGATGTGAAAGCAAGCATTTTTCTAAAGTTCTCTTTACTAGAATAGGCAAACTGACACATCTGGGAAAACCCGAATCTGAAAAGCCCGGGTTTTCCTTCAGTAAGTCAAAGATGCCAAAACCATCCCTTTTCCCCCCAGTCGATCATATGCTCCAATCAACTTCCGTTCCATCTCGATCCAGCCCCCTGACCACTCTTTCTCCAGATGCTGGATCGCCCTGACCTTGACCGACAGGAAGAATGCTATTATGTCTACTAATAACCCCTCTACTTAATCCCCACTCCTACTTTCCCACAGATGAAAAGATGGCTATATTGAAGCTTCTGGCCTAATATGGCTTCCAAAGCTGACATATGTCTGTTTGCAGTATCCCATGGTCATATAATCACAATTTACTGCTTTTTCACTGGAAACTAGTATTCACTTCTGCTTTCTGACATAAAATGGCCATTGCAGGGAACAGGTTCAGCTGATGACTGTAGAGATTCACTTAACAACTTCTGCAAAACTATCGTAAAATTGGGTTGATCACATGCTAACTTGTATAACAATTGCCATGACTTATTACCGTAATTCCAGGCTCAGTTGAAGTCATAAGTCAAGGACTATCTATAGTTCTTTTCTTGGGTGGTTTTGATTTTAGAAAACACAGTATATATTTATCCATTCTAAAATACTTTTATGCCATCTCTTACAGAAAAAGCCTTTATTAATACAGAAGGATTTTTCCCTTTGTAAATATCTATACCACACAAATATGAATGTACATATAGATGTACCTGTATCTATTACAGATGCACATACACATATTTTTGCCCTCTTACCACATGGCCTTGTGCTATCTCATAAATAGCTATTTAATGCTACAATCAGATATTAGCTTATCAGGTTACATCTTATTAGATCAAGCATTGCAGAGTGCATTTTTATTGATCTCCAAAAACATTCCAGTAACAGTAATGTCTGTTACTCATATTAAGGCTCTTAATTATTTTGGAATTAGATGTGATCATTGATAGTTGCTGCCAACATTTTGACATCTGGCACTGTGTCTCACCATACCATACAGCCAAGAGTTCAACAGGTTCCAAGGGAAATCAAGTATTTGAAATCAGTAGCATTTGTACATTAGGTGAGGCCAGCCAAGCTAGGCAACATTAATCTAATTAAGGAGTAATGATTGAGTTGTTCCTTTATAGGGACACATGTATATTAGAAAAGGAAATTGATTAAAATTAAAATTTAAAGAGCAAACACGCACATCATATTTATGTATATCCCACCTTTATTGTTTTTATAAATAAATCGGTATTCCTAATATTCCTTCCTCTTTCTGTTTTCCCCACAACAACCACCTTGTGTAGGGAGTTGGGCTGAGAGTGCCTATCCCACAGTCACCCAGCTGACTTTCATGCTTAAGGCAGGACTACAACTCACCATCTCCTGATTTGTAGCCTGGCGCCTTAACTACTAGATCAGCCTGGCTCTCATTACAGATCCTTTGATCTGGAGAAAGTCAAATGTGAATCAAAACTGAATGAAGTGTTTCTTCTTAATGCCCAAGTATAAGCATATTTTTACTGTTGTAGTATTAGTAATAGCAGTTTTGCTCTTCCTCATTGAATGGGTCGCTTGATAGATCAAGAATAGAATTATTTACTGTTCTATTAAAGACCATGCCGCTGCTTACGGTGATCTGTACACATCCCCATGATGTTTTAAAGGACCTGTAATTTTGCCATATGTTAAAATGTTTATCTTTTTTTTTTAAAAAAAAATAGTTCCTTGGTATGACATCTTCCCAGGAGAGAGCTGTGATTAAAAAGAAAATTAAAGAAATGAAAGCAAATTTAGAGAAAGCCCGCAAAGCTCAAGAGAAGATGGAAAAGCAAAGAGAAAAATTTAGGAAGAAGGAAAACAATCAGTTTCAAAGGAAGTGCAGAAAGCTGGAAAAGCAATCACCAGAACCAATTCAGGGGGCTAATGAGCAGTGAGACACCAGAATTAACTGTGCTTTCTAAGTACATGAAGATGGTTTTGGAAAAGCAACACTGTTTTCTTCGTTAAAAAGAAAGCTTTGCACCTGTATCTGAAGCTTTTCTTAAGGGAGACAAATCATGACTGGCTATTCCTGCCCCTGTAAACATGTGGATACTTGGGATGTATTCGGCAATTCAGATCACGGTGGCTTTATTTTTTTAAATAGCTCAGCAACCCAGGATGGGATGTTGCTCCTTTAATCTCTCAATGCGGCCCTGACATACTTGTCCTCGTTTGCATTAGGCCTCCTTGTTTGTCTTCAGACACTGAATTATGTAACTTTTACACTATAAATTAAAGTGCCCTGGAAACAGGCCAGGGTTAAAAGAAAAGATTCAATGGACCTGCAAAGGTGAATAACCAGCTAAACTGTGTATCAGTGACTACACATGGATAACAAGGCACATCAAATGTTTCAATCTTTTCCTCTGCAAGTGGGCTTCAAGCCACATACGTGCTGAGGGAGGATTCCGCTTTATCCTAGCACAGTGTGGTATCAGGATCTGAAATGATGCGGAAATAACAAGTGCAGCCGAGTTCAGTCACCCTCTTGCATTTCAATGGGGAAGGCAGCCCTTTTGTTATCAGCACCCCACATTTCTGCCCTCCCAGGAACTGTAGCTAAAGAACAATGAAAGCAAGGCCTTAATGTGCTGTGTGACACTAGAGAGTAACATTTATTCTCTGAATTTATATGTATAGTTGGATTTCTAAATCTAAGTTGGTTTGTAATAAAGTACAATTTTTCAATGTTTTTCTTGAGGAAGGTATTTAATTGCACTTTCCAGTAGCATGATACCCTTTTCTTTTCTTCTTTTTCCTAAAAGAATTAACATTTATTTGATCGGCAAGATGATCTACCTTTTGACTTCCTTTAAACCAGAAGGCAAAGTTGATTATATCCCTTGGCAGAGCTGAGGTTTTACCTGCTAAAATTGACTTTCAAAGTCACTTTCAAATATATATATATATTCTTTTTTTCTAAAGGGAAGAAGGAATTTTTGCCATTTAAAAAGCAATGTGTTTTTTAAGCTGCCATATAATAAAAGATTGCCAGCTGTCCTGTAGTAAAATACTGGAGAAAAAAAAAGCTATAGCTCTAAAAATGTACTTTGGATGTTTTCCCCTTAATGAGAATAATCAGGTAGAATCGAAAGCTCAGGCTTAAATAGGTGGGTCAAAGAATAGTGTAATCTTTGATTTAAGAAGAATTATAATTCTTAAATATTGATCCAGGTGAAAGTAAGTTCTTTAAAATTGTATTGATTCATTGGAGAGATTTAAACATGCACTTAACTTATCCCTCCTTTAAAATCTGTAGGATGTTTGTTTTAGTTGTGGCCATTAATATTTTGCCAAATGATGAACTCAGTTTCCCTTTTAATTGATTAAAATAATATAGGTAAGATCTGGTTCTAACTGAGTTTAGCATAGGCTTTTCTTTTCTTTTTATTTGGTTTGGTGATACTGCATTATATAGAACTATAAACTGAAACTGAATCTGATTTGGAAACAGATAGGTGGCTTTAAAAAATGACCATTTTAAAAGAAGTTTGTTATGATCATTTAGTAGCATCCAGATTTTATTTAAGGCTTATCTGAACTTAATTCTGGAATTTTTACAAGACAATTTCTTAACTACAGGAGCTCAACTTTCTATTTCAGTCTCAGTGGCTTTGTTATGCCTGTTCTACTTGCAGTGCTCTGTATGCCATATGCATTTTTTAATTGCCAGGACCTTCATTCCTCTCCAATCCTACTCAGTAATTCTGTGTTTGTATTGCAATACTTAAGTTGAAACCTGCAGCTATAATAACAAAACCTTGCCAGCATATCTGATGACTTGAAAGTCCTAACACTTCTTTTTGAGCCAGAAAGGACCAAGAGTACAAAAGAAAAAGAAAAAAGAAACATCAAATGGAAGACACTTGTCTTCTAGGAGACTGATTGAACAAAAAACCTCTGAGAATGATCAAATTCAACTAATTAATTTACTGTAGAGGTTAAATGCTCTATTTGAGCAAAAGAAGGATATCTAAAAAGGAACTTTCTTTTACCTCCGAAGTTAGTAATTGAATTAAATGCATTTCTTCTGCTTTTGTTAGGTTTATTGGTAATTTAAGATGGATGTAACATCTAAGGACATGTTCCTCTCCTTTATATAATTTATGCTCTTTATTTTGTATTTCTAAGATCCCTGAGGACTATATATTGCTTTGTAGAATGATTTTACATTCCTTCTTTGTAAAGTGTGTGATGTTGCAGATAACTAATTTGATGTATGTTCTGCAAATTATCCCCTTATTTTCTTCTGTGTTTTGTGATAATTTTAGACCTGAGCATTGAATTTTAAGTTTTTTAAAATAAAAGTAATTATTTATACATAAGAAAGAAATATATAAAATTAACATTCCCATTGAGTAAATAATAGATACAGAATGGATCAGACCAAACCTTGCGTCTCCACCGGTAAGAGCCAAATTATATCTTATTTGCTGCTTTTCTTTTTTCCTCTTCATTTCTCTCCCTCCAGGTGTTTGTGACAATGCTTCTAATCTCTGCCCATTAATTATTTTTTTAATAGGAATTGTTATAGTAAAGGTGAGTCTGGATGCTCATGTCTGCCTAACAACAACACTATTTTCTTTCACAAGTATACATTGTGGAAGACCTGCACTTCTTTAACTTGTGCTTGTTGGACAATCATTAAAGGTATATTAGGTAGCCATTAAATTACCCTAGAATGTTGGCAGAATCTAGTGAATAGATACTTGAACAGGAGAAGGACTGCTACTTCAAACTGTAAGCATTCAATGATTACTATATTGCAGGAAAAAGTTAGAGTGATAATATAACTTTGCTAACATCTATTGATTATCTGGATTGTTGCAGGATAACAGATAAATAAACCAGTAGATAAATTTATTGATTATCTGGATGGTTGTAGTAGCTTTTAACAGGAAGCAGGATCAAGTCCGCCTTCCTTCCCTTGTTAACTCAGAAAAGGAAAATCTTGAAGGATTCCAAAACAGATCAAATATTTATTTGATTTATTTAGTTAGCTGAAGGCCCATCTTTTCCTGGTCACATCTACTGACCCACCAGAGTGGGTCCCCTGTCCTAAGAAGGTACATCTGGCCGAACCCAGAAGAAGAGCCATAGTGGCTGCATAGTGGCCCCCTCCCTTTGGAACATAATTCTTGCAGAGATTAGATTGGCTTTCACTTTGATACTCTTTCACAAGGCCCTGAAGACCCTGGTTCTGCCAATGGGCTGGGGGAACCCAGAGTGGAATGGACCCCATCAAGTGGCTTGTCTGATTGATTGATGTTACCAGAGGATGAGGTTTTTTTTTTATTGTTTATATGTTGGGTGTTTATTTTTGTAAGCTGCCCAGAGTCATTGACCACGAGTGGGCAGCTATGCAAATTTCCTTAAAGAAATATAAATAATTGTACCACAATCAGGCTGTAGCCAAACTATTAGTAAAATAGTAACTGGAGATAATGTGAAAGAAATAAAATTGAAAGAAGATTAGGCCACAAAGATTGAGGTCCTTCTCCTTCCGCTCTTATACAGGATTCATATCTAATGAATTTCTTAACCTTCACTTTTGTACTGTGAACATTTTTTGTATTTTGGTTGTTGAGTAAACCTTTACAAGACTCCCAATATCTGTAAAGTAAAACTTTTAATGATATCTGACTCAAGATACTTACTAAAAAAGCACTAACAATCACTCTTAGACTTATATATTGCTTCATAGTGCTTTACAGCCCTTTCTAAGCAGTTTACAGAGTCAGCATATTGCTCCCAACAATCTGGGCCCTCATTTTACCTGACCTTGGAAGGATGAGTCAATCTTGAGCCAGTCAGAATTGAACTGCCAAACTGCTGGCAGCAGGCAGTCAGCAGAAATAGCGTGCAGTAGTACTGCATTCTAACCACTGTGCCACCAAGGCTTTTGAATGGGGCGAGGGAACCCATATAAGAACTCACCAAAGCCTATAGGTTATCCAGCTAAAATATCTGGAAGAATAATTACTTGCTGCCAAATAATCCTGTGCACTGGTACTATTCGATGTGTCTTATTCAATGTGTCTTTCTTTTTTTGAAGTATGAGCTTTGTTGCTTTGATTCTTGCATCTTTCCTGAACTAAGGCAGAAATGGTTAAAAAATGAAAGATTTACCTCTGTTGCTGATCTTAGCCTCGCATGTTAATTAAAACAGCCGTGAAATTTAAAATCCAAAAAGACTGCTTGAATTGCTATTTAACTTTTAAATCTTTGTGTCTAAAGGCATTGGTTAACATTTTGCAATTATTCAACTTAAAGTGTAGAGGAGAAATCTTTAGCAAGGATCTGTCAGGGTGACCTCTGTCTTACTGCCTATCATCTGCACTTTGGCTGACTCACTGGATTTGGTCCTTGGCTTAAAAATAATTTGACAGAGAGTTTGCTTTACTATCAACCCAGTGAGACAGTAACAAATAACAGCAGTTTCCAGAGTTCTGTCAAGCAAGCAAGCATCTGAGTGAAGTATGGTTTGCATAGCTAGCAGTTAAGGTTTTGAATCTTTTCTGTCAATGACCCATTCAGGAAACTACTTTCATTATAATGTTCTTAAGCAAGGGAAGATACTTGTTCATTATATATCTTTACACAAGAGTCCACTTGGGTGTATACATTTAATTATATATTCAACCCATCAATGAATTTAGTCATGCCCTGTCCTGGGAATTAGTAAGTGAAACTGCCTGTTATAAATTTAATAATGTGGCTTCTGAGATTTTAAGAAAATTCTGCTTTGAAGTTACATTTGTTAATGTTTCTTCTGGGTATCTTTAGTATCAACCATATTTATGTTGCTAAATCATACTCAGTTAATGACTCTTCTTGATTTTATTGTATTTGTGTGATACTGGAATAATATCTATTTAAACGTCTGTGATATGGCTCTGAAAATGCACTGTTCAATAGTCTTGTATGTAAGAAGAGACATTCTTGTACTGGAAGAGACTTTTGTGGGTAAATTATGCAGTGCGCATAATGTATTAATCATTGAAATTTATTTTTTTTAACTGTTAATTACTGCTTCTTTCATATGAACTTTTAGAAAAGACTATTATGCAATAACTAATTATTTCAATAAACTTGCTATCCTTATCATTTATGATTCGGTGATGGTAACAGAAGAAGGTGCAAGTTATCTGGAAGACAATCGTAATATACATCTTTCTCATAGTAAACCCCCCTTCCAAACACATCAGGTGATCACCTTAGAAAGGTGTTAAATTATGTATTCATAACTTGTTCATATTCTCCTGATGTCTTCATAATGCTGTGACAATCAAGAAAGAAAAGAAGTAAGAAAACTTATAGAATCTAGTGAAATTATGCTGATTCCTGGTGGAAATGCTGCTGTGTTACCAATAATTTCAAAATCCTGAGATAATTTACAGTGGTTAGTTTTTGATGGATGTTTGCTATTTAGGGCTAGGATTAATTTGAGATTATTGAAGCTGATCCCATAAAGGACAAAAAATAAAATGAAAAGGAAGGAAACTAAATCAGTACACAGAAAGATTCTCACTTTTTCACATTTTAGTTCCTGTTTTTGAAAAGCCATATTCCAGAAAAAAATATATTCCTAAATTTTAAAGCAGCTTAAATTCAAACCCTCTCTATGCCTGGGGTCCTGCAGCTTTAAACTTTGGTTTATTGGTCAAAAAGGAATGAATGGCACAGCTATTTTGGAGGTTTTAATGTATCACTTGCATGTAATCCTGATATTTAAAATCTGGGTGTCAGATCTTTTGCATGAAAAATGCTGAAGCATTATGTTTGTACTTTCTCAATTTTTCCTTAAATAACTTCCAGGAAAAATATTCTCTCTACATTTGGAGGCCTAAAACAAAAAAGCCAATTTCCGTTTGTATTACAGATTTTTAAAGTTTGTGATTGATTTGTTAGTGTATATAACTTTATTGCAAACAAGTATTGTTAGACAATGAATGCAATAAAAGAACTTTAAATCTCATCAGCTGAATTGGTCATTTTGAAGTGTATAATTATCATCTTAAGTTATGGAAAAAATCCAAATCAGAATGAAATGTAGGTAATTCTATCCATAGTGGAAAAGGAAATGAACTTGAACCTTGAACTAAAAGTATGCTGCTCCTCCAAGAATTCTTGGCTTTTTCTTCAGAAAATATTTTCAATCTTTTAGGACTTATGGGTAAAAAACATGTTCCATTCCCATGCAATTTTTGGAGATTCCAGTTTGCCTCCACACCTCCAAGAATTGGACAAAAGGGTGTGCTTTCGAGAGTAATTGTTGGAGCTTGTTGAATGCTGGTATGTCACCCAAAATGTAGCATGGTACTTTTGTCATGTATGTCATAGGTTTCTCATCACTGAATTAATTCCAGTCTTCCTATGGAGTGGGGCTGACAAAGTTCTTGCGATATTTTTTTAAAAAAACAACTATCAGGCTAATTAGGTAAAGGTAAATGTTCCACTCACACATATGTGCTAGTCATTCCCAACTCTAGGGGGCAATGCTCATCTTCATTTCAGAGCCAGCACTGTCCAAAGACGTTTCTGTGGTCATGTGGCCGGCATGACTAAATGCTAAAGGCGCACAGAAAGCTGTTACCTTCCCACCAAAGGTGGTCTCTATTTTTCTACTTGCATTCTTTTATGTGCTTTCGAACTGCTAGGTTGGTATACAAGTAACGGGACCTCACCCCGTTATGCAGCAATAGGGATTAAAGCCGCTGAACTGCCGACCTTTCGATCAACAAGCTCAGCATCTTAACCACTGAGCCACACCGTGCCATATCAGGCTAATTACATACTCATTATATAACCATCTACCATGTCACTTTACCTTGGTTTTTGCTTTTATACCAATAATTTATGGTTGGAAGTATTGTTGCCTGTCTGATAGGAGGGGAGTAAAACAGAACTATTCAAGATTGAAATTACAAACAACTCAGTTGTCACTGGTTTTTTAAAAAGGCAATGGACAGTAAAATAGCAATATAAGTATTATAGGAAGGGAGTCCAATAAATTTTATAAAACAAATAAATAAATAGAATTCATTTTTCCATGAGGCCTTTTCTCTTACAAAAGAGTTCAATTGTTATCCATGCATCACAGAATTGTCAGAAAGCTAAACTGCCTTGAAATGAGCTGTCTGGACCGCCAATTCTTGCCCTGTTTTCTACTGTCTCTGTTCTAAGCATCCAGCAGACCTCACACACTTTGAGGTTGCTCTTGAACAGAGGTCTTCAAATTTGGCAGTTTTAAGACTTGTGGACTTCAACTCCCAGAATTTTCCAGCCAGCATAGCTATTCTGGAGAATCCTGGAGTTGAAGTCCACAAGTCTTAAAGCTGCCAAGTTTGAAGACCTCTGCTCTTGAACAATGCCAGGCAAGGGACAAAATATCTACAAAGTGATACAGCTAAAGAAAATTTAAACTATCATACTCATAGATTGGGAAGAAGAAGAAGACAATAGTAAGAGCAAGACTGAGTTAGTAGGCCATGTTTGTTCTGTTATTAAGGGCAAGTAGAGATATGCCCTTAACCACCCCCAAGTAATATTAAAAGGTCATGGTAATGTCACTTACAAATGAAAATGGTTTTGTTGTCCCTAGCATTTTGCACTTGTACACTTAACTTTTGTGTATTAAAAAAAAAATCTATAAAAAGAGATCAGTTCAAATTCAACATATTACATTCCTGCAGAAAAACCTCTGCTTATCTTTGTCCAGTAGAGGGCACCATTCTCCACCAGAATTAGAATTGGAAGAGAACTAGGTGATATTAACAGAATATTCACCACTATATTACACACACTGCATGAAAGAGGGGAAATCAAAATACGAATTTCAATTCATGTGAATCAGTACATCTGAAGAATGGTGCAGGAATTGAGTATTTTAGTTTTATGAAATGAATGATTAGGGGTGACCTGATAACAGTGTCCAATATTTGAGGGGCTGCCCCAACGAAGAAAGGGTCAACCTATTCTCCAAAACACCTGAAGGCAGGACAGGAAGCCATGGATGAAAACTGAACATGGAAAGAAACAAAGTTTCTTTTGTTAATTCTGAAATTAAGGAGAAACTTCCCAATGGTGAGAACAATTAACCAGTGGAACAGTTTGCCTTCAGAAATCACTGGAGGTTTTGGACAGCCACTTGTCTAAAATGGTATAGGGCCGTGATGGCGAACCTATGGCATGCTTGCCACAGGTGGCACGCAGAGCCATATCAGTGGGCACACGAGCATTGCCCTAGCTCAGCTCCAGTGCGCATGCATGTGCTGGCCAGCTGATTTTTGGGCCTTCCGAGCCCACCGGAAGTTGGGAAACAGGCATCCGGGAAGGTGGGGAAGGCCCATTTTTTGCTCTCCCCAGGCTCCAGAGGCTTTCTAGGAGCTAGGGAGGGTGAAAACAGCCTTCACAACCCCCCACAGAGACTCTCTGGAGGCCGGAAACAGCCCATTTCCCGACTTCCGATGGGCCTGGAAGATCCAGAAACAGGCCATTTCTGGCCTCTAGAGGGCCTCCGGAGGGCCATGTGGAAGCCATTTTCACCCTTCCCAGGCTCCAAGAAAGCCTCTGGAGTTTGTGGAGGGCGAAAAACAGACCTAACGGCCCCATCATGCCAACCCGTGCCAAAAGCGGGGGGAGCGCAGGGGGGGCACAGGTGCATGCACAGGCGCATTGAATTATGGGTGTGGGCACACACACTCCCTCCATGCTCCCCCTGCTTTTGGAACAGGATGGCAAAAAGGTTAGCTATCGTGGCTAATATAAGACTTCCAAAGTTCCTTCCAATTATTATTCTGTTTTATCAAAATGGTGGTTCTGACCCACAAATTCCAAGCCCCTTTTCTTCATGCACTGGGCAATGTGATACATAATAAAAGGGCAGCGTTTCAATAGCAGGGTCACAATTGCTTTCTTCACACATCTTTGCAGCTGCCCCTGCTGAGTAGGAACTCTGACTGGGCAATTATCCACATGACCTGGGGAATATGCATGATTGGATTTATAAAAATCCATCAATAACAGAAAAAAAAATAGAGCAAGTAAAAAGCTAGAAAAAAAGTTATACGCGAATTGGTGATCTAAAGCTTTAAAATGAGCTTGTTCTCATAATGGATTGTATACACAATGAACTGAAATGTAAACCACCTAGTCACACAATGCTGAATGAATTAGCCAGTAAATGTGTGTTTCTTGGCAGAACAGGTATTGAAAATGAGAAACAAAGGTAGAAGCATTTTAAGATCCACAAAAGCTAAGAGAAAAATAGTGAGAAATAAGCACTGAAAAACAACAAACCTATCTGTCAATAGAAATATGCTGTCTTCCCACATTATATAAGAGAGAGCTATGGTTACGCCAGGACCATAAAGGCAAGTGGAATGCAGTAGGAATGAGGAGCATGTGTGCTTCAACATAAGAGAATCAAGACTGAGTAGAAACTGAATGCAAAATCAGTATGAAAAAAGTACATTAATTAGAGTCACAAAGAATGAATGAGAATGATTGCAAAACTAATATACAAAGGAAAAGTGAATGGGTCAAAACTAGGACAGGGGAGGAACACTATACTTAGATAGGGCCAATGTGACCCTAAAAAAAAAAACGGGATTCAAAATCTAAAAAAGAGTAAAATACTGTATTAAATGACATATGGACAAAGAGTAACTAAAAAAAAAAAAATAATACAGTGAATGGTGTTTCATTTCTTAACTACTCTTTTCACCAGAAATTTGCAGATAGCTTTTAAAAAATCAAGATTTTGCTTCTGGCTTTAGCCATAAAAAAAGCTCTGGAATTCAGAGCTGAGCGTGCCTGAATTGAAATGGTTGATTTTCCTAGTTTGAGTTCCTTCGGCTGGGCAACACAGAACTAAAGCATATATCACTGGATTGGATTTAATCCTGAAGTAATTCACAGATATTTGAGAAAGTAGGTGAAAATGAATTTTCATTTACATCAGCATTAAGAGCTGTATATATGCCTGGAAGACATAAATTATCATCCTTGGCTATTAACAAAGGATCACAAGCCAACCCTTTAATTGTTTTAAAATAATTTTGAATTTAGCATTTTGTTTGTTCCCACATCACAATTAAATTTGACGGTACAAAAATGTAAGATAGGATTAGAATTCTTGGTCCACCTAGATGTAACAAATTTGAAGCTCAAATGCATGTTAGTAATAACTGATTGCTTTTCAATTTAATTAGAAACAGTAGAGGGTTTGCAACGTGAAAATACAGCTAAACAACTTTCTTTAGCTTATAAAATTATTAATTAATGTGTAGTTGGGACCAGGGTATAGTGTACTTCCAGACTGGTTACCAAAATGCTTTGAAAGTATAATCCCTATTTATATTTTCAGCATTTTTGTGATTTGTCTTACATAACTTTTCAGGACACTGAAAGTGCAAGAATTCTGTGCCACAACAGGGAATTGATGTGCTGCCTGGTTAATAAAAATACACCTTCCTTCCTTTGCAGAGTAATTTATTTGTTACTGTGTCCAGTCTGCCCCGAAAAGCATAAAAGCAGCTCCAACTTTATTCCACAAAAACCCTGAGATAAATTGGATTGAGAAAGTAATAATCTTAAATTACCTACATAATATGTAGTGAAACTTTTTTTAAAAAATGTAACTCCTAACTGACTAGACTAGAAAATAATTGTCTGAAAACAAAATTGGGATATAATATAGCAGGAAAATATTTTCATTGTCCCTCTGCCTTCTGCCCACATTTTGTTTGTTTGTTTAGAGATTACCTTGACCCCATCAACATTCAATGCTAAGAATGATTAAATAGTGCTTCAGATGTCTTAACACACTGACGATAGGAAAGTGCAAGATTTTGAGTGGAATAATTAAATGATGTTGAGTTGGTAAACTAAACACAGGGGGGCAGTATTTTATTATTTCTGGGCATCAGCTACTACTGGCAGCTAATTTGAAGTGGAACTTTTCATTAAAAAAAAATATCAGAAATAGTTGCAGCATTTCAGAAACTTCAGAGGTAGGACCAAATGTGAAAGCTTTTGTGCATTTGTTATAAAATCTCTTCCTATATTTCAGTAGAAAAAGAAAAGGTAAAGAGGTAATGGATATTGACAGCACAAAATATTCACGCTAAAACTGGCAGCACTTTAGGAGAATGGAGATAGTTTAGCCACAAAAAGGCTTAAATATATGAGACTGGTTATAAAACTGTGAAGCCAGTGCAGACTCATCCAGAGGCCTAATTTTAATATTTGTGGCTGCAGATGACAGAGTGGCTAAGCATTTTTTTTTTCAATACGTGAGTTGGCCAGCAACATAATTAATGTATGTTAGAGACAAAGACCATCACAGCAATATCTATGAGGCCATGAGCAGGTAATTTCTGAACTACATTATGATTGGTCCTAGGCTCTTTACCAGGCAATTATGCTTTAACAGAGAATAATATTCAAATTAGCCAAGAAAGAGAAAAAAGACTCCATGAAACCATTCTAGATTAACTAGCAATCACTGCTACTTGATGAAACTGAAATATGGTGCAAACAAACTATCCTCATTGTGTTTCTGGTTGGAAATGGTTTGAATCTGCCTTGAATGATAAATACCATCAGTGGAGAAACATAATCCATTTGGTTCCTAGTTCCAGCAAGCAAGATAGATATTGTAACCATGAAACTAATGAAATTGTATTTGCTATAGGTTTTTTACATTATTGGAAACAGTGAGAAATAAATAGACAAGTGGATATATATCTATTTTTTATTAAATGCTTATGTTGCCCATCTCACCAGTACAGTGATTCTGGGCGGCTTACAAACAGTAAAAAGATAAATATAAAATTTTTTGAAAGTTATATAAAAAAACTAGAACCCAGGAGATGGATGGCACAGGGGTAAGATATTCTTAGCTCATTAACCATCTCCAGTACCCTCCCTTGGGGCTTCAAACCAGGCAAAACCTTCTGGAAAGCCAAAAGGCAGGGGCAAATTGGGGCAAGACGGCTCCTCAGATGTGACAGGAATATATGCCGAATCTCTTATATTTTGGACAACTGCTAGATAAATGTGATTATTCTTTTAACTTTTAGATAAATGGACTGGCTTACATGGATTTCAAACCTGAGTTCATCAGGTTTTTATCCATCAAAGCTGAATTATTAGCAGTAATTCAGACAGAATGATCAGTAACAGCAGGTATATTTTGAGGTTATATTATTTTATAGATTTGTTTTTGTACTATGTAATGCAGGTCAAAGTTTACTATGGAGGACCACATGTGTCAGAAAGCTTGGCTCAGATTTCAGTGACAATGACTATTTCAACTGAGACAAAGCTCATGGGTGTGCCAATTACATGTGGCAAAAAAGGGCTTTTTGAAACACAGTGCCAATGAGCAGATGTCTCTCAAAAAAGACAGCAACAGAGCTTGCTTGAATGATTGATCCATCATCCACATACACTTGAGTGATTTTAGGTTTGTCAGAAAGGATATCTTTGACAAGAAGGATCTGGAAGAAATCAAACAGAAATCAATTAGCCAGACTCTTGCATAAAACTTTGGCTAATAAGAATCCTGCTAGAACTTTCCATTCTGCCACGCGTCCTGTTTTTTTAAAAAAATTAAGGAACACCAGAAAACTAAATAAAATAGATGCTCTAGAATGAATTACAGAAATAAGAACATAGTTTCAAAACATCTCAGTTGTGATTTCTTACTTCATTGTAAAAAGAGGTTCTCATGTTTCTCATCCATGTTTCATGATGTAGAGGTAATTCTCAAGATATGACCTAAACTGAGCTGTAATTTTGGTGCTTGTTAAACAAATGTGGCCATCATTAAGCAAACCCATTGTTCGCTATGGGACATTTTTTGCTAGAAACTGAAAGTAAATGCTGGTTTCTGGCAAAAATGTTGCAAACATTGCTTTCAGTTCTTGAATTCTAGTAATGTCCGATATGTGGAATAGGATACCGGTTAGACTGGTTGAGTGCAACTCTTCTGAAATGTTTCTTGTTCTATTTAAAGAAGCATTTTGTTCTTATTCAAATAACCTGCAGATTTTTTTTGTACCATCTAATTTAAAGGTAGTCCTCGAATTATGACAACTGAAACCAACATTTATGTTGCCAGCAAGACATTTGTTAAGTGAGTTTTACCCCATTTTACAACCTTTCTTGCCACAGTTGTCAAGTGAATCACTGTAGTTGTTAAGTCAGTAACATGGTTATTAAGGGAATCTCCTCATTGGCTTGGCTTGTCAGGTCACAAAAGGGGATCAAGCATGATCCTGGGACATAGCAACCGTCATAAACATGTTGATAACTGTCTGAATTTTGATCATCTAACTATGCTGCAATGGTTGTGTGAAAAATGGTCACAATTCACTTCATTCAGTGCCTTTGAAAGGTCAGTAAATGAACTGTTGTATCTCAAGGACTACCCATATTCACTCCGGATGAAACATTATAGTATATCCTGTAAAAATAATTCTTACTAACTAACCTCTGAGCCAGGAGGATTCTTTGGATCATAAGTAAAGAGCTTCGCAGCATTGGGATGACATCCTAACCAAAGGTCTCCAGTTTTACGGTCAACCGATATGTTATCAAGAATAGTCTCTAATTTCAGGGCCTACAATGAACAAAAAACCAATTGTATGTCTCTTAGGTTAGAAAGAAAATACAAGACATTTGCTGTACAATTTAATCCATTATTCTAATACCATTTTCCCGTAGTTCTAGATAACACCATATGCTGTCAGGAAATATTTATCCTTCCTAATTGGCCCTGACTAACAACTCTTCTAGTTTAAAGGCCCAATTCTATTAGTGATCCTGAGTTATCAATATTAATATCCCATTGACATTGGTCATAAACTTACCAAATGCCAATAGTATTAATTCACTAGGCTTAATAGAAGATACATATTCACAGAAATATATAACATACCATGGAAGTGTCCTTATCTAACTTTTGTTTCAGATATAAAGAATACCAGTCTTTTATTTGAACCAAAGAAAACCAAACTTACCTTCACAGGAGATAAATTCATATTAGACATTTTTTGAAAGACTTGAATGCTATGATCCAAAATATCAGCAACGTAGATAAACCTTGAAATGACATATTGTTAATTTTACTTATTTTATTTGTAAATTATTTGTCCTTACTCCTATAGCTCTGTCACAGAGTATATGGAAAAATAATCAATTACAAATAATCTGATAAAATGACCAACCATAAAACCATTTGGTATAAAGAGGTTGGGGTAGGGGTAAAATGCTACCAGTTTGGGCCGGTTCGCCTGAACCAGTAGTAAAAAAAGTAAAAAAAAAAGTTCAGGAGATTATTATTATTATTATTATTATTATTATTATTATTATTATTATTATTATTGAATTTCTATACCGCCCTCCTCCCTGAGGACTCAGGGCGGTGTACAGCCAAAATTAAAAAAACATGCAGGACAAATATTAAAAAAAAAAAAAATCAGTTGAGTGATGCGTGATTGTCAGAACTTTTTTTCTTTTTAAGCATTTTTTGCTTTTAAAGTTTTTTAAAAGGTTCCCAAGCTCATGCACCACAGCTGATTTTCCCCTTCACTGTCTATTTACCTCCCCAAGCCTCCTTTTGGCGCATCCTGCGCATGCGCGCACACAACATGCGTTTGGTGCGCATTGTGCATGTGTGCGCCCAGCATGTGCTTGACATGCATGCACAGCCAGGGAAACTGGTGGCAAACCAGTTCAAATTTCACCCCTGGGTTGAGGGCTGTGGGGTTCAGGAGAAGACCCTTTTCCATTGTGGCCCCTGCCCTGTGGAATAGTCCACTATTGCATTAGGGTAGGAAAAATTTATTTCCATATTTTCAGTGCATTCTAATCACAACATCTTTTAAAATGATTCCTAAAACAGATTTTATTTGTTAATACCACTTGGGTTACTTTTAAGGAACTCTTTCCTAATTTGATCGTGTTAACTCAAGATTACAGGAGTTGTAATTCAATATATTTAGAAGGCTACAAGATTGGGGACTAGATTGGTGAAATCATCCAACTATATTTTTAGTTTTCCCCCATCAAAACAGCAATTTTTAAAAAGAGATTAGTTTTGAAGAACATTTATTGCCTGTTAACTAACCTAACCTGCAATGGATAGCATCACCTAGTCAATCTTTACTGATCTTAATGAAGTTAAGCAATATTGATTAGATTTTTTTTAAAAAAACTTTCCAATCAATTATATTATGTGTTCTCAAATTTAATAATGAAAGCACAATGTCATAGAGAATTAAATTAAGGAAGAACTGAGTTATAGAAAGAAACTTACTTTCCATCTGGTGACATATTAATACCATTGGCACTGTAAAATCCTGATGCTACTTCTTTAACTTTCTTTGGGCTATAGTACACAACATTGGTCCAGCTCAAACCCCAAAACATCTCCACATATACCGAGACAGTCTCTGAATGGAAGTAACGGTCATTTGTGGCATAGAAATGCTCAGGTCCCACAGCGAGAACATCGTTGACGCTTATGACAAAAATGAAAAATATAAAACATAACATTATACAACTGATATTGCATTAGTTGTTTTTTAAATTTTTTTATGAAATTTGCGCAATTGCACTCAACCTATTTTGTGCTCTAAACATAGACCTTAAGGACACAGATATACTTGATAGGCTCTGTCTGGCTTTGTGGTCTGCAGAAAAAAACACTTAAGAGTAAATATTGTTACAAAAGATAAGTATTCATAAAGGGTCCAAATGAATATATTCTCCAAAATTCTAAAGGTGAAATTGAGTAATAGTCTATGAAGAAAATATTGTCCTCTGGTATAAATTCTGCCTCTGTCTGAGGATGGTGGTTGAATGTAACATGAAGGAGATGCTTCATGTAACACAATGAAAACAAGTAATTGTTTTCTACAATATGAAATTTGCTTTAGATTCACATTGTAGCAACTAATAAGGAATCAACTTGATTCTTACTTTATTTTACAATATTTATCGGTTCTACAAACTTTTTGGGTTTTTTTTTTTTTTACTTTCTATGCATCCTGCTGAAATGTACTAGCATTAAAATCATGTTGTACTGAAAACCTATTATTTTCACAACCTTTATCTTTTTTATGTTATATTGATTTTATTGACATTTGTTTGATTGCTGTGAACTGTCGTTATGCATGTATCTATTTCAGCATTTCATATTCCTTTCAATCCCCTTTTCCAGTTACTCCCTCTCTCCCTTTCCAATCACAAACACACACTTAAAATATTTTTTTTCTAATATACCTTGATAGGAGCTCATTAGTGACAGTTCTTAAGTACAGCAAATATTTTTCATCCTGAAAAAATTTAAATATCTCCACCGCTGATTTGCCTTCTGGATGATTAACCACAAAGAGATATATGCTATCATCTAGAGAAAATGAATATTTGAGCAAGGTTAACACAATTCACAATGATAACATAAACATATAGTTTTCTAAGTACTCAATTAATAAGCTAAAGTTTCACTCACCTAGTGAATCTACTAGTATAACGGATATTGATAATTTCTTCTTTTTTCTTCATGCTACTCTAAATCTCTTCAACCCCTTAGTAGAGGTAGAACTACAGACCACCAAAATTAAAAAGCCCCCTTAACTTTTTCCTGAAATATGCATAACTTATTAGGAGGTATATCATAATTTCTGGGGGGTGCTGGTTGTAAGTCATAAGTCTAGGCACCTATTTGTCTGGACCTGATGTTATAACACTTTGGTGGCAATTGTTAAGTGAATCACAGTAGTTATAAAGTAATCCATGGTGGTTAAGCAAATGTAGGTGTAAATCCAAATTTGTGCTTCTAAATGATTTTTTTTTCTAGAAACTGGAAAAAAATTGCAAATCATAGTCACACGATCATGGGGCATATTGTAAAGACAAATCAGTTGCTAAATATCCAAAATGCAGTCAAATGACCATGGGATAGAATGACCTTTTACCATGGCCAGAAATGCATTATGGGCTGCAAAGCATCTGTTTCAGGTCCATCTTAATTTCAAACAGTTGTTAAGCAACTGTTCATAAGCTGAGGACTATCTGTACTAGATACATGCAATATGGAATATTTTGCCTATACTTTTGGCAAACCCAAGATCATTATCACCAGCTAAAGCTAACTCTAATCAGTGTAATCTACTCATGCTGCAAAGCTAACAAGAAGAAAATTAGGGCCGTGCAAAAAAATTCCATTACTTACTCTTCTCCATATAAAAACTGATCCCATGAGGATTAAAAGAATCCAGATCAAATCCACCTTCAATCTTCAGTTCAACTGGACGAGGATTTTCTGTCCTTAGATTCATCAGTAATATTTGCCCTCCTTTATGAGGTTCAAAGGTTTTCAAACCAGGATATTTCAGACCCTTGAAATTGAAACGAAAGAAGAATTTTGGTCCAATGATAATCAATAAATATTCTATCAAAATTGCTGAGATTAAGGATTTCCCATCTGTTTTGACACTTTTTACCTGAAGCGCATCAAAAATGAATACAAAGTCCAGAGGTATTTTTGCAATAGTTCAGCTGATATTCCAACCTGCTCTTTCCCAGATAGTCTAAGTACAATAGGACATGTTATGGTAACCTCATATTTAGGTTAATGTAATGTAACCTAAATATGAGGTTAATGTAAATGTAATCTAACCTAGCAGAATAATTGTTTCCCCTGGATTCTCTTTATTCAGAATTTTCTCCAGTTTTCTGTATGATAATTGCTACCGTAACTGCCAATTATCAAAGCCTTGATCAGTTTTGACTTTTATATAATTGGTAAAAGAAAGTGATCCCTAAATTATTAGCCACAAATATATTTATATCACATGCAGCAAACTTTGTAAACTGTTAGTATGGGACAGTGTTGACACCTTCTGGTTAGTGCAAAAAACAACCTTGGAGCATTTGCTCCAAGCAAAGTCTCATTATTTATACAAGCTAGGATATCTAGAGACTACTGTACCTAATTTTTATTTTCTCTAGCTCCTCAATAAACATAAGTCCCCGCTTATATATTGGCTCCACCCACTGCTTAGAATTCCTCCCCTCCGCGTGTCATCCAAGTCAAGTGGAGAGATGCAATCCAGGGAATCACATGAGTATCAGAAAATTGAGTCTGGTTTAACTCATTCTGATACCCTTAAAGTTAATCCATAATGGGCACAACTTTTTACAAAGGAGAAATAGGGGGGAAATCAAGACACCAATGACAGCTTACAGAGCTGATGAAAGCCAATCCATTAGGAAGTATATCAATATCTTCGGCACCATTGTCTGCAAATGAAAAAAAAAAGAGTGTTTATTAGAGGTATTCAAATGAAGTCCTAATTCAGGGGAGAATATAGTTACAGGTAGTCCACAACTGAGCCCAAAGTTTATGTTGCTGTGAGACAGTTGTTAAGTGAGTTTTGCCCCATTCTACGACCTTTGTTGCCACAGTTAAGTGAATCATTGTAGTTGTAAAGTTAGTAGCATGGCTGTTAAGTGAATCTGTCTCCCCTCTTAACTTTGCTTGTCAGAAAGTCGCAAAAAGTGATCACATGACCCCTGGACACTGCAATCATAAGATATCAAACAATAGCCAAGCATATGAATTTTGAGCACGTGTTCCCGAGGACGCTGCAGTGGTCGAAAGAGTAAAAAACAATCATAAGTCACTTTTTTCTGTGCTTTGTAACTTTGAATGGTCACTAACTGAACTGTTTAAATTGAGAACTAGCTGTACTGAAACCAGAGCAGTCCATGAGTATCACTGTCTGACAATAGGACTAAATGCCACTTCTACCTGGTTTCACACAACTTTTCCTTTACTGTCTCTCTCACAAAGTTGTGACTGCAAGACATTTTCTGTGTAAGACATTATAGGAAAGATGGATCAGCAAGAGCCGCAGTGGTGCAGTAGTTAGAGTGCAGTACTGCAGGCTACTTCTGCTGATTACCGGCTGCCAGCAGTTTGGCAGATCAAATCTCACCAGGCTCAAGGTTGACTTAGCCTTCCATCCTTCCCAGGTCAGTAAAATGAGGACCCAGATTGTTGGGGGCAATATGCTGACTTTGTAAACTGCTTAGAGATGCCTGTAAAGCACTGTGAAGTGGTATATAAGTGTAAGTGCTATTGCTATCATTAGGTTGTGCAATAAGCAGCTTTATAGCCAAATCTTTACAACACTTCATTTAAAGATTTCTTAAGGACTGACATCCATTTGAGAAAGAAAAAACAGGTGTCGCCCCACTTCTAGGAATAATTAAAATCTGAGTGGAGGGATAACAGTAGGACAACAATAGGCAAAATCTACACAATTCAGCATCCTGCCTTCGGAACTATTCCGAGTAATAAATATCCCATCATATCTGTTCTATGCAGAAAGTAGGGAAAAAAATTCTAGGCCCTATTCTATTCCATGCTGTATGCATGTGTTTGCTAAAAAAAGGGGGGGGGGGAGAAAGGAAGGCATTGGCATAAGAGAAAGCTTCTTGTCTTCTTACATATTAATGCCATCAAGGAAACTGTAATGATGACACCATACAGCCATTGTGCAAGTGTGGTAGCTTTCCCAACTGTTGCAAACATGAGTGTAGGTTGCAGTGAAACATTTTGCAGGTGGGCACATGCATACACATGTGAGGGCAGGTAATTGATGGAGCTCAAGGACTTGAAGGGGGTGAGCCAAAACATGAATGTATTTTTCTTAAATTATAGAGAAAAATCAAGCCAGGAATTCTCTTTATTCCTTCAGGCAGGGGTGGGTTTCACTTACCTTTGCTACCGGTTCGCTGCATGCTGCCTTCAGGGATTGTAAAACAGATCAGAAACCAGGCGATTTTAAACTGTATTTGCTTATAAGACACTTGTGAAGAGCTCCAAATTTAGATTGGGCAAGGCAAGAGTTTCAGGAAGGATACATCAACAACCAAAAGCTAAAAGTTATTTACCTGGAAATTTTGTTCTGACAATAACTATGTTCTGTCTGAAGGTGGACTTGTGAATTACCATAGAATACCTTAAACAGTGCAAAATAATTTATCTTTGCCTCAGTAAAATATATATTAATTATACAGACACCGCTATTGTAGTACTTTGGAATTATTAATAATCCCTGAGGAACTATACTTATAATTTTAATGCAGTTTGTTGTTCTTTGCTTCTAACTGTGACTTTAAATAGCCCAGCCAAAGCTCGCTGGGCCTGCTGACCATATTTGTTATTTTTTAATGGTATCTCTTTGTTGTTGCTAAAGCCATATACCAGCAATTAAGCACTTTAATAACAAATAGTTAATTATACAGGAGTGGAAATCTCTTTAGAAGAATACTTATGTCTTCCAATACAGACAATTAATGCAGCTGACCTTGTCCAGTCTTGTCCAGGATATCTCAGCCTGCCCCCCCCGCCCAATTAATCATTCCTGTAGTGCAAGAAAAACTTCATTCTTTTGAAAAGTGTGTTTTTTATCTGCAGAGATAGAGAACGAGCTACCCAAGGTAAGTTCCCTCATCTGCAACAGACGGCTGCAAAATTTCTGTTGCTATGGAGATCCTGCAGAATAAGGAAAGGCCACAAGGAATTGTTTAATCTTTGTCTGGGAAGGATTCATCTTCTGAAGCCCTGCTTCATCTTTCTAGGTTGGTGCTTGTTTGAATCATTGTCTGAATGACACAGAAGTCATTTATTCTGTACAGACTCTTGTGATTGATTGCCATTTATGACCTTTCAAGGGTGCTTCCAGTCAGCGAAATCAATGGGAAGCTGGATTCACTTAACATATGTGTAAATTCATTTAATGACCACAGCAAAAAGTTGAAAAATCAGGTGTGGCTCACTTAATGAGTATGTCAATTAATGACAGAAGTTCCAGTCCCAATTATGGTCATAACTCAAGGACTACCTGTACTTTATATAAGAACCGGCTGCTACTTACCAGATAGCAGTGGCTGGCATAGTCCATGTCATATTTCCAACTCCTGAAGTACTAGACAAGCACTTATTGAAACAATGCTAACTCAGAAAGTGATTTGCCGAATGTCAGTTTAATGTTGTAGACATTTAGTTTAACAAACCATTGGGCTGCTTTGTATGTAACTCCTGGATTAACATCATCTTCAAATTGAAGATTGATTTCAGAGAAGTGGTTTCAAATCTGTAGTCAGCCAGAAAGTTCATAGAGGGATTTTATGGTTTGCCTGACATTTCACAAATGATAGTTATGAGGAATATTGGTTGGGGGATGTTTCCCCCTGCATTTTACTCTTTCCTCTGTGCAGAAATCATTGAATAAAAATATAGTAAACATCTAACTGTATAGAAAGCAGAGCAACTGTATGTTTTTCTTAGCAAATATATGACCAGATATTGGTGAATGTTTCCTGCATACATGCACAATTATTCTGCATAATAATGCAGCAAACAAACATGCCAGACTTACCAATTCCTGGAATGAGTTCACAGTTAGGAAGGCGCTTGGGGGGCAGTTCTCTGTCAGCAAACAGC
This sequence comes from Arizona elegans, assembly GCA_022577455.1. Lineage (NCBI taxonomy): Eukaryota > Metazoa > Chordata > Lepidosauria > Squamata > Colubridae > Arizona > Arizona elegans. The sequence goes on from JAKOOJ010000004.1 coordinate 27,936,045, forward strand.
TTCTGCCTGCAAGGAGAAGCAGTAAAACATGCTACATAAAATGGACAAATAAAATTGGACAATGTACCACACAGCAAATGTAAAACTACTTTTATTGAGATTGGCTATAATGACAGAATCTTGCAAGTTTTGTGCTGTACCTCCTCCTCCTTACAGTTCAGTAATGCTTGAATTACTTCAAGCAGAGAGGATAAAGCTAAATTTGTCCCATTTTGAATAAGTCTCGGCTCTGCTTTCTCCTACTTATATGGGGGAAAAACAAAGTAATCTTATGCATAGAATTCTATTCATTAAATTAAAATCAAACAGATTAAAACATTCAGAATAAAAAAAATCAAACAGAAAGTTCAGTAACGCTCAATAACAATGTATATGATTAATATACAAGGAAAAGGATAAAAGCAGGAAGGCTCTTAATATTAGTATTAACATTACAAATTAAAGCCATTGGAATTCTCAATACAAGTTCATTTTGCTCTTGTGCTCGGGCTCCCTCCTGTGGCAAAAAAAAAAAAAAGAATTAAAAGAGTTTGGGAAAAACCCAACATTTTTAAAAACAATTTTGAAAGTTAATTTCAGCCAAACCAAACAGTTAAACAATAGTGTCTCATAGGAAGCAAACTTAATTGTTCTAAGGATTCCTTTTATCTCTCAGCAACACAACTGTGTTGCATTTTTTGTACTTTTGTATAGACTAATGTTTGCTAATTTTTTTTAAATGAGATTCTTATTTTCTTCCTATGCACACACACACTGTGGTTACCAATTAATATTCTTTGCCTAATAACATTAACTCAATAAGGCAGCCTTTGCAATTTTCTCTATAATTTTCAACAAAAGGCAGGTTCATTTGCTTTTTGAGTGACTTGGCTTTTGACTGTGGCAACTGTGTATTAATCTCTATTGTTCCTTGCTTCCCTTACATATGCAATATTGGTAGTACAATGGTGTATTAAACAGAGAACTATACAGTATTTGGAAATGGGAGAAAAGGAAATAAGTTTATTAAACAAACCAGGCTCTATATTTTTGCAGGACATTCAGCTGGGGAAGTATCAAGATTATATTTAGCTTCACAGATATTTGGCTCCTTTCCTTTATAAACCTGTTACCAATCAATAGGGTAGAATGTTTTATTTGTATTTCTCAATACAAGCTGGAAGGAAAACTTTTTCACTGTCAGTTTTAAGTTTGGCTTTTGGGTGGGAAGTGCACAAAAAGAACCCCACAATTATATGATGCTGTAATTGCAAGCAATTAATATCTTAACCTTGAGTTCATGTCACCAAAACTGTAATTGAAGAAATGCTCCCCCAGAAATGGCAGCCTTGTGCTTGAAAATGCGGAAGGAATGTCTGACTTAGCATCCCTCCCAGATCCTGGAATCTTGCTCTAGTTGCAAATGAGCATCATCAGAGAAAGGAATCCAATTTCTGGAAGATAGCTGAGATTTGCAACAATGGTTAGCAAAGAAATATTGGGAAAAATTTAAGCATTATGTTCTTTACATTTTGTGTGTGTGTGTGTGTGTGTGTGTGTGTGTTTGTAAAAGGCATATATGGAGGCAGGAGTCTGAAGATGTAGAATAGGGCAGTTTTTAAATAGCAAATGAGCACTACTGTATTAGGCTAACAGGCTTTCTATGCTCAGCTACTGGTCAGAAAGCTATTAATTGGCAGCCCTTTGTGAGTTCAACAAATCAGCAATTTTAAGATGTTTTTACTTCAACTTCCAGAATTTTCTAGTCAGCATTGGCTGGGGAATTCTGGGAGTTGAAGTCTATTTGTCTTAAAGATGCTAAGGTGTTGACAAATGTTGATAAACAATTATGTTTTCAAATCTGTATTCATAGCATTCTGATATCTGAATATATCTGTCAGCACATCCCAGATCAATCTCAAAGTCATTTTAAACTGGATTCAAGGGATTAGGAGACAGAAAGACTGGTTGTCTAAAAAGGCCCTACTGTATTAAGCTAACTTTTGTAAAGTTTTGTATTTACAAAACTTTAAACAGCAAAATAAAATCCTTTAAATACATAAAAGTTAGGATGTTGTTTGCTGTCCAAGCATTGTTAATGTTAAATTACTACAGAGAGTGTCATCTATACGTAAGAAAAAATTTACATGAAAGCCACAGCAATTAGCCACTAATTAGCAAAGTGATCTGTATTGTGAGTACAAACAATTTAAAATTTCACTTTTAATTTTATTCTTCCACCAGCTAGAGATGACGAGCTACATTTTACAAGCTTCTTCCCCATCACCCCCTCAGAATAAGCTAAAACAGCTTTTCCTCACTGGCTCTCTTCTCTATTTGTTAGACTAAATCTCCCATTATCCCCAGCCAAAATAATTATCTGGCCAGAAAAAGCTGCTCTTCAGGCTTAGTTGTACAGTTAAAAATTGAAAGCCACTCCTTCTTATATGCAAATTAACTCCCTACTCTGGGCAATAGGGCTTATGATCACTGAAGCCCAACCCATGTAGAAAGTAAAGATGGAAAATGACAGCTATTCCACTCTGATAAATGAAATGGCACAAGGAGAACCACATATCAATAAATCACATCTGTAGCGGCCATGTTCAGGGGTTGTGCTTACATGCGAGTGTGTGCCTGCTTCCCGCCCCTCCCCCCCGCCCACTCATTTCATAGACGATCTTGCTGGATGGTCAAGCCGAGATCAGCCAGAATGGAAAAAAAATTACATTATAAATTGCACTTTTCAATAATCAGGAATTTAGATGAATATGCATGCATTAAACCTTTCTGCCAAGATAGCAAGAATTTTAATAGTAATTCGCTTATAAACTTGTACAAAACCTGCATATGTTTTATTAGTCATAAACAAAAGCTTGTTAATTTCAGACTCATTTTTGGAACGGCACTAAATGTTCCTGCTTATTAAGAACAAAATTCTGAAAAAGCCAATATAGTCTGGGTTAAAGTACCAAAACAGAGAAATGCAGATAGGGAAGTCACCAAGAGACTGGAATGGACAGGTCCTCTCCGGCAAACCCAGGGAAGAAATTGGGGAAAGAATAATTCTCAAAGGAAAAACAAAACATAAATATAATATTGAATTATGCTATTAAAAGCCACATTCTTGAGCTGGCTGCAGCAGCAGGGATGGGACACTTTGAAACCACTTTTCAGAACTACTTGAGGAAGAAAAATTACAAAATTCACCCAAAATCAAGTCACAATAAAAGGCACTCCCATGCTTCTTCCTATTTCTCGCCAATGCAATTCCTCAAAAGCAAACTGAAAACAATTCCTTGATCTTCATTTCTGCGAAAGCCTAAATGTTAAAAAAAAGCAAATAATATTATGTAAGTACTTCCCCACCTGAAATGCTATAGAAACAAAATTGCTGTGGTTAAAAAAAAAAAAACCTGCAACATAAAATGATTTTTGTTCTTAGACACCATCCACAACCTTACACACAGGGGCAGTGTCTACAAAGGGATGCTACAAGGATGATGAAAGACTTGCTATAATTGGGGAAACAGACTTTACACACAGTGTTTCAAAGGGAAAAAAACAGCTTTGCTATAATTTCAAATATACCAAAATAATAGGTTAGCTACTTGTGAAATGTATTGCTGGGGGTGGTATGAAGAATAGTCAATAATTCTCTTATTACTACCATATATACAAACATGTGAAATCACAGGTAAAACCAGTTCTTTAACTAGATTAGCTTTCATAGTCATTGAGTTCTTTTCAACCTAAAATGTTGCAATGCATTGGTATAATATATTTTAATAATGCTGAGAAACATTGATCTAGATGGCTTCGGCTATAGGAAAGCCCCTGCAATTAGAAGGCTGGATTAAAATGAACTAAATTCAGAACTAAATCCAAATGCACTAGTCACCTTTAAATTCTTTTTTCATTGACAAACTACCCAACAAAGTTACGATAATAAATATTAGAACCAAGCTAAGTAAACTACACCTGTCTTGCGGTCCTGGAAGAAAAACATGCATAACCAAAAAGAAAAAAAAAACGCGCGCGTTTGCTCCAAGCCACTTAGTAATTTTACAGCAAGCATTACACCGCATGATTGTACAGACTTAACTTTTAAGAAAATAAGCACAAAATGCACAAAAACAAGCCATACGCATTGGAACCTGATCTCAATTGAATGTGTGGAAGATTACTCTTGCCTCTTGCATTCAAACAGGTTGCAGCGCTGAAGACGAAAGAGGAAAAAAAAAAGACGAGTATCTGCTCAAATCAAACAAGTGAAAATCGCCAAAATTGGCACGGAGAATCACGCGAAGTCTACATAATTTCATACCAAAGCAAGCCAGTTAAAATCGATCCTATACTTACCGAAATACTATGAGCCTCTCCACGAACAAGGCGGCAAAGACGATGAAGACCGTCATCAACAGCATCAGCTTCCCCATTGCGCAGCCTGATTCCGGTACCCACGAGACGAAAGGACCATCCACCGGCGAGCTCCAGGAAGAAATGTGGTCCCATAAGTCTCGCTCGGTGTGATATTAAAGAACCAACTACGGAGCACCTCCCTCCGCCAAGAGAACGCCCCGAGGGACAATTCCAAGTTCATCTTTCTACGCCAATCACCATCGGAGCTGGAGGGGCTGAGGCGGGAGCTTAAAAGTTTCGTAGAATCGCTGCTTTCTCCAAGGTAAGGTAAATATGAAGACCTTCTCGGATCATGGCGCTCAGACTCCTGGGCGACGTATTGACGCAGTTTTCTTAAAAACAACAGCTTCCCTCTATCTTCTACTGGAGATTCCCATGATTTCCCAGGCTAGACTGGGGCTCTTTTTCACACCAAATAATAACCTCAGAACAGACATATTTTATCACACGATATTTCCTAGAATATGCTGCAGCATCCAAGACATCTTATCATTGAGGTCAAGACAAGATGATCTTCCTGGGCCCCATGTACAGAGACAGCCAAGGTGGCAACTGAAATGTCCCTCAAAAAAATCTTTACCACAATGATAATTCTGGTATGAAAGGGGTGGGGTGAAAAAAAATATCCTTTTCTAATAAACTGATTTTCTAGGATGCTGGGTATTGCAACTTCTTGATTTTTTTTTTAAGGGCAGGTGATCCCTTTTCAAAAGGAGGACTCAACTGCAGCCATCTTAACCCTCAAATCATAAAAAGGCATCAGAATTGCAGTGTTTAAGAATAGTATTTGTGGAATAACAACTTCCCACCTTGTTATTTTTAATTTAAGCAATCTTAAAAATTAATTTGGGGTAGTGCAGGGATCTTGCTGGGTGCTGAGGGAGGGGTTTGACTGCTTTACTGGCCCTTTATTGTGGATCACATTTTAGAGGATGCAAAAGAATTCCCTGCAGAATCTTGGCCCATTTGCACCTAACCACTGCATAAATCAGTCCAAAAAACATCATTTTCCATGGGTCCCCATGTTATTACTGTCATCTCATTCACAGACCATAAGCCAGGAAATTTTGAATTGTGCTTAATTGTAATTCCCCTTTACAGGCAGTCTTCCACTTATAACCACAATTAAGCCCAAAATTCTGTTGCTAAGTGAGATAGTTGTTAAGTGAAGTTTGTTCCATTTTTCTTGCCACTGTTGTTAAGTGAATCACTGCAGTTAAGTTAGTAACACGGTTGTTAAGTGACTCTGGCTTCCCCATTGACTTTGCTTGTTAGAAGGTCACAAAAAGTGTTCACATGACACTTGGCATGTGTGTCAGTTGCCAAACATCTGAATTTTGACTTTATGGGACCATAGGAATGCTGCAATAGTCGTAACTATGAAAAATGATCATGTCTCTTTTTTCACTTAACTTCACTTAACGAAGTTACATTGTAACTTCGAATTGTCACTAAAAGAACTGTTGTAAGTCGACGACTAACTGCATTTTGTACCACTCACTGCCGTGGCCTAGCAATTAAGACATTGGACTTGTTGACCAGAAAGTTGGCAGTTCAAGACCCCAGTACTGCATGACAGGATGAGTTCCCGTTCTTGCTCCAGTTTCTCCCCGCCTAGCAGTTTGGTTGGGAAGATGACAGCATTCCATGGACCTCAGAGTATAGCCATGCTGGTCACATGACCATGGAAGTATTTTTAGACACCATGGACTCCCTCAATTAGAAAATGGAGATTTACAGTGCCTCTAGAATTGGACACGATTGGACAAGGGAAACCTTTACACAAGTAGTTCTTGACTTAAGGACTACCAAGGTTCCTGTTGCTAAGTGTGACATTTGGTAAGTGAGTTTTGCTCCATTTTATGACATTTCTTGCCATGGTTGTTAAGTGAATCACTGCAGTTGATAAATTAGTCATCCGATTGTTAAGCGAATCTGGCTTTCTCATTGACTTTGCTTGTCAAGGTTGCAAAATGGGTCACATGACCTTGGGACACAGCAGCAGTCATAAATATGAACCAGATGCCAAGCATCTGAATTTTGATCACATGAGCATGGGGATATTGCAAAGGTCATAACTGTAAAAAATGGTCAGAAGTCACTTTTTTCAGTGCTGTTGTAACTTTGAATGGTCACTAAATGAACTGGTGTAAGTCAAGGACTACCTATACCTTTTTTTCTATTCATCACCTTGGATAAAAGGCAAGTGAGTAAATAGAGGCATCGCAGGAAGCAGCAGTTTTCATGCCAGTATTGTTTCCTACTATTTTAGGAATGGTTTGGTAGCACTTCAACTTAGCAGTGAGAAACATCTCATTGCAACATCTCAACCTCTCACTGCTTCAGACAACATCTGGAGGTGGGCCTATGACAGCTTGCCATGGCCAACTTGCCATGGGAGAACTTGTTGGAGAACAAGATTTTCACTAATATCGAAGAAATAGTGGAATAGAATCATTAAAGACAGGATGCCAAAGGAAGGACAAAATGAAATAAGAATGACAAAAATTAAAATATTTTTAAAATTATTTTAAGTAATTAAATTGAATTGTTGAATTCTTCCGTAGTGAATTGTCCTGTCAGAAGTTGGCCATGGCAAGTTGTCCTGCAGTGAGTTGGCTGTGATGAGTTTACTGTGGCAAGTTGACCATGGCGATTTGTCCCATTCTATCTGGAGGCTGCCATTTGATTTACAGTATTTTCCGGCATATAAGACGACTGGGCATATAAAACGACCCCCGACTTTTCCTGTTAAAATATAGGGTTTGGGCTATACTCGCCGTATAAGACTGCCCCTCTTCCAACGCACACCAAATAAAAATTAAAAAACATCAACTGGCTCACCCACAATGTAAAAGCAGCTGTGCTAGACCCAAAATGGCCCCTGAAACAAGCAGGAACCTCACACAGCCACAAAAAGCCCCCCCAAAAAAACAACTTTCACACTTTACACACACACAACACAACACAACTGGCTCACCCACAATGTAAAAGCAGCTGTGCTAGACTCAAAATGGCCCCTGCAACAAACAGGAACCTCACACAGCCACAAAAAGCCCAAAAAATCAACTTTCAAACTTTACACACACAAAATTCCACATACAGCTTTGTGAGATTTTGTGTGTTTGTGTAGTTAGAGTGAAACACTACAGAAACATACTAAATCTCAGAAAGCTGCACAAATATTATTTTATTTTTATTTTTATATGAAAACTAAATTTAAAACTTCCTAAACTTTAAATGGCTAGGTCTAAAAAAGAACAACTAAAAAAAACCCCAATTAACTATTTGTTTTAAAGCTCCCAAAGGGGAAAAAAACTTACCCAATAGAACAGGGGTCTCCAACCTTGGGAACTTTAAGACTTGTAGACTTCAACTCCCAGAATTCCTCAGCCAGCTTTGTTTTGCTGGCTGAGGAATTCTGGGAGTTGAAGTCCACAACTCCTGCCTGCATGATTGCAGGCAGGGAGTGGCTTGCTGATGGAATGGATTCAGGCAAGCGAAGCAAGGCAAGCGTTGCGATTAGCAGCTAAGGTAAGCAAGCTGGAGGGGGAAAACTTTTCCTTTTACAGGGCTCTGGGCTCTGGGCTCTGGCAGGCAACTCAGCTGGGATCGTCAGAGCTTGCAGAGCCACGTAAAAGAAAAAAGTTTTTTCCTTTAACATGGCTCTGGCATCCCAGCTGAGTTGCCTGATTAGCAGGCAAAGCAGGGATCGTCAGAGCTTCGATCGTCAGAGCCATTTAAGGCTCGTCAGAGTCTTTTGGTTACAGGAGCCTGGTTACAGGAGAACGACACCCGGCGTATAAGACGACCCCCGACTTTTGAGAAGATTTTCATGTGTTAAAAAGTCGTCTTATATGCCGGAAGATACGGTACTGTAATTGCTTCCGCTTCAAAATTAGGTTGTTAGGGGGCAAGAATACTTTGAGAATAAAACATTTTCCTTAGTGGGAAAAAGAGAGAAGAAAATTATAGCAAAGCAAAAAAAAAGCCCGTGTTCTTCAATATGTAAATTGTTACGGTTTAGAAATCTAGCCAATGAACAGTTTCCTATTCCAAAGGGCACATAGTATTTCTTATCTTGTATGCCTTATCTCTTTATCTCAGGGCATTACTTTTATGCTAACACTGCAAGGAAGGTTTTGATGAGTAGGGTTTTTTTTAATGACTCAGCAAGAACTTGAACCTAGGAGTTTTAGAACTAAGTCCCACACTGCCCATAAAATGTAACTGTTTCTTAAATGAAACTTTTATGGCCTGGTCAAAAGAATTCAAAACATTAAATGACGAGGTTAACTGCAATGTAACTTTCAGGAGGGAAAGTGAATTCAGGTAGTCCTCAATTTATGACCATAGTTGAACCCAACATTAATGTGCTATGAGACATTTGTTAAGTGAATTTTGCACCATTTTGCGACCTTTCTTGCCACAGTTATTAAGTGAATCATTTCAGTTGTTGAATTAAGTATCATGGTTGTTAAGTGAATCTAGCTTCCCCATTGACTTTGCTTGTCAGAAGGTTGCAAAAATTGATCATATTATCCCAGGACACTGCAACCGTCATAAATACAAGTCAGCTGCCAAATGTCTGAATTTTGATCACATGACCAAGGGGATGCTGCAACGTTCATAAGTGTGAAAAATGGTTATAAGTCACTTTTTTCAGTGATGTTGTAACTTTGAATGGTTACTAAATGAATGGTTGTATGTCAAAATATAGCTGTACAGGTCTTTAGTTAGATGGACGTAACTAGTTCATGCATGGCTTAATATGATACAGGCAACATTTATGGCTGGTATTAAAGGTTCAAGTCCTTTTCCTTTCAGTTAGTTCATTTATTTATTTATTTACAAAGAAATAGGTGAGATGTATTTCTGCAAGTAAACCAGCCTTTTGCAATCTGATTATTGTCTAAAGAGTCCCATGATATACGTGTTCTAGTCTAAGAGTTACCCTTGAGATTTTTGCAATGCTTTTCTTGCAGACCAAACATTAATTAACTAGACACATCTTAGTTTAAGGTACTAATCTTACCATCTTATGCTGTTAATTTATGATTCAATATTTTATGCAAATCCAGGGAGTTGGGTTCATTGAACAACAGGTGACCCAGTTAACTGTATTGTGCAAGTTTTTGTCAGTTTCAATCTAGCCTATTTTACAGTGTAACTGGGAAGCTTGACAATAGCAAGATTCCCCCCTCCCAAACCCTTATCTCAGCACCCACTTCCATGAAGCTAGCTTGTCCTAGAGTCTTTCTTTTAGAACTGTGTGTACTATATTGTGCTGTAAATATTAGATACACATGAAACAAAAATAAATGATGTTTGATCTTTGAGCTGGTATAAAATGTGCATATTCAGACAAATTCATATTTTATTATTTCATAGGATTCATGACCAAATGTTCAAATTAAACTTTCTTCTACAAACTAACATAGAATTGAGAAAATATGCTTCCTTTTATAAAGAGTTGAAAAATATTTGCCCTTTTAAAAAACTAAAAAGGCTGAAGAAATATAATTTCTCCTTATTTCTGTACAGGAAAGCTATTGGCTACCCTTTTCCATCTTGTGTAAAAGATTGGAGCCAGAGTCTTGTTTCATGCTATAGTAGACATGGAAAGCATATTCACAGATAAAAAATGATTTGACAGTGTGAATGAGAGGGGTTTAATTTTTATTCTGTTCCCAAAGTCACACAGACATGTATCCTACTTCTTGTCCTGCGCATATTATTTATTTATTTTATTTATATCTCACCTTTATTATTTTTATAAGCAACTAAAGGTAGCAAACATATTTAACATACTGTCTTCCTCCTATTTTCTCCAAAACTACCCTGTGAGGTGGGTTAGCTGAAAGAGAGTTGATTGGCCCAAAGTCATCCAATCAGCTTTCATAGCTATGAAGAGACTAGAATTTAACAGTCTCCTGGTTTCTAGTCTGGTTCATGATTAAATTTCCAAAAATTCTTTATTCAAATATTTTTATTTCTGTCTTTGCTTCCTTTTTGAGATGAAGTTTGAAACACAATGTGTTACAGGTAGTCCTTGACTCACAATCACTTGTTTAGGGACTGTATTTACAACGGCACTGACTAAAATGACTTATGACTATTTTTCACTCTTACAATCACATACAAGCAGCATCCTTTTGGTCACTTGATCAAAATCCAGACACTTGGCAACTGGCATGTATTTCAGGGGTGGGTTTCAAAACCCATCGCTACCTGTTCGCTCATGGGCCTGTGCACGTTCGTGCACGTGTAACACATCTGCACATGCACAGAAGCGTCCGGGCAGGTGGGCGGAGTCTCCTGCCACCACCGCTACCGGTTTGCCCCATCTAGGGCGAACCAGTAGCAACCCACCACTGATGTATTTATGATGGTTACAGTGTCCCAGGGTCATTTGATCACTTTTGCGACTTTCTAACAAGTAAAGTCAATGGGGAAGCCAGATTCACTTAACAATCATGTTACTAACTTAACAACTGCAGTGATTCACTTAACACCTGTGGCAAGAAAGGTCATATAATGGGGTAAAACTCACTTAACAATTTTCACTTAGCAATGAAAATTTTGGGCTCGGTTAGGTCGTAAGTAGAGGGTTACCTGTACAGAAAAACACATGTAGAAATTGCAAACCATTCTGAAGAAGAGGTCATATCTTATTTCATAAAGAATCCATGAAGAGCAGGTCTTAGTGGGTTGGAGTAAAAACGGGAAAAAAAAATTTCATAGCCAATCCAACCACCCACCTGGGTGGATTATATTTGCCCACTCAATCTTTCTCAGTTCCTGACTTTACACATTGCACTAAATCATTTTTTTTCTGAACTTGTGTGTAATTTGCCTTCGAGTCAACATTACTCTCGATGACTGTCTGACAAGACCTTGCAGTTTTCTTGGCAAGATTTTAGAAGTGGTTTGCCATTGGTTGCTGCTTCCTAGGGGTTAGAGGTATAAACCATAGTTTACATGCTGTAGGGGTTTGTTGGTTTTGCATACTATATTACTCTAAGCAAGACAAACCAAACCACATTATGTTTCAGCACATGCACAAGTTCAGACAACTAAGCTTTGTCACAAAACTGTTTTGAAGGTGAAACAAGTTAGGGAGAGAAGAACCATAGAATAAAGAATCTCTAAAAAGTATAATGAAAATCAAAATACACTATTTGGACAACAGCTTGTGTTTTGAGGCTGTCTGTTTTTACTAAATGGTGTGGAACCAATAGTTTCAAATTCAGAATACTCCATTTTGAGTCTAAATGCCCTGTGTTTTGAGCCACGGAGGCTTGACTGAAAAACAGGCCATTTCTAGAAGTTTTGTGGTTTTTGTTTTGGTTCTTTCTAAACGGAGTTTAAAAATTGAAGACGGGGTATTTGTGTGAAGGCTATTTACGTCCTTCATTCTATTTGCCACTAGTGAAGGACACACTCAGATACAGTACTATCAGTACGAAAATATGCGCGGTTACCTGTTTATGTTTCACAATAACTTCGCAAGGACAACATTTATACAAAGAATTGATAACAAATTATCATGTATTTTTTCAGCCTTGGGCAAAAGCACCTTTCTCTTTGTTCCCCCATCCAAGCTTTTTTTTCTTTTTAACTTTCCATGCATTGGAATGGTAAATGATAGGGCGGGGGAATAATTGCTCCCCTTAGGTGAGACCTAAAGTTAGCTTCTTAATATCTAGTTAAAGCATTCCATTCGTTTATGGTTTTTGGTGAAAAGTCATAAAGATAATAATCTCCCTACCCTGGTTTATATCATGGCATGTTTTCAAATGAAATTCTCTTTGCATCAAACCTCTACATAGAGTATAACAAGTAAAATAGAGACAAAGTAGCAGGGACAAAATATTTCTGAATTAAATCTTTCAGTTGCATAATATTATCTATAGTAACTGTGCCCATTAAGTAGAGGAATAATTGAAATTACAGTTCTAAAATACTATCTAACAAAATGAAATTCAATGCAGAGAAAAGTGAAGTCTTACACTTAGGCAAGAAAAACCGAAGTACACATATAGACTGGGTGAAACCAGTTTTAATAGCAGTAACTGTAAGAGGGATCTTGGAATCTTAGCGGACAACCAATTAAATATGAGCCAACAGCAGGGGTGAAATCTACTTACCTTCTCTACCGGTTTGGAAGTGTGAGCTCTGTGTGCGGATGCATGTGTATCATGTGTGATTTTGGACCCTCTGTGCATGCGCAGAGGGTCAAAAACAGGTTACTTCATGTTAAAGTAATGATGTCCAGGCGAGAGTTTCACTCTGCCGCTGTTACTAGTTCACTGAAGCATGTTCTGCCCCTGCCACCGGTTCACCCAAACCGGTAGCATTTCACCCTGGCTAACAGTGTGCAGCGGCAGCGAAAAAAGCCAATACAGTCTTAAATTACATTAACAGAGAGATTCAATCAGGATCAAGTGAGTTATCTAGAAGACCACACCTAGAATAATGCATCCAGTTTTTGTCACTATACTATAAAAAAAGATGTTGAGACTTTAGAAAGAGTGCAGACAAGAGCAACAAAGATGATTAGGGGACTGAAGGCTAAAACATATGAAGAATTGTTACAGGAACTGGACATGGCTAGTCTAGTGAAGAGAAGGACCAGGGGAAACATTTTATTTTATTTATTTATTTTGTTTGTCAAACATGTACAAAATAGCAGATATAGGTATAAACACAGGGGTGGGTTCTACTTACCTTTACTACCAGTTTGCAATGGGGCCGCACGTACGCGCTTGCTTTGCTTGCACATGCGCACACTCTTTTGCACATGCACAGAAGCGTTCTGATGATGTTGGGATCAGTGGGCGAAGCCTCCCGCTGGTTTTACTACCAGTTCTGTAGAACCGGTGCGAACTGGGGGCAACCCACCACTGTATAAACATAAACATAGGAAGTAAGTACAGATAAATAGGGACAGTAGGACAGGGATTATAGGCACACTGGTGCGCTTATACACCACCACCCCCTTTACAGACCTCTTAGGAATGGGATGAGGTCCATGGCAGAGAGTTTGAGGGTCTGAGGCTGTAACAAAGAGTTGGGTAGAGCATTCCAGGTGTTGACTACTCTGTTGCTGAAGTCATGTTTTCTGCAATCGAGTTTGGAGCGGTTTACCTTGAGTTTGTACCAATTATTTGCCAGTGTATTATTGTGGTTGAAGCTGAAGAAGTCATTGACAGGTAAGACTTTGCAGTAGACAATTTCATGTACTATGCTTAGATCAGACATGATAGCTGTGTTCCAATATTTGAGCGGCTGTCACAGAGAGGTCAACCTCTTTTCCAAAGCACCTGAAGGCCAGACAAGGAGTAATGGATGGAAACTAAACAAAAAAAGTTTCAACCCAGAAATAAGGAGAAATTTTCTGAGAGTGAGAACAATCAATCAATGGAACAGCTTGCCTTCAGAAGTTATGGGAGCTTCATCACTGGAGGCTTTCAAGAAGAGACTGGACTGCCATCTGTCAGAAATGGTGTAGGGTGTGCTGCTTGGGTGGGAGATTGGACTAGATGACCCTCAAGGTCCTTTTCAACTCTGTTAATCTGTTAGAATGTGTTTTGAATTTTTGCCATTCTGCAAATGCTCACCAGAAATTATTGTCTCAATTATTTACTAATCATCTTTTCAGTAACTATACTAGGGATTCGAACCGCTGAACTGCCAACCTTTCTGATTGGCAAGCTAGCATCTTATTTTATCTTCACTAGTCTAGCTATGTCCAGTTCCTGTAACAGTTCTTTGTATGTGTTTTGGCCTTAGTGACCAAAACTAGATGCATTATTCTAGGTGAGGTCTTACTAAAGCTTTATAGATAACTCACTTAATCTTGATTGAATCTCTCTGTTAATGCAATTTAGGATTGCACTGGCTTTTTTGGCTGCCGCCACACACTGTTGACCAGGGTGAAATGCTACTGGTTCACACCGGTTCGGGGAAACTGGTAGCAGGGGTGGCGCATGCTTCAGTGAACCAGAAGCGGAGGCAGTGTGAAGCTCCGCCCACCCGCCTGGACATCGTTACATCCTGGGTCTAACCAGGAAGTAACCTGTTTTTGACCCTCTGTGCATGTGCAGAAGGCTTTGCACAAGTGCAGGAGGTCCAAAATCACATGTGATGCACATGCCTGCGCGTGCAGAGCTCACACTTCTGAACCAGTAGGAAAGGTAAGTAGATTTCACCCCTGCTGTTGGCTCATATTTAATTGGTTGTCCACTAAGATTCCAAGATCCCTGTCATAGTTACTGCTATTAAGCCTGGTTTCACCCAGTCTATATGTGTACTTTAGTTTTTCTTGCCTAAGTGTAAGACTTTACTTTTCAATACATTGAATTTCATTTTGTTAGATAGTATTTTAGAAGTATAATTACAATTATTCTTCTACTTCATGGGCACATTTACTACAGAAAATATTAATACTTTGGGTGTGCAACTGAAAGTTTTAATTCAGAAATATTTTGTCCCTGTTACTTTGTCTCTACTTCACTTGTTATATCAGGGGCTGCATGCATTTTCCTCTCCATCAGCCTGAGTATAACTAGCGCTACTTGATCTGGAGACAAAAATACAAGAGATATCAATTTCTCTTCTATAGAATCATGGAATCATAGGATTGGAAGATAGCAATAACAACAGCACTTAGATTTATATACCGCTTCACAGTGCTTTACAGCTCTCTTAAGCAGTTTACAGTGTCAGCATATTTCCCCCATCAATCTGGGTCCACATTTTACTGACCTTGGAAGGATGGAAGGCTGAGTCAACCTTGAGCCCCATCAGGATCAAATTCCTGGTAATGGGGACAGTTTGCCTGCAATATTGCATTCTAACCACTGTGTCATCAAGCTCCTTGTTCTTTTTTTTTTTTTAATTGCAAAAGTTTTACAATTACATTTTCACCCCATTTTTCCCCCAACCCACCCCATACTCCCCAACCTAACCCTCCCAAACCCCCTAACCCTCCCCCCGACTTCCACAGAATATAATCCCATCAAAATCCCCTTTTTATAAAACCTGAACCCCTCAAACCCCCATATCATTTTTCATCTTCACAAAGTTCAAATATTTCTATTCTATTCTATTTTTATATAATACTTTCAATGAAAAGCTATTTGTACTTCCTAGTTTGATATTTATTCTGCACATAATCTATCCATTTTTTCCATTCCCATTCATAAGTCTCTTGTGAGCGATCTTTTAAGTATGCTGAAATCTTCGCCATCTCTGCAAAGCTAGCCATCTTCAATGTCCATTCTTCAATAGTGGGCAAAGCTTCATTTTTCCAGTATTTACCTATCAATAATCTCGCTGCTGTTATCATATACAATATCAACTTAGTTTCATCCAATGTAAAACCCTTTACTATACCCAGTAAAAACAATTGTGGAGAAAATTGAACTTTTTTCTTCAAAACATTCTGCATAACCCACCATATTTTTATCCAAAAAGCCTTAACTTTCTTACAGGTCCACCAAACATGATAATATGTGGCATCTAAACAATCATATCTCCAATATTTTTCCTGAACATTAGGGTAAATACACAACAATTTCTTGGGATCTAAATGCCATCTATAAAACATTTTATAAAAATTTTCCTTCAAATTCTGCGATTGTGTAAATTTAACATTTTGAACCCATATTTTTTCCCATGTTTCCAACATCACTGGTTCTGCAAAATTTTGTGCCCATTTAATTATACAATCTTTAACCAATTCAGTTTCTGAATCCCTTTCTAACAAGACATTGTATAACCTTTTAATATGCATTGGACCTTTCTCTTTTATATGTCTAACCAATTCTTCCTCATGCAACATAATACCAGTTTTTTGGTCCTCTTTCCATCTCAGTTGAAGTTGATTATACTGTAACCAAGTTAGATTAATCCCTTCGTCCAACAGTGTCTCTAGTGTCTTCAGTTGCCATCTGCCCTCATCTGTAAAAAGAACTTCTTTATATAAAAACCCTCCGAGTGACATTATATTTGTATTCCACATAATATGACCAAGATCCAGCCATAACGGTATTTTATAATCCCATTTGAATGGGTGCTTCTTCCAAACTCTCATCAAGGAATCTCTAAGTATATGGCTTTTAAATACTTTATCCACTTTATCTTCATAAAATAAGTAAGCATGCCATCCAAATTCAAGGTCAAAACTTTCTATATTCAATATTCCAGTCTTTTTTCTTCCAAACCAATCGCTTGCTTGAGTCAAGACTGCTGCTTCATAATATAACTGTAGGTTTGGAAGTTTAAGACCTCCCCTTTCTGGAACATCTTGCATGATTTTCAGTTTCACTCTCGTTTTTTCTCGTTCCAGACAAACTTATTCAGTCCTCTTTGCCATTCTTTCAATTGTTTATCACTTTTAAGCACCGGGATCATTTGAAACAAAAAAAGAAATCTTGGCAAAATGTTCATCTTAATTGCTGCTATTCTTCCAAGTAAAGACAGCTGCAGTTTTTTCCAGGTCTCCATATCTTTCTGAACATCACGCCACAACACCTCATAATTATTTTGAAACAATTTCATATTCGATTCTGCAACCTGAACTCCTAGATATTTAACCTTTGGTACAATCTCAAAACCTGCCCTCCTTTCAAGTTCGTGTTTTCGATCTTGTGTCATATTTTTAACTATCATCTTAGTTTTTTTCTGATTCAATCTAAATCCTGATACTATACCATAGTCTTTTATAATGTCTTTCATCTGGATTATTGATTCCATCGGCTGTGTTAGGGTAACAACCAGATCATCTGCAAATGCCCTTATTCTGTAGTTCTCTTGCCTAATCACTATTCCTTTCAAGGTACTCGAATCCCGTATTGCATTCAACAAGACTTCTAGTGTTAAAATAAATAACAATGGGGATAACGGACAACCTTGTCTTGTTCCTTTCTCAGTATTAAAATCTGTTGTCAAACTTCCATTAATAATAATCTGTGCCTTTTGTTCTTAATAAATTGCTGAAACCGCCTGTATAAATTGATCCCCAAAGTCCATCTTTTTTAAAGTCTTTAATAGAAAATTCCAGTCCACTCTATCAAAGGCCTTCTCCGCATCCAAGAAAACCAGCACTGCAGGGATCTGTTTATTCTTCTCAAGATATTCCAATAAATCTATAACTTGCCTTACATTGTCCTTCATATATCTGCCTTCTATAAATCCCGCTTGATCATCATGAATCACCTCTTGAATTACTGGCACCAACCATTAGCCCCTGTTGGCTAATACTTTTGCATAAATTTTATAATCATTATTCAGAAGAGATATTGGTCTATAGTTCTCAGGTTTTTTAGGACCTACTTGCTCTTTTGGTATCAAAGAAATATAAACTGTTTTCCATGATGGGGGTATTTTACCCCCTTGTTGTATATTACAAAACAAGTCTCTGAGTTGTTCCACCATTTTTGCTTGCAACGTTTTATAATACACTGCAGTCAAGTCATCAGTTCTGGGAGCTTTAGCTGTTTTCAATTGTTTAATTGCTACAATTATCTCCTCAACTGTTATAGGGTGATTCATTCTTTCCTTTTGTTGTTTAGTAATTTTTGTAACTCTTTTATTTTCTAAATATTTTTCTGTAAATCCATTCTGTATGTCATCTTTAGCATATAATTTGGTGTAATAATCCACAAAAGCTTCTTTAATTAATTTTTGTTGAAAAATTTCTTTCCCTCTAGTCCAGCTCATCTAGTTTAAGGCAGGGGCCTTATACCAACCCATTTAAATGGTGCTAGTCTATTCTTCAAAATCTCCAGTGTAAACACCCACAACCCCAAGAGGCAAACTATTTCATTGATTAATTGTTTTCATTGTCAAATTTCTCCTTAGTCACAGTCAGATTTCCTTTTGACAAGCTTCCATCCATACCTTCTTGTCCTGCCATTTACTGCCCTAGAGAGTAAGTCAATCCCCATTTCTTTGTGATAGTCTTCAAGTACGGGTAGTTCTCAAGTTACAACAGTTCATTTAGGGACTCATGACCATTTTTCACATTTACGACCACTGTAGCATCCGCATGATCATGTGACTTACACTTGGATGTTTGACAACTGGTTCATATTTATGATGGTCAGTGTCCCAGGTTTATTTATCTTTTGCAACCTTCTGACAACCAAAGTAAATGGGAACGTAACAGCCATGTTACTAATTTAACAACTGCAGTGATTCACTTAACAAATATGGCAAGGAAGGTCATAAAATGGGACAAAAGTGACTTAACAAATTTCTTACTTAGCAACATAAATTATGGGCTCAATTGTAGTCTTATGTTGAGGACTACCTGTACTGGAAAACAGCTATCATGTCTCTCCTAATCTTCTCTTTGATAGGCTAGAGACATATCTAACTTTCTGTGTCATATTATTTAGCCTCCAGATCCTTTTATCATTTTTGTTGCTTTTCTCTACACTTTCCAGGATCTCAACCAGTAGTGGATTTCAAATCCCAGTGCTACTGGTTCACTATTGGTATCATCCTTGCCAGGGGTGGGTTCTACATACCTTTACTATCGGTTTGCAACGGGAGCATGCGTGCAGAAGCTTCTGCTCATGTGCAGCTCGTCAATTATGACATCTAGGTGGGTGGGCGGAGCTGCTTGCCACTTTTACTACCGGTTCTGGTGAAACTGCAATCAGTAAGAAACTTTTGAAATGTGATCCTAATAAAGTTTTAATGTCTTATAAATCTTTATTAAGACAATGCTTTCTCCTGGGAGAAATAGTAGACTCTAGCTATAATTATCAATTTTATAGGCAGTCACTATTTGCTGTTCAGGTCTCCTGATTTAATTAATAAGACTTTTTATATTCCTAAAATCCTAAGACAAATCAATTATCCATGGTGAAATCAACTTAATTTCAAGATCGTGTCTGCAAGTGAAGTGCAGAATACTGAAATGCAAACAAAATGCTAAGCTAGATTCTCCTTTCGTTTTTAAGATCAGTAAACCATAACAACATATTTTCTCAAGCAGCTCCAGATACCACAGTTAAAGTGGAGGGCTATTTCTGATAAAGAAGTTACAAGGACAAATGTGCAATCTAAAGACTTCTCAGTATGTTGTTAAGGATGCTTGGTGTTCCTTCTTATATAATTTATTTCAGCCAGAAGGCTGAAGTATTCCTGGCCTGCATCTGAGCCAATTACAATTGAGATTTTATGCCAACATAGTAGTTTAACCGGTAATCATAATAATGATTGCTTGGCTAAGAATTATACTGTCTGCCATTACGTGCTGAAACATGCCATTAATGTGTTTATATTTGAGTCATTGCAGGAGATTTTCAGATTTGTCCCAATTTGGTTATTTAATGAAACTCTTGGTACACTGCTCACAAGATGTAACAAAGAGGAGACAGTAGCTTCCTTTGCATGATGGGAATTTCTCTGCCCCATGGAGAGATGGAGGGCTACTCACCCACGTTCTCTCCAGAACTCCCCTCTATCCACCTCCGGAACAAACAAAATGTGGCCTTTTCACTTTTTACCCCGTTTCCCCCAAAATAAGACATCCCCTGAAAATAAGCCCAATCGGGCTTTTGAATGCATGGCAATAAGTCCAAGCACTTATTTCAGCGTTCAATCAAATATAAGACAGGGTCTTATTTGGGGGGAAACATGGTATTAATTAACAAATTGATAATTTTTTTAAAAAAAAAACAGAGGACATGTTTTGCTCCATGTCTCAAAAATATTTGGAAGTGAATCTGGAACCATTGTTAGCTGGAAATATAGAATATAGATTCTATATTTCCGCTACCAGATTGTAAGTAAATGCTTGTCTCATGTCTGGGACAATGGCAATTTTGCCTTCTATATCATTCTTCTTATACCTTATTAATAAACCCATTTTGCTTCATGAAGAGATCCTGATGTTTGCATGCTGTTTTGTGGCTCTGGGTTGGCCAGAGAAAAGTGAACTGTGAATACCTATTTTGTAGCAGGGCTGATTAGAAAAAGGAAATTACTGCCATTTGATACTATTATTTACATTTCCTTTTCTATACCTGTGAGAATATCTAAACATTAGAACATGGAAATAGATGCAACTTTTATAACTGAATTTTAGATTTTCAAAATGGAGAATCCAAGAATTATTGCATTTTTTCTTCTTCTAACTAAACAATATTTGTTGGTTTGATTAGTGCTTTTGTACATACACTACATCCAAGTAATAGTAATAGTAGTAGTAGTAATTTCATTAATGTATCCAATACAACTAAACCAAAATCATATAAATATAAACCCAACATCACAATAAAACAATACCATATCAGGGTAAGAGTTTTTCTTATGCAATACTGTATAATAATCAATTAAATAATTCCTAATACTAGTTTAAGAAGGGTGAAATCCAGCAGGTCCTGACCGGTTCTACAGAACGGGTAGTGGAAATTATGAGCAGTTTGGAGAACCGGTAGTGGAAATTTTGAGTAATTCAGAGAACCAGCAAATACCACCTCTGGTTGGTCCCAGAGTGGGGAAGGAATGGAGATTTTGCAGTATCCTTCCCCTGGAGTGAGGTAGGAATGGAGATTTTGCAGTATTCTTCCCCTGCGATGCCCATCAAGCCATGCCCACAATGCCACACTACGTCCACCAAGCCACGCCCACAGAACCAGTAGTAAAAAAAATTGGATTTCACCAGTGCTAGCTAATATTTTAATATAAATCTATACCTAAAGGAAAAGGAGATATAATCCCCTTCTAAAGCAGGGGTCAGCAACCTGAGGCTCTGGAGCCACATGTGGCTCTTTCAACCTCTGCTGCGGCTTCCTGTCACTGAAAATAATGCTAACCTTACTCTCATCCTATTGCCAATAGAACTTTTTAAATATGAATCATCCTTTATATCCTTACATTATAAAAGACAAAAAAATAGTTATGAAAACTAGTATAGATACATATTTATTTATTTATTTTTTATTTAAGTTGAAATACCTTTGCTAGTTTGTACTATTTGCTTCTGTCAATTAGCTAATGGAGACAAAGTTCTCTAGATGATGAAATTCTGGCTAGTAAATATGTAAATTACAGGCAGTCCTCGACTTATGACCACAATTGAGCCCAAAATTTCTTTTTTTTTTTATTGAAAAAGTTTTAAAACAAACACAATTTCCCCACAACCCTCCCTCCCAACCCCCCTCCCCCTCCCCGACTTCCCAGAGCAGAACACAAGGTATTTCTATTGACCTTTAACAATAAACTAAATTGCATAACCAATCAAGAAACTAACACCCCCTAAAAAAAAATTCTTAACCCCCCATATATAAAATCTTATTTCTTAGACATAATACTTCTAATACTTCTAATATCACTTATATAGGGCTTATACAAATAGAAGAAATCATTCATAAGCTATTTGATATTTTTTAGTCTGATACTTATTTTGTATATAATCAATCCATCTTCTCCAGTCCTGTATATACCTTTCTTGTGTGTGATCCTTCAGATATGCTGAAATTTTAGCCATTTCAGCTAAATTAGTTACTTTCAATATCCAATCATCAATAGTAGGCAAAAAGTCCTTCTTCCAGTGTTGTGCTACCAACAATCTTGCTGCTGTTATCAAGTTCAAAATCAATTTAGTCTCTGCAACTGTACAGTCCGTAGTTATACCCAGTAAGAACAACTGTGGAGTAAATTTCAGTCTCTTTTTAAGAATATTCTGCATCACCCACCAAATCTTTATCCAAAATGCTTTGATTTTTCTACAAGTCCACCATATATGATAATAAGTTGCATCATCACAGTCACATCTCCAACATTTAGCTTGCACATTAGGATACATACATGATAATTTTTTGGGGTCTAAGTGCCATCTATAGAACATTTTATAAAAATTTTCTCTTAAGTTTTGTGCTTGTGTAAATTTCACATTTCTAATCCAAATCTTTTCCCAAGTCTCCATCATTACTGGCTCTTGAAAATTTTGTGCCCATTTAATCATAAAGTCTTTAACCAATTCCGTCTCAGAATCTATTTCCAATAAGGCATTATACAACCTTTTAATATGCATTTGTTTTTGATCTCTAATTTGTTTTACCAAATTCTCCTCATTTTGCACAAAGCCAGTTTTTTTATCTTCCTTCCATCTAGCTTGAAGTTGCCCGTACTGAAACCATGTATAAATTATACCTTCTTCTCTCAGTGTATCTAAAGATTTCAAATACATTACCCCCCTTTCCATAATAAGAAGCTTTTTATAGGTAATCACCTCCTGTTTTTGTTCTATACTTATATTTTCTATTGCATGTCTAGGATTTGCCCATACAGGTATCTTATAATTTAACTTATATTGATATTTTTTCCAAACCCTCAACAAAGCATTTCTTAATATATGAGCCTTAAATACTTTATCCACTTTTTTGTCATATAACAAATAGGCATGCCATCCATATAACAAATCATAACCTTCTAAATTCAAAATTCTCCCCTCAGTTAAAGTAAACCAATCACTAATTTGTGATAAAACTGCTGCTTCATAATATAATCTTAAATTAGGCATTTTGAGACCCCCTCTTTCACGTGTATCTTGTATAATTTTCATTTTTATTCTGGGTTTTTTCCCAGCCCAAATAAAAGTATTAACACCTTTCTGCCATTCTCTCAGATTCTCATCTTTCTTAAGCACAGGTATCATTTGGAACAAAAATAAAAATCTAGGTAAGACATTCATTTTAATTGCTGCAATTCTTCCCAATAAAGACAACTGTAATTTTTTCCAATTTTCCATATCCTTCTGTACCTTCTGCCAAAGAACGTCATAATTGTTTTTGTATAATTTTGTATTTGAAGCTGCTATGTATACCCCTAGATATGTAACCTTTTTAACTATTTCAAAATCTGTTAATCTTGCTAGTTTATCTCTTTCCAGTATAGTCATATTTTTAATTATCATCTTTGTCTTATGTGAGTTAACTTTAAATCCTGATACTTTCCCGTATTGATCAATTATATCCAATATATATGGAACCGACTCTATAGGTTGGGATAAGGTAATAACCAAATCATCTGCAAATGCTCTTAATCTATAATCTTGTTGTCTAATTACAATACCCTTCAATTTTTCTGAGTCACGTATCTTGTTCAATAGTACTTCCAAAGTCAGAATAAATAATAGTGGGGACAGAGGACACCCCTGCCTTGTTCCTTTCTCAATTTTAAAAGCCTCTGTTAAACCTCCATTAACTATAATTTGTGCTGTTTGCTGCTGATATATCGCTCTAATTGATTGTGTAAAATATTCCCCAAAATGCATTTTCTCTATTATTTTAAACAAAAATTTCCAGTTCAAACGATCAAATGCCTTCTCTGCATCCAAAAATATAAACGCTGCAGGGACTTGATTATTTTTTTCCAAGTATTCCAGTAAGTTTACAATTTGTCTAACATTATATCTCATTTGTCTCCCTTTTATAAACCCTGATTGATCATTATGAATTATTTGTTGCATAACTGGCATTAATCTATTAGCCAATATCTTAGCAAAAATCTTATAATCAGTATTCAGAAGTGAAATTGGCCTGAAATTCTCAGGTTTAATAGAGTTTTGGTCCTCCTTTGGAATTAGTGAGACAAAAGCTGTTTTCCAGGAAGGTGGTACTCCTCCTCCTACTTGTATTTTATTAAATAAAATTTTGAGTGGTTCTAACATTTCAGATTGTAAATGTTTGTAATAGACAGCTGTTAGTCCATCTGTTCCCGGAGCCTTACCTATTTTTAATTGTTTAATTGCCCCAACAATTTCCTCGGAAGTTATTGGCTGATTCAATCTCTCTCTGTGTTCCAATGTTAATTCAGGAATCTCCATCTTTAAATATCTATCAATATCAACATCTTGAATTACATCTTTAGCATATAACTTTGTATAAAACTCCAAAAAAGCCTTTTTTATTAAATTCTGTTGATAAATTTCTTTACCTCTAAATTCTATCTTGTCTATAACACGTGATTTTTGTTTTTTCCTCATCGTGTAAGCCAACCATCTCCCAGGTTTATTAGCATTACAAAATGTATTATATCTGGCATATTGTATGCTAGTTGCTACTTGCCCAGCCAATAACATATTAAATTGCTCTCTTAAAATATTAATCATATCTTTTGCCTTTTTATCTCCCGGGTTAGTTATAAGCAATTGTTCTTTCTTTTTAATTTCCTCCTCAGAGCCCAAAATTTCTCTTGTTAAGTGAAGCATTTGTTAAGTCAGTTTTGCCCCATTTTACGACTTTTCTTGCCACAGTTGTTAAATGAATCACTGCAGTGGATGAGTTAGTAACATTGGTGTTAAGTGAATCTGGCTTCCCCGTTGATTTTCCTTGTTGTCAGAAGATCACAAAAGGTGATCCCATCACTTGGGACACAGCAACCGTCATAAATATGAACCAGTTGCCAAGCATCTGAATTTTGACCATGGGAATGCTGCAATGGTCATAAGTGTGAAAAATAGTCATAAATCACTTTTTTCAGTGCTGCTGTAACTTTGAATGTTCACTAAGTGAACTATTGTAAGTTGAAGGCTATCTATATTACCTTTGACGAAACACCCCTTAAGAGTTTTTTCCCTCTAAAACTGGAAAATGAATTAGGCATTTTATTCTGAGACCAGCATTGTAACCTGGTTATTTACGGGACCGCCTACTACCACAAACAGCCTCCCACCGGCCGGTACGCTCTCATAGAGAGGGGCTCCTCCGGGTGCCGTCAGCCAAGCAGTGTCGACTGGCGGCCCCCAGGGGAAGGGCCTTCTCTGTGGGGGCACCCACTATCTGGAACGAGCTCCCCCCAGAGATACAGAGGATCCCAGATCTGCACACTTTCCACCGTGCTCTTAAGACCCTCCTATTCCAGCAAGCCGGCCTGGCCTAATTTTCTCCCCTTTCTTTTAAATTTTTAAACTGAAATTTTAATTTGTTTTAAATTATTGGGATTTTTAATTGTCTTGGGCTAAATTATTTAATTTGGCTTTAAATTGTTTCTAACTTTTGTATTTATGTATTTTATTCTGTGCCTGTTCACCACCCTGAGTCCTTCGGGAGTAGGGCGGTATATAAATTTAATAAAACATAAACAAACAAACAAACATAAACAACAAATGAGGGGTATTTTAATTTTTGGGGTTTTAAATCGGCCAAATCTATTTAATTATTTTAATTTTTAATTATTGTTGTGTCCTGTGTTTTTAAATTGGCTGTACACCGCCCTGAGTCCTTCGGGAGAAGGGCGGTATAGAAATAAAATTATTATTATTATTATTATTATTATTATTATTATTATTATTATTATTATTATTATTATTATTATTATTATTATTAAAACTGGAAGGGACTCAGCAGCCAATAAACCCAACAACATTCTCTACGCTTTATTGCTTATATCAGAAGTAATGAAAGAAGACTAGGTGGCTCAGTGGCTAAGACACTGGCTTGTCAATCAGAAAAGTCGTCAGTTCAGTGGTTCGCATCCCTAGTACATGTCTCCTGCATGAGCGGGGGGCTGGACTAGATGACCTCCAAGTCTTTTCCAACTCTGTTACTGTTAAAGAGGAAGAGGAGAAATTTAGCCCCTGCATTTGAATAGTATGTTGCTCCCAGGAAGACTGAGATAAAAACAGCGGAAGCCTATTCTCTTAGCTGGGGATATCAACCTGTACAACGTTTTGATCAGGGGTAAAATTCAGCCGGTTCTATCCAGCTCAGGTGAACCGATAGGGGCGGCTTCAGGAGGCTCCACCCACCTGCGCGGACGACATGACATCACTTTTTTGAAACATTTTAAGCCCCTGTGCATGCGCAGAAGTCTTTGCGCATGTGCAGACAATGGTACACACGAGCAGAGCGAGAGCGCACATGGCGCGCACACATTTGCAAAATGGTAGGGAAGGCAAGTGAATTTTACCCCTGGTTTTGATGGTGCAGCCACGGCTACCCATCTTTACACACTCAAATACTACAGATGCTCTGGCACTTAATTTCCTTGATTAGGTTCCAAAAGCTGATGCTCTTTATTCTACAGTTAGTTCTCAACTTATGATGTCTTTGGGTGCCAGAATTTCCATTGCTAAGCAAGGTGGTTGAATTGTCCCTAATTTTATGACTTTCCCCCCCACAGTTTTTAAGTGAATCATTGAAGTTAAATGAATCATGAGATTATTATACAAATTTCCCATTGATGTTGCTTGTCAGAAGCCAACTGGGAAGGTCAAAAACGGCAATTAGAAATCCTTGGGACAGAGCAGCCATGATAAGTACATTCCTGGTTGCCAATTGTCCAAATTTTGATCAAGTGACCATGAGCAGTGCTGTTGTAATTTCAGTCATTAAATTAATGATTTATCATTAATTAATGATTAATGAGGACTACCTTTATTTATATGTGAGGAAGGATAGTGCATCTTTTTTTTTCCTCCAAAGAAATTAAAATAGGAAGGCCATATTTTACACTTCTATCTTCAACCACTTGCATTAGACTAGACTAGACTAGAATAGAACAGAACAGAATAGAACAGAACAGAATAGAATTCTTTATTGGCCAAGTGTGATTGGACACACAAGGAATTGTCTTTGATGCATAAGCTCTCAGTGTACATATAAAGAAAACATACATTCATCAAGAATCATAAGGTACAACACTTAATGATGGTCATAGAATATAAATAAGCAATCAAATCATACTAGGGAATAATCAATATAAATCGTAAAGATACAAGCAACAAAGTTACAGTCATGCACTCATAAGTGGGAGAAGATGGGTGGTTGGAATGATGAGAAGATTAATGTAATAGTAATGCAGACTTAATGAATAGTTTGATACAGGGGTGAAATCTACTTACCTTCCCTATTGGTTCGGAAGTGCACGCTCCACGTCACATCCGATTTTTGACCCTCCAAAAAATCCAATTTTTTTTACTACCAGTTCTGTGGGTGTGGCTTGGTGGGCATGGCAGGGAAAGGATACTGCAAAATCTTCATTCCCACCCCACTCCAGGGGAAGGATATTGCAAAATCCCCATTCCGACCTCACTCTGGACCAGCCAGAGGTGATATTGTGCCAGTTCTCCAAACTGCTCAAACTTTCCACTACCGGTTCTTTAGAACCTGTCAGAGCCTTCTGGATTTCACCACTGGTCTACTCCCATCTTCACATATCCCCCCCCCCCATCCAACAATGATTAAGATGTTTTTGAGAATTGGCTCTCTGATTTAAACCAATCTACAAACTTGGACTGGATATTAAATGGGTGACTATGGGCCAATCACTTGCCAGGAAAATTGCAGAGACTATTCGATGCAGTTTCCAGGAATCAAAAATAACTGAAGTGGGGGTAGGGAATATAGCCATGTTTCATGATTTTATGTGCATTTTGTCTATGGAGATTCTCAAATCATCCAGATCATGTTTGTCCCAAAGGTGCTATTTCCAAAAGGCATCTGAACTTTGATGTTTTTTGTTTTTTTCTTTGAAAACTGAAGAAGCTTCTTGGATGAGAAGCGGAATGCTTTCAAAGGAAGAAAAAAAAACCCAAAGAAAGTCCAATTGCCTCTTTTGGGTTGTCTTCTGCTTGTTCTCAACTCATGAGTGAGACATGCTTAAATTCCCTTTAGCTGTAGCAGCATTACAGTACTATTCACCCCTTATTGCAATATTTTCTAAGGTAACAGTAATGTTGAAAGTATCAAAGGGGCAGAGGGAAGAGTAATTTGAGTGACAGACTTTAAAAAAAGAAGTGAGAAGAGAAAAACAACATATGATCCATGCCATTTGCAACTTGAGCTTCAATTGTGCAACAGCTTGATTAGTTTAACAAATCTGAGTCTGAACAAAATCAGACTTTTAAAACAGTAAGTACTGCAGACATTCCAACATTTCATAGCCAAACACTTGGCAATAATTCAGATGCTTTATCTCCCATTTACATATTGTATTTATAAACTAGCAAGTGCAATAGAACAAAACCACTCAGTTGCTGTAATCTTCTATATTTGCCCACAAGAGAGAAATGTCTTTCTTTTGCACGACAAGTGCTTGAAAAGGCTCCATCTCACCTGCCTAAAAATCTAACCAGAATGCCACAGAAAGTTGCTTGCATCATAGTAAACGCCATACCCAATATTCCAATTCATTTTGGGATAATCCAACAACTGATTATTATTTCATATATCAAAGCAGAGTTTACGTATTTCTATAAATCTTTGATGCTGTTTTACTGTTGCTATTATCATTATTATGTCTTGTTGCACAGTCAGCCAAATGTTTAGACTGGATTCGGCTTTTTTTGTGAACCTGTTGGGTCTTTCATCAGATCTGGGATAAGATGTTGTTTCATGGCATTAAAGAAATTGTCACAGGAAGATTATGATGATGATGATTTGTGGCCCGATGTTGATGCCAAGATGTTTAAACTAGGCTTGGCATTTTTATCTACCTTTCACGTACTTCCCAAGACATGAAATAGGGAGATGTTCTTTTTTAAAATTATTGTTGCTTGATATAAGCTGTTACAAATGAAGTCGTGGCCATCTGCATCAGCATCCTCTACAGAAATATAATTCTGTTTTGCTGTTATTGAAGGACTTTAGTATTTAGTAGCTCTCCACTTACACATCAGTTTTCATTCACAGAATCCATTCAAAGCTGCTCTGGATGATTGAAAATAGACATATGGAGGAGAATCTTTATTATGGCCATATTCCACTTACAGAAATATTATGCCTGTTATATTCAATCATTTCCATACATAAATGATGTCTATTTACACAGAATGTCTTCACATTTATAATTTTGTATTGGATATAGTACCTCAGTTACTTTTATGCTCGGGGACAACATTATTCTAATGCAGAGTAAATAGATACAGTATGTCATAAGCAAGCATACAGGCGGTATCAAAGGACAGTTTATAAACAAATATGACTTTGTTAAAAAATATGGTTACATAATTGATTATTGGGATTCTTCAGCAAGGAAGATCTGCTCTCGTGTTCAATTTTTCAGAGACTTCAACCATGTTTGAAGGTCCTTTCCTGATTGGACCAAAAATTGAAGTGAGGTAGGGGATGAAAGAAGAGAGGCTCTTTTCAATAACTTACAGATGGCCTTCTCCATTGGAAGACATTATTATCTTTCTGGATTAAATTAAGATTTTTTTCTGTTCTGTTTTTCTTCCACAGTTGCCCTAAAATAGAAGAAGAGAGAACTATTTTGTTCTGCACTTTAGGGTGACAGAAATCCACCCTAATTTTCATCCACCTTAATGACTAATGGACTAGTGGACAGTGAAAGTAATTGTGGACAGAGAAAATAATATACATAACCAATGAAATTTCTACTTAATAGAGAAAGTGATAATTGATAGTAACTGTTTGTGTCAAAATCAAGCCAAGAAATTAGATTTCCAGAAATTAATATGGTTAGTTGCCGCTTTTGCTGAGAAATTATATCTTCTTTAAGAGCTTTCTTAGTTAATTTTAACAAGTTTATGACAGGTAAAGTTTTGGTGGCTACCTAATCCCTTGAGTGTATTTCTTCATACTGGCAGGACATGTCTGCTTTGGTTTCACTTGACAGAATTAAGCATGTTAGACAGTGGCTGATGTTTGCTTTACATAAATAGAACAGGCAGATCAGCATTGCTTGGTGTTAAAATTATCTTTGGGCTTGCAGGGTAGCATGCTTTGGAAGACTTAAAACACTCGTTCATGCATTTTATAAACACAGTGCTTGACCACCGAAAAGAAGCATGATAGAATCCCCTGAGGAAAACATGGGAGAAACCATTACACGGACTACAACAGCCAAGCTAATGAAAAAAGCTTTTTTGGAAGCTCTACAATCAAATGACTACAGGACTCTGGAAGAGCTTTTGGCTCAAAAACAAATAGATGTGGACACAGTGTTTGAAGTAGAAGATGAGAATTTGCTCCTGGCCTCTTACAAACAAGGTAAAAAGCCATGGCACTGTTTCAGGTTGTGGAATATTTGAAAGAAGTTAGCTATTGCGTGTTATGAGTATTTGACCTTTGTGGTTTTTATTGTATTCAATAACCCTTCAAATCAAATCTGATTAAACTATATGCTTGAAGCAAAATCACTTCTAGGGACATTTTATATATATATATATATATAGCATAGAAGAAATTGACTGTATCCAGAAATTTTTGAAAGCCCTTAGGATACAACTTTTATAAAATGCAAAATTTTAAAATTTGAAGCTGAACAAGCAAAGGAACTTTGAATAGTGGTAACACCAAGACATGAGGAAATTTTAGTCCTCGAGGATTTTTTTTTTCTGGTGCCCTTCCTAAGGAATATATAGAAAAATCAAAAGTATGATTTGTAAACATTAGAAAATATGTCAGTGACCAACAAATGCAAATTTCTTGCTTTGGTTTGCCTGCTGCCCTCCATCTTTGGCCAAATAGTTTTGTTCCAGGTCATGTTTAAAACATTTTAGGGAGAAATGCAAGAACCAGTGTGATGTAGTGGTTAAGGCATCAGGCTAGAAACAGAGAGATTGTGAATTCCAGTCCACTGTAGGCACAAAACAAATGGATGATTTTGAGCCAGTCATTGTCATTCAGCCCTAGGAAGGAAGCAATGGCAAGCCACTTCTGAAATCTTGCCAAAAAACTACAAGAACTTGTTCAGGCAATCATCTGGAGTCAAAGGTATGCGCATACACAGGTGTGCGCGCGCACACACACACACACACATGTCCACACAGACATACAGTACACAAGGAAAATCTGGCAAGAGTAAAGGGCAACAACTTCACTACGATTACACAATGTGCTCTAACATGCTGCATATACCATCTGTAGCAAATGAAGTAAACGGGTTAGATATAATTGAAGGTACTCTTACAATATATTATAGAGTATTACCTTCATTCATATGAACACAAATATACAGGATTCCTAAAATACGTCTGTAGGATATGAGCTTTGGAAATTACAGGGCAGACTACACATGCTCACTTAAGTGATGTAATCAGGAGGGAGGTGGGGTTACAATGGAGCAATCATCCATCTTCTGAGATGCTACTCAACTACCTCTCCCATACAATGCACTGAAGAAATTTTTCAAGATAAGATTTTTCTTGAAAGCATTGATCTGATTCAGTTGGATCTGGTCCATTTTTAACTCAATCTTTTTCCCCCCTGGCTTCTCCTACCATATCAACAGTGGTGGGTTGCCCCTGCTTCTGACTGGTTCTATAGAACTGGTAGTAAAACTGGTGGGAGGCTCCGCCTACTGACCCTGATGTCATCAGAAGCGATCTGGGCATGCGCAGAAGCTCTGGGCATGCGCAGAAGCAAGGCGTGCATGAGAGCAAAGCGTGTGCGCGTGCACAATCTCGTTGCAAACTGGTAGTAAAGGTAAGCAGAACCCACCCCTGCATATCAAATATGTATTGTTCTGTTTTCAGAAAAGTATCTTGCTGATGGACAGCCAGACAGAATTCTGATATTATTTTTTTCTAGTGTTCCATTGGCTTGGAGAGAATTAACCTCCGTTTATGAGGAAAGTTCCTCATAAGTTCATAATAACAGTTCTTCTGTTGTACTATTTGCTTCAGTTGAAGTATTATTCAACAGTTAAAGAGAAAACCATGTGACACAAGTCTGTTTACAGTCATCTAAGCTTAAAGCCTGTGCTGTATAGGTAATCCTTGATTTACAACAGTTCATTTAGTGACCATTCAAAGTTGCAAAGGCACTGAAAAAAATGAATTATGAACATTTTTCACACTTAGGACTGTTGCAGCAGCCTCACAGTCATGTGATCAAATTTCTTGAGGAAACACTCTTTCACTAGTCCAGAGGGAAGCACTCTGCTTTTCCCATTCCTATTCCCATCCCCAATTCCTCACTTACAACTGAGTCATATTTGCTATAATTGCAGTTTCCTGGGATCATGTGATTACTTTTTGTGATCTTCTGACAAGCAAAGTCAATGAGGAAGCCAGATTCACTTAACAGCCATGTAACTAATTTAACAACTGTAGTGATTCACTTAACAACTGGCAAGAAAGGTAGTAAAATGGGGCAAAGCCCATTTAACAAATGTGTCATTTAGCAAGAAAAAGTTGGCTCAGTTATGGTTGTAAATCGAGGATTACCTGTATTTTATAATTCCACTTTTAAGATACTGGATTGGAAACCAACCATTGGTCAGTCTAGTTTGTTTATATTGATTGGAAATGGAAAGCATAGTGTTATCCCAAAGGGTAGTAAATATAGTTTAGCTCTTCAGCATGAAGGTGCAACACTGTGTCTTACACCACTGCCTCACTGATTAATAATCAATTTTGGTTTCTTGGTTTTTCTTCCATATATTTGAATAATTTCACTGTTGGAATATTTTCTATTTTTAAAAAAGTACTAATCACTTTTGTACTGATCAGTAATCTGAAGATTTTGGAAAGCTATCATGCAATTGCTTTTGTTTGTTTTCTCCAACTGAAACAGGATATTGGCTGCCTAGTTATAAACTGCAGCATTCCTGGGCAACAGGACTACATTTATCTGTTCTGTATGGACATCTGGAGAGTCTGTCAGTCCTGCTGAAACATAAAGCAACCATCAACTGCAGACCCAATGGGAAAGCAGCAATCCACATAGCATGTGAAGTTGCCAATCTGGATTGTATCAATATACTCTGTAGCCATGGAGCAAAAACCAACTGCTATTCATTGAGTGGGCTTGCACCCCTGCATTATTGTACTACAAAGTTATCTATGCCTTGTGCACAACAGTTAATTTGGAAAGGTAAGTTTAGTAGCATAAAAACAGTCATAGTTTGAATGTAATGGGACAGAACTGCATCATGGAGACCCAAACAAATGTTGCATAGAAATATTGAACAAGTTCTGGTGTCTTCTTAAATTTGTTTTTAAAACATGACTATGGATTTGGATTTCAAGCAGCACAGTATGCTCCTTACCTCTGTTCCTCAAAAACACAATCCCTCCAAATTAGTTTATCAATGATCAAATTATACATTATGTCCTTATGATGATGTAGTAGAGTTTGCTCCACTAGAGGGCAAAATGAAGTTGCTGCCTCAATTGGCATATAAAGTGAATGGGGACAGCTGTAGTAATTCACCTTCCATCCCGTTGGTAGGTAAAACTGTGAGTGTGTTATATCATTTGTCTTCAGACAATTTAGGTGAAAAAATGGCCCACTGCCAATAGTCAAACAAGCTTGACTGCTAGGCAGATGCTAATACATCTTTTAATGAAAGGAGGGCACCATTTTTTTTCTCTGTCACAAGCAGCTCAATATTATTGGCTAGCTTAGATGACTTTAATGCTGCTTAGCCTTTCTCAAAGTGTGATTTCCACATTGCTTGAACTTTACATTCCATCATTTCTAGCCTGTAAGTCTGCAAGGTTTTTGTGCTGAATTCTGATAATGTTAATATTTAACTTTAGAAGACAGAAATAACCAGAGATGAATCAGGTGCTCCAAAATATTTTGCTCAAAAAAAATTCTACATTTTTCATATTCTCTGCAGGTATGTGAAATGCAAAGCAAAAATAAAACTAAGAAAACAAAAATCATAAATAGAATGATATTGAAAATGGAGAAATTGTCTTCACTTCTTTAGAACACCAGACCTAGTATTCACTTGTCAAATTTCAGTTACTTTGAGGGCTTTTTGAGACTTAAAGATAAAGGTTTCCCCTGTCCAGTAATGTCCAATTGTAGGGGGCATGGTCATCTCTGTTTCCTAGCCATGGAAGCCACTGTTATTCGAAGATGCTTCTGTGGTCATGTGGTCAGCATGACTATATGACAAAAATGTACAAAACGATGTTATGTCTTTCCCATCAAAATGGTACCTACTTATCTACTTAATATTTGCATGCTTTTGAACTGCTAGGTTAGCAGGAGCAAGAATTGAATTCACCCTGTCATGCAGTGCTCGGGTCTCGAACTGCCAACCTGGTCATTAAGCCCAGCGTCTTAACTTTTATGTCACATGCTCCCTTCCTGGGACTTAGGCGACTGAAATGTTTTTTCATTTCCCCATCAAGTTTGCTTATAAATCAGTTTCCCAGACTTCTAAAAAGTAATTCTTAAAAAAATAGGAGAAAATAAATGAATAAAATGGATTTAAGCTGATTGCAGAGAATAGTAAACTGTTAGGGGAATAAAAAGGATATAATACAAAATGTATTATCTTCCCAAACCTGTGATAAGTAATAAATTAGAAGCAAAAAATACCTGTCATGATATCATGAGAATGTATGATCTTGAATCCAAGTTTGTTTAGTGGATGGATTACTAGATCAAAAAGGAATATATTTAAAAGCATTCATGTATATATTAACACATATTTTCCTTCTGATAGATACTGCTTACTGAGTTGGCTAGAGGACAAATTAATGACGTTATTTTTACTTTTCATGAAGTTAATGAAGTTCTTCTTGTCCTGCTATTATCAATAATCAGAAAAAAATCAGAAAAAAAATCCAAGCGATCTGTTTTCCATATGACGAATACTTTGTCGGCCAAATGTATTTATGCTATTATTATTATTTTAGACTGTATTTGTGAAGTATCCTGAAAATATAGAATGTAGACAAACTTTTAGTTAGGCCATCTGATCAAGTAAAAGAAATCGTAGCTGATTAATCCTATCATATTAGTTGGATTGATTTATCAATTTATATGTGCAGTTTAGCACTTACATGTTTAGCACACAATTTTGGAATCACCCTACTGTAGGATCTTTCATTTTGTTTAGATGCAGCCCAGTGGTGGGTTGCTACCAGTTCACCTGGATTGGGCAAACTGGTAGTAGCGGCAGTGGGAGGCTCAGCCCACCCAACCAGACGTCTCTGCACATGTGCAGAAGTGTTGCACATGCAGGCAAATGTGCACGCACTCACGAGCAAACCAATAGTGACGGGATTTGAATCTTACTACTGATGTAGCCCAATTTCATTTATTTATTTTTTATTTATTTAGAACGTATTAGGTAATAAGTATAAACATGGATTGGATACATAAAATAGATATAAATAGAGGGAACATTAGGACAGGGACAGTAGGCATGTTGGTGCTCTTATGCACACCCCTTACAGACCTCTTAGGAATGGGGTGATGTCAACAGTAGACAGTCTTAGGTTAAAATTTTGTGGGTTTTGGGATGAAACCACAGAGTCAGGTAGCGTATTTCAGGCATTGAGCACTCTAGCATATTCCAGGCATTGACCACTCTGTTGCTGAAGTCATATTTTCTGCAATCAAGTTTGGAGCAATCACTTTAAGTTTGTATCTATTGTGTGCTCATGTATTGTTGTGGCTGAAGCTGAAGTAGTCATTGACAAGTAGGACATTGTAGCAGATGATTTTATGAACTATGCTTAGGTCATACCGAAGGCGGCATAGTTCTCTTTCATTCTAAGTTATTCTGCTCAGTAAAGAAACATAGATTTGAGTGGGCATTTTGAATGGGTGGAGGATTATTTTTTTCCCTCTGTGGAATTAATTGCTCAGTCATGCAACTTGCTTTGTTTATGGGCATGTGATAGTAAAGTGAACTATAGTTTATTCCCTGTAGTTTCGGGTCTTTCAAGCCTGGAACTGCCCTGGATCATGTTCTAGGTTGGCTTAGAAAAGAATTAAAGCAGTATAACAAGTTCTAATCTCAGGGTTGCTTTAGGTTTTTTTCCACCATAAGTGCTGTTTTCCCAGGCAAGTACATTAAGTTAAGAAATAACAGAAAATTAGAAAGTGAACAATATATGCCATTTTAGGAAGAGATGAATTCATAGGAATCTTTCAATCCTTCTTTCTTACTTTCAGTACCCAAAATCTCTTTTAATTTTGCCACCTGTTTAAACAACCAGCATACCAACTCAAAGCTGCAAAATACTGGAAAGCAACAAAAAGTTTGGCTTTTCTGTATCTCTTGTTTTTCTTTTCTTTTCTGTGCCTTCATATCAGTATTCATTCCTGGTGAGCTTTTCTTGGGTTTTTTTTAGAAGTGGTTTGCCATTGTTTTCTTCTTAAGACGAACAAAGAGTAACTGGTTTCACTCAAGGTCACCCAGCTGGCTTTGCCTCTATATCAGAATTACAGCTCATGGCCTCCTGATTTTTACCATTATACCAAACTAGCTATAGTGCTCATTTGGATTTTTTCAGACCAAATCCAATGGTAATCCTAAACGAAGGTGATAACAATGGAGCTTTCGCAAAGTTTACGTGGGAAATAATCCACTCTGGGTTCCCCAGGCCTATTGGCAAAACCAGGTTTTAAGGGCCTTGCAAAAAAGTATTAATGTGAGAGCCAACCTAATCTCTGCAGGTATGATGTTCTAAAGAGAGGGAGACACCATGGAGAAGGTCTTTCTTCTGGGCCCTGCCAGATGTACTTTCTTAGATGAAAGGATCCACAACATTCTTTGCCTCCATATTCTCGTGGGTTGGGTAGATGTGATCAGGAAAACACAATCCTTCAAATAAACTGGTTCCAAGCCATGCAGGGTTTTAAAGGTGACAACCAGTACCTTAAATTGAACATGGATGCAAATCAGCAGCCAGTGCAGCTCCTGAGCAGATATTACACCTATGCACATCCAGCTCTGCACAAAAACCTGTAGATCACAGCATTTTAAACTAGTTGGAGTTTCCAGATACTTTTCGAGACCAGCCCCATGTAGAGTGCATTGCAGTAGTCAAGTCAGAGAATGATTAGGGTGTGAACGGTTGTGAGCAAGAAAGAGCATAACTAGTGCACAATCTGTAATTGCGCAAAAGCCCTTCTGGCCATGACTGCCACCTGCTCCTTAAGCTGGAGCTGTGACTCCAGGAGAACCCACAAATTGATGGGTGCTCTCTGAGCTAGATTGTTTTCTCACAGACATTTCATTATCAAAACTGTAGTACAGTGGACTAAAGCACTGTTATTAACATCTGCTGCTTGCAATTACTGCAACTTCAAATCTCACCAGGCTCAAGGTTGACTCAGCCTTCCATCCTTTCAAAGGTAGGTGAAATGAGGACCCAGATTGTGGGGGCAATAAACTGACTTTGTATAAATATACAAAAGTATGAAGGCTATTGCTTAGCGCATTGTAAGCTGCCCTGAGTCTCCGGAGAAGGGCGGCATATAAATTAAAGCAAAAAAACCGAACAAAAAAAACCTAGATAACATCATCAGAGCACTTACCTAGTTTTGGTAATGAAACATCTGTGAGAAAACAACCAAGCTTAGAGAGCACCAAAGATCCCTTATTTTAACCCTGAGTCACAAATAGTCTTCTTTATTGGAATCCCCAGTTTACACAGCTTGTCTGGAGCAGTGCCATCTAGCAATTGCCAAGGCTAGAGATGGCAATTCTCCATGACCAAAGAATCTCAAACTCAGAGATATTCTGTCTTTCCAGGATATAGTTTCAATCTGTCATTCCTGATCCAGCCCTTACTAGCTTCCAATCACTGTGAAAAGAGGTCAGGGCATTGCTTAACATTATCCATTTCTTTCAGTTTACTTGTTTGTTTGCTATACAAACAAAGCTACCACTTTTAAAAATATTCAGAAATGTTAGCTAGCTCAAATATTGTAACAGGATAGATAGCTAGTAGCTAGAAGACAAAAATCTATCATGTCAGTGGTTTTGCATTGCCTTGTCAATCTATTCATTTCTAAATCCAAACCAAGCTTCAATTAAGTTTGAAGGTTCTGAATGTCCATATTCTCTAAGACAATTCATCTTCCCAAACCCATATATAATTAGATTTTAATACCATATTCAGAGGCATTTCCCTAAATCTCCTTATTAAAAGTAGCGACTTTTTGAATAAAAAACTATTTGATTTTTTAAAAACCAAATAATTTTACTCTGTAAGAGTTTTCAGCATCTCTGAGATTTTCCTGATGTTTTTATATATTCCTGATGATTTATTATAGCGAATCAACACTGTGCCATCCCATCCCATCCCATTTCCCCCCTTTCCTTTGTGATTTATATTCAAACAGGTGCAGATGTAAATATAAGATCAAACAATCAAGATGAAGAAACACCCCTTCATACAGTTGCTCGTAGTGGCATTCCTGAAATGGTTGCCTTCTACGTGGAACAAGGAGCTGTAGTTGATGGTGCAAATGCCCACCGAGAAACACCATTGTCCTGTGCGGTTTACTGGGCCCTTAATGGCAAGGAACAAACCTACAGCACAGATCACCATCTCATCTGCCGGATGCTCCTTGACTACAAGGCTGATGTTAATTCACGGGATGAAGATTTCAGAACACCCCTCCACAAGGCAGCCTGGAATTGTGATCATGTACTACTAAACATGTTGCTTGAGGCAGGTGCTGAGGCCAACCTGATGGATGATAATGGGTGTGCCCCTCTGCAATATGTCCTGAAAGTGACAGACGTACGCCCTAGTGCTCAGCCTGAAATCTGTTATCAGCTGCTTCTGAATCATGGAGCTGCCAGGATATATCCACCACAATTCCATAAGGTGAAAAGGGGAAGTTGGTGCATAGTTAATATATAGAACAGGGGTGGGGTACGATGGCTCTTTTATGATTTTTGGACTTCAACTCCTAGAATTCCTGAGGCAGCATGACTGGCTCAAGATTTCTGGGGGTTGATGTCCACAAGTCATAAAGGGTCCATCCTTCCCCCATCTCTGATGTAGAGGAATATATGTACAGGATAGGATGCAGGTTTATCTTTTAAAACATGGTCCAATTCAATTTAAATAACTGATTGCAGAGCCACAGAATCCTAGAGATATTGTCTTGGTTTGGAATATGCTATTGCAAATTCTTATCAGATGTCTGTCATGTGGCTCCTGTGAAGTCAGGTCAGAGGTCAATAGTTGTTGTTTTTAAATCAGAATGCAGGCCAGGCACTGTGGCAGAAAAAATAAATCTTAGAATGGCTAACTTTGTCAGAAATGTCTTTTTTTCTTTTAAACATGTATCCTGGAAAACAAACACACATGGGCTAAATAAGAGACTTTAACCTATTTTATTATAGAATGAGAATTTTTGCCTATTTTATTATAGAATGAGAATTCTATAATATCGCCATAATGGCTTCATTACATTTAAAAACTTAACAAAGAAATACAGCAGTGACACATCTTTTGTTATATTCCATTGCTATCTTTCTAAAGTTTTCTACAAACAATGCATATGTGGATTATATATAAATGGATTTTCTATATGCAAGCAATGCATGGCACTTATAAGAGAAAACTGGTCTGAGTTAAAGGAAGCTTAGCAGCAAACTGAATCTTTCCTAACCCAGTTCAACATCTTAATATGAGTCAATATTAGTACGTCAGAATAGCACAAAGTGAAAGGATCAAAAGAGTCCATCCTTTTCTGACAATTTTCCAAAATTTGAATATTACTCATGGCTACTCTATATGTATAAGTGTACCCAAATCTACACTTTGCAAACAGAAGCGTGAAGTAAAGTGTAGGTGCCATACCATAGCTGCTTTTGGGACTACTTGCCACAAGTCTTTTTTCAGTAACTATGAGGAACAGAAGCTGCAATATAAAATTAAAGAGCAGTTGCAAAATTCCTGGTGTGCTAAATTCTTCATCAGGTATAGAATCTATGACTCTACAGAATACAGGTACTCCTGTATTCTACTCCTGTTGCAAGTTCACTAAATGAACTTGCAACGGTTCATTTAGTGACCAAAGTTATAACGGCCCTGAAAAAAAGTGATTTATGACCATTTTTCTCACTTATGACTGTTGCAGCATCCCCATGGCCACATAATTAAAATTCAGATGCTTGGCAACTGAATCATATTTATGACATTTGTAGTGCCTTGGGGTCATGTGAGCAGCTTCTGCAACCTTCAGACAAGCAAAGTCAATGTAGAAAGCAGATTTACTTAAAAACCGTATTACTAACTTAACAATTGCAGTGATTCCCTTAAAAACTGTAACAAGAAAGGTTGTAAAATGGGGCAAAATTCATTTAACAAATGTTTCACTTAGCAACAGAAATTTTGGACTCAATTGTGGTCGTAATTCGAAGACTACCTGTACGTAGAGACATAACATCAATGACAGGCTTCCTAGAGAAAGATATTTTGCTACAGGAACTGGAAAACACTAGTATCTTTAAATTTTCCCCAGTAAAAGTGCTGAAATGAATATAGCTATTATTTAAGGTTGGAATAACCCTAGTTGACATTTTTAAAAGATTACATTTGGCGCAGGATGGCAGACAGAAGGCTGTGATGATAGCCATGACCATGTAATCTACTCACTACTTTTCAATGCAGATTCAAAGGTTCAGTTACAAGATCATGATGACCATCTCAGCTTTTTTGACCTCATATTTATAGATGCTCCTGAAGGCCACAAAATGGCTTTCGGGAGAACAATGACATCTATTGGGTAGTGATATGCAGGGCCGGATTTAGATGAAAAGAGGCCCTAGGCTATTCCACTTATGAGGCCCTTTCACCTATAGTGAAAGTGTAATTTTAATTTTGCTAACAATTTGAATGTAGGCTCCTCTTGATCTTGAGGCCCTAGGCTGAAATCTAGTTAGCCTATAGGAAAATCCGGCCCTGGTGATATGTTTCTGCTTATAGGTGTTGCAAGCTTGTTGTTCCTATCCCAGAGCAGTTGAAGTTATTGTGAATACATATGAACATATCAGGTGCACAACGAAATGGAGAACAGCTATACCTGATGATCTCTTTGAGGTAAGTAGTTTAAAAAATACACAACTATATTAAGAGCAGTGAAGTCATTCATTGCATTAGGCCATAATGTTTGTTCGTTTTTTAATTTTACCTTAGCATGATGTGTAAACCTAGCCAGAGTGATTCAGAATCCATGCTTTTATTTTTGAACCTGAGATAAGTAAACCTGATCATTAAAGAAAATACAATTGTTAGTGTCTTTGTTAAAAGGAATATTTTGCAGAAGACAAATATTGGCAACCTAAAATAAAAGTTCTATACAATATTTTTTTTTTTAAAACCTCTAGCTTCCCTCTAGGAACTCAAAGCAATATACATAGTGGTGAAATCCAAAATTTTTTATTATCAGTTCTGTGGGTATGGCTTGGTGGGCGTGGCAGGGGAAGGATACTGCAAAATCTCCACTCCCACCCCACTCCTGGGGGAAGGATATTGCAAAATCTCTATTCCTACCCCACTCTGGGACCAGCCAGAGGTGGTATTTGCCAGTTATCTGAACTGCTCAAAATTTTCACTACCATTTCTCCAGAACCTGTCAGAACCTGCTGGATTTCACCCCTGAGAGTATTTTCTCCTATAATTTGATCCTGGCCAAGTTAATCTGTCAACTAGACAGGCACACAAAATATTGTTGATTTAAAACCACCTAGTTTTTTTTCTAGGGTCCAGAGAAATTAGATATGTGAAAGCAAACTTATTCAGCCCATCTTCCACCATCTTTGTCTCCCTATTTGAATAGCCATTTTGAAAATTCTTCCTCCTTTCATCCAGTCAATATTAAAAAAATAAATAAAAGGCCAAACAAAAGTTTAATGAAAACTGCCAGGCACTTGAAAAAATAAAAGACAAAGGTTTAACCAAAAGAGAATGGGGGAGAGGGGGTAGTGATGCTATCAGAATTAAATTCACAGATGTCTTGAGTTGTATCTAAAGCTATATTTGTTCTTGGGCAGATTCTATTTTGCTGAATTGGGAGGCATCACATTCAATGAGAAGTAGATTATATATTTAAATAGAGATATAGAGAATCTAGAAAGTAAAAATATTTGGCTCGAGCAAAATTGCTTACAGTTACTGAAATGTAGCTGCAATAGATAATGGCAAAGCCTAGGACATTTTCTTCCTAGCTTTTGTGCATGGAAGAAAGATATTAACTTCAAACATATTTTGTTTTGTCTTTGCAGACATACAGAAGTTTCTACGAATCCCTTTTTGAAGCATGTGCAAATACACCACGATCACTAAAACATTTAGCCAGATGTGCTATTCGAAGAATATTGCTCCATAAATGTCACAAAGGAATCCCTTTACTTTTAATTCCATCAATATTAAAAAGGTATTTACTTTTAGAGCCAGAAGGAATAATATATTAAGATGTGTAAGAGACATTTTCAGATAATTTAATTTAAAAGTGTTTGGATTCTATTCCTATGGGAGAAGTTAAAATCAAGATTTCTGTGACAGCACCAGCAAAAAGCAGAGCTAATATTTTCTACAAAGAATATGAATTCATACATACATACATACATACATACATAGATACATACATACATAGATACATACATACATACATACATACACACACACATACATCATTATTGAACTTTGAGTGCATGTAAGAGAATATTTCAATCCTAGCAGTTTACAGAAGCACAACAAATGAAAAGAAAGAACTAAGAAAATACTTCTAAGGAAAAAGAAAAAAAATGTCCAACATGTGGGAAATGTTCTAAAGAGAACTATTAGTTTTCTACACTTGATAGCTTCTAATGTTCCATATTACCATGACTATAGTGCACTAGAGTTATAGGCCTTGTAGTCCAAAATACTGAGGCAACAGTCATGCAAGACTATTGTTACGAATGAAGGCGAATATATGTGTCCCAAGATAATGTTGCAGAATCCAATCTGGGTTGATCACCGGGAGTAGAGGTTTTGTCTTCTGAGCTTTCGGACTCATGCTGGAACCCATCTTCAGGGAACTTCTCTCTAGCTCCAACAAGAGTCCAGAAGCCCAGAAGACAAAACCTGTGGCTCTGGTGACTGACCCAGAGTGGATCCTGCAAGATTATTGTGAACGTTAATTCTTTCATTTTGAGACATGTTCTTCTTCCTTCATAAAATAAGTAAGAAGTGCTAAGAAAGCAAAATTATTAAATAGTACATATAATCTTTTTTCCTTTTATTGTTGTGAGGTTTAATATATTTAATTTTGATACAATGGTATTTATACAATACTAATTAAAAATTATTGACATTTTATTGTTTGAATAACTTAAGATATTGGAAATAAAAATAAAGATTCTATCAATATTAGTTATAATTTGGGCTATCAATATTACAAACATAAAATATTTGACTTTTTCATCCAAAATGAAGTGTAATACTAAGAAAGACTGCAGAATGCATTGAATGATATGTTATACAATAAAGGTTTCATTCTTGAGCTGATTACTTACTGAATAGAAATCAGGACATTATCAATGAGATAGGTAGCAAATAAATGTAACAAATAAATTTAGCAAGTAAATAAATAAGAGAAGGATCCCTAACTATATTTGACATTGGATATATTTGGAATTTGGGTACAGATCAAAATGGCTACTGTGATGGATAAATGAAGTTTAACATTAAGAAAAATAAAGTCATAGTCTTAGGCAAGAAAAACCAAAGTACACATAAGGACTGGGTGAAACCAGGCTTAATAGCAGTAAATGTGAGAGGGATCTTGGAGTCCAAGTGGACAATCAATTAAATAAGAGTCAACAGTGTGCGGGGGCAGTCAAAAAAGCCAATGCAATTCTAAATTGCATTAATAGAGGGATTGAATCAAGCTCACATGAGGTACTAATACCAGTCTATAAAGCCTTAGTGAGGCCACATCTAAAATACTGCATCCAGTTTTGGTCAGCACACTATAAAAAGACGTTAAGACTCTAGAAAGAGTGCACAGAAGAGCAACAAAGATGATTAGGGAGCAGGAGGCTAAAACATATGAAGAAGAGCTGCAAGAACTGGGTATGGCTAGTCTAGTGAAGAGAACGACTCAGGGGTGACATGATAGCAATGTTCCAATATTTCAGGGGCTTTCACAAAGATGAGGGGGTCAATTTATTTTCCAAACCACCCAAAGGCCAGACAATGAACAATGGATGGAAACTTATCAACTTAGAAATAAGGAGAAATTTTCTGACAGTGAGAACAATCAACCAATGGAAGAGTTTGCTTTCAGAAGTTGTGGGTGCTTCACAGGGTGAAATCCAGCAGGTTCTAACAGATTCTGGAGAACCGGTGGAGAAAATTTTGAGTAGTTCAGAAAACCAGCAAATACCACCTCTGGCTGGCCCCAGAATGGGGAGGAAATGGAGATTTTGCAGTATCATTTTTTAAAAAATTTTGATTTATATGCCGCCCTTCTTCGGAGACTCAGGGCAGCTTACAATGCGTTAAGCATTCCCCTGGAGTGGGGTGGGAATGGAGATTTTGCAATATCCTTCC
Source organism: Arizona elegans (assembly GCA_022577455.1). Classification (NCBI taxonomy): domain Eukaryota; kingdom Metazoa; phylum Chordata; class Lepidosauria; order Squamata; family Colubridae; genus Arizona; species Arizona elegans. Next base: position 27,980,698 of record JAKOOJ010000004.1, read on the forward strand.
CCTATGCCACGCCCACCAAGCCACGCCCACAGAATCGGTTGGGGAAAATTTTGGATTTCACCCTGATGCTTCATCACTGGAAACTTTCAAGAAGAAACCAGAAAGCCACTTATCAGAAATGGTGTAGTGTCTCCCGCTTGAACAAGGGGTTAGACTAAATGACCTACAGGGTCCCTTCCAACTCTGTTACTCCTTATTAAATCGATATTAACCCCAAAATACCTTTTTAATCAAAAGATACACTGGTGAAGTTGTGAAACCATTTCCCATTTCAGCATGTTCTCTAGAAACTCAGTTTTTGCCTTTATTGTGGCCAGAAAATATTGTGCCTTACAAAGTAATTTGCTAGGTTGGCACATCTCACAAAACAGTGAGGTTAATTTGATTTTGATTTAAGAGGGTAGGAAAACTACCTATTATGTTTTAGGATTATGTGCAAATCAGAACATTATCGTCTATTCCCAGAGCTTTATTTTTGTGAAACTGGTAGCCATACAAATACGATGCATAAATAAAAATATATTTTAAAAACTAAATAATGATGTAAAGAATCTTTGTTTATCTTGTGTGATTATAGTCATATTCTGTGATTTGTCGCTGTTGCTAGCAGACTTAAAATAAAAGGGAAAAGTCACATAAAAAAGTTTATTTTCAACTTTTTCTGGCTTCTACCAGACAGATTATCACCTCTCCCCACATGCTGACTGTAGTCCAGCACACCTGGAGATCACTTGCTGCGCATAGTTGCATTATCAACCCACTATAATTAAGGGCTGTTGCTGCTGGTGGTAGTGTGTACCTACAATACAAAGGACATTTTTATCGCTGTACTGAAAAAAATAAAATAAGACAATATCTTCAACAAACTCACCGTGGCTCTAAGGCTGCTCAGAAGTGAGAAATTAAAAAAAGACAGTTGTCATCAAAATGAATTTTCTGCAAGACCAGGAAAAGAAGGAGAGAGCTCATGTTTAAAATCTGCATGCATAATTTCATTCTTTGAGCCTGTCAGTGTGTACACGTAGAATAGGGCGGTGTAGAGAAGAACAATAAGGCTATGTGGCCCTGTCATTACAGCTAAGGCTCCCATGCTGAGTGAAAAAGAAAGAAACTTTGTCACTGATCTTCCCAAACCCCTCCTCATGTTGCAACTGCCCTCCCTCTTCATTCTGTGGGCATCTAGCCTCACTTGTCAGTTTTGTTCTAAGCAGGTGCTAGATTATACCCGTTGTGGCATCTGACAGAGAACTCAGCAGGATCACTCTGATTATAGTACAAAGAATTTGCAGTCTCTTCAGAACACGGGAGAACATCAATGTCGGAACAAAACTGCCTTGCACTCTTTTTTTACTGCTGCTTTTCATTTGGCTGAAAGGTCAGTCAGAAATAAACCCTTCCACAACAGCCCTTTGCCACCCCTTTCCGGATGCACATCGGTATGCATTTCAGATTTTCCTGTTTCTTGGGAGCAAAGTGGTTGGACAGATAAGAGGTATGTTACAGGACATGAACATTTCACCTGCTGCCAACTTGCATTGATAACATCTTTCTGATACAGACGAAATTACTCGAAATTCTGCTGACTTTATTTTTGGTGGCATCCATACTATTGTTGCTACAGTCCATCTGATAACATTTAGCCATTTAAAAAAAAGTGGATAAAAGAGAGGAGAGGAGAATGGTTTGGAACTCATAACTCACTGCAATTCAAAATCTGGCAGAAATATTTAATCAAATATAATTGTTTCAAATACACTGAACATCTTTTTCTATGCTTTTTTTAGGTGTCTTTATCTACCCTGTATGCTCATTTCCTTTTCATTAAGAATACTACTATAGCTAGGCCCTAAAATATGGTTAATCTCAACTATGATGTATTTAAATGTCACTTTGCCTCTTTAATTATTCAATTTATATCTTGCTTTTAGTTTAGGAGTCAAAGTAACATATAGAGAATTCACTTTAGTTTTCTTTGATAGCCACTCTGGGAGATATTTTAGATTGTCTCTATGGCTGAAAAATCTTGAAGCTAAACTCTTCAAATTTTAGTCAGCATTAATCCTCTTTATGACTAACATGCTATCTGTGACAGTGGGGAAATCCAATTTTTTTTACTACCGGTTCTGTGGGTGTGGCTTGGTGGGCATAGTGTAGCTTGGTGGGCGTGGCCTGGTGGGCATGGTAGGTAAAGGATACTGCAAAATCTCTTTCCCCTCCCCACTCCTGGGGGAAAGATATTGCAAAATATCCATTCCCACCCAACTCTGAGGCCAGCCAGAGGTGATATTTGCCAGTTCTCTGAGCTACTCAAAATTTCCACTACCGATTCTCCAGAACCTGTCAGAACCTGCTGGATTTCACCCGTGATATGTTACCCATATCAATTGTGACTTATTTAATAAACCAAGGTTAAACCATGGGCTTATACAAAGTATGAACATACCTGATATTTGAATGTAGCTATTGTGGCAACATAACAGAATCAGGAAAAGTCAAGGAAGTGTGTTAAAAGTAAAAGAAATGAAAATAAATCTGGTTAACATGATTAACATTAAAATATATATGTTGTTATTTCTGGTTACTCTTAATGGACTTTTGCTGATTAAGACTAAATGATGAGGATTTAAAATTTGTTTATAGAAAAGAGGTGAAATATGACAGAAGAAGGGTTTTTTTGTTGTAGCCTCAGAGAGGGTAGTAAGTTACTGAAATTGTACTTGAACTTGTCTGTACTATTTTTTATATATTTATTTTTTCCCTATTTTCTTTCCTGTTTCCTTTCCCCCCTGCACGTCTTCCTTTTTTTCCTTTTTATTTTTACTTGTATTAGTTTTTATCATGTCTTAGTAAACTTTAATACAAATATTATAAAAAAGAAAATATCAGCATGTTACCATTAAAAATACTGTATTTTGGAAAAGTAGAGAAATTGATAATGGCTGTTAACACTGAGCCACAATGTGGTTTTATTTTAGTTTAGATCTGTGATGGTGAACCTATGGCACGCAGGCTGGAAGTGACACACAGAGCCATTTCTCCGGGCATGCGGAGCCATTGCCCGTTGCTCTTTCAGGTTCCGGTGTGCTAGCCAGCTGGTTTTCATGTGCATGGGCATGCCAGAAACCGGAAGAGCAGTTAGCCATTGCGCATGTGTGTTTCAGGAAGATGATATTCCTGTTTCAAGAGTGCACATGCACACCTACCACTGGTCTGCTTTCTGGTGCGCATGCGCACATGAAGACCAACCACAGGCGCATGTGCCAAAAGATGTGGAAAGGCGATCCCAGTGGTCGTATCCTAAGGGAACAGAGCAAGGTAAGCCGGGGCTTCCCTCACTCCCTGCCCACGCAGGCTTCATGTGTGGCCCCAGGCGGTCCGGAGCACAGCGTGGGCTGTGGGTGTCGCCGCCTCCCCTGCGGCGGCCGGAGAGCCCATCACTCGATCCCTGCCATGCCCACTGCTGTGCCGCCAGCCGAGCCAACTCCAGGGAAGGAGCTGTGGGTGGGACAGCTGGCAGCTGTCCAGCCAGCAAATGCTTCCCCATGTGCCTGAGCTGGCCAGTCGCTTTTGCTGTTCCCCCTGCAGCTCCTCTGCTGCTACTCTTCTGGGGCAGTGCGACTATGCATGAGGAACACCGGAGACAGCGCAGCAATGCCCACAGACCAGGGGACCCACGTGGCTGGTGGACCAAGACAAGAGGGCTGTCTTGGCCCCATTTTGACAGCAGCCATGGGGTCATCTGCACAGGCAGCCCACCACCACCCTGCCTTCACCAGCTGCTGGTCCACCCTGCCAGCTGCACCTGCTCAGCCTGCCGCTCTCAAGTTTCCGAAAGATGCCCTAATTAATTCATGAGCCATGATCCAAACTTCAAAGGAAATATAGTGATTTATTAGGAGCACCATTCCTCGGCAATACTTGGATGCAGTCAGGACTGACCCCACGTAGATTTACGTTCCCCTATGACCCTGTCTCTCCCCTCCCCCTGGCCATGTCATAAATCACATTCTCCAATTAACCACTTTGGCTGGCTGTGAAACCTAACACCCTCCTTCTGATTGCGATCAGAAAAATGTATGGAATTCACTTTGGTTCTCCCTCCCTCCTGCTCATGGCAACTTGAAAGCTTTGCAAGTTGACATCCGCTCCCAAAGGGGAGGAGCCCAGACAAGGCCACACATTTGGAACTTCCTCGTTCAGTGCATGGTTCTGCTGAGGTGGCAGGGCCAAGAGCCAGCTGGGGAACGGCTGTCTCGCCAGGGATCAGGCTGGTACCTGGTTGTCCTCCGGTAAGAGGCATGCCGTCCCTCTTGGAAAAAGTGGGGGTGCATGCATGGGGGATGTACATACATGCGCAGTGCAGGGTGCATGTGCATATGTGCAGTGTGGGGCACATGTGCAGGGGGAGCATGGGGGGTTATGTCCTCATGTGCAAATGGGGCACCCATTGCATTAGGGGTGCCGGCATGTGCGAGTGCAAGCGCATACTCGGACTTTTGGCACGCAACGCCAAAAAGCTTCGCCATCACTGGCTTAGATTGTTTATGTTTAGTAAACCATGACTGATGCCTTAGCAGGTAAGTCAACCAACTGTTTAGTCAGAATGACATAGTAAGCAAATTGGGTCTTATATGTATAAATTCAAAGTTTCTGATATATTTAAAGGCAGTTTTTTTCCTCTTTGACTAAAAAATAAGTCTGATTCTTTCATAGATCCCACAAGGACTATAATGGGTCTCATACGACTTTGCACCCTCTTTCTCAGATCTTCTCAGGTCCAATAATTAATTAAAGAGGATTTTTTTTTTTAGGAAATTAATTCATTAGTGTTTTTATGTTAATCATAAAATGTTATGTTATTTACAAGACCACCTTCTGCCTCCGATAACCTCCCACCGGCCAACACGCTCCCACAGAGAGGGTCTCCTCAGGGTGCTGTCTGTCAGGCAATGTCGGCTGGCGACCCTCCGGGGAAGAGCCTTCTCTGTGGGGGCACCTCTGGAATGAGCTACCCCCAGGGATACGACTAATCCCGGACCTCCGGACCTTCCGCCGGGCCCTGAAGACTTTTTTATTTCAGCAAGCCGGGCTGAGTTAAAAATTTTCAATTGGGTGAATTTTATGGGTAACGAGGTTTTAAATTGGAGAAGCCTAAGATAATTTAATTTTGTTTTAATGTATTTTAATATTTGTATTGTGTGTTTTTAATTCTGGCTGTTCACCGCCCCGAGTCCTTCGGGAGAGGGGGCGGTATAAAAATTTAAATAATAATAATAATAATAATAATAATAATAATAATAATAATAATAATAATAAAATCAGTTTTATGAGCATTAATTTTTGTTGTAGTTGTCTTAGTGTCATTATAAACAGAGTAAGGATATAATATTGTTGTAAAGCTGATAGATAAAAATGGCTGAATTCAGTTCTACTATTCTTCATGTTTTTAACCTGACAGTATGGATTTACAATATTCCTTGTATATTTTCAAACTGTAATTTTGTTTACATTTCAGGCCTCTCTCTCTGTTTTATGTGCTGTACAGGTTAGCATGAATTTGGTCAAAAGAGGGCAGCACTAGATCATTTCTAAAGTTTTGTCCTGATTCCATCTTATTCAGCTTGAAGAGCAAAAACAAGAAATTTAAAATAATAGAAAGGGCTTTTTCTTAGTATTTTCTGAAATGCTGAAGTGTAGTAGACATACAAATCAGCAGGGGGAAGTAAGGTTACTTGAATGAAGTTAAATAAAAAAAAATGGTCTAATTACATAATGAAAGAAAGCTGAGATAAAAGGGATATATACATGTACACCTATGCATATACATACAAAATTCAGAAACCATTTCAAAATAATAAATTTAATATATACACACTGTCTTGGTCCAAACGCATATTTCTTTTCAATAAAGAAGAATCTGCTGACATATGTAATCATGAATCTGCTTTTGAGATTAAGTAGGTTCTGACATCCCAAAGGTGCTTTTTCAAGAGGACTTTCTCATTTTTCTTTCAAGACTTTGTCCTTCTCATCCAAGAAGCTTCTTAAACTCCAAAGAAGGTTTTTAGATTTGAAGTAAAACATCTTCAAAGAAAAACCAGAAAGTCCAGTTGCCTCTTGAAAAAGCATCTTTGGGGCTACCATGACCTGGATGACTGAGAATTTTCATAGACATTTAGATTCTGAGATGTTCTGTTTTGGTGCTATTTTTTAAAACTTGGTAGAGAAGATCCAGAGTATAGTGAACTAATGCCGAATGATGTTGCTCAGTTTTTGCTGCTTTGAGGCAGTGTTGCTTCTTCATCCAAACTGCAACTGAGCTATCTGAACATACGTTTTTCGTCTCCTTGCCTGCTTTTTCTTTCATTTCCATCTGATTGTCCTTTAAAAATAAACTTAGGTTGGTTTCTAATCTGATTTTGTCAGATTTAGCAACAGGTAGTCATCATCGTATAACAATCCATTTAGTGATAGTTTGAAGTTATAATGGCACTTTAAAAAGTGACTGTTTTTCACATGTGTGGGAAGCCACACACCCCTCCCCCAGAAGAATGAAATATTTTGAGGAATATTTTAAAAAGGCAGAATATTATATTTATATTTAGAGAAACATGCTCTTAAAAAACAGAAAGCAAACTCAGTCTCCCTCCCCCCAGGAAACTGAGGAGCCACCTTTTAAAAATGCAGATTTGGTAATCCATTTAAAACAGGATTAAAACCCCAAGGAAGCCAGCATCTAGGATTAATTATATTTGGTAAACAAGATTAAAAATCCAAGGAAGCCAGCACTTAAGAGTCATTGCACCTTCGCGAGACAGACTAATTAAAATCAACAAAATACACAAAACAAGCCTCTAAATTACAAAAACTGTATAAAGATCCATGTACTGACCAAACCAATTGATCAGTTAACCCAGGACTGCTGTCGATCCTGTTCATCATTAAACCATCTTTCCAATCAGCCTCCATGTTTCCATTGTCTTTCTCCTAGCTTGGAACTGAACCAGATGGATATTTCTTCTAACACACATATGACCATTCCAGCATCCCCATGGCCACATGATCAAAATTTAGATGCTTGGCAACTGATTCATATTTATGACAGTTGCAGCCTCCTGGGCAGTAGTGGGTTTCAATTTTGCCTGCTACCGGTTTGCTCGTGGGTGTGGGCGTGCTTGCATGCGCATGCAATGCTTCTGCGCATGTGCAGAGACACCGGGCGGGTGGGCAGAGCCTCCCGCCACCGCCACTACCAGTTTGCCCGATCCAGGGAGAACCAGTAGCAACCCACCACTGCTCCTGGGGTCATGTGATCACCTTTTGTGACCTTCTGACAAGCAATGTCAAATGGGAAGCCAGATTCACTTAACAACTGTAGCATAAAATGGGTAAAAATTCACTTAACAACTATCTTGCTTAGCAATGAAAAATTTGGGCTCAATTATGGTCATAAATCAAGGACTACCTGTAATTGATTAGTTCTATAAATAAGAACACTACACATGAATCTTTAGGTCAATATAGCTTAAAACAAGTCACTCAGATATATATAATCGATCCATTTCTTTGCTGCCTCTCATAAATACATTCTAGTTGCCAAGTATCTAAATTTTGATCATGTGGCCATGGGGACGATGCAACCATTGTAACTGTGAAAAACAGTCATAAATTGCTTTTGTCACTGCTGTTTTAACTTCGAATGGTCACTAAATAAATGGTCGTGAGTCAAGGACTACCTATAATGCATTGTGCTTCAAACTTCATTTCAAAAAAGGAAGTGAAAAAGGAAGTGTGCAGGGCATTGACTACCATGGTACAGGAAGAGTCGAAAAGATTCATTTCAAAAGATACTGGTAAAAAAAACCTCTTTGCTGGGAGGATTCCTCTGGAAAAACAGGGATGCAAGAAGCTAACCACAATGTAATATAGTATGTGTGTCAGAGGTGGTACTCAACAGGTTCTGACCAGTTCTGGAGAACCGGTAGCAGAAAGTTTTAGTAGTTCGGAGAACCGGTAAATACCACCTCTGACTGGCCTGCCCCCATCTATTCTCTGCCTCCCAAGTCCCAACTGATTGGGAGCAAATGGGGATTTTGCAGTAACCTTCCCCTGGAGTGGGGTGGGAATGGAGATTTTACAGTATTCTTCCCCTACCATGCCCACCAAGCCACCCCCACAGAACCAGTAGTAAAAAATTTTGAGTCTCACCACTGATGTGTGTTGAGTAAAAAGTGAAGAAACATTTCTAGAAACTAGCATGAAAGCAAACCAACCTAATGTATTTGTCAGAAGAATGGATATTAGCTAATTGGTTTAGCGTAGTGTATGAGAGAGAGAGAGAAGGAGGGAGAGAATCAGTCTGAATCAATCCCATGACCGATAATCTATCATAACAGTCCACTGTGATTTTGTGGTAGATTTTTTTCAACTTCCTGTTCTACAAGATGCAGAGAATGATTAGCCCAAAGTCACTCAGCAGCTCTTGTGTGTAGGAACTGACTCTTTGTATGCACATATAGATGACTTTTGACTTTATTTAATAAAACAGGAAAACTGGGAAAAAAAGTGTTATTCTCCTGTATTTTGAAGACAATTGTGTACCTGAAAGTCTGACTGGGTAGTTTTAAAATGAAGCATGGTAAGGAAAGGATAGAACAAGTTTTGGGATATGGTCAAAACATCAGGCTAGAAAGAAGACTGAATTATTATTCCAGTTAATGATTCTTTTGTGGTTTTAGGCACAAAGCCAGTTGGGGAACTTTGGGCCAATTGCTCTCTCTCAAACTAGGAAGGAGGTAATAGCAAGCTGCTTTAGAAATCTTGCCAAGAAAATTGCAGGGACTCATCTAGGCAGTCACCAGAAATTAATGCTGACTTGAAGGTATACGTACAATCTGAGATTAAAAAAACAAAAAAACAAAATAGCCAGTTTGATGTAGTGGTTAAAGCAACTACACCTGGTGGGTGTCACTTTTTTTCAGCCCTGCAAAGAAGGCAATGACAAACACACACACACACACACACACACACACAAAAATGACAAGTGGGCTTTGAAGTTTAGATGTGGAGATTGACTTGCTTCAGTCTTGGGTTTGATCCTGAGGCATTTGGATGTGTATATTACAATGATGCCCTGAGGTCATGTGAAATCTGGAAAGGAAGATTGCCCTCAGATATGTAGATTCTTCACTATGTATAGATTTATTATGAGGTGATCAAACTGGAGTATTAAAGATAATTTCCCTTATCAGCCTAATTTGGCTAAAAAGGGAGGTGGGGCAAATCAGAAGCCTTTAATTTCTAACACTGGTATTTTAATTAAACGATGGGAACTATTTCTAAACCTGCTGACACATAAGCATATCTTTGCCCTGTATTGTCTTGCTTTGGTAATCTCTATCTGGTTATCCTGCATTAACTTGCCCAACTATGCTGTGGAGTTTATAACATCTCTTTCATAGAATACGCATATCACACTACAAAAGCATGAAGTGGTTTTTATGGCTGAACAATAAATCTTCATTGGCTCCTTTTTGCTTTTTGGAATTATGATCAGCGGTGAAATCCACTTATCTTCGCTACTGATTTGGGAACGGGAGAATGTGCCTCTTCTGCGCATGTGCAGAGGATCAAAATGGGACATAATGATATCCCAGTGGGTGGGTGGAACCTCCTGCCACCGGCACTACTGGCCTGATTTCACCACTGGTTATGACGTACTGCTGGCTTACATTCAGTTTGCAATTGATCAACTATTATTACATGATTTTTTTTAATTTTTTTTTTTAGAAATGCCACTAACAAACAGGCTTCTCTCATTCTAAATATCTGCATTTGGTTTCTGTTTCCTAAATGAAGACTAATAACTTTGTTATATCACTAATGTAGCAAGATTTCTTGGAATGTTTTTCCCTGTCTTCCATGATATTAGCTATCCTTTTCACCCAATTTGTATTATTTAATAAGTATTCCCTTCACTTCTTCATTTTAAGTCATTAGCAAACATGTCAAAAAATGCAGGGTCAAGAATGAATTAGTTATGGCACTTCACTCTGTTCTGATAAGGAGCAATTTATGAAGACACTCTAAGAATTATTTTTTGAGTCAATTACATACCCACCTAATAATCATGCCATTCACACCAGCTTGCTTAATTGCAAAGTGCTTCTTTGCTACCTTTGAATATCATTCATGTTGGTGCCGTGCCAGTGACATGAGCAGCTGGTGCTCTGTAAGAATTGCCCATGTAACACTAGCTACATTGGATGATAATCTGCTTCTGGGTGCAAAGCAAGGTATTGGTGATACCTTTAAAACCCTTCATGGCATAGGTCCAGGGTATTTGAGGAACTATCTCATCCTACTGGGATTTGCACATCTCACCTATGCCGGCAGAAGAGGCATGCCATGGGTCCCTGCGGCCTGATGGGACCCACAGCATGACTCTTCTGCCAGCAGGGTGGGATGCGTCAATCCCAGTAGAATGAGATGGTTCCTCAGATAGCATGCCATGAAGGCCTTTAAAGGTGATTACAAATACCTTGAATTGCACCAACTGTGGGTGGGGTCCAGGAGAAGGGCTTTCTCTGCTGATGTACCTGCCTTCTGGAACATTTTTCTCCCTTTTCCTGATATATATATATATACTGTGTTTGTCAGAGGTGGTATTCAGCAGGTTTTGACCAGTTCTGGAGAACTGGTAGCAGAAATTTTGAGTAGTTCGGAGAACCGGTAAATACCACCTCTGACTGACCCTACCCCCATCTATTCTCTGCCTCCAGAGTCCCAGCTGATTGGGAAGAAATGGGGATTTTGCAGTAACCTTTCTCTGGAGTGGGGAGGGAATGGAGATTTTACAGTATCTTCCCCCTGCCACACCAACCAAGCCATGCCCACCAAGCCATGCCACACAAACCAAACCACACCTTAGAACCGGTAGTAAAAATTTTTGAATCCCGCCACTGGTGTGTGTGTGTGTGTGTGTACAGACACACAAATATGTTGTTGTTGTTGTTGTTGTTGTTGTTGTAAGCCACCCTTGTGGTAAGGTGGGTGGCCTATAAATTTTATGCAAATTTTATATAAACAAAGAACAAATTCAAAAGATATCATGGTCACAGAACTCCCACAATGCACAAAAAGAGTCACCCAATGAAAAATTGACAAAAGGTTAGCTAAGCTGAATTTGTTCTTGAAAATCCATGCTGGCTTTGGACAATCTCCATAATGTTTAGAGATGCTTATAGAATGAGTATTTAGCTCTTCCCAGGTAACAATGTCAGACTGATTTTAGTTGTTGTCCTGGAACTTCATCTGATTAGTTTTGAAGTTATGTCACTTTTCCTAAGCTGCTTGATTCCAAACCTCTCTGGGTAGGTTATACTTTAAAAGTGAAAAGAATGAAAAATCAAGAAACAGATTATTTGATGTCTAGGAGAGAACACGAGCTAAACAAAGCAATATAAATCACTGAAGAAAATCAGCCGTGCATGTGTATGCAAGTGCTTCAAGTCAGTTTTTGACTTCTGGCAACTGTAGGGCTAAGCGCCCCCCAAATTGGAACTGGTCATGGAAAAATGAGGGTCATCATTTTAATACAGTGTCCCCTGTAGGATATGATCAGGCTGAGACTGAGGGAAAGGTCAAGTGTGTCATCACTTTAGAGTCCCTTCATGCCCAGAAGAGATCTAAGTCCACCCCGATCTTAATTTTGTTGACTCTTATTTATTGCTAATTTGCTTTGACCATTAATAGTTTAGGCTTTTGTAGAGACCGTTAGCATCAGTGGTGGGTTGCTTCCAATTCTCCCTAGTTTAGGTGAACTGGTAGTGGCGGCGGTGGGAGGCTCCGCCCACCCACCCAGACATCATCAAAAACACTCTGTGCATGCGCAGGAACTTCTGTGCGCTTGCAAAGTGCACCCATGTGCCCGTGTGCTACCAATAACGAACCAGTAGCACCGGGATTTGAAACCCACTATTGGTTAGCATGCAATAAATTTGTAATCATTTGAACCACCTTGCTTCCTGATTAATTGCACCTGATGTCACCATCCCAAATTATGCAGTTGAGACAGATTAACAGATTAATTTGCCTTTGGTTTAGGATAATTTTAGAAACCAAGGCATTGTAGATTTAAACTATGATATCATAACTTAATGGAGTAAACGAATCCAGTCAAATTGAATTTATTCAATAAAGTATAATTAATGGTTTACCATTCGATGCAAATTGTATATGAAGGTTGTGAGAATCTTTAGAAATTCTGTAAAATTAACAGATGAAGAATAAAGATGATGTTTTCCAATGATGGGAAAACTTTAGACCAGGTGTATCCAACCCTGTGCCTGCAGGATGCATGCTACTTTAGACAGCTAGTTATGCTGCCCCCAACAAACCAATAGAAAATTTAAAAATAAAGGAAGTTTGTCATTAATATATATCCGTGATGGTGATATATAAGCCATGCGTGCTGGAAGTGGCACACAGAGATGTCTCTCCAGGCAAGCAAGCCATCACCCATTGCTCTTCTGGGTTCTGGTGCACTGGCCAGCTGGTCTTCACATGTGTGGGAGTGCCAGAAACTAAAAGAACAGCCGCCTGGCAGCTGCTCTTCTGGTTTCCGGTGCACACATGCACACCAGCCACCTGGTATTCCAGTTTCTGGCATGTATGCGAAGATCAGCTGGCCGGTGTGCATGCATGTGCCAGAAACCAGAAGATCATCTTCCCACTACGCACATGGGCACCGGGCGGCTGCTCTTCTGATTTCCGGAACACGTGCACAGGGCGGTGCTGAAAAGGTTCACCAACACTGATATATATTAATATTATTATATATTTTATATGTGTCCCAAGACAATTTCTCTTCACTCAGTGTGGCTCAGGCAAGCCAAAACGTAAAATAGCTATGTTTAGATTTTAAACTGTAATACAATATGTTCTGAGCTTTTAATATAATGTATTATATGAATCTATCTATTGTGGCTTAATATATTACTTGGGAACTAGGCAATCCAGTAAGGCTACCATATCCAAAATGCAAAAGTCCACATGGAGACCATTAGTTGATCGAGAAGAATTGTCAGGTGTGAAAAATCAAAATCATATTAAGTTCCAGTTCAGAAGATTTATTGTTTAAGCCTATACACAAGAATCTGGTCAAGTAATGGTCAACATTAAGTTGACACTAGGGGAATCTTTACTTGGAGATGTAAGATTCTAGGCTGAGTCCTCTCTTGATTCCACCCCCATGGTCTGCCTGGTCTTTTTCTACATCCTCCTCCCCTCCAACTCCCCCCCCCCGCCGCCGCTTCCACGAGCTTCTTGCTATGCAGTCTTGTTGTCTGCTGCCATCTTAGACATCCAGAAGTCTTTAAATGTTCTATGTATCATTTTGAAAACTTCCCCAGTGTGTGGTTATTGTGGCAAAGATGCAAATCTCTTTTCTCAAAGGTATTCTGCCCTTATTGTTCAAGACTCCTATTCCATTGCAAACAGGCAGTGGTGGGATTCAGCCAGTTTGGGCCGGTTCAGGTGAACAAGTAGTTAAATTGCTGGCTGGCCCTGCCCCTCCCTGCTCCGCCCCTTCCAGGAGACCCCACATGCCCTACTTTGGTTCCCAGATAAGTGCAGGGAGGCCTCCTAGGCCCAAAATGAGGTGCGGGGGGCAGTTTGTCCCCCCCCCAGTGGCCTGTTTTTGATCCCAGGGGGTGCAGGAGGCTGAGTACTGCCTGTCACACCCCCTGGCCATGCCCACCATCCCACCCAGCTGGTCATTAGGGCAGAGAACCATTTGTTAAATTATTTTCAATCCCACCACTGCAAACAGGGATGCATTACCTGGTGGTGTTCCTCGAGGTCACCTATCCAGACCTGCAAGAACTGAATTACATAATCAGGTGAAAAGTTTTAAAGTGAATTGACCAGATTCAGGCATGAAGAATCAGGATCTCACATAAATTCAAGTTCATAAGATTTATTACTCAAGCCTATACATAAGAATCTGGTAAACTAATGGTCAAGGCTATATTGGCACTAGATAAAGAGTTAATACAATTCAAGGTGAGAGGGCTTGCAGCATTTGTGGACACATTATGATTCTAGGCTTGTCCTCTCTTGATTTTGTTCCGGGCTCTGTCTGTTCCTCTTCTACAGAGTTAGCATTTTCTCTTTACTATCTTCTAGTGATCATCTGGTTTTATTCTGGCCAGGATATCTGCGTTGAAAAACACTAAATATCCTAGATTGGGTTTATACATATGTCAGCCAGTCTCTTGTTAGGCTGCTGCAGTAACACATTAAACATGATTTGTTTCCTTGTGTGCAAATGTGCATGTAACTAACAAATTATAAGGAAGGGGAAATGCTAGAGTGAAGATACAGATCCATTGCTGAATGCTTCTGTAACTATCAGTAGAGTAAAAAAAAAAAGTTCATCAATTTATATAAAGCCAAATAAAATTATGTAAAATAATCTCACTCTTCACAGATTAAGAAATCAACCTGCTGACAGATGCAAATGTAGAGGCAAATCTGACTTTCATTGAAATGTAATACAGTTTTCACTTTCAAAGAGCTCCACCACGTGGCTTGGAGGGTGGGGGTGCCACTTCACGACTTACCCTTTGTCACTGCTGCACATAAACATGTTTTTTTTTTAAATTGTCTGTGTAACTGGTAGCAGAGTACATGTTGTTCTCTCAGCTAACAGCCAGCAGACTTGTGAAAGTGGAAGAACAATGCCAAGAAAACATTTAGAAAACAGAAAGGAAGGAAAGAAAAGTGCAGATTATCCATCTCCGACAGGAGTAATATAGTATATGTTTACTTAGCATAAAAAACTCCCCCAAATAAGGAATGGAAAATCTGTAAGCAAAAGAAGAAGAACAAGCAGCAATAGCTACTACTGAGAACCAATTACTTTGCCTGAAGGTTATTTTTAACAGCTTGGTAACCTTTATATTTACATCTTTGTTGTTTGGAACATGACCTCCCCAACTCCCGTTCATCTGAAAGTGTCTGCAGTTGATCCGCTCTTTACTTAAACCTGTCAATTCATTTCAAGTTGTCTAGAGCTAAGAAGAACCTATGGGAGGCAGGCTTAAGTCTCTGTTTTTGAAAGCTTACAGCCTCAAAACAGTTGGAATAATCTTCCAGCTTTGTTATAAATGGTTCCTGTATTGTCAAGCATTAGGAAACACTTAATCCTTTTCATAAAGCTTGGCTGTGTGCAGCGTAAATAGAAGTGGCACAACTGCAATGAAGTCCTCTCCTCCTGTTTTCCTACCGCACTTCTCTGGGGCAAGGCACTGTGATATAGAGAGATTTTAGCAACACAAATTGATTCTGGATTCCAGCATACTCAGAATTTGAGATATTTAGAGCTGTGGGATAGGATTTTTTCTAACTGATATAAAGTATTTCCAAGGGCAAGATGGGTTATTTCTTTTCCTCCCAATTTCCTTATTCTTCTCCTTCTCAGGGGAAGCCAAAGTTTTCAGTGGTATATATTGTTTTGTAGTCAGCAAGACTATATAGTTTCATCTATTTCTATGTTAAGTCAGTGGCTAGGTTTATATACTTTATAATTGCAATTTGCTTAACCAAAGAAATCTTTTTGGTGGTGTTTATAAAATATACCATCAAACCCAAAACCACAAAGCGCATTTGGATGTTTACATTTTATCAGTAAACCATTCCCACATTGCTTTTTTAAAAAGTTTGAGGTACAAAAATGGAATAGACCATAGAACAAATAAATACATTTCATGAACAGCATAGCACATAGACACATATACATTTTATGAAATACAGAGTCCAGCAATATTTTAAAAAAACATTTTATTATAAGCATAGTGTATTTCAAGTGACCTGTTTCAGAATGTAAATTGTGACAGAAATGATTCATTCTAAAATTAAAAACACTTAGATTTCTCACATTCTGCAGGTTTTTGATAAAATGTGTTGTATACAAAACGGTATTCAACTTTATTTTGCTCAAAAACATTTTTGTTATGTATACTTAGGCTCATGTTTGTTCCAGTCCTATACAAGTTATTTAAACTATTCAGTAACTTAGATAGATAGATTGCAATAACACAAAGACCACACCTCTAGTAATTTTGTAGAGGCAATGCATGGATTGACAATGTTGGTTTTAAAGTTTATTTTTAATTTTCACATGTTTTTTAAACCATCCACCTTTCTCAAATGGTGTGCAACAAAGTATTAAAATATAAAACCAGTATATAAAAGTTAACAAATTTAAAAAGAGGCAAGGATGATAAAACAGTGTTAAAATTAACTAAAAGGCTAAGGGAGGGCTTTCAGGGTACCAGCCAGCCTGGTGTTCCTCTGGGTCCCCCACAGAGCAATGTTTTAACTCTTTTTCAGAAGGCCAGAATAGTGCTGACCTACCTCACTTTTGTCCGGGCGGGGGGAATATTTCACAGGGTGGGAGCAACAGCAGGGAAGGCTTTCTTTCTGGACCCCACCAATCAAAGTTCTTTAAATGATGGACATATCTGCAATATATCTCCCCTGCCCTACTAGATGGTATAAGAATACTTCCATAAGAGCTTGATCAAGGCCACGTAGGGCTTTATAGGTCATAACTACTGGTAATACCTTCAACTGTATTGGAAGCATATGGGCACCTAATACAATTCATAGAGCAAAGATATTACATGCATCCTTCTTTGGGCATCTAAACTTGCTCATGCATTCTGTACTAGATCAAGCTTCTGGCTATTTTTCAAGGGTAGTCCCATGTACAGTGCTATGCAATTATCTAAACAGGAGTTGACCAGGATATGAATGACCAAGCAGAGCGCCTTTCTATCTAGGAAACTTGAGCAAAAGTCTTCCTACCTATGGCTGCCACCTGCTCTTTGAGCAGGAATGCGAGTCCTGGAGGACCCTAGGTTAAGTACTATGTCTGTCAGTACTTAACTATCCACCCAAAATGATAACTTCCTGGATTATAGAGGGAGCTACCCATAGCACACTATCTTTCCAGGGTTCAGTTGAAGTCTTTTGTTCCCCATCCAGGCCACTACAGCTTCTAGGCAGTGAAGAAGAACATCCATCACATCACCTACTTTTCCCAGGCTGGAAATTTATAAGTGGGTATTATTAGCATATTAATGATATTTCATCACATGGTGACAGAAGATCTGAGTTAGCATTTGATGTTATAAATGACTGGAGAGAGAATTGAACCCTGTGGCATCCCACAAAACAGAGGCCTTAAATGGATCTCTCACTCCCTATCAACACCAATATTCAGATAAAAGAGGTGAGCCAGCACAAAACTCTTCTACCCACCCTCAATTCCCTAAGTTGTCCCCAAAGGAATACCATGGTTGATAGTATTGAAAGCTACCAAGAAGGATAAGGTTGGATGCACCATATCCATCCTGTTCTTGCCAGTTTGTTGATCCTTTTCAGCTTCCTCATCTCCTCCATAAATCATGGGGAGTATTGCATATAGGCGCAATCCTGTTAAAGGCTCTGGCTGATTCCCTATTCCAGACAGTCTCCAGGTACTCTGTAAAGATTGTGGAGCAGATCAGCAGCAATATTAGCAAAGCAATTCTTTATGTTATGTACTATATTGCTCAAGTTAAACAAGTGTATCATAGTAACAAGTATTATTGTAACAGCCAAAATTGAATTAACATCTGTACTAATGCTATTAGTTCGATACCATTTGTGATACCCACCAGAATATGGTACTCAAGCAGTCCATAAATATCTCATCAGGAGTATCTTTAATGCACTCTGACTACCGAATATGCACTTGCCATTAGCATAACAATTAGATTTCTTTTTCATGATTAGGATCTAATAATAGTTAATTTAACATTCAGTATTTTCCAAGCTTGCATTATATTTTCAGCAGAAAACATTCAATATTTCATCAATGTTAACAGCTAAGCCTTTGTTGGCACTGTACCAACTGCACATGATAGCCTCATATGGATGGGATTGCTTATTCACATGAATTTGGAATCCATGAAAAAGTGGAAATTAGCAAATACAACACCGATAAAACTGCCATAAAGAAGAATGCTTGCAAAATTGTCACAATAATTCCTTAAAAATGTATTAAGATTAGCTCGTTAGCAATTCTGCCTATAAAGAAAAGGCAGGACAATCTATACTGGTACTAGCTGGGCCCATAATAGATTCCTGGTTTTAAGGAGCAATACAACAAAGTATTTTTACAATCAATTCTTCACAAAATATTCTACCATTGTTACTCTTTACTGTTGCATGGATAATTATTTTTCTTGTGTCTCAGTTAATGTATTTCCTAAATTCTTAAAAATGTAGGTATTATAACCTCCACCAGATTATTGATCATTACACCCTTATGAAAGACCTCCAATAAATTACTAATATATTTTTAAAGTTGTATTTTATTTGAAGTACAGAAGGAGGCTGTCAGATTAAATATCAAATACAACCTAAACCCATATTGTGAAATAATTTCAACTTGACAGTTGCATAAACAATTCCATTCATAAAAGTTTTTACTGATAGCCTCATATCCTATTCAATTAATGGATGACCTAATTCCATCAATTTCAATTCCTTTGAAAATCCTTCATGGTTTTCCATTTCCTTCAATATAGATACTGCTAGAAGCCATATAGCCTTTTTTCTCTCCAAAACATAGGAATCTGAAAACATTAGCATTTTTGGAGTGTTAATCTAAACTTCAAGACCACCAATATGTGCATTACTCTATCCCTTTAATTCTCCTACTAGTTTACATTGCACAAACACAGCATGGGTAGCATCATTCAGTATAATTTCTTTCATCTCATTTAAGTCTTTGTATTGAACAGTAGTGACTTCAAGTAATTTACTTCATTAATTCCTTCTGAAACTGTGATTTGATCCCATCTCAATGTGTTGGACAAATGTACTCTTCACACAACAACGTTCTGTGTTGACGGATTTGTTTTTTGCCTAGGAACACACCAGTCATCTGCTTCTACAGAGGTCTGATAATGTTTACATGCAGATTTATTGAAAACAGGAAGTTTCTCTATAGATTCTGTAGAAAGTGCCTGAAAAGTTAAAAATATAAATAGACAGTTGTTACTATTTAGAGATAAACGTATTATTTTTGCCACAATTTGCATATATATATATATATATATATACACACACACACACACACACACACACACACACACACACACACACAATGGATAGATTTAACTATGCGATATTATTCTACTAGTTTAAAAATTCTTGTTTTCACATTTTGCAAGACTTTGTATGTTTTTTCATTTCTGTCTTCCAGATAGAATAGCTGATATGTGTGGTATTGATATAGCTGCTTTGAAAGACCTGAATTATTTTATGTTTTTTTTAAAAAGCCAAATTATCTTTAGGAGATAGAATTTTGTTTATAGTAAATAGTATACCCAGACTTATTAACATTTTACTCTGCTTTTTCAAGTCAAATCTTGAACACAGACCAGCATAATTCTGTATCAAAACAGTACATAATCCAACCAGTAATATGACAAACAATAAATCATTTGCCCAAATTTAAACAGAATAAAAAATATATTCTGCCAAGGATCATTGTTGTCTCTCAGCAAGATGGATAGCTAACAAATTTAATAAATAAATAAAATTGCACAGATTATAAAGGCTATTTTTTAAAAGGACAATGCATAAATTACTAGTAAGCCAAATAAAAAGGCATCTGAAAACAGACTACCATATTTGAAAGGAGAAATAAAAGTACAGAACAAACCTTTAAGTGGATAACAGCTTCTGTTCCATACCCCGAAATGGAGTACAGATTGAGATCTCCATGAAAGTATTTAGCATAAAGACGAGAAATCGGTAATCCATAACCAAATCCAGCCTAAAAAGAAATAAAATATTTTTTATTAATTGAAATAAATCTCTCTTATTTTAAATTCTATTCAATTCAGGTAGCTTAGTAGTTAAGAGTCTAAATGAAAATCTTATCTTCCATACATGTAGAACAGAGGCAATTTTAATTTTAAATACTTACTAAATAAGCATACTATGGAATAATAAAACAATGTTGAGAAGAAAGTGCAAAAGGAATGTTTCTAGTTTTGCATATCCCTATGTCTATAAAATAATGCCAAGCTTGTCAATGGTCTACTGACTTTATGTATCAGAAGTCTTATAGTTTTGTCTCTTACCATAGGAGTATTTTTGTTATCCATCACAGGCTTCGGTGCGGTAGAATATGTATAGCTGAAGAGTCTTTCAATTATCCTCAGTGGAACACCACCACCTCTATCAGCAATCTAGTTAAAGAGAAAAGAAAATACTCATATAATTAACAAATTGCTTGTGGTTGAAACAATCATATTTTCTAATGACTCTTTTTGTATCAGACTTACTAATTAAAAAAAAGAAATTCTGCCAAAATAGTACTTGGCTGGAGATTGTTCACCTAGTTCTAATTGGTTGCAATCTATAATCCATCTATTTACTCCATATTAAGCCTACATAAATCAAAAGGTCTTTCCAACAGTAAACAAGGATAGATGGTTCTTCATCTTTCCCTCTGGATGGAGTGAAACTTCATCAGACTGAGTGGTGTGCAATTTGTGGGGTCTTCCTGGAGTCACAGCTCCTGTTCAAGGAGCAGGTGGCAGGTCTTTGCAGAGATTTGTCTGTGCATTAATTGCAACTTTTCCTCAAGTTGCAGTTGGCACTCAGCCATTGATCACTTCGCATCTGTATTACTACAATGCACTCTCCATTGGGCTGCCCTTGAAAGAAACTTCAACTGGTCCAGAATGTAATAGTGTGCACAATAATGGGGGCCTGCAGTTTTGCTCGTAACATCTCTGTTGCATGAGTTGCAACATGCAACTCATGCATGCGACTTAAGCGTTTCTTTCAAGCTGCAATTTGAGATGTTGGTCATCACATTTTAATATCCTATTATTATGGGCCATATGCAGGACTACCTTTACCTTAAGACATCTAACCTTCCTACCAAGTTAGATAGAATGGGCATGCTGCTGGTCCCTTCACCTAAAGATCTAATGGGAGCTAGGAAGTCTGTCTTTTCCATGGCAGCCACTGACCTATGGAACATGCTGCCTTGTGAAGTTCAGTAGGATGTCATCCTTTTAGCTTTTTGTTTTATAAATAAGGTTTTGAAGACCTGGATTCTCCCCAAGCATAGGGAGAAGATTAGATGAACATTAGAATTGTCTGGTGCCAGATGTTTTTAAATGATTACATATTTTATATATTGGATTTTTGATTGGGAGACACCCAGAGTCAGTTGAAAGATCGATATCTATATAAATATTTTAAATAATGAAATAAATTATTTTATTAAATTTTATTTGTTTTATTATTTTATGTGTTTATTTCACTCTCATATCAAATGTAATAAGTATCTTAGTATTGGATAGATTAATTAACTTATGACCATATAAAATATAGAATATAGAGAAAGTCCAAAATAAAATAGAAACAACGAAAATATCTTAATAAAATTAAAAAGTGCTAAATAGAAAGAATCAACATTTAGGTTAATACTTCGCCTTTACACTATACCCCAGTCTGATCGCTATAAGGAATCCATTGGTCAACTGACTTAGCTATAAACTTAGAAGTTCTGTTCATGAAGTGTAGTTTAGAACGCAGGAGGAAGTAGGGGAATCTGTAATTCAAATCCCAGTGGGCTGGTTTTTTCAAGTAGGGAAACTACCTTAATTGTTAGGTCTTCTTTTCCAAGTACAACAGTCACCTCAATTGGATCAAGGGAAGGTTTTTTTTCCTGATGTTCAACTGTTGCTCTCATTGCATTCTATACAGAAATTAAGAAGAATTTAATTTAGTTTGTAAAGATTTTAAAATATTAAAATTTGCCCTATCCCATTAAGATAGAAATTTTGATAACGAAAATGAACTGCATCAGTGGTGGGTTTCTATTGGTTTGCCCTGGTTTGGGCGAACCGGTAGCAGCAGCAGCGGGAGGCTCTGCCCACCCACCCGGACATCATCAAATAAACTCTGTTCCATACCCTGAAATAGAGTACAGATTGAGATCTCCATGAAAGTATTTAGCATAAAGATGAGAAATTGGTAATCCATAACCAAATGGATTACCAAATGCATGCGCAGAAACTTCTGCACGTGTGCAGAAGTGGCGCATGTGCAAGCGAACCAGTAGCAAAGGTAAGTGAAACCCACCACTGAACTACATACATAATTGACTAATAGAGTAATAACTTTTTTGTCATATTAACAAGAAAACTATCTTATTAACAAAGATTCAAAGGTAGTGAGTTGCCTTGCAGCAAACGGGTGGCAAACAAATTATCTCCCTTGTCAGGACCCTATTTTAAATGCACAGAAAGAGCCACTTTAACCATCATTCTTTCAATTTTAACTAATATTGGAATACTAATGTTGGGAAGAGTACAATTCTGTGGTACCTTGGTAGTTGCTAGATTTGTAACATCCTATACTTTTGACATCCTTTCCACAGATATTGCAAATAATATTTCAGCTAAATAAGTTACCAATCCATGTTTTAATGCATGCTTAAAATAAAAATTTTTAAACCAATTTCAAACCTTGAAAAGTTCAAACAGCATGTGAAAGAGATGAGAAGGTACATATACCATGTAAATAGGCTCTCCCGGTGCTTTTGCTAAAAAAAAAAATACAACACACAATAAATCAACTTTTATTTTATTACTGAAATTTTATTCCAACAATTATTATGGATGCAAAGAAAGTTTTTAATGAGATCCGTGCATCCCACACTGCATTCTGAGATTGATCATCTTTTATTTTCTAGCACTTTAAGTCTGACTAGTTTTTCATATCTTTATATACTCTCAAATTATACCTTTCCCTATAATCTGCCTGCACAGATTTGTGGAATTCTTCTGGCCTACCTTTCATGATAAAATTTTCTTGGATTATTGCAAGTGAATATTGAGTGGTGAATTTATTCCCCCTTTTTTTTTAGTACACCCTGAAACCAACTATTGCACAATTGCATGTCAAAGTCCTTTTGTATTTGGCACAGTGCTGCATAAGTGAATGAATGCAGCTGTGCACATGTAAGCATTATCTGTAGGAAAAATGTGATTCGCTAGCAATTCTAGGACATATTTACTGAAGATAAGAAAAACAGCAGTAAGGATTATTGAAAGTGAAAAGCTTTCAGAAATAGACGAGTACAGTCAGAAAAAAAAATCTTACCATTTATTTGAGTAAGCTTTAACTCTGGAGAAGCAAAATAGTGTTGATCACAAAGCATCTGGGAACTCTGGAAAGCATCTAAATGTATTTTTAAGAACAAGATTAAATAACTTTTACGTTATAGTATTGTTTTCTAAACATCAGACAATTTAGTATTATACAATATTTATTACATGAATGTATTGTATAAATTTTCCATTTAATAATTTATTTATTACGGTCAGCAAATCTACTATGGGCCTAAAACATTATTGAAATAGATTTAAGATTTCTCTATTAAGATATATTTCTTTTATTAAATGTTACATTTGTAACTTCCTTTCTACTTATATAAACTCTCAAGGTGGCTTGCAAAAATAAAATACAACATAAAGAAAACAATAAGGAACAGTACAATTAAATGAACAGTATTATTAAATTTAACAACTAAACTATTCTTTAAATATTGGAGATATGGCATTACATTAATCTCCTTAGGAGAGCATTCCATATCCTGAATGCCATGGAGAAGAAGCCCTTCTCCCATATACCAGACCGTTGAATTTCTGAGAGCTGCAGCATCTTCAAAATAAAGCCATTCCTAGTGATTTAAGTAATGGAGCAGGTTGATTGCAGGAGAAGGACCTTTTCAGATTCTCAGGCCTTAAGTTATTTAGGTCTTTAAAGGACCACACTAACAACTTAACATTGCACCTGGCAGGCAGTGAGTAACATCTGTGTCAATAACTATTGTCATACAATCACTACTTTGTAGTGGTCTGCAACTAATAGACTTTTGACACCCAACTACAGTTTTGAGATACTTTTCATGAGTACTGTAGTTCCGCTGCCTTGATCAAGATGGTTTATAACCAGCATGGTTCACTGTTACCAAGTTTGATGAACTCAAGGAATATTATAATCAGCATATTAACCCCATTTGTGGATATATGCTTATTGAGGCCATCATTTGCAAATACAATCTCAAGAATCATTGCTAACCTGCAAACGTGTTCTTTTTGGGGTTCTAGAACTGCATTTAAAACAGGCTTCATCTTAATCTCCAAGTCTAGTGTTTTCGTTATACCTAGAGCATATCTGCTTTTTTGGATTTAATTTAAGCTTGTTCACCCTTATCCAGTCCATTACTGAAATGTGCAACATTCAAAGGAACTGATTGCTTCCTTGGAATCATACAGATGAGCATAGCATAGCTGTTTATCATTAGGATAATGATGGCAGCCATCTCCAAAGCTCTGAATAACTACCCTGGTGTTTTCATGTAGACATTATTTACATATATTCAAAAAACAAATGTCATAGAACTGAACAGGGTTTATTACCATGTAAATGTATATAAGACTTAATCATAATGTTCTTATTTCTGCATATCTTCTTGTATCACAGAAATCAACTATCTAAGATTGTAGCCTAAATTTGCAACCTCCAGATTTTGATTAAATAATTAGAATTTTATGAATGAAAAACTGTCTTATAGGACCAACTATCTTAATTTATGTTGTGTTTATTCAACTAACTGAGCATTTTGGCAGCACTGCTGTTTAAACTAATCAACTATTGATAGTTTTTCACTGAGAAGTCTAAATCTTCTTACATCTTCTCAAATTTGTTATTCTCTCTAGGAAAAAAATTCAGTGCATTCATATTTAATTCTAAACCATGATCTAAAGCCAAGATTTTTTGAGCAAGCCATCATAATTTGATATATTCATGGTCTTTAAACTAAGCCAAAAAGCAACAAACCACATTCATAATTTACTGGAATGTATGACTGCTGTTTACATATCAAGCTACATGACAACTATGACCAATACATACCATACACTAGATCCACAACATCACAGCAAGGATCAATGCATCCAATATGTCGCGGGTTACACACATTATTGGTATCAAATATAAATGCTGTTGAAATAAAGATATGAAATTGAAGAAATGTTTTTTCTCAGAACATTTTCAAAGCTTATGAAAATTGATTTATCAAAAGAATAAAAGTGTAACTTACTGTGCTGGTTTATTAACATTCGAATAGATACCCGGTTCATGTAAAATCGATCCAAGAAATACTGAATATTATGATTGATGCATGAATCCATTTTAGATGAATCTCTGTATTCTAATATCCCTTGTGCCATCATGGGCATTACACTGTGATGTCTGTTTCGGATCTTAGTAATGGCATCTATGAAACTGGGAGAAACACAGAACTTCATATTTACCTATATAAAAATTCTGAAAACCAAAATTGCAGTAAACAAATACTAACAGATTAACAGAATTTGTTGGAAGGGACCTTGTAGGTCATCAATTCCAACCCACCACCCAAGCAAACCCTACGCCATTTCTGACAGATGGCAGTCTAGTCTCTTCTTGAAAGCTTCCAGTGATGAAGCTCCCACAACCTCTGAAGGCAAGGTGGTCCATTGGTTGATTCTTAGATAGCAATAAATAGTTTGTTATACAAAACATAACAGACGAAAAATGTAAATGCATTAGTTTACTTCCTCATATATCAAATCAAAACAACTGATTGTTATGAATAGTACTTTGAAACTTCATAATTTGTTGTTGATATACTTTATTTAAAAGTGTCACCTTTGCTATATCAAATCTATTAGTTTTGCTTCTGCATCATTATCTCATTGTAATATAGTTATCTAAGCTCTGAGTTTCAAGTTAGATGAATCATCCAACATTAACCAACCATTATTTAAAATAGAAAAAGCTACTGAAAAAAGATAACAGAAAGAAACATACTCTGAAAGAACTTTGTGGTCATCCGATTTTTTATCTTGAAATTCCACTAGTTCCAGTAGGCTTTGAATGTACCTGTGAAGAGCACAAGTAATGCAAATATGAGACTATTCATATAGGCCAAAGGGCTAATTTAATGTTGTGGTTAAGGGATTGGACTAGAAACTGGGAGTCCATGAGTTTTAATCCCATTTCAGACACAAAACCAGCTGGATGACCTTAGCCAATCACTGTCTCACATGCTTAGGAAGGAAACAATTGTAAACTACTTCTGAAAAACCATGCCAAGAAAACTTTAGGGACTTCTTCAGGCAGTTACAAGGGGTCAAAACTGACCTGAAGAAACACGCACATACACAAAGTCTATAGAAAACCTTTTGGCACATATATGGCTAAGCAGTGTTAACAGTAACTTCAAAAACTATACAAATTAGAAGCATATAGAAGAACCTTCATTATGTATAAATGTAGAAAAATAACATTAAAGTCCTTGTTTAAATCAACATTTGGAGTATTTAACATTGTAAGTACTTTAAATACTTTCCCCAAAAATTTTAGCACCTCATACATATTCTTTTCATCATCCATTGACAAAGTTTTAATATTTTGTAGCATTTTATATGCAATTTTATTCAAATCAGCATTTCAGAATGCCAGCAAGTCTATACAAGATACAGCAGCTGCAACAAAATATACTTTTATTTATTGTGATATGACCAGTGCCATAAATTATCAGAATACTACCAAACATAGAGAGAATATACATAGGGGTCATTAGTGTCTTTCTACCTTTTAGCAGAAATTACAAAATGACTGCAGATTACATACTAGCAGGGCTTCAAGGGCTTGCTATTACTTATTCATACAGGCCTTTTCATATTCAAGGCTGTGTGAATCTAAAATCAATATTACACTTCATATTTCATGATATTGATATTATGTGGGTCTTGCAGA
Source organism: Arizona elegans (assembly GCA_022577455.1). Lineage (NCBI taxonomy): Eukaryota > Metazoa > Chordata > Lepidosauria > Squamata > Colubridae > Arizona > Arizona elegans. The sequence continues at coordinate 28,007,656 of JAKOOJ010000004.1, forward strand.
AAGTTTTGCAAGCTGAACAAATCTATTTCTGGCTCACCTACCCCTCCACAGGAAAAGAATGTAACATTTTCTTTGAAGCAACAGGACAGGTGGGTTTCCTATGAAGTAACATTCGTGTCACATCTCACATTTTCAAAATTCCTTACTGAGATCAAAGCTTCACTGTTAGACCTTGTTATTATCTCCTTATCCTCTCCAGTTGATCTGAAAGAGAGATTTTTCTCCTGCCCTTCCCTATTCCTGTGAGCAGTTTATTTCTTCCTTGGTTTGAAAATCAGTACTGTAAGAAAAGGCTGAGGATGGGAGGCAGGGATACCTTCTGGTAGTATTACCTTTGCACTGATTACCTACTTGATTAAAAAAATAGTGTAAGGTGACTAAAATATAATAATTGAAATTTGGCAAATTTTGCTACTTACCAATCCTTTACTAACTGTACTGAAGTTGTACCCAATAATAGATTAGGAAGGAGATCAATTTCTTTCAAAATATTTGCTAGCCGAACTGGAAGCTCATGCCGAAGAAATGAGAATGAGGTTTTCTCGCATGCATTTGTTGAACCTACAAAAAAAGGATATATAAAATATTTTCAGTGCAATGGGCTAAAACAGTTTCAATAAACTTTCTACCCATATTAATAGTATGCATAAAGTTTACATGTTTTTTGTTTGCTGCTAGCTGGAATTTTATGCAGTAGAAATGAGATAGCCCCAGTTGTAGCACTGTTAGTTTTACAGATGCATTGCACTGGGTTATGATTGCCATATGGGTTATCCAAACCCAAATAAACTGTAAATTATAGTATTGTAGCAACATCTGGGGAAAATACAAACAAAAAAAATATTTACTTATATGTTCTGTATCTAAATTGTGTTAATAAACTCTTATATTTAAATGGCTGCATATGGGGAATTTAAAATTTAACAATTACATTCACACATTGCTTTAGAAAGCAACTACACCTAAATGAAAGTCAAGTATTCCTAACCAATGAAGTAGGTTTGCATTGTAATACACCAAATAAGACATTTTTTAAAAAAGTCCAGTTGAACAAACTGGCAAAACAGACATAAAAACAATATACATATTCATAATAAATCATTTAGACTGAAGAATTAGGGAAGGAACTAAATCCATTGAGACAATTAAAAAGATTCCTGCAAATATTTGTCTAAAATCCACAATAAAATATCCAATTTCTTTGGCTCCCTTTTAAAAATTTAACTGAGTGAGGAAAGCAAAATAGCTGTTTATCTTAAAATGCATACTTTTAATACATTGATAGTAATACTGTTAGTACTAGCACTATTGGCTACCAACAACAGTATTGACTACTAGCAACACAATTGGCTGCTAGGAATGCTAATAGTAACCAAAACAAAAATACCAAATGTGTTTACATTTACATAATAATGTAATAATATATTGAATAGAAAAATACAATATGAAAAATGTGCACATGCTATCTTGTTTAAAACTTTAGTCCATTGTCCAAACACCATAAAATTTAGGAAAGATCACAAATCAAGATACATTCCTACATCATTAAGTAAAAGCAAAACTTTTGTACAACAAAGTTGTAAAAAGAAGTTGCACAAATATGGTCAATAAAGTTTCTTCAAAACTGATAGAAACATAATAGCCATGAAAACTTAGCCTGGAGTACAAGGGTACAGGAAAGATGTAAAAAACAAAGCAGCACTTAGAAAGACTTAGAAAGAAATTTAGAAAGAAAAACAAAGCAGCACTTAGCAGACTTCAAAGATGAGTATTACAATGTTACTCAAAAGTAGTTTCCATTCTAATCAGTTAATCTTGTCAGCTGCACATTAAATTGCAGTATGTAAGATTGTGGCAGAAATCCCTGTGTTTAGAGCCCATGTCATCAGATATTTGAATTGCATCACATCAGATTAAGGCCACTTGGAAAGGCAGACTACTTCATAGAAAGAAATCCCAGAATGAATGCCTTATCTCAAAGGTGACACTAGACTGAGGGTTTTAAACTGAAATAAACTTTAAAAGGACCTGATATCCAAAGATTGAGGCAATGCTATCATCCATACAATCCACAGAGTAGCCCAACATCCCAGCTTTTGCAAACTTTTCTCACACCCCTCATTCTCTGCTAGACGATTCTCCAGCTACAGAAACTGGGCAGAAACACAAACTTCGCGCTGATTTAAAGGAGAAAAACAGTCACAGTCCCGTTTCTCAAGCAAGGACCTACAACCTCAAAGACATCCCCACTTCGAAGCATTTCATATGGGATAGCACTGATAACTGATAACTGCCCCGCCTTGATAGATCTGTCCCCAAATTCCCAGCCATGAGACCTGGAGCCCTCCAAGGCTGACCTAGAGATCCGCCAGAAGTCTCCCTTCCTACACCCCATCCCCATTCACGCCCCTCACCGAAATCCAGGAATTGCTTGATGGAAAGAGGCGATGGAGAGAAACGCGACAAACGTTCCACCTCTTTGATTGTTTCGGCTCCGGCTCCGGCTCTGGCTCCGGCTCCGTTGTTGGCAGTAGAGCCGCCAGCGCCAGCACTACCACTACTACTACCACTAGCACCAGCACTAGCACTAACGCTACCACTACCACTACCAGCGGCCAAAGGAGCCGCGTTTCTCAGGACAATCCGCGCAGCCTTCATCTCGGCTGTGAACAAGGCTAAAGGTGGCGCTAACAAGACTCTTCACTTTAAATCCCCTGACTAAATGACCTGCACGTGCAGCACCTATTGACACTTCCCCCTGGAGGGTTGGGCTTTCAAATTAAGCCACGCCCCGGAGGTGGGGAAGTAACCGTCAGAAATGGAAGAAAGTCGAGGCTAAGCCACGCCCCCTGGCGGTTAACTGTCAGAAAAAGGGCAAAAGCGAAGCTGGAGCGCCATCACCCTGGGGGGTGAACCTTACTATTTCTGATGATCCAAGCACCTCAGGAGGAGGGAAGAGGAGATGTAACTTTAGGAGGTGTGTCTCTGCTGCGTCCAATAAGGCCGCGCTGTCTTCCAGCGTTTCGGATGTAACGGGCGATGAACGGCATCTTTCATTAAAAACATTACTGAATTTACCTTAGAATAGCCCTGTCCTCTCTTCCTTCACCCCGCCTTGACAAGCCCCAACTGATGATCGCCCGGGCGGGTGGAGGGAGGAGCGGGGAAGAAAGAAAGGAGTGTGGCGTTTTGTCGGTTTCTCATTGGTTTTTCTAATTTTAAATTCGCTTCTGCGTAGGAACCAATCAGCTGCGTTGTATTATCGACGGTGGAATCTTGACTTCTGGCCCGACCCGACGACTACTGAAAACAACTTGGCTCGATTCCTGAGGGAAAGGGAGGGTAGGGGGTGGGTTGAGGGTTATACCTCTTTTTCCAAGAACGGCGAGAACACCCCCGAGGCGGGGAAGCGGGAGGCGGTCACACTAGATCTGCCTGTGGCAGGGAGCCAGGCGCTGGAGGACGTGTTATTGAATAGCAAGAAGTTCACTTCCAAAAAAGTATCCTCTTCAAGGATATTTTTCCTCTGCAACATTATCTTTCCCCTTGAAATATTCTACATACAGCTCTATGGATAACTAATGTCTGTTAGGGCAAGAATAAATAAATCCCAAAGTCCGTTTATTTCACTACCATTCTCTACTTTCCAAATAGCCCCTTTGTTTCCGTAATATTTAGTTTTGAGCAGTGGTGAAATCCAAATTTTTTTACTACTGGTTCGGTGGGCATGGCTTGGTGGGCATGGCAGGCAAAGGATACCGCAAAATCTCCATTCCCATCCCACTCCAGGGAAAGGATATTGCAAAATCTCCATTCCCACCCCACTTTGAGGCCAGCCAGAGGTGGTGTTTGCTGGTTCTCCAAACTACTCAAAATTTACACTACCGGTTTTCCAGAACCTGTCAGAACCTGCTGGAGTTCACCCCTGGTTTTGAGGTTCCTTTGCCTTCCTCTCCCTCTCCAAACTGATTCTTGAAAAGCTTCAAAACAGTTCATGAGACAACTCAAAAGTTCCATGAGATTTTTAAAAGGATGTTACGATAGGCAATAGTTTGCTGTTTTGGGTGTTGGGAGACAAAAAGACAAAAAATAAAACTAATGAACAGAGTAACAAGATTGTCTAAAACACTATTTCTCAATCTCACAAATTTAAGGTGGGTGGTGTTTTGACTCCCAGAATTTCCTGTGCTGCACACTAGCTGTGGTTTTCTGATTATTAAAATCTACCAATCTTAAAAGTTGTTGAAGTTGAAAAACATTGCTTTAAATATTGTGAAACAGCAAGTTTTAGAAATATTCACAATTCTTACTTGGTCTGGATGCTAGCAAGAAAAAGTTTTGTTTCTGATTTCAATTGTTGCTCTAGCTATTGTCAACTACATTTTGGGAACAGGTAATATACAGTGTGTAGTAGTCCTGCACAAAGCTATTATCTAGGAGCTTAGGTTGAGAAAGTGTGATGATCTATTATTTTCTTGATGAAAGAAGACTATTTTGCCTTATCAATCTAGATCTTTACTTCTCCTGAATCTTTAGTCTATGTTACTCTCATAGCATCATAGTCATATAGCATTATGACATCAGCATAAAACGTCTCCCTAAAATTGAAGTCTCACAGTCTTTAAGAGGTATAAAAGATTTAACAATAGTCTCATCTCTTAAAAATAAATTAGTATCAGCAATTTTTATTGGCAGAGAAAGTTATTCAATCTTCTTGTTGGGCATGAACTGCAATTAATCATCTTGGCATTTTCCCCACAGGTACAGGGTGGGAAAAATGGCTTTTAGGATCCATTTTGGATCCTAAAAGCCATTTTGTGTAATCAAATGCAGCATCTGGATCTAATGGGGCATTTTTCATGTCTGCATTTATTCATGAACTCCTGTTAATGCAAATGGATATCAGTTTAGATGGATTATGGTTTTTTTCATGGAATGATCAACTAAATGACCTTTCTTATAATGATCAACTAAAATTAATGGCTGGAAAATATAAATCAGCAAGTTCTGGATTTTTTGAACTTCTGGCTTGGTTATATCTAGTTTGGCCTGCTTAGAACAGTCCAGTAAAAAATTATACTTAATTGTTTTCGAGCCATGTTGCCATCAATAAGAAGCAATTCTTCTAATTGGCCTTTAGCATAAACAATTAGAGAAGAAAGTTGATAGCCCAACTTTCTGGTACAGATAAGACTAGATAGATACAATGCTCAGTTAGAAAAGCTATGTCAGTTTATTGATTTAGGACACATTTTATCTGAAAGTGAAGTTTACTCGGGGAAAGTTCATAGTACTGGGAACAGACTTTTCACTTGGTCTATGAAATTGCCAGGGATGTAGTGCCTCCGTAACGAAAGTTTAGTAGGCAAAAGGTCAACTTTTGCAGAAGAAACATATCCTCCTCCTATTTCACAGAAGAGTCAGCTGTTTGGATTTCCTTCTAAATTAATCCTTACAGACAAAATAGAAGAGGGTTGGACAACTACAGTTCATCTTGAATTGTATTCACAATTCTTTTGTAAGTGGCTGTCTTTGCAGTTTTGTTTGACTCATACAATAATTTGTTTCTCTTATTGGACTCCTTCAAATATTTTTCTAGAACAGTCCTTCATTTAGAGTTTTTATCAAAACTCCAAAGACCCTGAAGTATTTTTTTCAGATGAATTTCTCAGTTTATGCACTTGAACATTTGCTGTACATTTTTACTTTAAAAATAAATTCTGACCTCTAGTTCCTATTTGCAGTATTATGCATATGAACTTAGATATAACTACATCTATATTAAGTGGTACTTACTGTAATTCTTGACAGGAGCATTTGGGATTATAGTTCTATATGTTAAATGTGTTTCTTTTTTGCATGATTCAAGGCTTGCTCAAATGGGAACTAATTTCAATTAATTATATGGAGTTTTTGTAAAGATATATAGTACAGTCATTTAGTGACTGAAGTTGCAAGGCACTGAAAAAACTGATTTATGATTGTTTTTCACACTTATGATCATTTTAGCATCCCCATGGTCATATGATCAGAATTTGGGTGCGTGCAACTGGTTTATATTTACGACAGTTGCAGGGTCCCCGGGTCGTGTGATCACCTTTTGAATCTTCTGACAAACAAAGTCAGTGGGAAAGCCAGATTTACTTAACAACTGTGTTAGTAACTTAACAACTGCAGTGATTCACTTAACAATTGTGGTAAGAAAGGTTGCAAAATTAGGCAAAATTCACTTAATAAAAGACTTGCATGACAACAGAAATTTTGGGCTCAATTGTCGTAAATCAAGGACTATCTGTACATATTGCTCTGTAACAGTTTTAAACACTCTAATCGATGTGATTTGCAGCTATTTAATGTGGCTATAAATTGTCAGATAAAAGAAATCTGAATCCTGATCAGAACTGTAACTTGTCTAAGCATCTCAGACAATGCCCTCCTTAGTTATCGCAACAATAAAGGAAGAAAACACATTCAAATCGCAAGATTCTGATACTATAACCTTGAATAATACAATGAATATTAGCATGCATGACTTTGGTTTCCTGATCTGTTCTACTTAGAAGGGCTGACAGTTTTCCATTAGCAGAACCAATCTGTTAGATGTGGTGTTCTCCCAGTGTGGTTGTTTTCTTGGTTTTCTTGATTGTACACCAGTATCTGCCTCCCATTTTACAAGCTGGTTCAAACTGCCCTAGTTCATTCATACAGGATTTTAGAATATCTAGTTAATAAGTAACTAATGTTTTGGCACAATGATATCCAGAACAACTAGACACAAGGATAGTTTTTTCCTGAATGTCATCACTCTGCTAAACAACTAATTCCCACAATACTGTCAAATTATTTACTAAGACTGTATTACTATTATTCTTATCCTTCCTAGTACCTATCTCTTCCCACTTATGACTATAACCATGTTGCTTGTATCTTTACAATTTATATTGTTTTATTTGTTTCCTAGTATTATTTGATTGTTTATTAGTAACTTATGACTATCACTAAGTGTTGTATCTTATGATTCTTGAATCTTGATGAATGTATTTTATTTTTCTTTATGTACACTGAGAGCAAAGACCCTTGTGTGTCCAATCACACTTGGCCAATAAAGAATTCTGTTCTGTTCTGTTCTGTTCTGTTCTGTTCTATTCTATTCTATTCTATTCTATTCTATTCTATTGCATAGAAATTGATATATTCCTGCTATCTAGAAAGAAGGAAGAACAGTAGTAGTAGTAGCAGTAGTAAGACAATAACAGAATATTCCTAGTAATTGTTTATTCCACTCCAACAGAACTAGATCAGATAACTTCAGTCCTTTGCACTTCATATTTTAGTATATGAGAACTATAATGTAGAAGTAATTTAGAATATTATAAAAGTTTACATAAAAATACAAATTAACAATTTACCTTCATACAGTAACTTATAAACTGGTATGATAAAACCTACAAAATATCACACTTGATTACATATTACCTACCAGTATGTTTGTGGACTTATCTTGAAGCACTTAAAAAACATCCTTCTTTTCCTATGCTTTTTAATGGCTGTGGATTTTTTAAAAATGGCAAAAATAGAGAAAATGAAGTTGCTCCTAGTTGTAGTATTAAAGCTTCTTAAGCTGTTATATATATATAGTGGTGCTGTACCTTGAAAGCTAGATACTTTATCCGAATTGCATTATAGTTACTATGCCACATTTGTATGTGGTCCGGTGATTTAATACTATTGATTTGTGTTTTTCTGTCATTTGCAAATACATTGTTAGTGTCTTTTTAATTATAATGGTATTTATTTCTTTAGAAAAATTGTATGGCCACCTACTTATTCTCAGTGACTCTGGGTGCCTTACAAAAAGGAAAACCCAATATGGTGTGCAAAAATTATGGAAAGTTCATTGAAATTACTGAAAGAATAAGTCTCTTGTCCAGGAATGGTAGATTACCCTTACTTTTAATTTAAAGAAAAAAGATATTCTAATTATAATTTGCACTTAATGATTACAGTATAAATGAATATTTGAAAGTGCGTGTTCCCTGATTCAAAGATTTCTTAACTCTATGTATGCTTCTGTGTCTCCAATCCTTATCAGTGACAGTATGATTGAATGTCACTGTCTCTTTAGCACCTTGTTACTTATTGATCACAAGGAGGTATTAGGTGGAATTAGATCCTAAAGATTTACATTGCCTGCTCTTTGCTTATGAGATTGGATTCTTTCTTTTACCTTTCTTCCTAGGCAGATACAGAGTATATATTGGATTTTCTTCTTGGAAGCATGAAGTTAGCTAAGTGCTAGGCTTCGCCTATCCTTACAATATATTTTCTATTACTAAATCTCCTTTTTGGTATAGTTATAAAAACTACTTTACAAATCATTGCTTAGGTCAGATTGCCTTCTATCTAAACTTGAATTAGTCCCATACATTATATTATTTACTAAGCCTGTGTAAAACTTCAGTTCAGATTAGATTTGAAGTTGATATGGTCAAGTCTTCAAATTTAATTGGTTCAGTCATGGCTGAAGGCAGAACAAGAGGCAATGGATGGAAATTAAACAAGGGCAGAACCAGCCTAGAACTAAGGAGAATTTTCCTGTCAGCAAGAACAATTAATCAGTGGAATAACAATAATTATATTCACTATGCCACCTCTACATTTTTGCATTGAGACCATTATGAAACATGATAGAATATTGGGAATCAATCAAAAGATTAAGTAGTATAAACATGGCTTCAATTAATTATTGCTTCAGCAAAATTACTTTTAACATTCCACATGTAAATATTTTCAAATTCATTCTTTTTAAAAATAATATTCTAATCATTCTGAGCTTTTATTCTCTATGTTACGTTTATTAATGGTAGAGCTATTTGTTTTGGTACATTCTGAACCCATTAGATGATCAAGTGTCTTTCAACTAATTTGGGAACAATCTTATGCCAAACTCAGTAGACGTCACTGGACTGATTATTATGTGCTTAGCAGCTAATATTAGATCACTCTCACTCAACAGCTTGATTGGAAGTTTTTAAAAAAGTGATGCCTGACTTTTGACTGATCTGATCTGTACAAAACACTTTTCCTGAATGTGGAAATCATGTGCCAAATTAATAGGTCATACAATTGAGTTCAGTTTATGTTCCTAACTGAGATAGTTATTAAGTGAATTTTGCCCCATTATATGACCTTTCTTACCACAGTTGTTAAGCGAATCACTGCAGTTGTTGACTTAGTAACATGATTGTTAAGTAAATCTGACTTCCCCAATGACATTGCTTGTCAGAAGGTCATAAAAGGCTATTATCTGACTCTGAGACACTGCAGCTGTCATAAATATGAGTCAGTTGTCCAGCATCTGAAGCTTGATCATGTAACCCACAAGGAGGCTGCAACAGTCAGAAGTGTGAAAAATAGTCATCATCATTCACTTTTTTCAGTGCCGTTGTAACATTTGAACAGTCACTAAATTAACTGTTGTACATTGAGAGTTACCTAAAAGTACAATCCATGCTTATATTTGTTTGTTTTGTTTTGTTTTTATTAAATTTATATACCGCCCCACTCCCGAAGGACTCAGGGCGGTGAACAGGCACAAAATAAAATACATAGATACAAAAGTTAGAAACGTAATTAAAACCAGATTAAATAATTTAGCCCGAGTCAATTAAAAATCCCAATAATTTAAAACAGATTAAAATTTCGATTTAAAAGAATTTTAAAACAGGGGAGAAAATTAGGCCAGGCTGGCTTTTTTTTTTATTTTATTGGATTTATATACCGCCCTACTCCCGAAGGACTCAGGGCAGTGAACAGCCACAGAATAAAACATGTAATTACAAAAATTTAAAATACAATAAAAATGAATTAAATAATTTGGCTGAGACAAATTTAAAATACCCAATAATTTAAAAACAAATTAAAATTTACATTTAAAAGGGGAAAAGAATTAGGCCAGGCCAGCTTGATGAAATAAAAAAATCTTGAGTGCATGATGGAAGGTGCGCAGATCCGGGATCTTCCGTATCTCCGGGGGAAGCTCGTTCCAGATCGTAGGTGCCCCCACAGAGAAAGCTCTCCCCCTAGGGGCCGCCGGTCGACATTGTTTGGCTGACGGCACCCGGAGGAGCCCCTCTCTATGAGCGTACTGGCCGGTGGGAGGCTGTTTGTGGTAGTAGGCGGTCCCGTAAATAACCAGGTCCTAAGCCATGGAGCGCTCTAAAGCTGGTGACCAAAACCTTGAAGTGCACCCGGAAGACCACTGGGAGCCAGTGCAGCTCACGCAGGAGAGGTGTCACACGGGAGTGCCATGTTGCTCCCATAACCACCCGCGCGGCCGCACTCTGCACCAGTTGGAGCCTCCGGGTGCTCCTCAAGGGGAGTCCCATGTAGAGAGCATTACAATAGTCCAGGCAGGAAGTGACGAGGGCATGAGTGACTGTGTGTAGGGACTCCCGATCCAGAAAGGGATGCAACTGGCAAATCAGGCGAACCTGATTAAAAATCCTCCCGGTCACGGCCGTCAAGTGCTCTTCTAAAGACAGCCGTGAATCCAGGAGGACACCCAAGTTGCTTGCCCTGTCCGTGGGGGTTAGCGATTCACCCCCAATAGTCAGCGATGGCGTCAACTGACTATATCGGGATGTCGGAAACCACAGCCACTCGGTCTTGGATGGGTTGAGCCTGAGCCTGTTCCTCCCCATCCAGATCCGCATGGCCTCCAGACACCGGGACATCACTTCAGGGCATTGTTGGGGTGGTCCAGGGTGGAGATGTACAGCTGGGTGTCATCAGCATACTGATGGTACTTCACCCAGAAACCACGGATGATCTCGCCCAGCGGCTTTACATAAATGTTGAACAAAAGGGGCGAGAGGACCGACCCTTGTGGCACCCCACATATGAGGGGCCTCGGGGTCGACCTCTGCTCCCTGCCAACACAGACTGGAACCGGTCAGAGAGAAAGGAGGAGAATCACCGTAATACAGTGCCCCCCATCCCTAACTCTTCCAACCGGTGCAGCATGATACCATGGTCGATGCTATCAAAAGCCGCTGAGAGGTCTAATAGGACCAGGACAGAGGAGCAACCCCTGTCCCGAGCCCTCCAGAGATCATCAACCAATGCGACCAATGCCATTTCCATGCTGTACCCAGGCCTGAAGCCCGACTGGAACGGATCCAGATATGTTGTTTCAATGTATTTGTGTTGTTTAGGATGCATGGTTTTGTTCAAAGATTTAATGTATATGTTATACATATACATTAAACAGAATACGTGCATCATTAATAATCCCCATTATTCATTTCATATGTCCTGCTCTTTTCTTCCTGAAAAGAAAAGTATTTTTCTTGCTCTTTTTTCACTGCCCTTATTTTGACTAATTTTGACGAATAAGCTCCCACAATACATGTTTGGAATGTAACATACATGCTTATAATTCTGCATTCTCTTGGCTTTTGGTAAGGCACGAAATAATCATAGACGGGTTACAGGCATATACATAATCAAGTCTGTTGTTTAAGGAATGAGAACAACTTTAACAAAGGAAATACATTAAATGTAGAAGTGGAATTTTGACGCTAATGTGTCCTAGAGTACAAATAACTTGAAAATACTGCAACTGTTAGATTTCAAAATATTAAGAAAATATTCCTCAGCTACATTTGCCAATTACTTTGATGCCCAGTTTGACCCAAACCTGAAATTTAACACAAGGGTTAATTTTTCTTTATATTATGTGCTTGGTTCTTGTCCCTACATATATGTGCACTTGAATGCTTCATCTTTATTTACATACATTTAGCTTTTTATCCATACAGCAATATACCTACATACTTACGTCCAGTAAAATTTTCCCACAGAAACAAAAGCAATCACCAGTTCCTGGCATAGAAAATTGGGATGGCCTACCAACAGTGGGGTGCTGCAGTGCCTTCTCAACTGTCTACTGCTAAAGTGTCCCAATCCAGACAGAATTTTCTTAAACCAGGTTGAAATGGAAGCACCATTAGCACAGGAGAGAAGTAGCTTAAGGTACACTGCAGAGATACTGTTAATTAGAGAGCACAGTTCTCTTCTTTTTACAGTACATCCATTTCCAAACACAATTTTGTCTTATTCTCTCTTCTAGTGTGTTAATCCTGATGGCAAGTTATTTTTATTATGTTCAAATTAGAATGAAATGCAAGCTAATTAACTTTATGGATGTTTATATATTATTTGTGATCTTGAGCAATTTGAATATTTGTCACATCTGAGTCAAACAAATCATTTGACACACAGCACCCCACAATACATGTCTTCTATAATAATTTGTTTGAATAATTTTCAATTTCTTCCACCACCTTTACCTTCCCTCCTTTTATTTGTAATGTGCTTCGAATTAGAATGTTGTTACTTTCCCACCGACGTAGTACCTATTTATCTACTTGCATTTGCATGCTTTCAAACTACTAGTTGGGTAGGAGCTAGAAAAGGAATGGGAGTTCACCCAATCACACAGGGTTTGGGTATTGAACTGCTAACCTTCCAGTTGACTAGCCCAGCATCTTAATCACTGCAATCCTACACCTAATTATAGTTACTCATTTATTTATGAAAATTAATTTTACATAAAATTAATTTTTTATCTCAGTTAAGGACTAATATGGCAAATGCTAATATAGCAGCAATCAAGTTGTGTAAAATTGAAGATCTGGTTGCTTCCTGTGAAAGCAACAACATAGACGCATCTATGAGGGGGTTTTTAGCTAAATTTTTAATCAAAATTTTAAGGGGACCTGGGAGGAAGGGAGGGGGTTGTGAAAGTGGACCTGGGGGGGTTCAGATAGCAACTGAATGGGGTGATGGGCCGATTGGCTGCAACAGAGGAGGAAATTTAACCGGGGAGCAGGGGGACGATAGGAAGGGCTATGTAATTGAAATAATGAGTGGGAGGGGCAGGTATGACGGGCGCAGGGGGCCATATCATGTGCTGGGGGTGCGCACATGCTGTTTACGAGCAATTAAGCACCCCGGCCCCCAATGCGCGACTCGTGTCCTGGGTTGTGCAGAGTCTCAGGCCCAGGGTCCGCGGCTGATGTTGTGTGATGCCAGGTCAGTCGTTAATAAAGCCCCCCTCATTTGTGATCTTATTTTAGATGGGGGTGCGGACCTGGCAGGTATTACGGAGACCTGGTTGGGCCAAGAGGGGGGGCTCCCTTCGTTGAAATGTGCCCACCAGGTTTTCATGCATTTCATCAGCCAAGGGCCCAGGGGAGGAGTGGGGGAGTGGCGGTGATTATTAAGGAGAGTCTTTGTCCGAGGGAGACCACTGTTCCTCAGATAGCCGGATGTGAGTCCCTCTTTGTGAAGTGGGGCCGTGGGGTGCAGATGGGTTTGCTGACTGCGTACCTGGCTCCCTGCCACGTGGCAGTGACCCTGCCCGAGCTACTCGACGTCATTGCCGGGTTGGCGGTTGACACCCCCAGACTTATTGTCATGGGGGATTTCAACCTTCTGTCTGTGGGTGAGGCGTCAGAGGTGGCTCGGGAGTTCATGGCTTCCATGACAGCCATGGACCTGACCCAGTTAGTTCAATGCCCAACTCACATAGGGGGACACACTCTGGACCTGATTTTTGTCTCTGGTCAGTGGTTGAATGATCTTGGTAGAGGGGACCTAGACATCAAACCCTTGTCATGGACAGATCATTCGCTCCTTCACTTACCTACCACTTTCCCCCACCGCAGGGAGATGGAACCGACCAAATGGTTCCATCCCAGGCGCCTGATGGAACCCTGATGGAGCTTGGGCTGTTTCCTGAGACTCTGGCACACGACTCGACTGAAGAGCTGGTGACTGCCTGGGAGAGTGCGGCCACCGGAGCTTTGGACCGCGTCGTGCCTTTGCGGCCTCTGACCCGATGCCGAACTCAATTGGCTCCTTGGTTCTCTGAGGAACTGAGAGAGATGAAGCGTCGGAAAAGACGCCTAGAGAGCATTTGGAGGACTAGTCAATCCGATTCCGACCGGACACAGGTGAGGTCTTATATCAAGACCTACCTAGTGGCGATAAAAGCGGTGAAATCTAACCATTTTTCCGCTCTTATCACATCTGCAGAGAACCGCCCAGCCGCCCTGCTAGGGTGACCCACTCCCTTCTTCGGCGAGGGGGAGTGTGGGAAGATCCCTTGCAGGGCCGCGCTGAGGATTTTGTGCAATTCCTGCATGATAAAGTCGCTCGGATTTGGGATGGCTTGGACTCCGATTGGATGAGTCCAGGGGAGGAGACAAGGGTAGGTCTTGAGAATATTATCTGGGAGGAGTTTGATCCTGTGGCTCCCGAGGATGTGGACAGGGTTCTGGGTAAGATTAGTGCCGCCACGTGTTTATTGGACCCGTGTCCCTCCTGGTTGGTACTGGCCTCCTGGGAGGTTACACGAAGCTGGCTCCAGGGGATTATAACTGCTTCTCTGAGCGAGGGTGCCTTTCCTGCCGCCTTGAAAGAGGCGGTAGTGAGGCCCCTCCTCAAAAAGCCTTCCCTGGACCTGGCTGAATTAGCCAACTACCATCCGGTCTCCAACCTTCGTTTTGTGGCGAAGGTTGTTGAGAGTGTGGTGGCACGACAGCTTCCCTGACACCTGGATGAAGCTATCTATCTGAACCCGTGCCAGTCGGGCTTCAGGCGGGGGTACAGCACAGAAACAGCATTGGTCGCGTTGGTGGATGATCTCTGGAGGGCTCGGGACAGGGCTCTGTCCTAGTCCTATTAGATCTCTCAGCAGCTTTTGATACCATCGACCATGGTATCATGCTGCAGCGGTTGAGGGGGTTAGGAATAGGGGGCACTGTTTTGCGGTGGTTCTCCTCCTTCCTCTCCGACCGCTCGCAGTTTGTGTTGGCAGGGGGGCAGATGTCGACCTCGAGGCGTCTTGCATGGGGAGTGCCACAAGGGTCGGTCCTCTCGCCCCTTCTGTTCAACATTTATGTGAAGCCGCTGGGTGAGATCATCCGTGGTTTTGGGGTGAAGTGTCATCTGTACGCTGATGATACTCAGCTGTACATCTCCACCCCAGACCACCCCAATGATGCCCTTGATGTGATGTCTCGCTGCCTGGAGGCTGTGTGGGTCTGGATGGGGAGAAACAGGCTCAGACTCAACCCCTCCAAGAGTGAGTGGCTGTGGCTTCTGGCGTCCCAATATAGTCAGCAGGTGCCATCGCTGACTATTGGGGGTGAATCCTTGCCCCCCACGGAGAGGGCTCGCAATCTGGGTGTCCTCCTGGACGCATGGCTGTCTTTAGAAGAGCATATGACAGCCATGGCCAGGGAGGCCTTTTATCAGGTTCGCCTGGTTCGCCAGTTGCAGCCCTTTCTGGACCGGGATGCCTTGCGCACAGTCACTCATGCCCTTGTCACCTCCCGGCTGGACTCTTGTAATGCTCTCTACATGGGGCTCCCCTTGAAGAGCACTCGGAGGCTCCAGCTGGTCCAGAATGCAGCCACGCGGGTGGTTATGGGTGCAACCCGTTGTGCCCACGTGACACCCCTCCTGCGCAAGCTGCACTGGCTCCCAGTGGTCTTCCGGGTGCGATGCAAGGTGTTGGTCACCACCTTTAAAGCGCTCCATAGCACAGGACCCGGGTACCTTCGAGACCGACTTCTGCCATCAATAGCCTTCCACCGGCCAGTTCGCTCCCACAGAGAGGGTCTCCTCAGGGTGCCATCGGCCAAGTTATGTCGGCTGGCGACATCCAGGGGGAGGGCCTTCTCTGTGGGAGCCCCAGCCCTGTGGAACGAACTGGTAAGATCTCCGACCTCCAGGTGTTTCGTTGTGCACTCAAGACTCTGTTGTTCCGCCAGGCTGGTCTATCAACATAACAATTTTAAATTGGGTTTTAAATTTCTGGGGTTTTAAATTTGAGCCAAATTCATTTAATAATTTTAAACTATTTTAACTGATGTTGTCCTGTGTTTTAATAGGCTGTACACCGCCCTGAGTCCTTCGGGAGAAGGGCAGTATAGAAATAAAATTATTGTTATTCTTATTCTTATTCTTATCTGATGTGTACTTATTGTTTTCATTGTAATATCGTATGTTTTGTATGGTTTATTTCTCTACTATAGCATGCTACCTACATAGTACCCTTATGCTAAACTACAGATTTAACCTTTCCAGCCCCCAAATGCTTTTATTGCTAAGAAAAATATTTACAAAATGATAGATACAATTAAACTATGTTATGTTTTAAAAATGTGCTACAAATTCTTGGCAACAGCTTTACAGAGTTGAAATTCTGGACCTTCTTGGAGTTGTAATCACTGACAGATTGTCACAAATTCTATATGCTGACAGTGTTTGGATAAACTGCTGGATTTCAAGCTGCAGTGGCATGACATGGTACCAGTCCCTATAATACTACATCAATACAGCTGTGGAGTGCCAGTGTAACGGTTGCCTCAACTTTGTTTTAGTATAACCTTGTCCTCATGCTTCAGAGATATTTTAATAATTGGTTTGAAAGGATTTTTTTCTGATAGGAAGCATTTTGTCCTCAAATGCTGTTACGGCTATGTTGCAGAAGCTTTATTTCATTACAGCTGCAGGTATATAGCAATTATATGCCTATAAACTATTGTCTGTCCCTGAAGGAGGCCCCATTACTTAAAACAGAATCTGCATAGTGTGTTCTTTCAAGTGGCCTAGTAGTACATATGTATCTCAGTTAATTTCATTCTATGTTCTATTTTCGATCTTTCACGATGGTAACAAAAGCAAACAAGTGAAAAAGCACTACCTTTTAGGGCACTCATTTTCAGTCAAGCAAGATAAGTGTAAACAGATATGTCTTCCATTAGGAGAAAAGCTAATAAAGCCAAATGGCATGGAATTCCAAATATAAGCTCAAACCATCAAATATGACGCCTTGGAGTGCCAAGTCAGCAATGTTGTGATACTTCTTCAGAAGGTGATATTAAGAATGTGCCTGAGATATTCACAGGAAATCAGTATATAATGGTTTATAATCACATCAGTATATAATCACATCAGGAAGCTGATGTGATGTGTTTCAGATCTGGAGACAAAATTACTGCATTTGGGATACACTTATTTTGATTAGAATGACAAATAACAGAATTGAAAGGGATCTTGGATGTCTTCTAGTCCAACTCCTTGCTCAAGGTGAGACCCTATAACATTCCAGACAAATAGCTGTCCAATCTCTTAAAAACACTCCAGTGATGGAGCATCCATAGCTTCTGAAGGCAAGCTCTTCACTGATAAATTGTTCTCACTGTCAAGAAATTTCTTCTTAATTCTAGGCTGGACCTCTCTTTGATAAATTTCCTACTATTACTTCTTGTCCTGCCTTCAGGGACTTGTCCCCTTTTCTTTGTGATAACCCCTTAGATATTGTAAGACTGCTCTAGTTCTTCTCTTTATTAGACTAGACCCATGATGGAAAACCTATGGCATGCATGCCACAGATGGCACGCAGTGCCCCCTCTGTGGGCACATGAGCTGTCACCCCAGCTCAGCTCTGCTGTGCATGCGTTATGCGCCTCCCGCTGTCCAGCTGGTTGTTGGGTCTCTGCTGAGCATGCGCAAGGGTAGGGCGCATGCAGGAAGCATGCACACATGCATTGGGGAGACAGATGTGTGCTGTGGGGCAGGGCACACATGCATGGAGTAGGGCACGTGCAGGGGGTGGGGTCCCTGCGTGGGGGATGGCACATATGCATGGGGGCATGAGGCACGAGTGCAGGGGCCACACATGTATTCCATTTTGGGGGTTCATGCATGCATTTGCCCACATGTGCATGCACTTTGGGCACTCGCTCCGGAAAAGGTTAGCCATCACTGGACTAGACATTTCCAATTCCTGCAACCATTCTTCATAAGTTGTAGTTTCCAATGCCCTAATCATCTTTGTTGCTCTTCTCCACATTTTTAAGGTCTCAACATCTTTTTTATATTGTGGTGACTAAAATTGGATGCAGTGTTCCAAGTGTGGTCCCATCAGTGCAGTATAAAGCAGCACTCACATGATCTTGATACTATCCCTGTGCTGATGCAGTCGAGGACTTCATTGGCTTTTTTTGGCAGTTGAACTACAGTGCTGCCTAATAATTAAGTGGTTGTCTACTAGGACTCCTAGATCTCTCTCATGGTTGTTGCTATTGAATCAGGTACCACCTATTCTATACTCATGCATTTGTTTTTTCTTGTCTAAATGTAAAACCTTACTTTTTTTCATCTCAGGATTGCATTTTGCTGGATAGGGCCAAATGTTCAAATCTGTCAAGATCCTTCTGGATCTTGAATCTACATGTTGGCTATTTCCCCAAGCTGGGTGTCATGTACAAATTTGATGGGTCCCCCTTCTAACATAAATTACTTATGAAGTTGTTGAAGAGTACTGGGACTAAAGCAAAACCTTGGGAGCTCCACTTTCCTCCATATAGATGTAGCTTCATTAAGGACTACATATTGACTGCAGTTGGTCAGCCAGTTATGAATCCATCTGGTAGTAATGTTGTCTAACCAATATTTTTCTTTCTTACCAGGTAGTATTCTATGGTCTACTTTTTTCAAATTCCTTACTGAAATCCAAATATGTCTAAGAATTTCACTGATCCACTAATTTAGTCACTTTGTCAAAGAATGCCACAAAATTTGTATGGCATCATCTGTTGGCTTCTAGAGATAACTGCTTGCTTATAGTGAATTAGTGGATTAGGCTAATGTGAAAGTTTAAGCAAATGATTTAGTGCAATTTGTGTTAGAAAGTACTTTTCTTCTCCTTTCCCACTCATGAAATGTAAATGTTATCAAATTTTCAGCTTGCTGAAAATCTGATTTGGTAAATAGCTTTCTCAGCTCCCAAAGTATTGCACTTAGGTAATGACATTATCGTGTGTTTTATGTAATATTCCTTTAAAACATTTTTTTATAATAAATGTTGCTAGGAATGTAATAATTCTCAAAATATAATAGCTCTGTACTGCAGAAGTAATCTAAACTGAAATGGTAATTATAGGGTGATCAATCCGTGGTGCGTAATGAGCCACTACCAGTAGTTAACATTCTGGACAATACCACAAAGTCATCTGAAATCATTTAATCTTATATGAAACATTGGCAGAAAATGCTATATAAAGAAAGCTACTTGCTTGAAATCATTACCCTGTAGATGCCACAAAATATGCACCCTGCATTTTTGTGCCTGAATTTGGTCAGAACAGAATAGGCTACCCACTCCCCAGTTATAATGGGTAGAGTTTCTAGAGTCCAAAGCCAAATAATTTTGGCAATATGAAATTTAAAAAAATGAAATAGCAGCATCTCAGCAACTCTGGCAGGAAAAAAAATGCAAAATGAATAACTAACAATTTGCTGCCTATCCAAAATCTGCTACTAAAATTGGCTGCTTTCCTCAGTTTAATGTTAGAACTAGGCAGAATAGCCTACTGTATATGTTCCAATCTCCTTGTTAGGATATACATGTCAAGAGGAATCAGTGATAGCAAACCTTTTGAGCTAAAAATCAGAAAATGCTTAACTTGACTCTGTGTGCATGCTACCTCCCCCAACCAAGCAGAAACAATTATTTACATATTTTTTATTTTTTAAAAAATACAGTCCAATCATGTGTGGTCCCAGGTATTATATAAAAAATGTCAAATATTTACAAAAATAAAATTTAAGTTAAACAAACTTAAACTTGTACTTCAATGTCATCTAGAAAGATAAAAGAAAGAGATTATAGTAAGGAAATAATATCACACAATCATGCAGATAGTAAATTAATTTTGTTTCAATACAAAATCATTCTGATATATTTACAATAACATGATGTCGAAAATAGGACTTTCTCAGTTACCTATAGCCTTTAGACAATTATTGGAAATGGAAATAGTTTTTCTCTAGCTCAACAGTGATATCATAAGCCCTGAAATCAAGTCATGATTTCTCATTTATTTCATCTAGTTTTGCTGTAGTCGGAGGCAAAAGAAGGTGAAAATGTTGATAATGGCACTTTGGACATTGTAGGCAAAAATAAGGGTTGCCTACAATTTCTACTTCATTCTGCCTCGTTCTTATAAGAATCTGGGACAAGGAGAATTCCTCCCTGAGGAAAGATAGGCTAAGTAAGTGCAAGTAAATATGTAGGTATAATGTTTGCACTCAACTGTATGGTTGAGTCATTTATGTTTACCTACATGCATGGCGTTATGCAAAACTCTTGAAGCCTTTTTGGAGAGTGGGGACAATTTGGAATGTTAAGGTCTTGGGATGGAAACTGTCACAAATATGGCTACTACTGAGGGCATAGTCTGCTCAAAAGCAACCATTGACCAAAAGGGAAGCTACACCAACATAACAACTCTGAAATGTATAGACTTTAACCCCAGAACTCCTCAACCAGCTTGATGACTGGGGAATTCTGGCAGTTTTAGAGTGGCCAAGGTTGAGAAACACTGCCTACACCCTGTTCCAAATTGTCAGTGTTACCCAGTGTACTAGAATCTTCAATACAAAGCACTGTTTATTGCCTGTCACTATTTTTTTCTAGGAACGCCTCAAGGACTTTTGTGGAATTCAGCAACATTCTTAAAAACAAATATTTCAAAGAATAGGGACACTAAGCCCGTGATGGCGAACCAATGGCACGTGTGCCACAGTTGGCACACAGTGCCTTCTCTGTGGGTACATGAGCCATCACCCCAGTTCAGCTCTGCTGCACACACGTGCACACCTCCCGCTATCCACCTGGTTGTTGGGTCTCTGCTGAGCATACATGGGGGATGGGGCGCATGCAGGAAGGCACATGTGCATGTGTTAGGGTCAGGTGCATGCTGGGAGGCAGGAGGCATGCAGGAGGTGGGGTTGCCTGTACGGGGATGGCACATGTGCAGGGGGAGGGCGGGGGCAGATGCACATGTGCAGGGGTAGAGGGCGTGAGTGCAGGGGATGCACATGTATTGCATTTGGGGGGTTCATGCATGCATTCACCCACATGTGCATGCACTTTGGGCACTCGCTCTGGAAAAGGTTAGCCATCACTGCTCTAAGTATATTCTTTTAAAATAAAAAAAATAAAATAATTTTTAAAAGCAGATATGTCATAAATCAAGATAATATACTAATGCTTCTGGCTATTTCATTGGGAACCTAGGTCTTAATGTAAAAGTAGAAAACCTGTATTCCAAACAACACTTATGCAGTGCTGAATGTAAACAAGACATTTGGTAGCATATATTTTTCTAAAGCAAAGGGTTTACATCCATTTTTATTTCCCTAAATAATAGAAATGGCCTCCTGCAGCCCATTGACAGGTCTTGGGGCAAAGCTACACGACTTCCCCACCTGAAAGGTTACATATTTATACCTAAAAAGCTGGAGAATCACCAGAGAGTAATAAAAGACATATAACACTCTCTTAGCTACCATCCAATGATCATCTGAACTTTAGCCACAAATATTTTGATTTTTAAATGAGTTTGCCAACTAGCTCAAAAAAGACTGGGATTCTTCACTTAATCTACAACATATAGAAATCCTTATTTCAGAATTCTTGTGAAATGCAAGTTCATTGAATTAGTCTAAGAAATGCAGAAACATTTATCTGAAAATATGCATGCAAACAGAAAAGCTATTGAAGAGAAATTTAGTAGATTGTATATTGGTAATCGTTGACTTATGACAAGTGAACCCAAAATTTCTTTTGCCAAGCAAGATAATTGTTAAGTGAATTTTATCCCATTTTATGACCTTTCTTGCTACAGTTATTAAGTAAATCACTGCTGCTGTTATCTTAGTAACATGGTTGTTAAATGAATCTGACTTCCCCCTTGACTTTTCTTGTTAGAAAGTCGGAAAGGATTATCACATGAGTCCAGGACATTGCAATCATCATATATACATGCCAATTGCCAAGTAGCTGAATTTTGACCATGTGCTGCAATGTTCAAAAGTGTGAAAAATGGTCACAAGTAACTTTTGGTTGTTATTTTGGTTGCAATTTTGAGCTATCATTAAACAGCTGTATTTAGACTACCTGTATTTAGACTTTATGGGATTGGTTTTAGGTTCCAGCCCCTTCCTCTGCTCATCCAAAGAATGGTTGGCTCCTGCAAAGGGTAGTGATGATATCTCATGCATGAATGGGGATAGTACCACGTTTACGGCTTAACCATCAGAAATAAAAGAAGGTAGGATTCATCACAAAAACATGGTTGCATTTAAGGTAGCTAAGCTTACTGCTGACGTCAATGGTCTCAGTGTTTTTAGCATGCTGATGAGTCACGACAGAGCTGAATCCTCACATTTCAGAGCTGGAAAGATTGCCACAATGTGTGACAATTCTAGTAGTGGCGTTGTTACATTTCTTAAATACTTGGAGTTTTACATAAAGAGCGAGTGGCATTTAGG
Organism: Arizona elegans; assembly: GCA_022577455.1. NCBI lineage: Eukaryota > Metazoa > Chordata > Lepidosauria > Squamata > Colubridae > Arizona > Arizona elegans. The sequence goes on from JAKOOJ010000004.1 coordinate 28,030,075, forward strand.
AAAAGGGCATCATTAAAATTATTTTCCTTTCTTAATCCATAGCGCAACTTTCCCATCTTCCCTAGCTTCTCCACGGATATGTGATCTAAAATTCCCTTAATGCAGATTTACCCTTGTTTACTGATACACATCAAGAGCACTAGAGAGAATAGCTATTTTGGCATATAAGGCATTCTGTGTGAAAGGTTGCAGCCATTATGGATGCCATAGTTAAGCTACTAGAATATGATATTTAGTTAATGCAACAGGTGTGCCTGTTGTGTTTCTCTGGTATACCATCACTCAAAAATCAAAATCAGTGGAGCATCTGCCTGGAATAAAATCACTGAGTTTGTGTTTGAAGAATTGTAGCATTCTTCAAGCCCTAAATCTAGTTGGCAGTCTTATCAGAATTTATTCCAGATAAAGTACTAGCCTTTATAACTAACCCATGGTTTCTTATTGAACTGGCTTTATGCAGCTACCATTAATAAATTTTCTGAGTTGGGTTTGCAAGGTGTGAACAAAGGCTTATATCAATTTTTTTCCTAATTCAAGGAAAAGGGGAAGGAAAGATTTTAAGATTATAATCCTTTGATTTGTGAATTGTTGTGTTAAGTTTCTTCAGTAATTTTGCTGCTAATTTATATAGAGCTACATAAGACGAATTATGAATTTGTTATGATGCATTTCTCATTTCCTCAAGTCATTCCAGGGACAGGACTAGTGGACAATACTATAGATCTATATAGTAGTACACTGTAACTCGACTCTTGCTGAATAAAAATAAGGGCCTGTTGGAATAGTAGTATGCCCTGCTTCGTATTGTTCTCCTTGCTGGCTCACAAAAATATTTTCATTATTAATGTGCTAAGAAATGTTATTTTCAGATTTACCAATTGGCTGATAGATAGCCAGTAAAATAAAGTTTCCTCCCCCTATACACACTTAGATTCTAGCAATCATTAATCAAGGTCAAATTTGTCACTTGAAGATACTTCCCAAATAGGGAAGAAGCTAAATACAGCAAACTTTACAAGTGGTGGCTTTGCAGTGGATTAAGAAAGAAAGAAACAAAGTTATTTTCTAGAATGTAAAAGATTAGCATAAATTTACTTAAGATATAGGCTGGGAACAATATAAGATTGTCTTAATGTGATCATGGAATTGGGTTTGTCTAGTCTAGTGAAAAGAAGGATTAGGGATGACCTGATAACAGTGGTCCAATATTTGACAGGCAGCTACAATGAAGAGGAGGTCAATCTATTTTCCAAAGCACCCAAAGGCAAGACAAGTGGATGGAAACTAATAAAGGAGAGAAGCAACCTAAAGCTAAGGAGAAATTTCCTAACAGTGAGAACAATTAAATAGTGGAATGGCTTGCCTTTGGAAGTTGTTGGTGCTCCATCACTGGAGGCTTTTAAAAAGAGTTTGGACAGCCACTTTCTGGAATGGCATAGAGCAGTGATAGTGAACCTTTTAGACACCGAGTGCCCAAACTGCAACCAAAAACCCACTTATTTAACCTGAATACAGCGAATTGTTCTAAGAAAAACGTGATATACCCTTCATTTTTTTCTGCTTTTGAAATATTACCTTTAGCAACATAAAAAAGAAAAACTTTTGTAATATCATTTCTCTCTTACCCTCCCTCCCTCTCTTTCTCTCTCTTTTCCTCCTTCTCTCTCTCTTTCCCTCCCTCTCTCTTTCCCTCTCTCTCTCCCTCACTCTCCCTCTCTCTCTGTGTCTTTTTCCTCCTCTTCCTTGCCCTCTCCCACCCCGCCCCAGAGGAGAAGGAACCCCTGAACTGGGGGGAATCTGATATCCAGAGGCTGACAAGCCCAGGAGCAGTGTGCCGAAGACCAGCTGGCTGGTGGGGCATCACAACACTGGCAGCTCTGCAGGAAAAGCAACTGACATCCCAGAGGTGAGAGTGAGCCCAGATGACTCAGGGTCGCATTGTGGCTCAGCATCATAATGGGCTCCAGGAAAAGGGGACCCTGACTCCCCCATTGTGAAGCACACTAAATTTCACTCTGCTGCGCAAGGTCCTGAGAGAGCAGACGGCAGGCCATGGAGGCAGCAACAGCAAATGTACTGCCACAAAGGCAGAATGCTGTTTCGCGCAAAGACAAGAGAAACACGATGGAGCTGGGCTTGGGCAATGCTGTGCGTGCCCAAAGACACCACCTCTGCCACCTCTGGCAAATGTGCCAAAGCTCACCACCACTGGCATATAGTCTCCTACTTTGCAGGGGGTTGAACTAGAAGACCTCCAAGGTCCCTTTCAACTCTCTTATTCTATTATTTTGTTATGAGAAGTTTAAGGTTGCTGCAGCATTTTGGCTGTGATGTCCATGAGAAATGAGAAAAAGGCCCAAAGGTTTGCCTTTGAAGAAGTACATTAGAGTTTATTTACAAACAGAGAGAGGAAAACAATCTGAATATTTTTATGAGGCAACAGTCATTAGATCCCTAGGGAAATTTAGACCCCCACATTCTCTAATTTTATATGGTTCCTCTTCTGTCTTTTTACTCTCCTCTCCTTCTGCTGTATCTTCCCACATATTATACCCATATCCACATGACTCTCAGATGGAGAGAGGCCTTCATGAAATTCTGATGACTAATAATTGGGAGGTTTCCAAATATCTGTTGACCATTAGTTCAAGTTAAAGATATCTTCTTTACCCTGTTCAGGTCCATTAATATTTAAACTCCCTAATCAAGTCTAGAGCAGTATTTTATTTCTCCACGGGTTTATGATCTGATCATTTTCTTGTTTCTGAAACAGGATAAATCAGTATAAATCTAAAAGAAAATAGTCTGACTCATGCCCTTCTCCTATATCTGTGTTTTGTCCCCAGAAGGGAAGATTCATTGATATCAGTAGACGCTTTCATTCTAAGGCTAATATTTATTTGTTTGTTTGTTTATTTATTTATTTATTGGTTTCATTAGCTACACAATTCCACTGTGACACTGGATGGCGAACAATGTAACTACAAAGTAATATATCATACATAATATAGAAACAATACCAAAGAGTCATTAGGACAAAAAGCAACACTATTATTACCAATAATAAATCATCTGCATAGGATTGTTTTTATATGACTGTTTTATAGTTTTTAACTGTATGCTGCTCAGAGTCACACTTTTGTGAATGTGAATGAATATCTAAATATGATTGATGAATAAATAAATAAAGACACCCCCCCCCAATTATATACCAGCCCTGGAGACAGAAATGCACTTGGGTGGTCCAAAAGCCCACAGAGTTGTGCTTGAACCTATCCCTACCCAGATATCCTCAGTCTAGCAAGACCTTGACAGCTTCATCTGGTTGGTCTGGTATTGAGATGTACAGCTGATCTCAAACTAAGGGATGACATTTGTCAATGCTCTTATATATACAAGTCCTGAGTCACATCATATATTAGAGGACTGTGATTTCATCACCAATACTGACTTGTTGCAAGGAAAAAGGAGAAGAATCACTGGAACATCATGCATTCTACTTCTCATGCCTGCAGACAGTCCAGGGTTGATGGTATCAAAATATTTCAAAAGATCAAGGAGTACAATGATGGTTGCATTATCCTCATCCTGGCTTCACCAATGGAGCATTAGTCATCAAATGCAACCAATACCATCTCACTATTGTGTTCCTATCTGAAGCCTCACCGAAAGGGTTCCAAATAATCCATATAATCCAGAGTCTATTGAAATTGTAATCTTGACAGCCTTTTCATTCTAAAAGGAAAGATTGGAGACTGGAAGAGAATTATCTTGATGATCTTGGTTTACTAATTCTTGTTTTACATTGTCTACCAAGAAGGAAATAGTATGAGAGTTATACATGCATGTTTGAAAGCAGAGAAATACCAAATGTTTTATATGTTTTATAATAAATCCTATTAAATGCCTATTATTTACATATATGAGCTACTTATATTCCTAGCATTGCTTTTTGAAGTAAATTTCTCCAAAACTGATTCTGCAAATCATTCAGTAAGATGCTTAATTTTCTGTTTTATAACTAATGAAAGACTTGATTAAATTGAATCCAATAGTATTGGATAAAATAACAAAAGGGAACTAAAATATTGTTGAAATCTATTTTATTCTGCCAAGAAAGGGACATTTAGCATAAGCAAGTATGCTTATTAATGTTAATAATAATGTATTATTAATAATAATGTAATGTTAATGTATGCTAGATTTCTTTTCTTGCATTGTAGGAGATATTTAGACATATATAAAAATTCTGAAAGTAATCATTTAAGTATTATGAAGTTTAAAGGAAACACTTTGGGGATCGGTTAATTGTTGACTTGAAAAACATCAAGGCATTGCCAGGTTGTGGCCTAATAGTGAGAGGAAATAATATTTTAGAGAAACCTCAATTTCTTCAAGCTGCTGAGTCTCCAATATTGTCTGTGTAATCACAAATCACTTTATTGTATGTATCAGTCTAATTATACAAAAATCCCGATGGTACAATCACACATTCTAAACCAGTTATAGAATAGAATAGAATTTTTATTGGCCAAGTGTGATTGGACACACAAGTAATTTGTCTTGGTGCATATGCTCTCAGTGTACATAAAAGAAAAGATACATTCATCAAGAATCATAAGGTACAACACTTAATGATAGTCATAGGGTACAAATAAGCAATCAGGAAACAATATCAATATAAATTGTAAGGGTACAAGCAACAAAATTACAGTCATCCAGTCATAAGTGGAAGGAGATGGGTGGTAGGAACAATGAGAAGATTAATAGTAGTGCAGACTTATAAATAGTTTGACAGTGTTGAGGGAATTATTTGTTTAGCAGAGTGATGGCATTCAGGAAAAAACTGTTCTTGTGTCTAGTTGTTCTGGTGTGCAGTGCTTTATAGCGTCATTTTGAGGGTAGGAGTTAAAACAGTTTATGTCCAGGATGTGAGGGGTCTGTAAATATTTTTACAGCCCTTCTTTTGACTGGTGCAGTATACAGGTCCTCAATGGAAGGCAGGTTGGTAGCAATTGTTTTTTCTGCAGTTCTAATTATTTTCTGAAGTTTGTGTCTGTCTTGTTGGGTTGCAGAGACAGTTATAGAGGTGCAGATGACAAACTCAGTAATTCCTCTTGTTATGTAAATAGGTTTGTTTGGCGGGAAGTTCGAATTAACTGACCCTCAGCTGATTGGCTGACCACCACAGCTGCAAGGTATATAAAGGGAGCTGGCTCACCAGGTCAGTTGCTGGAGTCTCACCCTATAATAAAGAGCTGTTGTCACTCACTACCCTGGCTTGCTGCGTCCTCATTCACCCAACATAACATTGGCGACGAAGGTGGGATTTTGAGGCCAGAAGCAGAGGAGAGCTGAAGCCACACGCAAAAGAGCTGAAGCCACACTCAAAGGAGCTGAAGCCACGTTCAGAGAAGGGGACCCGAGACCGCATCTGAATCCAGCCAGGCGAGCGAGCGGAACACAGGAGAATCCCGAAACGATGTCTGCCTACACCCCGCCAGCGCCTTTCGACCCCAAGGAAGAGAAGTGGGGATCCTACATGTCCCGGTTCGAGTGCTTCATGGTGGCAAACGACATGCAAGGGCTACCGGACGTTCGGAAGAAAGCCCTGTTCCTGAGTCACTGCGGGCCAAGGGTTTTCGACACAGCCGAAGCATTGTCGGAGCCGAATTCGGTCCACAACATTTCCTGGTCGACGCTACAGACCCTGCTGAAAGACCACTATGCACCAACGCCATCGAAGTACGTGCAGCGCTACGAATTCCGGCAACGGCTCCAGCAGGAGGGAGAATCGATCAGCGAGTACGTCGCTGCCCTGCGTAAGGCCGCAACCCAATGTGAGTACCGAGACCTGGATGAGATGCTCCTAGAGCAACTAATTTGCGGAGTGAGAGATAGCCGGCTTCAGAGGAGGCTGCTTGCGAGGTCAAACCTGACTCTACTCATCGCGCTAGACGAGGCCAGGGCGCAAGAGTCATCAGTAAAGGCCGCCGAGAGATTAAAGAGCTCCCACCTAACCAAAACAACGCAGAAGACGGCGCCAGTGCATCAAGAGGCCGTAAGCACCGCGAGCGAGGGGGAGTCTGAAGAAGAGGTCTACCGCACCGAGCAGTCCCGCACAGCCCGGAGGGAGCCCAGAGATGGATGCGCCAGCTGTGGAGGGTCCCACTCACGACAGAACTGGAAGTTCAGGGACGCCGTTTGCCGTTCCTGTGAGAAGAGGGGCCACATCGCTAGAGTCTGTAGGTCGAAAACACACCAGAGCTACAGACCACGTGGCCAAACGGCCCAATCCGAGACGGCGCCACACCGAAGGCCCAACAGGGATGGCGGAAACCGGAAGGGCGCGAAATTTGAAGACGCTGGGGCCTACACCATTCGCATCGCACGGACCTGCACCTCGCCTGGAGAAAAGACCTACACCACAGTCGAGATCGAGGGACGGGAGTGCCAGATGGAGATAGACACGGGATCGTCGATATCCATCATGTCTTGGGAAAACCTAAAGAGAGTCATCCCCAGCGCACACAAGCGACAGCTCCAGCCACAGCTTCGCAGACTGAAGGATTACCAAGGGAACCGCATACCCGTCAAAGGCAGAGGCGAGTTCCAAGTCCAGTACGGGGAGTTTACCGAGAAACTGCCCCTCACCATCGTCAGCGACAACCTTCCCAGCCTCCTGGGCATGGACTGGTTTAGAGCCCTAAGCATGGGATTCACCAGAGTAAGGAACGTTCGAAGCACCCTGAAGGAAGACCTGATGCAGGAGTTCCAGGACGTGTTCAACGAGAGGCTTGGCAAGTATGTGGGGACCCCGATTTCATTTAATCTAGACCTCAACATCGCACCCATCCGTTTAAAGCCCAGGCGGGTACCATTTGCCCTGAAGCCCAAAATAGACATTGAGCTGGATAAATTGATCAAACAAGGGGTGCTCGTTCCAGTCGACCACGCCAAATGGGAGACCCCAATTGTGACACCGGTCAAGCTGGACGGGTCAGTGTGCATATGTGCTGATTATAAATGCACAATTAATAAGGCCCTGCAGCAGAGCGCCTATCCAGTGCCAGTCGTTCACCACTTACTGCATTCCCTGGGCCCTGGCAAGATATTCGCAAAACTCGATCTGGCGCAGGCGTACCAGCAGCTGCCAGTAGATGGTGCTACCGCAGAGGCACAGACTATCGTAACCCACAGAGGGGCCTTCAAGTGCACCCGTTTGCAATTCGGAGTAAGCGTGGCCCCCGGACTGTTCCAAAGTACCATGGAACGGCTTCTACAAGGGATCCCCGGGGTGGTGCCCTATTTTGATGATGTACTCATCACCGTGGACAATGAGCAGCAGCTAAGAGAAAGGCTGAGGGAGGTCCTAAGGAAATTCAGGGACGCGGGACTCAGAGTAAAACGCAATAAATGCATGATTGCAGTCCCCTCAGTCGAATTCCTGGGATACAGAGTAGATGGCACCGGCATACACCCCACAGAGAGCAAGATCAGGGCAATCAGAGAAGCACCCACCCCCAAGGACAAGGCAGAGTTACAGGCCTTCCTGGGACTATTAAATTTTTACGCCATCTTCCTCAAAGACAAGGCAACAGTGGCAGAACCCCTACATAGACTGTTAACCAAGAAAGCCACTTGGAAATGGGGGGAGGCTGAAGACAGGGCGTTCGCCAGCATTAAAAAACTACTATCAGCTGAAAGCTTCTTAATTCAATACAACGCAACGCTTCCCCTTGTTCTAGCATGTGACGCGTCCCCATTCGGGGTGGGAGCGGTCCTGAGCCATAGACTCCCGAATGGCCTGGAAGCGCCCATCGCATATTACTCCCGAACTCTATCAAGTGCTGAGCGAAATTACAGCCAGCTCGACAAGGAGGCCCTCGCCGCCGTTTCGGGAGTAAAGAAATTCCACAAGTACTTGTTCGGGAGGGATTTTGAGCTAATCACAGACCATCGACCACTCCTGGGTCTCCTCGCGGGAGATCGACCAACCCCGGCAGCACTGTCGCCCAGGATGACACGCTGGGCCATCTTCCTCGCAGCATACTCCTATCGCCTGGTACATCGACCAGGGGCGAACATGGGCAACGCGGACGCACTCAGCCGATGCCCACTACCCGACAGCCTAGAAGACTTCACACCCGGCATCCCCATCCTGCTGATAGACGTTTTGAACTCTGGGCCCATAACATCAGCCGAGGTTGCAAGAGCCTCAACCAAGGACCACGTGATCCGGACAGTCGCAAGTTGGGTCATGAGGGGGTGGCCGGAAAAGATTGGGAGCGGGGAATTTAAACCGTTCGCGGGAAAACGAGACGAATTGACAATGCAAGGGGGTTGTTTACTATGGGGCGAGCGGGTTGTTATTCCCTCACGCTTAAGGGAAAAAGTTTTAATGTTGTTGCATGAGGGGCACCCTGGGATTGTGAGAATGAAGGGGCTAGCCAGGAGCTACGTCTGGTGGCCCAGCATGGATGCAGACATTACAGAGTGGGTGGGGAGATGCCAGCCCTGCCAAGAGTCCAGATCAGACCCGCCAACGGCACCCGTGAGGGAGTGGGAAAGGCCCCAGGGACCCTGGTCCAGAATACATATTGACTTTGCAGGCCCATTCCATGGACAGACCTTCATGGTCGTCGTAGACGCATTCTCCAAATGGCTGGAGTTCAAGCTAATGAAGGCCACTACCACCGACGCAACCATCAGAGAGCTAAGACAGTTATTCGCCACACATGGGTTACCGGACATCCTAGTGTCAGATAACGGGCCACAGTTCACCGCAACACAGTTCGAGGGGTACTTAGCGGGACTTGAGATCAGACATGTCCTTTCTGCCCCATTTCACCCGGCTAGTAACAGACAGGCGGAGAGATTTGTGAGGTCAGCAAAGGAGGCCCTTTCACGCTTGAGCTCCGGAGACTGGCAGGAAAGGGTAGACAAATTCTTAATAGCCCAGCACTCCACACCCTGTACAGCCACAGGCCGAAGTCCGGCCGAACTACTAATGGGACGGAAACTCTGGGGAATACTAGACAGACTCAACCCCAACTACTCCCCAGAGGTCTTCAAGGTGGGGGAGAGGAAACTTAGAGAGTTCACCATAGGAACACCGGTACACGCTAGAAACTATGGACAGGGCCCACTCTGGGAGGCCGGAACAATCACAGAAATCACAGGCGCCAAGTCATACAGGGTAGACATGGGGGACGGGAGAGTTTGGCGCAGGCACATTGACCAATTAAGAAAAAGAGTAACCACAGACACCGAAGATACATTAGACGACCCCATCTCCGACTACGACTACCAACCAGAAGCACAAACCACTAGCCCGAGGAGAGCGGAGGACTTAGCTGAGGACTCTGGTATCCAGCGCCGCCCCGTCGAGGTAGTCCCAACAGCCGGAGAAGTCGCCGCCCACGAGGAGGTCCCGGAGGCCTCATTGGCGGAGCAGGGAGAAACAGAAAGTCCCTCCGACCTGCTCAACGCCGCCCCTCCGACTGAACTGCGCAGGTCAGCTAGGACTCGCACACGCCCTAGTCACCTGAGAGACTTTGTATGCAAATAACACCCCAAGTGACTTCTGGGAGGGGAGGAGTGTTATGTAAATAGGTTTGTTTGGCGGGAAGTTCGAATTAACTGACCCTCAGCTGATTGGCTGACCACCACAGCTGCAAGGTATATAAAGGGAGCTGGCTCCCCAGGTCAGTTGCTGGAGTCTCACCCTATAATAAAGAGCTGTTGTCACTCACTACCCTGGCTTGCTGCGTCCTCATTCACCCAACATAACACCTCTGTAGAATTCTGTATCAGCAGCTCCTTGGGCAGTTTGAGCTTTCTGAGTTGTAACCCTAACTACCTATTCAGAAACATTAAGTTTCCTTTTCATTTAAATAAACATAAGGAACTGATTTGCACATTATTGCTGAGTGATATATTTTTATTAAGATGCATGCAAATAAGCTGAATAATTGCTCTTTAGAATCAGGCAGCTAAATTGTTCCAATTGTTACACTGCCACCTAGTGGACAACACCCTAGCAATCGTTAAATTAACATTATTTAAACATTAATTTAAACAAGAATTTCATTTTATTTCATTGAAAGCTATTGTCACCCAATGATGTGCTTTGAACATTTAAAATGCATGATGTAAATATTATTATTATGCTGTTGCCTCTCTCATACAGACACAGACACCCAGAGGTTTCTTATCACCCATGGTTTTGTAGCCATGAATTGAAAAATGTTTTTCTAATTATTAAATTAGATTAAATTCATTTTTCTGATATATGTTCAAAGCATTTAGATATACTGTAATATTCTGAAAATGGGCAAAGTGGCATATTAAATCATAGCAGTGGTGGGATTCAAATAATTTAACAACCAGTTCTCTACCCTAATGACTGGCTGGGTAGGCATGGCTGGGTGGTCATATGACTCAGTGGGCATGGCCAACTCAACGTCACTCACATTGAGGGGTGCCTCGCCTCACCAGGCCTTTCCTCACCATGCCCGGCCCTGCCCCACCCCTCCCCTTCCAGCCACTCCTTGTCATGCCTGGCCTCTCCTCTCCTTGACTTATGACCACAATTGAGCCCAAAATTTATTTTGCTAAGTGAGAAATTTATTAAGTTAATTTTGCCTCATTTCACAACTTTTCTTGCCACATTTGTTAAATGAATCACTGCAGTTATTAAGTTAGTAACATGGCTGTTAAGTGAATCTGGCCTCCCCATTGACTTTGCTTGCCAGAAGGTTGACAGGATTAACCCCTTAAAGTGGAAAAAACAAAAGGCTGTTGGAAGAAGATTTCTTTCAACAGCCAATTTGCCGAACTGCTCAGAAAGTTAACAACTGGTTCTCCCAAACTGGTGCAAACCAGCTGAATCTCACCATTGAATCAGAGAGAACAATACCCATGATGTGTTATATGATATTTATTTATGTGGGAATCTCCCACCCAGGAGAATGAAATATTTTGGGAATATTAAAAGAGGCAGAATATTATATTTCCTCAAAGGAGAAATTGAGAAATGTGTTCTTAGAGGCAGAAAGCAGTGCCAGTCTTCTTAATGTGCCTATTCACAAAACATTTTCACCTCCAGGTGAAGGAATTAAGGATAGGACATGACCTTAATCCCATGACATGCAAATTCGTGAAGCGTTCCATATTTTTTGAAGGAGCCTTGGTGGCGCAGTAGACTAAAGTGCAGTTAAGTAGCACTTAGCTGCCAGCTGCCTGCAATTACTGCAAGTTCAAATCTCACCAGGCTCAAGGTTGACTCAGCTTTCCATCCTTCCGAGGTAGATAAAATGAGGACCCGGATTGTGGGGGAAATAAACTGACTTTGTATAAAAAGAACACCGCTTAGGGGGGGGCCGAATGCCCTACTAAGCAGGTATATACAAAAAGTATGAAGGCTTTTGCTTAACGCGTTGTAAGCGTTGTGAGTCTTCGGAGAAGGGCGGCATATAAATTGAACCAATAAATAAATAAATAAATAAATAAATAAATTCACTGAGAAAAATGGAAACAATACAGTTCCGTTAAGAAAGGCAGGCTAGAGGCAATAGATAACATGATAAAATCAATTACACATGCCTGATAGGATTAGATTCAGGAAGCTGATAATTAAGACCCATCACAAGCCTTTGCAAAACAAATAAAACCAATCAAAAGCACACAAAGGAAACCTCAAAATTACAAAATACTGAACACTGTATAAAAATCCTTGCACTCATCAAGCTAATTTGTCAGCTATCCCAGAACCTGCATGCTGTGTGTGTTGGTTTTGCTCATCAATAATCTGACCTTTTTTAAGCAGCCTCCATTTTATTCTTGATTTGGAACCAGATTTTTCTTCCAACAATTATGTAAAATATTGATAATTCAGTCTGAATTAACTTGCTCAGAGCAGAATAGAATATAATCAATTAAAATAATGAAACAAGATGAATCAATAAAGGATGATAGAAATAACAGCTGGGAGTGATCAGCAGAAAAATGAGAAGGGTGGTGGATTGCTCCCAGTTCTGTCCAGTTCTTGCGAACTGGTAGTAAAAATGGTGGGAAGCTCTGCCCAGCAGCCCGGACGTCATAATGGATAATCTGCACATGCGCTTGTGTGCGCTCTCATTGCAAACTGGTAATAAAGGTAAATAGAACCCAGCCCTGGGGCCACCCTATACCCGGACAGTATAAAAGATGACATGAGAAGACCATGGTGGATCTGAAAGAAGCAGTGCTGATCCATACAGTGGCTGAGGGTCAGACACGACTGGCTCAGGGATGAAATCCAGGAGGTTCTGATAGGTTCTGGAGAACTGGTAGCGTAAATTTTGAGTAGTTTAAAGAACTGGCAAATACCACCTCTAGCTGGACCCAGAGTGGGGTGACAATGGAGATTTTGCAATATCCTTCCCCCAGGAGTGGCGAGGGAATGGGGATTTTGCAGTATCCTTCCCCTGCCACGCCCACCAAGCCACGTCCACAGAACTGGTAGTAAAAAAAATTGGATTTCACCACTGGACTGGCTGATGATGACAAAGCTTGATTCCTCATGGAGGCCAAAGAGCCATTCATTCAGGTTTCTTTATCTGGGATGAAATGAAGTTGGGATTCTGGGGAACTCATTCTATAATTAGGAACGCTACTCTGAAAGATCCTTTTCCAGAATTGGAAAGTTCCCTATGTATTCTTGGCAGACTAGCCCTCCTGTGAATCAGAATATCCCAAAGTGTTTATGTTTTGAATGTTATCAGACCAGGGTTTATTGACTCATTGTTACTAATGCACTTCCTTTAAAAAGCAGTTAAATCTATAACATAAAATAGAGATATAAGCAGGTCTAACTTTATGAGCAGTTGCTGCTCATCCAGAAATTTATTCTCAGCAGATATTTAAATGCATGTCTACCTGTCCCCTAAAGTTGACTTGAAGATGCCTGACTGACAGCTCTTAAATAAAATAATTTCTCATCACAGTCCACAGCTGAGGCCTACAAATTTTGTGTTTTTCTGAACCAACCTTGAAGTGGTTTTTTTCTATCTCCAAACAAGTGTCTGTTTCCTATGTGCATGATGGATAATTTTGGTGGTGGGCAGAAGACATGAAGAGAGTAGGTAGAACATGGCCAACTCCTATTGGGTGCCTGCACATAGCAAATATATTCCTCCTCCTCTTCAGTCTTTATCTGTGGATGGTGTTCCAGATCCCCCATGAAGAAGACCATCACCATATCTAGTGGTGAGTTACATTAGCAGTTTGCATGCAGTGATGGCAGTGACTAAACCAGAAGATTTCTCCAATCTCAGCCAGATGCTTGCATTTTCTGATCCATAATATAGAATGAAATGAGAAGATACTCTTGGTTCCGTCCCTGCCATTCCACCAGTAGCTACAGGATTAACAGTCACTGCAGGGCACAGTTAACGTGCTCTGCAGTAAACTACTAGGACAGAATTATTCACCAGCCTTATAGAGAAAGCAAAATTGAGATCAGCTTTAATACACCCATCTAAGAGTGCTTAGAAGTTCGATATGGTGATGCTAAACAATATTATGCCCTGCACAGTATAATAGAACATTCCCTGGCTTTCAGCACCTCCCATGCATTGTTAAGTAAGAACCCCACTTGGCAGATATTGTTAAACTGCAAAGGGGGAGGAGGCTGATGATGATCATTTGGATTGCACAGACAGCTAATTAGCTATTGTGCCTCTCTAGCTTTTTTTTTCCCCCCCAGGAGCTTTTAAACAATTTTCCTCCTATGCCAGCAACTTGACAGGAAGTTAAGAAAGGACACTTATGAAGTCTAGATTACACTAGAAAGCCTGCAGGCAGCTGACAGGCAATTATTCCTAATAAGGTGTTATGAAAACCAATCCACAGCAGGTGCAGTAAGGAGGAAGAGACAATCTCTTGCTGGGTTTGCATGGAGATCAAAAGCTAAGTGAATGGATATGAATGGAAAGAATCATGGCATTGGCATCAAAAATTAGAAAGCATCAGAAAATGGACTTTCCTTAACATTGGTGGTAAGATTTTGTTAAAGGAGAGGTGCCTGGGTTAAAGTCAGAAGACAAATTGTGTGCCTCACCCTTATTTTACTTAGAGGAAGTGTGGTAAATCTATATACCGTTGGCAACTGTTGCTGTTTTCAGCTGAGCCCTGCAAGCTGATTGCAGTATGTGTGTAAATTCATCTCCACTGTATTTTGCTCTTGCAAAGATTTAAATTGCCACTCTCAATTTATGTATTTGCTTATCTGCTCATTTGCAATATTTGTAAACCTCCCAAATTATTCTGACTCAAGACAATGTATATCAAAACAGGTTCTCAGCAGGCTGTCACAAGCAGAGTTACATTTCCTTATTTACCCTGGTGTTATGCTACATAAAGTTTTATAGCATAGCACTAGAATTGGGCCCAGAAACCTACATATTGATTAACCTGGTACCATCAGACAAGAACAAACACTGATTTCTACCCCTGATTTATAACAAGCCACTGTGCCTGATTTGTATGCTCCATTGAATAATAAAAATCCATAGAAGAAACTTCCAATAAATATTGCTGATAGCATACAAGGTGGCCTTGTTCAAAATTCCACATGTTGCCCCTTCAAAATCTGCTTTCAGGCAGGGAGAGGTGCAATAGATGGCCAGGCCATTCTAGCTGATTATTAACGTCCATATGAACTGACTATAAAAGCTAGGAAATACAGGACAGAAAACAGAATAGAGGTGGTGATAAAATGGCAAAATTGTATCGTTCCTTTATGCATCTTTATGATGCAATATGAGTCTAAAAGAGAGCAGACCTGTGTTTTTATTATCTTATGACTATCACTGAGGGTTGTATCTTATGATTTATGATTATTGTATTTTATGATCATGATTTATCATTGAGAGTTTATCATTGAGAGACAAATTCCTTGTGTGTCCAATCAAACTGGGCCAATAAAGAGTTCTATAATTTTTTCTGTTTTTCTATAATTGCTTGAGAGTGTGCTAATTCTCTGCTACATAGCTTGATCTATGACTCTGATTTCCTAGTCAGATCTACCTTGGATGTCTGATATCTCCAATGATATGAGCCAAGATACCATCAAAATGTACATGATATCCAGAGGTGGTATTCAGCCGGTTCTGACCTGTTCTGGAGAACTGGTAGGGGAAATTTTGAGTAGTTCCGACAACCGGCAAATACCAACTCTGACTGTCCCCACCTGCCCCCATCTATTCGCTGCCTCCTAAATCCCAGCTGATTGAGTCCCAGCTGATCAGCTGGGTCTTCTTTTATTGCCGTTCAAATGGAGCTGGAAAGCAGGTTAGTGGGGTGGGGAGGGAATGGAGATTTTACAGTATCCTTCCCCTGGAATGGGATGGAAATGGAGATTTTGCAGTATCCTTCCCCTGCCACGCCCACCAAACCACACCCACCAAGCCACACCAAGCCACACCAAGCCATGCCCACAGAACCAATAGTAAAAATTTTTGAATCCCACCACTGATGACATCCAATTCTATTTCTAACATAGGTGAAATAGTTAGTGTTCTGAAACAGTGCTTAGGATGAGGACCAAAAGACTGAGACTTAATCAGACAAGACAGAATTCTATTTATGGACGATGCCATTGTCTAGCTAAGTGCTGCCTTGCCTCTATCTTAAAGGAACCTGCCCTTGTCTTAACCTAAATGATCAGATTTTTGGTTTGGATGTGCTTCTAGATCCATCATTACCACTAGGGGGCAGGTGGCGCAACACCATTTGCTGACCTTGTTTACTGAAGGGGCTAGCAATTTGGGCAGCACAATTTATACTGGTAGACTTTTCTGCTGACTCATAAACTGAAGCACAGTATTTTAATACAGCTGTCTATTGGTGTTCATTGTTTGCCACAAGGCATTAATATAGATACAGTGCCTCTTTAAAATGAGTAAAAAATTAACATTGCCATTTAATGACAACCCCACCCCCCACCTCCCAAAAAGAATTGTAACATAGTAAGGAACTTGTCCTTCCTTATCTTGGTAAGAAAGAGTTGTCTCTATGCAAGATGGGCAGCTCATAAATAGATACATCAATACATCAATCAGTCAATCAAACAAACAAACAATAAATAAATAAACAAATAAAGTAGAGATATATTCTCATTTAGATAACTAATGTTTGAATGGTTATCTCCTTCCCCAGTAGAAAATCCATCCCAATTTAGCTTGGATTAACATTTTTACATTTAATAAGAAATTTAGTTAAATGTCTACATAGATTCTCAGTCATCCATGTAGATTCTCAGTCATCCAGATCATGGTTGCTCCAAATATGTCTTTTCAGAGCTGAAGAAGCTTCTTCGATGAGAAGCAAAATGTCTTCAAAGAAAAACCAGAAAGTCCAGTTGCTTTTTGAAAAAGCACCTTTGGAACACATTTCTATCTTTATCAGAGTGCAGACTGTATTAATATTTACAGAGAGAAAGTTTGGTGTAATAATTAAGGCACCACGCTTCTAATCAGAAAACTGGGAGTTCTATCCTATTTTAGGATTACCCATTTTAAGCCAGCTGGATGACTTTACACCAGTCATATTCTCTCAGCTCTAGGAAAGTGTCACTTTTGAAATCTTGCCAAGAAAACTGCAGAGACTTGTCCAGGCAGTCACCAAGAGTCATCACTGACAGGAAAGCATAACATTAATAAAATAAATTTACCATTTAGCTGATTTCTCATCTCTTTTCCATCATCCAAATGATTTTTGCTATGTTGCAAAAATTTAGGTCTTAAAATCAAACGTGACTTCCTTAACAACTACCTTACTTAGCAATGGAAATATTGGTCCCAATTGTGCCATAAATTGAGGAATACTGTATGTGAGTTGTTTGCTGTTGTTTCTCTTTTTATACAACTTACAACAACAATGGAGCCCAAAGTTTATGTTGTTAAGTGAGAAATGTGTCAAGTGAGTTTTGCCCCATTTTGTGACTTTCCTTGCCATATTTGTTAAGTGCATCACTGTAGTTGTTAAATTAGCAAGATGGTTGTTAAGTGAATCGTGTTTCCTCATTTACTTTGCTTGTCAGAAGGTTTCAAAAGATGATCACATGACTCTGGGACACTGCAACCGTCATAAATGTGAATCAGCTGTCAAGCATCTGAATGTAAATGACGTGACCATAGGGATTGTAAGTTTCAAAAATGGTCATAAGTCACTTTTTTCAATGCCTTCGTAACTTTGAACGATCACTAAACAAACTGTTGTAAGTTGAGGACTACCTGTACTTTCTTTTAAGGCTGTTAGATGCCCAAGGCCATGAATTTGAGAAGAGCAACCATGTAAATTTGCTCACCTGGAGATGATGCTTTAGTATTCCATATCATATGAAGCAGATACAGAAAGAGGAGAAAGTTAAAGAACATAAGCCAGAGCCAAAAGAAGATGGACACAGCATGAAAGACACACTACAACAGCATCAATTAACAATGGCTGAGGCAGCCAGAAGAACAAGAACTAGAACTATGCATCCTCTTTGACAGCCAAAGTGATAAAAGAGGAAGTAAACAAGAAGAACCATATAAATTGATATAAATAAAGTTCATCAAAATTCCTAGATTTTGTCTGCCAAGCTGAAACTTAAAATCTATACCAGAAGTGGGTTTCAGCAGGTTCTGACCAGTTCTGGAGAAGTGGTAGCAGAAATTTTGAGTAGTTTGGAGAACAGGTAGTAAAATAAGAGCCTGTAGTACAGTAGACTAAAGCACTGTTATTAACATCTGCTGCTTGCAATTACTGCAAGTTCAAATCTCACCAGGCTCAAGGTTGATTCAGCCTTCCATCCTTTCAAAGGTAGGTGAAATGAGGACCCAGATTGTGGGGGCAATAAGCTGACTTTGTATAAATATACAAAAGTATGAAGGCTATCGCATAACGCATTGTAAGCCACCCTGAGTCTCCGGAGAAATTAAATTTGCTTTAATTTAATATAAATTAAAGCAAAAAAAATAAATAAAAAAATCTGACTGGCCCCGCCCCCATGTATCCTCTGCCTCCCAAGTCCCAGCTGATCAGGAGGAAATGGGGATTTTACAGTATCCTTCCCCTGCCACACCCATCAAGCCACGCTCACCAAGCCATGCCATGCCCACTAAGTCACACCCACAGAACTGGTAGTAAAAAAATTTGAAACTCACCACTGAGCTATACATTACAATACCCAAATAAGCTTCTCTTCCAAATCATGGCATTTGAAACAAGTTAGGGATCTCCGTCTTCTGCTTCAAGATTTAGAGGACTTTTGATAGCCACTGATGATTAACCTTTCTGCATCTGCCAATGCCTGATATTATAGAGTTTCCCAATATGGAATGAATAGAAGAGGAAATCCAAGGTAGACCTCTATTTGCAACAATTGGAGCTGGAATTGCTAAGCAATGTGATTGTAAAGTGTGCAAGCTTGGTGCCATCATTAGTTGAATCCCATGACTGTTAGCCAGGCAACTTCCTGCTGACTCCCCATAAGCAAAGCCGTGGGGAAGCTGGCAGGAAGTTGCAAGTCCCAGGCTGGCAGCAAGTTAGGTGGCTGCTACCAGGTGGAGACAGGAGCAAGGAGATATAGTTCAGAAGGGTATGTATCAGGGAGGGTACAAGGGGATCAGAAAAATGTGGCACAAATTGGGGAGGATGCACAAAACTGTGTGGGTCAGGGAGGATTGGAGAGGGTGTGCAAAGGAGGAGCCACATGGGTTGGGCAGGGAGCAGAGATGTGATATGGATTGGGGAGGTTTCATGGGGGTGCATGAATGGTCAATACAAACACAGAGTGGCTAAGGGACAGAAACTTAACCCCTGCCAGTTGAAGCTGGTAGGCAAATGGTCATGCTTGGCAATCTGTCACAAGTGTGAATGTGTTGCCAAGCACCCAGATTCTGATCATATGACCTCCGGGGTGCTGGGATGGTCAGACAAGACCTGTCATAACTACCATTCATTCAACATTCTTATATAACTTAAGAGCTTTTTTTGAAAAACAGAAAAAATGAACTTATGATTTATACTTTTGTTGATTAGATAGGATAGATTATAAAAAGAAGAGATACTTGTGACTTAGATAAAAATGTAAATTTATAATTGTACGTATAATTGCTGTAGATGAAAGCTACTTCTTTACAACTTTTTTCTTTATTTTCTATTTTTTACTTTATTTGTTCTTCCACTTTTAGCTTTCCCTTTGATATCTTTTTATTTTTTTCTTTCTGTTTATTAGGTGGTATTAGTTTTTATCATGCATACATTCATATACATACACACACACACACACACACATCCCAAGATATGAAGAATGTTATATAGAATTATTTAAAGTTGTATGACTATCAACTATAAAAATATGTTTCAGGAACAGAAAATAATTGAAAATTCTCAAAATACATACTTTTGAAGACACCAGATAAGAGACACATTACTAGATGTTTGGGGGAAGATAAAAAGAAACCATTATATAAAAATTCCAAGGTGGTTATCAACTATGGAAGCCATGATCTATCCCAACGTCTTAGACTGGAACAAGATGGTGACATATAATGGGTTATTGGATGGACAAGGAGTATTAAAATCTAATCAAGAGTTAAAATCCCAAGGACTAGAAATAGATTGGTGGCCATATTTACAAATTCAAACAAGATATAAAAAGATTTAGAAAATTACGGCTTTCAAAGAGAACAACAAGAATTGGATAAAATATTATTAGGGACAGAGGAAAAATGATTTCTAAAACTTAAAATTGTCTTTTAAGATTCAAAATGGAGGAGAAAACTGAAAGAAATTATGATATCCTGGGCCAAAAATTTTGGATATAATTGTTCTGTCCCCATCTCACACATGCACACAAACAGAGAGCCGGGAGTTAAATAAACTGGCAGATAACCAATTCTTCCAATAAGACGCTTGGCAGCAACCCAGTAGCTGCTTGCCAAGAACTTTATTCAATTAACAAAATACCCACAGTCAAGAATTGTCCAGTTCATAAAATAAATCCAAGGCCAATAATGATGTTTCCAAAGATGCAATGTGACTTGATAGTTAGTTTTGTCTGTCACAGAGTCTGAATGGACACCTCATCCCCTTTTATACCCTGTGGGGTGTGGTCCAGTGACTCAGCCTAATCTCTGGCACGCCTTTTCTTCTGTTGCACGCGCTTATCTCTGCAATGCTGCCGAGGATCCAGCCAAGACTCATTACCCTCATCACTGTCCACCTGTGGCTGCGCGGACGTGCTTGGCCCCGGCCCTATTTCTTACCCTTCAGCGGACACCGAAGGCATTGCCAGAGAGGAGGGTCCTGGAGAGGGAGGCCTTGCCAACTCCTCTCTTTCATTCTCGGAGTCCTCTCCTGCCGATGACATAGGCTCAGGTAACAGAGCCACAACAATAATATAGATTTGGAATATTGGGAAAAATATGGGAGAAAAATTATAAATTAACAATGTTGGCATCATATAAGGAGAATATTAATAAAATGTTTTATTGTTGGCATCTACCATCGGCAAGGTTAGCCAAAATGTATCCCAATAGATCGTCAAAGTGTTGGCGATGTAACCACCAACAAGGGACATTCTATCATATGTGGTGGACCTGCCCGAAAGCCCAGAAATATTGTATGAAAATTAAAAAATGGTTAGAAATTACAGAACAAAAAATTGAGATGAAGCCAGAGTTGTTCTTATTGGGTATTATAAAAGGAAATGTAAGCAAATGTAGGCTTAATATATTATATTTCATATTATAACAGCAGCAAGAATCTTATTTGCCCAGAACTAGAAACAAGAAAACATGGCAACAAAAGCAATGAGTAAAAAAAGTTCTCAATTGTGCAGAAATGGATAAATTAACCATGGAGCTTAAAGACAGAGAGGAACCAGAGTATTACAAAAGTTGGAATATGTGGTATCAATGGCTTGAAACGAGATATAAAATTGATGCATAAAGATGATATAGAAAGTATGTTAAATTGAAAATTATATATATTTATAAATACGATAAAACTTGTTAAAGGATAAAAGGAGTATGTAAATATAGATATACTACATGTATGAAGAATAGATTAAATCAATGTTAATGAAGAACAAAAATAGAATATAGTAAAAGATACTATATATTTAAAGATGTACATAATGTATAAAATAATAGGCCATAGATTGGAATTATGAAATTTGAATTGTTACCAATAGTTGGAAGCTGTAAAAATGGAAATGTGCTTTTAAAACTAAAAAAACTTGAATAAAGACTATTTTTTTTAAAATGAAAATTCTCAAAATTGTAATGTTACTAATTTATTGCTGCAGAAATATGTGTTTCTTTTTCTTTTTCCTCCAAAGCAATTAACCAGAGTCTTTCACTTTTTGATTTTATGTATCTCCAAAGACCTTTTTATTTTGTAAGGTTTGTTACATTGTCAGAGTTTTAAATTGCCATTCATCAAGCAGAA
The DNA here is from genome assembly GCA_022577455.1 of Arizona elegans. Taxonomy (NCBI): domain Eukaryota; kingdom Metazoa; phylum Chordata; class Lepidosauria; order Squamata; family Colubridae; genus Arizona; species Arizona elegans. The sequence goes on from JAKOOJ010000004.1 coordinate 28,051,561, forward strand.
CTATTTATTTCATTTTTAAAATGTTAAATTATAGCTCTACTACTTAAATCACATTACAAGCTGTTCTGTTAAGACTTTTTGCTATAACAAGTGACACATAAATATTTAATAAATAAAATGCAGTATAAAGTATGGAGAGGATTGGTTAAAACTGGATTAAGAATTTAAATAATAATGTTATATGGCTGTCAGAGACATGAGAGTCTTAACAATTACAGCAATTTATTTAGAATTAGTTTTCCCTGCATGTTCTTATAAAATATATATTTTACATGGAGGCAGTAATAACAATTTTCTTCTAAACAGTTTCCTTAAAACCTCAACTGATGTAGTATTAAAATTCTTTGAGTTAAAATATAGTCACCAAGTATATACACACTATACAATTATGCATAAATCATACTCATTGCTCTGTAATTCAGTGCTCTGACAAAAATAAATTAATCTCTCCAGAATTATGTTATTATGTTTCACCACTTTGTGTAAAATGACTAAATTGTCACATTGTTTGTGATGCAATTTAATCTTACCAGCAAAGATAACCTATCAATAAGCACACAGATTTGTAGCTATGGCAAATGAGAAAATGCTTTTAGCAATCCATATATAAAATCATACAATTAACATTTGAGAAGTAGGTGGGTATTCTCAAAGATATTAGTACATATTTCAAATATTGCCTGTTTTGAAAACATTTTAACAATTAAAATGTTTAATTACTTATAGTTGATTTTAAAATTGTATGAATAATAATGTGGTATGAAGGTGTACAGGATGAAATTTTATTTGAATCTGGAAGGAGATATCTGTCTTCAAAGGAGTTGTATTATGGGGCATTTTATTGATGATCTACTATAGTTTTCATATTGATTGGGAATTATGGAAATTGTTCACCAACAAATTTGCAGAGCACAAGGGAGGAACAAGAGGGCTCTGATGTTGTTCATAGGATCTGTTGGAGCCACTTTTGCAGCTTAGGAGTCACAGTCTCGAGTGATCTTACCACCACTGGAATGACTTTAGGGCCTTGGTAGTACAGTGGTTTAATGCACCCTGTTATTAACACAGCTGCCTGCAATTTTCTGCAGGTTCGAATCTTACCAGGCTCAAGGTTGACTCAGCCTTCCATCCTTTCTAAGGTAGGTTAAATGAGGACCCAGTTTGTGGGGGCAATAAGCTGACTTTGTATAAATATACAAAAGTATGAAGGCTATTGCTTAACGCATTGTAAACCGCCCTGAGTCTCCGGAGAAGGGCGGAATATAAATCAAATTTTAAAAAAAAAACTAAAACATTTATCATTTTCACTGACCTAAAAAATATTCAAATATAATGATTGAGGTTTAGGATAAAATCTGGATAAAATCTGAATCTTGGCTGCAAAATAAAGTTTTCTTCATCACTCTGTCTAGGCATCCTGTTACTCAGTCGAGTCTATGGTTAGAATAGCGGTAGGTACATGTATTCAGAAACATATCCTTCGTGTAAAATATAGAATAGAAGATTTCTTTGAATCTATAGTTGGGCATATTGTTTTTTTTTTCTGTCTCACAACTGATAAACATCAGTTGTAATCAGGCATAAAATGATAGGTTGCAACATCAATTGGTAAAGGATAATTCTATCTTTATTTAAAGCTTAATATCATAGACACATCCATTTAGCTTTCTTAGCAATAATAAAGAGGTCGACTATCATTATCTCTTTTTTCCTTTCCTATCTACCCTATAGTTATAGCAGGGATGGTGTATGTGTCTCTCATTAAAGTATTAACTAATCTTGCTTAATTTTTCAATCACCCCAAATGAACCAGTTTACTGGTTATTACTGCTTACATGGACAACAAATTAGGACACTAATTACATTTATTAGGACTCAGAAGTCCTAAAATCAAGTGCTAAACCATATATAAAATAATAAAATCACCTTGCACAATCTCTATGAATACCTTAAAGTCATAGGTAATGTAAATCCATATCAATATTCAGTATAATCAAGCAGTTTTTAACAAAACTTTTTTCCTGTAGTATGATGTGTACCTGGAGTTTACTGTAGCAGATTTATATACTTTAATGATTTCAGTTATTATTGATCTATGCCAATCAAATGGGTGTGCTGCTATTGAATCAGCATCTTTTAATGCCTACAAACTTTAGTCTGTTGAAGGAAGCACTGATGGACTGTGGGGTTCTCAGCTTTTTGAGGTTAATGGTAGTTAAAACTATGTTGGGCTGGTTTACAAGGTTTTTAACGTCTGAACAGTACAATGGCATGAAGAGGTCCTATGTTTTTACTTCACATTATTATAGAATGCCTGGTAGCAATATGTTAAGAAAAAGAGACGGTACATTGAATAAACGCTCCAGAGCTACCTCTGGAAGATGAGGTACAGGTTGCTAAGTGAAACATTAAGCAAATTTGCCCCATTTTATACCATTTTTTTGGGGCAACATTTGTTAGGTGAATCATTGCATTTGTTAAATTAGTAACACAGTTGTTAAGTGAATCTGGATTCTCCATTGACTTTGCTTGTCAGGATGTCACAAAAGCTGACGGTGTAACCCTGGGACACTGCAACTGTCATAAATACGAACCATTTGCCAACCATCTGAATTTTGATATGACCGTGGGGATACTGCAATAGACATAAGTGTGAAAAAATGGCCATAAATAACTTTTTTCAGTGTCATTGCAACTCTGAACAGTCACTAAATCGAGGACTAACTGTATGTAGAACACCACCAATAACAAGGATGAATGAAAGAGATTTGGGGATAATCCAAGCTATTTGCCATTAAATATGCAACTCTTAAAGCCAGAAAGCTCTTCCTGCAGAGGAAATTACGTCCATAGATCCAAGGCTGGTAGACTCCTTCCCTAGTGGCCTATGGATAGCTGCAGAGTGCGTTAGTTTAGCCTTCTGTGACCTAAAATCGAAAGGTCTGGGAGGAGGCAGCGCCGTCTGAGCCAGATCAGAGGTGGGAGAGAAGCGGCCGCGGCGGGGCGGAGTCTGGCCGGCGTGAGACAGCACATTTGTGGAAGAGGCGGTCGTCGCAGCAGCTACCAGAATTTCTGCTGTCGGTGGCAAAGAGAAGCCAACCGAGCATCTTTCCAGCGGTAACAACTGGTGCCATCTAGCCTGCAGCGTCCCTCGGGTAGCTCTCTAAATACTGCCTAAAAGCAGCAAGATAGCATACGACAAATCCTCGCGCAAGGTAATGCCAGTCCTGCCACCGGGTTGAATTTGGCTCTCTGTGGATGGGTGATGTCCTGCTCTTACTTCCTATTTCTCCTTCCTCATCCCTCCCTTTTCTCTGCCCTACAAGCCCCGGAGAAAGATGCTGCAGTTGAATCGTTTTGAATCGGGATGGACTTGCCTACATAGCGACTGGGAGGGAAGGTATATGCCGCAGTTAAACTAAATGCGGCTCGTGACTGTAAGCCTGGACTCTAAGATGGTTTTGAGGGCTTCAGCTAGCAAGGAGATGGTGGCTCGAGAATTTTTTTGAATGCATTTATTACGCGCGCGCTCTCCCCCTTCCCGGTTCCCATTCCAGGAGGAGGAGAATTAGAACTGGTTGCAAAATACGAGATACGTTGGCATTAAAAGTCCGTCTCTGAAGTGGGAGTGTCTTCCTGAAGAGAATGATATGGGCATTCCCTAGGCTGCTATCTGAAGCTGGTGCAGGAGCTCCGGATTTGTGGACTTGATGGTTTGGTCAAAGATCCAATCGTCCTAGCCATTTTGCATTCCAGCTTCCTTTAGAGGAGGCTCTTTAATTTACCATCGGTACTTGGGGATAGAAGGAAATAAAATACTACTCTGTAGAGCAGTTCTTCCCAATCTCTGCAGCTTTAAGACTTCAACTCCCACAATTCCCCAGTCACCAGTTGGAGTATGCACACCTTAAAGTTGCTAAGGTAGAGAAACATCACTTTTAGAGGGTGATTTGATTTATTCTGATAGGAAAGGGATTGATCCAAATAAGGAAAAGGCTAACCTATTGAGTAATCAAAAGATATCAATTTTTTTGATACCTTTTTTGATATTTGTCTTTATTTACATATTTATTATTGCAAGTGTTTCTGGATTGCCTAGCACTGACAACACCTGGTTGGTTTACAACAAATAAGAAATAAATATGGCCTCCCAGTCACTCAAATATTCCATAGCAACCAGCCTCCAATTGCCTTTCTTTTTTTAAATGGTGTCTTTTCTATCTTCAAAGAGGAAGGTGCTAGGCACATCTCCAGAGGCAAGGTTTTCCTATAGCCTTAACCCATATAAACTTTGCTTCTTGCAAGGGTGGGATCCCAAGTGTTCCCTTTTTTACATATAATGTAATTTGTAATAAATTGGTGTGGTTTTATAATGGGTTTAATTCCAAGTGGATTAAAAGGAACTTCCTGCTTTTGGTTGCCCTGGACCTCAACTACTGTCATAGTTCCATTGAGCATAGTCAAAGGTTCCTTAGTAGGATTATGGGAATTTAAGTATCAACCCATTGGTAAAGTATCAACTGAGAAAATATTCATTAAGATATAATTTTCTATTTAAGTAACAAAACATTCAGCAGCTTTTATAGATTTTTGCTGTATTGGGTAGAACAAGAAATTCACATTTACTTTAGCACTTATTTCTAGGTAAGTGGTACACATTTAATTTCTTATATTAATTGACATGCATATATAAGCTAAGGAGACTAAATAAAATGTTGACTGTTTTCCTATGAAATGTTTCTTAAAATATTGAATAATGCATTATCTGAATTAAAGCTTTATAATTGCTTCACTGGTTCATTATGATGCCTTTTTAAAATTTAAGGCAAATGATGGGGGTTTTAAATACCTTGGGGAGGGATTTGGAATGTAATCTAGTGAGATCCCCTGATTACTTCTGTTTTTTAATACCAGTATTTTGTGATAAAGATTAAGGGAAGACTGATCATTGCGGAGGATTCAGCAGATCCTTTTCTGTTGCTGTATAAAATAAGGCTAGATAAATAGTTGGAACTACTCAGCTAGATTTCAGCTAAATATTAGAATAAAGATTAAAAACTGTGAAAGTGAAGCTGAGGTCGAAAAGATACATTTGCTTTTCATTATCCGAAAGTATTAAAGCAGGCAACTATTTACTAGAGATATTGCACTTGCAAGTTGCCTGCAGCAAGGCAGACATTGTTCTAGATGATTTTTAGGATCCCTTCCAATATGAAAAACTCAGTGATTCTGCAAAAAAGTAACCAGATAATTTTTAAAATGTTGTCAGTTTGATTCTTTTGTGCAAATATTAGAATATCAAAGCCTACTAAACAATATCTCAAGCTACCTCCTGGATATGTTCTTCATACTATGTCTGCACATTTTTTCCCCCATTGCATGAATCGGTCTCCTGGATATAGCACTTTCCAGAAAAGCTGGGATACCCTCAGAATCTCCAGCCCATGTTTAATAAAAATAGATTTTAGAAATGCGTACAAAAAAGAGAGACTTTCCCTTTAACGTTAACCTTTGCTGGATCTTTTTCTATGCCTTCATTAATAAGACACCCTTTCAGTGGTGAGGAAAAGTATTTAATTCCTCTGTGTTGGGAAGGCATAAAATAATATATGTAGGCCATTACAGTGAAGATCAGTTAGATTTTGCCAAGTTTTATCTGTAAATAGTTAGCTGTACATCTCCACCCCTGACCACCACAATGATGCCCTCGAAGTTATGTCCCAGTGTCTGGAGGCCATGTGGGTCTGGATGGGGAGGAACAGGCTTCGACTCAACCTTCCAAGACCAAGTGGCTGTGGATGCTGGCATCCCGATATAGCCAGCTGGTGCCATCGCTAGCTATTGGGGGCGAGTCATTGACCTCCACAGACGAGGCTCGCAACTTGTGCATCCTCCTGGACACACGTCTGTCTTTAGAAGAGCATATGACGGCTGTGGCCAGGTGGGCCTTTTAACAGGTTCGCCTGATATGCCAGTTGCGCCCCTTTCTGGATCGGGACTCCTTATACAGTCACCCATGCCCTCGTCACATCTCGCCTGGACTACTGCAATGGTCTCTACATGGGGCTCCCCTTGAGGAGCACCCGGAGGCTCCAACTGGTCCAGAATGCAGCAGGTTGATTATGGGAGCGGCATGGCACTCCCATTTAACATCTCTCCTGTGCGAGCTGCACTGGCTCCCGGTGGTCTTTAAGGTGTTGGTTCTCACCTTTAAGCGCTCCATGGCTTAGGGCCAGGGTACCTACAAGACTGCCTGCAGTTACCGATAACCTCCCACCGGCTAATACGCTCTCACAGAGAGGGCGTCCTCAGGGTGCCGTCGGTCAAGCAATGTCGGCTGGCGGCCCCCAGGGGGAGAGCTTTCTCTGTGGGGGCACCCGCCCTGTGGAATGAGCTACCTCCTGGAATACGACTGATCCCAGACCTCCACACTTTCTGTAAGGCCCTGAAGACGTATTTATTCCAGCAAGACGGCCTAGCCTAAATGGTTTTTTAATGGGAATTTTTAAATTTTATAGACTTGGGGTTTTAAATTGGGAGGCCAATTGATTTAATTTATTTTAGCTATCTTAACTTTTGTGTTGTATGTATTTTAATTTTGGCTGTCCATCACCCTGAGTCCCTTTTGGGAGAAGGGCGGTATACAAATTCAATAAATAAATAAATAAATAAAAATAACAGATGGGAGGGGGGATTTTAGAGAAAAGTTAAATCAATCATGTATCTCCCAAATTGCAAAAAGATTGTGATCTTTTTGCAACTTTTATATTCTACAACTCTATTAAAAAAGTCAAAGAAAGGATGCTCAATGCAATTCACTAAATATTCTCTGGGAAAAAAATAAACTTTGAAAGGATTGACATTTTAATACTATATTATCTAAAGTTTTAGAAACACTAGAACATTTATATTTATAAAATTGTCAATTCTTATAATTTGCTGATATCTCTAACCGTTTCAAATGGTAATTATAAAAATTACATTGTTTTTGTAATTTTATAAAAAAATATATTTAAAAGTGTGGTGTCATTTTGCTTGGAGGAAAATGCTTCAGTTATTTCCCTTCCCCTTTCTGTATACAGAGAAAAACAGATGAGTTTACTAATGAGAAAAAAAATGCAGTGTCTGGATAATTGTGCATAGGAAGTTTGTTTAAGTGCTTTGAATGTGCATTCCAGGCAAGCTTTACATTGATCACTTTTTGCTTCTGTTTGAAAAATCAGCTAATTTTTGGCATCTTCTTCTGGGTATCTACATGAAAAAGCTAACTGTTGGATTGGAAAAGTCCAATAGTAGTAAATAAAAAAAGGATTGCAATAATCTAGTATTGAAGTTTGATTTTGGTTATTATTCTTTATAGCTTAGTTGTTCAAGTGTGAGAGAGTTACTTAAATAGTCAAAATGATCCCATCCCTACTCCATCAACCAAAATAGGTCTGAAAAGTAAAAAATTAATTATATGCACAGGGGACAAATCTGTCCTGCAATGTTTTATTGTAGGCACAGTGTGTCTTCTTATATAAGAGATGAGTGAAAGCTGAGACCTGAAGAATCCTTATAGACTTCATATTCCTTTTATGTACCCTCTAGAGCAGGGGTGTCAAACTGATGGCCTACGGGCCGGAGGCATCATGTGCAGGCCACGCCCAAACCAGTTCTGCGATTGAAAAAAATGTCGTGAAATGTCATGTGACAGCAACGTGTTGCTGCATGTTTGATACCCGTGCTCTAGAGCTTCCTCCTATGACATTTGCCAAAAATTGATGGAGAATTTCCCCATTTGAGATGTGGAAGGCACAAGAACAAAACAAAATCCCCCAATTCTTTAACCCCAATCCTAGGGAAAAGGCTCACTTAAGTGAGAAAAGACCAGTGGTGGGTTGCCCCTGGTTCACACTGGTTCTTTAGAACTGTTAGTAAAACTGGCGGGAGGCTCCACCCATCGATCCCGATGTCATCAAAACGCTTCTGCGCATGCGCAGATGAGTATGTGCGTGTGTGAGCAAAGCGAGCACACAAGCGCGGCCCCGCTGCGAAACGGTAGTAAAGGTAAGTAGAACCCACCCCTGGACAAGACTATTCATTTTGCAATATAGAACTCTGAACTGACAGTTTTTCATAGTCCTAGAAACCTTAATATAGGTTATAACTGAGTATAGTATTCTGATTATAATTTCAACATCTTTATTACAGCAGTATTTTTTGGGCCACTTAAATCAGAAAATGTATCCAACATCTTCAAGATTTTATATGCCTTCCAAATAAGTTCCACTGTATGACTAACATTTAAAATTAATAAGAAAACCATAAATTATGAAAGCATAATAATTAAAATGTAACATCTAAATTAACAACAAATGAATTAGATCAGCGTTCCCCAATTTTTCTGGCTTTGTGGACCCGTGTGGGGGAGAGAGAGGAGGTCGTTTTGCATGAGAGGGGGGCAAGCGTGTGTGTGGATGCAGCTCCATTTGTGCAAGTGCTGGTACGGGGGACTCCATAGACAGGGATTGGGGATCCCTGAGTTATATCATATAACTTTCTGGTTTGGTTCTGCAACCCAACAAGACAGACACAGATTCCAGAGGATAATTAGAACTACAGAAAAAACAGTTGCTACCAACCTGCCTTCCATTGAGGACCTGTATATTGCACGAGTCAAAAGGAGGGCTGTGAAAATATTTACAAACCCCCTCACATCCTGGACATAAACTTTCAACTCCTACCCTCAAAATGACGCTATAGAGCATTGCACATCAGAACAACTAGATACAAGAACAGTTTTTTTCCTGAATGCCATCACTCTGCTAAACAAATAATTCCCTCAACACTGTCAAGCTATTTACTAAGTCTGCACTACTATTAATCTTCTCATCGTTCCCACCACCCTCTCCTCCCATTTATGACTGTATGACTGTAACCTTGTTGCTGGTATCCTTACAATTAATATTGACTGTTTTCTAATATGATTTGATTGCTTATTTGTACCTTATGACTATCATTAAATTGTACCTTATGATTCTTGATGAATGTATCTTTTCTTTTATGTACACTGAGAGCATATGCACCAAGACAAATTCCTTGTGTGTCTAATCACACTTGGCCAATAAAGAATTCTATTCTGTTCTATTCTATTCTATTCTATTCTATTCTATTCTATTCTATTCTATTCTATTCTATTCTATTCTATTCTATTCTATTCTATTCCATTCCATTCCATTCCATTCCATTCCATTCTATTTTATCATTTCTAGAGAGATGGCTGTGTATTCTTTGGGAGAAAGAGAACAATAACAGGAGAAGGACATGTGTGACTATTCTTTTTGTTTTCATAGTAGTAGATGTGTAGATTTCCTTGTTTGTAGAGAATACAAAAACATGGAAGTAAGTAGAATACAGGTGACTTATGACCACAACTGAGCCCAAATTTCTGTTAAGTGAGACATTTGTTATGTGAATTTTGCACATTTTACGACCTTTTTTAACACAGTTGTTAAATGAATCACTGCAGTTGTTAAGTTAGTAACAATGTTGTTAAGTGAATCTGGCCTCCCCATTGGCCTTGTTTGTCAGAAGGTTGCAAAAGGTGATCACAGGATCCCGGGCCACTGCAACCGTCATAAATATGAACCAGTTGCCAAGCACCTGAATTTTGATGATGTGACCATGGGAGGATGGGCTCCAATAGTCATAAGTGTGAAAAACAGTCATAAGTCACTTTTCTCAGTGCTGTTGTAACTTCGAACAGTCACTAAACGAACTGTTGTAAACTGAAGATTATTTATATAACATTGTCTGGACAGCCAATAAAATCATTGTTTCTTGCTGGTCTTTTAGTCCAATCCCTTGCCAAGTGCAGGAATTCTCAGATTATCTGTACAAGTAATTATCTAATTCTTGAAAACTTTCAGTGATGAAGCAAATACCACTTCAGTAGGCAGGCTGCTCCATTGCTTAATTACTCTTACAGTCAGGAAACTCCTTATTTTAGATTTGGCTCTCATTGTAAAGCTTCTACTTTCTGGTTTTTAATCTTACTTTTGGGTGCTTTGGGTCCCATGAATAAAGCATGACAATTGCACAATAAAAGCCTAGTGTAAAAGTACCCATGGTCACAAGAGGGAAAAAGAGATCCTCCATTATTACTGTATCTTTTTTAAAAAAATCTGTTTCACCAAAACTCCCCAAATTCTAGAAATTAGAAGTTCTTTACTAAATTCCTCTCGGACTTGTTAGATAATAGCCTTTGGCAGCATGTGCATTGATTGCTTCAAAGCTCTGTGGATGTATTTGAACAATTCTGCAGAGTGTAAAAGTAAGCATAATTGATGCTTTCCTTGGATTCTGTGTGCCTCTGATGGAATCTTTGCTCTGCTGTGCTGGACAGAAATCAATAATAATGCTGTTACTTGTTAGAAGTCCTGAAACTATTACTTCTTTTTACCCTCTCCCTGTCCTGAATCTTATTTTTTTCCTCCCTCCATTAATAGTTAAGTAACATGATTGTGACAGTACAGTAATCCCAACTAAGGCTAATTGGATTGTTTTTTAAACTCAGAACATACCAAAGTGGGAATTAAATTACAGTTGGGGGGGGGGAGAGAGAAGTTAGTCAGAAACACAATTCTTCATTGCTAAAGTAATACTGATTGTCTATATAGTCACAGTTAAACCATATGTAATTGGAGGAATAGGGAGAAAATCTATGTAGTCACTCTGAGTCGATACTGATTCAGTGGCACATAATCAGTCAATTAATTCACCAATCTATCAAGAGAAAGCAATGTTGTATTGAGTGGGATTATATTTCAGAAGCTAGCTAATTAGTTGTTCATAATAAGATGGTTGAAGAAAATTGCACTCACATTTATACTCATGCCAATCTAATTGAGGTTCTGAGATTAATATGCAGATTGGAAATTGGTTATTCCAATTGCCTGTGAATTTTGCAGTTCTAAGTTTAGAAATTGTGCATATGGGTCATTGGAAAGCAACAGCTGATGCTAGAATCATTATCCCCTTTATGATATTTGTTTATTTCTCCCATTTATTATGTGTAAATAATTGAATGAATACTACTTCAATTAATAGTACTATGAATAACAACAACAACAACAACAACAACAACAACGGATAATCTTTTAATCCTTTGGAGTCAATATAGACCAGTTTCAGAACCTGGATTAAATAGAAGATAAGCAAATTGTATTTGTAAAACAGGGCTGAGCAGTTTTAGGGACATCGAGGGCTGCAATTCAGTCTCTTAAGCTTCTAGAGAACGTTTTTGCAAACCTTTTGCAAACCACTGGCCAAGCCATGGGTAATCCTCATGATAGGAAAGGTTGTACACTCCTGTCATAGCTGTACAAGAAAATTGTTTTTAGATTTACAGGGGCTAGGCAGTATTTAAATATGGGGTGCTGAAAAAAATATCAATTTATCTTTTAAAATCAAATGTTTTGATAATGCATTTACTCGATTGTATATTTGCTTACCATTGTGCAATATAATTAGGCTATTATCAAGGAATTCTTTCAATCACATCAGAACTCTTTTCCTTTTCCCCTTTCCTCTTTTCCCACTCTAGATGCCAATCAATATTTGGAGGTAAAAAAAATTACTTTTTTCTTGGTTCCCAATACTGATGTCTTCTGTTTTTACTCCCTAACCAGTGAATCATCATGTCAGACAAGAGTGATTTAAAAGCAGAGCTGGAACGTAAAAAACAGAGATTGGCTCAAATAAGAGAGGAGAAGAAACGAAAAGAAGAAGAAAGGAAGAAGAAAGAGGTAAATTTATGTGATATCTGTTAAGGTATTGTTCCTACTTTTTCCTTATGTCTCTTGAATTTATATTTTTTCATAACAGAGAAAATAGAAAAGAAATACAATCTGGTAGAATGTCAGTCCTGTCATCTCTTTGATGTTTTCCATCCATTTTATATGTTGTGCTCTTCTTCTTGTAATTCCCTGAACTTTGATAAGCATATTTATTTCTTTTTAGTTCATAACTTGTATCCATGCCCAAAGTATGCAGGTTTTTGCTTGCTGAGAATTGCCACAAGAGAGCTAGTGAAAGGGTTGAAGTAGCAAAGCAGAATTCAAGCTACAGTAGACAAAATGATTATGCAAATATTAAGCAGATGTATCCCATGTCAAGATAGGAAGTATAGGACCAAATTTCTGTTTGCTTGAAAAGGTGAGACAAAAAGACTATTTATCTGCAACAGGGCTGTTAAACTCCTGGCCCGTGGGCCCGATGTGTCATGCACCCACACCCAGTTTAGCAAAGGAGGAAAAAGTCCCAACATGTCACATGATGATATGAGTTTGACATCCCTGATCTATAATATAGGGCATGGTGTTGGTCATCTGAAATCAAATGATCTTCTGTATATATTTGGCTTCTATCTTGCTTGTCTGAAGCAAGTGATCTTACTTGTGGCTTTCTGTGAACTTCTTTAAGTAAGGTTAAGAGTTTTGATATATCACCATTCCTAGTATGAACCCTAACAGTGGCCAGTTTTAATTTGGTTGAGAACCTATTGATTGTTCTTTCATTACTTAAATTTTTAATTTGCAGACCTATAATCCAGAAGTGTTTAGCTTCTTTTTCTTGCTTTGCAGATCTGTAACGTATCTAGCTTTTTTTTTTTTGGGGGGGGGGGAGTCCTGATTAAACAGGGAAATAAGCTGGCATTGATTGTAATTGGTGTATAAGTACAAAAAACTGTTGATAATTTCAAAATAGTTGTGGCTTGAAATGGAATTGTTTATTTGTGAAAACATAATTTGTCTGTCTGTCTGTCTCTCTCTTTTTCTTTCTCTCTCTCTCTCTCTATATATATATATATAAATCTACTCTCTCTCTCTCTCTCCCCCCCTCCCCCCCCCCGGCTCAAGCTGATGAAGGGAGGAGAACTTGTGGCTCAGAGGTTAATACAACTGCCTAACATGCAGGCAGCCCAAGTTCGAATCCAAGTAAGGGTATGGCTAGTTGATGAGAGCTAAATAGCTTGAAATAGATCTATACTAGTCTCCCTTTATTTCTTTATCAGTGAAATATAAATTTGGTTTTATATATATATATATATATATATATATATATATATATATATATATATATATATATGTTAAAAATTCAATTGCAATCTGTATCTCCCTCTCATTTTATGGTCGGCTAGTTTGGTTGCTAAGGTAGCAAATTTGCATTTACTGTTCTTCAGCAAATAAATGATACCATAATTACTGTTGCATTGTTGGCCTCATAGCTTTAGGATACTGTCTTATTCTTTTAATATGACATATCATTTGGTTTATCCTGGAGAATATGCATGGGAATTTTTAATTAAAGAATTTATGCTCCTCCCTTTTTAATTCAGTCATAGCACAAAATAGAGATGAGAATTGACAGTGAAATTCATTTTCATACAAAATCAGGGAAGCATAAAATGATGGTATTTTTATTTTTGTCAACAATAGTTACAGTAAAAAAATACCTGTTATCCTTTGGATATTATAAGGGAATTAATTATAGATATATTTTACAATTCCCTAAATATTTTAATACTTATATTTTGGAAAATACAGAATAGCCTTTTCAAGAGCCAGATTAAATGCGTTGTTATCAGATATGCTATGTGGTAGATTTAAAAATGCTTTCTCTCAAAGACTTTGTACCTGTAATGGTGCTGATCTTGAAATGGTGAACATTTTATTATAGTGTGAATGTTATAAGAGTTTTAGGTAGGAAGTTAAATCAGGATGCTTCTGAGTATATAAGCATTTTAATGCAGATAAAAATCTTAAAATTACACATCCATATACGTGGTTGTCTTTTTCACACATTCACACAAACATCACATATGGATATGTATGATAAGAAGGCAATACCTTTCATCATTAATGATTTAAAGAAACTTATAGCCTCACAAAACATGATTATTGAAATGATATAAAGCTTGACTTAATTAATACATTATAGGCTCATCAATGATTGGATGATCTAGAAGATACTATACAACCTGCCCACATGCTGTGCAATTAAAGATTGGGTGGAGAAACACATCCATTTGCAACCTTGGAGAACTGCTTCTGCTCCATTTGTTGCATGCAGAACTGAGCTAGATTTTTGCCAGAGCTCCAATAGACAGCTGGATAGTTTTTTACATGCCCAGATATTTCTTATTTAGGAAAATACTAATCTCACTTTTCTAGCTATTCATCAGCAATAGCAGTGCAAAGATTAAAATTACCATCTTAAAATACAGATAAAATCTAGACTGATGTGGTACCTAGCTTGGTATTCTATTGGCAATGGTATCGTGTGATTATGTTAAAACAGCAATAAAAAGACCTGTTGGTAGAGCAAAATAGCAAAGATTGTAATTGGGAAATGTCCACCATATTGTTACTTTTTCTGATGAAAGTTGGGGAAAAGGGGCCAAATATACTTCTGTTTAAAGAAGTTGAAGATACAAAACACATACAAAACTTGTGTTTTATGGGGATTAAAAAAATAATTTAGAAATGGTGGTTGTTCTCTTTGCAGTGCCTTGTTTTTCCTTTAAAAACAATATATTGTTATTGAGGTAGAAGTTAGGATGAGCACCTTTTTTGCTTACTCTGCAGTTCTATTGAAACTGATTCCCACCACTGAATCTGGAGGAGAAGCTACCATTTGTTTGTGAACCATTCTATTTATTTGAATTCTCTGAATAATTCTTCATTACTATTAATTCAGGCAGATTCTCAGCAGAAGAAAGAACCACCCCAGGAAGATTCTGATCTGGATCGCAAGAGAAGAGAGACTGAAGCTCTACTGCAAAGCATTGGTATTTCCCCAGAACCTCCTCTAGGTAATCTTAATAGATCCATTAATATTTTTCAGTTTCTGTAACATTCATGCATTATTTTAATTACTGCATGCTTAGCTTTTATAGTCTTGATGTGTCTGTGATGTCTGTGGATTATACATCATGTAATACGTGATTGTATGGTTTGTTGATAGCAATTCTCATCCCCTCCCTTACTGAATGTCAGCTTTGTATGCCAGCATAGTTATCACTCATATGCCGCAGCTACACCATTAGTAGCTTGTGTTCCATCCTTCTTGGAGCAGTGTTTAAATTATTTATAATAATTGCCACTTTCAAGATAGATTAATTTATGGCACCCAAGAATAAAAATGTATATACATAAATTATAAAACAAAAGAACTTTATTAGTTGGTCCCCTTGGATTTTGTTCAGTATATACATTTTCCCTCTTCTTTTTTGCGGTTCTTCAACAAGATGGAAACAGTGCTGTAGCAAGCTGGGTCGTTTTTGTGTGTGCCTACCATATCACAATGCACAAACAAAAATGAGTAGGGTTGTGTTATGATGCTGCAACATTGGTTCCATCATTTTGCCCCTTGCTTCTCTCATTCCCACAGAAAACACTGAGCACAATCTAAAAAAGTCTTGGATAATATTATTAAATAATTTGATCCAGGGGTGGGTTCTACTTACCTTTACCACAGGTTCACAATGGGATCGCGCACGCACCTTGCTTCTGCACATACACAGAAGCTTCTGCACATGCGCAGATTGCTGATGATGACATTTGGGGCGGTGGGTGGGGCCTCCCGCTGGTTTTACTACTGGTTTTTGTGAACTGGTCCGAACCAGGGGCAACCCACCACTGGTTTGATCCTTCCACAGACTTGAAAGCAGTATTTCTCAAATGCTGCAACTTTAAATTATATGGATTTCAACTCTCAGAATACCCAATGTCTGGGCATTCTGAAGTCCACACATCTTAAAGTTGCCATCTAAAACACGCCAGGCATGTTTTAAGGCCATGGCTTCCTTGATGATATTTTTTGCAAACCAGAACTCACCTTCTACTAGGATGACTAATAGAACCAAGAAGCAGAACTGGTGGATAATGACTCATTTTCATTATCCCTTCACACATATCCCTGCCAAACTGTTTTCATTACAAAACAATGCATTTGGTATTTTTTTTCCGGTTCATTCTGATAACAGTTCATGGTGAGAATATGTGTAAGATTTTGGAAATCAAACTGTGGCCAGGCTGTTTCACTGGTGTCTCTGCCAACATATGTGAATGGTTTAGTAAAATGAGCTAAATCAGAAGAAATACAGATTGTCCTCAATTTATAACCACAATTGAGCCTGGAATTATGATTGTAAGTCATGCTGGTCATTAAGTGGGTTACTACATGATTACCTGACTTTATCACCTTTTTTTGCTGTGATAATTAAGTCAACATGACAATCATTGAGCAAAACCCATTTTAGCCGATGGGTGGTTTTTTTGCCAGAAATCAGAAGTAAACACTGGTTTTCAGCAAAAATAAAAAATTAAAAAAAATTACAAATTTCAGTCATAGGAGTGTCAGTTGCTGCAGACAGCTGAAATGTGATCAGGTTACCAAGCATCCACAATGCAATCTTGTCGGGGAGAGGGGGCAGCCATTGAAACTTCAAAATGGGGTTTTAAGTATCTTTTTGGACAGAGGTTGTCATAACTTTAAATGGTTGCTAAGCAATTGGTTGTAAGTCGAGGACTATCTGTATACATTTAAACAGGAAGTTGAAATAGCCATTGTCAAAAGTTATATTTTTGACTGTAGTTGTATGTGAAGATTAGCCCTAGTGGCCTGCTTTTTTTTTTTTATCTTAATCCTTCACTGCCTAATTAAATGTGATAGAGAGTTTTCACTTTAAAAAAAGCTGTAGTTCACCTTTAATTTATATATTTAATAGAAAAAACGTTCCCTTCCTTCCAGCCCAGAGATTTATTAAATTAAATCATGGAAAACAATCCTATGACCAAGATGGTTTATGTTTAATATTGTACACCCGGGGAAAACTTGGTCAGTTGTTCTTTCCAATTAGTTTCGTTTTGGAACTCTAATTGAAGTTCTTAAAAATAGTTGAATCCATAATTCTATCCAAATACTGATTTATATTCATGTTTGATCATCCACAGCAGGTGGCAGCATCTAACTGACTTTGGCAGATCTTGAAAAAACAAAGCAGTTGTGAATATGATTGATTCTGAGATGGGAGATCATCAGCATATTCAAAAGCTTAAGTTAGATTGAGAAACAAAAAACAAAGCCAACATCACACCATCCTGGAAGAAATCTACTTGTTTATTCTTCCCAAGAAAACTACAAATGTCAAGTTCAAATCAAAAGAATGTACCTATATTTAAAAATACTTATCTGAAGGCTTTGTAAAAATATATATATTATCATTTTAGTTTAATAGTTTTTGCATCCAGGTGGTAGAGAATAAACAAAGTATACTAGTGAAATTAAATTAAGATATTTTCAGCATACCATTACTGTATGCTACCCAGGTGGACATATATATTTGACAATTAATCAATCAATTTTATCTTCTCCAATTCTGCTTTTTGGACTTCTATTTTATACTGGTCCAGAATTGATTCTCTGTTCTTCTTGGATTCTACATGTAAATTAAAAATAGGTATTGGTTATTTTTATCTCCACCCCAGGCCAACCCAACGATGCCCTTGAAGTGATGTCCCAGTGCCTGGAGGCTGTACGGGTCTGGATGGGGAGGAACAGGCTCAAGCTCAACCCATCCAAGACTGAGTGGCTGTGGCTCCCGGCATCCCGATATAGTCAGTTGACTCCATCACTGACTATTGGGGCCGAGTCATTGGCCCCCACAGAGAGGGCTCGCAATCTGGGAGTCCTCCTGGATACGCAGCTGTCCTTGGAGGAACATCTGACGGCTGTAACCAGGGGGACCTTTTGTGAGGTTCGCCTGATTCGCCAGTTGCGGCCCTTTCTTGATCGGGATTCCCTGTGCACAGTCACTCACGCCCTCGTCACCTCTCGCCTTGACTACTGCAACGCTCTCTACATGGGGCTCCCCTTGAGGAGCACCCGGAGGCTCCAGCTGGTCCAGAACGCAGCAGCGCAGGTAGTGACGGGAGCAGCATGGCGCTCCCATGTAACACCGCTCCTGTGCGAGCTGCACTGGCTCCCGGTGGTCTTCCGGGTGCGCTTCAAGGTGCTGGTTATCACCTTCAAAGCGCTCCATGGCATAGGGCCTAGCTATCTTCGAGACCGCCTGCTGCTACCGATGACCTCCCATCGACCCGTGCGCTCCCACAGAGAGGGCCTCCTCAGGGTGCCATCAGCCAGACAGTGTAGGCTGGTGACCCCCAGGGGGAGAGCCTTCTTTGTGGGGGCACCTACCCTCTGGAATCAGCTCCCCCCAGAGATAAGGAGAATCCAGGACCTCAGTGCCTTCCGTCGTGCCCTTAAAACCCATTTATTTAAACAAGCCGGGCTGGCTTAAGATAAAATTTTTAACTGTTTTAAATGTTTTAAACGTTTTAATTGGTAATGAGTTTTAATTGGGCCAAATTTATATATCTTTTAATTGTTTTTTAATATTTGTCTTGCATGTCTTTTTAATTCTGGCTGTACACCGCCCTGAGTCCTCAGGGAGAAGGGAGGTATAGAAATTCAAAAATTAATAATTAATAATAATTATCTTGGTTCCACCAATATTATAACAAATTTAAAAGTAATTAGTTAGATACAGGGTCAATGCAAGAGAACTTTAATAAATGCTGATTGCAGACTTTAACCAAACAATTTTAGAGCACCCGTTGGGCTAACTTGGAGGTATGGAGGGGATGACTAATTGTCCACACTAACTTCACAAGCCAGAATTTGCTTGGGGATTATAACATCACAAATCTCTAGTAGTCCCTCTGGAATCCCCTTGGTGAAAAGTCTGAGATTTTTGTAGAGAATCAGGAATAATATTTTTATTGTGCTGGCAGAAAAATGCCAAATATGTTAAATGAGGCTGAAAAGAAAAAAAAAAAACTCACTAGGAATTCACATCTGCTGGAATTATTTACCATAAACAACCAATCTGAGCAGAAAATTATAGAACCATGATGTGAACCTATGGCACGTGTGCTGGAACTGCCACGCAAAGCAATCTCTCCGGGCATGCGAGCCATCACCTGTTGCTCTTCTGGGTTCTGGCAAGCCACCCAGCTGGTCTTCACACGCGTGGGAGCGTCAGAAACTGGAAGATCATCTTCCCGGCATGTGCATGTGCACCGGCCAATTGGTCTTCGCTTGTGCATGTATGCCAGAAACCAGAAGACTAGATAGCTGGTGTGCATGCTGGAAACCAAAATATCATATTCCCAGAGTGTGCATGCGCATTGGGCGGATGCTGTTTCAGTTTCCAGCACACACGTGCTCACCAACTAGCTAGTCTTCATGCGTGTGGGAGCATCGGAAACTGGAAGTTCATCTTCCCGGCATGCACATGTGCACTGGCCAACTGGTCTTTGCATATGCATGTGTGCCAGAAACTGGAAGACCAGGTGGGATGCGCATGCTGGAAACCGGAAAATCATCTTCCTGGTGTACGCATGCGCACCAGGCAGCTGCTGTTCTGGTTTCTGGCATGCATGTGTGCACGTGCGCATGTATGCGGCTGCTCCCCTTTTGGCATTCAGTGCCGAAAAGGTTCACCAGCATTGCTATAGAGCCGTGATGGTAACCTATGGCACGCGTGCCACAGGTGGCATGCGGAGCCATGTTAGTGGGCACACCAGCTCAGCTCTGGGGCGCATGTGCGTGCTGGCCAGCTGATTTTTGGGCCTTCTGGGCCCACCAGAAGTAGGGAAACAGGCTGTTTCCTGCCTCTGGAGGGCCTGGGGGTTGGGGGGGTGGGAAAGGCCTGTTTTTCTTTCTTTCCTGGCTCTAGATCCTCTCTATTTATCTGGGAAGGGCGAAAACAGCCTTTCCCATCCCCTTGGAGGCCCTATGGAGGCTGAAAGGGCCCATTTCCCGACTCCCGGTGGTACAGGAAGTGACGCTTTTTCCTGTCCCTAGCCTCCAGAGACTCCTAGAGAGGCTCCTACAGACTCCTAGAGAGGTTCTGGAGGCTGGGGACAGCAAAAAATGTCACTTCCTGTCCCAGCGAGAGTTGGGAAATGGGCACTTTCAGCCTCGTAGGGCCTCCAAGGGAGTGGGAAAGGCTGTTTTCTCCCTTCCCAGATACACAGAGAGGATCTGGAACCAGGTAAGAAAGAAAAACGGGCCTACCAGGCCATCATGTGCCAGGAGCGGGGGGTGAGGGGCTTGCGCACGCATGTGCGTGGGCACGTGTGTGCGTGACCCTCCCCGCCCCCCCTCTCCTGGCACGCGATGGCAAAAAGGTTAGCCATCACTGCTATAGAGTATTACTCTAATGAATATTAGTGACCTTAAAGACAAAAGAAGCTATTTTGTTTTGTGAGTATTCAAATAAATATCCATAATATAGAAAATTATAAGGCTTTTAAAAAAAAATTTGGTCAGTAATATTTTGAATTGTCCATTATTATTCCATTTTTAAGTAGTAAAAGAAACATTTAACCTCTAAAACAAAATTCTAAAAATAAATTTCCAACTGCCTGCTTTTAACACAGTTAATGGATCAGTTTAAACTTCCCTAAAATTTAATTAGCAAAAATATCTAGAACTGACTGGTTTCTTTCTTTTCTCCTCCTTTTTTCACCATTTAAAACCCTCCTGCATGCGCAATCATTCTATTATTTGGATCCCGGTTTATAATTTTCTTGACGGTGCTCTACATCAGTGAAATCATTGCATGTTTTAACATGGGATACCTGTTATTTTCATTATTTAGTCCCAACCCCTATGTCTCCCTCTCCGAAATCAGTGAGCACGCCCAGTGATGCTGGAAGTCAAGATTCGGGAGAGTTGGGACCTATAGGAAGGTAAGATAAAATGCTCACTTTATATGCTATCTACTTCGCTTGAGGATATTTTTATAGAAATGTATTTCTGTCTATGGTTCTTGTGTGACTGAACACTCTGTTCTAGAGAGCATAGGCCGCAACATGAAATTATGTCAGAATGATGGCTCGTGGTTGTTATATGTCACGATACAGGTCTATACAGGTAGTTCTTGACTTATGACTTTAATGGACGTTATCCATTCTGGTCATACGTTGTGATGGTGTAAAATGAGTTATCATGACCAAATTCATTTTTATTGCCTTTTTTGTGGTGGTCATTAAATGAACACTGTTATTGTTTAAGGAATGTTGCTGTTGTTAATTGAACCCATTAGTCACTGTGGGTACATTTTTGCCAACAACTGGAAGTAAACTCTCATTTTCAGCAAAATTTTCGTAAATTGTCATGTGACCTCAGGACCCTGCAAAAAACCATAAATACAGGCCGGTTGCCAAGCACTCAAAATGCAGTCACATGACTCCACAGGGGCAGTTGGAACTTTGGAACTGGAGAGAGGTTCATTAAAATTTCAAATGGTCACTAAGCAACCAAACATAAGTCAACGATTACCTAAATGTTGCATTTTTATGTCATGCCATAGCAAACATTTCATCACTTGCTCCCCTCCCCCGTCTTGCCTCCCGTCCTCCACTTGGAATGTTGCAGAGATGAAATCCTGTGTTAGAAGAATTGTCAAAGGAGATTCCTTTCATTGAAGTTCTGTATTTTGAAAAGCTGATATTGACTTGGGGCATGAAGATTGCTGGCTATTTAATTATGATTGTTGAAGAAACCACAATTGCATGGATTTATACAACATACTAAGCCAAAACCAAACAAACCATATTGTGGCCTAGCAGAGAATACCTCTCTGTTTTAGAAAATCAATATTGTCATCCATTACATTTTAAACAGTTTTAAGAAAAATATGGACGAAAAAGTAGCAGAATTCATTCACTGTGTTTTCTAACACAGAGGTCCTTTGTATGCATGCATCTTTTAACTGATATAACAATTAATTACATTGCCTTATAATTATTAATTTTTAAATATATTAATTAATTTATTATTTATTAATTAAATTTCTATACCGCCCTTCTCCAAATAGGACTCAGGGCGGTGCACAGCCAAGGTAAAAACAGAGCATACAAAATTTAAAAACAGTATTAAAATAATTAAATATTTGGCCGTAAATTAAAACAACCCAATTTAAAATCAATTTAAAATTTAACTCAAGCCAGCCCAAATAAAATTTGTCCTGCTTTTATTCTTTGACATGAGATTTCTAGGGTGCAATTAAGTTCCTCAATATAAAATAAAACCTTTTGAAACATAACTATAGAATTAATTTTTATGCATAACTTTCGCCGACTACTGTGTTTTCCCAAAAATAAGAACCTGTCTAATATTTTTTGGAACCCTGAAATAAGTGCTTATTGCCATGTGCTCAAAAGCCCGATTGGGCTTATTATCAGGGATGTCTTGTTTTGGGAAAAACAGGATATCTTCTTTTCAGATAAATTTTTGGATAGATTTTTGGTTCAGGGAAAGATGCATGACAGTGATGATTTATTTTATTTTCATGTTGCTCTTCTTCCTTAAAAGCCAGCAAGTTAAGGATATAGCTCATGCTGCTGAGAAGGCCACTCAAATCTGGCTCATAGATATTCAGGGGATGGTCTTTTTTTAAAGAGTTAAGAAAGAACAATACTTTTTTAGGAATGTCCTGTGGTGAATGGCTGTCCAATCAGTGTAGGGTCTGCAGCAGTGGTGGGTTGCCCCCGGTTTGGACCGGTTCTATAGAACCAATAGTAAAACCGGCGGGAGGCTCCGCCCACTGACCCGGACATAATCATAAGTGATCTGTGCATGTGCAGAAGCTTCTGCGCATGTGCAGAAGAGTGCGCGCAGGCATGATGCGAACCGGTAGTAAAGGTAAATAGAACCCACCCCTAGTCTGCAGTTTAACACAACGGCAGGTAATCAAATTTTCTTTAAAAAGCTTGTATAAAAAATTATTTCTATTGTTTTGTCTTTAAGATAGCAAATACTTGAAGACAAAACAAAAATACTTTTGAGTACTTCTTGTGGATTGCATAACTGCAGCCTGACTCTGCATGTAGATCTTGTTTACCCTCTTTTTAGGGGATAATATTTTCTTGTTATTTCTCTGTAATAGGGATGGGCAACTATAGTCCACATGTTGTGTATCAGGAAGTCCTATGAGCCTAACAGAGCATGTCTTGAGCAGCTCAAGATTTTTGGCATAGTTTTGTAGGTTATGGTTTATCTTAAGGTATAAACGGTTGTTGCCATTATTGTCTTTCTTTTTTTAATAGATGTTGCAGATGTGGAATTTTTAAGATGCAAAATGGATGCCTTTTGCACTATTATTGAATTATTCTTAAAACTCGACTGAAATTTCCTTGTGCAGATTCTGGTGAGATTATGAATTCACTGCCCACATCCTCTTTCTATAACGTGTTTCTTTTGGACTGCATCAGGATGTCTTGTGCTCTTCCATCAGATCTTTGGAGTCATTTTGAGGGTTATGGTTTTCTGTAAAGTATAAATAACATCGCCATTAACTTCCCATCTTCTGAAATAGAGCATTTTGCCATTGATTCCTATAAGTTGTTTCTTTAGTGTGGTCTGTTCAAAACAATTTTTCCACTTCTGCTCTAGAACGCTATTGAGCTACTAGAGAAATCAGAAGTGGTAGCAAAAACTAAGATGTCATTATCTTCTCTGTGGTTAGACAAATGAAACCCACCTCAGATAAACTGGCAGGTTTGCAGGTAGGAGTGGGAGACCACTTGATCTTCATATTGAGTGTCAGAGTGCTAGACATGTGATGAAGGGGCAATGAAAGGAATAGAAATATAATGATAACTTTAGACAGTATAGGAATATCAAAGCTCTTAGCTGAGATTACTTGTAAGGAAAATCTGGTTGTAAATGGATTTGCATTACAGTGAAAAGAGAATTGTAGATTTTCCATCTAACTTTGGATTCCCTAAGCTTTTACTCACTGTGGTCTGTTTGAAGCTCAAGGTCTCACAATTCGATGCAACACAACCATTAATGATAATATGGGGATGACATCTGGGGGTTTGTTTGTTTGTTTGCTCTTGTATAGGATTGGAAATGTATATCATGAGCTTAGCGTGCTTCTAATGCATTTTTTGGGGGGGCGACCTCTATCATAATAGCCTTTGATTTAATTAATATATACTTGATATGCATTTTTCATTTCAGTTTTAGAACACTTGTAGAACTTCCTTCACAAAAGAGACAGACATGAAGGCAGGGTTGGTATAACTTCAGTTTGCAGACTTAGGTAATGAAATTCAAAGATTTAAAGTAAGCTATTTTCTATTTCTGAGTAAAGAGCAGTCAAGTGGCAGTCAAGCTTTCCATTTCTCCTACTGTCTAGATATTTTTCACAATCAGTATTCTGTAATTTTGATCATATTCCTAGATTCAGAATGAATAAAAGTACTTGTTAAGACAAGACAACTATAAAAATAAAACTACTTCTAATAGTAAAAAACAATTAGACAATATCAATGAATCAGTAATAGATAATTACTATTTTGATTTGTTTCCAGGAAAAATACATGTCTGTGGTTCTTCTGAAAGTATAACTACAGTTATTATACATCTGAAAGATTAACATTCCCTCCCTCCCATTTTATAACGTTAAATTTGTGTTACCCAAAGTTTTCACTTACAGGTGGTCCTTGATTTACAACAATTTGTTTAGTGACCGTTTGAAGTTACAATCTCAGTGAAAAAAGTGACTAATATTGTTGTTCACACAACTGTTGCAGCACCCGCATGGCAGGGGTGAAATGCTCCCAGTTCAGACCGGATCACCCGATCCGGTAGCAATGGTGGCAGGTGGTTTGGAGAACCGGTAGCAAAAATCCCTGCGCCCCCTCCCCCATGCCCAGCTGAGCCGCACAATCATCAGAGGCTTTCGTCTTCTGACGAAAAAATGCTTTTAAAAGTAAAAAAAAAAAAAACCCTGATGATCATGCAGCTCAGCTGGGATCGTCAGAGGCTTTTCAAAGCATTTTTTTCTGCAACCTCTTGGCTGAAGAGGTGGTAAAAAAATGTTTTGAAAAGTCTCTTACGATCCCAGCTGAGTTCCCTGATCGTCAGAGGCTTTTCAAAGCATTAGAAAAAATGCTTTGAAAAGTTAAAAAAAAAAGAAAGTTGGCCACGCCCACCCAGTCATCCACCATCACCAAGCCACAGAACTGGTAGTAACAAATTTTACGTTTCACCCCTGCCTAATGGTCACATGATCAAAATTCATACACTTGGCAATTGAATCATATTTATGACAGTTATAGTATCCGGGGTCATGTGATCATATTTTTCAACCTTCTGGCAGCAAAGTCAATGGGGAACTACAGTAATTAACAACTGTGGCAAGAAAGATGATAAAATCAGGCAAAACTCATTTAATAACTGCCTCATTTAGCAACAGAAATTTTGGGCTCAGAACTACCTGTAGTGTAAAACCCAATATTCCCATATTTATTCCCATGTAAGAATATATCAGATATCAGATAGAATTGCACAATGTAAACTTTTAGCAGTTGAGAGTTGTCTCAAATTATACTTGGCTAAATAAAAGTAGACACTATTTTCTCTGTATCTTTGACCTAGGAAAAGGAATTAGTTTTGGAAGTCTGCTATTTACAGAAGCCAGAAACCTCAGCTTAATGAGCCCTTTTGCATGTGGAGTTTGTGGCATCATTAAGTGTGCTGATATTGTCATTCCTCAAGGAAGGATGGAATTCCATTCTCTGTGCTTCTCATTAGCAAGTTTGTTATGCTATAGAGTAGTTCAGAGGGGAAGGGTTTTCCTGTTCCCTAAGGTGATATCTAGGGTGCCTTACCAACCAAAATTTTAGTTCTTGGTATTAATTAATGTAAAATGTTGCAGCTAGTGTAATTCGTGGCTACCATACTTATTAATCTAGTCATGAAATCCTTAATTAGACTGCTTTTCTTTTAGAGGTGGAGACATCTACTAGCCCCAAGGAAATCAATGCTATAATTTACTCTTTCTATTGTATATCCATAGAGAAATATACATGAAAAATGCTACATGGAATAACAAAAGCCACATGGATGTTTTAGCATGGTCCTGGAAGCCAGAACCTCAAAGGAATAGACGTTTGCTTAGCAGCTAACAAATACTGTTTGCAAAATCCACTTTTGAAAATTTATATCGTTTTCCAATGTTCTGTTTTACATTTTATCTCTAATTTGTAAACTTTCTACCATGTTTCCCCAAAAATAAGACCATGTCTTATATTTTTTGAACCCTGAAATAAGCGCTTGGACTTATTTTCGGGGAGGTCTTATTATTTTGGGGTGCATGGAGCAAGATGGGGCTCCTCTTGCAGTCTTACTTTATTTCCAGCTCTGTCTCCCTAACCCTAACCAGACTGGGAGTGCATGTGTTTAAATATTTTTTTGGGAGGGCTTATTTTTGGGGAAACATGATACATATATGAAAGTTTTTTTAAAGAAGTAATTTGTATGCATGAACATGAAAATATATGACAATACAATGAACTTTCTCCATTTCAACTGCTCATCTCTTTCTGGCATGCTTTGCTTCCTTAATGGAGATTAATGTTTATGATGGTTGAAATGATGAAGTTATGCCTTGTATTTTAGCCCTGAAAGTATTTAATTAATTATTTTGCCATTTCATCATGTCTTCTTTACGTTGATTTAAAGTCATCATATTAAGAAATCTTGTTCAATATTTCTTTAGTTAGACCATCCCCTTACAGTGACAGTTTAGCGCTCTTTCTGGTTGCTTGTTGAAAACAAATGTGATGACTATTGGAATGATATTGCAATTAATATTTCTCAACTAATTACTATAGCTTTAGAAATTTTGTACATATAATTCATTTATTACCTGTACAAGACTAGCCTAATTCTTAATAAAGTTCTATATGCATTTGGTGCACTGCAGTGCCAAATAATTTTTTTTACATCTTGCTGTCTTTTGCTCTTTTGCTTCTAAAATCCTCAGTGATCTGCAGGTCAGAGGTTTATAGAAGGGAGTTTTTAAACAATATTAACCTTGTCTGGTTTTATTTTGTTTCCTAGTCAGGTTAGATTTTATTCAGGTTGCAAACTGATATAATATATAATATAATAATGTATTGGATGTAATGTAATATATAATATAATAATGTATTGGACAAAAATACCAAAAATGCTCTTGAAATAATAAAATATTAAAGAACTGTTGATTTCCAGAGCGAATCCATGGATTACCAATCCGAAAACTAGATTTCATAAACCTCACCAATTTATGGTTGCTTGACTATATCTTACTAAGGAAACCTTAAATTCATGTAATTTGTTGAATCATTAATAGTTTATTATCTCAGTGTCTAAATTCAACAGCATTCTAAGTCAAAATCATTGAAACATGATGATGCCTGATCATGACTAAAACCAAAGAATTCCCAAAGAATTGTTAATAGGACTCGGGTTTTAACTGGGAAACATTTTCAGGTTAATTAGATCTAGGACTGAACATATAATGATGACAAATACTTGTACATATGTACGAAATGCTCTTTCCGATATCTCTGATCAGTTATAATTTATTCCCCTAAAATAGAAAGAAGCAATTTTAAAGATGGAAGAGTTAAGCAAACTCTCATAATTAAAATTAGCTAGTTTCTGATTTCCAACCTTAAAGAAGCATCTTAGTCATCTTTAAAACAATTATATAACAGAGCCATTTCTATTTATAAATGATGTATGTGGGTCATTTCCAACCCCACTGACTGCATGAAGTATCACCACAGATGGGATGTATCACCGTATCTCAGAAATATGCATCTATACCACACCCAAAAGACTGATATGCAAATCTCTAATATGTAGTTCTGTGCAATGTTTGCTTAAAATTCTGGAAACCTGCTGCCTAGTGATGATGAACAAAATGGAACTATATTAGAAGTTAGAAAGCTATAGTAATTCAAATATTAGTGAATGGCAGTTCCTAGCTTCCTTCACCACAGATTTTACAGACTAAGGAGCTTATTGCAGGAGGATCATAGATTGCCTAATGTTGAGCTAAACATCAAGTCTAACTATGTAATAAGGAAACTAAGCTACACATACCCATGTGTTGTCTTATCTGGGCTGTTTTCTTTATGCATGATGTCATGCTTCTGTCGAGCTTAGTTGTCTATTTCTGGACTTGATTTAAAGTGTAAGTTATGAATTTTGAACTCCCAAATCAAATATATGCCCTAACATTTGGCCATATAGTGAAATGAGGTCTCACCCAAAACTAGTTAAGTTGCCTACACTTCCCTTAATTATTTATAATGGGGTATTCTGGAGGCCTATTTGCTTCTGCATGACTTCTCTCACTTCCTGAGATAATTAAAGTCTGGCAATGACAGGAAACAGTGCTCTCTCTTGACACAGTTGTCCATCGTTTGATGCTCTTCCTAGACAGATTTGGCATCCCTCTTTGCTTCTTTCAGTTCATTTCACATTCTGTTTTGGGCAACATTTGCTTGTCACTTCCTATCTGGTTTTCTTGTCTGAGTCAGTCTTGAGGTTTTGATTCTATTGTTCATTTTGGTTGTAAGTGCTCTGCTGATGTCTTGTGCAACTGACTTTGACTGTTATCAGATGGGAAAATGGAATATTCATGAAGATAGTAATTAACCTCAGGCACTCAGAAATAGGTTAAATGCTGGAAATCAGTACTTTCAAGAGAAAAATCTGAGATTTAAGCCCCTGGCAAGCCTTCAAGATGATCCTGTTCATTTAGTAACCTCAGTTGTTTTTTCCTGCTGAAGATTGTGTTCTGAACCTCTTTCTCTAATGAGACTGTAATGGTATCCTCCCTAGTGGAATACTGTTTGTCACTTGGGGAACTTGTCGCATTTAAAGAGGATGGCACAAAAGAGTAATGAGTGCCACAAGCAAGCTATGTGTATTTTTATCTTTCTCCTAAGTAATCCAGGATGTTCTGGTATAAGTGGCCCCATGAGATTAACAACTTTCGGCTCTGATGCAGATTCAGAAACTCTAATGCTGCTGACGTCATTAAAGAAACCCCTCTGTATTCAGTGAAAGTTCATGAAGATTTATAGTCCTGATAGGCTGCAGTTCTGTTTCTGATTCTCAGAGCAACTAGGATCCAAGGTTTTTGGAATTTCTTTAATGCTACTTTTATTGGGTTCATATGTTTTTAGTGGCAATACAGTAATATTGATGGACAATATATTTAGGATAGTTCCTTTAAAAAAGTCACATAACAATAAATAATTGGAATCGGGATGATTTTTTTGTTCCAAAAGATCTCTATATTATAATTATTATTTAAATCTGTTATGTATCAGAATATTTTTTGTGCTTTTTATTGACATCTTTTCTCAAAATTTGAAACAGTTTAAAGAAAATATTCAAATATTTAGGACTACTCTATCAAAAACGAATGAACGAAGTAGGCAATGTTCTGCCTATTGGGCCACATTTAATGTGACCCAAATTTCTGTGGCCATATTTTCTTAAGAAAGATAAAGGATAAACTTGAAAAAGAGGCAAATCTGAAAGAGATTCATATGGATTAAAAAAATGTTTATGTTTATAACTTTGCCTTACAAAGGAAAACTCAAGAGCAAAACCCAAGAAAAACTGCATATTCTAATAAAAATATATCAAATCAAACAGTGTATGTAAATTTATTTCCCTATTTTTCATAGGACTCTGAAAGGCAGAGCATTTAGTGATATCATTTGTGTGAGAAAAGTTAAATGATCAAAATAAAGGACATAAGAAATGATTCTCAGGCTACTATAATCCTGTGATAAATAAAAAGTGTGACCCCTAAGTTGCACAAAATTTGTTTGTCTTGGAGTAGAGAAATCAGACCTAGCCTGAAACATTTGATTGCTCAAAAGGCATAATATCTGGAGTCATAATATGCTCAGATATTCTGCTATTCTTCTGAAGAGAAGAATAGCAAACTATACTGAAAATGGATTGGAGTTTTGAAAACAGGAATTAGTTAGACATGTTTCAGCACACAGTTATGGACATCAATACTAAATCTA
Source organism: Arizona elegans (assembly GCA_022577455.1). NCBI lineage: Eukaryota > Metazoa > Chordata > Lepidosauria > Squamata > Colubridae > Arizona > Arizona elegans. Next base: position 28,081,521 of record JAKOOJ010000004.1, read on the forward strand.
CTCCTAGAGATGTATATTTATTAACAATGTTAAACTTCAGATTATATTTGTACCTCCAAGGGAGATTTTTGAACAGCAAAAACTCTTAACAAAATATAAGCATGGATTTGCTCAGAGTGAAATGTTTTTAAAAGACTTGAAAAAAAATGTAATATGACAAGGAAAATATCATTTAAGCGACTCTTGACTAAAAAATTCCCTAGAAGGATTTGCTACTGTTGAAAATAAATTTCCTTCACATTTATGAAAGGAGCCAAATAAGAGTTTCTAACAAATCCCTTTGGATCTGGACATGCTGATACATGTAGGGATAATCCACCAGGTAAACCAATGCAAAGCAGAGCTGCCCCAATTATTATTTAGAAACTGTGTGTGGGTGTGTACCTTGAAGTCTTCCAAAGATTACAGTAATGAGAAAAAAGACCATTCTTTTAAGTACATGGAAAATAATTTAAATAAATTTTATCTTTTGTCTTGACCACATAAGGTGTTTGTCCTGGCTGTGAAGCATTGACATCTTGTGAGATGTAAAAAATATGATTTTTTTTTGCAGCTGTACCTACCCCCTGGAAATCTACTGAAAATTTGCAGTAGATTGCAATGATCCGTTCCTTGGTAGCTTATTCCTGATAGTCTTGTATTGATTACAATCTCCGGTGCGTAGCTATGTATCACAGTTGTTCTCTATTTCATTATTGTATGGAGTTATAATCAGTGGTGGGATTCAGATAATTTAACAACTTGTTCTCTGCCTTAATGATTTCTTCCAACAACCAGTTCACCAAACTGTTCAGAAAGCTAACAACCGGTTCTCCCGAAGTGGTGCAAACTGGCTGAATCCCACCACTGATTATAATACTAAAATATAAGACTTTAAAACTTACTTTGGTAATTGAAACAATGTACAATTTGATAAATTGAAGTCCTAATGCCAGTTCAATGTGCTATCTTAATGCAAAGTAAAAGGCTACTGAAACAGTCAGAATTGTCAGGACTTCCCCAATTTAAATTACATAAATACCCTTTGAATCTTGATTGCTATAATGCTGGCTGCAGGAATTCTGGGAGTTGAAGTTCCTACAGCTTAAAATTACAGAGGTTGAAAAATACTTATAATGGAAGCTTTTATCAATCTTTGAGGAAAATTAGACAAATACTTTAGGAAATAGAATTCAAAATGATATGTAGCTATTGGATACCTAGATTCTAAAAAAAAACCCTGAGTAATTTGCTCTCATAACAATCTTTGCTTCCGACCCTTCTGGAAGTGTAAAAAAAAAGTTATGAATTTACCTCCAGGCTTTTCTTCCAAAAAAAGATACAAACATCCCATTAAGCGCCAGACTCAACATGTCATCTATTACATCCACATTATTCAAATTGTATTTGTCCCTTCTTCCATAATTTCCACACTGGGCTATTCACAGAATTATTGCCCACATTTTATTCAGAAGTATAAACAAGGCATAGGTAATTCTTGACTTATGAGAATAAGAATTATTCCATAACTGGAACCAGAATTTCATTCACTAAACGATGTGGTCATAAAATGAGACATGCCCACATTGCTTAGTGACTGCAACTAAGCTGCAACATTGCTGTTGTTAGGTAAATTTTCCTTGTTGTTAGCCAAAGTCTCACCCTTATTCAAGCCATTTCAGGCTTGGTGCCTCCAGCCCAGAGCCTCAGTCCCTCAGATAAGGGACTGTCTCCAACTGCCTATCTCTCCCTCTCCCCCCCCTGCCCCCCACATTCCTGCTTTGCAGGGCATTGAGCAACCTCAGAATCCTAGGCTGCTTGCCATGCCTTTAGAAGCTGCAGCTGCACCCCCAGTCCAGCTTCCCTCACTACTCTGCACTTTAAGATCACTTTCACCCTGCTCTCTGCTACCCCGTATCATCTTTGCCATCTTCCTGCTCTTGTTGCTAATGAGGCGTGTCTGGCCTGACTTCTGGGCCCTGCTAGGGCTGGCTTTGTATTGCGAAAAAAATGGGGGGAAAAAAAACGGAAAACAAAAGCTGAAAGTAGCTCCTGAGGCACAGTATGCCAAAACACCTGTTTGCAAAGAGTTCATAGGCAGGCCTGGGCTGAATTTGAGCTGTTTTGGCTCCCCCTACCTTTTCCATAGTGCAAAGCCATCCTCTGAAATCCTTGGATTCCTAAACTAGTCTATCCCAGCAACTAGAGCAGGCACATCTTATCAGCAAGCAGGAGCTAGAAAATGGCAAAAGTCAGCCAGGCTGGAAGAGGGCCAAAGGCCATAAATGAGATGGGAGATAGGCAGGTGGAAGAGTTGAAATGCCCCTGTGGTTGTAAGTGTGGGAAAGCTGCTAATTCCACCTGCCTGCTCCTTCTACTGTACCTGTTCAGAGTTCTTAACTCATTGCTGGCAGTGTTGATTATGCCTTAATCAGAAGGTGCAAAATGTCGTATACATACAGCACCAAAGGTTGCATTCTGAGGTTTCTTTGACCACCCCACTTTTTGTGTCTGTGGTACAATCAGCATGCAGCCACTGGTTTCTGCTTACAGAATGCTCTTTCTAGAATAACCAAACTGCATTGTCACTCCAGTGCATTTGATGTGAACACTTACCGGTAGTTGCAAAGACTTCCTTTTTGACTTGTAAAAACAAAGTGGTGTATCTGATGAGGTTTATTTTGTGTTGGAGTTGTTCATGAACAGTGGCCAGTAATTAAATATTTGAAGTTCATTCTATCATGTTCATTATGTGTGATAAAGCATACATTGCCAAATGTCATATATTGGAAGCCTTCAATACTTGCTGGTACAACATTTGTTAGTTTGACAAATAGTCTTACTGAATTACCTACTCTTGTCTGATATAGAACACTGTGATCCTCCATGTGTTTTTCTATGGTAGTTTTGGAGCTGTGTTCTGTCCCTATAAAACATTTTATGGCAAGTGATGAAGTGACTTCTTTTCCTTCATCCTTTCAGTTAATTCTGTGTGTTCTTTTCCGCCCACCCATTCCTTTGTCCTGTGCGGCTGATTAAACCTGGCTAGGACCCTGCAGTGGGACACAGACCCTTCAGTGCTCCAGCTTCAGTCTGACTCTGAACTTGGGTATATGTCCACTCTTGTTGTTTTGTGTTATAGTATGACTTCATTGCATGAACTCACTTCCTAAGTAGTTTTTTTTCCCTGTATTATTCTCTTCTCTATCCCGATTGTTGTGGTTGTTATTATTATTAATAATTTTATTTAATTCTACTCAACTTTCCACATCATTTGTTCAGTTCTGAAAATTTGGGAGGGGCCATATTATGCCAAGAAAATTTTAACAAGACACTCTGAAAGAGTCACTACTGAGCCATCCCAAATTTATTCAGATGTGGAGTTGTGTTGTCTACTTTCATAGAACTCTAGGAGTTGTAGACTTCTTTTCACTTTCTGTTTCACTGGAGATGGAATGTTGAGGCAGCATGTTCATGGAAACTATAACATGCATGTGGATATAGTCTAACACCATGTATTTCTCTTAACGTAATCAGCATGCCAAATACTTTCCCTACTATACTTTTGTGTTCATTGCTAGCAACATTCTTTTAATATAGTACATCAATGTCTTTCTCTTTTCTTCTTATACAACCTTATTTGTGTGATAATTTTGAAAGTAACAGCCAATAAATAATGAAAGTAGTTACTCTTATCTACTTCTTTAATGTAAAATATTAATGTAATACTTCTGCCCTGATAGTTTTTAACTTAAAAAGTTAAAATATTGTAGAGCAAGTCATCAGATCTTAGCATTATCCACAAGAAAATCTTTGGATACTATTTCAGCCACATAAGTATTTGTAGGAAAGACAAAATAAAATATATAGCTGCAGTTCAGAACTTTTTTTTGAAAATATTTATATTTTGTCTAGCAAAACAAAAAGCGGAAGGAAGAAGGTTAATGATAGACAAATGGGACAATTTGGTACAATGTTTGGATTCTATAGATATTTTGTGACTTCCACCATCCTAGCCATAGATATCTGCTACAAATTGTAGTGACAGAACATATTGTGCAGTTGCATAAGTCACAGGGTTTGTGTCATGATGTTTTAATTCTTATTTCATCACTTGCCTCATCCCCTAGTTGCTTATGCTTATCCCTGCCATTTTATGAGAATATTTATGACATGTTCCATAGCTTTGCTTGCTCTAACACAGATACAGTAAATATGTATTATTTCTGGAGTAAGGATAGGATAAATGAAATGTAAGTTTAGAAGGAACTCCATTTAATATGCAAGAATTTATTTCTGAATGTAATGTTAGCCTATAAGAATGATTATGACAAGGTACCCCGACCTGAAGAACACTACAGTGATTTTAGCATACTCTTAAAAATATAAGTACTGGTTTATTTGCATTCTAAGAAAGAAATCTAGGAGTAATGAAGAATTCATATTGTACATTATAATAAATAATATGTTTGATCTTTTAGAGCAGTAGTAGTCAACCTGTTATGACTCTACATGTTATTCCCAGTGCTCCTCACCAGTAGTCTGGTGTCCTGGTATCCTGGGAATTACAGTTTAGCAACATATGAACGTCACAGTATTCTAATTCCTCTTATAATACTTTATGATGGTGTTTTATACAAACTACTAGATAAAAAGGTCATATAAGAATTGGAGAAACAAAAAAATATGCTTTACTTTTAAAGGCTGAATTGTTACAGGTCAGTATCCGTGGAAATCTTTGCTAGGTGCAACATTCCAAAGAAACTTGGAATGGAAATCTTATTTCCCTGGTTTGCATGAATATTTTGCCCTCTAAACTAAGAGAGAAATCAAGGGTCTCAAGGGAAAAGAAATCTAATCCTGGGGCAGCTGATACCCATAGGGTTTGGGAAAGCTTGTTTCAGTCCTCAATACTGTGTGTGTTTGTTCTAGCCGCCGTTTACACAAGCTTGGAATCTCCAAGATCACCCAGGTGGACTTCTTGCCTCGGGAAGTGGTATCCTATTCCAAAGAGACTCAGACACCATTGGATACTCATCGCTCTGAAGGTAACTTTAACTTCTTATACTTTCAAGAGGAATTTTATTTCAGTATTTTTTAAAAGATATTACAATAATTGATACTTTGATCATAATCTATGTTCTTTATTAGGAATCACAAATCAACTTTTGCTGGCTTGTTTTCTCACAGTTATTTGATTAATGTTGCTTGCTGGCTTGTGTCTGATAGAACCAAGTTTTAATTAATTAACTTTCATGCTCAGCTAGGCAACTTTTCCCTCCTTAGCTTTTTTTTTTCGGGGGAGGGGATTGTATGATAAACCACATCATCCCTGACCATCATCTGCTTCTCTTTTAAGCCTTTAAATTAGTTGAGCCCCAAGTAACTAAACAGCAGCTAAAGTTAGATTCTTCCTCCCTGATCATCTCCTTGTGATGGGAGGACTGTGACTTAAACAACAGGACCTTTTTGGTCCAGACATTTCATCAGTATAGTCAATTAGCTGTAGTAGTGTTGTAGTGTTGTTACTTTAGAAGACCTTCTGTTGGAAAAAATCATTTTCTCATTATATTGAGTTCCTTCTGCTCTACATTCCCTTTTATCTGTGCATATTTTAACATGTTCTGCTACTGCTGAGTTTTGGAATTTAGGAGTGGGAGGAATGTTTTGATGTTGATTATATCTGATGGTTGAACACACTTTGTAAATCTGATTTTATTGCCAAGCTGGTCTTTAGTGAAGAACAAATGAGATATAACCTTTAAAATAAATTCAGTTTCTGGAACATTTGCCTGCGTGCACTAGATTTATTTTCTATTATGTCCATGACCCCTTTGGCATTCCTCCATTTAGATTATGAAAAAGCAGTCATTGTCTTCAGATTTAATGGAAGTTCATTTCAGGAGGTGTCAGGGCTCATCATTGAAAATGCCAACTTGGAGAAAGGTGATCTAAATATTTACTGCCTAAACTGGTGCCTGGAACAGGTTTCAAAATATTCAAAAACATTGTTTCTTTCTCAAAAGTGGATATTGATTAAATGAATGTGCCATTAGCCATCTATGATAATTTGAATCTAACATAAAGCTATTATTAAATGTAATTAAAAATTCTACTATGGAATTTAACACATGCTTGTCAAAATCAGAAGCCTGGAAGCAACTTTTCTAATAAATTTTCTTTAAAGACATTCATTCTACAGACTTAACATAGCTCTCTTTGTACAATGTCTGCAAGACTTCTTGTAGATTTTTAAAGGTGAAAGTCAAGTTATTTTGCAAGAGAAATATGATTTATCAGTGGCAAAGGCTTACTCTTCTACTGTATTACAAACATTGAGATTTTCAAAGGGAATTTTATTATATACTTCAGAAATTTACAAAGGGTACCCTCTAGTGGTTCAATTAAAACTGACATGGGGGAAAAATAAAGGAAAAACAGCTTGCAAATTGGTGGCTGTAATATATATGAACATAGAACTGATTTATCTCTCTGAAAGGAGCTAAAAAATATATGGGTGAGATTCTAGAATTTTCTTCTTACCATATTGATTATTATACATTTACTTCTGCTTTGTTCCCAGAACAAAAGTAATTTTCTTCAATAAAAAAACGATGGGGAGGAAGTTGCAGATTCTGAAAGTGCAATGTTACTAAAATTGGATCATTGTTTCAGGGGATTTCTTTGGTGACATTTAAGTTAATAGAGTACTTAAATCAATAACACACTAAAGTTGACTTGGGAATACTGCATCCAGTTTGGGTCATCGTGATAAAAAATGGTGTTGAGGCTCTAGAAAGAGTGCAGACAAGAGTAAGAGACATAATTAGGGGACTGGAGGCTAACCAGTATGAAGAACGTTTGCGGGAACTGGGAATGTATAGTCAAGGGATAACATGGTAGAAATATTTGAGGGGCTGTCATTTTTCATAATAAAAATTATGCTGGTGGATGCTTCTTTATAGTGATTAGTTTTCCATTTAATGAATATATAAACAAATGCAACAGCAGTTCAAGGTTATATGGTGACCCTAGGCCACATTGAGTAATGGTGCCATTTCTCAACAATGCAAATATTTTCATTTTTAGAATGATTTGAAAAAACAATGGTACTGGTACCCCTAAAGTTTGGTGCCCTAAATCAGCGCCTGCTTGGTCATCCCTCAAAGCTGGTCCTAAACAGATGGATTAGGAAGCCTAGGAGGTGTCAAGATCCTGCAAGCATGTTAGGAATCACAGGCAGCGTCTATAATAGCTCAGTAATAACAATTCTCTTGCGCGTGAGACAAAGAAGAATTCCCTCCAACCTTTGCTAGTTAACAACAAAGGCCTTTTGAAGGACTGCTATGGGAAACAGAGCCAATTCTCCGGTCTAGGAACATAATTAATCACCCCTTGCCTAGCACATAAGTGGCAAGAAACAGAATTCCTTGGCCAATTGAATTTTGTAAAGAAAGCAAAGAAGAGCTACCTCTGTTGTGAAAAAGAATTCTGAAATTTCCATTTGCTTATGACATTCCAAGGGAATTCTCTGTATAATAGGCCCATTGGTTTAGGGTTCTGCCATGTGAACAGTGTAATGCAGAGTTATTCAACCTTTTGGGCGCCAGGCACCAGTTTCATGGAAGACCATTTTTCTTCCATGAAACTGGATGGGGGGTGGTTTCAGTTTCGCCATCAAGCAATAAATGTCCTGAGTGTTGGGGACCCCTGATCTAATGTATGCCCCCTCTAGTCTGTGATGGCAGGTAATATAAATTGAGTGAATGAACAAATAATAATAATTAGATGATGAATTTAGGAGATTAGGTTTAATCTTATTGCTTGTCCACAGTGCTTAATGGGTGCTTTTGAACCATTCATTCTTTTTAAATTTAGTTTAACTCACAGATTTATAATGGGGAGAAAGTTAGGAAAGGCCCCCTAGACAGTGCCTGAATTACTTCTCAATCCAAAAGAGTAAATTCAAAGAGCGTTCTTCTAGTACTTATTTATACCTGGGTGGGAAACTTTGTTTTCAATAGAGAATTGTGATCTGTTTCTTCTTACTCCTTCATGTCTTTTTTATTGCTTCCTGAGAGATGGCTTATGATTTATTTTCCTCATTGTTTGTTTGTCAATTTAAATATTCATCAAGGTTCCCGGTTCAATCCATTAAAACAAATGGGCAGTTGACATGCCTGATGAAAACTAGCCCCAGATGACGGATGATGGCTTTGATCTCAGAGTCTGCTGCAAGTAATTGGCTCTGTGCTTTTCTCTTATCCTTCTGTCCTGACATTTGAAAGCAGCCCTGTGTTGTGCACTTGGAGATGACCCCTGTATATAAATGTAACCCCAGTTAATAAAAAAAAGGAAAAAAAGGAAAAAAATATTTTTAGCAGAGAAAAGTCCTGCATCTCAGCATATCTATCTAGTTAAAGTTCTCTAGTCAAAAAATTTCCTTTCATGATCTCAGTGTGTTAATGCAGGTGTTTCTTTACATGCCACACAGATGTGTAATAGCTGCAAGTAGACCTATTCAACTTTGTAAAAGCGGAACAGTGCCTTTTGCAGGCAATTGTCAACTTACATTGGCAATTAGGGCTGGAATTTCTGGTGCTAAGTAATGTAGTTGTAAAGCATGAGGTCATGTGACAATTAGTGATGGAAATCCCAGCATTCCCTGTCATCATTGTTAAACGAATTCTACTGTTCTTAGACAGAATCACCCCAAGCCAGCTATTCTGGGCTTGGTCCCTTCCAGCCTTGTGGCTTAGTTTTTTTTTTTTTTCAAGGTAAGGGATTGCCTATCCCAAGGTAAGGGATTGCCTATTTTCAAGGTAAGGGAAAGCCTATTCCCTTCATCTCTGTCCTTTTGGCTGCCCTGCACCCTGCCTTGTCAGGTGGCAAGTAGCCCTGAAACTACATAGCTCTGTCTGTGCACACTATGCTTAAGACAGTGGGCCCCAATCTTTTGGGCACCAGGTTTTGTTTTTTTTTTTTGCTTTAATTTATATGCCACCCTTCTCCAGATACTCAGGGTGGCTTACAGTGCGTTAAGCAATAGCCTTCATACTTTTGTACATTTATCCAAAGTCAGCTTATTGCCCCCACAATCTGGGTCCTCATTTCACCTACCTTTGAAAGGATGGAAGGCTGAGTCAACCTTGAGCCTGGTGAGATTGCAGTAATTGCAAGCAGCAGATGTTAATAACAGTGCTTTAGTCTACTGTACTACAGGCTCTTACAGGTTCTATGAAGAGAGGTTTTTCCGCACACCCAGAAGGGGCATGGTTTCAGGTGCTGCCTGCATCCCGTGGATGGGGCTTTGCTTGCTCGCACAAACTGGTTTCTGGTATGCTGCGGATTGGTGCTGGTCCATGGACTGGGAGTTGGGGAACCCTGGTTTAGGAGCTTCTTGGCACTCTGCAGCTCTGCAACCCCTGAACCAAGTGCAGTGTGAAGCTGCAGTTGCCCTGGGAAGCCCCCGATTGCCCTAGCAGCAGAGTGCAAAACTGCAGCCACCCATCAGAGTATGAAAACCACAGATACCTCAGGAAGCCTCAGCTATCCTAAGTAGTATGGTGCTAAGTCACAGATGCCCCAGTCCAGTTCCAGCTGCATTTGCCTTCACTGCCCTGCACTCAAGGCCCTGTGCTCTGCCACCCCAGTTGACCTTCACTGTCTTCTTGTTCCTGCTGCTGCTGCTGAGGTTTTCCCACCCTGACTGTTCTTCCCCAGGTCTCATATGGAAACAACCTCAAGAAGGACCAGGCTGGGCATGCTTGGTTGGCAATGGAAGCAAAAATATGGCAAAGATAAGCTAGGGTGGCAGGGGCTATGGAGTGCAAGTGACCAAAAGGGCACAAATAGAAAGAAGATAAGTGGGCGGAGGGAGTTGAAATATCTCTGTGGTCATAAGTGCGGGAGAACTGCCAAGCACCTGAATTTTGATCACATCATGGGCTCTGCAATGGCCAGAACTTTGATGATCCATCATAAGTCCTTTGGTTTAGCATTGCTGTAACTTTGAATGGTTGCTAAGTGAATGATCATAAGTTGAGGACTACCTATAGAAAGCTGCTTGATTTAAGAATAATATTTAATCTGCCATTTTAGTGTGCTTTTATGAAGTGATTTATAAATTTCACTGTGATAGGTTTTGTCTGGCTATTCTTATTTCCATTACTAGTATAAGTTGTCCTTGAAATTAACAATTGTCCTAGGTTTTGGGGGAAAGACAGCTTACTGTGGCTGATTATAAACAGGAAGGCTGCCTAGCCAATCTGTTTCTCAAAATGGCTATCTTGAAGTGTACAGAGATCCAAGTAGAACATATTTTCAATTATTGCAGGAAATTAAAGGTCACAATGGTTAATTCCATTGATAGGGCTCATGTGGGGCCTGCTAAATTCTGCAACTTTGGTGGCTTAATACAGTTGATTTATTATATTAGTACATTAACATAAAGGCTGGATCTAAAATTAAAGTTTTGCTAATTCGCTTTTAACAAGAAAATAAAAAATGTTTAAGTAAAATATCCTTTTGGTAGCCATCACATTAATTTAGTATCATGTGAAAATACTATGAAAACCCCCCAATATGTTATTATATCCAAGGTATAAAAATGGATCTATCTAATGCATTTTAATTTGATTATTCCAGTAGTGGCCTATTATGTTATATATGTCATTTAACACAATCATTTTTGATAGATAAAAGTAGACTGAATGATGGATTCTCCTGTCTTATTCTTCTGTGGTTAAAATTTCCTTGTGAAATCATCCACATGTGGTTGACCTTACATGTCTAAACCTATAATCTTATGCACATTCACTTGGCAGGAAGCCATTGTGAACTCAAAAGAATTTATTTCTGAATGAACACATGTAGAATCAGTCTGTAAACTGACTTTTAGAAGTATACCACTTTTAATAGTAATCCTTTGATGTGGCTCCAGATAATTGCTAATAATAGTATACCTTAGTTATTTTTCCTCCTCATTAGATCATATAGTTAGGTGTACTATTATAATTATAGAGTTTTATGGCTTAATATTAAACCTTGGATATTTTGGTCATTTGAACTGGGTGGGGGTGGTCATGTGATTGGTTGGGTGTGGCCAACTTGACATCATTTCTTTGCCCTAATTAAGTATAAAAAAAGTATAAGTATAAATGTTTTAAGTATAAAAAAAGATATACCAAAAGATAATTTATTTATGCATTTAATACCGTATTTTTGGGAGTATAAGACACACTCCCCCCCCCTCAAAGAGGATGAAAATTTGGGTGCATCTTGTACACTGAATGTAGCCTCACCCACCGCTGGCCCCCACCATTTGGCCTCTGCATCCTAGCAATTTACCTCCTTGCAGCAAATAGCCTGTTTCAACTTCAGCACAGCCTGATTAGCACAAGCAGCTGATTGTCAGTTGGATCGGCTTCCTGACCCTTAGCTGTTTCAGGCTGCAGGGATTGCCATTGCCTATTGCCGTGAGGGCCTCCACTGTTTGCTGCAGGAGGCAAATTGCTGGGAGGCAGATTTTTTTTCTTGTGCTAATCAGGCTGTGCTGAAAATGAAAATGTAGCTAAAGCAGGCTGTTTGCTGCAAGGAGGCAAATTGCTGGGAGGCAGAGGCAGATTTTTTTTTCTTGTTTTCCTCCCAAAAAAAGGTACAGTGGGGCAAAAAAGTACTTAGTCACCACCAATTGTGCAAGTTCTCCCACTTAAAAAGATGAGAGAGGGCTGTAATTGACATCATAGGTAGACCTCAACTATGAGAGACAAAATGAGAAAACAAATCAATCACATTATCTGATTTAGAAAGAATTTATTTGCAAATTATGGTGGAAAATAAGTATTTGGTCAATATCAAAAGTTCATCTCAATACTTTGTTATATATCCTTTGTTGGCAATGACAGAGGTCAAACGTTTTCTGTAAGTCTTCACAAGGTTGGCACACACTGTTGCTGGTATGTTGGCCCATTCCTCCATGCAGATCTCCTCTAGAGCAGTGATGTTTTAGGGCTGTCGCTGGGCAACACGGACTTCCAACTGCCTCCAAAGGTTTTCTATGGGGTTGAGATCTGGAGACTGGCTAGGCCACTCCAGGACCTTGAAATGCTTCTTACGAAGCCACTCCTTCGTTGCCCGGGCGGTGTGTTTGGGATCATTATCATGTTGAAAGACCCAGCCACGTTTCATCTTCAATGCCCTTGCTGATGGAAGGAGGTTTGCACTGAAAATCTCACGATACATGGCCCCATTCATTCTTTCCCGTACACGGATCAGTCGTCCTGGTCCCTTTGCAGAGAAACAGCCCCAAAGCATGATGTTGCCACCCCCATGCTTCACAGTAGGTATGGTGTTCTTTGGATGCAACTCTGCATTCTCTCTCCTCCAAACACAATGAGTTGTGTTTCTACCAAACAGTTCTACTTTGGTTTCATCTGACCATATGACATTCTCCCAATCCTCTTCTGGATCATCCAAATGCTCTCTAGCAAACTTCAGACGGGCCCGGACCAGTGGTGGGATTCAATTTTTTTAACAACAGGTTCTGTGGGCATGGCTTAGTTGGGGTGTGTGGCTTGGTAATCATGTGACTGGGTGGGCGTGGCTAGCTGGTCATGTGACTGTGTAGGTGTGGCTAGCTGGTCATGTGACCGGGTGGACGTGGCTATGTGCATAGGGACTACTCAGAGGGTTGAAAAAAGTCATTTCTGACTGGTCCTCGCACTTTTAACCGGTCCTCACACTTATGACCATCCTCACATTTATGCCCGTGCAGCATTCTTAACAACCGTGTCAGTCATTTCACCACTACTTCTCTTCACCACAGTGACAAGATAGGGCGCAAAACGTAAAATGTGAGGACAGTCGTAAGTTCAAGGACTGGTCAAAAGTGCGAGGACCAGTCAAAAATAACTTTTTCAGCCCTCTGAATAGTCCATTTACTACCGGTTCTGTGGGCGTGGCTTATTTGGTGGGCATGGTTTGATGGTCATGTGACTGGGTAGGCGTGGCCAACTTGACATCAGTCACGTCAAGGGTTAGGGTTAGGGTGCTTGGCCTCTCCTCACCTCAAAGGCCTCAATGAGATACAATTTCCCTGTGTATTTATTTACTACTACTGAACATCCAAAATATACTATTTAATACTATGTACATATGCCATATATGTACATACATATTACATAGTAGAGAGTGTATATAGGCACACAAAAGGATACATTACCTACTATATATACTGTATGTGTATGTACACACAGAGAGCTCTTTTAAAACTATACACATTCAATCTCACTCACTACATTTGGAAAAACACACCCAGAATCCACTTTCTGCCACACATTTAACTATAACTTCTATACATTTAGAACATTACACACACCTTCAGATATTCTTCCCTATCTAGCTTGCACATGACTGTTAGAGCCAGGAGAGGTCATGGATTGAGTAAAATGTGGTGAAACTCACTTAACAACGCTCTTGTTTAGCAACGAAAATTTTGTGCTCAATTGTGGTCATAAATCAAGGACTATCTCTGCCTTCCTCCGCATGGCAGCCTTGTCTAGTAAACTCCTTTTCCTTTCTGGCAATTTTCCTCTCTGTTGGAGGCACCAAAACAATCTAGATGATATAAGGTTTCCTGCTGGAGCAGGGGGTTGGACTAGATGGCCTCCAAGGTCCCTTTCAGCCCTAGATTGCTATCCTGTTTCAAAACATCTTCTGAAACCGCGTCTAGTGCCATGGTTTGTGATCCTTCCTTCCTGCCTTTCTCTTCTTTCTTTCTCTTTCTTTCTTTCTTTCTTTCTTTCTTTCTCTCTCTCTATCCCTTCCTTCCTTTCTTCCCTCCTTCCTTCCTTTCTTCCTTTCTTTTTCTTTCTTTTTCTCTCTTTTCTCTCTCTCTCTTCCTCCCTCCTTTCCTTTCCTCCTTAAATGCCAGCAAAACCCACTACTTAATTATTTAAATTATTTAAATTATTTAATCTGTTTTTAATAGTTTTTTAATTTTTGTATGTCTTTGTATTTTATTTTGGCTGTTCACCGCCCTGAGTCCTTCGGGAGTAGGGCGGTATACAAATATGATAAAATAATAATAAATAAAATAATAATACTTTGCTCCTAAAATGGTCTAGGGCAGAGGTCCCCAATCTTGGCAACTTTTAGACTTGTGGACTTCAACTCCCAGAAATCCTCAGCCAGCAAAGCAAAGCAAAGCTGGCTGAAGAAGTTGAAGTCCACAAATCTTAAAGTTGCCAAGGTTGGAGACCCCTGCCCTAGGAAAACAATCCACATTGCTAAAATAAACAAACAAACAACCCACATTGCATCAGTTTTAGGGGAGGAGGTTCAATTCATTGCCCAGTTGGAAGACTGAAATGAAATGCTCCAAGTTGACAGCATTGCTTCTAATGACTTTTGGCTCCAAATCAGATCGGGCTTTTTTTTTTTTTTTTTTTTTGCATGAAAGAGGAACACAGAGCGAAAATAAACAAAAAGCCTCCAGCCTCCGATGTGAAGCAAATTAAAGCCTCTTTCTCTCCTTCTCTCCCCCACTCCCCCTGCTTCCCTTTTACCTTTGGTTAATGCTCTGGAAGTTTTTCTCTCCCAGGCAAGCAGCAGCAGGGGACAGAAGCAGCAGCCACTGACTTGCAGACCACATGGAGCCGTTCACGTGTTCTCCGGCAAGCTGCTTTCTCCATCCTCCTCTTTTGCGTCTGGAGCCGGTGGGGAACCACGTGACAGCCCACGTGGATCCCAGGCAGCGGAACACAGGCTAGGGAAGGGGTGGGCAATTGTGGGTCTTTTACAACCTGTGGCCTTCAACTCCCAGAATTCCTGAGACAGCCAAGCTGTCAACTTCCTGGCCAACTTCCTGGAAGTTGAAGTCCACAGGTTGTAAAAGAGCCACAATTGCCTACCCCTGGCTAGGGTAGGCTGGTGCTGCATGGGTGGGAGGCAGGGCGGGGCGAAGGGCGGGCGAGCCAGCAATTTAACAAACGGTTCAGTGTGCTGCGGGGCCAATAAATTATAAAAAAACACCGAACCATTTGTTAAATTGCTGGCTCGCTCGCCCCATTTATTGGCAATAAATAGTAGTGTGGAGGGGCGGGGCAAGGGACAGGACGAGCCAGCAATTTAACAAAGGGTTCGGCCGAACCCCCTAGAACCGGCAGAATCCCACCACTGGCCCGGACATGTACTGGCTTAAGCAGGGGACACGTCTGGCACTGCAGGATCTGAGTCCCTGGTGGCGTAGTGTGTTACTGATGGTAGCCTTTGTTACGTTGGTCCCAGCTCTCTGCAGGTCATTCACTAGGTCCCCCCGTGTGGTTCTGGGATTTTTGCTCACCGTTCTTGTGATAATTTTGACCCCACGGGGTGAGATCTTGCGTGGAGCCCCAGATCGAGGGAGATTATCAGTGGTCTTGTATGTCTTCCATTTTCTAATTATTGTTCCCACAGTTGATTTCTTCACACCAAGCTGCTTGCCTATTGCAGATTCAGTCTTCCCAGTCTGGTGCAGATCTACAATTTTGTTTCTGGTGTCCTTCAACAGCTCTTTGGTCTTCATCATAGTAGAGTTTGGAGTGTGACTGTTTGAGGTTGTGGACTGGTGTCTTTTATACTGATAACAAGTTCAAACAGGTGCCATTAATACAGGTAATGAGTGGAGGACAGAGGAGCCTCTTAAATAAGAAGTTACAGGTCTGTGAGAGCCAGAAACCTTGCTTGTTTGTAGGTGACCAAATACTTATTTTCCACCATAATTTGCAAATAAATTCTTTCCAAATCAGATAATGTGATTGTCTGGATTTGTTTTCTCATTTTGTCTCTCATAGTTGAGGTCTACCTATGATGTCAATTACAGGCCTCTCTCATCTTTTTAAGTGGGAGAACTTGCACAATTGGTGGCTGACTAAATACTTTTTTTGCCCCACTGTAGGTGTATCTTATAGTCTGGAGTGCCTTATACTCCAAAAAAATATGGTAAATAAGAATAAGAGGTACACAAAACTAGATTTTGTTACAAGAGTTTTACAATATGAATGAAAAACTATACAAAACTGTACAAAAGTTTTACAATATGAATAAAAGCTATTTATACAAAACTACACAAAGGTTTTACAATACGAATGAAAAACTATTAAATAATACCTGACAAAAAATAAAACTTACGTTAGGTATCTCCAAATTTCTGCCTGATTGGCGTCCTCACTTTCCTTCAGTTTTATTCATCTGTGTGATTTACTCATAACCATTTTTTGACGATAAGAATAGCGTCCCAGTCCTAGAAGTAGGCCAATTAAACTAACAGTCATTATGTTTGCTATATTGGAAACAATCAGGCGATTTCTCTTCTCCCAACATATGATGTTCATTTTTGAAAAAAAAACTTTCTGCTTCTATTGAACTTACAGCAATTGTTCTGACAATACTTTTAGCTTTTAGCTTTTTGAATACTGTCAGGAATACTGTCATTGGCTATCTGTTTTTAAATGTTCACAATCCATTAGTCTTTTATTCAAATTTGTTGTGATGCTTTCCAAAAGTATTTCCTGAGGAAATCTAACAAATCGATGATTTTCTACAAAGTATTATTTAAACTTTCCATAATTTAAGAGTATATTGTCTCTGCATCTTGTTTTTCTAATTCAACTAGCTCAACAAAAATTGTTGGTGAGCTAACTGAATCCTTTTAAGAAAAGTATAACAACTGATTTGCAAGATATTGTTGAGGCTTCATCAATAATCAAACATATTTTCAGATTATTGTTATTATTATATTTACTAAAATTATTGTTTTCAATCATTTTAGTAAATATTTCTTTTTTAAATTTCTTTTGCAATGAAATCTACTATTTTCATTGCAATTTTACCTGAATGTAATCCTATTCCCATATCTAATCCATTTTTAATTTGCAATTCTATCTCATCTTCTATGTCAGAAAATGGTTTACATCTTTGTGTCAGACTGTAAACTGTATTAAATACTTTACAAGTAGTAGATAAATATTTTTCAGTCAACTTATCTATTGCTTTTGTCATAGAATCCTGCTCACATTATTTTAAGTTCTCTTTACAAACATTATGAGCTTTTGATGAAAATTTTCTCTCATTTTTTTCCTTAGAGAAGCTTGTTGTATCTCTTTGTTTTTTCCTGATGCCTCAATCTGAAAATATTTCCATTCTTTTGACAGATGAACACTTTTCTCTTTTATGAAGTCATATTTTGCACAATACTCACAACCTAACTTTTTGTTAAAAACTACCAGTCCATCATATTTTTCTTTAAAATTGTTGTATTGTAGCACTGTCCAGCATTCAGGAAGACTATTTTCAATTTTGGAACTATCTATTTCAATTGATGTGCTGCTTTCTCCAAGTTGGAGTGATTTTGCGTGTGACTGTTTTGCATCATCCAAGGCCAATTCTGATACAACTGGTTCTGATCTTGGTTTCTTACTGAAAAAATCTGTCAAATTCTATTGCCTTTTCATCCTGTTAAGGCTACTGCAAAAAAAAAAAATGTTTCTGTTTGAACTCAATTGTGGTTGTAAGTTAAGGACTAACTGTACATGTGAGATAGCGACTTTCCAAAATACAATGGGCACGATCCTAGTTCCCCCTATGAGGATTCCCTCATCCGGACCTTTTGACCACCCTTCTGAGCCCTGCTTCCCTGAGGGTGCACCCGGCTGTGCTTACCTGTTCTGCTGCTGGAGCAGTTGGGAGCAGCTCAAGGCAGGCATTCGGGAGCAGGCCAAGATGAGGCTGCAGCAAAGGCAGGCAAGCAGGCTTGTTGAAACTGAAATACCAATTAATTAATCCAACATTTTCATCAATATATTACATTGGCATATTCCCTAGCATATATTTATTTTGTCATAATTTAGATTGAGCATTTTTAATTGTAAAGCTGGCTCTAAATACGTTAAATATTTTTGGGTGCATACATTATCACAGGATATCAAATAATTGCATGTGGCATGCAATGCCTTTCATCAAGATTATTCCATAATTTGAAACATATATTGGTAGAAAGAGCTTTACTCCAAGTTCAGATCCTATTATACTTCCTCTTTCTTTCTTTGCTGACATTCTCAGCCAAGCAGCCTGAAGGGCTAAAGAAGAAAAGAAAGCTCTGCCCTAAACTGCTTATTATTTTTGCCAAGCAAGTTTTAAGTACTAAAATTCAGATATAGTTTATATGCTATCAAGTTGGTGTCAACTCTTAGAATCCACAGATTCTCTTCATGACAATCTGCCCTTAACCTGATCCTTCAGGTCATTGGCACAGGGTTCAATAATGTACTTAACTAGGGTTTCTTGAATAAGCCACAGCAGCCTAATTCACTATGTTTAATCATATGCCATGGTTTTAGGACACCAATGGATAGTTCACCTGGGAATCAATACATCGATTTTCAGGCTGCAGCTCAGTATGGTTGTGCTTGCGTGAAAAGAACGGTGAGGCTGACGAAAAGCATGGGTGGGGCAGATTGCAGTGCAGGATGGAGGCAGCAGTGGCAATAGTAGAAAAGCAAGCCGGGTCAGGCCCCGCTGACTTTCCCATCTTGCAAGAATTCCTCAGCTCCACGACAGCCCTGTAGTAGGTGACCGGTTGCGAGAACAGAGAAGCCAGTGGTGGTGCGAGCAATGGTGGAGCCGCCTTCTGCTGCCTGGATGGAATTGAAGGACAGCAGTGTTGAGGGAAAGTCAAGTTCTTTTCCGTGCTCGACCGAGGGGCTGGCCAGGGTTTGCAATCTCCTCCTAAAGAGCAATCCATCACAGCAATAACCCCCACTGTTGTCATTGTCGTTAATGCTGCCACTGCCTTCTTAGCCGCCACCAAAGGGAACCTGGACTTGGCAGCGGCAACCGGGCATGGAAAGTGGTGGCACCAACTGCAGTAGTAGTAGCAAAAGCAGCTGCGGTGGCAGCAACTAAGAGGACGATGAAGAGGAGAAGCAGGAAGATGATGATTTCAAGGAAGAGGGTGGGCGCAGGCCTACGGGGCTGGCTGCAGGTGAGGCGATCTGACCAGGATAGGCCACTGCTGCCCGGGCAAGAGATGGGCGCAGGCCTATGGGGTCGGCTGCAGGCTGAGGCGATCAGACAGGGGTAGGCTGCAATCACCTTTGTGTGAGGCAGGTGCAGGCCTATGGGGCTGGCTGCATGCCAACACGATCCAACCAGGGTAGGTAAATCACCCTTTCCAGCACCACTTCCCTGAGGGACCACCCAGCTGCGCTTACCTGTTCTGCTGCTGGAGCAGTCAGGAGCAGCCCGAGGAGGGCATTCAGGAGCAGGTCAAGACGAGCAGGAGGCCGCTGTGTCGTAGGCCATGGCAAAGGCAGGCAAGCAGGCTGGGCCGCGTGGCTACATGGTCGAGACAAGGAGCTAAAGAGCAGCTGCAGCTATGCTGCGGGGTGACTCTAAGGCACCAGCCAAAGCGTGCGAGGCCAATAAGTAGTGCTGGGCGAGACGAGTCAGCAATTTAACAATTGATTCGCCTGAACCAGCCCAGGCCAGCTGAATCCCACCACTGGTATAGGGTCTCCTGCTTGAACAGGAGGTAGGACTGGAAGACCTTCAAGGTTCCTTTAAATTTTAATGTTCTATGATCTAAATCGGAAATGTACTTTCCATGACTGTATCTTCCTAGAAAATTTTAAAACAGCTTTCAGAAACCTCCTTTGTTTCCCACCAACACATTAAGTATTGTTTTCAAAGATGTAAGCTTTATTTTAATGTTTTTCATTTGATTATGGATATTTATTTATTTCATAGATAGCCCTTAATTACTGTAAAATAAGTCTTAATCAGATGATACTTGAAAGGAAAGGTGTAAGGAAATGCATAATGTGAAAGATACACCCTCAATGCCTCTTTGCTTTAAAGTATAGCTTGAATAATTAAAGTTAAATATATATTCCTGTTTAATGGAAAAAGTTAATATTAATTCTGCATTCTTATTGGTTATATCAACTGAAAAACTGTGTGTTAAGCGATTCCTTTAATCAATCCGTTAAATAAGGAACTTGGGGGAGACTGACTATATCTTGCAATAATTTTACTTTCTAAGTAATTATTTAGTAAAGATGATACAAGAATTCTAGATCTTCTCTAAACGTCTGCATGTAGTCTTATCCAGGTACATTGCTATTATTTTTGACGAAATGGATCAGATCTTGAACATTGTTGAATGGTTCTGTTTGCCAAAAGACAAACAAATTTAATTAAAACTTTGTGTAGTTCCTGGAAAGAAACTCAGCTGTTTTGCCATCTTGAATTAAAGAAAAATTCATTAATGCGCAAGGATATGTTTTACATGAAATATGTTTCAACTTCCTCCCCAGTAGCTTCAGATTGTTTTCCATGATTATTATAGCAATGTGTTAAATATATTATCAGAAACAGCTATTTTGAGGGCAGATGGATCAGATTCTGTTTGTTGCCTCTGGGAAATAAACAATGAAACATAAAGGATTTTTAAAAATGTTTCTTAGACGTTGTACTTCTACCAGCTGATGATAAATAGCCTGAAAATAATATATTTTATATTATTATGGATCCCACATAATTGAAAATTTGGCAAGTTTCTAGACAGCCATCTAATGAAGATATATTGAAAGAAAATCATTATAATTAATAATACTTAAGTATATGTAAAGCCTATATTGAAGTATCTTGCAAGTAAAAGACCTCAGGAACTTTGGTTAATATTACGATATGTCTGCTTAGATAGAAACAGCTGAGGAAGAAAAGTCAAACCGGAAGAAAGAGAAACACAATAGTACTGTTCTTTTCATTCTTAATGGGTGGCACCAACTGTCTAATTACCATAATGAAGAGTACACAGCAAAGCTGAAATGTACAATCGAGTCTAATTTATCCTGGGTTTTATTTGTCACATGAAACGTGACAAAGATAGTGAAAATTAAAAATGTAGTTTTGCTTTATGAAGATGAGAAAAAATAGTTTAGCTTGGACCAGAAGTAATCCTTGATTTATAATCCTAATTGAGTCCAGAATTATGGTTATAAGTCATTGTGGATATAAATTGAGGCATCACATGACGGGACTAAACTTTTAACATTTTTTTGTGGTGGCTGTTAAAGGAATGCCATGGTTATTAAATGAATCAATTTTCCCCAATGGGCTTTTTGGGGTTTTTTTTGGCTAGAAACCAGGAATAAACACTGAAAATTGGCAAGAAATGTTTCAAATCTGCATATAAAGATGAGCTGGTTGCCAAGCATCCAAAATGCAGTCACATGACTGGTGGTGGTGGTGGTCGAAATTCAATTTACTAAACTGGTCATAAGTAGGTTTGGGTGGTCTGTGGTAAATTTGAAGGGTTGTTAAGCAATCAGTTGTAAATCAAAGTCTACCTGTACAATGTACAGCAACATTCTTTGTTTTAAAGAAGAAGACATTATAGAACTGTATTAACAAGACTAATTGTCTGAATGACAGTAGCTATCAAGGCTTTGAATTGCCATTGGGATTTACATCCTCCTCCTGTGGTTCTGTCTCCCTGTTTTCCCATCAATTTTCAGCTGTGTGTGTGAAGCTGAACACTGAATCTGTTGAGCAGCTGTTACTATTATGATTGTTTTGATGGTGTATAAATCATTGCAAAATACTCTTCTGTGTCAAATTGTTGCAATAGCTACATGATTGTATTTTTCAAGGACTTATTCAAGGATTTATACTTAATACATTTCTCAATATATTTCTCTGTACAGATAGTCCTTGACTTACAACAGCTCACTTAGAGACCGTTCAAAGTTACAACAGCACTGAAAAAGGTGACTTATGACCGTTTTTCATAGTTACGACCTTTGTGGCAGGGATGGGTTCTACTTACCTTTACTACCAGTTCACATTGCACCCTCGCATGTGCAGATCAACTTTGATGATGTCCGGGTTAGTGGGTGGAGCCTCCCGCCAGTTTTACTACCGGTTCTTGAGAACCGGTCTGAATTGGGGGCAACCCATCACTGCTTTGCGGCATCCCCATGGTCACATGCTCACATTTCAGATACTTGGCAGCTGGTTCCTACTTATGACCATTGTTGTATTCCAAGGTCATGTGATCCCCTTTTGCAACCTTTTGACCAGCAAAGCCAATGGGGAAGGCAGATTAATTTAACAACTGTGTTACTAACTTATCAACTGAAGTGATTCACTTGACAACTGTCATAAAATGGGGCAAAAATCACTTAACAAATGTTTCACTTAGCAACGGAAAGTTTGGGCTCAATTGTGGTCGTAAATCAAGGACTACCTGTTGACTTAGTTTTATAGTCGGCAGATATCTAGATAAAAAGGTAGCTATATAATTTGTGCTACTCCTCATTAACCTTTAAAATTTTGTTCTTAAAAGTTTAATTTTTTTCATTGCAGAGTTATTAGAATTGAGTACATTTTATCAGAATTTTTCCTGTTTCAGAAACCAAAAAGAAAGGTTGATTATACCATTTAAATAAACAATAGGCAGTTTGAATAGATTTTGAGCAAGAAAATGATGCAGGAGATCACTGTTCTTCTATACTGCTATTCAAAATAAATCTGCAGTGCAGTGCCCATCCCTTTAAAGGTGAATAAATCTTTATTAAAAATGCAAAACATGCCTTTATCCTCTATAGCATTAAAGTCTCCCACTACACAGATATGTGGGTAATCATATTCAACCAGTTTAGAGTGCAAGGTCTGAAAAAAAACTTTCTGATTTCCATTGGGTGCGTATATACAGACCAATAGACATTTTTTATCACATATTTCTACCTCAACCATCAGCAGTCTCCCGTCTTCGTCTGCAAAAATCAGCCTCGACTTTATATGTTTTTGTACATAAATAGCTACTCCTCTTTTTTTTGTTTCTGCTAGGGATGTATATAATTGACCCAGTTTATTATAATTCAATAAATAGAGGTGATCTTTTTTTATATGTATCTCTTGGAGGCATACTATATTCATACTATAGTGCTTTCATTAATTTAGTGAAAATCTTTTTCCTTTTATTTGGACTATTCAATCCATTGATATTAACAGACATTAAATGCATCTCTTCCCCCATCCCGTCTTCCTTATTACCCTTACTTGCCTTCTGCTTGAGGTTTCTTTTTTGATTGTCTTGTTTTGACACCCCTCTCTACCTGAGTCTGAGATTGTCCTTTCTCTTTCTTCCTTTCACCTACTTGTTCTATTTCCCTTCTCTCTTCCTCCTCTAGTACTTCTTCCCTGCTCTTGCTCTCTAGCTCTTCTTCCACATCTAATTCTGAGGGGTTCAAATGTCTAATAAAGAAATCTCTAGCGTCTCTAAGGTTGTCGATTCTCACCCTTTTTTCTGCCCAAGTAAATAATAACCCTTCCGGGAGTAGCCACCTATATAATATTTTATGCTTTCTCAGTTGGGCCGTTAAAAAGTGATAATTGCGCCGTATTTCCCGAACCCGCCTAGGGAGTTGCCTTAAGAATATCAATTGTTTGTCCTTATAAGTTACTGTTTTATCTCTGGCCTTCGCAATCACATCTTCCCTAAGGGCTTTCTTAGATAGTCTGATATGAACCTCAGTTGGAAGTTTCTGTCTCCTGGCATAACTCGTGTGAACCCAAAACACATCGTCTATATCCCTCAAAACCTCTTCCTTTGTGATCTCCAAAGTCCCAGCCAATATTTCTGCTACTATATCTCTTAACGGCTCCCCCTTTCTTCCACCAGGTTTTGAATCCTCAGATAGAAAGATGATAGTTCCATTTCGAGAAAAATAATTTCCTCTTCTAGGACTCTGTTCACCGCTATTTGTTCCCTTTCCTCTCCATCTTGTCTTTCCTCACATCGTCCCATCCTCCTTTCAATGTCTTGTATTTTACTCTCCTGTTGTGTCCACACCCCCTGAACACCTTCCAAGCTCTCATTCAACATTTTAATATCATTTCTAACGGCTCCCAGCTCCCCTTTAATATCTGATGTTAAGTCCTCTAAATTTTTAGAAATAACTTCTTGATTTTTGGTCATCACTTCGTACATTGCCTGCAGCATGTTCTGTAGGCTTGATAACGATGGTGGTTTCCCTGTAGCAACTATATCATCCAGTGACCTGGCAGATGAAGGCGATGAGGTGGGTGTAGCCGTGGTGGCTGTAGCAGTGACCATAGTGAATGTCAAGAATTTTTTCCCAGTTTTTGTGGTTACCACTGATGTTGCCGTTGACATTTTGATTGAAAAGATTATTATACATCTGGAAAGAGGAAGCAGGAAGTGGAAAAGAATTTGGTAAAGAAAAGATTGCCTTCTATCTGGCATCAAATACAAGAAGAATTTGGACTCGGAGATATTTGGAGGGAAAAGCACCCAGATAATAAACAATATACATACTTCTCCGCCAGGCACTCATCTTGGTCGCGGATAGATGCGGCGTGGTTGTCAGGGGAATTGAGTCAGGGGATACAGAAAGCAGAAATAGGCGTCAATGAGTGAGCAGACCACAACCCTCTTTGGATAACATGGGGAAGCTGGAAAATAAGGCCTAAGTGGAGATTGGATATAAGAGTTTTTAAAGATGAGTTATTTTTAAAACACTTAAAGAAAGAGATGGGGTTCTTCTTTCAGGAAAACAACAGGGAGGATGCAAGCCTTTTCAACGTATGGGACACAGCGAAGGCTGTGTTTCGTGGTTTGGTGATTAATTATATGGCAGGGAAACGAAAGAAGGAAAGGGCTGAGCGCAATAAATTATTAGATGACCTGGTAAGAAGTGAGGCTATGTTACAGCAGGATCCAAGCAATATAGGACTTAAAATGAACTTGAAATTAGCACGACACCAAACTAATTTATTAGATCAACAGGATTTGGAGAAAAAAATAAGGTGGATGAAGCAAAGATACTTCGAAAGGGCAAACAAACAAGGGAGGTGGCTCACTTACCGTCTAAATAAAGAAAAGGAAAAGTATAGAATCCATAACTTGAGAGATGGGAAAGGCAATTGGATTACAGGAGAAGAAGGGAAGAAAATAATTGTACAGGAATTTTATACTAACCTATATTGTAAGGATGATAAGTCTGAGCAGGAAATAAAGAAATACTTAGAGGAATCAGACATACCCCAAATACCAGGTTTATCTAGGGAAGTATTGGATGAAGAAATTACAGAGGGGAAATCGAAAGGGTCATGGGAAAACAAAAGACAGGGAAAACTCCCGGTACAGATGGCCTACCGATTGAATATTACAAAGCACTTTGGGAAATAACTAGGTACGCATATGACTGAGTTATTTAATGGGGTGATTCGGGAGGGACAGACCCCGAAATCATGGACAGAAGCACTAATAACTCTTTTGCCAAAGGACGATAGTGACCTATCTCAGATTCAGAACTATAGGCCCATCTCGCTCCTTAATGCAGATTATAAATTATTTGCAGCAGTTTTAGCAGAGAGACTCAAAGGGTTTCTTTACCAATTTATACATGAAGACCAAAATGGCTTCTTACCAGGCAGACAGATTAGAGACAATGTAAGAATAGTTATGAATGTTTTGGAATACTACGAAACCCATATTGATAAACAATTGGCCCTGGTATTCATGGATGCACATAAGGCCTTTGATCGTGTGAACTGGAGCTTTTTAATAGGTTTACTGCAACATATGCAATTTGGAGAAAGATTTATTCGGGCAATCCGTGCAATTTACTCGAAGCAGACTGCTAAAATTTCAATTAATGGTGATGTATCCGGTCAAATTGATATTGAGAAAGGAACTAGACAAGGGTGTCCGCTTTCCCCGTTGTTATTTATTTTGTCATTAGAACCCCTACTGAGGGAAATTAGACGTAATACGGGGATAAAAGGTCTTTATATCCAAAATCAACAATATAAGGTGCAGGCTTACGCTGATGACTTAGTATTTATATTAGAAGATCTGTTGATATCGGGACCGTGTCTGACCCAGGAAATAGAAAAATATGGTAAGGTGGCGGGATTAAAAGTCAATAGGGAAAAAACTAAAATTATTGCCAAAAATCTGACAGTAAAGCAAGGGAAAGAATTAGAAGCGAATTTGGGGTTCCAAATTGTAAATAAACTAAAATATCTAGATATTATTATATCAGCCAAATGCTCCACGATCAAAGAAGACAACTATCTGAACCTTCTCAAGAGAACAGGTCAGGATCTAGAGAAGTGGAAGAACATGCAGATATCCCTACTAGGTAGAATAGCAATTATAAAAACTTACATACTCCCGAAATGGATATACCTATTCTATACAGCACCAGCTAGATTGGATAATAATTTTTTTAAAAAACTAAATTACTATGTCCTTAAATTCATTTGGCAAAATAAAAAACCCAGAATCAAACTTAAAATGCTTCAAGAACTTAAAGAAAGAGGAGGATTTGGTGTTCCAAAATGGGAATACTACTATCAGGCCGCAAATTTAGTCTGGCTCAGGGATTGGATATTGTTGAGAAGAAGGAGGTTGTTGATCTTGGAAGGGGAGGGGCTACATCAAGGTTGGCATTATTTTCTTTGGCAAAACAAAATCCCAAAGCACAGGTGCCTTGCAGGACATTATGTGAGGAATATTCTAATTGAGTCCTGGAGGAAAATTAAGGGTAAATTTTACTCTTCAATCCCCTCTTGGCTGGTCCCACTCGAAGCTATAACGTATAGGCCTCTATATAACAAAGAAAATCATCTCTCTTACCGGGAACTTCTGGACCCCCATGGTAGTCTGAAATCAAGAAATGAGTTGGAGTTGCAGGGAAGACAACTGGATTGGTGGCTTATGCCCAAATTTGCTCGAAATTTAAAAAAGATAGGGAACAAGATGGTATTAATTTGAATCAGCATGATCTGGACAATATCATTCTAGGAAAAGAGGACAAAATGTTATCAAGGATATATAAACTTTTAATAGACTATTGGATAGGGGATGAAATAGTTAAAGACACTATGATTGCCTGGGGGAGAAATATTGGCTATCCAATTGATTTGACAAAATGGGAAGAAATCTGGCTTAAACATATGAAATTCCTGTGGGCAACATCATACAAAGAAAATGTGTACAAGATGCTGTATAGATGGCACCTTCCACCTGCTCGTCTTTCTAAAATATACTCAAATCTCTCACCAAACTGTTGGAAGTGTGGAGAGATTGGCACCTATTTCCACATGTGGTGGACCTGCTCCAGGACGACTGAATTCTGGAAAATTATACAGGCATGGATCATGGAAATCACAGGTTATAACCTAATTCTGAAACCAGAGTACTATCTACTGAACATCAGGCCAGACAACATAGGCACAAATATATGGTGTCTGTGTGTATTTATCACCACGTCAGCAAGAATATGTTTCGCCCAACATTGGAAGGGGAAAGATCTGCCGGCTGAAGATTTGATTTTGGAGAAAATTTTGGATTATGCGGAAGCCGACAGACTGACTAAAGCATTGAGAGATCAAAAGGACTCCGTATATTTCCAATGTTGGGACAAATGGTACATTTGGTTGAACAACAGACGCCCAAAAAGTCAAGTATAACCAGGATTATGTTTAATATATGTTAAATCTGACTGAAACCTACATACCGTAGAAAGTGTAATTATCATGTAAAGTTCCTGTCGCGATCATTTGTTTGACTATTTCTTTTTTTTGATGTATTGTTTTAAATAAATAAAAAAAATTATTAAAAAAAATGCAAAACAGCTCAAGAAATGAGATAATCATAAGTTTCTAGATGCTCATGAGAATATACATTGTAAATTAATCTGTTGCCTCTGCATACCAAGATGTAGGAAATCTTATGATTTCCTAGCTCATTCAGGAATGGATGTTGAATGATAGATAACCAACTGATATTTCAGAGCACAGAGCAACATTAATTGTTTTATGGGAATGTCAAAATATTTTAGTATTAGTATATCAACTTTCTAATACAAATTAGTAAAGCAATATGGGTATGACATGCAAAGTAAGACAGAGAACTACATTGAGCCAGACATAAAAATATAGAAAAATATGTGGATGATGAAAGTGATGTAGTAGTTACTTTTTTACAAAAAGTAACATGACTGAAAGAGCTGTTAGAATCTTTTTCAATTCAATTTAGATGCCTTGTTTGGAAATCAGAATAATCTGTGCATTAGATGATGGCATTCACTGAGGCTTAAGAACATTGATAGTTATTTGTTGTTTCTTCTACCAGTTCTTCCCTCAATAGGTTATACATAGCTCCAAATTGACATCATTCTTTTGTTAAAAAAAAATAGTGTTAATGTATTAGGATACTAATTGCAGCCCTTAATGGATTTTTAAGTATTAAAAATACTTTATTGTAATTGGTTTTTTTTTAAGGATGCCACATTTCTTGCCATCATAAATAGTTTTCATAAATAAAGCATTGAATTGCAAGGCAGAAAAATGCTTTGGCTCTTTTTATCACTGTTTGGCAACTCTCTTAAAGCATTGCATCTTTTCCTGAGATTATGAATCCTGGGGGGAAAAATAATTTTCCTGAATGAGTTGTAGAGAGTGCTGTATCTATGTCCACACAAGCTCCAAACCACATTTTTGTCTTGGAATCCAGAGAACCGGATTATCCTTATATTATTTCTGTGGCGCTGCTTATTGCGTCCTCATCTTTAATGGAAGATGTGTTGCCAATCAACAAGTCTTAAAATCTGATACATTTTTAAAGTGTCGTGATTTTAAAGCCGTTGTTTCAATTAATTATATTAGTTGGGGTTTAATTTAGCTTATTGAAGAAATTATGCAGTGCTTCCAGACAAATTAAAAAAGCAACTTAATTTGAATTCCTATTCCTCAAACCTTTCCTCATCTTATCAAAGATCAGAAATGTCCAATGAGTTTAACCAGCTGGTGGATGAAGGTTAGTTACAGAAAAAATAAATCACACTTTGCTAAGATCAATATTCAATATCAAGAGAAGAATGTCAACATGCCTTCTTCTTTGTTGAGCAGTTTGGCGGGAAAATTCCATCTGAGTTTACTGTATATAATGTTAAATGTTGTTGATCAAAGAATTTCAGATCAAAAAGGCAACCTCCCACCCCCAGTCAGTTTACATGTCTTAGGACTAGTAGTATGTTTGATACTGTAACTTTGTCTAGTATAACAAATTGTTTTAATTTCTTTCTCTATATTTGTTCCCCTTATTCTTAGATAAATTCACAGTTGGGAATTTATGTCATCCTATTGGATCTGGGTGTAAAAGTTTTGGTCACGCCAAAAAACTTCTTTTATTTAACAAATCTGGCAGATGGGTTTCTTTGGCAACAGCTGCTTGCCATGTGATGTAAAACTTCCTGTCACTATAATTGATGTGTTTTTATTCTTCCCACTTCCTGAAGCCTGATCAGAATTAAAATTGCCATTGGAATTTCCTGTCAAAGCAACTCATTTATTCACTGGGCCAGAGCACTGACAGTACTTTGATTGGACTTTGCCTTCAGCTATTCTTGAGCAAGCAGATTGCTTCAAATTATATTCCTTTGCAAGGTTTGACTTCTGCAAATATATACAGATTGTCCATCATGCAATAACCTCCTTTTCCCTCCACATGTAAAATTTTAATGATTTGAATATTAGAACCTCACCACCTGCTAAGATCTTGGCTTTTGTATTTATTTGGAAAAAGTCTCTGAGGTTTTAGAGCCAGATTGTCATTAAGGAAGGTTGCTGTAGTTGTTCAGAAGGAAGATCTCAAAATTCTCTTAATTCTTTTTTAAGTTGTATTGATGTGTTAAACGTTGGATGTTTTCCTTTTCCCATGCCAACCATGTGTTACTCCAGCAGTTTTTGCATGCATTGTGAATTGGTTTTTTCAATTCCAATGCAGACTGAATCCTGAAATACAATGTTTGAAATTTCTAAGCTGTTTTCAATACCTTTCCCAAAATTTATCAGAAATTATCTTCTCCTGAAAAAATGGTTTCTGGCGTTTTGTTTTTAAATGTGAAGGTCAGGGTGATTAAGGATTATTTTTTCAAATTTATATTGGGAATATTATTTAACTTCTTTTTTTTTGTTGGAGACATTGAAGGATATGATTGCTGTATTGCATTTTCTGTATGATAGCTTTATATCTGTTTAAGGCCTCTCTTCACACCAACCCATCTGAAAAAAGCTGACTGGGGAGGGGGGTATTTCCTTTAGAGATCTTTGTGATTTAATTGAAATTTGAGGAGTTTGGAGCCTGGACACTACACACACACACACACACAGAGAGAGAGAGAGCCTCCATTGGCTTAGACTAAATTTGAACTATCTTTGTAGGACTGTTTGGGACATCCATTGTTTTCTCTCTCTGAATAATAGGATGGATCTTTGAGCAAAGTTGTAATCATGAACTTTTCTTATAAAAGGAAAGTAGTTAAAAGGTTTTAGCCAGTAGGCAGGACTGAAACCAACTACTTTCACAAAAACACAGGGCGTTTTTATTGAAAGAAAATTAAAAAAGCTATAATGAAAGAATTCCAGCATATACAAGACTCCTTTGTGTCTCTTGCTCCACCCCACCCCCAATGTAGTGGGTTGCTTGGCCCCAGTGTTGAGCAGAAGGCTTTGTTTCCCTTTACGTTCTTTATTTGGGTAACAGCTAAATATGACATCAGATTGTTTACCTGGGACAACTTAATCTTCATAGAAGGGGAGAAAATGATTTTTGTTAATTCCCCCAGACTCTGTAACTTCTTCTGTATCCTGAATATCTTCTAAGGACTGAAACATTTTCTGGAACAGTCTTCAAAGCTATCAAGGCAAAGGAAAATAATCAAGAAGAGAAGCAACCTAGAACTAAAGAGGAACTTCCTAACAGTGAGGACAATTAACCAATGGAACAACTTACCTTCAGAAGTTGTAGGTGCTTTCATCACTGGAGGTTTTTAAGAAAAAACTGGACAGCCACTTATCTGAAATGGTATAGGACCATGATGGCGAACCTATGGCATGTGTGCCAAAGGTGGTATGCAGAGCCCTCGCATCTGGAACCCAGGCATCCAGGGGGATATTACCGACGCTCCGACTTCCCCAGCTGACCCCCAGTGATGGGAAGCCCCAGCTGGGACTGGGTGAAGCTCCACGCAGCAACCAGCTAGTTCCAGCATTTAGCAGCATGCAGCCTTGACGACATTGGCACAGCTTCCTGTCAATGTTGTCGGCGCTCCCGTAGCGTCATCAGTCAGCACCAGCAACTCAGATTCGGGAAGCTGTGTTGATCTCGTCAAGGCTGCCTGCCGTTCCATGCTGGACCCAGCTGGTTGCTGCGCGGAGCTTTACAGCAGAGAAAGAATGAGAGAAAGAGTGGGAGAGAGAGAGAAAGAGAGAATGAGAGAGTGGGGGAGAGAGAGGGGGGAGAAAGAATGAGAAAGAGTGGGAGAGAAAGAAAGAGAGGGAGAGAGAGAGAGAAAGCAAAAAAGAGAGAGAAAGAGAATGAGAGAGAAAAAGAGAGAAAGAGAGAGAGACAGAGAGGAGGGAGAATGCCTAAAGGATCCCATCCCGTACTGGGAGTCCAGGTGCTTCAGCAAGCGGCGCACTGGATTCGTATTAGTGGTCCGTGAAATTTAAAATTATGAAGTTGGTGGTCCCTGAGGTCCAAAAGGTTGGGGACCCCTGGCCTAAGACCATCGGAAAACACATATTTTTGATGGTTTTAGGAATAACTTTATCGTTGGGGGTCACCACAACATGAGGAACTGTATTAAAGGGTCGCGGCATTAGGAAGGTTGAGAACCACTGCCTTAGCTGCTTGCCTTGCTTCGCTTGCCTTGCTTCGCTTGCCTGAATCCATTCCATCAGCAAGCAACTCCCTGCCTGCAATCAAGCAGGCAGGGAGTTGTAAACTTCAACTCCCAGAATTCCTCAGCCAGCAAAACAAAGCTGGCTGAGGAATTCTGGAAGTTGAAGTCTACAAGTCTTAAAGTTGCCAAGGTTGGAGACCTCTGTTCTATTGGGTAAGGTTTTTTCCCCTTTGGGATCTTTAAAAAAAATAGTTAATTGGGGTTTTTTTTAGTTGTTCTTTTTTAGACCTAGCCATTTAAAGTTTAGGAATTTTTAAATTTAGCTTTCATATAAAAATAAAAATAAAATAAAATAATATTTATGCAGCTTTCTGAGATTTAGTGTGTTTTTGTAGT
The DNA here is from genome assembly GCA_022577455.1 of Arizona elegans. Taxonomy (NCBI): domain Eukaryota; kingdom Metazoa; phylum Chordata; class Lepidosauria; order Squamata; family Colubridae; genus Arizona; species Arizona elegans. The sequence continues at coordinate 28,113,659 of JAKOOJ010000004.1, forward strand.
GTTTCACTCTAACTACACAAACACACAAAATCTCACAAAGCTGTATGTGGAATTTTGTGTGTGTAAAGTGTGAAAGTTGGGTTTTTGGGCTTTTTGTGGCTGTGTGAGGTTCCTGCTTGTTTCAGGGGCCATTTTGGGTCTAGCACAGCTGCTTTTACATTGTGGGTGAGCCAGTTGTGTTGTGTTGTGTTGTGTTGTGTTGTGTTATGTGTAAAGTGTAAAAGTTGTTTTTTTGGGCTTTTTGTGGCTGTATGAGGTTCCTGCTTGTTTCAGGGGCCATTTTGGGTCTAGCACAGCTGCTTTTACATTGTGGGTGAGCCAGTTGATGCTTTTTTAATTTTTATTTGGTGTGCGTTGGAAGAGGGGTAGTCTTGTACGGTGAGTATAGCCCAAACCCTATATTTTAACAGGAAAATTCGTGGGTCTTCTTATACGCCGAAAAATACGGTAATTAAAATGGTTGCATATTGACAGAAAAACCAATTATTCTGTGATTTGTCATATACTTTATTTTTGGTACTGTTAGATTTGCCTTGTACATATTTATTATTTTGATTGTAAATTAAAACTCAGCCTTGATTCTGAGTAATGAAGATGAAAAATTAACCCTAAAAATAAAACAAAAAGTTACCCTAACAGTTAATATATTAGGAGGAACATCCATACCCTAATGGAAACTGGCACTACAAACTAAATGGACATACTTCCACCTATACCAGTGTTTGTTGGAAAAAACAGGTTTTCAGAAATGATTTAAAGATTTGCAAGATTGGAGTTGTCCGACCCCCATGAAGTTGCTATCTCAAATAGCAGATATGCAACAGAGAATACATGCTTCCTAGATCTCAGCAAATGACATGACTTAATTGATGGGATATGAAGAACACTTGATGTGTTAGATATTACAAAGCAAGCAATAAAGAAGGGAGATAGGTGATATTTCAGTTACTCAGGCCTTGACTTTGTAGATGATAATGAACACCTTGAGTTGAATTCAGGAGATCAGTGTTAACCAGTGCTTCTCACTTGGCAGAGATATTACATGGACATATTGAGTTATGCTGCCCTAGACTTGCTTATTTGACTTCGTTCTGGACCAGTGGTAGTGCCCAAGTGGCCTTCCAGGGTAGTCCTATAATTGCAATAATCCACCCACAAGGTGACAAAGACATGCTTGACTTTGAGAAGAGACTCCTAGCCCAGGAAAAAGCACAATTGGTACTCTAGATGAGTGTGCATTAAAACCTTCCTGACCATAGCTGCCAGCTGCTCTTTGAAGGGAAACATCACTCATTTCAGGACTAGCGTTAGACAGCTTCTGCTATGAAAGAACCTTGTAGCTATTGCTAGTTGGCCATGTTCAAGACTGCATCGTATCCAGAGCTGAACAACTTTCAGGCCATGAAATAGAACATCAATAGCATCACTTGTTGGATAAAAGGTTAAGTTATTCAGCTGAGTGTCATCATATACTGATTATGCTTGACCCCATATCAATGATATCACACAGTAGCTTAATGTTGATGTTAAACATTAAGACAATAAAGAGTTCAGCAGAGGAAGGCTTTTATTTTTTGTTTTGACATTTTTGAGCGAAACAGGATTAAAGTGGTCCTGTGTAGGAAAATATGGCAATATGAAGCTGAAGCATGTCTTTCCTGGGATGTCCTCATTTCCTTGAAATAGCCAATTTTTATTTATATACTAAATGTTTACATGTTTATATACATTTAAATGCTCCATTTGCTGCACTGGCTTTAGCTTCTTGTTAGCATCACTTCTTGTTAGCATGATGTTCCACAGCAACAAGGCAACTGGAAAAGTGAAACATGTGTTCAAGATTTAGGTGGTGCCTTTATTTTCTTTCATCAAGGGACCCAACAATAATAGGTATTTGTTATGGCAGTATTAAACAGTAGGTTGTAGGTCTGACTCACCTGTTGTTTACAATGATGAAACTCTGGTTATTTTTTCTAAAGCCATATCCTTAAAATCAATTAAAAAACTAGACTGATGTTGGTATAGCCATCTGTCGGGAAATTTGTTATCAAAAAGCAGCAATCTCCTCTTGTGGGAAAAATGCCTACTTAAATTAGAAACCAAAGTGACTAGAGAGAGATAAACAAAGTATGTTTTATTGGCTTGTGACTTTATAAACCTTCATTTTACTTTTAAAAGTCTCGATATTTATTCCTTTTACATATTGTCCCAAAAGCTGAATTCTTTTTGAGAGCCATTTTTTTCACTGTTCTAGAGTCTTTAATCCCTGCTTTGCATTAGTTCTCCAGAAGTCTGCTTTCAGGTTATATATCTTCAGAGATATTCCTTAAAACTTCCAAAGGCAACATAAATTACAACATGATCTTTACAGCTATAATGGAACAACTAAATTATATTGATAAGATCATAGAATGGTCAGATGTATTATTAATAACATTGGCCTTTGTAATTCTCCTTTTTGTTACCATCCAAAGCTTTCTGCAGCAGGAGCATTTTCTGTAGAGGTCAAAAAAGTCAAGATAGTGACTGTATGATCGCAGCCTATCTTTTTAACATGCATATAAAAAAGCAGTGAGTTTTGTTTGGTTATGACTGCCTTCTTGATTTTCTCCTGTAAATTTTCCTCGAGCCATTGATTTTCAAATATCAAACTCTGAATTTGGATATAGCTGACATGTTCTTCCCTGATAGACAAGCAAATGTGAGCTTTTGTATAGGGCCTCAATTCTGATGGCCAACTTTGTTTTGGTTTTATACATTACATTGTTTCTATTTTATTCCACATCTTTTTTAAAGAATGTTTTTTAATAGTGCTACAGCAGCTTTAGAAGCTCTGAAGCAATTTTTGTTCCATAATGAAGAAGTCCATTTCAACCACTAAATACAGGCTTTTCCAAAGATGACTAAAAGAGTTTCATTTTGCTTTAATGTTCAAAATTATTAAAGATAAATGTGCTTGTCCTGGAATTCATTCTTGCTTCGTGCGTAGATAAAAAGATTAGAGTAGTTCATTCAGCGAGGTGAATGACAGTATAGTCACTATGCAGTTATTGCCATTCTCTGTCAGTATATTTTTAAAGTTGATGTTTCTGATCTAGAATGAAAAAAATATGTATAGCTTAATGTTGTTTTAAATCCTAAGTGATGAGGAATTTATTTCAATAATAATATAAACTAGCAGCTATAGCTTTCTGTGCAAATTAATGCCTCTTCCAGGGTAAAAATAAAGAGGAAAAGAGCAACATGAGAATGTGGGATTTGTTGCCTGTTGTTGCGAAAGAAGGGGGGAAACATGCTAAATACATTTATAATGATAAACATGACAGGTGTTTTTTCTAGCTGTATATTCTCCATAATCAAAGACACTGAAAGAATCAAGTGATTTATAAGATGGCCTATATTCTATTTACTGATAATGATTATCAGTGCATGAGAACAATGGGTGCTTGGGTATAGTTGGATCAGATATTTGGAGAAAAGATAAAATTATGGCATTTGTCTAATGATGTCTCTATATGTATGTCACCATTGTGGTTTGCTGCTGTTGCATTCCTCATCTATGGTAGCGAATCAGTATTCGGTCTAGGACAATTGATTGCAGGGCATTGGCCGCAAGGTGACGTCCAATGGGAAGTTAGAGGCGCATTGCTCAGCACGTGGATTTGCTGCTAGGGTGAATGGCTAATTGCCCATTCTGCAAATTGGTCGGGGACAAGTGTCCCTTGGCAAATCACATGGGACGAGGGGGTGAAGTAGGAGTGATGGTGGATCAGTGGTGGGGGAAGAGTGCTGACAGAGGCCAGCCAAAGATGAATGAATACGGTGGATCAGCTGTGGAGGGGAGGAGGCGGAGCCACAACTGTCCCATTCTGAACTGGATTACCCCATTTCTACATTTGGCTTCATGAAAATAATCTTTATGAATGAATATCAATAAAGAATCAAATTCATTGTGTGAAGTGATACTTATAAATGATGGAAGCAAAGGCAATTTATAAGATAGGGAGTCATTTATTATTATTAAGATAGGGAGTTATTTATTATTATTAAATTTATATGCCACACATCTTTCCAGAATTATAGCAGAGAATAATGTTGGGATAACTATATGTACAGTAGCTGTATTTCCTTTAGCTGTGTTTTCTGTATATCTATAAAATTCCCTCCCTCAAGGGAACAAACCGAACCATTTAGGATTCCCCCCCCCCATACAATGAGGATTATGTTCATATTCACATTGAGGCTGTCCTTATGTGTACTGGATGGGAGGTGATGTTTCCAGATGGAATGGAAGAGTAGAGTTAATTTATGCAGCTTTTTGATTCTGTTACTTCTTATCTTTCTCTGCCCTTGATAAAGAAAGTAATTTGAAATTCCTGTAAGAATAAATTGATATTTAGTTTGCTGTTACTCAGGTGATGATTCAGTCAACAATTCAACATTCATTTCTCCTTCAATCTTGAAAATAAATAGCATAAATGAACCAAACATAAGCAGAAGAGTTGAGCAAATCAGTGAGGCAAATTTGTATATGATGCTGCTCAGACCACCCAGGAAGTACTAATGGGACCTAGCACCTCTTTTTCTTTCACTTAGGTTTCCCTCAGAGATGCCTGGACTCTTTCAACAGTGGTATTAATGTTTCTGCTCAACTGTTTCATTCTAGTTCACTTTATCCACAAGATAGATGCAAGTCTACTTGCCTGCCAGTTCATTATTCCTGTCTTGTTTCTTGCAGAATTAGGGGGCTTGGTCAGATGTAAGTCAGTTGTGAGAATTCAGTGGCCAAGTGATGATTCCAAGCTGACATACATTTCTTTTGGCATTAAGCAAGAAACTAGCATGTTGGGTATAATAGGAGATAGCTCCTACTATCAGTGGCTTTGCATAAGAGTGTAACCATGATTTATTATTATTTAAGTACAGGTTTCTACCTTATAATATGCATTTGAATAAAGTTGCTTTCAAATAGATTATTAGCAAAATGTAGATTTTGCAGAAATATAAGGAGAAGACAATGAATATTATTCCCATTCCAGTGAAGAATAATAGTGGTTTAAAGCTGCACAATGTACTTTTGAACCTTAATACTAAAATATACAGCAGCCAGTAGAGTGTGCTGCTGACTTAAAATAAACATATTCACTTGATATTGCTTCATTTTTCTGTCTTCCAAAATTTAGATTTCTCTGCTTTATTATACTTAAATTTTAAAAAAAAGCATCATACAGCTCATGGACATAATCTTCATTTTTCATTCAGCCAACATTTTTGACATACCACATTTTCATGGTAGAAAGTGGACTTTAGACAAGAGACATCTGCTTTGGTTATTTTTTGTTTTAAATCTATTTCCTTTGAGATTGAACTGTCAATTCAAATTAAAATTGTTGTAGAAAGCAGTGATATCATACCAGATTTCTTGCAGCAAGTGCACAAAAATTCTGAAATACATATGTGAAGATATTCATTTTTAACGTAGGATAGTCCAGATGTTTTAGAATCTAGAAATAATGGTTTTAGCAGAGGCATTTTATTTAATGGTAGCATTAAGGGAGATACAGTATTGTGTAGATGACAATCTATTAATATGCTTCCTTCAAAATGTGGTAAGAAAGCTCTATTCTTTTGCAAGATCTAACCCTTGAATTCTGCCTCAGAATGCTACTAGGAGAACTCTACATATGTGTAAATGTGATTGTTCTAGAAAGTGCCAATGTAGTACTAATGTTCCTCTGCAAGTAGAAACATAATGATACTCATCATCTTCTCTCAGGAGAAATTATAAGTGCTCTCCCAATCAATTTTTAAGTAAGATTTCCTTTGTTTCCTAGTTAAAGGAATATATACATGCAAAAATACATCGGAATAGGCTTTGGCATTTTCAGTCCCATTGATTTGCAAATATATATATCTTTACTTGTATATGTTCCATTGAGATACTGAAGAAATATTGAAGTATAAGGGTCAACTGAAAGCTGAGGTATTTTCCTTGTTTAAAAAACTATATTCAAACAAACTTGTGCAGGAGCATTTTTAATTTATTTTATTCAGAATTGGAATTGCAGTGCATGGCTAATTACAGCTGCAACTTTATATGGCTAGAGTCTGTTCAAATCATGATGTACTGTGCAAGAAGGCTTTTTTTAAAAAAAACACAGCTCAGTAGAGATTATTGATGCTGTTTCTGTCATTCATTAGGAGCTCAGCAAAGAAAAAAACACATCTGTTACTAGCAAGGATTTAATGGGCACAACAGTTCAGCTGCAGACTGTTTTTGGCTCACTTGTTTTGGTAGGAATTGATTTCCACTTTTAGCTGGGCTATTTCGATAAGAAACCAAAATGCAAGAGAGAAAGAGAACAAGGTTTGTGGGGTGGGAGCATAGAAATCTATTTTTATTTTTAGGTTTTCCTTCAGCGTTTCATGTTCAACATTTCATATTCTCTCCTAGTAAATAGAATCCATTCTCTATTATTTAACAGGCTGCCATCTTAGGGCAAACCTTTTATTTGATGAAATTCTCAGATTCTTAAGTCATAAATGAGGATTATGTTTAAATGAAAATTATTTCTAAAATATAAAAGGAATCAAAATATTTCTAAAATAATATAAATTATCAGTTATTTTCTTTCTCCTCTATCATTGCAATTATATTATGGTAGAAATATTATTAGAAATAAAAATAATCATATTAGAATAATGATGCAAATGTGTTAACTTTTGCTCTGAAAAAAAAAAGTGACTAATAATTTCTTGGTAAACATCTATTCCCTCATTTTACTCATTTTGTTTATTTATTTAGGGAAGTAAATGGCAAGTACAGATGCTGCAAAGCTGTTGTGAACTTGTATATGAATATATGAATTCTGCTAATGGAATGAAAAAAGAAATATCCCAGCAATGCATAACATATTTGCCAGCAGCTAGTTTAGGGCACACTTTACAAATGCATGGTTATTCAATTCCAAGAGAATAAAAAGACAACCCATAATCTCCCAGAGATAGAATGCAACTGGTTTTTCTTTTTGATTGAAATGAGTCAGTTCTTGAGAGAGTTGTAAAAAGGATATTGAAATTGGAAAGGAGAAACTGGGATTTTTGTTTTATATCATACACTCACTGTATGAAAGGCTGACTAGTCTTCCAGAACAATTATGATACAATATAATTAATAGCATTTTGAAGAAGTATTAATAGTAAGATCTAATCGTGTCTTCCTATCTTTCTGTGAATGCAACTGAAGAGTTCTGTAATTTGCAGAATAGGGATTGCTTGTTCTGCTTATCCAGCTCTTTCTTTGACTAATTCCCTCCCTTATTTTTAAAATATTGTTTTAAACTATAGAAATTATACTACGTCTGTTTCTAATTACTGCTTCATTTGCAATGGCAATAATAAAGACTGATTTTGAGTGGTAGAGTAATATTGTGAAAAAAGTAATAATTTAAAGTGTTTACAGTGTTACAGCCTCCTCAGGGGACATCCTAAAATTGTCATACATGTTTATAATGTCTAGTCAGAAGTATCAGTCAGCATGCAAATTTGTAAGCTGCAGTTTTAGAATATGTTTGCTTATTTTTCACCAGTGGGATATCTTTCTTTCTTTTACTTATAAGGAGACCTCCCTTTTCCTTATGTTTAGTTCATTTCCATTTATATAGGTTCCAGTACTGCAAGCTTTAATCTGGTTTTTTTTAAAGCCCAGTTTTTATAGGATGGGTTGAAACTTAAATACAAATTTACTTTGTGTGTCTTTGTGGTTCTGTGGTGTTATTCAAATAGAAAAGAAATAATGTCAAAAAGGTTTATCTCTAATTGTGCTGAGCTGTAGCTTTTGTTGAGTAAAAGGGTTTCAGCAGGGGGCAGCATCTAGCCAAACATGGCTGATCTCGAGAAAGTTTAAGAAGCATCAGACCTGGGCAATGCTTGGATGACATACCACTAGGAAGTCCCGCCACTAGGCAGTCCCGAGGCTGTGGGCTTGATTGAAGAAACATCCTGGAAGAAGCAGTGATGAGAAGGCTTCATGGTTAGATCCTTCTAGATCTTAGGAATAGAGTTAGGGTTAGGGTTAGTAGGACCTTGGGTTTTTTTATTACTATTTATTTATTTATTGGTTTGATTTATATGCCGCCCTTCTCTGGAGACTCAGGGTGGCTTACAATGCGTTAAGCAATAGCCTTCATACTTTTGTATATACTTACTTAGTAGGGCTTTCGGCCGCCCTTAAGCGTTGTTCTTTTTTATACAAAGTCAGTTTATTGCCCCCACAATCTGGGTCCTCATTTTACCTACCTTGAAAGGATGGAAGGCTGAGTCAACTTTGAGCCTGGTGAGATTTGAACTTGCAGTAATTGCAGGCAGCTGGTGCTACTTAACAGCACTTTAGTTTGCTGCGCCACCAAGGCTATTATTATTACTTTTATACTTTATACTTTATACTTTTATACTATACTTAAAAATGTATGTGGAGAGTATGACAATGTATTAATTTATTTCCAGTTATCCTTCATGATTAAAATATCAAGGGTTAGATGACTGAAAATGTTGAAGATTATTTAGGGGTATTTCCATTTGCTGGAGGGTAAAAATAAAATATAAGTGGTACCTGAGGCCATACATCAAAGCCACACTTCTGTTTTACAGGTAGCTCATTTGTTGCACACAAACAAGGAGGCAGGACTTCGAGGCGGCCACCATCTTGATTCTTTTGGCCCCTCTTCCCAGCAAACATTTCATATTTTTAAAATTTTAATTTAATGATTTGGAATGCATTATAGTCTGATTAGATGAAAATGGGAAATCAAGCCAGACTCTGGGAGATATATCAACCCAAGGTGCATCCAAAGACATTTAAGGGATTATGCGGTTTATGCCATTACCAGTGAATATTTCTTTCGGTATATGATATAACTGATATAACTTTAATGCTTATGTTTCAGTGTTATCAACATTAGGGATGACTGTCTGTGCCTGCCACACACAGCAAAGTTTTGTTCATTTAAAATATACTTTTAAGAAGGTGTCTAAAGGCAGGGGTCTGTTGAGAGTAACTGAAATATCATGTTTATATTTCAAAACATTGACCAAAATGCCTGCTGGTCTCCTGCTGGGTAAAGTACAAAGTATATTTAGAAATTACAGCATTGTGATTGGCTGTCTTCAGCCACTGAAAGTGGCTAAGAGCTGGCAATCAATTAAAACTGGGATGGAATTCAATACCCAGAATTATGCTCGGCCTATTTTAAATGATGCATTTGAATCCAGGCATATGCTACAATATGTTTTTGATGTAAAATTACTTGGAAATGAAGTGCTTAAATCTTTAAATGCCTTGCATTCATTTTTGAACGTATTATGAATAGGACTGTTTCTTAACCTTAGCAACCTTAAGATAGTAAACTTCAATTCTCATAATTCTCCTGCAAGCATGCTGGCTGAATTGAAGTTTACGTATCTTAAAGCTGCCAAAGTTGAAAAACATTGGTGTATTGGTGTACTCTCAGGAGGGCTACATTGTTCTAGCCCTTTTCATCAATTGGTTGGAAGCATGTCAATATTTCTGAGAGCCTCTTTTTCAGGTTATAAGGATTATAGCCAAAACTATCATTTGAAAGTAAAAACAGTGATGAATAAAAGGAAAGGTGAGTTATGACCACTTTTGTGCCCAGAATTTCTGTAGTTAAGTTTGCTCCATTTTACTACTTTCTTGTCACAATTGTTAAGTGAATCACTTCAGTTGTTAAATTAGGAGCACGGTTGTTAAGTGAACCTGGCTTCCCCATTGACTTTGCTTCTCAGAAGTTTGTAAAAAGTGATCACTTGAGCCCAGGAGACTACAACTATCATAAATATGAGTCAGTTGTCAAGCTTCTAAATTTTGATCATGTAACCATGGGAATGCTGCAATGGTTGTAAATGTGAAAAACAGTCATAAATCACTTTTTTCATTGCTGTTGTAACTAAATGAATACTCAACTAATCTTAAAACACAGAGGTAACAGTTATTAAAAGTGACACAAACCTTACATCAAATCCTGTGAGATTTCAATCATTTTTTATATTTGAATTTGAAGGTTGATGCCGTGTTTCCCTGAAAATAAGACCCAGTCATATTTTCTTTTGGGTTCCGAAATAAGCACCAGGGCTTATTTTTGGGGATGTCTTATTTCTTTTGAGTGCCCCTTTTGTGAGGTGGGGGTTGGAGCTGCCCCACATGCCCACATTGGCTCTCCTCGCAGCCAGGCCATCCACATCTCAACACCTGCTTTGCTTCGTGGATGGGGCAGCTCCAGTAGCCCCATTTAGCAAAACTCTGTGTGGCCGCTGGTCCATGTCTTCTTCTGGCACTGGCGCGGCACCGAGCAGGAAACCAAGTGAAATGCTATTACTGTGGCCACGAGGCTTGATAGGGGTGTGAAGCTGCTCACGTGCCCTGCACCAGCTTATCACAGGGCCCTCACCACCAGGTCATCCATGCTCTCACAGCTGCCTTGCCTCGTGGCCGTGGCACCAGCACATTGCTCAGGCTCCTGCTCTGTTGTAACTGTGAGCAAGCAAAGGAAGTGGGCTAGTAACCACGCTGGGTCTTGCTGGACGGGATTGTTGGAGCTGCCCCATTCCTGAGGCGATGGCCTGGCTGTGGGGGCTTTGAGGTAAGTCGGTGTGCACGTGGGGCAGCTCCACTCCCCACTTACTTCATATCGGTGGCACCGCGAACAACCAGATGGAAAGGATAGCCAGCCGATTGCGCAGATGCTTAAGTAGGGCTTATTTTGTGGATAGGGCTTATATTGGGCATGCACAGAAAACATGCTAGGGCTTATTTTTGGAGAAACACAGTAGTTGCCTTGTAGAAATATCTTATATGCCATGCTGTTTCCAAATGCTGAATTACTAATCTCCAGCCATGATTATTATGTAACAGATTATTAATCGATCCTTGAATAACGTTCTGTTAATTAGTTTCTGTTCTTTGAAGTTGAGAAAGTTTAAATAATAATTTCCTTTCATTTTTCACTTTCTCATTTATTTTTCAGTAATACTGTAAAATTTCACTCTAGGGAAGTATAAAGAAAAATATCAGTAAATAAAAAGCTTCTCAAAAGAAATGGACACAGGGAAGAAAGATTGCTCAAAAACTGGTTGAAGAATTATGGGAGCTGAAGTCCACACATCTTTATGCTGCCAAGGTTGAAAATCACTGATATAGCTTTTGCTATTACTATTTTTAATTACAATCCAGAATTCAGTTGATATGCAGGAGAAAAAAATGATTTTATATTTTATCTTGATCTGTACGTGGAGATTTCATTTGGGGATGGTGGTTTATGGGAGTTTATTTTTTCTGGGCATAGTTAGAATTTAGCAGTAGGAAGATCATTGAGTAAATAAAACCAAGAACTCTTCAGGATGAAAGGTTTGTAGAATTAAGAGAACAATTTGGCAATCTGACAGACTTTTATTTGTTTATAATTTATTGGTTTAATAAATTTGTTTAGGCATACTCCATGTCACTAGGTGACATTATGTACTGGCCAACTGTCATTTTTGCATCTGTTACTTACAACTCCTAAATTACAACTTAAACCCAAATTCCTCTTCCAATTGAAATGATTTAGCATTAAATGCTCTAACTGGAACCCCCAGATGATTTAAATTCAGAATTCAGCACAGCCAACGGTTGCATTCTCAGGTGAATTCTGGGGTTATAATGTACAAGCCTTGGGAAAACTTACAGACCATTATCCTAGTGTGGTAAATTTCATAAAGTATGTAGATAGGTCATCCAAGCTTTTTCCATTTCAGTTTGCACCTTTAAGAAAACATCACTGGTTCATCTTAAATAGATTATGACTTTCATGGTACTCAAGTGTCTATTCCTGAAAGGGATCCCTACATTTAACAAAGTCTCACCTGCTTACCAATTGTTCAGAGGTTAAGTTGCAAGCAGGTGGCACTTGGCAAAGCTCACTGAAGAAGGTGAAACCTTTATTTATTTTATTTTTGTTTTTAAAAATCATGACACGTGTGAAGTACCTTCCAGTAAGGGGCATTTAATATACATGCTTCAGTGCTTTGAGACAACAGGTTATGTTCCTTTTAAAAAAAATTCAGGAAAAAGAAAACTCTGCTCCTTTGAAAAGCTTAATCCAGTTGTGAAAATAGAGTATGTGTTAAGGAAATGCTTTTACAAAGGAATGCAAATAATAAGAACCTGGCTGCTATCCTTTGTTGGTTGGCAAAAGGAATAATATTTTTCAGTGGCCAAAGGAGCTTACTTGAAGAAATGGAAAGAAATCTAGAAAACTGTAAAAAGAAAAAAAAAATCAGATACATTCAAATTCCAGAAATTGTCTGAAAGAGGGAAGGAAGGTTGAAAGAGCTGCTAACATCAAGAATAACTAAGAACCACCAGAAATTTTTTTTATGGTTGATCTGGATTTACCTGAGGTATAGATGAAATCCCTTGTTTGCAAAGATCTATTCAGATGGATTTAGTCCTTTTTGCTTCTTTTATAGTTTTGCCAAAAACTGATGGGACTAATATCAATGATTAACTAATATATACAATTGACAGTGACTCTGGAGGATGCATTTTTGCTAAACTAATAATAGCATTAATGAGGTAGAAAAGAAGGGATGAGCATTTTTTCTGTTAATAGTAATTAGTTCCAAGCCACAAGTTATTGGAGCCAACTTTAGAATGTGGTCTATGCATAGAAAAAACTTTTTGAATCAAGATTAACATTAATTATACTATATACCATATATCTCACAGTATTATACCATAATTTGATCTACTGCAAGAACACAACAAGGCATCTTAGATTTGTAAGAATATTTTCGTTATTAATACTTTGTATATCCTTGTGCAGATGATTAGTCTCAGGAGACAGACTGACAGAAGGCACTCTGTATGTGTCTGTGTGTATTTATTGAGGCAGGTTTGGAAAGCAACTGAAAAGCAGAACTTAGACTTATATACCACTTCACAGTGCTTTACAGCCTTCTCTAAGTGGTTTACAGAGTCAGCACATTGCCCCTAACAATCTGAGTTCTCATTTTACCTACCTCAGAAGGTCGGTAAACCTCGGAAGGCGAGTCAACCTTGAGCCTGGTGAGATTCGAACTGCCAAATTGCAGTCAGCTAGCAGTCAGCAGAAGTAGCCTGCAGTAATAGTGATGGTCCATGAGTCCAGTTTAATTGTTAGCATCAAGGAGCCTTAATACTTCAGTTCTACACATTTGGGGTTCCTGATAGTCCCAAATTCTTTGCTGTCAGGCTTCTATAGAAATCTTTGCATATACAGTTAAGGACAAACTTTTCTAAAAGGAGGTGCTGCTCATTTGCACAAATGTATTTATTGGAACAAGGCTAGTAAGAAATTTGGATATAGAATTTTATTTTGTCAGTTGATGCCCTTCGCTGTATTGGAGTACTGTATTTATTATTCCAGCTAGAATTTTCCACCAATCGCTTTAGAATTTAGTTTCACTTTAAATACTGAATTTAGAAACTAGTCCTGGTTATAGTTTTTTTAATGATGGGACTAAATATAGTCCTAGTTTGTGAAATATATTTATGTTTATCCTTACTGTAAAGGAGGAGGCAGGTCATTTCTTATTTACTTACTTATTCATTTCTTATTTATTTATCCTCTTCTTCTGAATGCTTGTAACTGTAGAATTTATTCCATGTATTCCAGAGTTTTTTATAGATTTTTCTTGTGAAGATTAATTAGAACACAATAGTATCTCTTTAGTATTTGTATTTATCAAAATATTTTTCCATAGCATTACTGAGATATTGTATTTTTAAATAGATCTAAGGATATCAATAGCTAATCAGAACCTTTTCCAGAGAAAAGTGGAGCAGTGACTTTTAATTATCACTAAGAAAAGATTTAAATCCTTAAGAAGATAATAGCCTTTATTGTTATTGTAAAATTATTTTATCAAGTGATAAAATAGTTATCCCAGTTTTAGCATGTATGATGACAGAAGGCTTCAGGGTGCAAAAAAGGGATGCAGAACCTCTGCATCTCTGATATCTCCCTGATTTAAGCAACAAGGAAAAAAATGGAAGAGAGGAAACATCTGGCATGCAATTGTGATCCTGGAACAATTAATAAACCTAGCAACACTGCTGCTTTGTGAAAAAATTACCACTGGGGGAAAAATATACTCAGGCAGCAATACTTATTTGCGTAGTGAATAATTTCCCCATGAATTGTCCTACAATATTGTGATATATCCAGAAGAGAAACCAGAAGTCCTAACAGCTATATCAATCACAATAAAAAAATTCTTTTTTGAGGATGTATGCTTCCAATTTCTTTCACAGTGAAGAGAAATAGAAAAAGGATAAAAGAAGACATGGATGGAACATGCATGGAACATGTTCCTATACAGGTAGTCTTCGATTCACAACCATTCATTTATTAAAGATTTAAAGTTACAATGCCACTGAAAAAAGTGAGTTATGATTGTTTTTCACACTTATGACTGTTACATTATCCCATGGTTACATGATCAAAATTCAAATGCTTGGCAATTGATTCATATATATCACATTTACAGTGTCCTGGACCTTTTGTGACCTTCTAATAAGTCAATGGGGAAGCCAGATTCACTTAACAACTGTGTTACTAACTTAAGTGCAGTAATTCACTTAACAATTGTGGCAAGAAAGGTTGTTAAATTGGGCAAAACATACTTACCAAATGTCTTGCTTAGCAACAGAAATTTTGGGCTCAATAGTAGTCGTAAGTCAAGACTACCTGAATTTCCATAATGACAAACAGTGCAAAAAAAAAGACCTTGAGTAAAGGTCTTGTGCTAGGCCAGAGAAATTTAAACCTTTCTAACTATTGATTTCACCACTCTCCTGAAAGGTTTTAAAAATAATTTCAGCATAGTATTTTGAGAATGGAGAAAGATACTGTTTTAGAAGAAGACTAGTTTAAAGAATATTTCCATTCACAGAATGTGTTTCAAGGTTCTTTGGTTTGTGGCTAAGGTCAAAAACAGACCGGAATAGGAAGGATAAGTTAAGAACATCTGATACAGAAAATGGAGGGCACTTTTATTTTGCTGAAATAGTATCGAAGATAAATATATTTTTTATCATTCAGAATATTTGATCCATTTCTTACTCTAATCCAGTGACTAGGATGCTTTCTTAACTGCAGATTATTGCTTTGTTTTGTCTCTTTTTAGTTCAGAAAAACAGACTTCTTCTTAGTCACCAAAGCTATCATAAATATGTCATCATTCAGCAGCATTCATTTCATTTCATTTGAATTTGGTTTTTGAAAAACATTTGGTTTTGGTGAACATCCCAGCATGCGGATGTTTCCTCCAAGGCTTAGCCTGCCAATCCATATTCTGCAAATTATACTGGAAATTTCTTTTTAAAAAACAACAACAAAAGAAATTCCAGAACATTTAGTATTTGTCCAAGTTTGAAAGGTGGTTATTTTAACTTTATCCGGATGTATAAACAAAAGAGAATAACAGAATAATATAAGCACTATTTAACTGAGCATAGTGGATTTGATTTTTTTTTCTTAAAAAAAGGTGGAGAAAACAAAGTCACATTTTAAAAATGTCAGACAGAATTGTGAAGAACAACACCTAATTGTATACATACATGGACACAGACCCTTTGCAGAAGAAAGGGATTGCTGGTCATTTGGGAAAGGCCTAAAATATAGATCAAATCCTGTTCAAATTATGGTTCAAATACTTCTTAGATGGATTGATAATTTTTATTCAAGGAAGTAAAATGGATATATTCAAATAACATTGCAAGAATTATTTTAATATTT
This sequence comes from Arizona elegans, assembly GCA_022577455.1. Lineage (NCBI taxonomy): Eukaryota > Metazoa > Chordata > Lepidosauria > Squamata > Colubridae > Arizona > Arizona elegans. The sequence goes on from JAKOOJ010000004.1 coordinate 28,129,495, forward strand.
GTAATTTACCACGATGAATAATATACTAGGCCATTAGCTTTAGCAGATAAAAAGAAAGGGAGTGGAAAAGAAAAGAGAAGAAAATGTAAGGTGCAATGAAAAATGGAGGCGTGGCAACTAAAATGTCTGTTGGTTTGAGGAAATTTTCATGATCTACAGAAGCCTTCTTCAGATTATGTTAAGCAAAATGAAGTAAAAATATGACTAAAAATATAATGTTGATAAATGTTTAGTAGTTTTTTTAAAAAAGCCATTTGGTGTCCATAGCTTAAATGTTGGAATAGTTCCTTTTTTAAAAAAGAAATTTTCCAAAATTTCCTCCTGAAAAACTAAAGAAAAAGAGATTAATTTCTACCTCATCTATTCAACACAATCTGAGTTGGGGAATTGAGGAGATGAGGCAGCCACCAATAAATTCTTCACTTCAGCTTCCATGCTTTTGTTTGTCAGTCTCCTTAGAGCCTATATTCAAGACTCCATCCTTGTTGTTTGGGAATTATTGGAGCTCTAATGCAGCACTTCTGGGGGGCATGAGTTTTAAATAAGGCTGTTATATAATACAATATTGTCTCAGGACTTGGGGGGAAAACGGTTTCTAAATTGTTTCCAGAGGCCAAAATGCTTCCACCTTTGTTCTTTTGTTGAAGTCAGTAACAAATGTGCATCCATTAACATTTGAATATTTCATCTACTAACTCATTTCATATACTAGAAACCACTGGCATTTTATACCGAAAATCAGTCACTACCTGAATTAATAGCTACTGTTTGTTCTGAGACAATAATAAGAAATAGAGGAAAATATATCCAAAAAAGCTGAGAATTAATTCAAGAAAAACTTGGTAATTTCCTGTACACCTTCCTCCTTTCCATAGCAATTGAATCTGTTTTTAGTTTAGCTATCAATTTAACAATAAATTGAATTAAATACCAAAATGTTTGAAAAGCAATCTCATGCAAGTTGCATCATTGATCTGTCTTAAATGTTCAGCATTTTTTATGATTAAAATACCAGTAATCTGTCTTTTTTAAGTGAAAGTAAGTTGCAAGGTGATTACTGTAAAATATTCATTTTTTAGGAACTGGAGATTTATGTAGGTAAACACAGAATGATGTGGTACATTTCTATATTTTTCTGAGAAATAAATAGTGGTATATAAAGGGGGGAAGAGAGAGAGAAAGGAAGCAAATTAATAGTGATGCCTTTCCAACCTTCCTTAAATTTCTTTTAGTGTTTTATCTTGCTAATTTTGCTTTACTGGATGACTAAATAATGGATCACAGTCCAAACAAATCTGGGTTAAGTTAAGAACATTAGCATGATACAGCCATGGGAAAAAAGCAAATTCACCCTCTAATGCACATTTGCCTTAAAAATGATTTTTGCTTTTCAAGCAGAGTAAAAAATCTTTCTGAAGATCTTGGTGGCCTCAAGAGTATACTCATGTGTTTCTTAGGAACAATAATGCTTGCCATGTTTAAATTTTCCACTCTAACCTATAGTCTTGGTACTCTCATCCAATACTAATCGGTGCTGATCCTGCTTAAACTTTTTTTTTTTAAAAAAGAGCAACATCTACAACAGGTAGAGTGTTCTCTATCATCCTCCCATCTACCCCTGCTAAAAAAACCTCAGTTATTTTCTCAGGAATGCATATACTTTATTAGCCTCACTCATTCAACGGAGAGCTGAGAGTATGTTTGATGTGCCTGTGTCAAAAGCATATGTAGCTTTGCCTAACAAATGTAAATAATGTTCACAGTGAAAATTTTACAGTTCCTTTTGCAACTTGTGGACATTGCTACCTCCAAAATACATGGTACCTAAGTTTTGTTGAAAACTTTTTAAAATTGTGCTGCCAAGGGCAAAAGATTAAAATTAACAACTGATATGTTTGGTGGTTTCACACATTATGTCCTGCCATGTTTTTATTGTGGTTTATGAGATAAATCATAATAGACTAGGTTCACATTGCACACATTAATAAAACAAAGGTTTTGAGTTTTCATGGTGAATTTGTAGTATAGGATAAAAACAGTATATCACATAGTACAGTACATACTGTATATCACATAGTAATTTAGTGCAGGATATTAAATCAGAGTAGGAACTAGTTTGCAGATGTTAAGCATTACATTGTTTGTCAACCATAAATAATTCAAGTGGTGTTTATGTGACGTATGTGACTTTTTTGTGTAGCACCTGACTGCCTCTTGCACAACATCATAAAGTATGCTTTGTTTCTACAAGCTGCTAAGTCAAAATCCAGCCAATTACATTATGGGTCACAATTGTGTTTCTCATCAGAAACCACAGAATTATCTGCTTCACTGGGAAATTTTAGAAACTAATGTTTGGACACCCATTGATGCAGATTGTGATAATTGATGATTTTTGCTTTTCAAACCTTGAAAAACTCATTTCATGGATCTCTATATACTGTACATGAGCTGTTCACCATTTGGCCTTTTCAGTTTTTATAGGCAAAACTGAAACTGTAAAAGAAAAAAAACCCTAAAAACAGTAGTATGTAATTCCATATAACTGAAAAAATTTCAATATGTGCCAAGGATTTAGAAACCTTTCTTTATAGCATGATGGCACCTCTCATTTTGCCCTGTTTCTTAATGTCTCCAGGATGCAAGGATTGAACTGAAAATCTTTTATGTCAATATGGCATTCTTTCCCAGTTTTTTTCCCTAATGGAGCACAGCTTCATGGCAGACTGATCCTTTGTTGCACTGCTCACCAAACCCATGTCTGCACTTCTATATTTTTTTTATATACATATTCTCTTGCACATTGTAGTGCCACTTTCTTGTTGGATTCTATATCAAAAGGTCAGAAAACACTGTGTTCTTCAGCTGTTTCTGCTGCACTTGGGGTTCTCCATATAGAAACATGGAATATGTTCCCATTTCACCTCTTCCCCCACTCTCCCACAGACAGACATGATATTGTGTTCCTGTTCCTTTCTTTTTCTTTTGAAATATCCTTCAAGTTTTATTGTTGACACAGACGAAAATGTCAACTTGTTAAATCTTTCTATTTGCATTTGCTTTTTTCCAAAGAATTCTGGTGTACCATCTCTCCCTCTCTCTCATTCTTTCTCTTTCTCCATCCCTAAAAAGTATGGACGGAAGGAAGCTAGGTTTGCACATATATTTTGAAAACTAGTTCTATTGACAGAATCGGCAAGCTTTCATGACTTTTAGGTTTGGCCAAGCCATTAATGCATTTATTGCTTTTGGCATCAGGTGACTGGAGTGGTTAGTTGCTTGAATTTTCTTTCTGTCTCTCCATTCTTTTCCCCTCTTTCTAAAAGATGGCTGTATTTTCCACCCCTTTGCAATTCCTTTTTCTTGCTAATAGCACCGAGTGACAGCTTTTGATTAGAGGAGACTTGAAAAGAACCTAGCAAGCAAAGCCATTACATCAAAACTCAGACAGATGCTTGCTCTCAAGAACCTTTTCTGGATGGCAGGTGGTTACCCGCCCTGAGAGATAATTCAGCTTTCTCTTCTTGCTCTTTCACCTTGAAATGGGGGAGTGAGGAGAGGTGGATTGGGGGAAAAGAAATTGGAGTGATAATTTGCTATCATAACATTTATAATTACCTTTCCCGCCCCTCAAATCAGTTTGTTTATAAAAATAAAAATACTGTTATAGTTTTATAAGAGATATGTTTGTAGGAATAATCTGTGGCTTATTACTCACTGATGTATGTAAATCTGTACCTGGATGTTATCACTTTAGACAGTGAATGAGTTGATTTGTTTGATGAAATGGTCTCTTCCATAACCCTTCTCTGAAATCTAATAGAAAGCAAGCTCTAGAAAGCCTTTTCACTATTAGTTTTTGGTGTGAAAGTTGTGGGGAGGAACTTTTATGGAACATTTAAACATGAACCCAGAGTCATATTTTATTCCCCTAATGAGCAATCCTCAAGTTGTGCCCTTTTGTACTCTAGATTTAGTCACATATATTTCATTTACTTAATCAAAATAAGGCATCTCAGTTATGTTTTGTTTTGAGTCCCTCCTATGGTTCCTGGAGGTTTCCTCAACCTCTTCCCTAGAGCGTACCACCATCTGGACAAACAAGAACTATGAAAGGACAGAGACTAGTCCACAGTAAGCATATTATGGAATGCAACACTCTTTCTCATCCCAATTCTTCATATATATTCCTCTTATAAAGCATAGAGTAGCTTCAAATGAAATCTTTTTTTCTTCTGAATCTTCTTTGGGGATTTAAACATTTAAACATTTAACATGTCTTTTTCTTCTACCTGCACATTAAATTTTTGGTTTGGATTTCAGCCACCTATGTGTATTTAATTCTTTATTTTAAAATAGTTTTCCAAAATGAATTCAACATTATAACCTTAAAAAACATTTTTTTCTCTAGGTATTAAATGTCACAGTGGGTTTGTAGTAATAACTGATAAATATCTTCAATAATCTTTACTACAGGCTGAGGCTACAAAAGACCTGTCAATCATTAGGTTAAATCTTAAACACAGATGATTTGGATTCACATTAGCAGCATGAGACAGCCCCCAAAATAGAAGGGTGCTGTTTGCAGACATGGTGATAGGACTACCTCTGCTGATAGGTTTTCCTGCTATTTGCCTGAGACACTAAATCAAAGTGAAGTTTATGTAAAATCCCAACCTTGTGCATGGGGGGGTGGGGGGGGGTGGGGGGAGATTGAAAAGTTTGCATTTGATTCCTGTTGAGATTTTCCTGTTATAAATCTGCTGTCAAAATAAAGTGTTTAAGTTATGCTTTAATTTTAGACAGATCCAAATCTTGCCCTTTGACTCAAGACAGTTTACCAAAGACCGTCGTGACTGCCTTAGTGCCATAGGTCCTCATTAGCTGTGACTCAGGAAAAAAGGGGAGCAAAAGACATAGTGCTTTGTCATAGCTCATTGCTTTAGGAATGGGTTGATGAAAAGCAAAAGAAAACATACATTTCAAAGTGTTAAATATGTGCATACTAGTTTAACATTTGAACAGAATTGGACAGGTGTCTCACCAGCTTGAAATTAAGTACAGTTTAGTTTTTCAGAGACATTGAATTGGAAGTACAATATCTATGGTAATAGTTAGCACTGAATAGACCCAAATCCTTACATAAACACTGTGGAGTGTAACTTTTTTTCTTCGTTTTATCCTGTTGTCCATTATATATGCACATATCAAGTGCTGTTTTGAAGGACTATTTTTTAAATTATTTATTTGCAATTTATATTTATCACCTCGCTTGCCAAACTCTAGGCAGTTCATAATCAAGTAAATGTGTATTATACAAAATTGTTTAAAAAAATAAACACTAAAATGGAATCCATCATAACATTCAAATAAAATGCCCCATCCAGTCCAAAAGCTTCTAAGAGGAGCCTGAACAAAATGTTTGGAGTTAGACAGTGCCTAATTGAATAAATTAAATGTTTTTCACATATATATTGTAAATATATGTATATAATAATTGAAGGAATTGCTATAGTTTCCTAATGTCATCCATATTGCTGATCCTGCCTACTTGATATCTATAGATAGACTTCCTTCTGCAAACATGCATCTACAGTGTTTTCCTGAAAATAAGACCCTGTCTTATATTTGTGGCATCCCAAAATAAGCGCATAGCCTTATTTTTTGGGAGATCTTATTATTTTGGGGCACGTGGAGTTAGACGGGGCTCCTCTTGCAATCTTACCTGATTTCCAGCTCTGTCTCCCTAACCCTAACCAGAGGAAATGGCAGGGACCAGCTGCCATGTGGTTAGATTTTTTTCAGGGAGGGCTTATTTTGGAGGAAGGCTTATTTTGGCGGGGGGCTTATTTGAGCACAAACAATCCGGAAAAGTCTTATTTTGGGGAAAACACGGTATGTGAACATAGAGTGGATATGTATTTTGGATAGGTATTATCATAATGTGGGAAAATACATGGGTTTATATTTAACAGCAATAAACAATTGGCTTATTTAATAAACAATGTTAAATTCATGTTTTAATGTGATATTTGAATGTAATCAATCAATGTCATATGTTTCTGTATTACATTTTCAGGGAATACCACTCTTTTGAAGTGGTAAAGTGATCATAATTGTGGTTTATCAAGTCTAAATTTATATGTATCAGTAAATGATAGCATGATATGATTTAGAGATCATATTCTGTATCTGCTTGATCTGTTTCTGAATATTATCTCATTATTCTGAACTTACAAAAATGCTTCAGCCCCTTTTGTCTAGATAATGATCAATGCTTATCTATCAGGTTTTTGGGGTTTTTTTGGTTACTCTCTATAGTTCGCACTTAGATTAGATTAATGAATATTTACCAATCAGCATATATTTGTGAGGATACCATGGAACATGCATAGAGCACCTTTTCCTCAAAGGTTTGTAGCTGTTAAATCCTCCTAGACACAGTTTGAATTTAAAAGCTGAGAAACTCTCAGTGCAGAGTTGTGAACTGCATACAGGCTTGGATTCTGCATTTTTCTATTTAGAAATTAAGTATCAGCTTTGTAGTACAAGAATATATTTTTTACTCCTAGCATTTATTGTTGGAGCAGGAATTATTTCAGTTGACACTGATTCATGGAAAAAGAATGGTGTTCTTTAAGTCACATAACAAAGCAACCAACACAAAGTGGAGTTTGTGTGGTTCTAGCAATGAATATAGGGAGTCTCTATAGCTCTCTTAAGAAATACTCAACTTTTACTGGAGACTAACAAATAAAAGAGAGGAAAAAACAATGAAATATACAGATATTTTTCAATAAAACGCTTGAATTTCCATAAACATCAGTGCAATTGTAAATATCCATGAATTGTGGAGATATGAGTTTTGAAATTAGTACAGCTAAAGGGATTGCCACAATGATGTCTTTTTAAAAGTTTCCTTAAAAATATTCCTTTTTTTAAAAAAAAAAACTTCCTTTCATGAAAAGAATGTGTTTTTATTTAAAATAACTCCATTACTTTATGATATAATCATTTTTCCTTAAGTTACTGTTCCCATCTCAGGAAATTAAACATGTATCAGCTTTTCTAACACTTAAACACATACCAAAAACTTGTAAAATTATCCTGACACTTGAGATATTCCTCTTCTATTAAATTATGGTTAATTATATATTTACATGTTTAATCTCAATCAATGGTGAGCTGCTCCTGGTTCTGTCCGGTTCTTTAGAACTGGAAGTAAAAGCGGTGGGAGGCTCTGCCTGGATGTCATTATTGACGATGTGCGTATGCGCAGAAGGTTATGGGCATGTGCAGAAGTGTGTGCGCGCAAGCGTGCTCCCATTTCGAACCAGTAGTAAAGGTAAGTAGAACCCACCCCTGATCTCAATGTATATTTTTATTTTATATTAAAAATATTTTTGCACCCCATTTTCTATAGTTGTATACAAATACCTTAGATAAATGAATAGTTGCCAAATTCATAGACTTCTCTCAGTGAAAATTTGCTCCCCCAAAAAACAATTTTAGTAGTTTTGGATGTGGTTTAGCATAGTATGCTTGAACCTTTGGAAAGATAACTGATAGCTACCATTATAGTCATGCTTACAGATAGTTTCAGTGCAGTACCCTCTCTGAATGTTTCAAAGTTTCTCTACTTATAAAATTTACTTAGACTTAAATGCAAAATAATTAGAAGACAAAAAAATGTTGACTTGAGCACTCCAAATTTACATTTCTTATTATTAAGATCAGGGGTGTCAAACTTGCGTCGTTATGGTGGTGTCATGTGATGTATGGGGATTTTTTTCCCCTTTGCTAAACCGGGCATGGGCATGGCCAATGCGTGACACATCCAGACTGCGGGCCATGAGTTTGACAGCCCTGATTTAAATCTATCATTATAATCTCCATTGGTTTGTCAACATTGTTTCTCCATTGTTATGGGCAATTGAAAAATTGAACAAAAACATTGGTCTGTGTTATTCTGGAGCTGCTACATTTTTCCACTTCTTCTGTTGGTTCAAAACGTGCCATTGAAAACAGTCCAATTGGTCTTGAGAAAGCTTTGGCTTACCCACAATTATTCCCAGTTTGCACTCTTCTCATTGGCGTGGTGTTTGCCTAGCAGTACATCAAGTAAGCTGGTTGACCCAGACCTAAGTCTGATCAGATTTTTTTGTTTTTATGAAAATACTGCATTCTGTTAAATGAGCATCTTCACAACAAACATATCTGAAATTTATCTGAGATCAACATAAGAGACTGAATGTAACTTGAGGTCCCTCAAGAGAATTAAATTGATGATGGAAAAATAAGGATCATAACATAGAAAAGGCAAATCCTGATCTGGATTTGGGAACCTTTGTACAAGGTTATCATTTTGCCACTACCTTTTTCTTGTCTCTTTTTTTACATGTTACTACACTCCAAAAATAACAGAATAACAGAGTTGGAAGGGAACTTGGAATAAATAAGTAAATAAATAAATAAATACAATTAAAGGAGAAATGACCTATTTCTGACTGCAACTGTGAATGCCTTATTCTGTTATTCTGTAATCCTTTTAATGCACATGGAACTAAAATTGCAAAGACCTAAATAATTTTCCTCATTAGTTGAATTATTTTACCCAACCTCTTTGCCACTTTCACTAGTACAGAAAGTGGTGCTGAAGTATTTCAAAAAGAAGGGGCCATAGTTGGTCTATAGCCATGACCAAGGGGCAAAGAACTTTGAAATTATTGTGGCAACCAAGGAAATGTAGTCAGGCCAAGAAAAATCAGTTTTTGGGATTCAATAGATACTTTCCATAAGAACCATAGGCAGCTTTCCATATTTAATTAATAGGAAAATAATTATATTGAGGTAATAGAGGGAGCATTGTAAATTCTTGTAGCCACAGTTTTAGTTAATATGGCTTATTGGGCAGTTTTCAGAGGCCAGAAGAAAAATCATAAACAAAACACTGAGAGGCATTTCCTTGCCATTTGGCTACCATACTCCATCATTTTTCACAAAATGGAAAAATAAGACCTGCCTTTCTAGGGCAGTGACTGAGTGCAGTGAAACCAAAGCTGCTTGAAAACATAAAATCAACACTTAGTGGTAAAGTGAAAAACCAAAAGATGGAAATGCAAAATACTATACCAGCAGATCTGAGAATAGTCATGCCAGAAATAGTATATGCTGTAATCTTAGAGAGGTTAATAGATAGTAACATGAATCAAAATTAACTTGGAAGAATCTTAGCAGGATATTATATTTTCAGGTTTCCGTATACTATGTTCAGTTGAGGCAAGGAGAATATTATATATATATCTTTTTTCATAGATTTTCACGGGTAGAGGTATGCAAGTTTTGGTGTATTCGGGTCTTTTCCCGTGTAAGATTGTGAGTATCTTGGCAACGTTTCAACAAGGTCCCACTCGTCATCTTCAGGCTGGTGTCTTCGGCTTTGTGCTTGTGCGAGGAAAGCGTGATCGGAGCTGCTGTCTCTCTATAAACACTGGTGGTTCAACCTCGTCGAAACGTCATCAAGATACTCTCAATCTTACATGGGAAAAGATCCGAATACACCAAAACTTTTTTATATATATATATATATATATATATATATATATATATGTTTTCTCAGGTTTTCGCGGGTGTTTGTATGTAGGTCTTTGGTTATTCGGGTCTTCTCCCACGTAAAATTGGAAGTGTCTTGGCGACGTTTCGACGAAGTCTCATTCGTCATCTTCAGGCTGGTGTTCTCGGCTTCGTGCTTCCAGGAGCACGAAGCCGAGAACACCAGCCTGAAGATGACGAATGAGACTTCGTCGAAACGTCGCCAAGACACTTCCAATTTTACGTGGGAGAAGACCCGAATAACCAAAGACCTACATATATATATATATATATATATATATGCATGCATGTTTGTTTGTTTTAGTTTTGCACAAAATCTTTGGATAGTTGCAGATTCTATCGCTTTGTGGGTGTGTGTGGGTATGTGTCAGTGGTGAAATCAATTTTTTTTACTACCGGTTTTGTGGGTGTGGGTTGGTGGGCATGGCAGGGGAAGGATACTGTAAAATCCCCATTCCCTCCCCACTCCTGGGGGAAGGATATTGCAAAATCTCCATTCCCATCTCACTCTGGGGCCAGCCAGAGGTGGTTATTTGCCGGTTCTCCAAACTACTCAAAATTTCCGCTACCGGCTCTCCAGAACCTGCTGGATTTCACCCCTGGTGTGTGTATGTTTTGCTAATATTCTGTTTTCCAATTGTTTATAAGTAACCTCATTCTTAGTTATTATTGTGTAATTATTTGCGTATTACTCATATTTTGTCCCCAGAGACTTCTCTAGTTAAAGTATACAGAGGTGCCTTCTATAGATAATTAGACAATAGCTTATTCAAGACTCCCATGATTTTCATCAACGGATGGGGAGTTTTGGAAACGGGTTTTCTGGGACAGTGTAGGAATGTTAATAGTGACTTCAAACTGATATCTGTTATACTAACAGTTCACCCAAACACCATATTTAGCTTTGAATCTTGACATTCTCTTTCAGGCAAGTTTGTTGTGAGGATAAAATGGAAGACTTGATACATACTACCCTGATTGCTAAAAACGCAGTGCCAAAACTGAACATAGTACTAATAATGGGTGTCTGACCAATCCAAAATGGATCAAACTATTACATTATGTTATTTGGGAAAGTAGTTTTTTTATATAAACTATAAAAATCTGACATACTGTATTATGCCTTCTGACTGGGACTTGAACTACTATGGATATAATTTTGGCTGTCAATTGTTTATCTATAGGATGCATTCACCATTACATTGTGATCAATATGTCCCAAAGGTGCTTTTTCAAGAGGCAACTCGATTTTCTGTTTTTTTCTTTGAAGATGTTTCGCTTCTCATCCAAGAAATTTCTTCAACTCTGATTGGATGGTGGGGAATGGAAGGATTTATACTCCTTGCAGACAGCTGGTCATTTGCATTCTTTTTGCAGGTCATTAAGGTCACCTGGAGGTTTATCTGTGTCATCAGGGTCACCTGAGTGGTGCAAATGGGTGTGGAGCCTTCTTAAAACTGTTGAAAGGACTGTGTTGTAGACTGGAGATAGATGGTATCATATCCCTCCTCCCCTGTTGAGAGAAGGCTGCTCAATTTTGACATAGATAGCCTCTTTAACCCAGGGGTGAAATCCAGCAGGTTCTAACAGATTTTGGAGAACCGGTAGCGGAAATTTTGAGTAGTTCGGAGAACTGGCAAATACCACCTCTGGCTGGCCCCAGATGGGGTAGAAATGAAGATTTTGCAATATCCTTCCCCCAAGAGGGGAGGGAATGGAGATTTTGCAGTATCCTTTCCCTGGAGTGGGGTGGGAATGGAGATTTTGCAATATCCTTCTCCTGCTATGCCCACCAAGCCACACCCACCGAACTGGTAGGGAAAATTTTTGGATTTCACCCTGCTTTAATCCCTCTTTCAAACCAGTGGTCCTCTTTGTCCAAAATGTGGATTTTGCTGTCTTCAAATGAATGGCCTGTGTTTTTTAAATGCAGATGGACTGCTGAATCTAGTCCTAATGTGTTTGTTCTTCTATGTTGTGCCATGCATTTAGGAAGTGGTTGTTTTCCTTCCCTAATGTACAGATCTGCACATGGCTCACTGCATTGTACTGTATAAAAACCACGTTGCTCTTTTTATATCTGGGCATTTTATCCTTGGGGTGGACAAGCTTCTGCCTTATTGGGTTTGAAGTGTGCACATGTGTTATGCTGAAGATCCTCCAGAGCTTTTCTGATATGCCTGCTTCATTTATTGTTCTCATCATTGTCTGTTATGAAGGAACTTCTGTAGGGTCTTTTTTGAGAGTTGATGAAGGTCCACTTGGGATAGCTACATGTTCTGAGTGCTTCCTTGATGTGTTTTCATTCTTTTTCTTTCCCATCATTGCTGGTAGGCAAGCCTTCAGCTCAGTGATATAGAGTTTTGATGACTCCCATTTTGTGCTCCAGTGGATGGTGGGAATCAGAATGTAAATATTGATCTGTGTGAGTGGGTTCCAGACACATTTGCACCACTCAGATGACCCTGATGACACAGATAAATCAGGTGACCTTAACGACCTACTAAAAGAATGCAAATGATGAGTTTAAATCCTTCCATTTTCCATCATCTAGTCAGAGCCGAAGAAGCTTATTGGATGAGAAGTGAAATGTCTTCAAAGAAAAACCAGAAAGTCCAGATGCCTCTTGAAAAAGCACCTTTGGGACAACCATGACCTGGATGACTGAGAATCTCTGTAGACATTGTGATCAATAGTGTTCCTTAAGCTAACATTCATATAAAATTGATAGTGGTTTAGTAGCTGAAAGACAACTTCGAATTTACATTCTTTCCCCTAGCCCAAATTTGCATTCCCTTGCTCATTCATAAGAACCATGGTGGTGCAGTGATTAAAATGCAGGCTAACTTCGCTGCTCACTCCAGGAATTCGATTCTGAACGAATCAAGGTTGACTCAGCCTTCCATCCCTCAGAGGTAGGTAAAAATGAGGACCCAGATAGTTGGGGTCAATAGGCTGACTTTGTAAATCTCTTAGAGAAGGCGGTAAAGCACTGAGAAGCAGTACATAAGTCTAAGTTCTATTGCTATCTTGCAGGATATACTTGCAGTTAATTATATTTGTACTAACTCACCACCCAGTATAGACTACTGTTTAATAAAGCAGGACATAGAGGTTGCTTTCCATATACTAACATACAGTTTTTTAAAGTGGTTATTATTCAAAGAGGAGAGAGGAGTAATTTCTAATTATATAAAATTAAAACATGATACTCCTCATGGCTCTGCTTTCACAAACATATGAAGAAGTACTGTCATGGTGCAAATCTATGGAAGAGTAAATTTTATACTCCAGGAGCAGCATAGATCATAGCTGTTGAACTGGTGGTGCATACAGCAGCAGAGCAGACTGTTTGCCCTATACATAAATCTTATGCAATAATTAGTTCCATAGTGAACTGGTTCAAAGCAACAGTACTAGCTGCAAGAGAAACTAAAAACACATATTCAAATGAAAATATCACTTTCATAGAGAGAGGATTTACCATCGCAGATAGAATGCATAACAGATAGAATGCATGCAGAATAGAAACAAAACTGTTTTCTATATAAAATATACAACGATATTATAACAATATGCATAATTTTAGAAATTAAGGCTGTAGCTTTATGGCTTCTACAATAGCGATGTATTTCTTTGGACTTCTCGCTATGAAATTGGAGATGAGGCTTGAATCCCATTGCTTTCTCCAACTCATTCTGCTAGCCTCCGTTTCTGGCAGGAAATTTCTACTTCAGGTTATGAAATCCTGATTTCAGACAACTTTAAAGGGAAGAGATAGAAAGGGATTAGAAACTGAAGCCTTTCTTCTGGGACTTTTCAAAGGGGTTGGAATAGAATTTAGAACTGCAATTGTCAAGTCTCCCAATTGTTTGCAAAAGAAAATAACAAAGAAAAAACTAGGAAAAAAGAAAGAAGAGTCCTAAATGAATAAACCCAGGTCAGGAAAATGTCAGAGAGTTGCAAATGTTTATAAATATAAAATTGAATCCTGCAGGCTTATAGATTAAGATCTAGGAAATCCTGGGTAAGTAAAATTATCTGTTGCCTCTATTACATTACGTAATTTGATACTGGCTCTGAAAAAATATAGTTGCTAAGTAAAAGATGTTTGCTGTAAAAAAATTATTTTTTTAAATTGTATATATTTTAAAGGATTTTTAAAATGTTACCTGATATGGAGTTGTAGAGAGTTTTGAAATTCAAGTGCATTTCAAAAATGCTAAATTATGTGTGGAAAGTGTATGTATATATTGTGTATGTGTATGTAGAATTAATATGGCATAAATGCTCTGGGAGACAGACACAAACAACATAATAATTTCATTTGAGTTTAAGCTTCCCCCAGATATTTTTCATTTTGCATCATATTTTGCTTTACAATAGGATTAGCCCATTTTGATGTTTTGCTACTGGAACAACAATAATTCCTCCAGTATTGCTGTCAATAAATTCTGAGAAAACAGGAAAATCTGAAAAAGTAACCTATATGATGTTATTGTCTCTATTAATAAAATTGTCTCAGTCTTCATTCCTTTGAGTTCTTTTTCTAGTACAATAATTCATTTTTCAAATTACCATCATAGTACTGAATCCATTAACTCTGAATCAAAATACACTGGCATGTAGGATGTTCATAGATATTCATATTATGAAAAAAAAAACTAGGACCATTTTCTGTTCAAAACATAAATAGTACCAAAGCACTATATCCATGGATGTCTTGCTTTTTATAGGTATAAGCAACGGCTGGATAATTCTACTTCAACTCAATTACGCAATCAAATAAAATAGTCTGGTACTTCAGCCAGATGATTCACCAAAATAGGCTGTTTGAATGAAAGAGGATGTTCTGTTTTAAATGTTCTTCTAATGGTCTTTCAAGTCACCCTGACACCTGGTGACCACATGGCTAATATCCATGCAGTTTTGCTGGCAATGTTTTGGGAAGTGGTTCTTCCTAAGGCTGAGAGAGAATGACTGGCTCACAGTCATCCAACTGGCTTCATGCCTAAGGGAGGTGTTCTATTTTAGAGCCTTTAAATTGGAGCCAGGGACTGTATCCAGGACCTCACAGATGCAATAGACAAGCTTACCACTGAGCTACAGCATTACTTCCTTCCTCAAATGTACTCAGTTGGGCTTATGAGGATATAATTGGTAGTGGATATCAGCCGGAGTCTCCAAACTTTCATATAATTTAAGGTAAACATAACCAAACAGGAAAAAGAAACATATATGAGTAGAAGAAGTGAAAGCAAGGCAAGCATAATTTGCATAGGTCAAAGAAGGGCAGTGAAACATCTGTTAGTAGTAGTTGACATGTGTCAATTTTCAGTGCTCATTAAATTCATATTAATGCTGAACCACTCTTAAACACCAAATGTACCTCCCAGTTGCTGTCATCTCAAGTTGAGTGGTGATGGTCACTTTTCAGAACTGTGCCGATCCTGTTTACTTGTCAGTAGCATCTGACCTGGGGTCAGTATTGTATTTAACCCTTTGTTGTAGGTCAAAAGAACAATTAATCTATGGAGAATTGAATTGTTTGAATAACAGGTGTCCCCTTTGTAGAGTAGCTGCCAGACTAAAAACCGGAACATATTTTTTTCCCCCTTCCTTCCCTTTTATTGCCCATAAAAAAGCATCTCAGGGACAAAAATTCAAACTTAAGATCACTGAGACTAGAAGTATGTTGCAGGATGGGAAAATAGCAGGCCATTAATTTAACAATATTTGAAGCTTATGACTGTTTTGTTTCTGGGTTGGTATATTAAAAAGCCATTGTCTTGGGTTTTGACTGACAAAAGAAATAACAAGTTGAATCATTCTTCATATTATTCTATAGACATAGAATTTCTCTAATCATACTGCAAAAGAATTTCAGATATGGAAGCATTTAATACATGTCTCATGGTGATGAAACACACCAAGAGTTGCAAAATAAATAAATAATAATAATTGGGTATGTGTATTCTTAACAAAAATTACTATTTTTGAAACTCAGTTATGTAAATTACGTTCTTGTATATACCTCACATTTCAAAATAAAAATATTCTAAAGAGGCAAATCAATAAAAAAAATAATTTAATATTAAAATCTGCCAGAAATATTACATTTCTAATTTCCAGATCATTTCATTATCCTTTTGGAATATTTGGAATCCAGATTGTCTGCCTTTTTAAAGTTTATTGCCCAGATGTGGATATAATCCTTGAAGTAGTCTAACTAGCTATATCTAGAATGGTCATAATATCTCCTGATTTCCTTTTAGGTTTTATTAAATTTATCAGAATATCAAATACAACAAAAAATGAAAATAGTGGGAGAATGGGAAAGGAAAAATGTAGGGAAAAGGAGAAAAAAGAAAGAAAAGTATTGATTTCCAACTTTTTTAACTGTTCAATAAAATACTAACTTTGCAGCCTCAACTTTTCAGTTTTACATGTTAATTTATGTTAGTCATTTCTATAACAACAAACTTATCTAATCAGCAAAACCCAAAGTCAAAGTTTCATTTTTTCCCCATCTCAAGCACAAAATCCAGAAGTAGTTTCCAAGTAGAAACAAAATTAGATATGTTCTTTTATTTGATTGTCAGTCAATTTAGTCATTTCTGCAAGTTGCAATCATTTGAACAATATGTTAAAAAACAAGAAAAAGGTCAAAGAAACAATTGGTCCATTGCTGGGAGAAAGTGGCAAGAAGATGACAAGCAACAGGAAGAAAGCAGAACTACTTAACTTGTTTTTTACATCTGTCTTTACACAAAGGGAAGAAACAGTCCAACCTATCAAAAACACAAAAACCAGATTAGGAACATAAGTTAAAATAAGGAAGAAAATGGTAATGAACACCTGTCAACCCTAGACAAGTTCAAATCACCAAGACTGGATGGATTATGCTCCAAGGTTCTGAAGGAACTGCCAGATGAGATCTCAGAACCACTGAACTATATCTTTCAAACATCCTGGAACACCTGGAAAGTCCCAGAGGAATGGAAAAGAGCTGATGTACTGTAGTTCCCATCTTCAAAAAAGGAAAAAAAAATAGATCCAGGAAACTACAGACCTATCAGCCTAACTTCAATACCAGGGAAGATTCTGGAAAAGATAATCAAGCAACAAATCAGCAAGCACTTGAAGCAAACAAAGTAATAACCAAAAGCCAACATAGATTTGTCAAAAACAGATCATGCCAGACTAATATTATTGCATTCTTTGACAAGGTGACAAAATTAGTGGACCAAAGGAATACTGTTGACATAATTTATTTGGACTTCAGTAAGGAATTTGATAAAGTAGACCATAACTTACTACTAGATAAAGTAGAAAAATGTGGGTTAGACAGCATCACCACCAGATGGATTCGTAACTGGCTAACCAACTGCAGTCAACGTGTATTTCTCAATGGAACTGCATCTACATGGAGGAAAGTATGCAGTGGAGTACCCCAAGGCTCTGTTTTAGGCCCAGTACTCTTCAATATCAATGACTTGGACGAGGGGATAGATGGGGAACTCACCAAATTTGCATATGACACCAAGCTGGCAGGAATAGCCAACACTCCAGAAAATAGGCTTAAGATAGAGAAGGATCTTGACAGACTTGAACGTTGGGTGCTATCTAATAAAATGAAATTCAGTGGTGAAAAAAGTAAGGTTCTACATTTAGACAAGAAAAACAAAATGCACAGGTACAGTATATGTGGTACCTCGCTCAATAGTAGTAACTGTGAGAGGGATCTTGGAGCCCTAGTGGACAACCATTTAAATATCAGCCAGCAGTGTGCAGCAGCTGCCAAAAAAGCCAACACAATTCTAGGCTGCATAAACAGAGGGATAGAATCAAGATCACGTGAAGTATTAATAGACAGAACAATTAATCAGTGGAACAACTTGCCTCCAGAAGTTGTGAATGCTTGAACACTGGAAGTTTTTAAGAAGATGTTGGATTTGTCTGAAGTGGTATAGGGTCCTAAGCAGGGGGTTGGACTAGAAGACCTCCAAGGTCCCTTCCAACTTTGTTTTTATATTATATGTTATATTTTTTTCAAGTCAATCATCCATTGTAGGAATTAAAATATGTTTCCATTTTTGTTCATAAAGCATTCTTTCTGCAATAAACATATATAATAATATATAATAAGTTCCATTTCCCCCCCACATTCTTTGTCCATTAAGCCTAAAAGAAAAGTCTCTGGTTTTTTATATTCATTTTAAGAATCCTCTGTATTAAAATATGAATTTTACCCCAGTATTTTTTTTGCTTTGTCATAGGTCCACCAAAGATGATAAAAAGTTCTTTCTTTACATTTACATTTCCAACATACTGTACATTTGAAATAACTTTATACATTTTGACAGTTTATCTGGTGTTAAATATCAACACCATATAGAGCCAATAGAGCCTGGATAGCTCTGCAGAGTAAAGCACTGTAATTTAACACCAGCTGTCTGCAATTAAAGTAAGTTCGAATCTTGCCAGGCTCAAGGTTGACTCAGCCTTCCATCCTTTCTAAGGTAGGTAAATTGAGGACCCAGTTTGTGGGGGCAATAAGCTGACTTTGTATAAAATATACAGAAGTATGAAGGCTATTGCTTAATGCACTGTAAACCGCCCTGAATCTCCGGAGAAGGGCGGCATATAAATCAAATTTAAAAAAACAAACAAACAGTATATCATATTATAAAAATTTTCTTTTAAATTATCATTTAATGTAAATTTGAAACTCCTAGCCCACTTGGTTTTTCATTGTTCAAGCATTATATTATTATACCCAAAATTCTTTGCCCTTTGGATAGTGCAACACTTCACATATTGATTCTCCAAATTCAATTTCAATATGGCTCCCTTTTGTTTTGTAGAGGATGAGGAAGATGATGAATTGGTGGAACTGAAAGCTCAAAATGATGCTGAGATAGAAACTCAAGAAAAGACACAAGATGTGAAGGAAGGTACGTACCTAGATTGTTTGGGATTAAGTACTTGATGTCCATCAGTAGCTTTGGTCTCAGCTAATTGTATTGTGTCACTATGTGTTTTGTTATTTTTTTATAGTTTAAGCCCTATTAAGTTACTTTCTGTTGCACCTATGAGCTGAGCAACCATATAAATAATTTGAATATAATAAATATATATGTTTAAGATTATAACAACGTCTAAAATCTTTAGGTGGTATGTTACCTTTTTTCTTTGATGATTGATCAAAACAAGTTAGCTGAATGATCTGACTTCTGCTAAGCCTAGAAATACATTACACTAAGTTTTTTTGCGGGTGTGTGTGTGTATTTTTTTTAATGTTCCAGTCTAGATTTATTAAAATTAATAGATGCCTCATGGTCAGAGGCCCATCTTTCTGACACATGGGATAGAGTCCTCTTCTCATTGCTCTGGCTATGAAATGTACTTTCTTGGGAGTTCTCTCAAGCATTTAGAAACCTGTGGAGACAGAGTTCTTTTGACAGGCTATTAACCTGGTATGCTTTTAATATATATGCCATTATTCAGGTTAATTTTTATTAAGTTTTCATATTTTGTTTTATCTTAGCTAGCTTGACTGCTTGCCAGAGCAGTGTATAAATCAAATAAGCAAATATTTTCCTAGAGATGGAAGGGCCGAGAATTGTCCGTGACATTTACAGTTAAAAAGGATGGGTAAATTCCAGTAGTGTGGAGAACATTTGATTCTGGAGGGTGGTTATGGGTCAGACTAAACTCAGTGGACAAATGGTCTGAACAGATAAAAAGTAGTTTCCTAGATTTTACCTTTTGCCTTTAGCAAAAGATGCACCTGAACTCTATTAATCTAAAGTTACACTTAAAGAGATTCTGCTCAGTTGAATGCAGCTCTTCTTATCAGCAGAGAAGCCAATAATCTTAGTGAGAGCATAAGAACTATACTCAGTTGTTCAACTGCGGTTGAGATTTGGGTCAAGTTTCCTCTCCTTGCCACATGAAAGCAACCATAATTCGTGTATCTCTGGAAGCCGACGTAGTGAATTATGAGTGAATACTTTTTAAAAGCCAAGTTAAATAGACTCCTGAAAGATATATATTTGTTTTAGCTTTTCACGGACTTGCAAGTGACTTCTATGTATACCTAAGCTGTACTTGAAGGATAGCCATAACTAACATCATCTCTTTTTTGTTATAGTTTAGTCTAGTTGAAGTGTTTTGTGTTGCCCCTGGCTCCTCTTTTTGTCTTCCTAAGCCAGATCTCAAGCAAATGATAGTTGTAAAATCCGCCCCCCCCCCATACTTTCTTTTCTTTTTGGTAGTAATAGTTTTTGAGACACTCAGACCGCAGGTTTAAAAAGGAAGTCTGGTAGTTGAATCAGAGACAACAGTACTTTGTGAGGATGTTAATATTTTAGCAACTGAAAAGAAAATAATAAATTGAAACTGACACTGGAACTGACACAAAGTTGGTTGAGTTTCAGTTAGCTGCCTCACTTCCTTTTGTACTATTTCAATTCCTTTTGTACCATTTCAATATTTCAAAAAAGCTTAT
This sequence comes from Arizona elegans, assembly GCA_022577455.1. Taxonomy (NCBI): domain Eukaryota; kingdom Metazoa; phylum Chordata; class Lepidosauria; order Squamata; family Colubridae; genus Arizona; species Arizona elegans. The sequence continues at coordinate 28,149,620 of JAKOOJ010000004.1, forward strand.
CACCATAAAATCTAGTCCCACGAAACATGTGAAACATGTAGTTTTTTCTCAATTATCTCAACATAATTAAATCTGGGCTCATTGCTGACTCCTCTTATGAAAGCCATTGCTTGAACATGGAACATAAGAATCAGCAATCTTATAAAAGTGCCCATCTACATGTACAGAGTATTTTTCCTTGAGTAAATTTAGCCATCCAGCATTTGAAATAGAAAAGATTAGTTTCATGTCACTGAGAATATTGTGGATTTTAAAGTTTATCCACAAATACATAGGAATAGGATTATCATATAAATAATAATAACCGCTACACCCTGCCACAGGGAGGCGGAACTGACTGGTTCTGCCCCAGGCGCCTGATGGATCCTGATAGGTTCCAGATGAAGCTTGGGCCAATTCCTGAGACTCTGGCTCATGACTCGGCTGAGGACTTGGTGGCCGCCTGGGACAGTGCGGCTGCCGGGGCCTTGGACTGCGTCGTGCCTTTGCAGCCTCTGACCCGGCACCGAACTCACCTAGCTCCTTGGTCCTCTGAGGAGCTAAGGGAGATGAAGCGCAGGAAAAGACGCCTGGAGAGCGGCTGGAGGACCAGCCGTTCCGAATCTGACTGAACACTGGCGAGGTCTTATATTAAGACCTACCTAGTGGCAATAAAAGCGGCAAAATCTAGCTATTTTTCCGCTCTTATTGCATCATCAGATAATCGCCCAGCTGCCCTGTTTAGGGTGACATGCTCCTCCTCCATCTGGGAATGTGGGATGACCCCCTGCAGGGTCGAGCTGAGGATTTTGTGCAGTATCTGTATAATAAAATCGGGAAGGTCTGTCCTCTGACTGGGTAAGTGCGGACGGGATGATTGAGGTAGGTCTTGAGAGTGTTATCTGGGAGGAGTTTGATCCTGTGGCTCTGAGGACATGGACAGGATTCTGGGACGGCTGAACGCAACCACATGTTTATTGGACCCGTGTCCCTCCTGGTTGGTGCTGGCTTCCCGGGAGGTTACACGAGGCTGGCTCCAGAGGATTATTAATGCTTCTTTGAGTGAGGGTGTCCTGCCGGCCACCTTGAAAGAAGCAGTGGTGAGGCCCCTCCTCAAGAAGCCCTCTCTGGATCCGGCTGTTTTGGCTAACTATCGTCCAGTCTCCAACCTTCGTTTTATTGCGAAGGTTGTTGAGAGTGTGGTGGCTTGGCAGCTGCCACAGTACCTGGATGAAGCTGTCTATCTAGATCCGCTCCAGTCCGGCTTCAGGCCTGGGCACAGCACGGAAACGGCATTAGTCGCATTGGTGGATGATCTCTGGAGGGCTCGGGATAGGAGTTGCTCCTCTATCCTGGTCCTATTAGATCTCTCAGCGGCTTTTGATACCATCGACCATGGTATCATGTTGCGCCAAATAGAGGGGTTGGGGGTTGGGGACACCATTTTGCAGTGGTTCTCCTCCTACCTCTCTGACCAGTCGCAATCTGTGTTGACAGGGGGCCAGCGGTCGACCCCGATGTGCCTTGTTTGTGGGGTACTGCAAGGGTCGGTCATCTCACCCCTTCTCTTCAACATTTATGTAAAGCTGCTGGGTGAGATCATCTGTGACTTTGGGGTGGAGTTCCATCAGTACGCTGATGACACCCAGCTGTACATCTCCACCCCAGGCCACCCCAATGATGCTCTTGACGTGATGTCCCGGTGCCTGGAGGCCGTGCGGGCCTGGATGGGGAGAAACAGGTTCAGACTCAACCCTTCCCAGACCGAGTGGCTGTGGCTTCAGGTGTCCCGATATAGCCAGCTGGTGCCATTGCTGGTTAGTGGGGGCGAATCACTGGCCCCCATGGAGAGGGCTCGCAACTTGGGCATCCTCCTGGATCCACGGCTGTCTTTAGAAGAGCATATGACGGCCATGGCCAGCGGGGCTTTTTATCAGGTCCGCCTGATATGCCAGTTGCGTCCCTTTCTGGATCGGGACTCCCTACGCACGGTCAGTTAGGCACCCGTCACTTCCCGCCTGGAGTACTGCAATGCTCTCTACATGGGGCTCCCCTTGGGGTGCACCCGGAGGCTCCAGCTGGTCCAGAACGCGGCCGCGCGGGGGATTATGGGAGCAATGGGGCGCTCCCATGTGACACCTCTCCTGCATGAGCTGCACTGGCTCCCTGTGGTCTTCCGGGTGCGCTTCAAGGTGTTGGTGACCACCTTTAAAGTGCTCCATGGCTTAGGGCCGGGGTATCTATGAGACCGCCTTCTGCCGCCAATAGCCTCCCACTGGCCAGTACGCTCACACAGAGAGGGCCTCCTCAGGGTGCCGTCCACCAGACAATGTCAGCTGGCGACCCCCAGGGGGAGAGCGTTCTCTGTGGTGGCATCCGCTCTCTGGAACGACCTCCCCCAGAGATACGCACGATACCAGACCTCCAGACTTTTCATCGGGCCCTGAAAAGTCATTTATTTCACCTAGCTGGGCTGGCTTGATCCCATCCGTTTGGTTTTAATTTGAAATTGATTTTAATTGGGTTGTTTTAAATTGTGGGCCGAAATTATTTAATTACCTTTTAAACTGTTTTTTTTAATTTTGTATGCTCTGTTTTATCTCGGCTGTTCACCACCCTGAGTCCTGCTGGAAAAGGGCGGTATACAAATCAAATCAAATCAAATAAATAAATAAATAAATTATGAGGAAGCACAGATATTCGTTGTTAACTAAACTTTTCAGTTTTCTTAATGTTTTTAATCACATCATACAGTCCTTTTCTGACTTTGTAACTTTTGTTTTTGCTTCAAGACAGTGATTACAAGCATGTTAGAGGCAACACATGTATTTTGATTAATATTTCCTGTTGTTGCTGGGTTCAACAATATTTATTCTGAATTAAGGGCTTTACTGAAAATTAGTATCTAATAGATTAAATGCATGTTGATGTTGGCATAAAATGCCCAGGTTTCTTTTTCAATGCAAAACAATACCTTTTTAAAAAAAAAACCTTTGCAGAATTTCTAATAGATATTTAGCAGTACCATTCACATTTCTAAAAGCTGGATCAGCTGGATCAGTCCTTCGCTATCAGTCTTGGTTTTGAAAGATTCTATAACTCTCCTGTAAAATTTTCATCCAAATTAAAATTATTTGCTACTTCAAAACATTAGGGGTTGTTCTTTAAACGAAATAAACCCATGAAACAAAAATCTGACATTCTATGGAATATTATCTGCTACATTTGCTATTTTATCCTTTGCAATTTGAATAGTAACAAGAACAAAAAATATAGACAGTTGCTACATCCTAAGTTAGATTTCTTTGTCCAGTATTGATTGGTACTAATTGGTACAGCTTTTCAAGTTTCCACAAAAGTTTTTCTGGCCTGAAGTCTTCAACAAGCATATGATTTCATGCTTAGAATAACATGTATTTAAAAGGGGCTACTTATTAGATGTCTATGGAGATTCTAAGTCATTGAGGTCATGCACAAATTTTAGGATTTCTTTCTTGTTTACATTTTGTTTTTTGTCTATAACAATTATGCTTTCATGTTTACATAATAATAGCTAATTTTAATTTCTAGATACCTGTTGTTTGCAGTGATTGTGCCATTAAAATAAAACTTGTTTTGCCAAAATGTTAAGCAGAATTTATTTTTATCCATCATGTTCTATGCATCTCTTACAGGTTTTTCATGTTTAAAAACAATGCAAAGAGTGGTAAAGTTAATGTTCCAATTACTAAGGCTGAAATTATACTTTTGTAGTCATATTGCACATATTGATTGTATTCAAATATAGTTTGTTTAAAAAGGTGCAGTGAATTGATTCACTTAATGTTAAGCTATGAAATATGCTTTACAACCACAACTACCAAACTGTGCTCACAGTGAACTCAGAGAAACATCATGGGATATTTTAAATTTCTGAGGGAAAGACGATACTTTGATATCTGCCAGACAACCTGAGGCACTATGTAAAAAATTACTAAGACATTAAGGTGCCATGAAGCGAGACAGCTTGGGAAGCTCTGGTTTACATCTATATGGTCTTAGAATGGCACATTGTGCCATGTCAAAATCTAAGAAACTGCATTATGGTTTAGTATGAAATACAAACCTTATCAATAATACCACTTTTAGGTAAAGGCTATCTCCCCTTTTCCCTCTCTGTTATATCTATCTAAAGCCTTTCTGATTGGTGCTAATTGGTAAGATGAATATAGGTTCGCTGATGTTATAATGCAATGTACGACCTATTACCTGTTTGCACACCTAAAATTATCTGGGTTTTTGGATGTGTTCTGTGAGGAATATGAATAGTCACTTAGTCTTATTTCAAATGTAATAGAAACAATTCAAAAGAGATATCAGGGGATTGTTTGTTTTAAGATGACAACATAACATAGTAAGGAGTCTTTAGATTTAATTTGGGTATTAAGCAAAGAAGAAGGATGAAAATGTTTATGCAAATAATAAGAAAATGTTTGGTTTCTTCTTTGGTATTACAGTGGGATCACTGTCTAAAAATATATTCCATCTTCATTCAGTTTTATAGTCTATAATTTATCATCTTGCCTTGGTAATGATATTTTGGAATATATTTCTGTATTAAATATATTCTATAACGTCTACCTTTATAATTTTTCTAATACATCAATCTGGTCCCTGTATTTTAAACCTAATTTCTTCTAATAAATAGAGCATGATGAAAGTAATCAGAAAGGTCCAATGTTATAAAACCGTTTCCAAGATCTTTTCTTTATAAATGGAGCAAAGCATGCATTTTAATCAGTTAAGAATATTTTAACGTAGCTAGGTGTCAGCACACATCTGACAATCATTTAATTTGAAAAAACAAAACAAAAAAACAGGGTTATAACTTGTTAATACTGGGATAGGAAGTTAGAAAAATTAAAAAAAAAATTAGACAGAAAAATTAAAAAAAAAACAGAAAAAAGGAACAACAAACTACTTCCAATTTATTGCCAATAAAACTACACGATGTAGCCATTTAACCATCAGGTGTCAAGCTCAACTTCATATTTTAAGAACATTTTAGGATTTGTTTGGTTTAGAAATTGAAATTGAAGATGTCTTCTGAATTGAAAAGACTACTTTTAGTTAAGCCTGTTTCACTGTCTTTCCAAGCTTGCCTGGGTAATAAGCATCAATCAAAAATATTTCCTGAAATCTGAATGTGAAGTTTATTTTTTTGGTGATCTTAACTATTTTCTTCTTCTTAATAATAAATATGCAAGATATAGAATATCTTTGGTATAGAAGCCACATTCTAGGATTCTGTAGTGCTATATTAATTAATTCATTTTTTTTTCTTTTAGAAGGCAGCAAACCATCCAGTCTTACCAATTTCACTATAGGTTTCATAGGAAGATCTCATTTCTTTTCTGAAGAGTTAGATTCATCTGGAACTATTTAAATGCTTGTATGTTTAATACTGCCAATATTCTTCTGGAAGCTCCTCCTAGAGAATTGACAGAGGAAGAAAAGCAACAGATTTTACATTCAGAAGAATTCCTCATATTTTTTGACCGGACAATACGTGTGATTGAGCGAGCGCTAGCTGAAGATTCGGACATTTTCTTTGACTACAGTGGGCGGGATGTAGAAGAAAAAGATGGGTCAGTGATCCCCTCCTTTTTTTAAAAGATTTTTTAAAAAAATAAAATGGTAATTTGTTACTTATAGAGAGCAACACCTCAGTGTTCAATACATCTGTAGTAATAAACTTTTTGAGTTCAATAATGTAATAAAATACATTTACTGGATCCTCTTCATTAATTCTAGTGGCTTTCAAGGTTCACAATTGTCTTTATCCTGCATAATCTTATTGTAACATATTGAAACAGAGAAGAAATGAATATACCAGCTTTTATCTAGATCAGTATTTTTCAAATTTAACAACTTTAAGATGATTGGGGAATTCTGGGAATTGAAGTCCACAAATATTAAAGTTGCCAAATTTTAGAAATATTGATTTAGATCAACTACATCTTCTAGATTCTAAACTAAAAGGTACACAACGTTAGGGTAAATATCACTTTTGCTCTTTGAATGATTCTACAGGCTATATTCCATAAAGTGTGTTTTTCTGTACACGGGGAAAACTGCTAAAAAGAATGTTACACATATTTTTGCATGCTGTGGGTGTTTTTTTAATTAATTGTTCAACAAAATATTATTATTTATAACAAATTAGCAAGCAAACCAACTAATTCAATCTTCTCCAAAGTGGAAGTAGGTTCTAGATACAAGTCTCAAAATCTTCCAGTCATTAGCAATAGCACTTAGACTTATATACAGCTTTACAGTGCTTTACAGCCCTCTCTAAGAGGTTTACAGAGTCAGCATATTGCCCCCAACAATTTGAGTCCTCATTTTACCCATCTCAGAAGGATGGAATGCTGAGTCAACCTTAAACCTGGTGAGATTTTAATTGCCAAACTGCAGGCAGCTGGTAGTCAGCAGAAGTAGCTTGCAGTTCTGCATTCTAACCAGTGTGCCACCATAATTGCATTACTGTAATTGAAACCAGTATTATAAGACATAGCAAAATAATACAGTTGGACCTTGAAGGTCTTCTATTCCAACCCCCTGCTCAAGTAGGCAGGGGTTTTGTCCAATCTCTTCTTAAAAATCTCCAGTGTTGGAGCACCCACAACTTCTGAAGGCAAGTTGCTCAATTGATTAATTGTTCTAACTGTCGGGAAATTTCTCCTTAGTTCTAGGTTGCTTCTTTCCTTGATTAATTTGTTTCCATTACTTCTTGTCCTGCCTTCAAGTGCTTTGGAGACTAGGTTAATCCCCTTTTCTTTGTGGCAGCCCATAGATATTGAAACACTGCTATCATGTCATCTCCAGTTCTTCTTTTCATTGAACTAGACATATCCGATTCTTGCAACTGTTCTTCATATGTTTTTGCCTTCAATCTCCTAATAATCTTTGTTGCTCCTCTGTGTACCCTTTCTAGTGTCTTAACATCATTTTTACAGTGTGGCAATCAAAAGTGGATGTAATGTGTATTCCAAATGTGGTCTTACAAAGGTATTATAAAGTTGTATTAACACATTTATTTATTTATTTTATTTTTTATTTATTTATTTATCACATCACGTGATTTTGATCCTATTCCTCTATTACCATGTTTCCCCAAAAATAAGACCCTGTCTTATATTTTTTTGAACCTTGAAATAAGTGCTTGGCCTTATTGCCATCCGCTCAAAAGCCCAATTGGGCTTATTATCAGGGGATGTCTTATTTTGGGGAAAACAGAGTAATACAGCCCAAGACTGCATTGACTTTTTTGGCAGCTTCAGCACACTACTGGCTCATATTTACGTCATTGTCTGCAATTACTACTGTTGAGCCAGGTACAATCTATACTTGTGCATATTTCTCAGATCCATTTTTTTTCTCAGATCCTTCACATCTGAAGGATTGAGAAAAGAAAAGTTGAGCCATGATTTGTTTTGCGTATAGTTTACATAAGATGTAGATTTTCTGAATCTACATGGAAAGAGTCAGCATTTGTTCAAAATATTCCCTAGGAAGGAAATAGGGCTCCACTTTTCTTTTGTCAGTGTTTGGGAATACCAGTTTCAATTATAATGCTGACTGAAAGTTTTTGGGAGTTGTAGCCAGATTCCAATAGCACTTTAGGAAAGATTGTGTAAGCTGATTTGCTTGTTAATTTGTACCGAATCATAATATATTGTTGAATAATTAATAAACAACACTCACAGCATGCACAAATATGTGACATCCTCTATAGCAGTTTTCTATATGAAGTTCATGTGTTAGCTAATATAATGTGAAATCCAGCATCACAACTAAACCAGTTTGAACCTGTGCTATAATCTGGAAACTATTTTTTTACAATGAAGACTGTATGAAATGTTTGAAGTTAAAGTTAAATTAAGAAAGTAAACTATATAGATTTTCATCTGTTGTTCAATACTGTTTGTGATTTTCTACCACCTGAGTAAATTAAGGAATGTAGACAAATGTAGAACCATTATTTTCCACTTGTTTAGATTGTTTAGATATAACATATTTCTTTCCCTTGGTTTAAATTTTGGACAGTACAGACAGAGACATCATCAGGTTAAAAAAAGGAAAAAACTGAAATAGCTAAGAGAATGTAGTAGAGAAGAGAAACAAGGAGAACTAATAATTTACAAAACAGTTAATTATTTTAAAACATCAGCCCTAATTTTAAGTAGTGACATAATCCTTGTTCAAATCCATGTAGTGATGTCCAAGCTGGAGCCAACCTTTCCTTCAGCCGACAATTTTATGATGAGCATTGGTCAAAACATCGTGTTGTCACTTGTATGGATTGGTCCCTACAGGTAAGATTTGTAACTTGTTTTCTTTTTTTTTTTTTTATTGAAAAATTTTTCAAATACAAATTTTCCCCCCTCTCCCCCCCCTCCCTAACCCCCCTCCCCCTCCCCTCCACCCATGGCTTCTCCAAGATGAAATCCAAATTAATATCACATTATATAATACTTTACCACCCTTATACACCACCCCCTATGTGCTATACATTTCTTCCTAACATTATTATTATATCCCCTGTATACTATACATTTAACAGCATTCGGCTAAAAACTATATAATAGATCCTAATTTGGCATTTATTCTACTCATAATCTACCCATTTCCTCCACCTGGATACTTATATTTCTTTTAAATATATTAATATCTAAACATAACATCCCTTTTCCTAAACTAAGCAATCAGTAACAACCTATCCCCTTGTACCATATCAATTTTATATCACCCACTTTCCTACAGGTCTACCATACATAATATATTTAATATCTTTATTCTTCTGCCCATATCACTAAAAGATATTTCCATAAAACCCTCAAATGACTTTAAATTTGTATTCCATATAGTATCTTCTGTAATGTCTTTCAACTAGATTGTTAATTCCATCGACCATGTTAGGGTAACATCAAGTCCTGCTTCCAACAGTGTATTCAGTATCTTCAATTACCATCTGCCCCCATCATTAATAAGTATTTCTGTATATATATAAAAAAACCCGAGTGATTTTATATTTATATTCCATATGGTATCTTCTGTAATGTCTTTTGTCTAGATTATTAATTCTAACAACCACGTTAGAGTAACAGCCAGATCATCTGCGTGCCCCAATTCCATAGTTCTCTTGCCTTATAGCTCAACATATACGTAATCCATTTTTCAGAGAGTCCAAAATAGAAAGTTCCAGTCCGCTCAATCACAGGCCATCTTCCACATCCCAAAAACACCAGCACTGCAGAGATCTGTTATTCTTCTCAAAATAGTATAGGTCTATAATTTGCCTCAATTATATTTTCATGTATCAGCCTTCTATAAATCCTGCTTATTATATTTAATTGTCTCTTAAATAATTGGCATTAATCTGTTGGCTAAAAAAGAATTATTTAGTTTAAATTTTTTTAGTTTTGTAGAACCTGCTTCTTCTTTTCTTGTTGTGGTTTAGATCTCCACCCTGGTTGCCTTTCTAGGACTTGTATATCATCTGATTGAATTACATGCTGGTCTTTAACTTGATAAGACATCAAATTGAGATCCAAAGCCGCCTCTCTTATATTTATAGGTGATCCAGCTATAGCCTCTGAAGGAGAATCCAAAAGCAGCTCATCCAAAAAGCCCTCTATAACTTGTTGTTTTTCCATTACCTCCATCTCCATCTGCTTAGCCTGAGTTTCAATCTCTTGTTCATTTTGCTTTTCTTTATCCCCCTCCTGTATTCCTGACACTGATGACATACGTGGAGATGTTGGGCCCATTTTAAAAACCTTGTACTAAAATTCTTCCGCTTTTTCAACAGTGTTTAATTGATATCTTTCTCCTTGATATCTCAATATTATACCAACTGGAGCATCCCACTAAATGGGATGTTTTGTTTCTTTAGCTCAGTCACCAAAAATCCAAAGTCCTTTCTATCTTTTAACATCTTGGACGGCAGCTCTTTATATATCCAGATCTTCATTCCATTCATTTCTAGAGTGGAGTTAAAAGACTTTTGCACAATATCATTTCTTATTCCTTTATCAGTAAAATAAATCACCACACCTCTAGGCAATTGTCTTTGCTTTGCCACCCAAGAATTTACTCTGTAGACCTTATCAATCTTATAGAATACCTCTTCAAAACTAACCTTTAAAATCACAGCCAGAACTTCAGCAGACATCTTTCTCAAGTCCTCTCTGTTATTTTCCTGTATTCCCCTCATTCTGATCGCAAATTCCATGGATCTGAATTGCATCATTGTAACTTCATTTTCAATCCTTTGCTTTATATTATCTACAGTGTAAATCTTGTGATCAGCTTCCTTCATTTTAGACTCATGAGCTATTTTCTTGAATCATTGTCAAATCATTTTCAATTCTTTCTATTTTATTATCCAGATTATGAATCTTATAATCAACTTCCTTCATTTTAGACTCTATTTCTAAATTGATATCTTTATCCATCTTTAGAATTACTTCTGAAAAGCTTTTCAAAGCTGTTACAATATAGCGCTTCAGGTTATCATACTTTTGTTGAACCAACTCTTTAATTTCCTGTCTAAATTTTTCAAGATTCTGGTTCATAATCTCATCATGTCTTGCCAACTCCTCCACAACAAATTCCTTTAAATCTTTAAAACCATTTTTCTACATCTGCGAGCTCAAAAATTGCTCTTATGTTTTATAAATGGGGGAGGCCCCCCCCCACAGCTTGGTTGTCTGGCTTTGTCAGTTTTAACGCCATCCTGCCACGCAAACAAACTCTTTTTAAAGAAAAAGTCTTCTCTCTACACAATATCAATATCAAGTCTCTAAGAAGGAAGAAGCGTGAAACAAAAATTTTTGTCTTCTCTTCTAGCCAGCGCTATTGCTTCAAATACTTCGTAGCATATTAAACCATTCAAACGGAAAGACTTTCGCTTTCAGCTTTCTTCTTAAGCCTCAGCCAGTCGCCATTTTAAACTTTTTCCCCCCTTTCACTCTTTCTTCATTCTTAAAATCAATCATAGGGTTGTTATAAATACTTGCAATTTAGAGTCCCAAATCTGGATTTCATCCTGCTTATTCAAGCAATCTGTTAGTTTTTGCTGATTAGGTTGGTCACATCATCTAGCTCTACAAAGCGCAGAGTTCCCCCGAAGCCCAGAGCAGCGGCGAGCTGGATAGGGAGCCTCATCCTGCTTCCTCCCCAAGAGTAAAAAAAAAAAACTCTGGGGACTTCGCAGAGGGCTCTACCTGTTCTCGCCGGCTCTCCTCACATTTCCTTAAAGAAACGGAGTTTTTCAAGCCGCCTCTCAGCTGTAAGGGCGGTTCTCTACGGGCGGCGGAGGTGGCGGTCCCAAAAGACCGTCTAGCGACGACGGAAGCCAAACCGGAAGCCGTAACTTGTTTTCTTAATATTTTATGTTTTCACTAGTTGTGTTTCATAGTTTTTAAAATAATTTTATATGTTTATTTTAAATCTTAGATTGGAAGTTGGCTGAAAAATGGACAGCTATATAAATGTTTTAAATAAAGAAAACAAATATACTTTGTGATCATTTAACTACCTTTTCCTTTCTTGTATTCATCCATGGTGTTGGAACATATATATAACTTATTTAGACTAGATGTTAAACTTTGCAGTTACTGTTCAACACACTTGGAGTAAGACTGTCTAAAAGATAATAAAATAAATAAGCATGCTACTATGCTAGTAATTCCAAGTATTTCGATTTAACTTTTTGAGGAGCAGGCACTTACGATTACAATAATACGTGTCAAGCTGCTATTGAGAAAAACTTGTGATATTGGATGTTCAAAGAAAATAAGATTTAAAATGCCAGCAAGTCACAAGTTCATACAGCTATAACCATACTAACACAGTCATTTGTAAGAAGGCATCTAGTCTTGGAAAAGGATGTATAACTTAATTGTTGAATACATGTTCTACATGCAGAATATCTCAGTATCCTTAATGGAAAAGAAATTAGACAGCAAGCAGAAGTTTGTGGAAGAGTCACTGTTCATTGAAGTATTTTGTTATATTGACTACAGAGAAGCATCCTATGACAATTTTTGTCCAATTGAGAGATATCAGCTATAGTTAGTAAACATTATTTTATGGTGTTCAGATCCTCTACTGGGAATTAAAATTTGCATTTTTGTGTTTTATAATAACTTTATTCAAAGTTGAACTACAATAGTAAAAGATAACACAAACTAAAAAGAAAAATAGAAAGAAAAAATAAAAAGTGCAAGAAAACAAATAAAAGGAATAAAAAGAGAAAGAAAAAAAATCCCTAAGAAGGTGACTTCCTACCTTTATCACGACAAATATAAATAGTTTCAGTATCTCTTCACTTTTAATTTAACAGAAATAACACTTTTCATACCATAGCTCAATTTTTTAATATTGGGAAATCCAATAAGCAACTTCTTTTCCAATCCAGGTGTGGCAATCCTGTAAACCAGCTAACAAATATAAAATTCATTTTTCCAAATCTCTACTCTTAACTCTAAACAAATCCAATACACAATGAATTTTCTAATCCAGATGTCATCTAGTCAAAAAAGAACCATCCAAAATAACAACATATTCCACGTTAATCCTGATTAAACAAGCGAACTGTGTTCCTTTTTTCTACATAAAACTATCTTGGTCTTAATCCATTCAAAAGATTAATATGCTTTATCTCGAGTGTCTTCAAAACTTTAACAATCCTCTTCTGTAAATCTAGAAGGAAGAAATTATTACAATTACTCTCTCAAATTGGCATTTTTATTTCCTTCTTAATTTTAATCTTAATTTTAATCTGATGTTTTTGTATATCCAATGATAAGTACCTGTTCACTTGGTTGTCCACAATTATATCATGTTATTGTTCCAAATCTTTTACTTTTCTTCATCTTCTTCTGAGACTATACCATTCATAAGAACACAAACACAACTGACTGTTGATTCAAGGTCCTGGTGACATTTCTCAAAAATATCAATTGCATTATAAACTGCTTATAAATTGTTGTTCAAATAGCAGGCCTTTATGGATTGTTGTGATGCTAACATAAAGGAACAAATAATGTCGACTCTCAAGATAACAAATAATGTGACATGTCAACTCTCAAGATAACAAACAGCCTTGGTATATTTTGAATCAGTTATTTTGGGCCTCAGAGATGCAAACCTGCATCTAGCTTGAGAGAAATAATGCAGATATTGAAGTTCATTTTTTATTTATAGCATGTAACTTCATCTTTATTGCCAGAGTGGTTTTTGTATCCATGTGTTTTAATTAAATCCATTTTGCAACAGATATGGCAAAGTACGTGGGTGGCCGATAGGCCTATGTGGATTTCACAGAAATAGGAAACAAGCCTGAGGAAAAACTTATCTTGGACTATTCAAGGGGGTGGAAATTACATGGAATTCTTATCTGATAGTTTTTTAACAAGCAGCATTTATAGTATTCCCGCAACAGCAAGATAAGCCCAACTTGGAAGGCAACTGCCAAAATATAATTGTTCATTCCCTCAGGCAGGCAAGTATACAGGGTATTTTGTCTCCTCTTTCTTTGTTCTGGGTGGCCTTGTTTCACCTTCTTTTCTTCCAGCTCTTATCTCTCTTAGATGTTCACCTCAGCTAATCTCACTGCCATTTCTGATCCCTAGGTTTCATGCTTCAAGCATATAGTTAAATAGGCAGACGCAGTGGTGGGCTGCTGCCAGTTGTAACAACCAGTTCGCCCAGCACCGAAAATGTGAGTGCGTTACCAGTGTTACAACTTCCAGAATATTATAGTTATGGTGATTGTCCTAGCATAATTGAAAAGTACCAATTTTGGAATTATATGGCCTCAATACATTGTAGTGCTTACAATGCTTGAGTGGCTGAATGAAAGCCACACAATGGAATTTTCTGTTAATGTAGATGATCATGTTATTGATCATCAGAAATAAATGTAGAAATATCATCAGAAATGTAGAAATGTAGAAATGTGAAAAATATCTTCATATGTAAAGCCAGTTTTTCTTTTCCATTGCTCCAAATGGTCACCTCAAAGAAAAACTTGTCTTTTGACATTTACTTAATTTCCCTGATATACTGTAGTTTCATTCCAAACTGCCTGTGTTAATTATACACTATTACTTTTAGATTGCCAGGCCCATCTGATGAGGCTTTATTGAAATATTTTGCTTTGAGTAATAAACAGGTGTAAATCCAAAGCCAGTTGATTAATTATAACACTTGACATATAAGATATTGAAATTGACTTTGCAAAAAACATAAGACCGACAAATTGCATAATGAAAAAAAATCATTTCTTTTAATATGCCCAAAATTTCATGCTTCAAGTGGCCATTTTATTCTGCTGCTGAGAGTTATCAAATGAAGCTTTGTTGAAGGCTCTCCTATATCTGAGCTAAATCATATTTATTCATAGACCAACCCAGATATAGTTATAGACACAGACTTGTACTGCAAGCATAGGATATATATCACCATTCTTTCATCATATATTAGTGCTTATAATATATACTACTAAAATATTCTGTGCATTATAACCTAGTAAAATGTGTAATAGTAGTGAAGATTATTCACATTAGGAAAACAGGAAATAATGAAAAATATATTTAATAACTACAGATATAGATAAAGCAATATGATTCGTATAACTAATAAGACAGAAGACAAGCAAACATTAAACAAGTAAAGAGAAATGGATCAGTGACTGAATCTTCACATACTAGGTTTGTTTTATTGTGCTTCTGTGAAAGCCATGAAACGTCTGTTGGATGAAAGCTGGCAATTCCTTTGTAAAAGATCATTGTTTGTTTGTTTGTTTGTTTGTTTGTTTATTTGCTGCACATCTTGTATTCAACAACTTAGGAAGCCTTACAATGGTTAGTATAACTTTCAATAGTTAGTATAATTCCAATAGTTTCTATTAATATTTTGTCAAGAACAGCACAGCCTTTTAAGGGCAAAATGTAGATGTTGCAATCCAATGTGATGATAACCATTAATTTAAATAGTTTTTTTTTAAAAAAGCTAGATAGAGGATCAAGCCATCATTCTGTGACTATTATTCTTGATGACTCTGTACTGTTTCCTGCATCACAGACAGCATACTCTTAGTATCAGCTACTGGTACTAGGAAGTGAGAATGGATATTGGTTCTTTCATGCAAACTTCTCAAGGGCACATATCTGGATGCTGTGTGACATAGAAGCTAAACTTGATGGGATCCTTATATTTTTGTGTGTTTCAATAATTTCAAATATAAACCATGCTTTTTCTTTATTTTTTTATTTTTGCACCAGGTGGGATAAACATATACACAGAGACATTTAATGGCTGTGTGCACTTCACAAAATGCACCTTCCCTAAAGCATTAAAGTAGCTATATGGCTTGGCTGCATTAAAATATATTTCTTTAAAGGAAGCCAGGCCACATGATTCCATTTGCACAGGTTTCACATTTGTTGTAAAGCAAAGCAGCTGGCCAAAGCCATTCATTGAGAAAGCCCATGAAGTAGTTAGTCAACCCTATAAGAAGATTAGTCTACCTTGTGCTTTGAGGAAAGGGCATTTGCTTCCTTCTGAATAGTTTGCAAAGCTCTAGTATACACAGACACTTAAGTTTAATCACTTGCCAATCATCAGCAGTGCCACATATCAAGCAGATGTGAATTAGAATTCCAACCAGGTGAGTGAATTGGGTGATGAAGGCAATTATAGCACAGGCTGTCTTTTCATCACTAGTCTAGTCCCCTAAGTTTCAGATCTGGTCATATAGGAAAGTTTTCTACTTTATAGACCATTCTGTCTTTCTTTCGCCAGACCTTCTGGATGGACCTATCTGCTTATGTGATGTTTACTCAGCATACATCATTTTGTCCACTACTGTGAAACCAAATTTAACTGCCTGTTACTTTCTTTACAGTATCCTGAGTTGATGGTTGCTTCGTATAACAACAATGAAGATGCTCCACATGAACCTGATGGGGTGGCCTTGGTCTGGAACATGAAATTCAAAAAAACAACTCCTGAGTATGTTTTTCACTGCCAGGTAAGACAGTTTAAGATACTTATTTCATAAAAGATGTGCTGAGGATTACTATATGTCTCATCTGCCCACAATTCAGAAGAGCTTGAAGTTAAAAATAGAAGATATAGAAAGAAAGAAAAAGGAACTAGGAAATATACTAATATTTTCAGAATGCATTCAGCTTTCTAAAACAACATAGGCTGGTTGGAGACTGTGTGTCATTTTTTGTCTATTTTAAACAATCCCCAAGAGAATTTATTTATAAAAACCTCACACTTATGAAGTAAATGTGGTATATCACTTTCTCCTCCAGCTGGCAACATATGCTTTCCAACCCACGTAAATTCCCTTGTGTTTTCTATTTCAAAGCAGCTTGTGCTCTGGTTCACTTTGCTTGGAATGATATTATAGCTTTACAATGCATCAGCACAGAGAAGACTTGCAAATATTAGCTTTGCAGGATAGAATTGAGATCCCCATTGCATTTCCACCAATTACTATCTGATTTTCCAGTCCAGGCACAGGTGCCTCTTAGATCACCATCAATATCTTAGTGTAACAATTGAGGCAAAAAATCAATAAGTATATCTGGAAAATCAAAGAAGTGTATTCCTTGCTGCTTTTTTTCCCAAGATCGTCTTGAGTCAAGAACATTTGTGGCAATAAAGTTAGACCTTGACTTACACCCATTCATTTAGTGACTGTTGAAAGTCATGATGGTATTAGAAAAAGTGACTTATGAATGGTCCTTGCATTTACAACTGTCACAGCTTCCTCACGGTCATGTGATCAAAAATTAGTGCTTGGCGACCGGCATGTATTTACAATGGTTGCAGCATCCCAGCATCATGTGATCACATTTACAACATTCCCAGCTAGCTTCCAAAAACCAAAGCCAATGGGAAAAGCCAGATTCATTTAACAACCCAGTGATTCACTTAACTGCAATGATTCATTTAACATCCATTGCAAATTTGTAAAATTGAGTATGATTCACTTAAAATTGGGCATGACTCAGCTTGCTTAGCAATGATAATTCTGGTCCCAATTGTGGTCATAAGTCGAGGACTATCTCTACTCATAATATCTAGAAGGCCCCTTACTTTTTTTCTTTCTTTCCCCAATTACTTGTATAAATTAGCAATTGTATTGTATTTTCTGTTATGGATTGCACCAGTAGAAGCTAACCCAATTTCGTTGTATACATGATGTACAATAACAATAAAGGCTATTATTATTATTATTACTGACTTAATTTTGTGTTAGTTAATTTTGTTGCAAGGTAAGGAAGTCCATATCTTTCAGCAACATAATTTTAGGAGTTATTAAGATATTAAGAGATCTGTCATGATACTAGGCACAAGATCTTCTTTTACTAGCTAAATTACAGTTTTTTATCTCAAAATTCCCATCTATTATAATTTCACCATCTCCTCACTTTCTGCAACTAGCAGAAAGTATTTAGTTTGTCCTCAATCTGAAATAATAAACTTATTTTGAACTGAAAATAATACAAGTTAATGCTGTTTTGATTAATGAGGTATCAGATTCATATTTCTCGTGATCAAAATATTTAGCATAGAGATAAGTACTTCATAGTTTCCACCTACATTTCTATCTCTAGTTTATTATGAAAGTATTATATTTCAGAAAAGGGAAGGACCTATTTAAGTACATCTTTCAAATGCCATCATTGTCTTTAATAATTTGTTCCATAAGGACATTACAAATTTTGTTTCTGTTGATAATTAAATGCTTGATATCCTTTGAATATCTATCATTCAGATCTGAAACTTCAAACTGCCGTCTCTGCTCAGAATAATTTGCAGGGAAATTATTCATTTGGAGAAAATTTAATCCTTGAACATTTACAGAACATCTCTAACATCTTCATTTCAGAATTTATTTGTCTTTGCCAATATAATGATGATATATTAATATATTCAAGGTTTTGTTTGAATAAGAACAGTTTGCTGACATTAAAACTTTAAAGGGCTCATTTGAGATCTTTGATGAGAGTCAACCTTTTTGTTCTGTTTCTGATGGAAAATTATGTGGGATTTCAAACTTCAGCCAATCTGCATGAGACCATGAGATAGCTAAAAATATACAGTGCTAGGAAATATTGTGTCACTCCTTAAAATACTCTACACTATCTTAAATGCTTTCCCTAGTATGTTTATAATGAGAATCACATATGAATTGCCACATTGATATAAAGGCAAGAGTATGGGAGGAGAATTAGAAGGAAGGTGGATCTAGATATGATTTTTTTTTGGGATAAGCTAATCTTAAAATACATGATCTAGACCGTCTAATTTGATAGGAGAGCTATATTCAAAGACGGAGTTCTTTGAGTCAGCTAGAAAACAGAAACAGAAACTTTCAAATATTTCATCTTACCTCAGAACTTGGAAGAGAGGCAAGATGTGTTACAGATTATCATGATGTCATGTTTTGGTTACTTGGTGGAAACCAACTATGTTATTATTAAGTCGCATATTTGTGTATCTGAAAAATTGCAAAGGAAATGTTCCCTAACCTGTATGTCAACTCTTAATGTTCACAGTCTTTCTTATTTACCATGTCCACTTTGCAAAAACCATAGTAATTGGTGGTAGCTGTTCCATATGTTTAAATAAATGTAGACATGTTTATTATATCTTACTTGAACAAACATAATTGTCTCATTAAAAAAAACTAATATGTATTTTATAATAAAATATTATTGATAAGCATTAATAAATGATAAAACAAACAACAATCAATAATATAAATAAAATCACTGCTAGATAATAAGCAGAAAATTAGGAAAGAAATTAAACCTGGCAGAATAAAATGTAATTATTCAAAGCTCAGAATCACCAGTTTTGAAGCACTGTATGTGCTTTTTTTTTTAAGCTTATAGAAATAGTGCAATTTGGTTGACTGGTTATTAGTACAAGAACAAGTGAAATAGGTACAGCTGAAATTTATTTTGCATGAGTTTGTTTAATAGCGGATATAAGAATACCAATCAATAAAAGCCTATTTTAGTATGCTTGTACTAAATAAGTTTGCTTTAGTACTGGAGGCTGGAAGCTGCAATTTCTAACTGAAAATGATGGGAATGCAATCCCCTTTATATTGATTTATGCAAACAAAAGTATACTTGTAATATGTGAGATCAGAAGTAGTGAGAAAATAAAGATGAAACCAGAAAAGAAGAAAGTTTTTTTAAAAAAATTAAGAATCAAGATTCTGTGAGTCAGAATAATAATATCTTCTCTCCTTGTTTCATTTTATTTGCCCTCTAAACATGCTTATGGCGCAACTGGTTTTTTTTAGTGTAGGTGGGGAAAGGCAATCTGATTAGCAGAAAAACACCACTTTCTTCTTCACGGGTTCTTCAAAATTAGTCCATATTACATTGTAAAATTTAATGTGGTTAAATTTATATTTTATTCAATATGTTTTCATACTGAACATTACCAAGCAATTTCAGTACAATGGTAACTATTACTTTCATTATTACAAACTATTTCCCCACAGTTACCTTGCTCTATCCTTTATAAAATTGAAATTGCAGTGAGTGCCATTTTTTAAAATTCTGAATGTTAAAAACTTTTTTGGTAACTTTAAGCAAGGCTGGACAGGGTGAAACTCCAAATCCCCCATCTTTTGGTTATTAGTAGTACCTTAATTTTTTTACAGAGTTTTGGGAAAATTTTTGCCTTTTTGAGATGGGATAATAATGGAAAGCAAAACACTCTCCTACAAACAACACACAGTATGTCAACAATAAGATCAGAACTTCCTTATATTCAAGCATGGAAAAGAAATGAGTTTTAGCAAGAGAATTTGCTGCATACTTTGCCTTGTCAGGGCACTTGGTGTTGTTTCACAAAGTCTTGTTCAGCAGTTCCAGGAGCAAAAAGGGGTTTTCACTCATGTTATGCAGCATCTCCATTAGGTGACTGAAAGGATCAAAAGAATCTTAGAGCATGCAGAGGTCATGTGCTAAAGTCTGTTCTGGGTGTCCCTGGAACTATAAGGGATAGTCTCAGCATGACTTGGAGTGATGTAAAATACCTTCATTTTAAAAATGGAGAGCACCATATAAGATATATTTTACATGGACCTTCACTAGAGGGATATATCTATTCCAAATCCAAGAATCCATATTACAATGAATGAATGGCTAAGAGCAATGGTGGGATTCACACCATTTCGGGAGAACCGGTTGTTAACTTTCTGAGCAGTTTGGCAAACTGGTTGTTGGAAGAAATCATTAGGGCAGAGAACCGGTTGTTAAATTACTTGAATCCCACCACTGGCTAGGAGGCCTTACATGAACTAGCCGTTTTTAAACTGGGCCTGCTGCCAGCCCATGAAAGATCTCTCTTCTCCCTGTGGGTGGAATAAACAAAACATTCTGGGATCAAAAGTTTTGTTTTTCATTTCATGTAATGTTTCTGGGAAAGAAATATACCCACTTCTTCTTTTCTTGGAACTCTTCTTACAGAGTAGAAAGACAGAAGAAGAAAATAAACTTTCCCCACTGTGAAGGATCTGGGGCAAAGAGATATTGTCATTGTAACCATTCTTGCCTGAGATAGCATATAGCAGATGGAAAATAATTGATGGCTTCCGCATGCTTTATTTATCTGTTCACGTTATACAATATTTGGCCAGGTAACATGGCTCCAGTCAACAAAAGGAGCCATTCAACAAAAGACCATAATTAGAAAGTTTTTCAGATGTTGCAATAGTTCTCTGGAGAATTGTATAATACAGGATTATAATGGCAAGAGATGGACAGGTGTTTCTTTACAAATACAAACTGTTTGGAACTTGAAAAGTCAGTACAAAGTAATAACTAGTGCAGTACTTTATGTTCTTGTTAATTGATTATCTCAGTATTGTCCATCTGCTAAAATCATGGTTACTAGAATATGCATCATTTTCAATTTAATGCATTGCTTCTCTTTGTCCCAAAGATGCTTTTTTCAAGAGGCAATTGGATTTTCTTTGTTTTTCCTTGAAGATGTTTTGCTTCTCATCCAAGAAGCTTCTTCAGTTCAGACTGAATGGTGGAGAATGGAGAATTGAAATGTCTTCAGTGAAGAACAAAGAAACTCCAATTGCCTCTTACAAAAAGCATCTTTGGGACAATGGTGATCTGGATGACTGAGAACCTCCATAGACATTTCTTCTATATGATCTCTTAATTCCAAAGCGTTATGGCTTCTTAACTCTGATATAGTGTCCATCTATGGATTATTCTTCCCAGAGAAAAAGAGGACCAAACTGAGATAATTGTTTAACTTTGTAAGAGAGTCCATTTTCTCCTCATCCTACAATAAAAAAACACATATAGTTTTTTGATGTAACTTCATATGTTGGTCTTTGGGACTAAATGGAGCACACCCCAATGAAGCTAAAAATCTGGAAATGCCCCTGTGCAGCCATGAATTGTGGTTTTGTAGCCATGCTTGGTAGATTACTTGGCACAGCAGTAAAACTTTGGGAGTGGCATCTATTTTGGTTCTTTCTACAGTACCACCATCCAATGATCCTCGCTTGGTAGGCTCCATGTCACTGCTAAGCTGTCAATTTCTATGTGGGACATGGCCCTCAGGCTTTCTATTTTAATTTCAATAAAAGCTGCCCAAGCTTGGAAAATATTGTGGTTTGGTTCTAGACATCAACCGTTAACCACACTGTGGAATGTTTCTCCCTCCTGTGCCTGGCCTCAAGTTTTCTGTAGTGGTTTTCATACACTATCATTAAATTATGCATTTGACCACTCCTCATTGCTTATTCTGGTGTGGTCTTTCCTTTTAAACTGGGTGGATAGAATCACAAATGCCTATCTTAGAATTAAATACACTGAAGTTAACTGAAAATCTGTATTTAGTGGCCAACATTGGCTAGAGTTCTCTTCTTCTCCATTCCCTACCACTGATTTTCATTTCTTCTTTGCTGATTTTTTCCCTCCTAAATAAAAATATGTCACTTTTGTTATATACAGTGATCTACTAGCCTGGTTTGTGAGGATATGAGAAATACAGCTTCATAACCTCTGTTGCATACTTGTGTTTCTGTAAAATGTGTCTTGATATAAAAAAAGAAGGGGGGAAAAAGAACAGATTCTTTTGCAGCTTCATTTTAGTTTGCAAAAAACATTTTAGTTAATTTAGTGTTCTGATGTCCCTACATTATTTTCTCTCTTCTGAATCAGTTATTACTTATTATAAAGCTTCAAAAATAATCAAAATTTCTTTATGGAGCTAAAGAGGAATTTCATCTTTGTACAGTATATGGCCAGACCAAGCAACATTTTGGTTGTCATATGTAGTAAATACTCTGACTTAGTATAAATTTGTTGTGTTCCTTTCTTGGATACCGTATGCCTTTTATGAAAAAGGTTCCTGATACAAAAAACTGAAGGGTACAAAAAACCAGCATGGAAAAATGAAATAATTCAATGAGCTATCTGGTCCAGTCAGCCTAATAAGAGAACTCTTATCAAGCCTTTCTGCTAACTGCCCAAGTCAAGCACTTCTAATTTTATTGGATATCCTTTTCCAAGAGAAGCAACTAGTGCTATAAAATAACCTTTGATTAAAGGCAAAAGTGTACATTTGTGAAAGCAGGCCTGGCATGTTTTCAAATCTTTTGACTATTCCTTAAAACATCCAGTTCACAAGCTATATTTTATGAGGTCAAATTATAAGAATATTGATGATGTGCCAAACCACAAATGGTGACAAAATCATCAGACATCTTAAAAAGAATGTCTTTGAAAAAAACAACAGCCCTGTCTTTCACAGATAGCTTATATTGTGGATATCCTAAAGTGCATCACAACATTTGTTTGGTTTAAGATGTGGGAGCAAGATCCAGGGATAGAAATAATAAATATGTCCTCATCATCTGTAGCATTGTTGATATAGTACAATTTTATCAAAGATGAGATCTATAGTTTATTACTTGTTGATTGAAATACATTTTGGTTCAACTCCCTTATTAAATAATTAAGAAAAGCAAGATCAACATTTTTAAGGTGTTAATTTCTGCAGTGAGAATCAATGGGAATTTGAGGTAGTTAAGCTTGGCAAGATAATGTACGATGATGTCTTTCATGAGCTGTCTTACTTTTTTTAAAAAAATAATTTATATAGAATTGCTTCCAGTCAAGTGAGTGTTGCATTGGCCTAGTATAATAATAACTTTATTGTCATTGTATACACAGTATACCCATACACCAAAATTCACTTAACACCCAAAGAGCAGGTCCAACACACATAACAATCCCCAAACGCACTCCCACCCACCACAATTCCCCACCCCTAAACCACTCAATGACTTCCTCCAGCACCTAACTTTAGTGAAACCCACTAAGTTAGTGAAATAACACCTAAATATTAGAAGAGGTTTTTCCCCCTTAGGGACCACTTAAAGACTTATCTGTATCTATGTTAATGTTTTTCTTCTGGTGCCAAGCAAAAATATCTTGACTTTCATTTGCCTCTTACATAATTTCATGCCTTTAAGCTGCCACAGAGGTGTAGATTTTATTCTTTGGTTTTCAGTTTTAAATTAATGTCTTTCTACAAATGGGTTTTTTCTGTTTTATGGTGATTTT
This sequence comes from Arizona elegans, assembly GCA_022577455.1. Taxonomy (NCBI): domain Eukaryota; kingdom Metazoa; phylum Chordata; class Lepidosauria; order Squamata; family Colubridae; genus Arizona; species Arizona elegans. The sequence continues at coordinate 28,173,292 of JAKOOJ010000004.1, forward strand.
TTAATTTTATAACTAAATTTGTTGTTCTTAGTATGTCTTTATTAACTATTTAGCTAGTGGTTTGGTATAGTGGTTAGGCACCAGGCTAGAAACCCAGATATTGTGAATTCAGGTCCTGCCTTTGGTACAAAGCCAGTTGGGGGACTTTGGGGCTATCATTCTTTCTCAGCCTTAGGAAGCAGGCAATGGCAATCCACTTCTGAAATTCTTGACAAGAAAACTAGTTTGGGCAGTCACTAGGACTTAACATTGACTTGGAAGCACAGAAAAAAAAAGTTTCATAAAGAACTTTCTATAATTTATATAGAAAAAGAAAGAGTTGCCTAGATTATAGACTTCAGTATTTTCCAAGAGATAAATTTCCCCCATTTAATCAGGCTAGTACAGGGGTCAGCAACCTGCGGCTCTGGAGCCGCATTTGGCTCCTTCATTCCTCTGCTGTGGCTCCCTGTCCCTCAAATATGCTTCACAACCACCAATGTGCGACACCCACCAGCACACAATTTATTGAGCTTTTTGACCCCCAGTACGCCAACCATAGATAAATAAGTGTTTTAATACATAGCATAAAGGTAAAAAACGATATATGCAGTGTTATCTTCATTTTAGATGTCAAAAGGGTTTTGTGGCTTCTGGTGTTTTTTTTTACTGTGGGAAATGGGCCCAAATGGCTCTTTGGGTGTTTAAAGTTGCTGACCCCTGGGATACTACAACAGTTATTGCCTTCAGATGCTGTTTGTTGCCACTTCTTTCCCCCACCCCCCCCACCCCACAATCAAAGAAATGAAGACTACATTTCCCTTTCTGCTAGTGAAAAAGCACTAGAGCATTTTAAGCTACAAACTCATAGTTTGGAGAAGCTTTGAATTTCTGGGGCATTTTACAGATTACAGTTCCCCAAGACTCATATTTAGGCCTATTGAGAACACATAATAACATGGAGAAAATGGGTGGGTAATAAATTTAAAGAAAAAGATTGGGCCTTGAGAGTATGTGAACCAGAAAGCAGTCGATAGATCTATTGAAAGATAATTATTAGGCAATAAAAACTAGTTGTGAAGGAAAATGAGGACATACAAAATAAAAGCAAAACCTAATGCTATTCAGTCGACAAGACGTATGACTTATTTCTTGTAGAAGGATCAGAATGCTGTCGAACATGTTAAGACCATATTGGTGTTTGGGAGTGCCCCCCTGCTATCTTCGAGCAGTGCGCTCCGACCCTTTTGGTTCTGTCTGACTCCTTGGGAGTTTGAGAGAGAGGGTCCCTGGGCTTAGGCTGGTTTATTTTAATGCCAGGTCTGTGGTTAACAAAGCTCCCCTCATCCGTGAGTTGATTGAGTAGGAGAACACAGACCTGACTTGCATTACGGAAACCTGTTTGGGCTCAGAGAGAGGGGTCCCTCTGATTGAACTTAGCCCACCAGGTTTTTGGGTGCTACACCAGCCGAGGGCCCAGGGTAGGGGGGGTGGCGGTTGTTATTAGAGAGTCCCTTGGCCCACGGGAGGTCAGTTTTCCTCAGATAGACGGGTGTGAGTCCCTCCTTATGAGATGGGGTCCGCAAGGGCAGTTGGGCCTGCTGATTATGTACCTATCTCCCAGCTGTGTATCAATGGCCCTGCCGGGCTGCTCGATGCTTTCTCGGGGTTGGTGGTTGAGTTCCCTAATCGTATTGTTCTGGGGGACTTCAATCTGCCGTCCCTGGGTGGAACATCGGGGGTGGCCCGGGAGTTCATGGCTTCCATGGCAGCTATGGACCTGACCCAGATAATTCAGGGCCCGACTCATGAGGGGGGACACACCCCCGATCTTGTTTTTATCTCAGAACAGTGGCATGATGACTTCGGTGGGGGAGTACCAGTTATCCATCCTGCAGCTAGGCTTCCATTATGCCAACTCCCCCCCCGCGCTGGGATGCAGGACCGACCATCTGGTTCCACCCCAGGTGCCTGATGGACCCGGAGAGGTTCCAGACGGAGCTTGGAACAATACCTCTCTCCCTCTCCAATGCCCGGTCGAGGCTCTGGTGGATGCCTGGGAAAAGGCGGCCTCCAGAGCACTCGACCGTGTCGTGCCTTTGTGGCCTCTGACTCGACGAAGATCCCGGTTGGCTCCTTGGTTCACGGAGGAGGTCCGGGAGATAAAGCGCCATAGGAGAGGCCTAGAGAGTGGTTGGAGAGCCAGCCATTCCGAATCCGACCATTCCCAGTTGAGATCTTTCACATGATCCTATCTGGTGGCGATGGAGGTGGTGAAGCAGGCATACTTCTCCACCCACATCACGTCTGCAGATAATCGCCCGGCCACCCTGTTCAGGGTGTCCCGGTCCCTCCTAAATCAGAGGGCAGGGGATGATCCTTTGCAGGGACACGCTGAGAGTTTAGTCAGCATCTGCTGGATAAGATCGCTCGAATTCGGGACAGTCTGGACTCTGACTGGGCAGGGTCTGACGGTGAGGAGGCAGCTGGTCTTGGGATCTGGGAAGAGTTCGATCCTGTCACACCTGAGGAAGCGGACAGGATCATGGGAAGTTTGAGTGCCACCACATGTATACTGGACCTGTGTCCCTCCTGGCTAGCTTATGCGGCCCATGAGGTGACACAGGATTGGATCCAGGCAGTAATAATGGCATCCTTGGATGAGGGGATCTTCCCTGCCGCCCTGAAAGAGGCGGTGGTGAGACCCCTCCTCAAGGAACCTGCCTTGGATCCAACCATATTGGATAACTTTTGTCCGGTCTCCAACCTTTGCTTTGTAACAAAGGTTGTTGAGAGCATGGTGGCACGGCAGCTCCCATTGGCCCTGGAGGATACAGACTACCTGGGTCCGTACCAATTGGGTTTCAGGCCAGAGTACAGCAAGGAGGCGGCATTGGTCGCACTGGTGGATGATCTTTGGAGGGCTTGGGACAGGGGATATTCCTCTGTTCTGGTCCTCTTGGATCTTTCGGCGGCGTTTGATACCATTGACCATGGTATCTTGCTGCGACGGCTCGAGGGGTTGGGAGTGGGAGTCACTGTTTTACGGTGGTTCTCCTCCTATCTCTTGGGCCGTACACAAGCAGTGTTGGCAGGGGGGCAGAGGTCGGCTATGAGACCCCTCACTGGTGGGGTATCCCAGGGGTCGGTCCTCTCACCTCTCCTGCTCAACATCTATATGAAGCCACTTGGGAAGATCATCTGTGGTTTTGGGGATGCGGTATCATCAGTACGCTGATGATACCCAGCTTTTTTTTTTTTTTTTTTTTTATTGAAAAAGTTTTAAAACAAACACAATTTCCCCACAACCCTCCCTCCCATCCCCCTCCCCCTCCCCGACTTCCCAGAGCAGAACACAAGGTATTTCTATTAACCTTTAACAATGAACTAAATTGCATAACCATTCATCAAACTAACACCCCCTAAAAAAAAAATTCTTAACCCCCCATATATAAAATCTTATTTCTTAAACATAATACTTCTAATATCACTTATATAGCGCTTATACAAATAAAAGAAATCATTCATAAGCTATTTGATATTTTTTGGTCTTATACTTATTTTGTATATAATCAATCCATCTTCTCCAGTCCTGTATATACCTTTCTTGTGTGTGATCCTTCAGATATGCTGAAATTTTAGCCATTTCAGCTAAATTAGTTACTTTCAATATCCAATCATCAATAGTAGGCAAATAGTCCTTCTTCCAGTGTTGTGCTACCAACAATCTTGCTGCTGTTATCAAGTTCAAAATCAATTTAGTCTCTGCAACTGTACAGTCCGTAGTTATACCCATTAAGAACAACTGTGGAGTAAATTTCAGTCTCTTTTTAAAAATATTCTGCATCACCCACCAAATCTTTATCCAAAATGCTTTGATTTTTCTACAAGTCCACCATATATGATAATAAGTTGCATCATCACAATCACATCTCCAACATTTAGCTTGCACATTAGGATACATACATGATAATTTTTTGGGATCTAAGTGCCATCTATAGAACATTTTATAAAAATTTTCTCTTAAATTTTGTGCTTGTGTAAATTTCACATTTCTAATCCAAATCTTTTCCCAAGTCTCCATCATTACTGGCTCTTGAAAATTTTGTGCCCATTTAATCATACAATCTTTAACCAATTCCGTCTCAGAATCTATTTCCAATAAAGCATTATACAACCTTTTAATATGCATTTGTTTTTGATCTCTAATTTGTTTTACCAAATTCTCCTCATTTTGCACAAAGCCAGTTTTTTGATCTTCCTTCCATCTAGCTTGAAGTTGACCGTACTGAAACCATGTGTAAATTATACCTTCTTCTCTCAGTGTATCTAAAGATTTCAAATACATTACCCCCCTTTCAATAATAAGAAGCTCTTTATAGTTAATCACCTCCTGTTTTTGTTCTATACTTATATTTTCTATTGCATGTCTAGGATTTGCCCATACAGGTATCTTATAATTTAACTTATATTGATATTTTTTCCAAACCCTCAACAAAGCATTTCTTAATATATGAGCCTTAAATACTTTATCCACTTTTTTGTCATATAACAAATAGGCATGCCATCCATATAACAAATCATGACCTTCTAAATTCAAAATTCTCCCCTCAGTTAAATTAAACCAATCACTAATTTGTGATAAAACCGCTGCTTCATAATATAATCTTAAATTAGGCATTTTGAGACCCCCTCTTTCACGTGTATCTTGCATAATTTTCATTTTTATTCTGGGTTTTTTCCCAGCCCAAATAAAAGTATTAACACCTTTCTGCCATTCTCTCAAATTCTCATCTTTCTTAAGCACAGGTAACATTTGGAACAAAAATAAAAATCTAGGTAAGACATTCATTTTAATTGCTGCAATTCTTCCCAATAAAGACAACTGTAATTTTTTCCAATTTTCCATATCCTTCTGTACCTTCTGCCAAAGGACCTCATAATTGTTTTTGTATAATTTTGTATTTGAAGCTGCTATGTATACCCCTAGATATTTAACCTTTTTAACTATTTCAAAATCTGTTAATCTCGCCAGTTTATCTCTTTCCAGTATAGTCATGTTTTTAACTATCATCTTTGTCTTATGTGGGTTAACTTTAAATCCTGATACTTTCCCGTATTGATCGATTATATCCAATATATATGGAACCGACTCTATAGGTTGGGATAAGGTAATAACCAAATCATCTGCAAATGCTCTTAATCTATAATCTTGTTGTCTAATTACAATACCCTTCAGTTTTTCTGAGTCCCGTATCTTGTTCAATAATACCTCCAAAGTCAAAATAAATAATAGTGGGGACAGAGGACACCCCTGCCTTGTTCCTCTCTCAATTTTAAAAGCCTCTGTTAAACCTCCATTAACTATAATTTGTGCTGTTTGCTGCTGATATATCGCTCTAATTGATTGTGTAAAATATTCCCCAAAATGCATTTTCTCTATTATTTTAAACAAAAATTGCCAGTTCAAACGATCAAATGCCTTCTCTGCATCCAAAAATATAAACGCTGCAGGGACTTGATTATTTTTTTCCAAGTATTCCAGTAAGTTTACGATTTGTCTAACATTATATCTCATTTGTCTCCCTTTTATAAACCCTGATTGATCATTATGAATTATTTGTTGCATAACTGGCATTAATCTATTAGCCAATATCTTAGCAAAAATCTTATAATCAGTATTCAGAAGTGAAATTGGCCTGAAGTTCTCAGGTTTAATGGAGTTTTGGTCCTCTTTTGGAATTAGTGAGACAAAAGCTGTTTTCCAGGAAGGTGGTACTCCTCCTCCTACTTGTATTTTATTAAATAAGATTTTGAGTGGTTCTAACATTTCAGATTGTAAATGTTTATAATAAACAGCTGTTAATCCATCTGTTCCTGGAGCCTTACCTATTTTTAATTGTTTAATTGCCCCAACAATTTCCTCGGACGTTATTGGCTGATTCAATCTCTCTCTCTGTTCCAATGTTAATTCAGGAATCTCCATCTTTAAATATCTATCAATATCAACATCTTGAATCACATCTTTAGCATATAACTTTGTATAAAACTCCAAAAAAGCCTTTTTTATTAAATTCTGTTGATAAATTTCTTTACCTCTAAATTCGATGATACCCAGCTTTTTATATCCACCCCAAACCAGCCCAGTGATGCCCTCGACGTGATGTCCCGATGCCTGGAAGCGGTACAGACCTGGATGGGGAAGAACAGGCTTTGACTCAACCCTGCCAAGACTGAGTGGCTGTGGGTAGCGGCATCTTGTTCCGATTGAGATATTCCATTGTTGACCATCGGGGGTGAGGTGTTACCCCCTGTGGATAGGGCCCGCAACTTGAGTGTCCTCCTGGATTCATGGTTGTCTCTGGAAGACCATGTGACGACTGTGACCAGGGGGGCATTTGCCCAGGTTCGTCTTGTGCGACAGTTGTGCCCTTACTTGGACCATGATGCGCTATGCACCATTACTCATGCGCTGGTCACCTCCTGTCTTGACTACTGCAATGCTCTCTACCTAGGGCTGCCCTTGAAAACCACTCGAAGGCTTCATCTGGTGCAGAATGCGGCTGCGCGGGTTGTGATGGGAGCGTCCCGACACTCCCATGTTACACCCCTCCTGTGCAGCTTGCATTGGTTACTGGTTGCCCTTCGGGTGAGGTTCAAGGTGCTGGTTATCACCTATAAAGCCCTTCGTGGCCTAGGCCCGGGATATCTGTTGGACCCACTAAAGCCAACGACAATCCCCAATCGCCCAGTGCGTTTCCACAGACAGGGCCTCCTCAGGGTGCCGTCGGCCAGACAGTATCGGCTGGCGACCCCCAGGGGGAGAGCTTTCTCTGTGGGCACACCCATCCTCTGGAACCAACTTCCTTTGGAGCTCCGGATGGCCACTGACTTTCAACTCGTCGCGAGTTGAAGACATGGTTGTTCCGTAGCCTGGACTGATGGGGGTTTTTTAATGAATTTTAAACTGTTTTAAATTGGGTTTTAATTTTATATCATTTTAATAAGGAACTATGCATTTTACCGTTGTGAGCCGCCCCAAGTCCTCAGAGATAGGGAAGCATATAAATTGCATAAAATAAATAAATAAATAAATAAATAAATAAATAAATAAATAAATAAATAAATATTTTCTTGATACACTTTTTATTGAACTCATTCTATCATTTAATTCTCTTTTTCAGTACGTGAATTTGGCCTAATTTCTGGTCAGTAGTTTGGCTTTATGTAAGTTACCCTGGGGGAATCCCACAGTTAATTTTGGCTTCCCCAAAAAAGGTTTATGTACTATAATTAACTTAATTATAATTTACATACCATAACTCTGAAATGTAAAGCTAAAAGCAAAAAGTCACTAGCTGAAGTATTGGAAATTCTCTAGAATTCTCTAGATTTCTACAGAGACGTTATGACCTTTGAGAAAAATTAATGAAGGGGGAAACATTTAAGTTCACCACTGAGGAATTGAAAATAGGAAAGAAAGGACACTATGCTGTACAATATAAAGAGAAAATGTACATTAAATCTACTCATCACAGCAAGGTTATTGAATCATTATGTTTCATTGCTAAAACACCATCTGTCAGTGAATTTGTGTGATTGACAGTAATAAAATAAAATGTGTCATAAAATGTAAATGTAATGTAATAAAATATATAAAGGCTACAGTCAAAATAACTTGTTCAGTATTTCAAGATGATAATCACAATTTAACTGACGTTTACAAATATAAAAAGAGTCCCATTGAGAGTTGCCTATTCAGTCACACTTTTAGTCCAGAGATTTTCATTACTTACACATAATGCTCTACCCATATAAGTTATTAAACTTGCACTGTCAGTGTTTCTACCTGTACCACTTTCATTTATATGTAGAAGATTTAATAAAATATTTTCGGTATGGCCCTCTGTTCTAAATAGTTTGATGGGTCAAAAATCATGAATTGTCTTTAGCTAAATTCCAAGTAGCACCCTCTGAGAAATGGGTTGCCTGGAATCAAATTCAACAAAAGATGAATTGCAACGAACGGATGTTATGGTCTGAATCAAAACCAGCAATGAATAGTCTTGAGTATAAGCTTCATATTTCATTTCAATATGCTGTTTTGCATGTTCATTTTCTTGAGCTCACAAGACCTAGTATTGCATAAATGTGTATTGGACTGGTAGCCCAAGAAGAAACATAGTCTTCAATGGCACTTTAATTATAGTAACACATAATTATTAAATAGGTGATTAGAGAAAGGAAGGCCCATCCATATCTATCTATCTATATAAATATATCTATTTATATTTATATCTATCTAAATAAGAATAATCAGAATCACATTGCAATATTTGGATCTGAAGGAAATACAATAGATTTGCATACATCCATACTGTAATAGATTCTACTTCAAAATCTTACGCAATAAAAGTATACTTGTGACAATATAATAATTGGAACAACCTTAAGGTCTGGTCAGCAAGGTCTTCTTTAGAAATAGCCTCATGAATTCTTCTTTCTGGATAGCTGGGAATCCACAATGAGCCTTTCATTCACTCCCTTCTACAGCCAGGTAATTCCTCTAAGTTGGGTATTAGCCTTATCAATATCTTTGAATCCCAATGAACATAATTCAGTCAACACAATTTGGCAAAACTTCATCTTATGTATCACTTGTGCTTATTCCCAACCAGGACGCTTTGTTCTTGGCCACGCGTACCTTAGTCATGATTGGACTATGTCAACATGGGGCTGCCCCTGAAGATCATTCAAAAGCTTTAGTTGAACCAGAATCCAGCATTGCAAGGTGTTATATGTCCAATTTGTTATGTCAATTTTTGAATTGCGCTAGTTTCCAGCAGATTTTTGTTGTAAAACAAGGTGCTGGCAATCACCTTTAAAACCCTTCATGGCATAGGACCAGGTTACTCGTAGGACTACATTCTCCCAAGAACATCTTCCTATTCCTTATGGTCCCAGAGGAAGGCATGTTCCAACTTCCCTCTTTTAAATGCTGTCATTTTACAAAATTTAAGAAGTGTGTCTTTTTGGTGATTACCTCTGGGTTCTAGAATATCTCCACCCCATTTCCTCACTATACGAATATAGAAACAGTTCCAATTCTCCTCATCTTTATGAAAACCATTAAGACCTGTTTTTCCCCAGAAGCATTTGGATCCAGTTTCTGGGTTTTTTCCCCCAGAAGCATTTGGGTCCTTTTTAATAACTCCTTTTGTTATTTTTATTATGATGTTTGGTTACCAGATTATAATTTGTATTTCATATTTCTATATTGTGTATGTTTTAATATAATGTGATTCTTTTGGTTTATTGTTTGTTTTTCTCTTGTATGCCATTTAGAGTTACATTAGAGTTTGAGTTGGGCAGCTCTATGATTTCAGTAAATAAACAAAACTTGCAAATTAAATCAGTAGGCCACTTGTGGCCTTTGAATATTTGTCTCTAAAGGAATACATATATTGAATATACAAAAACATATGTCGTATAAAAAGTGGGCGTCTTCAGTGCAATTTACCTTTGATTCTTTAAATTGCAAGGCGGCATTTTTTTCACCCAGTAAATGATTTTAAATAGAAGAATTTAATTTTGTTCTTAGGAACTCTAGTTTCTTTTTTAACTAAGAATCCACATATTTTATACATAACTTTGGAAGGTATTCCTGACCTATCCTTTGCCCCATTTCTCCATCAAGCACATATCTCTGCAGGACCTTTTGAAAATATAGAGAAAATAGTAGAGAATATATATAATTGAATCTCCCCATTTCCTACATACACATTTTTCATCAAATTCTCTTTAAAAGGATTTTAAATGAAGAAAGTGTGTGAGCAAGATTTAAAGTTAAAACAGTAGAAAGAGGAAATGCCAAACAAATGTAACATAAAAAAATCTAGTGTCTTTTCATTCATTCAAATTCTTCCTATTGAAACAATCAAAATATTTTTATTATCCATTAAATAGTATTTATTAAATGTAGATTAAGATCCATCCTGAAATTATTTTGACTGATAATACACATTTGTTTGGTATTTATGACTTTTCATTAATACTGCACCTTCTTATTCTTCATGAATACATAACAAATGGTTATAGATTTTATAATGAATAACATAGTCAATGCTGATGCTCATATATTTAAATATGATTCTGGGTGCTGAAAAGAGAAATATTTGAGTTAAACCACCATTAGATAAAAGGTTTGTAGTAACCCTTTGTCTTGCTAGTTGCTTAAATTCACACAGGAATCGCTATTGTTTGAACTTAGTTGCAGACACAAGCACAGATAAGACAGTGAATAGGGTGTGACATGAAGAATATATTTCATATATGTAAACCAACTTGCCCATATGGAAGCGTATCTTTTATCATGTAAATGGATTATGCAAGATTCTGACGAAAATTAAACTACAATTTGCAAGTGGTAGTTGCTTCACACTCCACTTCCTGTGATCGTATTATGCATCCAAATGTAGACAAACAAATTAAGAGCCTTTAGTCTCCTCCCCCCACAACAAATTCCAATAATATTTTCATAGTATTTTGGGAGATTTACTTGTTTTCTTCACATAGCAGATACATTTTATAAATAAGTATTCATGATTGGCTCTAAGGTTTAATACAGTTTCTTAAATAAGTCTAGGAACCATCACCACGGCAGTACAGGTAGTCTTCAATTTACGACCACAATTGAGCCCAAAATTTTTGTTGTTAAGTGAGTCATTTGTTAAGTGAATTTTGCCCTATTTTACAATCTTTTTTGCTACAGCTGTTAAGTAAATCACTATAGTTGATAAGTTAGTTACATGTTGTTAAGTGAAACTGGTTTCCCCATTGACTTTATTTGTCAAAAGATTGCAAAAGGTGATCACATGACCTTGGGACACAGCAACGGTCATAAATATGAGCTAGCTGCCAATATCTGAATTTTGATCATATGATCATGGAGATGCTACAAAGGTTGTAACTGTGAAAATGTGATCATAAGTCACATTTTTCAGTGCTGTTGTAACTTTGAATGGTCACTAAATGAACTGTTGTAAATCCAGGACTACCTGTACTCCTATAATAACCTCTGTATATTTGCCTAATACATATAGTAGATGGCTTGAAAGCCTTGACTCTTTTATTTCTTGATGAAAACTGTGTACCTCCCTGAGGTCCAAGTATTCCCACAGATCACTCATGAATAAAATTATAATTTATCTCTAGGCCAGAAAAAATGCAAAATAGTTAATCCCCTTCTAGAACACAATAATGTAAATAAAATTATATTAATTTCCTGGCTAGAAAACTGCCTGTCTGCGAATCAGGAATAACCAACGATTTTTGTGACAATGTATTGAGTTTGGGCATATGTTGTTGCCTTTTAGCTTAAGAAAGTGAAAGAAAGCCGCTTAGAGAAGGCTGTAAAAGCACTACGAAGCAGTATATAAGTCTAAGTGCTATTTCTATTGCTATTATGCAGAATGCGACTTGAAAAAAACAGACTTAAATTGATTGAGATGACTAAATTCACCAGAACACTCTAGATAAGGCTAGAGTGGAGGCTTGATGATTATACATAAAGGTTCAAAGAACTCAGGTATTTCAGATGGAAAATAGGGATGATGCTTTTTTCTTTCATTTCCTCTATTTCCCTTCTGTCCATTTTTAGAGTCTTTGAATGTTGAATCTATCAGCTAGGAGACAGCTATGCTATACTGTCAGTATAGAGAAGGCAAACTAACACATTTGTTTAAACTGCGGAACTTCAAGCCATTTTGCACAAGATGGCCCTGCTAAATTTTGCATCGACCAATAAGTCTTGTAGTTTAAAATAGCAAATATGATAAACAGTCCTGATTTATCAGCAGTAACTTGGTTCTCTCCTGTTACAGGAGAGAGATATGATTATATATCTCTGTTATATGATTGTTAAATATGACTGAGACATGATGTTCAGCACTGACACTTGATACTGACTTGTAACATTTCACATTGAAAATAGGTTTGTAATAAATAGATTCTGTTTTTAGAAGTTACAGTCACATACAAATCTATATCTTGCCCATTCAACTGATAGTTCTATCTATTGCAATTCTGTCAATTTACCTTCCCAATTAATTGAGATTCTAGGTAATGTGCAATAATTAAAAATAACAGTAAAAATTAACAAATTAGATTAAAAAATTAACAGATTAACAGAGTTGGAAGGGACCTTATAGGTCATCTAGTCCAACCTCAAGCAGGAGATCCTACACCATTTCGGACAAATGGCAGTCCAATGTTTTCTTGAAAGTCTCAAGTGATGAAGCTCCCACAACTTCTGAAGGCAACTTCTGTTCCATTGGTTGATTGTTCTTACTATCAGAAAGTTCCTCCTCATTTCTAGATTGAATCTCTCCTTGGTCAGTTTCCATCTATTATTCCTTGTCTGGTCTTCAGGTGCTTTGGAAAACAGCTTGACCCCCTCCTCTCTATGGCAGCCCCTAAAGTATTGGAAGACGGCTACCATGTCTCCCCTTCATGTCTCCTTCTCTTCACTAGACTAGCCATGCCCAGTTCCTGTAACCGTTCTTCATATGTTTTAGTCTCCAGTCCGCTAATCATCCTGGTTGCTCTCCTCTGCACTTTTTCTAGAGTCTCAGATATTAGTCAAAAATGATATCAGTCTGGCAATGTTTAATTCATTTATTCTCAGTCACTCCAAGCCTTCTAAACTTTCTAAAAGAGGGATAAGATTGCACTATTTGCATAGCACAGATATATTTTTATTGCATAGGTGTGAAATATTTTGCTGCAATTAGGATAAAATATGATAAAATATATTAAGAAGCATGATAACCAAGCAAAATAAATCATCTTGTATGTACTAGATTTTCCTTTGCTTCATCCTTCTGCCCTGCTGCTCAATACTTCCTGTTTGGCTCTTCCATCTCTTTGATGCTTTCTTTGTGGTTACTTCCAATTAAATCAGCACTAGATAATCCTGGAGGCTGTTACAGTTGCCATGAGAGCACTCCAGATTCTTAATCAGATCCATGTGTCCAATGTGCAGTGCAGTCCTACTTGCTTACTCAGAAGTAAGCCTCAGTGGGCTTTAACTTCCTAGCAAGAAAATCAAGATAGAATTGAAATCTAAGCAAGATGCTACAGCTGAATGTGGTGGTAACCGTACAGGAAGAAGTCCCAATTCTATTATTAGAGAAGTTATTATGCTAATTCTAAATCACACAGTAGTCTTCACCTTTTCACTTTCTAGAATGCTTCATCAGGAGGAAGGAAGGAAGGAAGGAAGGAAGGAAGGAAGGAAGGAAGGAAGGAAGGAAGGAAGGAAGGAAGTTTGCTGATATCCAAACTATGACTTTGTTGTTTAGTTAAAGACAACAATTAAACAAAATAATAAATATAGAAAAACAATATTATTAAAAATATAAAACAGTCGCTTTTAGAATACGAACTGCCTGGTACAGAAGAATAAAATAAGCGCAGCAATGGAGCCATCCTAAAGTATCATTAGACACCTGGGATCTCCTGTCTGATGACATAGTCAGATCTTAAGGAGCTTTCAGAACATTAACAGAATTGTTCCATATGACAAGTGCCATGGCAGAAAAGGTTTCCTCCCTGCCATCCACCAAAGTCTCTAACAGATGGGGCCCAAAACTCTGCCAGAGCAAATGCAATGGGCAGATGTAATGGGGGAGAGATAGTCCCTCAGATAACCCATCACATGAATGGCTTTAAAAATTAAAACCAACATCTGGCCTGGGGTGGAAATATACAGCTGAGTGTCATCAGCATACTAATGGAACTCCACCCCAAAGCCACGGATGATCTCACTCAGCAGCTTTACATAAATGTTGAACAGAAGGGGTGAGAGGACTGACCCTTGCGGCACCCCACAAATAAGGCACCTCGGGGTCAACCGCTGCCCCCCTGCCAACACAGATTGCGACCGGTCAGAGGTAGGAGGAGAACCACTGCAAAACGGCGCCCCCCACCGCCAACCCCTCCAACCGGTGCAATATGATACCATAGTCGATGGTATCAAAAGCTGCTGAGAGATCTAACAGGACCAAGAAAGAGGAACAACCCCTATCCCGAGCCCTCCAGAAGTTATCCACCAACGCGACCAATGCCGTTTCCGTGCTGTGCCCAGGCCTGAAGCCGGACTGGAGCGGATCTAGATAGACAGCTTCATCCAGGTACTATGGAAGCTGCCGCACCACCACACTCTCAACAACCTTTGCAATAAAACGAAGGTTGGAGACTGGACGATAGTTAGCCAAAACAGCTGGATCCAGAGAGGTCTTCTTAAGGAGGGGCCTCACCACCGCTTCTTTCAAGGCGGCCGGTAGGACATCCTTGCTCAAAGAAGCATTAATAATCCTCTGGAGCCAGCCTCGTGTAACCTCCCGGGAAGCCAGCACCAACCAGGAGGGACACGGGTCCAATAAACATGTGGTCATGTTCAGCCATCCCAGAATCCTGTCCACGTCCTCGGGAGCCACAGGATCAAACTCCTCCCAGATAACACTCTCAAGACCTGACTCAATCATCCCATCTGGAATTACCCAGCCAGAGGCCAGGCCTTCCCGAATCTGAGCGATCTTGTCATGTAGATACTGCAATCCTCAGCTTGATCCTGCAAGGAATCATCCTGCGCTTCCAGATGGAGGAGGGAGCGGGTCACCCTAAACAGGGCGGCTGGGCGATTATCGGATGATGCAATAAGGGTGGCAAAATAGCTAGATTTTGCCGCTTTTATTGCCACTAGGTAGGTCTTAATATGAGACCTCACTAGTGTTCAGTCTGATTTAGAACGGCTGGTCCTCCAACCGCTCTCCAGGTGTCTTTTCCGGCGCTTCATCTCCCTCAGCTCCTCGGAGAACCAAGGAGCTAGGTGAGTTCAGTGCCGGGTCAGAGGCCGCAAAGGCACGACACGGTCCAAAGCCCCGGTGGCTGCACTGTCCCAGGCGGCCACCAGGTCTTCAGCCGTGTCATGAGCCAGAGTCTCAGGAAATGGCCCAAGCTCCATCTGGAACCTATCAGGATCTATCAGGCACCTGGGGCGGAACCACCTAGTTGGTCCCGCCTCCCTGCGGCAGGGTGTAGCGGTTAGAAAGTCAAGTCGAAGGAATGAGTGATCAGATCATGACAAGGGTTCAATGACTATATCTCCTGTATCAAGGCCATTCGACCATTGACCAAAGATAAAAACTAAGTGCAGAGTGTGCCCGCCCATGTGAGTAGGGCCATGAATTAACTGAGTCAAGTCCAATGGCCGTCATGGAAGCCATGAATTCCTGAGCCACCTCAGATGTTTCACCGATGGATGGCAAGTTGAAATTCTCCATGACCAAAAGTCTGGGGGTATCAACTGCCACCTCGGCTATGACGTTGAGCAGCTCAGGCAGGGCCGTCGCCATGTGGCAGGGAGCCAGGTACGTGATCAACAAGCCCATCTGCACTCCACGGCCCCACTTCACAAGAAGGGACTCACATCCGGCTATCTGTGGAACAGTGGTCTCCCTCGGATCAAGACTTTCCTTTATAATAACTGCCACCCCCCCCACCCCTGCCCTGAGCTCTCGGCTGGTGGAATGCATGGAAGCCTGATGGGCACATATCTACAAGGGGAACTCCCCCCTCCTGGCCCAACCAGGTCTCTGTAATACCTGCCAGGTCCGCTCCCCCCCTGAATAAAATCGCAAATGAGGGGGGCTTTATTTACCACGGACCTGGCATTGCACAGCAAAACCTGAAGGCTCGGGCCCTGAGAGTCTGAACAGCCTGGGGAACAAGAAGGGCTATGGAGACTGGGGTGTGCCACTGCTCGGAGATAGCGAGTGCGCGCCCCCACCACATGATATGGCCCCCTGCTCCCGCCATATCTGCCCCTCTCACTCAGCGTATTGATGGAAAAGCCCTCAGCAGAATGAACTCTAATGCCCCCTTGCCCCCGGAATCCGCACCCTCCGTAGCCCGACTGGCAGCTGGGCCAGTTCTCACCCAGCTGCAAAGCCGCAGCATAGCTACCTCCACCCTCGTCCTGGCCGTCGCGTCCTGGAGAGCAACAAGCTCTCAAGATATCAGAAAAGACCAGTGGGAAGCTCCCCTCACTGGGCATGGGGCATAACTAGCTGGTCCAGCCTCCAAAACCCCCAAAAGCTGGGAATATTCTCCCTGGCATCGCCACCACTCAGCTGAGCATGGCCATCTTGGACATGCGCAGAAGTTGGTTTCTCGAATTTCCCCCCCTCTCGCAGGTGTGGCCCTCCACTCTATCGAAGGCATACCTTTATGATGGGCTTTGGCACCCCGAGAGGTGGCATGTTGCAAAAAGGGGATTGAGGGGTTTTCTGGGGAAATTTTCTCGAGTTTCTTGAATTTGACCCAGAAGTAAACTGGCAACCAATGCAGCTCTGCACTAGTTCAAGCTTCCAGATCCTCTTCAAGGATAGTCCCATTAGAGTGTATTACATTACTCCAATCAGGAGGTGACTGGATATGAGTGATTGAGAATAAAGCCCCCCAATCTAGGAATAGTGGAACTGTATCACAACGTAAAGTTTTCTGCAAAGATTTTTCTGGCCCTGATTGCCACCTATGCAAACAGGAATTTGAGTTCAAAAGGACTCTGAGAATGCATGTCAGGTTTATCTAGGGCAGTATAACCCAGTCCAACACTAAAGATGGCATAGTCCCAGAAATGTCAGGTCCCAAAAATCCAAAGCCACTCAGCCTTGCCAGGGTTCAATTGAAACTTATTTTCGCCCATCCATATGCTCACGTCTTCCAGGCACCAGGATAAGATATTCATAGCATCACTTAATTCATCAGGGGTAGAACAATTGGGTATCATCAGCATACTGATACCTCACCCCATGGCAATGGATGAGTAAGTGCCATATAGATACTGAATAGTAAAGAACCCTGAATCCTGTGACAATACTCACCCTAATCCTCTGAGTCAATCTTGATGGATATCATGGCCAATAGTATTGAAACCCACAAAGACGTCAAGTAGGATTAGGATCTTGCCCTTTCGAGAAACCAACAAAAAGTGTAACCAATGCTGTTTCTTTTCCATACTCAAATCTCAATCTCAACCAAATCTCTGAAGCTGCTCAGCAATCAAATTCTCAATCACCTTCTTCCCAAAAGGGAGACTAGATATTGGACGAAGTTGTCTAGTATGGCAGAATCAAGCGATGGCTTCTTGGGGGGCTGCTGCTGAACCAAAACCTTTTAAGAGGTAAAGAAACCATCTCCTCACTCAAAGAAGAATTAATTACTACTATAACCTACTGGCTAAAAATGACTCAGATGGAAGCCAGCAGACTTCCCAAAATCTGCCTAGAGGATCAGCAGATTTCAAATCCTCAAAGGTATTCCTGGCTAACTTGGCTGTCAGAAATATTGAATTGATATGGCGTAGGGTTCCCGTTGTATGTCACACTGAAGCAAGTTAAACAACGGATTAAAGATATACATGGGCAAATGGACATGGCAACTCTTTCAACTAATCACTCCCTTAAGCTTCTGACAGCAGTTAAAACAACTTTTACCCTGGAAAAATATTTACATCTAGAAATGCCATCAGTGGAGAGAGAGCTATTTGTCAAGTTTAGATTTGAACTTTTAGATACCAACGTCAAATTCGGCTGTTACCGGAAAATTCCGTATGACGAAAGAACATGTATATGTGGGGCAAACGTCGTGGAGGATACGGCACATATAATATTTGAATGTAGGTTGTATGAGAGAGTAAGAAAACAATATCTGTCCCCAATTATAAATAAATTTCCCCACAGGAATGTAAGGCATAAATTATCATTTCTATTGAAGGCAGACTCTCCTCCCCTGGTAAGGACTATCACTCGCTATCTTAAAAGGATGACAGCAATACGAGCCAGTTATATCGAAAAGAATTTCATTGATTGTAAGAAAGATGAGCTGAGTTAGAGAGGAGCTATCTTATTTGGGTTATCTAGTTTTGGAAATCTAGTTATTGAACTTCGATATTGTTAAATTTTAAATGTCATATATCATATATTTTTAGACTGTTATTTCTCTAACTGTTTTATCTTTTTTTTTTTTGAAAAGGCCTTCGGGCTATTCAATAATATATATATATATATATATATATATATATATATATATATATATATATATATATTATATATATATTTTCTTACTTCTTCATAGGGTTTATGTGTGTGTTTATGTGTGTTTTGTAGGGAAAACCTGGCTAGAAGAAAAACGTATGTATGTATGTATGTATGTATGTATGTATGTATATAAAACCCACTCAGACACTACTATCTGCGCTAATTTAATGAACTAGGAGGAACATGAATCTAAAGAGCAGGTGGATAAGATCACACTCAACCTTAGAATTGGAAGATTGAACTCCCCTAAGACCTCAAGTCTGGAATGCTTCACTGCAAAATCAGAAATGGACCAAAGTAGCTCAAGCAGAGAGATTTCAGTGTAGCAGGAAGATTGGTACAACAACAGTTTCAACTAATCTCTAGAGCCCAAACTAATAAACTGGGTGTAACATTTGATGACCAGTGATATAGTGCTCCTGAAAGTCATGAGAGCTTCCCAAGTGACAGTTGTCACATCTGCCCCAGAATCTTTGTTGATGCCAACAAAGAATCTAGCTGGGTATATTTCTGAAAGGGCTTCGCCACCTACTGGATCCATCCAGGTGTTGATGGTATGTGCCAGGTTAATCCTCTCATCAATTATTAGATCACTAATGAGGGAGGCCTTATTACGGACTAATCTGGCACTTATAAACAGCAACCAGAAGCCAGGGTCATTGAAGGTGTTCTGACAGGGTATTGGCACTGAGATCAAAGACCTGGGATGCAAAACCAGTATAAGACAACAGTCCCACATTCCCCAGAATGGTCCACTCCCTGTCTTCCACTATATCTCCTTATGCCCGCCACCACAATTATATTATGACTTGCCTCCATCCCAGCCCCATATAGCAGTCCCATTCCCATATCCAAGCCTCCTAAGATCCAAGACAGAGAATCTCCCTTTGTCCTCTTTAACCAGACCTAGAAGGAGAAGCTGAGCACTCTAAGGCATTTTAGCTTCATTAGCTCTAGGTGCCATCAGGATTCCCAGCCATGACCACCCCACTCATTGTAAGATATACTTAACAGCACATTCATAGAGAGTCTCTTTGGATAATGAGATGAACAGCATATTAATTAATTAAATACAACACTAATAATCTTTTGTTCTGTTTGCAATGTAGGAGTTGTTATGGATATGGTCAGTATGCTATGTAGGAGTGGGTTGCAAACATTGGAACTAGGCTCTTTCAGATACTAAGATGATGTCACATTTCACATAGGATTTTGTCAAAAGCAACTGAGAAGTCATCATTGCTGATTTCATCTTTCATGCGAAGATACATATGGATTCACTAACAGAATTCTGGGTTTACTTTGCTTACTTTCGTCTGTTTTTCTCCCTAAATTTAACAACAAATAAAATAAAAATAACCTCTAACCTTTAGAGATTGGATGATGAATCTAAAAGCCACGTGTGGTGTTTACCATCCCCCATCATCCTTAGTTGGCATCAATAGAAATTGGCAGCAGAATGTCCGATGTGGGTCTTTGCCATACAAGGAAGTAGAAGAAAAAATACATGTAGAACTACAATTCTTTTGAAGTTTGGGCAAGGAATTTTAGGGCTAACACCCTCAAATGTTGCCCATATCAGAAACAGAGATAAATAGTATCCTGTCAATTATCACCTTACTGATTTTTGCAATTTTTGAATTTGTTTTATGACTACATGTTTAATTATATCTCACAATGGAGTAGTCTGTGCTGTTTTATTATCACGACTTATTTAAGCTAATTTCCCAAGCTATCAAGACAACAGTGTAATGTTCAATTAATTTCAGATTATGCCTAATTACTTACTGACATGACTTATAAATGATGCATTAATGCAAGAGAACGCTTTGGGCGACTGTAAAAGCAACATTTAAATTAAAAGATAGGAAGGAATTACTGTAATTATAAAATGTGTCCAAGTGATAAGGTGTAGAATTCCAAATGTTAATGAATTAGAAACAAAGCAGGAAATGTAAATCAAAGAATTTAACATGATAAACATGTGCTTATCTATCATTAGATTTCTTCAGGTCTGCTTTTAAATTTGCAGGTTAATTGATGACCTCTTAAAATTGCATGAATGAGAATTCAGATGAAAGCAGTAGTTGCATTTAATTTGTAAACTACAGGTAGTCCTTGACTTATGACTGTAATGGAATCTGCTCATTGTGACAATCACAAAATGGGTCATCATGTGAGCACCCTGATTTAATAACCTTTTTTGTGGCAGTTGCTAAGTGAATCGCCATGGTCATTAAGTGAACGCAATGGTCTTTAAACAAACCCATTGTTTGCTATGGGGCATTTTAGCCAAAACCCAGAAATAAACTCAGATCTTTGGCAAAAGCCTGTGGAATGAACTGCCCCCGGAAATTCGTAAGATTTCTGACCTCCGGGTATTTCGCTGCGCACTCAAGACCCTGTTGTTCCGCCAGGCTGGGTTAGCAACATAATTTTAAATTGGATGTTTTAAATTTTTGGGGTTTTAAATTAAGCCAAATTTATTTAATATTTTTAAATTATTTTAAATTGATGTTGATTCTGTTTTTAAATAGGCTATACACCATCCTGAGTCCTTCAGGAGAAGGGCGGTATAGAAATAAAATTATTATTATTATTATTATTATTATTAAAATGTTGCAAATCGCGCTCATTCTAATATTGTCACAAATGTGAGCTGGTTGCTGAGCACACCAAATGTGGTCACATGACCAGAGAGGGCTCTGGTGGCCGTAACTTCAGAACTGAATTGTAAATACCTTTTCGGCAGCTTCTGTTGTTACTTTGAACAGTTACTAAGTACCTTGTTGTAAATTGAGGAGTATCTGTATTTGTTTCATAATTTGACAGTCCTTTATATCCAGTTTAATTTTCAGAAAGATGAGAGCAATATCTCTGTTGGGCTCAAAATGAAGAATATTAAATTTGTTCTTTCTAAAATGAATGGTGCATTTCTGTTAGATCAGCTTTTGTGAAGAGTTTTCTCTTAAATATTTTTATTATTAGATCAAAAATATCTTCTTCCTTTTCCTCACCCTCTTTTCACTTTTTTGTCAGCTAAAGTTTGCATACACAGAGCCCTCTCTTAATTCCAACAATCCTGCAAAGTAAGGCTGAGAATGAGGCCAAGATAAATGAATGTATTTCCACAATTAGGGCCTTCAACCTGGGCTTCTCTGAATAGTGATAACATCTTAACAAATATTTCAGCTGATTTTAATAACCTGTTAATATATAGTCACAACAGTTCCACTTTTCTAGGCTGTTGGCTTTAATAGAGAATATTAAGTGAAGGAAAAAATAATGTATTGACATAGGATGTGATTTAAAAAAAGAAGCAAAGGAGTTTAAATGAACATTTTGCTTCTGGGCCTCTGTGATTTCCATGTTTCAAAACTCTGGGAAAAATTAGAAATAAAATCAAATAAAAAGGATCTGTAAACCCAAAGTAAAAGATATTTTACTTGAGCCTATTTAACAGGAAAATTTTGTGAGTTATTATAGACAATTCGTTATGACTTATCACACTGTGTTCCTTGACTTGGAGAATACCCAAACATAACTAAGTTAACATAGGGATTGAGTTACTTCTTATTTGAAGGGAGGGTGGTCTCACAGGGGAAGAACGGTGTTCTTTAACAAGCTGAAGAGCTTCTTTTGTAGCTACCTGTGTTGTACTTAACCTTTTTAACATTAGGTGCTTAGTTCAATCAAATGTTTTTTGACAAAAATGAAGAGTGAAAATTGTAGTATGCCCTTTTGAAAGAAAAAAAATGAAATTTCTTATCATATATATATATATATATATATAACATTTTTTTCTTAATTTTTTTTCTAGATCATGTGGCATTTAATTAAGTAAGAGTGAAAGGTCAGAAGGATAACCACTTTTTAAGCATATTTAAAAATTATATTTTGTTTTATATTTATAGTAATGCCATATTCCTTAGAAATATGTATAATTGTCACTTCCTTGCTTACGACAAGTAAAAACAAAGCTGGAATCTAATGTAGTTCTAAAGTTACAATTTTTGGTTCTGTAGTTCTCTTTATTTCTTGCTAAAAATTGATTTATTTGTTTATTTACTGGACTTATATATGGGTCTGCACTTACAAAATGGTAACTAATTGGCCTTGGGGCTATCTCCAAAAATATAATTATGTATGAGACAGAAATGAAAAATCCATATTCCAAGTCTTATTAAACTCTTAATATGCTTGAAGTTTATAAATAGTGGTTAGGTAATTAACTTTATGGCAGACTGCAACAATTTGGCAAGGAAGATATGTCTGATGGTGTACTCTGACCAGTCCTTGACCAAAAATAAATGTTGCTGGATTGGTCAGACCCTACCATCTCTGGAGTAGTCACCTCAGAATTAGATGCTGGAGTTGTCAAAGAATAGCAACAAAGAAATGGAGAACACAACACATATCTAACCCAGCCTCCTTGTTTGCCTGTTTCTCTCAAATGTGATGAAGGTAGTCTGCAGGGAAGTAAGAGTAAATTTGTAATATTAGAAGGAGCTCCCCCACCCCCCAAAGAGCAATATGGTAGTCCAGAGAGTCAATGTATTGGGCTACTCTTTATAATAATGATCTGGCCATTTTCAAAATTACTCTTAAATATTCTAAATTTCAGTCTTCCAATCTTTTTTTCCCATTGTAAGAAATTCTCCACTCAGATCTCTGGAATTTAATGTAACATATTTGATAAATTTGTTCTTTCCCTTCTTTATAATGCAGGGCAGGGGTGGGTTCTACTTACCTTTATTACCAGTTCGCAATGGGAGCACGCGTGCACGCTCGCTTCACTCACACACGCTTCTGTGCATGCGCAGATCATCAATTATGATGTTCGGGCAGGTGGGCAGAGCCTCCCTCCGCTTTTATTACCGGTTCTAAAGAACC
Source organism: Arizona elegans (assembly GCA_022577455.1). NCBI lineage: Eukaryota > Metazoa > Chordata > Lepidosauria > Squamata > Colubridae > Arizona > Arizona elegans. The sequence continues at coordinate 28,196,325 of JAKOOJ010000004.1, forward strand.
GGACAGAACCGGGAGCTACCCACCACTGATGCAGGTAGCCCATTTTGGAGCTTCATGTGAACAAATAATGGTTCTTTAGAAAAGGCAGACTTTGGCAAATCTTTGAATGGCAGTATGTCTGCATACCTGCATTATGAATATTGTTCTGAATTCTCTGAATTTCCTGATCCACCATTCTCTTTCTTTCAGGGACTTAATACTTTTTCAATAAAAATAAATTCAATTTGTGGCTCTATTTCAAGTCAGTTGGTTTGATGGTAGGAGTACAGCAATACCAGTTTTGGATTTAGAGAGCTGTATGGCTGGCTCTCTTTTCATGTGGTTGCATGAGACATTCTTAGAAACCCCAAACATTTTTGAAGATCCTCTACTGGAGACATTCACAATTCATCCCTCCCTTTTTACCATTAATCCTTCATGTTTTAACAAGCACTAAAGTTAAGGCAGCCTACACTCTTTCCTGTCAAATTGCCCTGCTTTCCCATATTATTTTTCTTGAATAAAGCAATCTGCTCCCTCCAGTCCATATCCTTGTAAATCAAAGGAATAGATGTCAACACATGCCATATGAAAGTCTAAACTTCCTTTTTTTAATTAAATGGGATTTTGACATTTGGTTTGAAGTGTTTGCTTTTCTTTTATTTCCCGTTTTTTGCATATGCACACACAAATACAAAAAAAATTATGCAAAAGCTATGAATTGTTTTTATTGGGGGAAATCTCACTTTTCCCTCTGAAACCACAAGTAATTTCCAGCTCCAAAATCCGCAATATCCTTCCCTAACTATTTAAAAGTTGATGCTTTTTACTGAAGCAAATGCTCTATCTCTTTTTGTAATACTTTTGGAATTTCCCTAATGGATAGTACACTTTTTTTAAAAAAGGAACTTCAGTCAATTCTGTTATGTAATGATGCTATTTGGAATCCAATGAAATTGTCTCCTTTGTGATGATTATAGAAAGATTGACTATTCAGTACAATTTATTTCACAGGATATTTACTATATACTTTGAAATGTACTAACAAATCTAGCTGTAATTCTATCTTTTCACAAGGCTGACAAGATGTTTGAGAAAAGTAATGATCTCATATGAATTTATGGATATACAAATATAAGCTAAAAATCAAAATATATCCTAACCTGCAGAATCTGAGCAAGAATTGTCATTTCTAAAGTTCTAGAAATGTTCTAATATTCTAATATGTAATGTTTGTAAAATCCTGTAGTTTCTAATATGTAATGTTTTCTATTTGAATTGGAAATGAGGAGGGTTCTTCAGGTTGATTCTAAAGTAACTAATATGGAGATGAACATCATCCCACTTTGACATGCTAGGCAGACTTCTAGGGACATCTATTCAGTGTGGGGTCCTTGGTGCTCTCTGAGCTTGCTTGTTTTTTTGCAGACATTTCATTACCCTAAGTAATTTCATCAGTGCTAGTAAGGAGTGCTGTTTGTTTGTCAGTTTATATTCAGCTCAACCAAAGTATCCCTAAGACTGACCCTACCCATATAGAAAGGCAAGACACCAGGATGTATACTGACAGCAAACAGCACTCCATACAAGCACTGATAATATTACCTGGTTAGGGTAATGAAAGTCTGCAAGAAATCAAGCAAACTCAGAGAGTACCAAAGACCCCTTATTTGAACCCTGAGCTACACCTAGTCTCCTTTATTACTCTAATAAGTGTGCTCACTGCATATATTTATGGTAGATACTAAGATATGTGCAGCAATTAATCTGCAATAAGAGGGTTTTTTGCTGGCTCTCTAAGCTTTATATGATCTTTATTGTTCTATCAGCTTTTATTAGCGATACCTTAATTTCTGTTGTTATAAATTAATATCAGTGGTAAATATAACTTGAATGATAACTTATTTCTTACCTACTAGATTTTCATTTAGATATGTTTCAATTGTCCAGCTTTTCCCCTCCCTTCCACCTGCTCAGAAAATCTAGTCTGACAAATGATTTTTGAAGGTTGTTTGTGGACCTACTTTAGGCCTTATAAGAAAGGAAAGAAAAAAAATACTTAAGTCTTTTAAAGAGATTTCTAGGTCCCTTCATTAGAATGAAAGGGGAAAGAACAAACTAGATGGAATTGAGGAGAAGAAAAGAAGTAACTGGACCTATAAGAAAAAAGAAGAGGAGATGCTCTGTTCAGTAATTAGAAAAAGATTTGCAGTGCATCAGGAAGCATTCAGGTTGAACCTTCAGTGTCAGAAGTCTTTTGTACTTCCCATCCATTTGTTTGCTTTCAGCTACATCTTCTACTATTCTGAGACAATGTTAGAAACACCCAGTTCCGATTCACAAGTCAATATTTGGAAATTAGAAATCTTGGGAGATAAATATATTCTCTATGTACTCTTCCTATTTCCACAGTTCTCAAATGAAATAGTGTTTCATCACACAATAAATAACCCAGGAAACGACATCAATATTGTTTTGTTTTGTTTTTTTGTTTTTTTTAAAATTTGATTTATATGCCGCCCTTCTCCGGAGACTCAGGGCGGCTTACAATGTGCTCAGCAATGTTGAAGAACTTCAGCAAATGCAAACCCAAGTTTTGTTTATATTAGTATAATTTTTATTTAGCACTCTTCTTTTTGGCGGAGAGCCGTCCCTACATATGAAAACACTGATATAAACTTCCACTTCACACTCAACATATGTGTGTCAGATGTGGGCACTGAGGCCAGCTTCCTATCCAACATAATGCAAATGGCTATCTGTTATGAGTGTGTTCAACTGTGGTTAAAGAGATGAGCCATCACTAATCCAAATCTGGTTTGCATTAATTAACCAAAATAAAAACAGCACAGCCTCAACTTGTACAAAATGAGCATCTTCAGATCTGTTCCTACTAAACTCGGTGATATATAGCAGTGTAAAAAAAGCGGAGAGCAGCAGTCATTCTGGACCAATCCCATGCGGTCTAGTATTTTAGTCCAGTGGGAAGCTTATGTATTAGTATTAAAAAGTATATATGATTCTATCAGTGGTGAAATCCAAATTTTTTTACTATCGGTTCTGTGGGTGTGGCTTGGTGGGCGTGGCAGGGGAAGGATATTGCAAAAACTCCATTCTCTCCATGCTCCTGGGGGAAGGATATTGCAAAATCCCCATTCCCACCCCACTCTGGGGCCAGCCGGAGGTGGTATTTCAAAATTTCCACTACCGGTTCTCCAGAATCTGTCAGAACCTGCTGGATTTCACCCCTGGATTCTATTATTTTTCAAAAGTTCATATTGCAATCAGTTCATATTAGCCAATTCCGTTGGCTAGTTGTGCTAGATCAACAGAAAATTACCTGATGCTTGTTTCTTTTCAAATCATGGTTTTATTCAGGGTTTTGTATATTCCATTCCACATTCAGTGTATCAGATCAGAGCGGAGCAGCTTTGTACACCAGAAAAATGCATATGTTATATGGTCTTGTATCATTTAACACAGAGGTGGGGGAAACCTGCTCTGTGAATCACTTCGTTACCAACACAAATCTCAGATGCTTTATATTTCTTGAAAAATTCTTGCTACTTTCTTCAGTATAGTTTATATGTCCGTGTGTGTGTTTCTCTCTCTCTCTCTCCCTCTCTCTCCCCCTCTCTCTGTGTGTGTGTGTGTGAAGGAAAGAGAAATAAAATATATCATGTATTGCAAATATTACATTTGAAATTATCTGTCTACTATCACTTCATGCAAGATTTATCATTAGTGATGAAAAATATGATCTGAATAAAACAGTATCTCCTAACTTCAGTGTAAAAAGATACATTTCATATTTGGTTTTTGCTTTTAGATTTGCTATAACTTGCAAACATGGGATGGCAGATTACACTGTTGCTGAATTTTAAAAACACTCTGCTGAGTACAACCTATTGCATGACAAAGAATACCCTTTGAAAATAATGCTAACTATTGCTTTTTTGACACATTATTTGACATTTGAGTACATAGTAAAATACTAAATAGTTATTTAATACATGAAACTTCTAATGTAATAAAAATGGTATATGAAGGTATTGGGTACTTTTTGATTGTTTTACTGCATGGGACTGGCCCACATGTAGAATTAAGTCTAAGGTACTTTTACCATGGATAGCTTTGAGATTTTACCTATATCGGATGTCATTTAAGTTCTTGTCAAATCAACAGAGTGACTTCATCACTTGTTATTTGCAAAATCCAGTGATGATTTGACTGAGCCATTGAAGATTAGCAACCTGAATAGATTTTTTTCATAACTTAATTTTATATCTGTAATATTCGGTAGAATTAGTTCTTCCCCTCCCAATAAAATAACTATTTATGCTCACTAATAATTTGCTATCTATCATCTTTTGACATAAATATGACATAAATTTTGTTGTCTGTTATAACAAAACAGCTAAATTGTCATAGATTTTAACAAAAAAGGAAGACAATCTGGGAAGTAAATAGCCCTTTTTGGGTGAGGGTTCATGTGGATGCTTTGTGCCATTAAGTGAATAAACTTAAAAAGGCACTTTAAAAAGGAGGGGGAATAACATTCCACTATTAAATTTTTGAAACTTTTCAATGAATGAAGCATCAAAGGAATGATTGTCTCAGATATTAAATCTGAATCATTTTCATAATTAAAACAAAATAAAGAGATTTAAAATTAAGATTTTTAAAAATATTTTCTACACTTTTTCATTTGTTCTAGTCCTCTGTGATGTCCGTCTGTTTTGCCCGCTTTCATCCAAACCTAGTTGTTGGAGGAACCTATTCTGGCCAAATTGTGCTGTGGGATAATCGAAGCCACAGGAGGACACCAGTTCAGCGTACACCTCTTTCTGCAGCTGCACACACGGTAAAATTATTTAGTGATTTATGGTATTAGCAGGATATAGTCTGTGAAGCTGTTATTTGTTAAAATAAAAATATTCAATTGCCAAAGAAAGGTGGGATTGTAGGGTTGCAAGTGACTGGGATAGTAACCATTCCTTTTGTTTTAACAAAGTGCTAAACTGCTTTGCTATACTTTTGGTCCATTCTCCTCTCCCTCTGTAGCCAAAAGCTTCTTTTAAAGTGGGGTGGATGATAATGAGTGAGAAAGCTTATAGAATAAATAACCTGGTAAACCTACAATCTTGTTTGGGTCAAATCATGGTAAATCCACCATTCCAAAATTTGCCAAATTACCTTGTTGTACACATTCCAGAGAAAATCAGGATGAAACGCATGATAAGTATTCTTAGAGTGACCATTCACATTTCAGCGATCTTTTTAAAAAAAGACTGAACAGTAAAATAAATTAATATGCTAAAATATAGTACAGTTAATCCTTTGGTGACTGTTTGAAGTTACGACAGCCCAGAAAAAAATGACTTATGGCCATTTTTCACTCTTATGACTGTTGTAGCATTCCCATGGTCATGTGATTTACATTCGGATGCCTGTCAACTGATTCATATTTAGGATGGTTGCAGTGTCCTGGGGTCATGTGATAATCTTTTGCAACTTTCTGATGCAAAGTCAATGAGGCAGCCAGATTTATTTAACAACTGTTATTACTAATTTAACAACTGTGGTGAATCAGTTAACAACCGTGGCAAGAAAAGTTGTAAAATGGGACAAAACCTACTTAACAAATTTCTCACTTAGCAACATAAATTCTGGGCTCAATTGTGGCCGTAAGTTGAGAATTACCTATATACACCTTCATAATGAAGATATATAATGAATATACCTTTTCAGAATGTAAGAAATATTTAAAACAAAGTTTATACAAAATGTATATTAATTTTAGTGGAACTTCAATTTGTTTTATTGTAGATATCTGTTGTCTTCATAATATAATTAAACAAAAAATGTAATATTTGAGAATAATCAATATGATCCAAACCATAATGCTTAGGGAAAATAGAATAAAAGGGGTGGAAGGGACTTGGAGCAGGGGGGAAAATGTTCCCGGTTCAGACCAGATCGCCCGATCCGGTAGCGATGGCGGCGGATGGTTCAAAGAACCGGTAGCAAAAATCCCTGCGCCCCCCACCCCATGCCCAACTGAGCCGCGCGATCATCAGAGGCTTTTTTTTTAACTTTTAAAAGCATTTTTTCTACAACCTCTTCAGCCAAAAAAATGCTTTTAAAAGTAAGAAAAAAAGGCTCTGATGATCGCACGGCTCAGCTGGGATCGTCAGAGGTTTTTCAAAGCATTTTTTTCTTCAACCCCTTCGGCCAAAGAGGTTATAGGAAAAAAAATGCCTGTAAAAGGCTCTGCCGATCCCAGCTGACTTGCCTGATCATCAGAAGCTTCTAAAAGCATTGTTTTCTGCAACCTCTTAAGGTTGTAGAAAAAATGCTTTTAAAAGTAAAAAAAAAAAAAGTTGGCCACACCCACCCAGACACATTAACCCTCCCCCACAAACCACATCCACAGAACCGGTAGTAACAAATTTTAGATTTCACCCCTGACTTGGAGGTTCCTTAGTCCAACCCCATTCTTGAGCAGGAGAATTTATAAAATTCCAGACAAATGGTTGACCAATCTCTTCTTGAAAACTTTCAGTAATAAAGCACCCACAACTTAAGGAGACAAGCCATTCCACTGATTGATTGATCTCACTGTCAGGAAATTTTTCCTTAGTTCTAGGTTGGATCTCTCTTTAATGATCTTCCAGTTGTTATTTCTTGTCCTTCCCTCAGATGCTTTGGAGAATAAGTCGACCTCTCTCTTCTTTGTGACAGCCCTCTAAGTAGTTTAAAAAGTCAGCATATTTCCCCCAATAGTCTGAGTCTTCATTTTACTGAAAGGATAGAAGGCTAAGTCAACCTTGAGCCAGTCAGGGTCGAACTGCTGGTAGTCAGCAGAATTAGCCTGCAATACTGCTTTCAAACCACTGTGCCACCATGGCTCTGGATGCATCCAAGCCTGCATTGGTTTTTTGGCAGCTTCAGCACATTGCTGCCTCTATTTTAAATGGCAGTCCACTAGGACATCTAGATTTCTCTCACAGTTACTACTGTTGAGCCAGGTACTGCTTATTCCAGTGCTTCTCAGTTTTGGGAACTTGAAGATGTGTGGACTTCAGCTCCCGCAATTTCCCAATCAGCATGGAGATAATATATACAGCACTATCAAAGCATAACAACAGTTGTCTAGATATGCAATGCTTTTACCTTGTGAATGAAACCATATGTACAAGCTTACTGTAGTACTAAATAAAAATTTCTCTCTGATGCAAACTGGAACATACATAATTTGCTACCACCAGTTACTGGTTTCTAAATTTCCTGAGCATATTCCTGTAAATTGATGCCAAGGTTCACAAGAAAAGAACTGTACCACATGTTACTCCTAATTTTCTTTCACGCTTACTACAACTCTGCATTGGGAATAGCAGGAAATTTTAATTATTATTATTTAAATGAAACCTCTGGCATGATGATTTCATTTCCAAAATAAATAAAAACAAGATGGCATCTTCTTCATGGACAGGAAAGAACTCAGAGATTCTCTCTGAAAAGTAGAATTGTAGTTTCCATCTCCTCCCCTTTTTCCCTGCCTCCCACTTGGTATTAGAAACATCCTTTTCAATCTGCAGTGAGATTTATTGCTTATGAAATTGACAGCTGACAGCGCTTATTAAAGCCAGGTTTGCCCAAGAATGTACTGTGAGGAAAATGGGAATCCATTTTCATGCTACTGAACGTTGCCCCACCTATCTGAACTTTAGCCTCTTCGGTCCTTGCAGTTCCCAATTTTGGAGACTATATTACCAGCTTGCATAAGCACCATAGTGAGGAGGGCAAATGTCCAGTAAACTTCTATATGAAATGACTTAGGTTTGGGTTATTTCATACAGAGCACATGTGAAAGGCTGTTTCTGTCAGACAAATGAGTAAGGCAAATGGAGAGAGATTTAGACATATCAAAAAGTAGTTCAAAACCTAGAGCTTCAGAATCAAGAAGTTTGGTTTGAATGCATGTGTGCACACATACTAACTGAATTATAGTTCTTATGTGGTGTTTATGGTTCCAAAAGCTTATGAAGTTTATTTCTTCAGGGATAGGGGTGGGGAGAAATAAATGTAGGTATATGAAGTTCTTCTCAAATCACTATGAAAATATCACATGCAAATGTGTTCTTAAATGTTAATGTAAACCATCTGGATTTTTGGAAGGTGGGTGGCATATAAATCAATAAATTTCAGTGGTCAGTTTTTGAAAAAAAAACTCTGGAAGAAGATTTAAAGCAGATGAGGTGTTTCACATCCCCATAAAACTATCTATAGTATTCTCCCTTTGTGGAGTTCTAGTGTATATATTTGTAAAGAAACATTTTAAAGAAAGGACAGCACAGATTGATAAATGAAAGCAGGGGTGGGGGAGAGAACATTAAGACACATTAAAAGGATGTAATATTTTTGAATGAGCATGTAAAGTGAGTGAAATCTATGACTATAAATAGGAAATTATTAATGGAGGGGCAAAAATGTATGATCCAAAGTATGAATGGGTGTCCTTAAGATTGTTGCAGGTGCATATGAAATAGAGGTTAGTGAGAATGAAAGAACTAGATATGAGTTTTGCGAAAAATATATATTCACTGAATTTATATGATCCAGGAAAAAATATTTTGAGATTAATGAATGGAGACTGCATAAAAAGTGATGGGCCATTTGGAGAACCCTTTGAAATGTCTTTGAATATTAGTAGTTCGGGTTCGTAGTTATGTTGTTGATTTGATGGTTCATCCCCATTCGAGGAGACGAATCTTCAGTGTGCTTTGGATTGTGCTTGTCTGGGGAAGCACTGGTCTTTAAATACCTTTCTGAGTCCTGGTCTGATTTTGGGTTATGTGATTGGCTGGCTGTAGTTGCTGAGCCATAGTCCTTGGTTTTAAGTACTGTCTGTGTGATGTAAATTGGTGCTGGTGTTGTTGCTGTTCAGATGTCTTCTGATGATGTCATGGTCTAGTTTTGGGTTGACTTGATCAGCTGCATGTGATGTGGTCCGATTTCTTGTGTTACCTCAGATCACAAGAAATCGGACCACATCACACACAGCCGATCAAATCAACCCGAAACTAGACCATGACATCATCAGGAGACATCTGAACAACAACAACACCAGCACCAATTTACATCACACAGACGGTACTTAAAACCAAGGACTATGACTCAGCAACTACAGCCAGCCAATCACATAACCCAAAATCAGACCAGGACTTGGAAAGGTATTTAGAGGCCGGTGCTTCCCCCAAGAAGCACAATTTGAAGTACAGAGAAGATGTGTCGAATGAGGATGAAAAGTTTGCAATCAAATCGCCTTTTTAAGTTTATTCATGTGTATGGCTGGCAGAGGACGGGATATAATAAAGGTTACAAGGGTGATGAGAGATTCTGAAATGTGAACGGGCTATTTCTTGGTGGTATTAAGAATGGCTCTTGGAGAAAGATGGATATGGAACAAAAGCAAAGTGAAATAAACAATAGTGAAAGTAGAACAATTACAGAAAATATGAGTTCTATAAGAAAAGGTATTAGAAGATACTTGCTGAACAAAATAAATGTAAAGGGTACTTATGAAAAAAATGCATGGAAACCACTTAGAAGAGAGTAAAGTAAGACATCATTAGAGTCAGTGACCAGTGAAAATTTCTTGTATGTGGCTTCTGCGTAAAATGATGTTACTCTCCTGCCATCTGAAGATTTCTTTATCTGATTCTGTGCTTGGATAGACTTGGCATTTCTTGATCATGAATCTCTGTTCCTCCACTTCAGTAACAGAGATTTCAAAGATAGTTAAGGTATTGAGTCCCAGCTGTTCCCATTAGTCCCTATACACCTAGAAAATGATAAATTGGAATAGTTACTTCAAATTAATTTCAATGAATATTAGAACATAAATACTAGATCAAAAATCCATGACTGAAAAGCTTGCTGATATTCTTTTGCTGCTAGTTGAAAATATTTTATGCAAGCCAGAGGTCCTTCCTTCCTTCCTTCCTTCTTCCCTCCCTCCCTCCCTCCCTCCCTCCCTCCCTCCCTCTCTCTTTCCCTTTTCTCTTGGTTCTCTCCCCCCCCCCACATTGAGCCGAGGTGGCGCAGTGGTTAGAGTGCAGTACTTCAGCTACTTCAGCTGACTGCTAGTTCAGCAGATCAGGGGATCAAATCTCACCGGCTCAAGGTTGACTCAGCCTTCCATGCTTCCGAGATGGGTAAAATGAGGACCCAGATTGTTAGGGGGTAATATGCTATTTAGTATACTGTGTTTGGTGTAAGCCGCCCAGAGTCCTCAGAAAGTGGGCGGCATAGAAATATGAATAATGATAATGATAATGATAATGATGATAATGATAATAATAATAATAATAATAATAATAATAATAATAGAAGCTTGTTGGCTTCTACTTTTTCAAATATCATCCACATGCTAACATATATGTTCCAAAGATGTTTTTTTTCTCCTTCAAGAAGCAACTGGATTTTCTGGTTTTTCTTTGAAGATGTTTCGCTTCTCATCCAAGAAGCTTTTTCAGACTCTTGAAAAAAAGAAAAGAAAAGAAAAGTACCTTTGGGACAACTATGACCTAGATGACTGACAATCTCCATAGACATGCTAACATATATTTGTAACTACAGGTAGTCCTTGACTTAACAACAGTTAATTTAGTGACTGCTTGGCGTTACAACAGCACTGAAAAAGGTGACTTATGACAATTTTTCATACTTATGAATGGGAGCATCCCCATGATCACGTGATCAAAATTCAGTTGCTTGGCAACTGACTCATATTTATAACTGTTGCAGTGTCCTGGTCACCTTTTGCAACTTTTTGACAAGCAAAGTCAATGGGGAAGCCAGATTCACTTAATAACCATGTTATTAACTTAATAACTGAAGTAATTCACTGAACAATTGTGGCTGTAGGTCAAAGACTACCTATATAATCTATGCTTCTATGCAAGGCTGTATTTTCACAGTAATAATCATTTTATTTAGATATGACAGAATAACAAGAGGGAGCAGAGAGAAAGGAAACTTTTGAATCTCTTACAGGATCATCATATTTTGGCGAAAGGAGAAGATTCAAATCTTGAATGACCATCCAGTTTCCATTGCACATAATCTCTGAATAGTTAGTAAAATGTTTAATCTGCACCTTCAGATATTTTTTGATATTTTGTGTGTTTTCAGCACCCAGTCTACTGTGTAAATGTCGTTGGAACACAGAATGCTCACAATCTCATCACCGTTTCTACAGATGGCAAAATGTGTTCTTGGAGTTTGGATATGCTTTCAACTCCACAGGTGGGTTTGTTTTTATTTACACAAGAAGAAAGTGATGGCTGATACCTATTTAATGGAATGTCATTCGTAAAAGCTAAAGCCTCACATCCTATGCAGACTAAAACCCATGGATGTACTTTAAAGAGTGCAGCTTGCTTCCAGCAATTGCCTCCTCTTAGAGCCAAAACCCATTTCCTCTGTCTCAAATCATGTAATTAGAGTAATGCGTTAATACGCAGGTCAGTTTCAAGTGAAAATGAAGTAATCTGTTCTAAAATACAGGTAATCAGGCATGTTGTGGTATATCAAGCTTATTCCATAGCACCTTTTACCATTGTAATGTAGCATATAGTGTAAATTTTTATTTGAATCTAGAAATAGTCATAAACAAAGAAATCACAACAAAAATTAGACAAATGCTTTTTTCTTATTCTTAAATATTATTGTTAGGCAATTTTCGCCAAATATGAGCCAGCATAAGGAATTTGGGAGTTGGAGCTCAACCCATCTGGTGGATATTAAATGGGGAAGGAAAGATTTATAAGGCCAGCATTTGCCTGTTGTTTAGAAAACAACAATAGTAATGTTGTGATATATTTTTAAAATATATTTTAAGAAAAGTGTCTGGAAACTTATTAACAAATGTTCTGAAACAGAATCCACAGGTTTGTTCAAGTTATATATAGCCAAGGATGAGATTTAGTCTTTATGTGAACTAACTCATTTAAGGATAGAGACAAAACAATTCCTCCTCCTTTGTAAAATAGTTTGTTATTTTAAGCAGGTTTATTCTCTCCGCTCCTACTACCAGAAATGAGCCAGCTACATAGATTTGTTGAACTAATGAAAACAGTGAAATATAAGAGAGGCAAAGGTTGATAGGACTGTGTAGGTCTCCCATATCGAATTAGATTAATGTAGAACAGGGATAGGCACTATAATAGTCCTTGACTTACAACAGTTCATTTAGTGATCATTCTAAGTTACAACAGCACTGAAAAAAGTGACTTATGACCATTTTTCACACTTAGGACCATTGCAGCATCCCCATGATCATGTGATCAAATTCAGATGTTTGGCACTGGTTCATATTTATGATGGTGACAGTGTTGTAGGGTCATGTGAAGCCTTTTGTGACCTTCTGACAAGCAAAGTCAATGGGGAAGCTGGGTTCATTTAACAACCGTGCTACTAATTTAACAACTGTACTGATTCACTTAACAACTGTGACAAGAAAGGTTGTAAAATGGGGCAAACTTCACTTCACACGTTTCACTTTGCAACAGAAATTTTGGGCACAATTGTGATTGTAAGTTGAGGACTACCTAACAAAAAAAAACTGGACTACACTTAAAGGCATTGGTCAGTGAGCAGAGCACCAATTGGTAGGACAGTGAAATGGGTAGATCTCTGTCATACACATAAGAGGGGTGAGGGAAAGTGTGGTGTGTTTTCATGCTGGAGTAGAAACTTTTTGTTTAAGTTCATTTTAGGCTCCTGCTGCAATTGTGTGTGTGCATGTGTGTGTGTGTATGTGTGTTCCATCTGTGTATATGTGAGTGTGTCTCTTCCAGGGTGAAAGCCAGCAGGTTCTGACTGATTCTGAAGAACCAGTAGCAGAAATTTTGAGCAGTGCGGAGAACCAGCAAATATCACCTCTGGCTGGCCCCAGAGTGGGGTGGGAATAGAGATTTTGCAATATCCTTCCCCCAGGAGTGGGGAGGGAATGGGGATTTTGCAGTATCCTTCCCCTGGAGTGGTTTGGGAATGGAGATTTCGCAGTATCCTTCCCCTGCCACGCCCACCAAGCCATACCACACCCACCAAGCCAGGCCCACAGAACCAGTAGTAAAAAAAATTGGATTTCACCAGTGGTCTCTTCCATCTGAAAGCCATAGAAAATGTAATCAGTACAATAATGTATTTAGTACAGTATTGAGATGGAACTTAAGAGTTGCAAAATAGGTGAAAATTGAAGAGATAAGCAGTGCTAGCTCTACCAAAAAATAGGCAACTTCTAAGTTGTCTATCTTTGCTTAGGTAAGAGAAAAAATTATAGAGTATACTAAAGTTAACATTCATAGACTGTAGGCATTGGGAAATCATCTGTCTCAATGCCTACTCATCCATTTGAAGAACATTCCTGACACAATGTAATGGTATTTGAGAATGACCTTGGGAGGCAAGAGTAAGAACAGCAGTGTAGATACTGATCTGATAAATCTGAGACTGAAGGAGATTGTCTCTAGGTAGAGAAAAAAAATGTTCTTTCAGACTTGCGCTATTCTGTTACTGTAAGCTTACAATAAAGGTAGTATGGCATTTCTTGGACGTGACTGGTCTGGGCTATCTCAAAACACTTTCAAATAAGAGATATTTTTCTAATGCACAGCCGAAGTGTACAAGGAAATCTACTTCCTATAATTGAAATGCACTGTCGCTTATTCTTTTGAAACATCTCTGAACAATTGTGCTACATTTGTACATACAGTACAGCTTTGACTTTTTCCATTTCTGAGTTAGGCTTGACCAGCACTTATAAATTGGCCCCAGTAGTTATTTCAAATTATGGCTGATAATATTTTCAAATTCAGTTAAGTACCTTAGGTTTTGTCCCTTGATCTCTCTCTGACTTAATTTCTGTCCATGCCATTCCTGACTAGTGTTTCTAAGTTATTGAAACTAGATCTTATAGCTGATCTGCATGTATTACTATACTGCAATTTCTCTTTATGTAATGTCTGGAATTCAAGATGACATAGTCACTCCCCAAATTCCAGTACTTTTACCGTTTGAACCACATTTTCCTTAGGTCAGGTCTAGGAGAGCCGTCTTCATCCTTCTGGAAAATTACAGTCAAGAAAAAGGGATTAGGTCTGGGTATTTAGACCAATATTATTACAGAAATGTTGAAGCAGCAGCAAGCTTTGATTAATTAAAAAAGAAGGAGAAGACCAGCTTTGTGGGGAGACCGAGAGGAAAGATTGGCTAGAATGGAAAAGAGTAAATGAGAAATGAGAAGATTTAGGAGTTTGAAAGACTTACTTACAGGGGTCTGGTCACCAGGAGAGATACATTCACCTCTAGGAATTTCATATAGAAAGGGAAAGTGATCCCAAAGATATCAACTTTTCCAAGTTAACAAATGAAGAGGATTATAGAAGCCTATTTTATTATGTTTAAAAGAGTTACCACCTCTTGTAAATGGCCTGAGAGTAAAGGGTGACCACATTAGGCCATGCTTAATAGCAACAGTTCTAAGATTAGTTAGTAAGATTAGCCTTTTCCTTCCAACTAGAGAAGTAATGGATCATTTTCATGTTAAAGAGGTAATCCTATACAGGTATAGGTACCTACAGGTAGAGGCTTAGGAGCTACACATATGATACACATGAAGAGAACTGCGAATTGTGGGCAAGATTGGAAGTCCTAGGTACGAAATGGTGGAAGCCAGATGAGAGAAGCAAAGAAAAAGTGGTAATGAAAGTAATTTTAAAACAGTTTCTACAGATACTCTCTACCAAAGTGAAACTTTGGGTGCAAGAACACCATAAAGGGAGATTAATATATTAGCAACTTAGATTTAAATATGGTTTCAGAAACTTAGATAAGGCTGCAATTTACTTTGATAATTAGTGTCACCTCTATGCAAGATTTTTATAGGTAGAAGGGAGAAAAACTATGATTTCCCCAGAACCATAGATTCCATTCCATTTTCTTCACCACTAAACCTCAGCATAATCTATTGATCAGCAAGAAACAAATAATATTAGTAACAAAAACCTATGATCTGCAGAGAATTTCTGGAAGTAAAAAAAAAGACTTAGTGTGTCCTTTCATGTAAGCATCCTAGCAATACTTTAATATTATTAGGTCCTCAGGAATCTGCAGGTAGATTCTTCGGGCTGGAGAAGTTTCATTACGTCCCTCTCTTGTCCCAGTCTTACTGTGCTCAAGAAACAACCAACTGAAAAGAAATGTTTCTAACTTATTTTAGGAGAGTATGGAGCTAGTATATAATAAATCCAAGCCAGTGGCAGTTACTGGAATGGCTTTCCCAACTGGAGATGTTAACAACTTTGTAGTTGGAAGTGAAGAGGGCACTGTCTACACAGCTTGTCGCCATGGAAGGTACCTTCTCCCACCCACCACCCACCCACCTTTTTTTTTTTTTTTTTTTGCTATATGATTGTGCTTATGGCATTTCTGTAGATTACAATGTGGTAAAATGGCTGAGATCATGCAGGAGATCTTCCAATGATTGCCTTCAGGCAATTTTTTAAACATTTCTGATTTTATCTAGAGCAGTGACTATGGGAATTCACAAATATTCATGACCTCTCCCATCTATCTATCTATCTATCTATCTATCTATCTATCTATCTATCTATTCATCCATCCATCCATCCATTCATCATCTATCTATTTCTATCTGTCTATCTATCCTATCATTTACTTATTCTTATAAATAATTCATTTCACTGAATATATTCAACATGTCTTCATCCTCCTATTTTTCCCTGTGAGGTGGGTTGAGCTGAGAGAGAGTAACTGGCTAACAATCACTTAGCCGGTTTTCATGCATAAGGTAAAATTAGAACTCACAGCCTCCCAGTTTCTGGCCTAATGCTAAACCACTAAAATGAGCTGGTTCTCAATTATTTCTCTTTAAAATACTACAAAACCATTCATTGTTGTTGCTGTATTTGTTCTTATGGGATGCTAAAGTTCTTACTTATTTCCATAATTGCTGTTTGTGTGGGGAAGAGAAATACACCAGATGATCAGTGACTGCATGTCAGTAAAACCCATATGCTTCTTTCATCAGTAAAACCCATATGCTTCTTTTTAGAATAAAGTCTCCAAAGATGACTGGCATATAATAACTTTTATTCTATAAGTGAAATATGTTCATGAACCATTCCTTTTTTAGAACTTTCTTAACCCTTACAATCATTAGCTTTTTTTTTAATCCTAAAAATCTGCTAATTGGGATGTTCTGTATATTTTATTAGATTTATTTATAGAAATTTTAGCAGTGCAATAAAGTGCAATGTAGAAGTTGTTCTTCTACACTTGAATGATATATGTGTACAATAGAGATTCAGTTCAAACCATAGTATGTTATGACTTTTTCAGTCAACCAAAATGAAAAAGCCATAGGATCCTATTCAAAATCACCAATCTCATTGTACATATGTTGTGCAATGACAATAAAGATTATTACTATTACCATAGGATGCTATTCAAAAAAGGAAACCAGAGCTTGTATGTATGTATCTCAGGCTACACTAAAATCATTTAAGACATTGTTAGTTTGTTATGGCCATCTTCTTTGCAAGAACTTTAGTCTTGCTGATTTTGAAAGCGGAATGCTTATATCATAGCATTTTCAGTGAGGAAAACTATGAATGTTTTCTAAATGAATTTATTTTTTTCTACAGTAAAGCAGGGATTGGAGAAGTTTTTGAAGGACACCAGGGCCCAGTGACAGGAATTAACTGCCACATGGCAGTGGGTCCAATCGATTTCTCTCATCTATTTGTTACATCATCATTTGATTGGACTGTCAAATTGTGGACCACAAAGGTAAGAAATGATATTCAGAAGGCTTGCTTTAGTATCTGTCCTCTCCACTAACCATCAGTACTAAGCAAAAAATGGATGGTGTCCATCTTACAACATTATACCTGATATAATAGATGTTTCCCCAAGAAAACCTTAGTACTTAACTTCTTCAGAACTATTTTCCAGTAGTTTCTGGGTAAAAATACCCAGAAGACTATATAACTTCCTTGCCTCCTATCGATATGTGAATGTATCTTTCCCACACATTCACATATCTATATAGGCATTTTATTTATCCAACATTCTTCCAGTTTCTTTTTTCACAAACTCATGTTACTATTCCTCCAGAGCTCAGAATTGTTGGGTCAGAAGCAATAGTATGTTGATGCAGGCCAGAAGAGGGTACCGTTTTCAGCTGCACTGAAGCTTAGGAAAAAGTTTCCATTCATATAAGGTAACTATGATGTAGAAGTAAGCATGCAAGGTTGAGGAGAAAGGGATGAGAGTCATCCAGATTCCTCCACCCATGCACTGGGAACAATCATTCTAACTGTTGGTATTTCTATAAGGATAGAGCTTGAACTTGCTTATAGTATGTAACATTTGATGTTAATAAGCTATTAAAAAAATGGTTAACTCATTATAATATCACTGGATGACTGTGACATCTATATTGCCATTTTTCCCAAGCTGCAAATAAAAGCTGAGATATGAGGAGCTGTATAAGGTCATTCATTGAAATCTGGATTTAAATTCAAGTTTATTGTATTACAAACACAATAAACCTGAATTTAAATAGCTTGGTACTTTTTACAGTATTTATGAAAGTATTTGTTAAACACTTAAGTTTGTACAAATTGATATAAAACTCTGCCTATTTCAAAATAGAATGAATTTTCTGAAGAGCTTAGATTTTAATATGACATTTTTCTTTATATTCCAATTTCAAAAAGTTTTTAAAAAAGCCCATAATAATCCGCTTGTTTGAATGAGTGAATAAATACATGAAATTAATATAAATTTTGCTAAATTCTTTTGAAAGGTCAGATATTAGATAATTAGATGGGTTGCATAGTCCTGAAATGAAGCACTGATTATTTCATATTGGGTAATGTCAGATGTTGGTTGCTGTACACTACTATGTAGCAATATTAGTGGTGGAAACCATCAATATTAATATTATCAACATTGCATCATGAATATCAGATGATGCTAGTCTATAAATCATATAGAAGTTGTGCTAAATATAATTATCTAGCAAATGTTTCTTGAATCCTTCCTGACGTACGAAAAATGAAAGGAAATGCCATCTATGTGAAACCAAAATGTAAACTTCAAGCCTTTCCATACAAAGCACATTTTCAATCACCCAACTCTAATTTTTCCCCAAAGACATCAAGAGAAACCCATTACATGAACCTTTCTAATTATAGCATATCTCCAAGAACTAAAGCAATCTATCATGGGAAAGAACTCTTAGGTCCCTACAAAACATTAATCTTCTAACAACAGTTCCTAGAAGCCATAATCTTTACGAACGTAGGGAAATGTTAACATATAATTCAAGAAAAGACACCTTGTTCTGAAGTATATAATAACTGTAAAATGCTCATTTTTTGACATAAATTATTTAAATTTGCCTGTCTTTGTTGTCTAGGATGCAGTTTTAGTCCATGAAACCAATATAATTTTGATCACTGAATCAGGAGATCATAGCACACCCATGAAAGCTGAATTAAAATGCCCCCAAAATCAAGATATATCCTGGTATTAGCTAAGATTTCAGTGCATTAGTGCTTTGAACATGTAAAGTCTTTTCTGAAGGCCACCTGTTCACTAATAGATACCAAGGATTATTAGCTAATGTTAACGTACAGCAATCCCTATGTGTACCCTATTATCATACAGGAGAATTATACTATTCCACATGAAGAAAAAACAGATTTGCATCTTTTAGACATTGTTTTATTAGAGTATCTCTTTATTCTGCCATGCATCAAAAGGAATACTTTGGGGAACTGAACAAGTTCAAACAGGATTTAAAAATGCGATTTTTAACTGCTTTATTCACTCATTAATTCTATATCTAATTCTATGGAAAATATACTGTACAGTCAACATTTTTATTCTTTAATGTATATAAATTTTGTATGCAATACAATATAAATATTGGAATTCTGTTAGGAACATTTTGGGGACTACTGCAGGAGGTATACTACACTGTTAAATATGTTATTATTATTCCCCGATGTTCAGTTTTCACTTTAACATAGGTACATATTTCTAAGCAACATCACTGTTCTGATACAATATGCTTATGTTGCCTCATCTATCTTCCCCTACTTCCTAGCAAGAATCTTTTAATTGACCTATGCAGAAATTAATAAGAAATATCATTTGGGTTTGGGTTTCATATTAGATAGCAGAGAGACTACATGGAAAAGAAGGTTTAACTAGATGGATGAAATGATAAAGTGGTAAAAGAGGAACTCAAAGACAAGGGGGCAAAAAAAAATATTGAATGATATTATTGTAAGTCATTGAAGCTTCTATAGATAGTTTTCAACTTAATCATTCATTTAATGATCATTCAAAATTAGAATGGGTCTGAAGAAGTAATTGTGACCAGCCCTTGGTTTTATAACCATCACAGCATCCCTACAGTCACATGATCAAAATTTGAGTGCTTGACAATTGTCACATATTTATAATTGTTGCAGCTTCCCAGGGTCATGTGATCACTACTTGTGATCTTTCAACAACAAAGTCAATGAGGTCATCCACATTTGTTTAAAGACCATGTGATTCCTTTAATAACTGCAATGATTCACTTAACAACCATGGGAAAGAAAGTCATAAATTTGGGGAGGACTTATTTAACAACTGCCTTAACAAATTGAAATTCTGGTCCCAATTGTGGTAGTAGGTTGAAGACTACCATATAATGGATAGTTTTAAAAATTATAAATAAATTTCATCAATTAGTTAAGGATTGAGTAATTAGAATAATAGCAGCTATGGAAAAATAGCCCCCGCAATCCTGAGGAAAAGTCTTCACCTGAAATGATGCTTTGAGAAGAAATTCCCATTGATGCCAATGAGTCTAGGCTTAGGTTCTTCATGTTTCTTGCAACCTTTCCAAGGTTCAACCTTTGACTTTGCTAAGGATTTCTATGTGTTAAATAGAAAGAGACATTTAACAGCATGTTAAATGATATGGCTTACTGAAAAATATATCACGGTCTTACAATATTTTGTCACATAGTTCAAGTAATAACACATTCCTCCTTAAACACAATTTCCACAACTTTCCTGTTCTTTTTCTCTGTCTCAAAGTGGATGACGTAATATACTGACTAATCTTTTGCTTTTCATTGCTTCTGGTCCTTATTGGGGGGATGGGGTTCTGGTAAAATCTAAGAAGAGAGAGAGACGCTTGGAGTCTTAAATGTGGTTTCTTCCATGTGGTCAGGTACAGTAGGACTGGCAGGAAGCTTTGCCTTTGATTTTTTTTCTTTCTTCTTAAATTAATTTCCTTTAACTCCCACTTGCACCGTCTTGGTCAATTGGTATTCCCAAAGCAAGCACATGTTTGCTTTATACTCATGCATCCTTCCTCCTAATCTGTTTTTCCCCCCTCTTAATTTGTTTCAAGAAAATAATTTAAACAGATGCTTGTTTAATTCTTCTGTGATCTAAGTTTCACCTTAGTAGGACACAACATTCCTATACAATGCAAGGCAAACAGTTCTATATGGTTATTCAACCTTTGTTTTGCCTGCAGCTACCTGTCCCTTTCCCAGAAAGGATTATTGTGCTCATAGGTAAAGTTGAAATGTCTCAGAACATCTCTGGGTGTGAGGAGATTCTCAGTCATCCAGGTCATAGTTGTCTCAAAGATGCTTTTTCAAAAGGTATCTGGACTATTTTTTCTTTGAGGAAGAAGACGTTTCACTTCTCATCGAAGAAGCTTCATCGTTTCTGGCAGGATGCTGGGGATGATGGAAGCTTTTGTTCTCATAGAATGGGGGTTGCGGGGATAGGTGGATAGATTGGAAGGATCATATTTCTTTGCAGTCATCTGGTTGTTAGCACTCTCCCTAAAAGCTCTTGAGGCCACTTGGGGGTTTATCTGTGCCTTCAGGGTCACCTGTATTAAAGTGCAAATGGGGGTGGAATATTTCTTGGAACTGCTGAAAGTACTGTGTTGTAGACAGGAGATAGGTAGTATTTTATCCTTCCCCCTCTACTGAAAGAGGGCTCCTCAATGTTAACATAAATTGTCTCTTTTATCCCTCTTTCAAACCAGTGGTCCTCTCTATACAGAATGTGGACTTTGCTGTCTTCAAAAGAGTAGCCTTTGTTTTTCAAATGCTGATGGACTGCTAAACCTTCTCCTGAGAGTTTGCTCTCCTATGTTGTGCCATGTGTTTGTGAAGTGATTGTTTTGTTTCACCTGTTATGCAAAAATGGCATCCCGAGAGTACTCATTCTTTATTTTGCCAAATTAGAATAACGTAAAGTAATTCTCATTAGTTTAGTTGATTGCTAAACATTCTGCCATGGAACAATATGAATTTTCAGTACGCACATGAACACATACACCTATTGGAGAGCAATAATATTTGGTTGTAATTTTTTCCTCTGATTGCTTCCCATCTTGTTACTTTTATCAATAAGAGTCCCTATTGATATTAGCTCCCAAATGCAATTTGAAGTGCTGGTTGTCAGCTTGGATTGGCACTGAGGTACCCACAAGGCTACCTCTTCTAATTAGGACTGATCTGTTGTGTTCACATATCACAAGAAAACATCTGATGATCTTTCAGGCTAGTGAATTATAGAGGATAAGAAAGCCTCCTGTTAGAAATTAGATCATCTTCTACTATTATAGGGACAAGATAGCTCAGTAGTTAGGACGCTGAGTCTTAGATCATTAAAGGTCTACAACTCAGCATTTTGAGACCCGAATGCTGCAAGACAGAGTGACTGCCATCACTTGTCCCAGCTTCTTTCAATTTAACAGTTTGAAAGCATGCAAATGTAAGTAGATGAAAGGTGTCACATATAAGCATGTGAGAAGGTAACAGTGTTCCATGATTCACTGAACACCTTGTGCTGCATCATGATGTGATGCTGGCCACATAATTGCACACATCTGGACAATGCTAGTTCTTTGGCTTAAGAAATGGAGATGAGCACCACCTCCTAAAGTGGGTCACTCAGGACTAGCAAGGTAAAATCTGCAGTAACACCAAAATAAGAAAATTATGATTTTCTGGAAGTTTTATTCCAGAGGGTCATAATGGTAATTATTCAGTTTGACTCACTAATAGATGTTTGGTTTTTTGCCTTATAAATTTATTTGTTTTAACACCATTGTGAATATCTAATTTCAAATGTTTAATTACTGTACATTTCTGACAGCCTGTGCAATGGTTATAGCAGTAGCAATTAAACTTATATACTGCTTCACAGTGCTTCACAGCCCTCTCTAAACTCTAAGCTGACAGAGTCAGCATATTGCCCCAACAATCTGGGTCCTCATTTTACCAACCTTGAAAGGATGGAAGGCTGAGTCAAACTTGAGCCAGTGAGATATATATTTGATAAATAAATTATAAGAAAATCACATTTATTATTATCCTGATATTCAACAAAGATAACTGTGAAGAACTTAAGCCTCCTGAGTTAAAAAGTAAATGATATAATATACATCTTTCTAGAAATTTCAGGATTAAAAACTGTCT
Source organism: Arizona elegans (assembly GCA_022577455.1). Lineage (NCBI taxonomy): Eukaryota > Metazoa > Chordata > Lepidosauria > Squamata > Colubridae > Arizona > Arizona elegans. Next base: position 28,218,914 of record JAKOOJ010000004.1, read on the forward strand.
TGAAAGAGATGGAAAATATCATTATATTATGCAGTCCATGATAGGTTATCTTGGGCATTTTGATTTTCTATGTCTCTGTCTTCCATTTACTTACTAAGGGCAACTTTAGGAATCAGAATCTACTGAATATTTCACTAGGAAATTTTAAAATATAAAATGAAAAAAAAAGTTATAATAAACATATTACAACCTCATAGAGAAGATATGCAGAAAAAAATGAACTTCAAAATATACTTCTCTCTGCACTTTATAACGTACACAATATTTTGAGAACATTTGCATAATAACATTTATGGATGTACAAATGGAAGGAGAACATTTATAAATGCCAAAAATGGATGCACAAAAATATGTTTTATTTTGAAAAATTGTTTGTCAAAAATATGTACACTAAAATCAATTTAATTTCTCTAAGAGCAATATGCACAAAAGATAAAGCTGAATGTTTATCAGACTGTTGGTTTGATTTAAAATCCTCTGAATTGTGTGAAAAGAAAATGCCTCCAAATCTATACAATAGTGGTATTTACTTTTACAAATCACTTTTCTATTTTTTTTAATGAGTCAGCAATTCAGAAGGGTTTAACCCATTTATTAGCATGATACATCTATATATTTCCATTTACTTCAGTTAAATCTCCTATTTATCATTTACAAGGGGATAGTATGAATTATCTCTATGGGATGAAAACTGGGTTTTCTTTTCACACTCTCACAATGTTTAGGTCCCAAATGATTAATAGAGCAGTATAGCAATATAGGCGTATTCATTTCAAGATAGAATAAATGTCCTACATGTATCCTGCCCTAATTCAGAGGTCTTCAAACTTCAAGCATAGCTGTCTGGAAAATTCTGGGAGTTGAAGTCCACAAGTCTGACTTCAAGTTTGAAGACTTCTGCCCTAATTGGTTGGTCTTATCTTTGGACACTGCACTCAAGGTTCCCTTTCTGTGGCAATTTAAACATCTTTAAATGGACCCTGGGGAAAAAACTAACAAACAATTTTTAGGAAGGAAAAGAAGCTCCAACTAAATTTATTACGTCCCAAAGCAAAGAGTCATGCATGTATGCAGAGCATGTTAATCATTTCAGTGAACCATTTGTCCCTCTATTTGGTAAGTAGCATACTGGCTTATATGATAACAGTTCTGTCTGTTGTATAAGCTCAGCATTTTGAGTTTTGCTCAGAACTAAAGCAATGAATGAATTTTCTTCAGAGCTCAATTTTGTTGTCAAAAAGCCAAAGTGATTCAAAGGAATGGGTGGAGCTGCTTGTTCAGGCAGGATTTTTTATTTTTTGCCCTTTACCTCTGGAGCCAGAGGTCTGGCTTCCATCCAGCTGTATGAGGAGAAGATTATGGTCTTTCTCTAGGTAATTTGAAGGAGCAAAACCAAAACGAAGTCAGGTGGTCAAAAGTCAGCACTGAGTTTTTCCACAATGTTTTTCTTGAATTTGCTTATCTATCCCACGGTAATCACTGTATTTTTAAAAAAGACTTCTTGAGCAGTCATATGTGCAAAATTACAGTTTTCTTCATATAGGATAACCTATATGTACGTTATTGGTAGAATAACGGCTGCAAACATGCAGAAAAATAAATGTTTAAAACAGGAAAAGATACTGTTTCAGCAAATGGCAACTTGAGTAGAAGAAAGTGACTATCCTGAAAATGCAGAGCAATATGTAAAAGTAAAATACAAGTAGTTATACTCAGTTCTGATAAGTTGCAGCTTTTGCATTTGCTGATAATAAATCTGTGGAAATGCTTTAATAGATAAATAGAAATTGAGCAAAAGGCTTAACCTTTAGCAGTAATTGTAAAACCATTTATTCACAGAGAAGCTTTCTTAAGTTAATAGGTGATCTTGCAGAGTGGTGAGTATAGAGTTGGATGTCTTCAGATTCTATGCCTCCAGTGCTGGCATAATTTCGGTCTCCAAGTAACATCATATTTTATCAGGCTGATCTGACACTTCATCAGTTGTATTCAGTTTTTAAAAGGTACTTGCCATAGGGGCTGTTTTTCTTTATATATTTATGCATTTTTCTTAGATATTCTTTCTGAATTTGAATCCATACTGTACTTAGATTTGAAGAATCTGAGTCATGTTCTATCAAAGATGACATAATAAAATGGGATAATATATCAAGACTACAAAACAGTAATTTAAAGCATCAAAGCTCAAAAGAATGAGAAAGAAATAAGACCAATTGGCTCTATTAACTGTTTAAAATCAGAGTGCTTTTGACCATTATATTGCAATTTTTCTCGAACACATTGATTTTTGCTTCTGTAAGATTGAGTTTCCTAAAGTAGCACTGCTACCCAGAAGGTCCAAATCTCTGTATCACAAAAATCATGGTCTTTATTATGTATGGGCTTTATTAATTTAAGTAATTTGAAAGGCTGATTGCTTGTCAAACTTTAGGCAGTTTATAAGGTTCAAGGTGTTGGTGATTATCTATAAAACCCTACATGGCTTAGGCCCGGGGTATCTGGCGGATCACCTGCAACCAGCAACAGCTCTCCATCGCCCAGTGCACTCACACAGAGAGGGCCTACTTGGGGTTCTGTTGGCCAAGCAATATCGGCTGACGGCCCCTAGAGAGAGAGCCTTCTCTGTAGGCGCACCTACCCTCTGGAATCAGCTCCCCTTGAAGCTCCGGGTGGTTCCCAACCTTCGCTCTTTTGGCCGTGACCTTAAAACATGGTTGTTTCGCCAGGCTGGCCTGGACTGAAGGGGTTTTAATGGGAATTTAAGATTTTTTTATTGTTTGAATTTTAATTTGGATTTGTTGTTGCTTATTGCTGTGAGCCGCCCTGACTCCTTGTGGAGAAAGGGCGGCATATAAGTCCGATAAATAAATAAATAAATAAATAAATAAATAAATAAATAAATAAATACATACATACAAAAAACCCACTTGCTGTTGCTGATTGAAGAAGCTTTAAAAATCTCTTTCCAAAATCTCTATGGGACTTAACTATTTTTACTACTTTTCTAAAGGATTGGAAGATGGCAGTTAGTCTGACCTAAGGAGGTCAGATATTTTACACAAGTTGTCTTGTCCTCAACACCTTTGATCCTCAGTATTGTCTCCTAGCTAGAGTTCCTGAAATTAGCAAGGTCCCTAGCTATATAGGGCTTTATAGGTAATAAATAGAATTAGTGCTGGGATCACTTGAATTGGGTGGGAAGTCTACTGGTGACCAGTGGAGCACCAGGAAAATGGATGGTATTCTTCTAAGCTAGTTAGTGCTGATCAACAGGTACTATATATTTGGCACCATTTTCTGAATCTTCAAGGGCAGCCACATGCAAAACAAATTATTATTGTCATATCTTCAGCATCTCCTGATCCAGGAAACTTCAGCTGGTTCACCACTGTTTCACATAGCTGTTTTTTTCAAATATATCCATTTTATTTTACAATAATCCTACAGTATGAAGTAGGTTGAGAAAAAGCAATAGACTCATACAAATCAATCTGAAGCCAGCATTGCTAATCCAAGCTTAACAATGTGTTCTACAGTCCACTGCTAATTTTACTTTTTTCAGACTATGAATCAAACCCTTTCAGTTATTTGAATAGTAATTTTAATTATTTTTATGTTGCTATGATAATAACAATCAAACCCATGTAAACACTAGGAACTTGCTCAACCTGACGGAGACTTTATTTTTGACATGCTACATTTTTGTTTTCTTCTTTTGCTTTTAACAACTGACAAAAAAGATTATGATAAATTATGTTAAAATTGGGTTACATGAATATCAAAAACATTTCAATTTGTTTGTTTTTTAGACTTATTAGTAGAAAAATCAAAAGAAAGTACACAGCACAGTAACAAAAATTAGAAATAGCTTCCACATAATAGGTTAAAGATAGCTGTGCATGCACAAACTTCATGCAACTCTGAAAAACTTACTTGTGGATTCAGCCCATGTTCTTCCAAGAACAGCACTTTTTAAGGTGGCTGAAGAAGAAAATTAAAAAATATATGTAGAACAATCAATGACATTTATAAAAATTAATTTAAATTCAATTTAAACAAATTTTATCCCCATCCAATTAGTATTTTTGTCACCTATATAAACACACACATACACAATTTATTTCATGGAAGCTGAATCTATTATTAGGAGAAGTGATTGTATTAGTAAAATGTCATTAGTAAAATGACCCTCTCAGGTACAATACTAAAGACCAACAATAGTTCAAAGCATAAGGTCTCAAATTCATTCATTCATTTATTCATTTTCTACAGCCCCCATCTCAAGCAAGTCGCACTGACTGACAAACAATCACAAAACAGTTAAAAACAATTACAGTATAATACAAATTAAATATATATGGCAACTGAGAAAAAATTATCATAGATATCAGTATTTTTAAGAAACAGGACTCTTACCCATATCCTTGTTTATTTATGAACTAATAAAAAGTGTTGTTTGCATTACTAAGAATTTATTGGGGTTCCTAGAGCTTAGTAGGAATGATTGATGTTTGGGCTCTTTTCCTGAATAAAAATATATAAGATGTAAATGTCATGTGGAAACAAATTCTTCTTTTTATTGATTACTTTTTATAAATTCAACTATGATGGGTTGATGTTTATATGATCTGAAGAGAAAGCAGATTATAGGGCTGATGTTAGAGGAAACAAAAAGTTAATCATGTTATCTTGGACCCTTTGTCTTGCCTTCCTTATATAATTTTCACATGCACATGCAAGTAATACAGGTTTAGCATCATTAGGATGTAAATCAGGACTTAAACCATTAAGCAAACTCCTCATAATAATTTTGCAGTAAGCCTGCAATATTCTTGCTCTGAAACCAACACAAATTTACCAAGGAAAATAGAAATGACGTAAAAAATAGCTCATAGTATGTGATAGAAATTTATAGAGTCCTTAAGTGTTGAAGATTTTGAGGGTAGATTTTTTTAGACCTACATAAAATGACCAAAGATGAGTAATTTTTCAAGTTACCTAATATTTTTGTTCTGGATGAATGTTAACAACAACAAGAAAGTAGTGAGGAATTAAAATAAATACTGTAAATGTCCATGCAAGTGAAGTTTAAGACTAAAGTCCGATATACTAAATAGTAATGGATATTTCTTTTGAGTAAATATGCACAGGATTACACAGCATGTTAGATTAAACTTTGCCATGTACAAAACAAAAGTGTCAGGTTGCACCAGGAGCTATTGGAAGTAAGACACAATGGCTGTTCTAGTTTGAAAACAAAGCCTTCTGTTATTCAGCTTCTTCTTTATCAGAATATATGAGTTCCTTGTAAGGTAAAGACAAGAAGTTGGTACTTATTACTATTATCAAAGGTGGATATAATTTCAGATCATGTATTAAGTAAAAAGCTAATACAACCTCATTTGTGCAGCACTATCTTAATTGTATGAGTCATCTTCCAATTTTCAGAATTTTTCCCAAGGACAATAAATATTGCATTTGACAAAGATGATATAAATGAAAAAAAATACTTCAAGCAAAGATTTTTGTTTTTAGGGTAATCAAAAAAGTGCTATACAATCTTGCATAGGAACCGATTTTACCAAAGGAGCATTTTGAGTTGAAATGGCAAGCCACACCCTTTCTCTTACAATGGCGGCACGGTCACCAATTCTCATTCATCCCTTCCAACTACCTTCAATGTGCTTTCAGCTGCCTTTGTATTTTTTTTTAATCTGGAAATGCTAATGATGGATAGTCCAGAAGAATGCCAGACATCTGTTCCTCTTTTCTGCTCTTTCAACCTGTTGTATTTTTTCTGCAGCAGACGTAGACAAGACAACCTTAACCTTTATATATTCTTTTGCTGTCTTCCCTTCATGCTTCAAGCATGAAGTATTGACTTTCAAGAAACACAGAAGGATGACATTCTTAAAGAAAGAATGGAACAAATTCAAAAAGCACTTTTTTAGCCACTCATATCTACCAACATTAGAATTAGTGTTTACCTGGCCCCAAATGAAGTGTCTTATTAAACTTAAGAGCGCCTCAACATAAATCTTGGAAAACTCTAGTTCTTGAATGTGTTCTCTTTTGTTGAATATTATCAGCATACTTAACAGTATTCTCAGGAGTTTCGTGGGGAACGCAAGGGTGTGAAGCTGTGAAGCTGCAGTACTTAACTGCATACACGATTTAGAAGAAATATAATTGAAATGTCATTGGCAACTTCAGGTTTGTACAGGTAATTCTGTGCAACCATTCAGTTACAATGCACTCCAAAAAGCTACTTATGATTTGGAACATCTGGGCCCCACCTCAAGTCATGTGATTGTATTTTGGACATATGGCAATCAGCACTTAATGACCACCACAGTAAAGGTTGTAAAATCAGGTGTGATCACTTAGTAACTGCTTTATGACAGTCCTTATTTATGACCAAAATTGCAGGCTTAATTATGGCTGTAAATTGAAGACTACTTGTACTAGTTTGAACATTAATTATAATCAGTTTATCACAAGGTATTCTGGAACTTGCTTGATTTTTGGAGAAGACTAATGATTGTTCGCTAAACATCTCCATAATTTAATGGAACAGTTTCAGGGACCCTTGTTTAGGAAAAATTCAAGTTTAGAATGATACAAAAAATGTAGCAGCAACTCAATAAATCTAAGAACTTTTGGGAAACATTTATGTATGCTATCTGAATGAATGTCCCTAAAGTGCTTTTTCAAGAGGCAACTGGACTTTCTGGTTTTTCTTTGAAGACATTTGTCAAAGGCCACTCTTTTGAAGACAGCAAAGTCTACATTTTGGACAGAGAGGACCACTGGTTTGAAAGAGGGGTCAAAGACATCATCTATGTCAAAATTGAATGGGGAGAGGTATACAACATAATCTATCTCCAGTCTACAACACAGTCCTTTCAACAGTTTCAAGAAGGCTCCACACCCATTTGCACTATTCAGGTGACCATCAGGAGACAAATGAATCTCCAGGTGGCCTTATGACTCTCTAAAAAAATGCAAATGACCAGCTGTCTGCAAGGAGTAGTATAAATCCTTCCATTCCCCACCATCCAGTCAGAGCTGAAGAAACTTTTTTGGAGGAGAAGTGAAACATCTTCAAAGAAAAACCAAAAAGTCAAGTTGCTTGTTGGAAAAGCACCCTGGGGACAACCATGGCCTGGATGACTGAGAATCTCCATAGACATTTGTCCAAATGAAAGCACAGTGAAAACAATATGGCCCTCTGATAAGTACAGTAAAGGAACTTTGCAAGCTGGAAATACAATTCATAAATGTGTCTTAATTATTCTTTCTATGCAATGACTTGTCTCATGAAAAAAGCAAATCTGATAGATTTCGTTGTAGCTTTTAAGCAGTTAAATGCTAGTTAAAAACCTGTGAACATGTCCACATGATTTCCTTTAAGTAGTGAAGTTCTTAACGAATGGCGCCTCCTGGATTAAGAAAGATCATCCTCACAGATACACTAGGGAGGCAGTTGAAACTTTACCCCTAGATGCAAGTTTTTATTTTCATCTTTCTGTGTACATACTATTCTTTGAGGTAGGCCATCAAAATAAGGGATTTATCAAAAAATTGCTAGAAAACCATATAGGATGAGTATGCTACCTCTGGTATTTACATGGCAGCTCTTCTATTGGGGAACAGCCTAAACCGGGTCTGTTTTGTAACTTGTATCTTCACGTGCAGTACTTAAGAAGCTGATCATATTAACCTCATTCTAAAGCCATCAGAATTATATCAAATCCTGTTACTTCACATGAAAAGTTATTATTCATCTATCATTGCCTGAATAAAAGAAGTAGGATTTAACAGAAGACTTAAGTGAGTGGATGGATTATAGATATTTATAATGCAATGTGTTCTCCTGTAAAATACATGGTCTAAACATTGGGAGAAAACACTGAGCGATATTTTAAAGTTCTTGTTCATGGGCTCAGTTTCCATTTAGATTTTATAACATCAACATTTGACAATTTTAAGAATCACCTGATGAGTTGCTGCCTTTGGGAAGAAAATTGAAAATCAAAAAGGCAAGCAAAATGAACATTCATTAAAGAAACAAGTAATATTTTCCTTCTATTTTATTTCATGATGGTAAAGTTAAGAATGATAGCTACCATGTAGTCTATTTTCCACCCCTAATGGTTCTTTTGCTTTACGGTCTTTAATATTCTTTCTCACATAGGAAAAAGAGCAATGGAAAATTATGGGAAATGATAAACGAGATGAGGGGGGGAGAGATCTTTTTAAAAGCCATGTATGAGTCAAGGCATTTGCATAGTAAAAGTTTCATGCAGAAGCACTCTTGAGAAAAGGACTATTTCAGAGGTCAGCTTTCAATACAGCCTCTAAAAGTCTTGGACAATACCTCACATAACTTCCCTGCCAATGTTGATGGAAACCCTAGTCTAACATTTGTGGAAGGTTATCAGATTGAGAAAGGCTAGTCTTGTCACCTTGAGAAGGCAAATTTGAACATCTGGGTATTCTTTGATAATGTCTCTGGAATTTTGGCAGAAATAATGAATGCTGTGCACTAAATTCCTAATCAAATTAGGAATGCATCCAAACAGGGAGTGAGATAAATTGTATACAGTCAATAGAGAATTGTAAATGTGTACCAGTCCATATCTAGATATCCTAAAATGTATGGTCTGGCTAGAAATTTTATGCAACTCAATTCCTATAAGGTTAATTGTCCACCAAAATGAAGAACATCCTGAAAAATTCTTAGATAATACTAAGAATTTGTGGTCATCCAGATGTGATACTACAACTTTTTGCATCTCTCACCATTGGCCATAAATAATAGAAATGCAAATTATAGCTTGCTGACATCTGAAAGGCGACAGGTAATTCCACAGCTGCCCTGAAACACTTCTGACACTAAACAACTATTGAAAAACTGGTCATAGTTAAAAAAGTTCAGTCCTATGTCTGAATATTTGATTCATGATCAATTCCATCTTATTAAAAAATTGTTAAATCCTCATAAATTTAATAGTGAAACTTCCCAAATTTTTAAAGTATATTTGTGTTTGCATATGCATGCATATTCACAGATATACACAAATATTCACCCATTCACCTGCATACATGGAAAAATCCTGTTGTTTAGATTTCTGTGGTGGATAATAAGAATATTTAATTTCTTTATAGTTTCTGGAATTTTCATTGTCATTTAAATGTTATTTTACTGTTAACTGTTTGGGAATTAGGCAAAGCCATTATTCAGAAATGAGAATAAGGAGAAGCAAGTAAGTATAATGAATAATTCATGACACCCAATTATATGTTACAGTTCCCATGTACTTTTAAACTTGTCTTGCCCGCCTGTCTATTGTGAAATGAAATGATGCGTAAACTCGTAAAAGTCAAGCGGCAGCGCCACACTCTTGGCAGCTGCACGCTCTGAACTTCGCCACCTCTTTTCTGAAATGAGAATCTCAAAACACGAAGTTTGGAGGTGGGTGAGATTTGTAAACCCATCTAGACTCATTGCTCTTACAAAAGAAAAAACGGGGAGAACAAAAGAAACGCTTGAAATGAAGGCGATGCGTTTCGATTAGACAGTTCTATTAGCGTAGGGCGATGGTGCAGACTAGGGGAGAGAACAGCATTTAGGGACCGAGTTCAGACATTAATTTAGCTGATGAGAGGATGAAGAATAGGAAAAATTGGTGCCGGGCTTTGGAATTTAGCGCAAGCTGTTTGCGCTATTTGCGACTTTGCGCAAGGAGCACTAGGTGGCAGTCACCGTCTTCGCTTGCAGAGCGGGAATCTCTCCAGAGACTTCTGGGTGTAAGCGCGAGCGTATGTGAAAGAGGAACGAGGAAAGATTTTTCTGACTAGCCGACTAATCGATCCTATAGCATAAACTACGGGTAGCGTTTCCCTACTCCCTCCGCGTTGTAGTAGCAGTAGCAGCAGCACCTTTTACTTATGCAGTATGCAAAGTCTTGGAAATCATTCCCCTTCCCAATAATTTCTCGTACGCTCTCCCCGCCCCCCCGCCGCCCGATGGCTGCCCCCTGGGAGAGCGCCGCCGCAGGCCCGCCTTCTGCGTCCTCGGACCTTTCATCTGCGGAAAGTTTTATGACACTTGGTTGAATGTGTAAAGTTTTTAATTAGACTCTCCAGACAGCCCGAGGCGGCAGTAGCGCCACGAAGTCTTCCTGCCCTTCCCCTCTGCTTTTTTGCCCCCCCCTTTTGCAGCACAACAAGCCGCTCTACTCCTTTGAAGACAATGCCGACTATGTCTACGACGTCATGTGGTCCCCCGTGCACCCCGCGCTCTTCGCCTGCGTCGACGGGATGGGCCGATTGGATCTCTGGAACCTGAATAATGACACCGAGGTGAGGCGGGGAGAGGATCAGGGCTTGGGAGAGGAGGGAGTTGGCGACTTTCTTGCCTATTCTTTAAAAAAACAAAAACTTTTGCAAAGAAAGCAGGGAAGAGAAGTGGGCTACGTTGCCTTCCTTAGACCAAGCCTCTTAGTGGCTTGTACTGCGTATTCATTTGAGAGGGAAAAATTGACTTTTGTCTCTCCTTGCCTGCTCCATGGCCCTACCCAACGCTGCCACAGATTCCCACGCCTTAGGCTTCCAGGGACTAGCCCAGCCGTGGTCTTCCTCGCAGGAAGCTTCTTCTCTCTCTATGTACGGTGTCTAAATTAAACACTTTCACCCTTTATTCATTTTCCTTTCTTTCTGGCAAATCGAAAAGCCTGAAAATCTACCAGAATGTAGGGGAAGATCCCCCCGGTTGCACAGTCGCTTTTGCTGATTTGTGGAAAAATATTGCCACTGATACTTGATTATTATCACCACACGAGGCCCGGTGCGCCACGTGAAGGCAGCTGTCCTCTTCTGAAGAGGGGCTGGCGTCTAATGGGCGACAGTATCTAGTCCTCCCACTCGACTGTGCCAGATTCCTTTAGGGAAACTTCCGGTTTGTGGTCGGCTACATTTCCCTTCATTCCCAGCCAGGAAGGTTATATTGGTTGAAAATGATGGGAGGTGTAGGCTGGCATCTATAGCCTCACTTTTATCTGTTTATAGACGGCAACAAAAAGTGATTTGCTTTTTGGGGATAGGTGAATAATTTTGTAATAATCACCCTTAACCTTCCTCCCCCCCTTTAACCATGCTTCTCTATGTTATAAAGGATAATTTTTCTTGGGGCTTGCAAGCTTTATACTCAGTGTAAGTAGCAGGCTTAACAATGGTCAAATAGCTCAAGAACCGTTTCTTATTTTTTTATCCAGAAACACAAACAGAGGTCTTCAGAGCAAATTGATTAACTCTTATTTAATTGTTTATATGCTAACATTTGTGGTTGTGTTAAATGCACAATGCATTCTTTGTGTGTATAACTCAAGTGTCTGATTCAATATATTTAAGATATAACAGCTTGTTTGTTTTTAGCTTAATATTGTGCTATAATAATAACTCAGCTATTTTGGTTTGCAAACCATGGTTAACATGTTGGCGATAATCCAGCCAGGTGTAATTATTCAGGAAACTGGCTTTGCTTAACCTGGACATTGTATATCCTGGTAGAGCATCTTTTACAATTCTCACCACTTGGCATTCTTCACTGGGAATGCTGGAAATCTCAATCTGCGTATTTGAAGATAGCTCATTTGAGGTGTATACACTGCTATGTATCATGGTTAAACAAAACCATTGTTTTGTACAGTGGATAAATTCAATCCAAGACTGCATTCTGGGATATGTATTTGTGAGTGACCATGCATAACATTACACTGTAAAAAACATCCTGAAAAAAACAAAATAGTTCTTTTTATAACAAAAGAATTTGAGCAAAAGCTGCATGGTTACAGTCCTTTCCTTACTGGGTTAGGACCATGTTTATTAAATTGAGTAGGCCTGAAAGCTGTACAAGTTGAGTTTAAAGATAAAGATCAAATCTTGTTAAATTCTGGAATTTATATTGGCTATCATTTTAAATATAAGTACTGCCTGATTCTATTTAATTATTTACTCAATATTTAGCCCACTGAATTCAATGGGGCATCTTCCTGGATACGGATGCATGTATGTGCAACCCTGTTTGAATTTTGGCTATTACTACTTCTCTAGTAGTATTTTGTACTGCAGTGTTAAGCAGCAATCCTGATTCTGGATAATTTTACTGTGGCTTTGTGAACCTAGCTATTGTGATTTGCAAATTATAGTTTATTGCATAGCATATTACATAAATCCAGCTACTTTTGTCCATTCAGTAAACTATGATAAACTATGATTTAGTGCAATGTGCAAACTTCCTCTCAGCTTCACAGTAATATGGGGAAAATAAAAATACATGGAAGCGCTAAACCCAGGAATAGAGCGATAACATGATGTGAATTACATCATTTTAATGTTAATATACACAAGTAGAGGAAAAATTGCTTCTGAAGAAATGTAGATTTACACTGATTAATAGAGAAAATAAGCTGAAAAAATGTCAATAAAATATTGTGTCGGTAGTTAGTGGATTTATAGTGTTTTTTTCTCAACTATTTTAAAAAAATATGCATAATTTTTAAATTATCTATTTTAAAAACCTGAAGCATTTTAGTATTAGATTTTTATCCTTCATTTTTTATATGTATGTCAAGGTGGTGAACATACCTAAAACTAAGTATAATATTTTTTCAGATTACAATTTCTGTGCAAATCCTGGCTAGCGTCCTTGCAATTAGGTCTGATTTACACATACAGCAGAAGGAAGCTCCATTTACGATTATAATAAATGAGTTATATTTTTCTAGTGTTCTTTTATGGACAATCAACTAGCAGACACAGGTGGAATACCAGTTGTTTGTTAAGACAAGTTAGACTAGAAAGAACCACTTTTTCCTCATATTTTTCTTGAAGAAAAAAGACTGCATGGGAGAAAATTCTTTGCTTGCAGACTTAAGGATTTCAATCTGTTCTGAACTTCTCTTTCACAGTCTTGCATTTAAAGATATGGCCTAAGTTAGGATATTTATTACTTAATAGATAATCAGTTTTATTCTGAAAAATAACCAGGAGAATGCCTCACTTTTGTAAAGTTCATTTGTTATTTGGAGGTGATTTCTCAGGAAATTATGTACATATCTATCAGGCATGTACATAGGCTGATAAAGGCAGATACATAGCAAGGTTTACCACAATAAAACCTTGCTTTATTGCAAAAGTAAAAATAATAAATGAAATATTCTTGGGATATTCTGAATTCATATTTAGCAAACAAGGGCTGCTGTAAAGCATATTGTAGTTTAAATCAAATTAGTATCATTAATTTTTATACTTTAAGTTACCACTATTATTTAGTTCCTATTTATGTTCTGCTGTGAGAGTCTTCTGTTTTTAAACTGAGATGTGGGTTATACATGTTCTAAATAAATATTTTGAGAGCTTTCAGCCTTTTGTGCAGTATATATTTTCTTTTTCGAAGCACACACACACTTTTTTTCTTTGTAAAGCTTGTCTTGCAATTAAATTTTTGAAATGTAAGAGCAAAGATTTCCATTCTAGTAGCAGCCAGAAATATAAAAAGAGGAATCGGATAGAGAAAAGATT